>OX438818.1:7500-1373956 GCA_949316475.1 Hypomecis punctinalis
CTAACCTAACCTAACCTAACCTAACCTAACCTAACCTAACCTAACCTAACCTAACCTAACCTAACCTAACCTAACCTAACCTAACCTAACCTAACCTAACCTAACCTAACCTAACCTAACCTAACCTAACCTAACCTAACCTAACCTAACCTAACCTAACCTAACCTAACCTAACCTAACCTAACCTAACCTAACCTAACCTAACCTAACCTAACCTAACCTAACCTAACCTAACCTAACCTAACCTAACCTAACCTAACCTAACCTAACCTAACCTAACCTAACCTAACCTAACCTAACCTAACCTAACCTAACCTAACCTAACCTAACCTAACCTAACCTAACCTAACCTAACCTAACCTAACCTAACCTAACCTAACCTAACCTAACCTAACCTAACCTAACCTAACCTAACCTAACCTAACCTAACCTAACCTAACCTAACCTAACCTAACCTAACCTAACCTAACCTAACCTAACCTAACCTAACCTAACCTAACCTAACCTAACCTAACCTAACCTAACCTAACCTAACCTAACCTAACCTAACCTAACCTAACCTAACCTAACCTAACCTAACCTAACCTAACCTAACCTAACCTAACCTAACCTAACCTAACCTAACCTAACCTAACCTAACCTAACCTAACCTAACCTAACCTAACCTAACCTAACCTAACCTAACCTAACCTAACCTAACCTAACCTAACCTAACCTAACCTAACCTAACCTAACCTAACCTAACCTAACCTAACCTAACCTAACCTAACCTAACCTAACCTAACCTAACCTAACCTAACCTAACCTAACCTAACCTAACCTAACCTAACCTAACCTAACCTAACCTAACCTAACCTAACCTAACCTAACCTAACCTAACCTAACCTAACCTAACCTAACCTAACCTAACCTAACCTAACCTAACCTAACCTAACCTAACCTAACCTAACCTAACCTAACCTAACCTAACCTAACCTAACCTAACCTAACCTAACCTAACCTAACCTAACCTAACCTAACCTAACCTAACCTAACCTAACCGAATTTTTCGTACGACGAAAGTCTGTCCGATTTTGGTTTGTGGGTCGCTATTTGAACTCGTCTGTGCTCCTGGATCACGCTCCCGCATCCCTGAAACAAAAAGAACACAAATTAATAGCAAAATTATTGTTATTTTGACAAAATAAGTAAAATTGACTGAATTGGTGTAACATTTTTTAGAAAATATTCCAAATTTCGCTTTTAGGTTCGTTTATTTAGTGATTTTGTGTCTCTGGTAGATCGGGGGTGCTGTGCGCCGTCGTTTAAGCCATCTCTCGACGCGCTGCGTCCCACAGGACTCGAGAAAATCGCAAAAAACCGAAATCGAGCGCCCGCCCACCCGCCCTTTGGTCTCGTTACTATAGTAAACTTTTAAAATTTTCCATAGGAAAGGGCAGGTTCGCGAACAAAATTTTACTTTTGGTTTGTTGTTTAGAGATTAATTTGCGACTCAAGCAGGGCTATCTGAATTAGTTTTATTGTAGTTTGACTAGTTTTATTAAACTTAATTTTATGACAAATTATCGTCGGTAAATTATTGTAATATTATTTTCTATTTAAACAATTGGTTGACACTGCAAGTCCCTTTACAACTTGCAGAATAATCTATATTGACTTGTATATTCGTTTTATTATTGGGTAGGTTAGGTTGAAGTAAAAATTCCTTTGACTCCGGAACAATGATGGCTACGTTACGTTCCCCGCGTTCGAAACGGACCCCCAGTGATACCTCTGAAAAGGCCCCTGCGGAGCAGCCGGCGCCTGCAGCGGGTGACGGTTATGTGCGGAGGTTGTCTGGAGAGTTTAACCTGCTGACCACCCCTAAGTCGTCGTCCCCGCAGCAGGCTTCTGCTGCACCAAAACAGGCTGAGAAAGTCAGTAACAGGCCTAAACCCACTTCGTTCACGGTCGTGGTCCCGAGGGCCACTGCCTCAAAAGGCAAGGAGCCAGTACTCTGTACGAAGCGGATGCAGGAGGCTAGGGCGAAAATCAACGAAACTAAAAAGAAAATGGACGAAAACACAAATATGAAAAAAGAGGTTAAGATTGTGATTCAGGAATGCATTGACACTCTACTTAGACTCTTAAAGGACTCTGAGGAGGAAAAAGAAATGGGTCAGAAGCTTGAAGAAAAGAAGGGAATGACGCCAACTAATAGAATAGGAAAAGACGTAGGAAGAACTGAAGAAGAAAAGAAAATGATATTGCTTATCGAAGGACATAGTAGGCTCCTTAGGGAGAGCAAAGATGAGATGGCCAACCTCAAAGATGCGCTAGCAAAGCATAACGAATTGGTGAAGGATAGTTATGCGAGTGTTGCTGCCGCGCCACCTGGACGAGGGTCTAGGGCAGGGGCTACCGTTCACTCAGTAGTCGTCAGCTCAAACGACGACAAGGAGACGGGCGACCAAGTCCTAGAAAAAATCAGGCAGGCAGTAAACGCTAAAGAAGAGGGAGTCCGGATCGAAAATGTTAGGAAGGCAAAGGATAGGAAAGTGATTATAGGATGTGGGTCACGTGAGGAAATAGGAAAGATTAAGGAAAAGTTGAAGGAATCTGGCAGAAATTTAAGTGTGGAAGAGATTAAAAACAAGGACCCTTTTGTAATTTTGAGAGATGTGATGAAATATAATAAGGACGAAGACATAATAAAAGGAATAAGAACACAAAATAGACACTTGTTTGAGGGCATAGAAAAAGAAGAGGACAGAATAGAGGTTAAATATAGAAAAAAGGCGAGGAACTTACTAGTGGAGCACGTGGTTTTAATAGTGTCCCCGAAGATCTGGGCTCGCCTGACTAACGCTGGCGCGGTGCACATTGATCTGCAAAAAGTGAGAGTTGCGGATCAATCTCCTCTGATTCAGTGTGCGCGGTGTCTCGGGTACGGCCACGGGAGACGATTCTGTCGCGGCCCTGCGGAAGTACTCGTCTGCAGTCACTGTGGAGGTCCGCACCTAAAGTCAGAGTGCGCAAACCGCCTGGATGCACCGAAATGCGTGAACTGCGCGGAGGCCAAGATGGACCGGGTGGATCACAACGCCTTCAGCGAGGAATGCCCTGTCAGAAGGCGTTGGGATGCACTGGCCCGGGCGAACGTACAGTACTGCTAAGGGCACCCAGGCGGATAATGGCGCGCTGGTCGGGGGAGGAAGTGGGCTATACCACGTGATGCAGTCCAACCTGCAGCGCAGTAAGATCGCAACGGTGGAGTTTATATCGGAGGCGGTGACTCGGAAAGCAGCATTCGCATTGGTACAGGAGCCTTACATCGGGGCGGCGGGTGAGATGAGAGCCTACCCTGGTATAAGAGTTGTCCAATGTCTCAAACGGGCTGCAGACCGAGTCATAAAAGCGGCCATCCTGGTCTTTGACGGGCAGATTGACGTTACCCAATGCCCGACACTAACAACGGAAAACATTGCAGTCGCAAAATTACGTACTAGCGCATGGGAAATTGTGGTGATGTCAATTTATCTAGAAAAAGATAAACCGATCGAACCATATGGCGATCAAATAGCAAAGGCAGTGGAAGGCATAGGGAGGGGTAACGTTGTGTTGGGCGGGGATGTCAATGCCTGGAACACGTGGTGGGGGAGTAGGGAAGTGAACCATAGGGGAGAGGAATTGGCGGGGCTATTGGAGGATTGGGATCTGCAGATCCTCAACCAAGGCACGGAGCCTACCTTCGATACTTACAGGGGAGATGTGAGATACTCCAGTTGCGTTGACATAACCGCCTGCTCCACGGACATGCTTGGACGAATTTGCAATTGGCGAGTAGCTGCCGACATAACAGTCTCCGACCATGGGACGATCCTGTTTGACCTGAAAATAGAAAAAGGCATAAGTATAGATATCAAAAACAATACACGGAAATTTAACACAAAGAAGGCAAATTGGGAACAGTTTCATAAGAAATTGGGACAAATTTGGGAAGTAGAAAATATAAATAAGGAAAAAATAAATAAAATTGATAATATAAATGATTTGGAAAATATAGTCACTAAAATTACAGATACAATCTCTAAAACATGTACACAAATATTAGACAAAATAAAGGTCAAGAAACAAACAGAGTTTCCATGGTGGACAGCTGAGCTGGCAGCGATGCGGAAGGAGGTCATGCGCAAAAAACGCAGAATCTCTTGCGCAGGTCCAACTCGCCGAGCATGGGTCAGGGAACGGTACGAGCAAGCAAAAGCTGAGTACTTGGCGGAAGCCGAAAAGGCCCAGACCGTCAGCTGGAAAGACTTCTGCTGCAAACAGGACAGGGAGACAATGTGGGACGGGATTTATCGAGTTATAGGCCGAACAACTACACGGCATGAGGATGTTCCCCTCGTCTTAAATGGGAAAATCTTGGAGGGCGACGAGTCCGCGAGTCTGTTGGCCGACACCTTCTACCCGGAGGATAAACCAGGAGAAGACGCCGCATACCATACGCTGATGAGAGCAGTAGCCGAAAAGGTGAATGAGGGGGAACAAAATGACTCGTTATGTGACCCTCCATTCACGGCGGAGGAGCTAAGATGGTCCGCGGCGAGCTTCAACCCGAAGAAGGCGCCCGGACTCGACGGATTCACAGCCGACATATGTGCGGCGGCAATATCTCGTGATCCCGCGCTGTTCCTCGCCCTGTTCAATAAGTGCCTGTCCCTGTCCCACTTCCCAGTGGCGTGGAAAGAGGCCGTAGTAGTGGTGCTGCGAAAGAGCGGTAAGACCGATTACACGCACCCCAAGTCGTACAGGCCGATTGGGCTTTTGCCTGTCCTTGGAAAGATCCTCGAGAAGATGATGATGAGGCGTATCAGGTGGCACATCTTACCGGGCATGAGTAAACACCAGTTTGGGTTCACACCACAGCGCAGCACCGAGGACTCCCTCTATGTCATGATACAGCACCTTAGAAAAAAGCTGAAAGAGAAAAAACTTACTGTCGTCGTATCACTTGACATAGAGGGGGCCTTTGATGGCGCGTGGTGGCCCGCGATGAGGTGTAGGCTCGCCGAGACAGATTGCCCACCTAACTTCAGGCGCCTCTCAGACAGCTATCTGAAACAAAGAAAGGTACGGGTTAGATACGCTGGAGAGGAGTGTGTGAGGAACACCACAAAAGGGTGTGTGCAGGGATCAGTGGGAGGTCCAACATTTTGGAATCTTCTGTTGGACCCCCTTCTGGGCGAAATCGAGGAAATGGGCGAGCACATCCAAGCTTTTGCGGACGATGTCGTCCTGATCATTTCCGGTGATACTGGAGCGGAGGTTCAAAGGCGGACCAATGCCATTCTCGCGCGTGTCCGGGAGTGGGGAGTCAAGAGTAAACTTAAGTTCGCGCCTCACAAAACCCAAGCGATGGTCGTGACAAATAAGCTAAAATTTGACTCCCCAATCCTGGACATGGGTGGTGTGGGCATTGAACTGTCTCACTCCATTAAGATCCTGGGCCTCACGGTGGACGACAAGTTGACGTTCAACGCTCACGTGTCGAACGTCTGTCGCAAAGCGCTCAACTTGTACAAACAGCTTGCGAGAGCAGCGAAAATCCACTGGGGCCTGGGACCGGAGGTGATCAGGACGATTTATCTGGCGGTAGTGGAGCCGGTTATTTTGTACGCTGCGCCTGCGTGGGCTCCTGCAGCAGAAAAAATATGCGTGCGTAAACAACTAGACACAGTACAAAGGGGGTTCGTACAAAAGATAATAAAGGCATACCGAACGGTATCTCTGAACTCGGCGCTAGTACTCGCCGGGCTGCTTCCTCTGGATCTAAGAATCCAAGAAGCCTCCGCTCTTTATGAAATTAAGAAAGGATTTTCCCGGCAAGTACTGGGAGACCGAGAAGTCGAGAGGCCGGTGGCCTATGCGGACTCACCTCATCCTGCGCAGCACGCAGAGCTGACATTCGATAGTATGATGGACGGAACGGAGCGGGACCGGCCTGGGACCGGTGTTGAGATCTACACTGATGGTTCCAAAATGGAGGGCAAAGTGGGAGCTGCGCTGTCAGTCTGGAATGGAAATGTGGAGACTCAATATCGGAAACTCGGGCTGGAATCGTTCTGCTCGGTTTATCAGGCAGAGCTCCTAGCTCTTGTGGAGGCCACGGGAATGGCTGTGGATAACCGTTGGGAACAGTGCAGCATTTTTAGTGATTCGAGGTCTGCACTAGAAGCAATAGTGAATAACGTTTCCCCTCATCCTCTAGCAACGAAAGCCAGAACGAATTTACAAACTGCCATAATTCGGGGGGAAAAGTTAAAACTTTTCTGGGTAAAGGCTCATGTGGGGATTGAGGGGAACGAGAGGGCTGACACTCTCGCTAAAAATGCTGCACTGGAGTTGAAGGATAAAATGGACTACAGCAAGTGTCCGGTTTCATTCGTCAAGCGCCAGATACGTCTGGGTACGCTTGACGAATGGAACCGGAGATATAAGGATGAAGGAACAGCCTCAGGGACGAAGATTTTCTTCCCGGACGCTGTAAGCGCATATGGCATAGTAAAAAGCATAAGTCTGGACCCTGTTATTGTGCAAATACTGACGGGACACGGCGGGTTCTCCGAGTATCTGAATCGCTTCAAGTGCAAGGAGAGCCCGGCGTGCATATGCGACCCTGGAAAGATAGAA
Organism: Hypomecis punctinalis; assembly: GCA_949316475.1. Classification (NCBI taxonomy): domain Eukaryota; kingdom Metazoa; phylum Arthropoda; class Insecta; order Lepidoptera; family Geometridae; genus Hypomecis; species Hypomecis punctinalis. The sequence goes on from OX438818.1 coordinate 14,173, forward strand.
AGTGTTCTGCACATAGTCACTGAATGCCCACAGTTCTGCAAAGAGAGAAGAGAAGTAGAGATGGAAATTGAAACAGAGATAGTTCCGGGGAACATAAAAGCTATCATGGGAGACAAAGAAATAAGGGGAAGATTTTTGGAATTTTGCAAGAGAATAGCGACAAAAGTAATTGCAAGAAACAGAACAAGATGACTTACTGCGGTATATAGAAGGTAACTAGTTACGGATATACCCACAGTGAAGACTCTGCAACAACATTGTGCAGCAAAAAATTTTTCAAAATTGATGCTCAGTCTCTGCTACCCACACAGAGGACCTTTGCAATTAAATAAAAAAAAAAAAAAAAAAAAAAAAAAAAAAAAAAAAAACCTAACCTAACCTAACCTAACCTAACCTAACCTAACCTAACCTAACCTAACCTAACCTAACCTAACCTAACCTAACCTAACCTAACCTAACCTAACCTAACCTAACCTAACCTAACCTAACCTAACCTAACCTAACCTAACCTAACCTAACCTAACCAATTTTTCGTACGACGAAAGTCTGTCCGATTTCGGTTTGTGGGTCGCTATTTGAACTCGTCTGTGCTCCTGGATCACGCTCCCGCATTCCTGAAACAAAAAGAACACAAATTAATAGCAAAATTATTGTTATTTTGACAAAATAAGTAAAATTGACTGAAGTAGTGTAACATTTTTTAGAAAATATTCCAAATTTCGCTTTTAGGTTCGTTTATTTAGTGATTTTGTGTCTCTGGTAGATCGGGGGTGCTGTGCGCCGTCGTTTAAGCCATCTCTCGACGCGCTACGTCCCACAGGACTCGAGAAAATCGCAAAAAACCGAAATCGAACGCCCGCCCACCCGCCCTTTGGTCTCATTACTATAGTAAACTTTTAAAATTTTCCGTCAAGGTGGGTTGGGATTTTTACATAAATATTGACTTTTAAAATAATAGTTCACATATTGTTACGTATCTATTTATAGACCCTCTGTTAACATCAGAGCATTTGTTTTCTGGACGCTCCTGGTGAGTTTTATCACCAGACATTATACACTTGTTATTAAAAAACTTTTGTTTGACTTCGGTTCTGAGACCTTGTCCAGAGCGTTTTATTGAAAAACTTAATTCTAATTTAGGACGTATTTATTAGACTGTGCCCACAGTCTTTTGACCTGAGCACATAGCATTGTTGATGATTACAGTATAGAGATTTTAACAACTTACCTCCCAATTTTGTGAAATTTTCTAGATTTGTACGGAACCCTCGAAGCGCGAGCCTGACTCGCACTTGTCCGGTTTTTTTTTAAATATCATGTTGTCCTGGATACTTGTCTTTTTTTGCCACTTATATATTTAAATTTCGGGCCGCTGTAATAGTACAGGTCAGAAATAGATAGTTTTTGCAACTTATTTACTGTGAATAGTGATAGGGAGCAATAATAATCAGTAAAATAATAGGTATAATCAGTGATAACACAGTGTTCACTCAAATCATTCGTTCAAAATAGGGTCTGTTGATAGACCCACCCTAAATAGTAAAATGTTCACTCAAATTATTCGTTCAAAATAGGGTCTGTTGATAGACCCACGATAATATCATAGGTCTTCTAAAACTTGCCTAAAACTAACTCCGCATTAACAATAAAAAATATTCTCATTCTACAAACTAACCAGAGAATTGTTTTATTCTGGTTATTCAATTAAACATTGCGACATTTATCGATTTTTCGTAGTTGACAAAAGTAACATAATATGGACGCAATTATTTTGGATTTTACTGGTAATATCTAAAACTATTAAAAAATAACTGTAGCGAAGTGTGGGTGCAAATTGTTTCAATGTGTTGACGTTTTTGTCAATGTGTGACACGCCTGCTCACGCAATTTGGTTTGTTTTGACTATTCACACACAACACCAACGTATGCAGTGCAGGTTGTCAGATCTTGTGTCCATGACATAGAGTTCATTATGGTGCGCAATAGGTGCATTATCGTATGGTTTTTGTAATGTTTCTATGTAGTACCTGTAATCACAATACCGTGTACGTAGATAAGATTACGTTCCAAGTTACGGAAACAAGTATCAACTGTAATGTTTTTAGCATAATTATCCCGGTTATTGGACAAAAATGACATGACTAACAATAGAAGAATAAGGAATTTTCCCGTTTTAAGTCCGCTAAGTCTGCAATAAATTATGGTGTTTTTCATTGATTCATTCTATACCGGGTATTTTTCTAAGCCACGAATACGATCTAGAATACTAGATAATAGAATAGAGTACTTATCTTTATGTTATGATCAACATTTGATGACTGCCTCGGTGGCTCAGTGGTTGGTTAGTGACCCTGACTTCTGGATCAGAGAGGCGTGGGTTCGATTCCCACCAGGGCAGACATTTTTGTGATGAACATAGGTGTTTGCTCTGTGTCTGGGTGTTATTTAGGTACTATCTATATAAGTATGTATTTAAAATAAGTATATGTAGTATATCAGTCTCTGGCAGCCATATCACAAGCTTTGCTTAGTTTGGGGTCAGAGACCGTGTGTGAGATGTCCCAAAAAAAAAAAAAAACATTTACTATGGGACTAACCCCCCAATATAACGAATAAAAAGTCACCATTCCCATAATTTTGTCGTGAGTAAATGAACTTTATATCTGTCTTGGTGTATGTGTCTAGTGTACTGCGGTTTTTACATCTGTAACTATTAAGACGAGGCACCGGGCCGAGAAACACGAAAACGGCAAAAACGAGTACTTTTGAATGCGCGATGTGAGAGGATGAATGATATCGATTCAAATTTAAAAAATGTCATAGATAAGGGAAAATCTTAATAAATTGAATGAACCGGACAAAATTTTGAAAAGTAACCGGCTTTATTAAAAAAAAAATAAAACAAATTGCTCACCAAAAAAATTTTAGTAATTCGAATGCTCAGAATTATCAGCGACAACACCCCATTATTTTTTACGAATAAAATAGCCAGATCCCTTTTCTTTATTATAAACCGAGAATTTTTTTTTTTTAAATTGTGTATTATGAGTAATTAATTAAAAACTCAATCAAATCTCTTCGCGCCTACTCTAGTTTAGCTTTTACTCTACAGTGTTTGCTCAGAATATTTGATCCGGCACTATCTGGGCCGCCGCCGCCGTACCGGTGCGACGTTGCGACTCCGACGAGCGCATGATTCGCTCAGCGTCGGGCTGGCAACGCCGCAAAGTACGGACGGCGCGAGATGCGTGCTGTTTGTTTTTGGTTATTGTCTTCTAGGTACTCTGTGCGACGACAACCGAGTAATTTACTTCAGAATTATTTTCAAAATTATAAGTTAGACTTTAGTGTACTATATTATATTGTAGCTTTAGAACATTATTATAGTAGGTAGTAAGTTAGGTAGTATTTTTATTTGGTAGTGTGTAAATAGTAGTGAACAAGTGTGCATAGAAAATGGGGAGGAAAAATAAGCGGAAAGAATTGTTTTTACAAAAACGAAAAAGAAAACCTAAAAAAAATGACGGAATGTTTGGGTAAGTCGAATTACATATATAATAAACTTGCAATAAATAGTTGCACTCTAATGCCCTAATAATAAAGTCTATATTTGGCAAATACACATTCGTCTACAGATTATGGATTATCACATTCTTACTACCTAGGTACTTCAATTTTTCTGCATTTACCTATATTTACAATTTTTTTAGGTCAAAAAAACGGAAACTGCAACCTGACGATTGTCAATCCACATCCTCAACAGGGCCAGTAGATAGAGAGTGAGTCCATGCCAAGTACCTATCTATCATGTCAGCAATCAATTTAAAGTATCTAGTAATAATACTCCGTCTATTCTTTATTTTCAAGTGTGTACCTACTAAGATTTGTCTGTACAAACTAACCATACTGTAGGAAACAAATATCAGAACAAAAAGCTATGGAGTCGTCTCTTGATATTTTAGAAACCTATCTAAAATAATGATATTTATTAGGTGATGTTCTATCACCTAAATAATTGTGTTAGCTTTAACTTTTTAATAATTATATAATTACATCATTTTATTTTGTAGCCACCCAGAAATATCACCAACATACGCAGAGTTACACAACGTGTTGCCGACATCTGGGGATTCAGAGGAAACGGTAAATTTAAACACTTTTTTTAAATTATCACGGTTATAGTATTGTCTTTTACCGACTTCAAAAAAGAGGAAGTTGTCGATAGGGTTATTATTTTTTCTTCTTTTAAATAAACGAAATTAAAATTATTCTCCCTGCTTTTTTTGCTGCACAAAGATTTTCCAGGTATTTAGTGAGTAGTTAGTACCTATACCTCCGCCACTGTACTCCATTTTGTACATGTCTAATTCCTTTAATAGTAATGTAAGTAATTTAATTTCAGTTAAAAGAACCAAATCCTGAAAATGAAGATTTACAAAATGTGTTGCCCACATCAGAGGATTCGGTGGAAACGGTAAACTTAAGTACCTTTTTAAACTATCGCGATTATTGTCTTGTCTTTTTACCGACTTCAAAAAAGAGGATGTTGTCGATTTGGTTATATTTTGAAAATGTCGTTTTTTACTTCGTCTGCAAGTTGAACTTGTGTAATTTTGTTTCAGTTAAAGGAACAAAACCCTGAAAATGAAGATATTCCATACATATTCGAAAGTACCTCTGAAACTACAGTAAGGATTTTGTTATAGCTAAGGCATGTTTACATAATAAGAAATTCAAACTAAATAAATACTAAAATATGTGCTTAAATTTCAGATTCATACAGAAATACCCGACTTGGGGCATCGAGTAATAGATGTTAATCATTTTACATCACAACTAATACAACTCTCTCAACATGAATCTCTGTTTGACTGCGGATTAGCCTCAATGAAATTAGTTTCTGAACATCGAATTGGATTACAATCGGAATTTACATTTGTCTGCTCTATGTGTAATTATAAAAACAAAATAAAATCATCTTTGGCTGATGTAAACAAAGATGTTGTTGCAGGAATAATGGCAGCAGGTTGTGGTCACGCGCAACTGAAGCAGTTTTCCGCAGCAGTAGGATTACCCATTATGTCTGAACACACTTACAATAAAATGCAGGACGATGTTTGTGACGATTGGGAAGAAACTGCCTGGGAGGAAATGAAAATAGCCGGAGAAAAAGAGAAAGAAGCAGCTGTTATTGAAGGCAGGGTTACAAAAGATGGCATTCCCATGATTGATGTCATTGTAGATGGGTGTTGGAGCAAACGCTCATACAGAACAAACTATGCTGCATTATCGGGTGCTGCAGCCATAATTGGCAGACGTTTTGGCCAAGTTTTGTACATGTGTGTCAAAAATAAGTATTGTTGTATTTGTGCCCGAGCTCAAAACAAAAAAGAAAGTCCCAAAGAACATGTCTGTTATAAAAACTTTGAAGGGGCTTCTACTGCTATGGAATCCCAAATAATAACTGAGGGGTTTAAACAATCCATTGAAATGCACGGTATAATATACGCGCGACTTATTGCTGATGGCGACAGTAGCACCTATGCCAAAATAATAAATGCTCGGCCATACCCAGGCTTAACAGTGTCAAAAATTTTCTGTCGGAATCATTTACTGAGGAACTATTGCAATAAGTTACAGCAACTTACTTCAGACACTCACTTCAACGTTACAGACAGGAAATATTTGACACAAGAGAAAATAATGCGCTCCAGGAAATATATTTGCGACGCTATAAAACTTCACAAGGAGAGCCAAAATACAGATGGTTTATATAAAGATATAAACGCATCTATTGGCCATGCGTTTAACTCTCATGAAACTTGCAACCAGTTATTATGCAAAAAACATATGCAAATAGACGCTCCTAATCCGTTTTTTGGGAGTTTGCTTTGGCAAAAAATAAAAACTCATGTCGCACGATTGGCTGAAAAAGCCCATAGTTTAATTGAAGATGTCGACAGTAATGTAGTGGAAAGATTTAACGGAGTCATTGCCAAACTTGTTGGTGGAAAAAGGGTAAATTATTCTCAAAGAAGAGCTTACCAAGCAAGATGCTCTGGTGCAGTAATATCTTTTAACACCGGCAACTTGCTGTCGACTGTCCACCGTAATGTTTATGGAAATAGCCCAAAAAAAACTATTACAAAATACGAAAGAGCTGTAAATGAAAAAAAGAATAGAACAAAACAAAACTGCAAGAGGAAAAAAAATCGTACTTTGGTGCCGCGTACATTAAATCTAGATTATGGAGAAATTGTGGATAAGCCAGACTTGGATGACGACACATTAAAAAAGGCCAAAGACACCTTCATCCAGAATTTGACGAAAACCGAAGAACAGCGAAAAGACGTAGAAAAACGAACTATACTACAAAGTGAATCTGGAGAATGGTTGGAATTAAGGCGAAGCATGTTAACTGCATCAAACTTCGGTAAAATTGTAAAAAGAAAAGAGTCGAATACATGCCGAAACGTAGTAAAAAATTTACTTTACAAGCCAAATATTGACAACGTGTCATCAATAACTCACGGAAAAAAGCACGAAAAAATTGCAATCGAACAATTATCGGTTATGGTAGACACAAAAATTAGAAAATGCGGTCTATTTATAGATGAGCAATATCCATTTTTGGGGGCAACGCCTGATGGGATTACCGATGACAACAAAATAGTCGAAATAAAATGTCCCATAGCACCATTTAAAATGGGTATAGACGAGGCGATTGAACAGAATAAGATGCATTTTTATAAAAAAAATAAAGACGGCGAAATAGTAGTCAACAAAAAATCAGACTGGTATTTTCAAGTCCAAGGCCAGTTACATATTTGCAGAAAACAGGAGGCCTTACTTGGAATATGGTATGGAGACAAAAAAATGAAAATTGAAATCATAGAAAGAGACGATAAATTTTGGTCAGATATAATGGAGCCAAAACTGCTTAAATTTTACTATGATTGTCTTCTTCCCGAGTTGGTTGACCCTAGACACATAAGGAACAGGCCAATTCGTGACCCAGAATACGTGATTTCAAAAGGGAAAGAAAATGATTCAGCTACCATTTCAATAGAAAAAAATACTGGTGACGTTGACGATTGTTCGGTCGGGGATACCATAGATTATGTGATGCCATTTTCAGAATATTGATATATTTTTCACAAAAAGCGTTAGTTTTAACATTAAGATACCTACACTTTTCAACACTATAGTAGTTGATAAAAATGATAAACACTTTACTAATTTGGCAGCTTCGCAGATAGCGTTCTAGCTTAATCAGACAAAGCAGAGCCGGAATTTCAGAGAGATGCAGGTTCATATCCTACGAGCTCGTCAATTTTTGAAATGTTTGTCACAAAAAGAAAGTTTCTATAAACTAAGTGTGTGAAGCACGATAAAAATAAGTTCATTGATTATGATACCTGTACATAATCAACATTAATTTGTATACAGGGTTATTTCTAATCAATTAGCATCCTTTTAGAGGTTTATTCTGTACATGTACATCAAAACTAACAACTTTTGTTCTGCAACATTTCTCAAAATTAAAAAAAAAAAGCTGTTCCATACATTTTGTTGCGGGTCACGGGTAGACTCACTATTCTACGGAGTGTCTACCCTTGACCACGGTTGATGCAACTCGGACGAAACGTCGGGATGATGAGTTATTTATTTATCTCGTAATTTCAGAGCGCGATAAGTCCCGTAGTATATAATAATAATGTGTTCAAATCGCGAAAGTTTAAAAACAGCAGTTGAAATAACCCTGTATTGTATGAAAAAAAAAAAACATTAAAAAGATCAAAATAATTTTTGCCTTTTTTTTAAATTGTTGATTAAGGACAAGGCGACTCCATGATTATCTATGCTCTAGGCAAATTGAGTTGACGCGTGCCGCCGCCGCGCCGTTAGCAGCGCCACGTACGCTAGCCCAGCGTTGCCGCCCGCCGCTCTGGCGTGATCCTGTCAAGTGAGACCGCGTAAAATTTTGTCCGAGTGAAGGGGCGCGGTACTCGATTTTGAAACTATAGTTTATCAATGCGTCACCTTAACTAGTAGCTCTCCAAACAGTAGACCTCGCAAGTATACATTTTCTTGTAATAAGTTCTCAAAAATGCACATTTTTCACAGGTAAATATATTCTTAATCATAAAAATGGTAAGGTTCTTCACTAAGATATTATTGTAAATTATGGCCAAATTTTACTATGGGACTAAGTAAGTAAGTTTGTATAGGCCGGGTGGCTAGCCCTGGTGTCATAGTTTAGGACTGATCCCCTATACAGGGTTAGCTAGCTAGAACTGGTGAAGCGTAATATATTTTGTTCTAATAAAATACTTTAGATAATTTTTTTCAAGGCTTTTATTTTCTACTTCCAATAAGTTGTCAAGTCAATAAAAAATATTTTTTAAGATGGTTGATTACTAGGAAAACGTAATTTAGTATGAATTCTTGGTTGCATGCAAGAATTCGCTTAAAGCGATAAGGCTGTATTTTTTATGTTATGTGGTTGTCTAATAAAGTGTTATTGTTTGTTTGTTTATATGAAATATACATGTGAGGTCGATGACCTCTAAGGTTTAAAAATTTCAATTTTTTCTTTATAGCTCAAAAATTTATGACTCCACAGTGCTCAAAATAATTTTCAGGGAAAGTTTTTAATATGGTCTCTAAACGGCGTCCGTTCGTTACACGGACATAACGAAGTTTTAAGGGTTCCTCGTTTTACTACGAAACCCTAAAAAATGACTGAACAAAGTGACAGCTGTCATATTCTAGAACCCATACTAGGACGCCATGTCAGGTCTCAAAGTGACAGCTGTCAAACTCTAATGCGGTTTATTTCTGTAACTAACGATTTTAGACCATTGCTGTCTTCACAAAAGTGATAGAACTCAATAAGATCTATATTTCGGATGATAGCTCTTTAAAGTAATTTATCTCCGTAACTGTCGTTTATAGACCGTTATTTTAAGCACAAAATTGATAGAACTCAACAAGATCTACATTTCGGATGACATCTGTCATGCCACTCTAGTATGAATTCTATGATAATATGCCATATAATGGCAGCTGTCACTTTGACATCTGTCATTTTCGGAACTAAAAAATAAGTCCTGAAAAACCTACAATGACTTTATAAGAACAAATGTTAGGCTGAGAAGTTTTGGATAACCCTATACAGGGGATTAGTCCCATAGTAAAAGGTGGTTATAATATACAATGATATTTTAGGACAGAATATTGTAATTATGAATATATTTGCCTGTGCAAGTTGTGCATTTTTGAAAACTGATTATCAGAAAATGTTCACCAAAATGTAGACTTGTGAGGTCTACTATTTGGAAAACTACTAGTCAATTTATACTGATGTAATAACCGCAGAACAGTAGGTACACACGCCAAGTCTTGTTCCTTTTAGAAATAAAGTTCGTTTACTCACGACAAAATTATGGGAATGCTGACTTTTTATTCGTTATATTGGGGGGTTAGTCCCATAGTAAATGTTGATCATAACATAAAGATAATACTAGAACGTATTCGTGGCTTAGAAAAATACTCAGCATAGGATGAAGCACTTTATTTCCTTACTCCCGCCTAACCCACTGCGCGGCTCTGGAGCCGAATGACGTCACACGCGTAAATCCGTCGCGAGGTTTTTTGATTTCGTGCGGTCATGTTTAAAAATTCATAACTCCGTCATTTTTGAAGATAATTAAAACTAGAAAACGAGAAACTTCCTTATTCTACCTTTTAATTAACTGAATGAACTCCCAGTTGGAGTGATGGAAAAACTGTTCAGTTTAACTGGCCGTGTATGCCCACCTTACAGCTGTCATGTCTATGGCGTACATGAAGAATAAAGAAAGCAACGACCAAATCAATCTACTAGCTACCTAGTCAGAGAGCCTACTGCAAAAAAACTTACATCATAATATGACGTCATAATAATATTTATTGAAACGGAACTAACGTCACCTGCAGTCGCCACGCCTCTTTGCGCCATGCTGTCGCCCGCCGCCATGTTGAAATGAAACTCAAGAGACAAAGGAAGGGAAAGTTATGCCGTTAGTTAGTCAAACACTTTTGCGCCCTATTAGTTCCCGAATCGTTCCTGAATCTGCATCTGTCTCCTGAAGTTGCTATCACTCTTGAGTGTTTCGTATTTTATTACGTTTTATTATATCATTAATTATACTATATAACACTTGACTCACATGACAGTACTTTATAAGTTCAAGTTTTCATTTCTGCTGGCGTCTTTGGACGTGTAAAATAAGGTAGTAAATAAAACCAAGAGCGAATTTTATAAATTTTATTTCTTAAATATATCGACTATTTATATATACAAATATACAGCTGATTGCTCAAAGTACTACTGACGGTGGTGTCACGAACATTAAGTACTTACCTAACCAAAAGGAGTCGACACTGCAAAGCGTACCCCTCTGACAAAAGTACGCGACCGGCGGTCATGCTCTTTATATAAATATATCGGTGTGGTTGCGCTTGTGTTGCGTTAATTTTCAGCTAGTGTTAGTTAATTACATTTATGTGCGTGTAAACTTGCTTATATTTTGGTTTGTGTGCGTTTCTTCACCTCACGGACTTGGCAGACTTCGGTGCTGAGGCGTGTCGACTACTTTTGTTTAGGTACTTAATGGTCACGAAATGTAACTGATCGTCTCGGTGAGCGCGTGAAATTATTTTTTTTTATTTTCAGATTCAGATAAATTACTCATGTAAGTTAACGAAACGTCATTTAGCGGCCATTAATATGAACCAAATTGCTTGAAAATCGAGTGTGTGATAGTTTTAGTACAGATCTCAATTTAAAAAAGTTTTTTTTTTAAATAGTGTATTCAAGGGGTAGCTCATTTTTCAATTTCACCCCTCCTGTGCGGGGTACCTATAGTTGAATAGATTTCTCGTACAGTAGTAAAAATAATGTTTGTGCCTTCCTCCTTTACCCGGGCTTAGGACCGGCATCATAAATGTAATATAGCATTTATGAGGCGGAGTTACACAAATACCCATCTCTTTCGATATATCAGTCAACCATCCCTTAGATGCAGCAAGCGCACCGCATGCAATAAATATTATGTATTATACAAGTCTATATACATTAGTATCAGAAACATTCATCTCTTACAAAAAGTTAAGTCAGTCTCTTATATGCAGCAAGTACACCGCATGCATTAAGTATCTACACTATATACAAGTCTATAATTATACATTAGTAACAGAAATATTAACCTCTTCCAGAATATTAGTCAAGCATCCCTTACATGAAACCAGCGCACCGCATGCTATATATATATATATATTGACTTGCTTTAAACGGGAGTTAAGCGGGATCACCACAGAAAACTGAAACACTAGCATTCAATTAAATATATCACACCACAATAAATAATTAAGTGTCTAAACTAACACAGTCCAATTTAATTGGTTTGCCTTTCTCAGCATGACAACGTGAACACCAAAATTTAGGGGGATCACAATTTTCCAAAGACTCTAACTCTGTGAGGCAATCGTTGTGAAAATATTCGTGACAGTTGAGGCATTCAACCATTTGTTTACGGATACCAGGTTTTCGACAACGGCAATGAACTATTTTGTAATAGTAGTTATAAGGAAGGGGGGCTTCTGTTGTCCTGTCTAGTCTGTCATAATTACAAGGGAATTTTGCTAAGTAACCCGAAGTAAGGGAATGTAATAAATGTTTTCGCATTTCATGCGATTTTTGCCAATCATACGCACCCAAAATTTAAGAAAATTCATAAATATAATTAGCTAGCTGACTCGGTGAACTTCATATCACCTTCATGTCACGTATTCGGACGATTTTAATTACGATGGCGTTTAGCGCCATCAAGGAGAGAGATACGAGAACTTTTACATATTTGAACATTTTGTAGTTTAGTTATACATATTCACCTAAAAAATAAATAATTAAAATACAGTACGGAACCCTTCGTGCACGAGTACGATTTGCACTTGGCCGATTATTTATAATGTTTTCCATGTTGCCAGGGATTCCGAAAAATTGTCATATGACATAAGTATTTCGGCAGTGGGCTCACGGACTATATGTTTCAATTAAAAATGTACAGATTTGAATTACTTCTATTGCAGATTATGGGATAGTTAATTTGTTTTTGTAATTTATATGGTTGATTGAAAGAATTAATTTGTTTTTGTAATTTATATGGTTGATTGAAAGAGTTAATTTGTTTTTGTAATTTGTATGGTTGATTGAAAGAGTTAGTACTATATTTTCTTGACAAAAAATATTTTGACTATAAGATAGGTGTTTGTTGTATTATACCCATACTGTTGCACTAGAGCCTGATCATACTTGGTATGGTGAGTTACTGTAAGCTGAGTTTGATATGGAATATCACACTCTGCAAATACATGTAAATGCATGCTGCGTCAACAGCTCATCCACCTCTAGCTGCTGTAACAGTGTTGAATGATATGAGGCATAGTCCTGAGGCACACTGGATGCATTCTGGGGTCTGCAGTCAGGTCAAATCGAATGCAGCCTGCATTATGTATGAACAATGTTGTAGGTCCATACAGAATGGATGTTTGACCTGATTGTAGACCGCAGAAACCATTCAGTGTTAAATCTTTTACCAATCATTTAGGTTTTAACTGACTCGTTTCAGGATATGACTAGGGAAAATTCATAATTCCTGAAATTGGGTTATAACGATAACATGTCTAATATTTATAAGTTAATGATCAACTAATTACATTAATAGGAAATTGATCATGCTAACAATTGAAGGAATATATGCATGAAGCATGGGATCAAATTGAGAATTTAGAATATAATTATGTAAGGATTTACTTAACACTGTATTTATAGCAAAGCAAGTCCCAGCCGACCGGCTGACTAGAAGATGAAACACTTGTAGTAAAAATTAACTTACGTTTGCCTTCGACATGGACATGGTGCTCTGAAACAATTGGTATCTTAATATATTATAAACTTACATTTTATAAATTTGTAGTCTTTAGATGCTAATTACTTCCCTAAATCAGCAGCCAAACCTAACTTAGCAAATGGTATAGCAGTCAAAGTTTCAACAAAACCTCCAGGTTTATAGTTTTTCAAATGCCAATCTAAATCATTGACTGAGGCTGTACCTACTAGCTGCTTATGCTAAATCGATAGATAAGTGTAATAAATTGGTCGTAGCATGTGAAAGCAAGATAAAAAAGCACAACAAATAGAAATTCACTTTTCAGACAAATTCACCAAAATGTATAACGATTACTGCACGATAGGACTAGTAATTATTAGAAAATAAGAAAATGAACAGGTATTAGCTTGTAATTTACCTTGTTTAATGAAAATATTTTGATAATTCTGCAAAATTAATGAAACAAAATGTTTTCCATCAAAGGGATCATCTATTAATTACGTGAGACTCGAAACTACTCGAAAGGGTCTGGAGGGTGGAGGGGGTTCGGAAAAACAACGGAATTTCACAATAGGGTATATGATCAAATGCCACGAGTAATTTTCGCTAATGGCTTTTTTTAACATTGTTAGTTATGGTAATTGGTTTTGCCGTGTTATGGGCTCAATAAATGAATTTAATTTAATTTATATTTAATAGCTTTTTTGCGAACTAGAACAATAAATCATATTGACATCGTACGTTGACATGATTTGATACTGTAATTTTGTCTTTGATGGTTATGGGAACCCCCCTTTACATAATTTAGTTCAATTACTAGTTACTAATATACCTATACATAAATTCACGTTTGTTGGATATAATTTTTTAATATTTATTTTATTCCATTTTTAGGGTTCCATACCCAAACGGTAAAAACGGCACCCTATCACTAAGACTTCGCTGTCCGTTCGTCTGTCAGTATGTCACCAGGCTGTATCTTATGAATAGTGATAGCTACAACGCTGAGACATTCACAGAATATTAAATTGGATATTTCCTCTACAAATAAATAATTAAATTAAAATTATATATACTAACGGGGACTTACGTACGACACGGAACCCTAAGTGCGCGAGACCGACTCGCACTTAGCCGATTATTGCTATTTGTTGTTATGGTTAACATCAATACATCATTTGTGATCAACTTTCTAGCTTCTAAGGTTCATGAGATACGTGCCGCTATTTGTACAGCCTGGTGACAGACAGTCTAACGGACATACGGACAGTTGAGTTTTAATAATATGGACCCGTTTTTACCCTTTGAGTACGGAACTCTAAAAATCATTAATATATGAAACCTGCGTACCAAGTTTCATCGAAATTGGTTAAAAATTCGTAATATGCTAAAAATAAGTCATGACTAGTAGACGACCCCAAACCAATTATTAGTCAATCGTTTTTATTTGTTACTACTTTCTATGGCAATACTGATGAATACTGTACCTTTTATAAGCTGTGGTGAACGAACATGTTTATTTCCATTTTTAATCTGTGGTACATTTATAATCTGTGGTATTGTCGTCAGTGTGTGTGAATAACCTTTGCCCAATTTAATCTGTGCTGTGAATTTGATGAATCTCAAACTTGGACAAATCTCTAGATTAATATTATAAACAAAGCGAGCTAAAAGTTGTATATTTGTTGCATGGACGTACTAAAAACAAATTTGATGTAATGTAGATCTGATGTCATACATCATCAATCTGATTATTATTGTGAGGGTAACCGGTATCTCCCGTGCAGGCCGGGCGCCGGCTCGTGGCGCCGCAGTGGACACTGTATGTGATGTTGAGTACTTGAGTGAGCAGTGAGTTACATGTCGTGCTACGTGGTGGTGCGGCGCGCGCGGCCGGCGGACGAGGCGGCGCGCGTGGCGTTGCTGCGGGCCTGCACACACGAGCACTTCGCCGCAGCGTTCCTCATGTTCTTCTTCCACGAGGTGCCTCCCAAACTAGATCCTAATAATATTCTAACAAACAATTAGGAAATAATATTAGCCTGAGCATTGTATCTAGGCTGCGGATAACCCAACCCTACCAGTTATGCCAACAGCGTAGAGTCACAGCCCCCACTTCGAATTAGAATCCAATCCTGACTGAAGCTCACTTAACGGCTGTACAAGGATTGGGTTATCTGTGCTTGTAGCTAACATTGCAGCCATCAAGAATCAGCCCAAGAAAAAGTTTGATCTGGCCTATATGATCGCTACCTGAGAAGATATTATAATATACTATATGGCCAACCCTATAGGATCTGGGATCGCTCCCTGAGAAGTTATTATAATATACTGTATGGCCAACCCTATAGGATCTAGGATTGCTCCCTGAGAAGTTATTATAATATACTATATGGCCAACCCTATAGGATCTAGGATTGCTCCCTGAGAAGTTATTATAATATACTATATGGCCAACCCTATAGGATCTAGGACCGCCCCCTGAGAAGTTATTATAATCCTATCCTACTAATATTATAAACGTAAAAGTTTGTGAGGATGGATGGATGTTTGTTTTACTCTTTCATGCAAAAACTACTGAACGGATTGAGATGAAACTTTGCAATAGTAAGTATAGCTTATATATTAGAATCACACTTAGGCTATAAATTATAATGATATTGCGTCAAAAATCAAAATATCATGCGGACGAAGCCGCGGGTGAAAACTAGTATCAAATATTTTCTATTGCAGTAATAGTAAGTTTTTACTACTGCAGTGACACGTGGAGTCGCGGCGACACCACGGCGACCAATGTTGCCTAAGGAGATGCCAGACGGGCGGTGCCGCCGCTGCACCCGCGTCGTCGCGGATGTTTGTTACTCTTTCACGCAAAAACTACTGAAGGGATTGAGATGAAACTTTGCAATAATATAGCTTATACATCAGAATAACACATACGCTATAAATTTTAATAATATTGAGTCAAATATCAAAATATCATGCGGGTGAAGCCATGGGTAAAAACTAGTATACTATATGGTCAACCCTATAGGAACTAGGATCGCTCCCTGAGAAGTTATTATAATATACTATATGGCCAACCCTATAGGATCTAGGATCGCTCCCTGAGAAGTTATTAATCCAACAAAAACATTTTCATGTGAAATATAGCCAAGACCACAGCTCGCACTTTCAAAAAGTTGTCAGATCTTATGTAGAGCCAAGCTTCTAACTTTACACGCCTTAAGTCTACAAGTCCATACTTCACAAACTCTACATCTTTGTCAACATATGCGGCAGAAAGATATCTCATTATTTTTACTATTTATCTGTGGAGGATGGCACCCGGTAGTGCAGTGAAGTCCGTATGTTGCAGCTGACGCTGCAGCTGGTGGTGCTGAGCGGCGCCGTGCTCTTCATCTTCGTGGGCGCGTCCGTGGCGGCGTGCGGCGCCGTGCTGCCGGCCGCCGCGCTGGCCGTGGCCGCCGCCGTGTGGGCCGCGCACGAGCTGGCGGCCGAGCGTGCCGCCCGCGCGCTGCGCGCCGAGCTGGCCGGCTGGGTGGCCGAGGCGCGCGCGCCGCTCGCCGCGCTTGCCGCGCCGCCGCGCGCGCCGCGCGTGCTCACCGAGGCGCAGGCGCGGCAGCTGGACGCGGGCGCGGAGGGCGAGGCGGCGCGCGTGGTGGCCACCGTGAGCCTGTCGGAGTGGCGCGGCGCCGAGTCGCGCGGCTGGCTGCACGCGCTGGCTGTGGCGCGCGGCTGGCGGCGGCGCGGCGCGGCGCGCGCGCTGCTCGCGGCGGCGGGCGGGGCGGCGGCCGCGGCCGGCCTGCACTCGGTGGAGGCGGCCTGCAGCGGCGTGCAGGGCGCGGGGCGCGCGGCGCTGCACGCGGCGGGTTGGGCGCTGCGCGGCTCGTACGAGCGACCGCTGCTGGCTGCCGCGCTCGCGCTGCCCATGGTGCAGCTCGGCCGCGACCTGGCCGCGGCCTGATCGCCGCCCACCGCGGCCTCGACCTACCTCTCGTCAGTCGGTGCACCTATCCGGTATATTACCGGTAGAAATAAAACAACAAAACGAGCATTTAGACCGGAGCCACAAAAAGAAGAAATCCGAGGGGAAAACTAGAGCTGGGGGAGTAGCAATATATGTCAGGGACCACTTGGATGGTGTGCCGATCATAGCTAAACGTAATCAGAGATATATGTGTGAAGATGTGGAAGCACTCTACCTTGACATTCAATTTGGTATGCATCATTTCTTGGTAGTGGGGGTATATCGGCCTGATGATAAGGAAGAGACGACATGGAGATCACGTGACACTAAACTGATGGAAAATCTTTTTACAGCATCGGAAAACAACACTATAGTGGTGGCCGGTGACTTCAACTACACTAATTTAAAGTGGCCAATCACAACTGATCAGCAGCAGTCCAGAGATGTGAATGCCAAACCAGAAAATATGTTTATAAATATGTACCTAAACAGCAATTTGCATCAGCTTGTAAAAACACCTACACGTTACCAATCAAACCAGGCACCTTCTATATTGGATCTTATAATGGTCAATGATGAAACATTAATTACAGAAGTTAACCATAAACCACCCATTGGAAAAAGTGACCATTGTGTCTTGGAATTCACTATCCAGTGTCTAATGAAAAAAGAAAGGACAGCACCCAAGTTCAGGCGAAACTATCAAGGCATAAATTATGACAGTTACAATTCTGATTTGTATAAGACTTTGCAAGCTGTTTGCGAAACGGATGATCCTCAACAACTATGGGATGGTATCTTAAATGCTATTAATGTTACTACAGACAAACATGCGCCTCTACGGCAAGTAAGATCTAAACCAATTAAAAATAAACCATGGATTGATAATAGTGTTCTTGAGCTAATTTCTGAAAAGAAAATCTTATGGGACAGGTACAGAATGTCTAAGGATGAAGATGACTATAAGAAGTTTCGTGAAATGAATAATAGGTGTGTTGCCTTGTCCAGGAAGCAGAGGAGTGCTTATGAGGCCAGAATCCTTGACTATGGTGATAAAGCTTTTTATTCATACCTGCGACGCTGTACTACTTCTACTGTTAGCATTCCACCAGCAATCAGAAACCACAATGGAGATCTTGTAACTAAGCCATGTGATATTGCTGATGTTTTTGCAGATGAGTTTCAAAAAGCATACTCAGTCGAACCAGCACTCATTCAGAACAGTATGACTATTGCAACTCCACGTGTTGAAGAAAGTTTGTGTGATATTTCTTTCACCGAAAGTGATGTAAGGAAGGTCATTGCAAATTTGAATATCCAGTCATCTCCTGGGCCAGATCAACTTCCAGTCTGCATACTTAAGAATTGTGTTGATACTATTGCTCCAGTCTTAGCAGAATTAATGAACACTTCATTTGAAGCTGGTTACTTGCCTCAGGACTGGAAGCATGCTATAGTGACTCCAATTTTTAAGAAAGGTGACAAAACTAAACCAGAAAACTTTCGACCCATTAGCCTTACAAGCATTGTGGTGAAGATTATGGAAAAGATTATAAGTGGGAGAGTAGCGCAATTTTTAAACAGAAATTGTGTGATCTCAACAAAGCAACATGGTTTTATTGAAAAGAGGTCAACTGTCACTAACTTATTGGAATGTGTTCATGCTT
This sequence comes from Hypomecis punctinalis, assembly GCA_949316475.1. Lineage (NCBI taxonomy): Eukaryota > Metazoa > Arthropoda > Insecta > Lepidoptera > Geometridae > Hypomecis > Hypomecis punctinalis. The sequence goes on from OX438818.1 coordinate 32,745, forward strand.
GGAGCATACAAGTTGATAAGAAAGAACCTGTTGATGTAGTATACCTCGATTTTGAACGTGCATTTGACAAGGTACCTCACCAGCGCTTGTTGTTTAAGCTTGATCATCACGGTGTGCGTGGTAAACTGCTGGAGTGGTACCGGAGCTTCTTATCAGGTAGAACATTTCAGGTTCGTGTGGGAAGCTCACTATCTCAAAGTAAAATGGTTTCCAGCGGTGTCCCTCAGGGTTCTGTGACCGCTCCTCAGCTGTTTGGAATCTTTATAACTGATTTGATAGAGCTCATAGAATGTCAGTCAGCCTTTTTCGCAGACGATGGGAAGTTTTTTGCCAATGCGATGATAAAGTCTGGAGAACTTCAGGAAGATCTGGACCGTATTCAGAACTGGACCAGGGAATGGATAATAAAGTTGAACTCAACCAAATGTAGTGTGTTACATCTCGGTAAAACCAACCCCAGGGAGACATACACATTTGATGGAGTTGCTTTGGCATCTGTAGACCAACAGAGGGATTTAGGAGTCATCATGACTGCAGATTTGAAATGGGAAGAGCATATATCTATGATAGTCAAACGGGCTAACTCATTTATCTATGTCATACGCAAGTCCTTCCAGACAGTAACAATTGATGTTTTTATTAAGATTTACAAAACCTATATAAGGCCTCTGCTAGAGTATGGGTTCCAGGTGTGGAGTCCTTACTTTAAAAAAGATATTGATTTGCTTGAAAGTGCACAAAGAAAAGCCACCAGGATTCCATATGCTCTGCGCCGCAAGACCTATGAAGACAGGTTAAAAGCTCTTCGTCTCACGACCCTCGAAGAACGACGATTGCGTGGAGACTTGATTGAGACCTTCAAAATTCTCAATGGCTTCTATAATCTTCCGGATATCCACGACATGTACACCTTGAAGGAAAATATACGCGATAGCAGACGCCATACAATCCTCTTACAGCCTACACCATCACAAACCAACACTGCACACCACATCCTCTGCAATAGAGTTGTATACAATTGGAATAGGTTGCCTGAGGATGTTATCTCGGCAAAAACTATAAACACATTTAAAAATAGACTGGACCTTTGGATAAAGAAGGAAAAAATTTCCTTGACAGATAAATACTAATTTTATTCGACACTGCTTGATATAGGCACATCAGTATACACTGCTCGCCTATAAACAAATAAATAAAATAAATAAATAAATAAATAAATTTATCCTAGCTCGGTGGGTGATGCTCGTTCTGGGGGCGAACCGATATCCGATACACTGAAACTGTGATTTTTCGAATAATACCATAGGAAAATAATAATACCATATATTTTCATAAATTTTTACTTTTGTAATAAATGCTTAATTAAACAAACGGCTTTAATTCAGATGACAACAGTGAGCGCTCCATATCTGAGCACGGCGAGCTCGCTCGCTCGACCCGCGGTGTCCGGCGTCACTTCTTGGCCGGGAACAGCACCCGCATCTTGGTCGCGGCCACCAGCACCTGCCGACAAATGTCCACAACACCAGGCACTTATCATATTGTCCAGCTCATAATTGTTTCATGGGTAGTATTTAATAGAGTACCTATTAATTAGAACAAAGCAAAGATTGATTCGAATTAAAGGCATACGAAAATACTGAATGGGACAAAAAGCGAGCGAAAACAAAAACCTAAATCGGCGATTAAACACTAAATATTTGATAATAATATATTAAGTGTACCACTAGTTTCATTGTAACAGGGTCACGTTTGGTGCAAGCCACTTCCAATCGATCTTATTGGAAATTAATGGGTATTGCGGCGTTTCGCCCCGCGGGCCGAACCGCTTGCGGTCGAAACGCCGAAATCGAAAAGGCGAAATCTAGGGGAGGCCTCCCCTATAAGATAAATAAATATTGCTGATAATAATAATGACTACTTTTTGTTAAAAAAAAAAAGACTGGTGCCACACGGGCGTTGCCGCGATGCCGTGATGCGGCGGCACCGCGGTGACCAGTGTTGCCGGTAGCATCTTAGACATTAAATCTAAAGTATGCGAGTATTCTATGAATAGTTAGCGTGAAAAAAAGGCTTTGACGACATCCGTTCATTCAGAAGATGAGTAAAATCTCTTGTACACATTCTAAATCGGATGGTGTGATTTGTCACGACGAGTGTCACAGTAACAGCTGTCCAAGTGGCAGCTGTCAAACTACAAATTAATTTATCTCAGTTATTATCGATTCTAGACTTCTGTTGTCTTTACAAAAGTGATAGAGCTCAACGTGATCTATAATTATTATATACTACGGGCCTTATCGCGCACTAAAATTACGACCCGTGACCACGGTTGATGCAACTCGGCCGAAACGTCGGGATGAGGAGGTATTTATTTATCTCGTAATTTTAGTGCGCGATAAGTCCCGTAGTATATAATAATTATGTGTTCAAATCGCGAAAGTTTAAAAACGAGATCTACATTTCGGCTGACAGCTGACAAACCTCAAATTGATTTATCTCGGTAATTATTGATTCTAGCCTACTGCTGTCATCACAAAAGTGATGGAGCTCAACGAAATCTACATTTCGGATGACAGCTGTCAAACTTAGAATTGATTTATTTCGGTAATTATCGAAGTTTGACAGCTGTCATCCGAAATGTAGATCTCGTTGAGCTCTATCGCTTTTGTTTAATCATCTAGAATCGATAATGACCGAGATAAATCATTTTGCAGTTTGATAGCTGTTACTGTAACACTCGTCGTGACAAGTCACAGAATACTCGATGGGGTTATGAGATAATTTTCATGTCACTTGCTAACGCGTGCCTTATTAAATCAATGCATCTCTTTCAGATTTTATCGATCGACCACATTATTCCTCTAGTATAGCTGTGATGGTGGCCGTGGTGGTCTAGTCTAGAGGTAGTGACACCCGCCTTACAATCGAGAGGTTGTGGGTTCAAATCTTCGGTCCCGTACCATTGAGTTCCTTGGAATTTATGTACGGAATTTCACACCACTGGCTTTTGGGTGAAGGAAAACATCGTGAGGCAACCTGCATAAGCCAGTAGAAGAAATTCGATGGTTTATGTGAATCCACCAACCCGCACTGGGCCAGCGTGGTGGATATGGCCTAATCACCTTTCGTGGGTAGGCCTACGTCCTGCAGTGGACTGTAGAAAAGGCTGATACAGTACAGTATAGCTGTGATCAAACGAAAACCCAAAAAATACACTTTCTGATTTGTAATATTAGCAAGAGTTAGCCAGGAAACAGTTGGACCGCTGACGCTACACACGATTCAATTTCGCGGTTGGCTCACACAAAATCAGAATGTATACGAGTGATTTTACTCATCTTCAAGGTTGAACGGTTATCCCTAAAACCTTTATTTCCGCTGGCTGTCTAGAAGTCATCAGTGTCTAAGTCGCCGCGGTGTCGCCGCGACGACGCGGGTGCAGCGGCGGCGCCGCCCGTCTGGCGTCTCTTAGGCTATCCGTTGTCGAACCTCACAACTTCGATTAATTGATAGTAGTTTGATGACTCGCAGATTTTTCGGAAAAGATGTTTACCTAAAACACATTAAAATAACTTAGACGCACCTTGAGGTGACCACGAAAGTTTCTATTCCTTTCTTAAGTTATCAACAAGTACCTAGATACATTCCTAATATAAACACAAAAAATAAAAAATACCGAACTATGTAATCTTATTTGTTTAAAGTCCAAGTAAGTTGATACTTTGTTATCATGATACTGAAGATTATTAATAACTAAAAGAAATACTTAGTGGAACCAATAGCCGAAATAGTTTCGTGTGCATCAATACAGTGAATTTGAAGCAAGCGTCTACGGGCAACTAAGCTATCGCCCTGAGGTAGCTGCCGTAATCGCTGTTTGCCTCCGAGCACTCCCGAATGTCGAGCCAAATCCGAATCCCTAATCCCTAACATCTTTCTAATGAAAACCTTTTTATATTGCTTCCACGAAAACTTATCGGAGGCTTATTGGAGATTTACAGGGGGAGCCTATGTCCAGTAATGTACTACACGTACTATGGCTAAAATGATGATGACTACCAATATTTATTTATACTATAAAACATAATAGTTCGATTTTGCAGTATGACACAGATTCAAATCCAATTGTAACTGAAATTCTATCCAACAGTACATAAGATCCGTTGCAATTCTATGCCGAGAAAGGGAGTTTCGTAGCGGGAATCGGTGTAAAGGGAAAGCGGTGTAAAGAGAAAAAGTGGCGCGACGTGCAGAGAAGCGACGTAGAGCAGCGCGCCGTAAGTAGGAATCGACGTAACCGAGAATCGATGCTCGGGGAATATATCAATATTTCTGCATGTGTAAATTTTAAGAACTCGAAAAAGCTAGTTTGGAACGCGAAGTTCACCGTTCGGCTAACTACTGGTATACTGAGCGCCACACAAATCGGCAGATGAGAGGTTAGCCGCAGATGACACTTCGCCGTGATTGGCTAATTATTGCGCATGTGTGCACAATTCGCGTGTCGTAGTGCGTAGGGAGCGCGCGGGAGTCATGAGGTTGGCGGGCGGGTGTGCCCCGGCGTCTCGTCTCTCTGGCTCCCGCGAATGCCTATATTTCGGCTTTTGCGCAGTGCTCTGCGCATAACTTCCCATCCGTCGATTTGTGTGGCGCTCAGTATAAGACCTTAACCTAACTAAACTAGTATCATTATCGATAGCAATAATGCGAAGAACTGCGGCCTTCCGTAAGGCCTTATACTTATGAGAGAGCGCGGCGGAGACGGCGTCCAGCAGGCGCGCCGGGCTCGGCCCAGGCTCGCGAGTGTTACCTTGAGCGTGTCGGGCGTGTGGTCGCGCGCGGGCGGCGGCGGCGCGGCGGTGACAGCGGCCAGCAGGCGCGCCGGCCCGGTGCCGGGCGCGTCCAGCCCGGCGCCTGGCTCGGCCCAGGCTCGCAGGCGCGCGGCCAGCTGCAGCGCCGCGTACTGGTCGGGCGCGGGCAGCCGCCGCCAGCGCGCCGCGCCCGCCTCCCACTCCTGCCGCACACAACACAACATTTACAAATTAAGACTTATTTTATTTTTAAATTACATGGAAAACAAACGGCTTTCTAACAACAAACACAGTAAAAAGAGGTTAAATGACAATACATAAGCCAAAACAGTTCTTAGATACTTATAAATACAGTGCCCAATACGGAATAGGTAGATATATAAACAAATAATGTGGACTTAACTAAGTTATATAATAGCATTCCCATACTTAACAAAGTTGACAACAAGAATATCTAAGAGCTTATTTAAATGATTCCGTTTACGACAACGAACTCTTCGACAGCCGCTACCAGGTATTCAGGTGTGATAGGCAAAATTCAGCTTCATGCAAGTGATGTAGGCGGCGTACTGATTGCCGTGCTCAACATCTATGAAGTTCTATGTAGACGTGATTGGCAATCACATTCTGTGTGTGAGGACGTTTGGATTAATCTCAGATTAAAGAATAGTTCAACTTTAAATGAAATTAATATATGTGCTGTATACTTCTTCCAAAGATAAAACGTGATTTACCCTTTGAATTATTTTTGGATAAGATATCGCACGTGATCAGTAACGAAGTGTCACCAGGGTCCCAGACTCTGTTGATTGGTGACTTTAATTTGCCACACTTTAACAGGAAGGTAGATAATATGTGCTTGTATCTGATACCACATTCAGGTAGGTGTCCAAGATACGCTATTTTGTGACACGACGAATTTCTGTAGCCCCAGACAGTTTAATGGGATATTGAATGGGAACAACTGTATACTCGATTTAGTACTTAGTACCGAAGGGATTAACACTTTGGCAGTGACTGATAATAACCACAGTCCTTTCGCTAAACTTGACATGCCTCACCATCCTGCGTTGGTCATATCTCTCAAAGTTTGTTCTTTCTACCCACTCAAAAGGAAATCTTCCAAAATTTTCAAATATTACAAGTCTAACTATAACAAAATCAATGAATGTCTATCTCAGGTAAATTGGATGGAGTCTTTAGGGTCTTGTAGCAATGTAAATGACATGGTAGATTCCTTTTACGATATCTTTATTCCCATAGTGAACGAGTATACCCCGTTAGAATACGCAAGAAATGAACGCTACCCTGTGTGGTTTTCTCTGCCTCTTATTAAATGTATGAAAGAAAAGGCCAAGTACCATTCAAAGTTCAAAACATACGGCAACTTGCAGGATAAACTTGCATTCGTTGATTCTCGTAAACGATGCAACATACCTACTGCTTAAATAATGTTTTGCTACGTTTAAACAAAGTACTTCTCAAAATTTGAATCGTAATCCCAAACAAATGTGGCAGTATATTAGGAACTATTAGGAACCTTAAATGTAATAGCAAAGAAGATATAATAATACTACGTATAGAACGGCCACTCGTTACCCCCCACCCGTTAGAGTCTTCCTCACTTCCACCCCGCGTCAGGACTCGTCAAATTCACTCGGCGCGCGGGTTGCTCAGGCCGGTGATTTCGACTACAAAAAATACAGACTTACAATGGGGAAGATGTGTGCTGTTTATGGCTGTTCTACTACAATTCGCGACAAGATATCATTTCATTATTTCCCTAAAGATAAAATAAGGTACCTTATTTACTTTTAGTAGGTAGATAATATTGTTATAAAAATTATGTTATTCAAATTTTGTTCCTTTCTCTTGATAATTTGTTTCAAATAAAATAAATCGCTTACTTTTAGTTACAGTGCTGTCAAATTATTATGAATTCATTATACTTTATAAGCACTAGAATGATATTCATTTTTGTAAATTTATTTCGCATCTAGCTCACTTCCGCATGAAAGTATGGCGGATCGGTCGTAGAGTACGCCAAGATAATTCTGCGCGCGGCCAAAATTGGGAACTAATTCAATGCTGATAGAGAATTCGTAATGCTACCAACATAACGTACGTAGCGCCGCTACTCGCGCGCATAATCTCTCGTTCGCTCGTCGTGCTGATCACAGATAGAGTTGCCATGGGCGTGAAAATACTAGTTATTATCGTAACGCAACTGTTACAGAATATCGGTATCGATATGCAATGTATTGTTTCGCGTTAACACATACATACCAAGTAGATAAGTGCTAATTTGTATTTGTATATTTTCTGTAAATAAACGAACATGTATATAAAATTGAGTTAATATGTACAGTCCTATAATTTGTAGTTATTTTTTCTACATAAATACTAATACTAAATATATTTTAATACATAAAGAATTAGATTTTGTTAATCTCACAATAAATGACAAAGATAAACCTTGTCAAAGTTCGGGAGTAGGGAGTTATACTTTTCTTTTTTATTTTTGCTTTTCGCGGAGATGATTTACATAAGACAAAATGTTTGGAACGTGCGTTGTACGGGCCCACGTCCGCGCCCGTCCTGAGCCCGCCCTGTCTTTAATCATACCTCAACGAGCTATATCATTACCAATTTTAAAATCATTGTTTTGAATAAATATTTAGTGCTACTTAATTGACATCAGAAAAAAATCGTGTCAAATATTATTTAATAATTATCTATCTAACGGACTAATTATATTTTTTTGTCATCAAGCTAATTATACCTTTTTTCAAAAAAGTCTTCTAGACATTCTCAAAAAATCTTTTTACTAAGATTTTTCCCAAAATATCAATATTTATTGAAAAAAAACGACCTCTGCAAATATGCCTAAAATTCTGATATTATATTCTAAAAAGTCGACAGAGACACCGAAAAAATACCGTTTAAAATTCTGGATTCTCATCACACTGGCACAAGACATGTACTGTACGTAGTATTATTATATCTTCTTTGATACATGTTAAGCTACTAACAATATTGTGATAAACTTTTAGAACCTCCTTTTTGCGTCAAGGGTTAAAAATATTTTTTTGCAATTATTCAGAAACATTGCCAGAAACAGTTATGAAAACCAGCAACGATCCCGCAACCGCTATTTAACCGGTGAGGGGCCTCACTAGCGTAGGTGTATGAAATATGAAATTAGGGACTTCCCTCAGTTGGCCATCTGTCGGTGCGTTTAGCGCGTGATTTACTTAATCGTTAATTACTAGGTATATCTTTTGTTTAAATTATGGGAGGATTTTACAAATATACATAATCGTGTGTGTGCGTGTTCATATTACTGGATACTTCAACAATATGTGAGAAAATTAAGGGAATTTCGTAACAGTGCCGTGTTTTGGTTAGGTTCTACGTAGGTAAATGAGTGATTTCATCGAAATAAGTGTATGTACGATTGTATGTGAAACCTGCAGCGGCTAGTACATCGTATCAGTACTCACAAAACTTCTTGGTAAGTCAGAATTACAATTCATACGGTCGACATGGGTCGTTGACAACCATAGGCGTTCTACACACAAATACCCGTGTAGCGTTCGTGCGTATGTGTAGTGTCTGTGAGTAAAATGTACTGTTGTGTGCGTAAGACAGCAGATTTTGTATGAAGAATCGCGGAGTGTCCGGGCTGTGGTAATAGTTCGTCTTTGCCCAACCAAATGAGCTTAGCCGACACGTCTGCGGTTGGAGGTAAATCAATATGCGAGTTATTCTCTGACCATTTTAATTCAGTCTTTCGTGACAAAACACCATCCCCTAATGCTATTGATGGCGAGGCTACTGCACAGGGTGATACTGTTTTTGATAATAATACCTTGCACGATGTTACCATAAGTGAGTGAAGTTTTAAAAGCACTTTTAGCCCTTGATGGTAATAAAGGGGCTGGACCAGATACTTTACCATCAATAGTATTGAAACAATGTGCTTCACAACTTGCCAAGCCCCTGAGTTTGAATTATAATAAGTTACTTAGTTCTAGAGTTTTTCCTTCTAAATGAAAATTAACGTACATTACCCCTATACATAAAAAAGGCGACTTATCCAAAATTGAAAATTACAGAGCAGTCTCAATCTTATCTGGCATATGTAAACTTTTAGAAGCAATAATCGTCAAAAAGTTCATTGGCAAGTATTACAATGTTTAAATAGTAATCAACACGGTTTTAGACCAAAGAAATCTACATGCACTAATCTCATTGGACACGTCAATGAAATTTTGGAAGCTCTAGATTAAGGTGGTGAAATTCACGCCATTTATACAGATTTCAGTAAGGCATTCGATCTGGTTGATCATAATTTACTTCTTCGTAAATTAGGGATTCATAAATTTCACACGTAAACGGAATCCTCACCCGGTGAATTATATGTGTCTCTCTGGAGCAGTTAACTTCGATTCGTGATCTTGGTGTCATTACAGATTCGAAACTTAATTTCAGAGAGCACATTGATCAAATTGTTAAAAAAGCTGGCAGGATGTGTGGGTTTGTTGCGAGGCAAGCTAAAGTTTTTAGAAATAAAGATCTTTCCATTATGCTCTTTAATACGCTTGTTAGAAGTATTTTTGAATACTATGCAGTAGTGTGGAACCCAGGCTACAATATCCATTTTAACAGGATTAAACGCGTCGAGCGATGCTTCTTGTATCATCTTACGTATATGGGAAATAAATATAAGGCATTACGTTCCTATGAATCTAGGCTTGAGCCAGTGCCGTAACTAGGGCGGTGCCAGCGGTGCCCAGGCACAGGGCGCAGACCCTGGAGGGGCGCAGAAATGACCAGACCAGTATCTAGTTTTGTTTCATGCATGGTAGTTAGTAGGTACATTTTGTTTTATTGCGAATATGGTGTAGTCGCGCCCTCTGTACTATCTATATCTATATGGCATTTTTCAAGCGATCTTGAAACAACAACACTTGTAAAGGTGGTTTTATATTTGTCTGATGTGTCGTGACGTGACGCGTCAGAACGGTATCGGTTTCATACATTTAGTACTAGCTGGTGCCCGCGACTTCGTCTGCGCAGGATTAGTATTTCGAACAATATGTTTATAAATTGTAGCCTATGTGTTATTCTGATGTATAAGCTATATTATTGTAAAGTTTCATTAAAATCCATTCAGTAGTTTTTGCGTGAAAGAGTAACAAACATCCATCCATCCATCCATACAAACTTTCGCGTTTATAATATTAGTAGGATGGTAACGTGTTGTGTTGTGATGGCTTATGTATGGAACCGATACAGTTCTGACGCGTCACGTCACGACACATCAGACAAATATAAATCCACCTTGTCTTGCTCGCAATATTACATACACAAACAAAAGTACCTATACCGTAACTATGAGACAATTTCTGTCTATATTCATTTGGAGGGCGCCACTTCTAACTTAGAAGTTCTAAGCAAATCTGTCAATCTAGCTGAGGAGATGTACATATAGTTCACGTTACGCTGTCATTGCTGTCAGCCACATTCATTGGTCCTCCCTTTATCTTTGATTTTATTCATTAACTACGTGCGGCGTTACTGACGCACTAGCGTGCGAGAGATAGATAGAAAATTCATCGTTCGACAAGAGTGAAAAGGATGACTTACAAAACTAAACGATTCACAAACGTTCCATTCTGCCGCGCCGTCCCACCCAATGTTCGGGGATTCCCCGATACATCGAGAATCACGCATTCAGATAGCCGGCCGGGGGCACTCGGATTCATTGTCTTGCTTCTCAACCATGGTCATTATTTGTATAAAATTTCATTAGTTTAAAGTAAAATTGTGTGTGAGAGTGAATAAGTTTATTGTTGATTTGTTGTTCGTTGATAAACTCGTTTGGGTAGGTAAGTTAGAAAATTATATTTAAAAGTTTTACAAAGAAAGTTGTATATAAGTATATTTTTTCGGTTAAAATTTTTACGTTAATAGTGAAATTAACTGAAAATATTTTAAGGTCGGTGGGAGTAAGTAGGAGCGGCCTGTGCCCAGCAGTAGGACATTTAATACGCTGATAATATCAATAAATATTTATGACTTGTAAATGTTATTACTTTATATTATTATTAAGTGTTATTACTTTCCTAAGTAGGTATTTTTATATAGGTGGCATTTTTATGTTGACCATTTTTATGCTCGAGTTCGGTTCGACACACAAGTATACATATAGACAGGTACTTGTGTTGAGTTCCGAACTACTCGTATATACTAGACTAGGCCTGATTAGCGATTCTTCTTTCAGAAATATTACCTGCCGGCTACCGTAAGCTAAGCACGCATGCTATAACAAACAACATGTCTCAAAAACGTCCATCCGGTTCTGAATTTCGTAAGAGAAAACGCGTGAGAGAGATGGAAGCAAAAAAAATGGGAAATACGTTACGAAAGTGGACAGTCACACATCCAGAAAACAGTCAGGAAGATGTGTCCAATAATGACGTTTTGGCCCACCCTGGTATGTCTGGAACTAGATCTGGAAACAATTTAAAGATAGAATATAAAGAAGACAGCCCAGTCAGCCCATTCCAGCAAGACTTGACCTTGCCCATCACCACTAGTCCAAGTTCTGAAATTCAAATTAAAGAAGCAACTGCAACTGATAAGATCCAGTTAGACATAAACGATCCTGTTTCATGGTTACCATTAACTGACCACATTCGTTGTTTCCTTGTTGAGAAAGGTCCTGATCAAGGAAAAGGTAGTCAAAATATTTCTTCAACTGAAGACGCAGGACGAAAATTTCATATACATTGGTTTACAAAAAAGATGAGCAATGGCGAGATGGTACCAAGGCCTTGGTTGATTTACAGTAAAAAAAGAGATGCAATATTTTGTTTCCCATGTATACTTTTCGGTTCTTCCTCGACTAAGCAAATAATGCCGGCACTGGCTGATGCACAAAAAGGATTTAATGATTGGCGTCATTTAAGTTCACGTATTCCTGAGCACGAAAACTCTACATTTCATAGAGAAAATTGTATTAAGTGGAAAATGCTTGAACAGCAAATAAAAAATAAGACCACAATAGATGCATCCTTACAAAAGGCTATTGATCAAGAAACAAATAAGTGGAGACATATTTTAAAAGTGTGTACTAGCATAGTTTTGTTTTGCGCGGAAAATAATTTACCCCTCAGAGGCTCTCATGAGCATATTGGAGAATCAGGATCTGGAGTTTTCTTAAGTGCCGTGGATATGATTTCAAAATTCGATCCTGAACTTAGAGCGCACATCGAATCGCTTAATAAAGGAAATATTTCATATTTTACGCCTTATATTCAAAACGAGCTTGTAGATATTCTTGCCTCTGAGGTCAAAAAACAAATTTTAGACGACGTTCGTGCGGCAAAATACTTTTCCATACTTTTTGATTGTACGCCAGACGTATCGCATCAAGAACAGATGTCACAAATATTGAGATTCGTAAAAGTATCCGAGCAGAAAGTTACAAGTTCGAAGAACGATTCATAGATTTCATCCAGTCTCATGAAAAATCGGGCGAGGGATTGTCGAAAGAGATTTTAGAGAAATTAGAAGTTGATGGATTGAATATTCAAGATCTTCGTGGCCAAGGCTACGACAATGGTAGTAATATGGCCGGTAAATATAACGGAGTCCAAGCCAATATAAAACAAATTAATGAAAATGCTGATTACGTGCCGTGCGCAGCGCATTCTTTGAATTTATCTGGCGTACACGCTGCTAGTGTGACACCTGACATGATCACATTTTTTGGATTAATCCAGAAAATATTTGTGTTTTTTTCGAGTTCAACGGTCAGATGGGAAACTTTAATGAAACACTTAAATATTTCATTGAAAAAACACGCTGACACTAGATGGGCCTCTAAAGCTAGGGCCGTCAAAGCTTTGAACACGCAAATACCCCAAATCAGGTGTGTGCTAAAGATTCTAACTACCAATGATTATAATGCGGAAACAATCGCTACAGCTAAAAGTATAATGGACCTAATTAACTATAAATTCATATGTACTCTGCAAATTTGGGATCAAATTTTGAAATCTGTTGACAGAGTGAATGTAGCTCTACAGTCTAAAACCATTACTATCGACAAAGCCTCTGAATTAATCAAGGGATTAACAAGCCAGATTCAGAATATTCGCGACACTGTGGACATTGTTTTCGAAAAGGCAAAAAGAATTTGTGAACAATGTGACATTGAAGACAATTTTCCTGAAAAGCGACGAAAGCGAGTAAAAAGACACGATTTAAGTGAAAGTTCAGACGCCGGCTACTACATTACTCAGCAACAAAGTTTCAAAATTCAGATAAATGAAGCAATAGATACAATAATTTCTGAATTAAAATGGCGATTCGAAAAACTACGCGACATACACCACTCTTTCGGTTTTTTGACCGTAAAACACATAACTACATATTCGGTTGAAGAACTAAAAAAACATGCAGCTGATTTGAGTATCAAATATTCTGCAGATATAAATGCCACAGAATTTTGGGCCGAAATAGAAACTTTGAAGAGTCAAGTTGAAGCGACTACATTATTTGATAAATGTGAATGTCAGTCAAGTATGGGTCTTCTCAAAGCTATAGTGGAACTGGATTTCAAGGAAATGTTTCCCAATGTAGTAGTCGCTATAAAGATATTTTTAACGATGCCAGTGACTGTAGCTTCCTGCGAGAGATCATTCAGTAAGCTCAAATTAATAAAGACGTACCTGCGCTCGACGATGGGCCAAGAAAGATTGTCTGGCCTAGCGATTTTGTCGATTGAACGCGACATAGCACGGCTCCTGTCGTATGACAATGTAATCAAGGACTTCGCAATGAGAAAAGCGCGGAAAGTAAATCTTTGAGTAGGTAGCTGTCCTTTTCTTGTGATTACGGTTTACCTTAGCCTTGGGTCTTTACTATCGAGTACTTTGTGTCATTTCTGTATTTGAGCAAATATTTTTGAATAAACTATTTTTATCTTAAAGAAATCTACTAAGTACCTATACCTTCGTAAACAAAAAATAGATAGATTTATTTTTATGCACATTTGTCCACTTTATTGTCAGAGCCTGGTTAGAGCATTTTTCAAGGGCGCAGTTTTGAAAGCTCGCACCGGGCGCATAAAAGGCTAGTTACGGCACTGGCTTGAGCACTATGGCATTATGTCGTTGCATAAACTTCGTGAGATGGCTGAAATCATAATGCTATTTAAATTGATTAATGGTTTAGTTGACTGTCCTGATATTCTAAATAAAGTCACACTTAGAATCCCATTCCCAAATCATCCTTGTACCTAGGTCTTGCAACCAATGGAAAACTTTCAAATTGCCTCCTTGAAGAACCAATATGATGTATCATTCCCCAATGGTGCGTACGTGTGTTAGCTACGACAAGGATGCTATTCGTAATTGTATCGATATCTTCAATCTTGGTTCGCTTCTCTCAGTTAAGAGAGAATTGAAAAGTTAATATAAAATAGTTATTATTTTGATCCTTTTTCATGAATCATTGTATGATTGGTTAGGTTCACTGTTAAGGTTTTTAGGTTTGAAAATGTTTTTTGTGTATTTAACGTAGCGTGTCGATACTAGGCATAGCGTCTGCCGATGAAATCTGCCGAGTCGCGACCCAGATTTATCGTCTCAACCATCTAGGCGAGGCATCGGCACACAAATATGCACGGTCATCAAATTAGGCATACTTCAAGACCAATTAGATGTAAGATAAATTGTATAAATTGTCATAATTACTCTAATAAAATTAAACATAATCTAACGGTTGTTTGATTCACAACAAGAGGGAGGTAGAACACTCGGAGTCAAGGGTCCACCATCGCCAGCAGTCAGGTCAACTAGGCGACCGGCCGTCGGACCTTCGAGGATCCAGACGGAGCCCATACAGAGGCCTGCAGCGCAGGGGACGACGCCGTACCCAGCATATGTTCCGCTGGGCGGGCGGGTTACCTTTACCTGTTCCTTCCACTGTGGCAAGAGCTACCTAGTACCACCTTCTGTGATAGCGGCATGAGTCTGAGTTACGGCAGTGGAAAAATTGTGCCTATCTTTCATTCCTGCCCACTCCGCCTGGTGCCGATAGGTCTAACGGTCAAGGTATCCCGTACCTATCTATACAAGTATATATCGACGCTTGAAAGGCAAAAATTACCAAGCGACAGTTTAGGCGATATTGAGTTATATATATCACTGAAATCAGAAAAAAAAAACTGCGTCGATTGGTCTTACTCTCACGGCGCTAGTACGAAGTTTGTTGTCGTTTGGTAACTTAAAAAAAGACACATTTTTACAGTTTTCGGCGTCCAAGCGACTAAAATTTTAATGATTTATGAATATTTTTCACATAGTAAGGATTAGATTTTTATAATTTACACTAAGTAATTTTTGCCTTGACTCTAAATAATGCATCCAAACATAAAGTATTTTCTGCCTTGCGAGTACCCAGGAATCAGCATTACTTAAGAAAAACCTGATTGTTGTTTTTCTCTCTCGTAATTTAAGACTTTTTAACACACCTTCAATAGACTTTCTTTGTCATTTAGTACTTTTTACTTAAATATAATTTATTCAAAAATGTGAAGTAGTGAATATCTACCTGCCTAAAACAGGATATATTTTGTCATTAAGTAATTTTCTACCCGCCGATTTTTTTAAAGTTTATGTTACTTAGATAACTATTTCTGATATGAGATTTCTCTAAAAGTGACCTTATCCATGCAGCACCTTTTTTGTTTTGTCACTTATCCGCACTGTAAATCAGATTCTAAGTGGCTGTTGGTAACAAAATATTATATCTTCTTTGACAAAATAACGATTACGTCTTCACCGAACTGTCGCTTAGACAACACGCATGCGTGCGCGCATGGTGCAAAGTACTTAATCTCGTAGCTTGTTTGTGTACTCGGTAAGTGCATTATTAAGATTTTATGACTTTATATTTATAGATTTTCAGACATGACTTTATATTAGATTATTAAATTTATATTTTACTTTAATTTAAATTTATTGTTAAAAGTACATAATAATCGAAAAAAGCGAGTAGATTGAAGCGAGATAGAAGCTTGGTAATTTGGTGTGTTTCAGTGTGTTTAGCATATGTGGACTTTGAGATAGCCATTGATTCGGTCAAGACATGGGCTGTGCTCGAGTCTATCCAGCGATGCCGCAAGTAGTCCAGCCGGTCTGGAGACAGGTCAGTTCCTAAATTTACGGAAGACGGATAGGTTAGTCCTTCTGAGGAAAGATGGGCGCCCTGCGGACTCTCCCTCCGCGTACCGCCCTATAGTACTGCTGGATGAGGTGGACAAGCTGTTCGAATGCGTGATAGCTGCTTGCCTCATCTAGTATCTTGATAGGATTGGTCCACACTTGTCCGACGAGCAATTTGGTTTCCGGGCGGGCCGGTCTACAATCGACGCTGTTAAACGTGTCAAAGCCCTCTCGGACGAGGTGGCTCATGGTCAAGTGTTGGTGGCGTGTCTCTAGACATCGCCAACGCATTTAATACACTGCCATGGGTTTGTGTAGAGAACCTACGAAGAGGCTGCCAGTCTTGCGATGGCAACGGTGCAGGTGGTGGCGAGAAGGATAGTGAAACTGGGACTCCAAGTAGCGCTGAACAAGTCAGAGGGCCTGGTATTCCATGGCCCTGGACGAGCGCTGGAATCACTAGGGAGTGAATCAATTAAGGTGAAGCCTACGATGAAGTATCTAGGGCTACACCTCGATGAAAAGTGTAACTTTTGGGAGCATTTCGCCCAGTTAGTTCCTCGAATAATGGGTGCGGCTGGGTCACTTAAACGCCTTCTTCCTAATCTTGGGGAACCAATTGCCGCTAGTCGTCTTTTTTATCTTGGAGTGGTGTGGTCGGTGGCCTTGTGCGGGGTGCTTATATGGACGGACGCCCTAAACCGAGAAACGGTCGCTTTTCTAAAGTGACCACAACGCGCAATGGCCATCGGGGTAGTCAGAGGTTATCGCACTATTTCGTGTGACGCGACATGCCTTTTGGCTGGGTCACCTCAATGGGATTTAGAAGTGGAGGTAAATAAATAAATAATTTTATTTTCAGACAACACAGTAAATCGTTAAAATCAGTAAACACAAGGTACATGAGAACATACTCGTGGCGCACCGAGCTCCGCCAACGCGGGCAGAATCCGGCACTTGCATGCATGCTCGAGGAGTGGAAGGAAGAGCTGGCCAAGCATACAGCTGGCAGCTGGACCGTCGAAGCTATACAGCCCGTCCTCGTTGACTGGCTGGACAGGGCGCATGGGTCACTTATCTTCCGGCTCGTGCAACATTCGCAGGTGCTTTCTGGGCATGGATGCTTCGAAAAGTACTTGTGCCGCATAGCCGGAAGAGAACCGACAACAGAGTGCCACCACTGCGGCTGCGACGAGGATTTGGCGCAACACACTTTGGAGGAGTGTTCAGCATGGGCAAATGAGCGCCGAAGCCTCGTCGCAAGTGTAGGAACTGATCTCTCGCTTCTAGCATTGATTCAGTCAATGCTTGGTTGTGAGAGATCGTGGGAGACGGCCGTTTCCTTTTGCGAACAAGTTATGTTGCGCTTGTGTCGAAAGGAAACGGTGGAGCGCGAAAGGGAGAACTTTTCGGAACTCCCGATGCGCCTCCAAAGAACTGGGCGTCGGAGGAGGATTTTCCACGCTCTCCTTCGACCCCGTAACAGGTGGCTTGGGCAACGAATTTGAGGGAGTTCGTTGCATGAAAAGCGTAGCCCGAGGGCTACGCTAGGAAGAGCGTGCGGTATTTCCCCGCGCCACTTAAGGAAAGAAGGGTGAAAATCCACCCTTAAATAGGGCAAGGTCCTAGGAGCCGCGAACGAGTGCGAACGCGTCCCCGCAGCTCCAGCACATAGGCAGCAACATCCCCGGGGTTTGTAGTAGGTACGAGGGTCATTCAATAAATACTTAGCCTACAAAAAGTAAACGAAAATTTTGGAAAAGTGGCAATTTATTTTTCAACATAGTCTCCTTTTAGTTCGATACACTTAGCCCAGCGATGTTCCAACTTTTTTAACCCGTCCGAAAAATAGTTTTTGTCAAACTGCAAAATAGGCCTCCGTGGCGGCGATGACCTCCTCATTTGATCCATATCTATTCCCGGCGAGATTTTTTCAGATTAGGAAACAGAAAGAAGTCACAAGGGGCCAAATCTGGAGAATACGGTGGATGGGGCAGCAATTCGTAGCGTAATTCGACCAATTTGGCCATGGCAACGGCAGACGTGTGAACCGGTGCGTTGTCGTGGTGAAACAGTACTTTTTTCTTCGCCAGATGGGGTCGTTTTTTCTTTAATTCGGCGTCGAATCGGCCCAATAAATCGGCATAGTAAAGCCCTGTAATTGTTTTACCCTTCTCGAGGTAATCGATGTAGATCACACCTTGTGAATCCCAGAAACGGTGGCCATAACTTTTCCGGCCGATTTTACAGTTTTCGCCTTCTTTGGAGCACGTTCCCCGGTCTGGATCCATTGTTTTGATTGCTCCTTGGTCTCTGGTGTGTACCAGTGGATCCAGGTTTCATCGACGGTCACAAAACGACGCAAAAACTCCGCTGGATTCCGCTTAAACAGCGCCAAACACGTCTCCGATGTGGTCTCACGGTTGCACTTGTTTTCCGGTGTGAGTAAACGCGGCACCCATCGCGCCGACAGCTTTCTCATGCCGAGCTCCTCGTGAAGAATATGATACACTGTTCCTTCTGAAATGCCTACAGTCTCAGCTAGCTCCCGAACCTTCAATCGGCGATCTGCCAATACGAGATCATGGATTTTTTTAATGTTTTCCTCCGTAGCAGCTGTTTTCGGTGCACCTGGACGTGGTTCATCAAAAACCGACGTACGGCCACGTGCAAACTCGTTGAACCAATTCTTGACGGTGGCCATCGATGGAGAAGAGTCACCGTACACAGCATCCAAGCGCTCTTTGATTTCGATGCGCGTTTTCCCTTCCAAAAATAGGAATCTAATCACCGAACGATATTGCTCTTTTTCCATTTTTGTAAAACCGATCGATACGTTCGCTTCCATAAGTTGTCAAATTAAAACAAATGAAGGGATTGGAATCAAAATTTGAAAAAAGAATTAAAAAAGAATGTGCTACACTGTGGTAAAACTCTTTTGAAACTACAGCGCCCTCTGGCGATGAGGCTAGGTACTTATTGAATGCACCTCGTACACCGATCAGTGGAACTCCCTCATAACCACCCTGCTCCCTCGGCGGGGTGGTATCCATAAAATATTTATTTGGAAAAAAGAAGGACAAGTAGTCCAGCTAGGTAAATCCAACTTCAAGAAGGAGGTCAATCGCTGAATCCAACTCGGCTAGGCAGCGTTCGGAAAACCACATGACGTCTTTTCATCCGATAAACCTCAGTGCCTCAAGACGAGAGTTGCAACAGTTGTGTGTTCCCGAAACGTGATCGTTTACTGTGGGCCTAATCGCAGCGTAGTCTTGATATCTAGATTATGGGTCCACCTCCGAGATGAACGGAAGATCTCAAGACTGCAGCATCGTGCTGGAAGCAAGCCGTTTCCAGCCGGTCTTATTGGAAATCTATAGGGGAGGCCTTAGTCCAGCTGTGCAATGTCTGCAAAGACAACGACGACGACAAATTAATAGAAACAATAATTAACAAAAATAAAATAGGTAATGATTTGACATGGTTGATTTTTATCTATACTAATATTATAAAGAGGAAAGATTTGTTTGTTTGTTTGTTTGTTTGTTTGTTTGTAATGAATAGGCTCCGAAACTACTGGACCGATTTCAAAAATTCTTTCACTTTTGGAAAGCTACATTATCCCCGAGTAACATAGGCTATATTATATTTAAAAATAAATTAGGGATCCTTACTAAAACTCCAATAATGTAACATAAGGTGTAAAAAAAAGACCTGAAAAATTCCTTACGTCGCGTGCGCTGAGAAAACTATTGATGATGGAATAAAATAATGTACTACGACTTTATAGAACACACCATAATTTACAAAAAATGTCGCGACAGCATATATCTAACTATTATAGTTAAGCCGTAATAACTGTTCTTTTATTCTTAAAAATTAATTGAAATACCGTCGCAGGAAAAGGATCTTAATTTGTATCTTGGTATTAATCCTTATCAAAATAAATTATTTCATATTCAAGACTGTTTCAATAGCTTTATGCAACTTTTTAAATTATTTAATTCAGACATTTTATTACAAAGATATTACGAGTTCAAAAATTTAAGTATTATAAAAGTTTCGTTTCGCCGCTCACTCCGCTTGGCAATTCATGTTCTTTGTACAATGTACATAATACAAAATTCACTTCGAGCAAATATCTATAGAATCACAATCGTGAAAAAAGTGTCCGAGCCAAAATCCTGCCCAAGCTACGTAGTGGGCAGGCTTTTTAGTTAGTCGTAAGGCGATTCCAAGCCGACTACAACGCCGCGCGATGCCAAAGTGCTCGGTTACAGGCACTTATTAGGTGACATAACGTCGAGATTCGAGGAAACGGGTCATTGAGAATTGAGAAGGGTGCTTGGGCCATATCCACCACCAGTGCCAGGGCCCAGTGTGGGTTGGTGCAGATTGCCACACAATATTTTCCTTCGCCGAAAAGCCAATAATTTGAAATTCCGTACATAAGTTCCAAAGAAACTCATTGATACAGGATCGGGATTTGAACCCACCACCTCACGATTGTAGGACAGGCGTTACTACCACTAGACCACCAAAGTTATATATCTCCGCCATTAGTGTGTCGATTTATGTTTTATTGGTAGTAAATAGGTATGCAGTGGCGTAGCGTGCCTTGGAGGAGCCCAGAATCAAACATAGTTGGGGAGCCCAAATCACTCATTTCTCACAAAAGAAACAAATATCCTTGCATTAAATTGAAATAAATATATACCGCCTTACCGCAAAAGATTTAAACACTGTTTAGCCTTACAATTTGTACTGTTAAACGTTGTCTAAAGCCTGCGTAAAACTTTAGTGGTAAGACGGTTATTTATAAGTTGTTACTTCCTCCTAGAAATTGAGCTAGCCAAACAATTCAAATAAAATATACAGTTTTCTTGCCTTTTTTTCAGTAAATTGATAATGAATAGAATATAATTACCTATATCAGCTAAGTAAGTTTAGCTGAAGACGATTTCAGTTGTTATAAAATTTCTACCTCTTAGGACAACTTTTGGAAGAATGCTTAACCCGGGAAAAAAAGAGATGATTTTTTTTCGGGAAGCACGAGATTAAGTGACATTGTGGATAACATTTTACTAGGTTTTGCTTACACACGTTAAGGCCCCTGTAGCCCGGGAGCCCCGTATTATTGACACGGCTGATACCGCGGTAGCTACGCCCCTGCACATAGTATGTGAAACGAATTGTCGACCTCAAAGTTCTCGAATGTAGACAATGTATTGGCAAGTGTAGCGAAGGTCTTCACGTGAATCTAAGATCTGGTCGTGACGTCCGGAACGCGTTGGATGCCAGCGCTTCGATTCCTTCCATCACGGCTCTTTGGGTTAGCAAGTTGAAGAGGCCTTAGGTAGGGCACACAATTCGTAGAAGTAGAACTGATGTCCAATGTTTTTCGAAATTCTCGAGTGAAGACAAGATCAAGAAACTAACTTACATGGGTAGAATGTATAGACTGTGGGTCTCTAATATTTTAACGTCGCTTTCATTCGCATCATTGTCATTTTCTGAAATCAGGGCTATATATTATGTACAACCACCCAACACATACGAACTAACTTTTATTTAGATATGCCAATACCTACTATCTCTTTTTCATAAACTTCTAACAGTTTAAGACTACGGAAACTCTCGCGATTTGGGTAGGTTTTAACTCATCATAATGGTTCATCCGGTATGTCTAGCATGTGTGTGGCGCATACCTACATTACGTGGTAAGTATATGTATAGCCAATCATACCCGGGCAAAGCCGGGACGGGCAGCTAGTTATAAATATTTAGATAGGTTTTCCCAAGGTTTTCCAGAAACCGATGTCAACTTTATAGTTTTAATTTTAAGTAGTTTTTATTGTGACAATATTTTTGATAGCATTTTTTTTCATTCATCATCAGATGAGGTTCATACTCAGTAGAGAGTGATTGTAGATAACTACAAGGGCTGTTTAAGAATTGGTGATGACGATATCCGTTGAAAACTTTTGCAAAAGTTTCTAATGTAGTGTACAAACCTGAATTTTTGTTAGGTTGTTCCTTTTTGGAAGGTAAGTGTAGGACTTTTTGTCCTACACTTACCTTATTTAAATAGGACTATGGTTGAAATTGCCTGGCAGTAAAGTGGTTTATCTTTTTATTTCGATCATTTTACCTATGTGTTAAACATCTGTTTATTCTGGATGCATCATTTTGCTTCAAATATAATCATAAAATATTGGGGTTTAGTTAATTTTACATGTTTTATAATAAAAAATTTGTTTTCAGTTAGTAATTTTTACCTGTTTGTGATTTTGATCAAAATTTTACTAACCGACACTATCTCTTAAATTATTGAGAAAAATCATATTTTTTAAATGACAGTTCATAAAGCTTTTAAATTTAATTTATAATCTATTAGAACCGAGTAGAAATGAGTAATAGAAAATTTTATATGATTTTTTTTCCAAAAAATAAAACTTTAAAATGCTCTGGTGTAAAGTTGCCAATATGTCGCTTGGTAATTATTGCCTTTCAACCGTCGATATTAACTTCATATGGTAGGTAAGGGACGTTAGGGAGGTAGGGACACGTAGGGAATATTAGAGAGGTAGGAGTACAGAATAGGTCCCCGCAACGACCGAACGGCCACACAGGTGAAATTTACATAATTTATGGCCAATATTGACAAAAACAAAGTTACTCCGATTCAAAAATAGTAACCTAATTTATGAACAAGACCTATGACGCCATCTATTAATAATTTGCAGAACGTTTGACACTTTTTATTCAGATACCCACAACGCTCGATTTAAACAGTTTCGCTTATGGAGTAACATATTACAATTCTGAGAATTTGTTTAACAACAAAATTTAAATTTAATTTACATGATCTTAGGTGTAAAATATAATGGAGTCCATACCTTCAGGTCAGTATATTATTTCTGCATAACTAAAACGATTACATCACCTATGATGTTATAGGTATATAGGTTTGAATAGAAGGCTATACTTTAGCATTTTGCTTTTTTTTACACAGTGAAAAAGTTTATACTCAATCGCACTCAATCCGTCTTTTTTACATATTTCGAAAGAACATATCTATAGCTTTCATATGACACTAAAATTAGCTGCGTTTCCTGCGTCCCCTAAACAACATTGAGCAAAACTGACCAATGTCTATGAATTTAAAAAATACTCATAACAATTTTCAGGCAGTTCCCAGCATAGCATTCCAATTAGTCGAAGAGAACTATTGAGTTTTTACTTAACGGGTGAATCTAATAACCACGAGGCTCGATTTCAATGCTTAATTACAAATGTTCGGGAAATAACACACTGTGAAGACGAATTACCAAATTACATCAAACGAGAGTTGTTTCACTTTATTCATCAGTATAAACAGAAGTGGCAAGGTGTTTCAAGAAATAAAAAACTATCCTATACTATCCTAAACCACCTTTAAACTATTGTTTTAGACAAACTACAGCAATATACAGGCGTAAACACATTAACGTAATATTGGCCAACTTTTTACTACATTTCACCTGTGTGGCGGCCGTTGGAATAATCCATGTCCTATCTTCGCTTGCTATCACAGTATAGCCAGGCGTGACGGCGACGGTAGTGGACATCCGCGGTTGCGTCGGTGGGTTAGTCAGGCGTCGCACGAACCTAACTATTGGTTGTGAGGCGGCTGTACTAACCGAAATTTCGTCAGGCTTTAGCTAATCATTGCAGAGATTGGCTAGCGCCTGAACAACTACTATCGTAGGCTACGCTACGCCTCGTGTGCGGACTTGTTTGAACATGTGCGCGCGCGTATTACGTACGATACGACTACGCCTCGTGTGCGAAGGGGCTAAAGTATCGGACGATAGAAAATCTGTATTCTGCGGCGACTCTAATGTAGATTCAACGGACGTGTCGAAGCGAGCTACACGGCGTCGCGCGCTCACCTCCGGAGCGGCGTCGGGCGCCAGCTGCAGCAGGTCGGCAAGCGCGGCGCGTGCCAGGCGCTCGGCGAGCGCGTCCGAGTGCTCGCCGCCCGAGCGCAGCGCGTCCGCCAGGCGCAGGCGCAGGCGCGGCTCGGGCGCGGCCGCCAGCAGCGCGGGCTCGAGCGCGCGCGCCGCGCCCGCCGCCTCGTCCAGCAGGCGCTGCGCCGCGCGCGCCACGGCCGGGCCCAGCGCGGTCCGCTCGGCGCTCACGGCCGCCAGACACAGCCACGCGCCCACCGCGCACTGCTCGTCCTCGGCGCGGCCGGGGCTCGCCAGCCAGGCCTGCGCGCGGCGCAGCGCGGCGCGGAGCGGGGCGCGCGGGGCGGCGCGCGCGAGCCGCAGCAGCGCGGCGGCGGCGGGCGCGGGCGCGGCCAGGCGGGCGGCGGCGCGCGGCAGCAGCGCGGCCAGGCGCGGCGGCGCGGCGCGTGCGGGCCCCCGCAGGCGCAGCCCGCCTGCGGCCGCGGCCAGCGCCGCCTCGCCTTCGGAGCCGGAGGAATCGGAGTGCAGGAGCGCGGGCGCGTGCTGCTCGCGCAGCGCGGCCAGCTCGCGCTCGGCCCGCTGCTCGCGCGCGCGCGCCGCCGCCACCTCCACCGCGCACGGCATCGCGAACGCGCTCTGTACACACATACAATTTATGTTCCTCGGTGCCCGCGCCCGCGCCACCGCACCGCACGCGCTTTACTTTGATATTTTTTAAATTTATTTGTTGAAAAACTGTTAAACAGTGTTTTAGTAATTAAAAACAATAGCTATAATATAACATGTTTGTCTGTCACCGACCTTATAGGTGCTAACACTGCATGCATACCAAGCACTAGAAAGAATAATTATTTTTCGAAAAAAATTACAAAGCCGACTTCCATCGTTTACAAAATTCGAATAATTCGCTAGAATTTATGTATACAATTTTTAAATTATTGTTGATTTTTCAAAAACGGCATAGCCGATTTAGATTAAATTTATATGGGACTACCTTGAATCGAGAATATACTCTTTGGAACTAAAAAAAAAAGATTTTTTTGATTGACGAAAATATCGAGGAACATACCAAAAAAAAACGGTCAAGTGCGATTCAGGCTCGCAAACCGAGGGTTCCTTACAAATCCAAAAATTTCACAAATGTTGTTTTTAAACTTTCGCGATTTGAACATATTATTATTTTTATACTACGGGACTAATCGCGCACTAAAATTACGAGATAAATAAATACCTCCTCATCCCGACGTTTCGGCCGAGTTGCATCGACCACGTGTCTACCCGTGACCACGGTCGATGCAACTCGGCCGACACGTCGGGATGAGGAGGTATTTATTTATCTCGTAATTTTAGTGCGCGATTAGTCCCGTAGTATAAAATAATAAAATTTCACAAAATTGGGAAATAAGTTGCTAAAATCTCTATACTATAACCATTGACAAAAAAGGTTTTCTTTTTCACTTTTCTCGTCATACATGGAAAATTACACATTGTTAAAATAATTAAAAACCTGTTTTAGTATGTGCTAATGAAGTTCTTTTATGTGATACCTTACATGATACGATTAAGTCACTTTGAATTTTGAACCCATATTTTGTGAATTTTGAGGCCCTAGTTTTGTGATTTAGATAAAAATGTCCAGTTTTCAGATTTATTTCTATATGTGTACTCTGAGACAATGTTTCTCGCCCATAGTTCTATGTCAACGGAAAGTACCCTGTAGGTTTTGATTTTTGTGAATGTCGAAATATGCGGTTTTTTACGACATAAACGGCTCTAACTTTTTTAAATGATAAGTGAGAAGTTTTTCTTTTACAAAACTGCAAGAGATCATAAATATATGTATACAGTTTAAATTTCAACTTGATATCTTTATGCGTTCCCGAGATAAAGAGTTTTGACATACACACAGACGGACAGACAGACAACAAAGTGATCCTATAAGGGTTCCGTTTTTTCCATTTGAGGTACGAAACCCTAAAAATATACAAACATAGAACCTTCTCTTTTAGGAAGTTAGTTAAAAAATAATAGGTGGCTTAGAAACTGTAACCATAGCTAGCCGGAACCTTCCACTAGTCCGAACGTCGAACTAGCGAGCTTTTTTCTTCTGTTGTCCGACCATCGAACTAATGAAAACTTTTTTTCTCATTTTTTCAACTGTCGCATTTATTTTAATCGGAAAATTAAACGCAACAAAATAATTTTTTTAGGGACTGCCTCAGTGGCTCAGTAGTTAGTGACCCTGACTCCTGGATCAAAGAGGTGTGGGCTTGATCCCCACCCAGGGCAAGCATTTTTGTGATGAACATAGGTGTTTGCTCTGTAGACACAGCAAATCAGGGTATTATTTAACTAGTAAGTTCGTACCAATTTCTGGCAGCCATATCACAAGCTTTGCTTAGTTTGGGGTGAGAGACCGTTGCCTAAGATGTCCCTTAAAATTTGTATCTAATTTGTAATGCTTAAGAAACATGCTGAAGTTGTCAGTGTGCATCTTATTTTATTTGTAGAGGTAGAGCAATACATTGTTACTAATATTATAAATCCTAAAGTGTGTTTATTGGCTTGTTACTCTTTCACGCAGCAAAGGAGCAACAGCTTGACTTGATTTTTGGTATGGATATTTTGAAAGACTGATGATAATGAAATATAAATATAATAAAAAATTATTAGCTCACCAACTTATCCATATCCAAATCTAATATACATATACATACATATATCGGTCTATATACTATGGGTGAAAAGTTAATGGATGACAGGTGACATATAACTAGTAATTGAATAATAAAAAATCGGCCAAATGCGAGTTGGACTTACACACAAAATGTTCCGTATCACAAGCTTTTTGTATGGCAGCTCCCCTAAATATTTGTTATAATCTAATTAATTATTTTTAAAGAGAATATACAATTAAATATTCTGTAAATATTTGAGGCGTCTACTTGTTACCATTATTAATATCTAGAGAAAAGCGGCAAAAAAATCCAGTTTGTTGTATGAAAGCCCCCTTTAAATACTTATTTTATTCCTTTTTGGTATTTGTTGATATAGCGGTAACAAAAATACATCATATGTGGAAATTGCAACTGTCTAGCTATTATGGTTCATGAGATAACAGAGCAGATACATAGCCTGGTGACAGACAGACGTATTTACCCTTTGGGTACGAAACCCTAAAAACCTTCATCATTAACAGTCCAGATATTTTAGTTTAGCTTCAACACAGTTGGATAGTTTCCTCATACAAATCGGCGGTTGTGAAGTTAGCTACAAGCTGCGCGAAACCGAATCAACTCGAAGCTTGCGAGCTGCAGCCAGGAATGGATATTGCGCAGCTTGTAGCTAACTTCACATCCGCCGACTTGTATGATTCGATTGAGTCGGCCTATACCTACTATTATAAATTTAATATGTTGTTAAAAATCGAAGAATTTGCTTCTTTCGATTAGATCAAGAAGTCTAGAAGTGATAATGTAACGCCAGGAATGTTTTATCTAGCTAAATCCTCCAAGTGTAATGCATACCGAATCCCGTCCAGACGAATTCACTGTTATTGGCGGCAGCTCATCACACTCTTCCTCATCTTCCATCACAGCGCACTGGTGGGTAAGTACTTCGAGAGCCCCTGTCCAATATTGCCGCTAATGCTCTTTATTCTGTCCGTATGGTTCCGGTGATTGGAATGCGATTTAAAAACAGCAAGGTATGTATTCACCCAATGGATACAGGTTTTTCTTGATCGGACCGAGAGATCTTCCTGCCTACCTTCACTTGGCTTTCACTCGAAAAAATATATTTAGTATTGTGCTGGTGCGCTTGGTTATGTCTAAACATTACCGGCCGGCCGCATTATTTAGCAAACGTTTTGTGATTTCCTCGTTTTGTTTTCAATTTTCATTCAACTCATTGAAATCAAAATTTCAAACTAAAAAACCTGTAAGTTTTAGCGTGCGTCGTGTGATGCATGTCCGTATTGTCCGTATATGTCAGTGTTGCAAAAGTGAACTTTTAAAAATCGGGCAATTTTCCAGCTAAAAATCGGGAGAAATCGGGATTTACTTGTCAAATAAAACAACAGTGTTTTATGACATTATATTAGTTAAATTCTTATGTTTTCCCTTTAAGACTGTTTTTTTAACCAATTCGAGCATTCAGATCGTGCTATTATTTCAGGTATTAGGACAATCGGAGTTGCACATCTTAGCTAACAACAATTTACGCAAAGAAAACTTTGAATTGAAAATTGAAGTTCCTTTGTCTCAAAAACAGTGCAGACGAACGATTACTCTCTACACTAGTCACTAAATAATAAACTAAACATCTCAGCAGATTAGCCAAATAACAAGAACTAATTCCGCACCAGACAATAATAAACTCTACTCTATTGTAAAGGATTTCTGTGTCTTACGTTTTGTGTGTATTGAAATTGAGACAAGACGGCCTCTGGTAAGAATTTTAAGGGAATCTCTGTGGCAAAGAGCATTTAATTCATACCCACCCGTGCATTGGCTTAGTGTTACCAGGTCACCTTCAGTATTATCATCTTTGTAATGCTAAATAATACTATGTTTTAAGTGTACAATGTAAAAATCGGGAGATAAGGTCCCCAAATCGGGATATCGGGAGAGAAAAGCTAAAATCAGTAGATCTCCCGATTAATCGGGAACTTTTGCATCACTGGTATATGTACTTTGTGGTGTGATCATGGATTTATCATATAAACGGGATTGAGTACTGGCAAAGAAAAACGTGCCGACAAGGATACCACATCAGATGATTGTGTCTCTTTTCCAAGTAGGATGACCAAAACATCTCGATCATCTTGAGATATAATTTTTCTTTGGAATGTTACTGCACGCAGGAATAAAACCAATCCCCATAAAAACAATGGTCTAGAATTAATATATACGGATATAATTCAATTTCAAGTTTGACAGCTGTTATCGGAAATGTAGATCTCAAAGAGTTCTTTTACCTTTGTTAAGACATCAATGGTCTGGAATTGATAATGACGAAGATAACCACTTTTAAGTTTGACAGCTGTCGTAAATGTAGATCTCGATGAGTTCCTTCACTTTTGTGATGACGATAATGGTCTGGAATCCATATTTACGGTGGCAAACAACGTTTAAGTTTCATAGATGTAATCTTGACATATATCACGCAACCCGTGTCAGTACTTAACCACGAAAAACTATGTCACAAATAGACTTTACTACGAAAAGATCTTATCCCGAAAAATCTTAATCACGAAAACTTTTCCACGAATAGACTTTGTCACGAAAAATCTTAATAGACTTTATAACGAAAAGTCACAATAATTTTTAGGCTTCCTTAGTAAACAAGGCATCCATTTTAAAATAAAATATGGCGGACTCACTTTTTTGAAAATGTCGTTATGGGTGTAGTTTTCGAGGTTTTTGGGGGTGTATATTTCAAAATTGGCATCCATTTTGGAATTAAAGATGGCGGACGTCATTTTTTTGAAATGGCCTCATAGGTGTCGTGTTTAATTTTTTTGGATTGTAGATTTCAAAAAATGTCATCTATTTTGGAATTAAAGATGGCAGACGTTAGTTTTCCAAAAAGTCGTCATGGGCGTCGTTTTCTAGGTTTTTGGGGGTATAGATTTCAAAAGTGGCATCTATTTTGAAGTAATGTTCGCCATCTTTAATTCCAAAATGAAAGCCAATTTTGAAAAAAGTGACGTCCACCATCTTTAATTCCAAAATGGATGCTAGTTTTGAAATTTACACCCCAAAAACCTATTAAACGACACCCATGACGACTTTTTGCAAAAGTGACATCCGCCATCTTTAAGTTCAAATAGATGCCATTTTTAAAATCTACACCCCCAAAAACCTCTAAAATTACACCCAATACGACTTTTTCAAAAAAGTGACGTCCGCCATCTTTAATTCCATAAGGATGCCAATTTTGAAATCTACACCCCCAAAAACCTAGAAAACGACACCAATGACGACATTTTGCAAAAAGTGACATCCGCCATATTTAATTTCATAATGGATGCCATTTTTGAAATCTACAACCCAAAAAAATTAAAAAGGACACTCACGACTATACACCTATTGTACAACCAGCATGTTTAAGAAATATGTCCAGC
Source organism: Hypomecis punctinalis (assembly GCA_949316475.1). NCBI lineage: Eukaryota > Metazoa > Arthropoda > Insecta > Lepidoptera > Geometridae > Hypomecis > Hypomecis punctinalis. The sequence continues at coordinate 62,881 of OX438818.1, forward strand.
ATAGTCACCCTACCACACTTCTTTGTATACACCATAGTACGCCATTTGCAATCGACGGTGATAAACTCTAGTCAAAAATAAAAAATAACCATTAATCATAAAGACGTAGGTATATTCATACAAAATAAATATCAAACTAACACATACAAACATATGTTTTGTTGCAACTTTTTAAGGTTGAATTTTCCTAAGCTAACTTTGAGCCAAATTTCGTCTGTGCGCAATCCAGATAGTGTACAAAATCCTTGATCACAGTCACCTGTGTGTCAGTGTCACACACAGCTGTTATGTGTTTATATTTCCTTCCTCAATGGTTTATATACGTCTTAGTCTGTGGTGTTTATGAAGCCAAGCCAATGTTATTTTATCAATATTACGCGCCCCCGTATTATTATTATACTGTGCCTTATACCCGGTTGTCCTAACTGTAATCGGTATTTTTATTTTACACTATCGGCCTTATAATAAGTGCACTACTACACATAGGCCTTCACATAACGCTGGGCCAGTGTGAATCGATGGATTTATTTGTCTCTTTTTGTTGTGGATCAGACAGTGTTTAAATGAATGAATAAACATTACCAGTAGCTGCTTATGTTCGTATCAGAAAGTGGGGGTGGGCGAGCGTCGCTTCAGTTCGCGGTATTCAGAATGAGTCGTTCGAGCGGCGCGATGGCGGCTTCGGAGGCGAAGGAACTTTTAGAAGCGACGGTGTTCGAGCAGCTGATGCGGGAAGTGGAGCACGGCGCGCCGGCCGCGCGGCTCTCGGCCCGCCTGCGCGCCGCGCTTGAGAGGTAAACATGTCATTCATTGAACAAAAACATCATTGTATGTATTTTACTTATTTAGGTACAATACCTACTATTGTTTTCCAAATCTGTGAGGGATGATTTACATTAACCCTTGGGGTGCCTGGTGGGCAAAAATCACACGGAGAGCCTAGTGGGTCTGTCGGACCCGAAAACAAAATCTTGGATTCTTATGTTATTTATTTTGAAAAAGTGTCAAATTACAATTACTTATTTGTCTATTTTGAATTTTGTTTTTCATGGTTAAATAGAAAAGAATAAGACATAATTATGGAGTTTTACCAAGTTTTATTGACTAAATGAAAAGCCTCTAGGTTTAGGTAATAAAAATCAACTTTTAATTTTTAAATTAACAATATTAAGCTTTTTGATAGAGAACAAGAATCAAACTTAAGAATATAGTTTAAGGCTTAAATGAACAACTATGAATGAACAACAATGAACTCACAAACTATTTTTCTTTGGTTACCAAATAAAAAAACTGCTTTTAATTACTCAGTATCAGGGCGGCAATTTTCGCATATAAAATTTGCGTGTTCGAGATAAAGCGTACATAGACTTGCAACATTTTTGCTAGAACGCCTATAACAATGCCTTTTTACAGCAGCATCTTACCTTTTGGGTGCTGGCTCCGAGGATTCACCTAAATGAGAGCCAATTAGGTCTGTATTTGTTATGTCGTTCATCCTGATAATGCCATGCCCAATTTTTTTTAGTAAATTCTCTTTTGCTTGCATTGTTGTTGTTTGGTGCTTCCCTTTATTCCTTAGAACCATCTGAATCACGTTGGTCACTGATGTGGTCAGACTCGGCTACACTTTAATCAAATACAACATCATCGTCGTCATTATTACTAAAGTTAATTATAAAAATTGCCTTATATCGGTATCAGTTAGTCGTTTAGCCATTTTCAACTGTGACAATATTAATTACAAACATAATTTACTGTATAAAATACATTAGAACATAAAAAAATGACTTGCCCATTAAATGTAACGCCGCGTGCCTGGTCGGGTCTCGGGACCCGAGCGCAAAGAAGATGCTTGTTACTCCAACGCGTGCGCGTTGCGAGTTGCTAAAGAAGGGATGGCAAAATGGCCGCTAGTCTGTCTACATTGTGAAGCTACCCAGGAGCACAGCATGCTAGGTTAAGAATTCGAAAAAATACAAATCCGCGCCCGCCTTGTATTTTTTTAGGGTTCCGTACCTCAAAAGGAAAAAACGGAACCCTTATAGGATCACTTTGTTGTCCGTCTGTCCGTCTGTGTGTATGTCAAGACTCTTTATCTCGGGAACGCGTAAAGATATCGAGTTGAAATTTAAACTATATACGTAAACCTATGAATTCTTGCAGTTGTGTTAAAGAAAATCTTCTCAGTTACCGTATAAAAAAGTTAGAGCCGTTTATGTCGTAAAATATTGCATATTTTGCACTCACAAAAATCAAAACCTACAGGGTACTTCCCATTGACAAAGAAGTATGAAATTTGTCGAGAAGCATTGTCTCAGAGTAGACATATTCCTATTATGTCCTTATAAATCTGAAAACTGTACATTTTTATTTACATCACAAAAAATGGGGCCTCAAAATTCACAAAAAATTGGTTCAAAATTCAGTCTAAACTGAAAATAAGTTCAAATATAAAGGTGATGTCCACAAGTGGTATATTATTCAGAGAAAAATCTAACCAAGATGATATATACATCATTTGAAAGCTTGTTTTATGGGCTTCTGAAAAATATTTAATTTAGATTTTTTTATCCCTGCATTTTTTTTTAAAGTGAAAAATAAATTATCTGAAAAAAAATAATGCAGCTTTTTATTTTTTCTAGTTTAACAATAATAAAGTGCTTCTAGCGTTATTTTACTTGCATTCAAAGCTGATTCTTCCACATTTACCTCTTAATTTGCTAAAATTGAAAATTATAACCTACCAGTGTGACCAGTTAGTAGGTACAATGTGACAAAAAATCACTTAAAGAGTGTGTCTAATTGGTAAAAATGCTTTTATTTAACAATTTGGAGGTTACTTAATCAGAGTTCCTAGAGATAAACTACCTATTGAGCCAAATATATTTATTTATCCTAATAAAATCAAAATTAATTTAAAAAAAATGCAGGGCTCTTTTTTGTTTTCTATTGATGTAATAGACTCAGAAAAATATGAACTTTCTCGAAATGTAACGAGTCTTGTGGTTAGATTTTTTGATTATTATTATACCAGCCTCCATACATTTTGTGAACATGTCCTTTATATGTAAATGTATATAATTGTATAAATATAAATCATCAAACTTAATAGCAATCAAATCAAATAAGTTATAAAATCAATTCTTAAAGCAACAGTTTAAATCTCAGTATTTACTCATATCTAAACTAGATGGCGTTGGCGTCAAGTTATTAACTTTCTCCGTCGATGTACGAGGTGTTCCGGAGATGTTTGCAATATCGCAAACATTATAATCCATTTCCTGACTCAAACAAATTCAGAGTGAGTGAAGTATCATTATAAAGAACTTCATTTGCAATGCTAAAACAAGTTTATAATTATTTTAACAACGTGTTTGTACGGTACCCTCGATGTGCGCGCCTGACTCGCACTCGTCCGGTTTTTTTTTATATATCCTATCCTACTAATATTATAAACGCAAAATTTTGTGAGGATGGATGGATGGATGTTTGTTACTCTTTCACGCAAAAACTACTAAACGGATTGAGATGAAACTTTGCAATAATATACTTAGCTTATATATCAGAATAACACAGAGGCTATAAATTATACTGATATTGCGTCAAAATTCAAAATCACATGCGGGCGAACCCGCGGGCAAAAACTAGTTATGATATAAATCATAATATATTTAAAAAAAAAAACATCCCTAACTGAGCCGGTGCAGTCAATAAATCAGACAGACAGACGGACAACAAAGTGATCTTATAAGGGTTCCGTTTTTTTCCATTTGTGGTACGGAACCCTAAAAATCCAGTGGCCAGTTATTGGGTATGTTATTTGGCGGCACACTTGTAATTCCTTTGTTGCAGCTCTTTGTTGTCCATATTTAGAATGCATATTTTTATTTAGCTCTGATGCGGTACTTGAGTGTTATAAATAAAGAGTGACTTGGAATGGGTTCAAGTCTGTCCCGGTCTGTAAGTCCCAGAATATCTATTGAGCCAAAGGAAAGGAACAAGGGAAAAACACCAAACTCCCTGATGGCTGTTTTTTTACATGGGCGCGTGGTTTTAGCAATAGCTTAAAAAAATGAAGTGTCTGTAAGTAGGTATGTCATGTAATATCTGCAACATCTTTTTTTTATCTTGTATATGAAAAACAGGATGGTCAGTGTAGTCACCCACCTAAATAGATACATAAAGTAAATTAACCTCGGTGAGGTCTATGTGTCTAAGACATAAACTCACTGAGGTCACTCTTTTCTTTAATTATAGTGCAATAAAAAAAACCTGTGAAGGTTTCTTCCGAGTTTTAGGCCTAGGAACTCTGGGAATAAACATTACAAATGTAAGATGCCATGTTTTTTTTTTAATCATACAATATAAACTATAGACCAATCTTACAAGTAATACAAAATGTTTATTGTACACAATTTTCACACTAACAATATTTATGTTGTTACATTGTTTATAATGCATAGAAAAACAACATTTTGAATTTAAAAATATAATCAAATAATCATCTGGGCACCTGCACCGTGAGCCATCAATGGTGGTGATGGCTCCTGGTGCAGGTGCCCAGATGTTGGACATTGGCCGATATAAATGCTCTACGGACTATGTCATTGAGGGCATGAGGACGCGGACACCACCCGTGCAATGACCACACTATCTTACTAGTTAATGTTATGTACAATGTCTAACGAATAGACCTAGCTTACTTAATGTAAAATACTTTAAGAACTACATACATAGTATCTTGCCGAAAAACTGAATCTAAAAACTATAAGTAGGTACACAAATTAAAATTAAATAAACTATTGTAATGCTAGCCAAAGTTCAACTACAAATCAAATAAATCTATTAGACCAAAAAACAAATGAAAGATTCAAATTATTACACTCCACAGACTCCAGAGTCTGTGCTTTTTAAAATACACATTTAAAAAAAAAATAAGATTGAACGATATTACTTGAAATGTCAAAACTTTTGCGGATACTTTCCTTATCCTTATAAGCACAAAGTTTATGGCGGCCGAAATGTCGGGCGCGACTAGAGCTATCTGAAATGTCCCCAGTCGACAGGACGAGGAGAGTCAGTACAGCACGCGTGTTGCAGGATGAGGCCGGCGGAGCGGCGCGCGCTGGTGTCGCGGGTCGGCGCGGGCGGGCGCGCGCCGCTGCTGGCCGCGGCGGCGCGCGGGAACGCCGAGGCCGTGGAGTACCTGGTGCACGTGTGCGGCGCGCCGCTGGAGCAGCGCGGCACGGTGGGCTCGCACCGCGTCACGCCGCTGTGGGCCGCGGCCGTGGGCGGGCGGCTGGCGGCGCTGCGCGCGCTGGCAGACGCGGGCGCGGCGCTGGACGCGCGCTCGGACTCAGGCTCGACGCCGCTGCGGTCGGCCGCGTTCATGTCGCGCGCGGCCGCCGTGCGCTTTTTGTGCGAGCGCGGCGCCGACGTGGACGCGCGCAACCACCGCGGCGGCACGGCGCTCATCAACGCCGTGCAGTGCGCTCGGCTCACGCGCTACTTGCTGGCGCGCGGCGCGGCCGTGGACGCGGCAGACGCGCACGGCCGCACGGCGCTGCACTACGCCGTGCGCGAGCAGCGCGAGGACACGGCGCGGGCGCTACTGGCGGCGGGCGCGGACCCGCGCGCGCGCTCGCTGGACGGCGAGGACGCGCTGACAGCGGCGGCGGCGCGCGGCGGCCCGGCGCTGCTGGCGCTGCTGGAGCCGCGGTTCCCGGCCTCGCGCCGCGCCGACGCGCTCGAGCTGCTGGGCGCCTCGCAGCTCGACGAGCTGGATGACGTCGGCGCCGCGCTCGACTCCTGGCGACAAGCCACCCTCATCAGGCGAGTCACGACACTTGGCACATTCTTATTTATTTACCTGTGAACACTAATTCGTCTAAAATGGTGACTCGTGCGCCCAACAACTTATGGATGTTTAAACATCACCGCACGAAACCAAAAAGCCCCCCGACGGATTTATGCGTGTGATGTCACGAGGTCCTGAAGCCGCGCCGTGGGTGGGTTAGGCGGGACTAAGGAAAAAAGTAAATAAAGTGCTGGGTATATTTCTAAGCCATTGATACGTTCCAAGATATCATTTTACCCATCATTATGTTATGATCAACATTTACTATGGGACTAGTCCCCCCAACATTGCCAATAAAAATCAGCATTTCCATACATGTTGTTGTGCGTGAGTAAATGAACTTTATATCTAAAAATATGGGAAAAGACTTGGTGTATGGCGGGGCGAGGGCGCTGAGAGATGCCGCCCGATTTTTTTTTGTTAGTTAAAACCAAACATCTTTTCTAAAAACCGGACAAGTGCGAGTCAGGCTCGCTCACCGAGGGTTCCGTACAAATACTGAAAATCGGCAACTAAGTTTAGTTGGAACCTTAGGGCGAAGCTGGTCATCGATTGTTAACGCGAAAGTATACTACATGGCGTTAGTCCTTTAAAACGCACCTAAAGATCAAAATTAATTGATTATTTTTACAATTTTCATTATAAATGGAAAGTCAAATGTCGTAAAAAGAATTAAAACTTGTTTTATTCTCGTGCTAGTAAAGTTCTTTCATATGATAAGTACATGATACGATTAACTCCCTTTAAAACTTGGACCCTTTATTATTACTTTGTAGGTTTTGATTCCCTTGTGATTGTCGAAATATTCGGTTTTTATGACTTAAACGGCTCCACGGCTAACTTTTTTATGATAACCGAGAAATTCGATATTTTACAACTGTAAGAAACCATCGATTTGCGTATATAGCTTTAATTTCAACTCAATATATTTACGCGTTCTCGAGATAGAAGGTGACACACAGAAGGACGGACAGACAGATAAATCAGTGTTTCTATCGAGAGAACATATTGAAGTATTAGATAGATTTATTATCAGTTTAATAAAGTTCACTATTGAGTATCGAGCCACACAATTTTTGCGCTATACCTACCCTTACCCCGCTGTACCGTCTGTGGGAGCACTATTTTGTACCTTATAAAAATACACACATGACAGGTGTAAGACAGGTGTAGGATTTAAGTATGATCTGGGTATAGGCCGAATCAAACTTAATGGCGTCAGTGAACACGAAGAGAGTAGCTAATTCATAAGTCAGCGATGATGACAAGTGGGGATTGGCGCAGCTTGTCATTCACTTTACAGACGTCGCATCGGTTTTATTTTGCGATTTCCTAGTTGGTTGCCACAGTATACTAAGCGCCACACAAATCGACGGATGAGAAATTAGCCGCAGATGACATTTCACCGTGATTAGCTAATTATTGCCTTGTGTGCACAATGCCTATACAAATGGCGAAGTAGTGAGCTCGGGCGTAGGGAGCGCGCGGGATGCATGATGTTGGCGGGAGGGTGTGCCCCGGCGTCTTGTCTCTCTGGCTCCCGCGCTAACCTATATTTCGGCTATTGCGCAGAACGCTGCGCATAACTTCCCATCCGCCGATTTGTGTGGCGCTTAGTATAATCGTTGTTCATTATTAGTTCGTCATCATGAAACAAAAGTTGTTAGTTTTGATGTACAGAATGAGCCCCTAAAAGGATGCTAATTACTTAGAAATAACCCTGTATAAGAATTATAAAATTATAATATATATTTTATATAATTTTATAATCATAAATTTATAATACATATAAAAATTTCTGCACTTTTCAAAGAAACATCTTAATTTATGATGTTACATTATAAAATTACTGCATCCAGTTCTAAGCCCAGTTAAATAGATATATTGTGTATCTAGTTTCAAAATTCGATATAGTATATTATGTAGTTTCAATACGATATTTTGATATAGGTATGTATATGTCATTATTTTTCGCTAAAAATAGCACCACCGACTTCCACCGTGTACAGAATTCAAACAGTTTGCACAAATCGTTGTGTCGTCCGTGTAGGTTGATTTATCAGAAATGGCTCAGCCGATTTCGATAAAATGTAAAAATGAGATCACCTAGGGAGTATACCTACCCTTTTGAAATAAAAAAGGTTTTTTAAATCGGTTAAATAATATATACACACGAACATAGTACCTCCTCTTTTTTGAAAGTCGGTAAAAAGCGATATCACCCATTACCCGCTCCTACTAGGTTAGCATACGACCACTAAAAAGAGTTATTGAAGTGTGAAACTTATTCTGACTCGTCGATAGAATTATTTCGTGGTCCGTATGCTAGTGATGCTACAATAACACACATACACGCTAAGCCTTGGCTCCTCTCGCTCACCACATGTATAAAAAACCGGCCTCACTTGAGTCACACATTCTGTCTTGTTTTTTATTTGGTCTGAGATGCTAGCCCGGCCACTCTGTCTTATTCTGACACGTCGATAGAATTATTTCGTGGTCCGTATGCTAGCCGGGTAAGTAAGTATGACCACTACGACAGCGCCTGCCTACTGCCACATACCATTTCCCAATACGGGTGTCGAGGTTGCGGCTGCGCGCAGTCGGGCGTCTCGACTGAGAATGAATGTCGCGCGCCGGGACTGACGGCTTATATACGAATGCGTCGTGTCACGAGATGTACTCGTGGCTGTGCGTGGCCCGTGGGGTTGTGGAGCGTCGGCGCGTCGTGCGCCGTACTTTAATTATATTTTTACATTTCTCGTCATTGATCGAAAATCAAACATCGTAAAAATAAGTAAAAATCTGTTTTAGCTTGTGCTTTAAAAGATCTACTCGTATCATATGATACCCCACATGATACAATTAATTCACTTTTAAATTATAGCCCACTTTTTTTTTGCATTGAGGTTTGAGGCCCTATTTTTTGTGATTAAATTAAAAATGTAGAGTTTTCAGATTTATTCCTATATGTGTTACTCTAAGACAATGCTCCTTGCCAAATTTTATAGTTCTGGGTCAACGGGAAGTACCCTATAGGTTCTGATTTTTGTGAGTGTCGAAATATGCGGTTTTTTACGACATAACTCTAACTTTTTTCTAAGTTAACTGAGGAGTATAGTTTTTTCACAACCGCAAGATACCGTAGATATACGTATACAGTTTAAATTTCAACTCTTTAACTTTACGCATTCTCGAGATAAAAGGTCTTGACAGACACACAGACGGACAACAAAGTGATCCTATAAGGGTTCCGTTTTTTCCTTTTGAGGTACGGAACCCTAAAAATGATAAGTGTTTCAAAAATATAGAGATTTTTTGCTGTTTTCATATCACTAGTTGAATAGTGTTGTACTAGTTCATATCACTATATACCTACCAGAAAAATGCAATGATTTTTTAAATGTTTTTACATTACGGATTACATACATAAGAAGTGGCGGTATGGTCTTAAAGGCATTAGCCTGCCCAAAAATAGGCGAATTATTTAAAAAAAACATTTTTTTTATTACTGTTGCTGTCAAAAAAAGAAAATGTCAAATTCAGTCCATCAGATGATATATTCAGAGTTGCCAGACTTCGTTCTCGGTATTCTGATTTAGCAATTTTGGAGGTGTTGACGTGTTGATAATTATTAACTTTTTTAACTATTGGCAAATAATCCTGCGTTAACTCGTTTTAGCCCGTAATATTTACGAACTGAGGTGTTATTATACATTTTTATAGAAACATACATTTTTGTATACTAGAAGATTATCAAAAAGAAAGAATATTCTTATTTTATATATGTACTTTTTATCATATACTTTACTACTAAAAACAAAAAGCTGCAGTTGAAGTTGTCCGAGAAATTCGTGGCCATTTAATTATTACTCGTAATAATCCTTAAGGGTGCTATTCGAATCTCAGCTGCAGGCTACAGCTGCAAGCAGCACTTGCAGCAGCTGTACGCAGCTGTGGCTGCACAACTGAGGGGTTAGTCCAGGTTTACACATAAATTGAAACTACAGCTGTTTCGATATGTCCCTATACACTTTTGTACAGCGCCCCTGGCGGAAACGAGGAAGAACTAACCAAAATGTATGGAGCCACACGCGAACGCAAAAGGTTAAGTAAACAACACAAAACTTGGACTAAGGGTTCTGGCTATCTATGTAGTTGTATGAATTTCTACAAAAAGGCTCCGAACACGGCTGTGGCAGCATATTGCGCTACCGAGCCTCGGCTGCAAGTGTTGTTAACCTGTTTAGACAAATCCAACGTGCCTGCGACGTACGACGCAGTACGAGCACCGGAATCATTCCCGACTGCGGATACAAGCAGCGGCTGAGTGTGATGCGTTTGCTAGGTACCTCCATTCGCAACCTGCATCCGCAGGCTGCAGCCGAGGTTCGAATAGCTGCTTTACTTATATTCTTAACTTATAGTTGAGGTTCTTTGACTTATAATGTAAAACTTCATAAACTACTACTACATAACAAGCAATTGGATCATCCACAGACCCTTGAAGGTCTAAAGATATTCTAAATGCTCAAGCCCAGTGCCAGTTAGCAGCGTGCCCAACATGCTGGTAGCATTGCCAATCAGCTTGGCAATGCTGCTAATACGTTGAGCCAAATAAACACCAGCATTTTGGTCACGCGGCGGGTACACGAGACGCTCAGAAAGACTTTTGAAAACAAGATGAGCTCCCGGCCAACACGCGCACAATGTCTCAATTTCAAACGGGTCAAATATGTAACCACTACCGAGGTTTTTTTTTTTTTTTTTTTTTTTTTATTGAATTGTTACACTCCACAGACACCGGGGCCTGTGCTCTTTAAGATATACATTACTTTTTTATTGATTTGAACAATATTTCTAAAACTAAGGCTTTACTAGAGGACTCTACACTAAAATAAATCTAAACCTAATTAAATTTCTAAAATTAAGATTTTTAACTTTTTTTTAAAAAAGGACTACTTATACCACTCAGGGCCTCCACCACCGCTGCGTCTCGCTCTCTAATGGTCATCTTTAAATTATAGTCTACGATGACCTTAGGTGACGCAGTCGTCGCACGCCGCACGAAGCGGCTGATGGCGTCTTCCTCGTTGTCGGCAAAGTATGTGAAGGACCTGGTATGGCGTGAAACTGCGACGACCGCGTGCGAAACGCTTTCGTGCAATCTAATCTTGGCCTTGATTTTAATGGCGATGACAGAGTCGTATGTCAGACCTTGAGCTTCATGGATGGTAAGGATGCGCGACCCCGACCCCACTCCATACCCTTGGCTGATAAGGGTCTCCTTTTCTTCTTGAGTGTGGACCAAATAAAGGGTGTTAGAGAGGTTGTAGGGTATTTGTGCACCCGTGTATTTTTTCTGCTCTAGAGATCTGAGATCTCACTACCGAGGTTAGCATATTTGCGCCGTTTGTGCTGCTCCGCTGACGGCGCCAAAGTATCGACGCAAGTCGCGTCCCATACTAAGGGCCGTCTACACTTCCATGTGACCAGCTTTGCAAACCCATTTGATTAGAGTACGGCTGCGATATTGGCGGTCGCAAAAGCCCTGCGTATGACATCATTCACAATGGCGTGGCAACCAATACGACCAGCGCTTCTTGACCAAGAAAGACGGTGGTGACCAAGCTGGTCAACTAGGGTACTTGAATAGGTGAGAGCGCTCAGCTATGTGCGGCGCGGCAGCAAGGTGGGTCGACTATCTCGACGATATCATCAATACCGCCGGTCGAGCCTGGTCACGAACGGCAAAGAGCCGAGGCAGATGGCACTGCAAGAGAGAGGCCTATACCCAACAGTGGGTCAAAGAAAGCTGCGGATGATAACGATGACGAAACAAATTAGTTGAGATTGGCTGTTTTTTGGGTTTGAAATGATTATTTGCTACAATATTTGTGTACCGTTTCACATTGAATTGGGGCTAATATTTTGTGGCGCACTTACTGTTTTAGTTAAGTACCATATTTTTTTGACAAGATAAACATAAATTAAATTATATCGCAGGCGAAGCCGCGGGTAAAAGCTAGTATATATACTAGTATATATATATATATATATATATATATATATATATATATATATATATATATATATATGTTAGAGGAATGTTTTATTTTGGTTTATTCGAGTAGTATTTCAAGCAATTCCAATGGCAATACAGTGTGAACGAAAGAGTTTGTATTCTGTGTTGATTGAATGGATGATCGAATGAAGTTGTCTTTTATCGGTCAGTAGTGCGTTCATTCGAGATATGACTTGAATTCACTTCAATCTTCCTCGAGACAGCGCCTGCGCCACTTGTGCGCACTGACCATTGAGGAAGGAATCAGAAGGAGATGGTGTAATGACATTTAGATACTTTGACATGTAATAGTTTAAAAACCGAAATAATAATCATATAGGCGTCTCTTTCAAATGTACGTAATAAGAATAGACCAACATTATACAGCACAGTTTCGCTACAGTGTCTATATTTTTCGTGACGTGTCGCGCGTGCCTGGTCCGCCATATTGAGTCGAAAAACAATAGCGATGTTCTTATTATATCAAAAAAAACTATCGATATTTTGGTTAGTTTTTATTTGTGTTATTGATTAGCTGAAATTTTGAATTTTTATTTCATTTCACTTTTCATGTCAAATTTGACAACTGTCATTCCAGAATTAATACAAGTAAAATGGCTTGACAGGTGTGAAAGTAACAGCTGTCAAACTAAGAAGTATTATTATCTCCGTAACTATCGAAGCTAGACCATTACTGTCTTAATAGTAGTAATAACACTCAATGAGATCTATTAGATTGTTCTAATGACTGCTGTCAAAGCTTAAAAGTGAATTATCTCCGTAACTATCGAAGTTAGACTACTGCTGACTTCACAAAAGTGACAGAGCGCAATTAGATCTATATTTTAAATGACACCTGTCAAACTTAAAAGTGGATTATCTCCGTAACCATCGAAGTTCGACTATTGCTGTCTTCACAAAAGTGATAGAACTCAACGAGATCTAAATTTCGGATGACAGCTGTCAAACTAAAAAGTGGAATACCTTCGTAACTATTAAAGCTAGACTATTGCTGTCTTCACAAAAGTGATAGAGCTCAACGAGACCTACATTTCGGATGACAGTTGTCAAACTTAAAAGTGGAATATCTCCATAACTACGAGTATTAAAGCTAGACTATTGCTGTCTTGATACAAGTGATAGAGCTCAACGAGACCTACATTACGGATGACAGCTGTCAAACTTAAAAATGGAATATCTCCGTAACTAATAAAGCTAGACTATTGCTGACGTGACACAAGTGATAGAACTCAACGAGACCTACATTTCAGATGACAGCTTTAAAGTGAAAAATCTGTGTAACTATTGACCCTTCTATCACTTTTGTAAACACAGCAATGGTGTGTTTACAAAAGTGATAGAGCTTAAAAAGATCTACATTTGATGTGACAGCTCAAACTTAAAAGTTGATTATTTCCGTAATATTGATAGCTGTCATCTGAAAGATATCATATCTCTCTTTGAGCTTTATCACTTCACTTTTGTGAAGACAGCAATGGTCTAGCATCGACAGTGACGGAGATAATCCACTTTTAAGTTTGACAGCTGTCATCCGAAATGTAGATCTCATATCAGTTTAGTGAAGAAAGCAATGGTCTATAATAGATAGTTAAGGAGATATTCCATATTTAAGCTTGACAGCTGTCATCCGATATGTAGTCCTTATTAAGTCCTATCACTTTAATTCTAAGTCATACCTCAGTAAAGCAGTGGAGACTTTTCTAGAGGTGTCTATGGAGTTTCGGTAACAACACGGAACGACATGATACGTCACATTATATCACTTGCCCACACTCATGCACGTAATTCAGCTCATAATCAATGAAATACCACAATTTTTCACTAATTATCACTGATAAAAACACAACTTTAACAAAATAATACAATGAGGCGACATGTCTTTTCCGCGTTCCCGCCAAAAAACTCGTCCTACCATTCTAGTGTGGATTCTTGAATATGACAGCTGCAACCTTGACATCTGTAATTTTTAGGGTTCTGGAGGACTAATTGAGGTATCAAAAGGAAAAAACGGAACCCTTATAGGATCACTTTGTTGTCCGTCTGTCCGTCTGTGTGTCTGTCAAGACTCCTTATCTAGAGAATGCGTAAAGATATCGAGTTGAAATTTAAACTGTATACGTATATTAATGAACTCTTGCTGTTGTGTAAAAGAAAAACTTCTCAGTTGTCGTTTAAAAAAGTAAGAGTCGTTTATATCGTAAAAAACAGCATATTTCGACACTCACAAAAGTCAAAACCTACCGGGTACTTCCCGTTGACATAGAACTATGAAATTTGGCGAAAAGCATTGTCTCAGAATACACATATAAGATTAAATCTGAAAACTGCACATTTTTATTTACATCACAAAAAATAGGGCCTCAAAATTCACAAAATATGGGCTTAAAATTCAAAGTGAGTAAATCGTATCATGAAAGGTGTCATATAAAAAAACTTCATTAGCACATGCTAAAACAGGTTTTTAATTACTTTAACAATGTGTTTGTACGGAACCCTCGATGTGCGAGTCTGACTCGCACTTGTCCGGTTTTTTAAATAAAAGTTTGCCATTATGTTTGATTCGGCTAAAATTAATTTGTGTCGATAGTTTTATCGATAAGTACGGGGAAATCGATAAGTGTAGTGTGGTAGTAACAACACTAATCCGCCGTATTATGTGCGGTGGGTATGCAGGTTTTTCTCGTCGTTAGGGCAACTCCATTCTGATTCCTTCCTCAATGGCACTGACAAGTGATAATATCGACGATGGCGGACAACGACGACAACCACGCGGATTCTTATCCATCTGGATCCGCGACAGCAGCGGTGGGATCACTTCCACAAGCACCCTGCGCGTCTACCGTGACACCAGCTACCCATAATCAAGGATATTTTACGCCGGGATATGAAGCTCAAGAAAATATCCCGAAAGAACAATCGACGTCGCGAGCCGATCGACTTGGCCTGCCAAATAGCGACATGTGGGAGGCATTTTTCCAAAATATGATAACTTGTATCCAGACTAATCAGAAACCGTCTACGAGCGCTTCCAAACCCAGGAAATTGAAGGCTAGCGAGATTTACCTACCGCCATTTGATCCCGATGAATGTCAATTTACTGCAGGCCAATAGTGTGAAGAAATTGACCATCATTAGAAAAACAATTCATGGACGGACTCCTAGACCAGGAGTGCTTGTTTCACGCATCTGCAAGGACGTGCGAAGAATTGGGCGGCGCGATCTTATCCTTTGTGTACCACTTGGGAGGAACTGAAGATTCGACTCACTCGGCAGTTTGCGGCAACGAAGAGGTTCCATGACATGTTCCGTGATATGGTGGACTACAAAAGTGACCAGGCGACTACCTACATCGAGTAATCGAGCAACAAGTTGGCGCTAATTGATCGACTGGAGACCGGCTGGAGCGAGTCTAACAAAATCGAGGTAGTTATATCCGGCATCGCGGATGTTCAGGTACGTTCTGAATTACTTAACTCATTCAATGCCACCCCTATATGCGAGTAGCTCCCAGCGATGCCGCCGTATACACAACGTGAGCACGCTAGACGTGCTCTCGGCATTACAAGATGAAATTACATGGACACGCTAGAGGTGTTCACCGGCACTATATGAAGGTAAAATCATAAACATTTATTTTACAGCTTTAATTGTGCTTTTTAGTTAGTCTTTCTTGGTCTACATAAGAGATACAGTGTTTCTGCAAGTCCCTGTTTTTTTAAAACTTCGGTTATGGCACGAAATAGATTTCACGGTAAGAATTTATCGTAATTTTCCCTGTTATTCTCAAACTTTAAAAAAAAAACAAATTAAATTTTAAGATTTTCTTTACAGAAAAGACGAAATATGTGCCTGAAACAGAGGAATATGACGATGATTTGACGCAAGCAGATAGCCCCCCACCAAATAAACGTCCAAATCTAGAACGTGAGTAATGTAGATAAAGGTCTCTTTATCTTTTTCAAGTACATTTATTTATATAACTTTTATAAAAGTTTTTTTTTCTTTTAATACTTTATGTATGTATATAATGTTTCTATTTTCAATAATTAAACATACAACTTTTTTGAGATTTTTTAGGAAAATGTTCTGAACAATCAACAATTTTTTTTATTAAAGAACAAAGGCTAAATCTAATACATACTTTTATGGCAGTAAAGTGTTCTTAGATCATAATATTGCTAGTAATTTGGCCTGGTTTCCTAAGCTTACTAGTCCAAAATACTTTTATTTCATCATCATCATTTCAGCCATGGGACGTCCACGGCTGGATATAGGCTTCCCCTAAAGATCTCCAATAAGACTATTATTTGCGACTCCAAAAATAATTCTTATTAGACCTTAACGTTTATTGCTTGTACAAATAAACATTAAAGCCAAGTTTTTAATTTTCCTTTTATAAAGAAAAAAAATATTACACAAGTTTTCAAAATTATTTCACCATAATTATAACATAATAAAAATGTATATAATGTACATTAATAACTATGTAAACTTACACCGAAAATTGGTTAGAACGAAATCTAGTAAGTAGTTTTTTTAATCCATCATAAATCGTAAATTACGAAAACTTTCATGGACAAGTCCAAGAAGATTTGGCTGATTCCACTTGACCGATTTTTTAACACAAAATCCGCAAGTGCTATGTTTAAAAAATCTGTTAATTATGATATTTCAGTATCTGTATCAGCCTTTTTAATAGTCCACTGCAGGACGTAGGCCTACCCATGAAGAGTGTTTGGGCCATATCCACCACGCTGGCCCAGTGCGGGTTGGTGGATTCACATACGCCGTCGAATTCCTTCTAAGGACGTATGCAGGTTGCCTAACGATGTTTTCCTTCACCGAAAAGCCAATGGTGTGAAATTCCGTACATAAGTTCCAAAGAAACTCATTCTACCTATTTCTATTTCAGTATCTACCTATATTCAAACTTAATATAATTTTTTACCCTGATTTTTTTGTGATGTACAAACGTTTTTTACAGAATACATCAATCACTCTTTTGATGATTCTCAAGAAATATTTACGGAGCCACAAAATGAATATTCGCCTCTTCACGGATTACCCAGCTCCCAAAAATGGACAGTGAACATGACAGACGATGTTGCTGAATACCATAAAGAAGAGACGAGCACTATGACTGGCGACAGGTCCATACATAATAAATATAAAGAAGTTGGCACTATGACCGAATCGGAGCGTACATGTACCAACAATGCTAGCATGGAAAGCCAATGCAATGAGTTTTTTGGAAAAGTCGTGGCTTGTGAATTAGGAAAATATCACGGTCAAGCTCGATATAATAAAATGAAAGCAATACTTGATATTTTTAAAGATTGTTAAAAGTTACAAATAATCTTTAAAAATATCTAGTATTGCCAAATATCATTAAAAGTTACTTTTAACAATCTTTAATAATATTACTCGATTAAAAGGTTTTAAGCCAAAATAGTTTAGGTAAGAGTTGTTTTTTGTAATTGAAACAAAAAGACTGATTTGCTGATCAAAAAGTATATTTATTTAAAAAAAACACTCATTTAAATCATCTATAGTATTCCTATGTAATTTAGATTAAATTTAAGCTTAGATTCTATGTGTGTAATACTCTATAAGTACTATGTATTATTATTTTTAATAGTTATGATACACTCTGAAGCATTCTATGCACAAGCCTGGCTGTTGTGGGCAGGTATCGCAAGCAACAGTCACCATCACTCTATCTTTTTTAGTGTTCCAGCAATGTTTGCATCTTCTTCTTTTAGTTCTGCCTTTACTATCTTTTTGTAATGCCATTAGGCAATGAACACTTTGATTTTTAATTTTTTGTAGCGGATCAATATATGGCTCTACAATTGATTTGATGACACTTAATCTAAAATCATACAAAGTTGATTTGTGGGTTGAGAAGTTATTGTACAGGAAATAGGCATTGATCATTATTACCTGCATAATATGAATGATGACTTTTTTGTACCATCTAAGAGACTTATGCTCACACGAATAATATGCCAACATTTGGTCATGCCGATCAATCGCATTCATATTTTTGTTGTAATGTATTATCATTTGCGGTTTTTCTTTTTTTTGCCCCCTGCGATTGGTAAAAATATTTAAATTTCCATTATATTTACTTGATATAGCTAGAACTTCCCTTTGGTCCAACCATTTTATTATACACACATTGTTTTTGTGTACAATACACAATTCGCCTTTTTTTAACTTGGCTTTTAACATTGCTTTTGGGTTATTTTTTCTAAATTTTCTAAGTGTGCCTGTACAGTATGTATTATTCCTATATAAATCTTCCGTCAATTCAATACTTGTATAAAAATTATCCAAAAATAGATGGTGGCCTTTATTTAAATATTCATCCATTAAATGCATAACTACTTTTTTGACGTGGTTTGTTCCTCCCACAATAGCGTCAGATGCACCGCCGTACAAGTGGAGTTTTAATACTACCCCTAACTGGTCAGCCAATGCATAGAACTTCAGACCGTACTTATGTTTTTTTCCTTTCATGTATTGCCTAAAGCGTAATCTGCCTCTCCATAGCATCATAGATTCGTCGATCACTATATTACTTGTCGGGTAATATAACTCCGACATTCTTTTGTTAAAAAATAATATTATGTTTTTAATCTTATCGAAACTCGATGTTGCTTCTTCTAAGCTAGTGCATAACATTCTTAATATCAGTAAAAACGTATTTCTTGACATTGCCTTAGAAAATAAATATTGATTAAAGAATATGTCCTTTTTCCAATAATCGGAAATTCTATTAAGTTTTATGAAACCCATATGAAAAAGTAGACCAAAAAACAGTTTTAACTCGTCGCACGTTATTGGTTTCCACAAGCTACTTCTACTTTTCGGGGCGCGTGCGGACGTTTTCTCTCGTGCCCCGTAATTGTTCGTGCAGTCTGTTAGTAACTGGAGCAACTCCGAGTTGCATATAGCATCAAAATAGCCAATAGGCGTATCGGCGACTTCTTCTTTGAGACCTGGAGTCTGTGTGAATGGTAAGTCCGGGTAGTCGGCAGGATTTCCTGGGCACCATTCGTGATCGGGTATAGCTGATTCTGCAGGTATATCAATATTCTCCAGCTCCGGTTCTGGTTCGGAATCATCACTATCCATTTCATCTAGAATATTTCCTCTTAATATACCATACAGCTCAGCGTCAGACAAAAGCGGAGTTGCTTCATTTCTTGGAGGAGATGATTCCAGAGCTACCATGGCTCCTAAAGTTTCTTCTATGTCGAGAAAAACCAAATTTGGGTCTTCCCAAGAGCACGATGGCGTTGAATAATCCATAGGGTCCATGACCTAAAGCGTAAAATTAATGTTTAAAATATCGATCGATCGGCACTAAGCACACAAAAAACTACAAAATTGCATATACAGTAATACCACAAACTTATGAAACCTGTTGATTTAGGTTCTGAAAGTTAACAGGTTAGGAGCAAAACACAATACTTAATAATTAATTTAAATGTGTAATTAAACGACGGGCATTAAGTGCACATTATTCCTATGAATTTCCTTATGAACATTAAACATGTTGAAGTACTCGTCTGAAAGCGAGCGCCTCCCGGCACTTGTCGGTGCCGTGCGGTAACTATTAGGCATTGGATTAACGATTAACGGACTTCTGTATCTTTGCGGAAGTTAACATCTTTAAAAGTTAGTAAAAATGTTGACTTCGGATTAACGAGTGCCCACCTACGCTTATGTGATAAGTGGAACGGAGCGCTTTCCATATAAGTCGAATTCACGGAAGGGTGCAATTTTTCATATACATATAAGGTATGTTTAATTGTGACTGGAGACTAAGTATAACAATGATTTAGAAAATTAATGTGTGAAAACTAATTGTA
The DNA here is from genome assembly GCA_949316475.1 of Hypomecis punctinalis. Taxonomy (NCBI): domain Eukaryota; kingdom Metazoa; phylum Arthropoda; class Insecta; order Lepidoptera; family Geometridae; genus Hypomecis; species Hypomecis punctinalis. Next base: position 82,703 of record OX438818.1, read on the forward strand.
GATAATATGACAAACTAGGTATACATAGAAACTCGATTAACCAGGCAAATTGTTGTCAGTAGGCATCCAGATAATCGAATGTGTGAATAAAACTTTTTCGGTTTTCATGTGTAGTTTTATGTCTTTATTAGATTTTAAAACAAGAACACATCAACGAAAATCAATGTATATGAAAAAATTATATCATTTTCTAACACACGATATACATATGCACGTATTTATGTATGTGCAATTGTACATCGTAGTTTTATGCCCTGGAGATAAATTCTCTCGTCCAGAAGCTAAAAAAGTTAATTTTTCAGACATAGGTCGCGGTTGGTAGTCCGGATAATTGCGCAATCGTATAACTAAGGGTCGGATAATAGAGTTTCTACTGAATTATAAACTGTTTAAACACAATTGGAAGTTGTTTTGATGTAACTCAAAGTTGTAAGAAGGTTTAATAAAATGTCACTAGTCAATGTTTTTTTCTTCTACGTAATATTGTAATTGAATTAATAAAAAAACTTTTCAGTTAAAAACGTGTAAGTAACAAAAAAAAAATCGTGTAACTCCGAATGCGCGTTTGTCGAAGTAGCTTAAGTCGGGGTATTACTGTATTTTATAGTAATTGTAAGGATTAATTAATATCACTTACCACTGATGCACTGCTTTGGTCCGCTAAGGGTAGCCGTCGAGGTGAAGGCGATCACAAAAGTCCGTTAACACAAGCCGGGGTCGTCGTAAGAGCAATCAAATACAGTCCAAGAACACTAGCCGGGGTCGTCACAAGAACAATCAAACAAGTCCGAAACAGTAGCTGGGGTCACAGAGGGAGCAATCTAACAAATCACTAAATGTGAGAAAGCGGGAGAAGCTTGCGATGTCGAACACTTCGAACACTGCAATGATGGCTCCTATGCAAAATTGTGTAATCCAACCAATATCTGTCTCAGTTATCCTTAAGGTGCAAAACAAAGATCAATGACAAGTCTCTTTTTTATCAGCGCTTTTGTTTAGCGGTTATAAACAATAGTGCTAGCTGTAACGGTTCAAAATTTCTTTTGCAACTATGCATAAGAAATTTTGAACCGTAAGTTCTTCCGATAGCGCTTAAAATGGCTTGTACGCAGAATAAAGTTTGAAGCAGCGATTTTGTCGGTAATAACTAACTGATGCCATTATTACCTATGGCGGCCTTTTTGCCACGTGAATTCTTAGAAATATTCATATTAGATAAGTTTGAGCCGGTGATTTTGTCGGTAATTTTATCTAACAAATGCCATTGTTACTTATGTCGGTATTTTTGCCAAGTGCATTCTTAGAAATACATTTACATTGTACGGATAGGTACAATTCGGGGAGTGTGCACTGTGCATCAGAGCTTCATGATCAAATTCCGTCTAGTCCTTTGTTTTACCGGATCGCCAGGATCAATAAAAAGCGATTTTATAGTAGATGATTAGCTACCAATGATTAGAACAAAACGTTTTGGTTTCACTTTTATTGTACGAACGGGTGCGGGAACTACTTGAGTGGGTCCTTCCGGACGGGTGCAAGGTGAGTGTTTTCAAGTCGCAAGTGAATAGGTTTCTTCTAGGAAAGTGCGTCATCCCAGACCACATCAACGTTTAACACCAAGTCACAACTGTGATTTGATGTGAATGTACAACACGTGAAGCGCTGGCATATTTTCCATTAAAAATATAATTTCATTCACTGTTAATTCAGTCGCACGAGGAGTTTTGTTTGATCATTCAGTTTTAAAAAATAATAACAAATGTGACGGTGGATTTCGGCCACGGTCAATTCAACGCGTCAATACGAAATTAATGTTAATGCATAGCTAATGGTTCAACAAAATATATGGTGTATATAATACCTCAAATACCTATGTGTTGTGTGAAAATAAAAATGCTCTACCGGCTGCAGCCCATTGGTAGGTGCTGTTGTATATTTAGATGATAAAATGATGCATATCATCTAAACTTTTAACTTCCACCTTTTTTTGATTGAAAAATGCAAAAAACAATAAATTGTATTAGCAAATCCAATTTTGATCCTGACGCATGCATAATTATTCGAAATATTGAAGCGGGGCAAATTTCTTTGAAAAAGTAGCCATGTCTTTTGATAAATTTACTATTAATAAATATCAATATAAAAGGTTGAGAACTATCGTAGACGAGCATACCTGGCGTGTTCGCGGCACTGCACAATAACATTTTTTTGATAACATAAAAAAAATCGTTAGATCTTATAGGCCACTTCATAACTGTTTAGCTTACGGCACAAGGTTTATGCTCTGAGTTTCTTGACAGAAAACATACCCAAATCTTTGACTTATCTTGAAAAAACCGAGAGCACGCGTGGCGTGCCCGCGGCATGGCGATAGGAATTTGCCAAAACATGCGACGCGTGTCGGCGGCATTGAATGAGTTAAAAATACCCCTAGTAATTTTGTGGCACTCGACAGACATTTGAGCATTTACCCGATACTTAAAAATCTTAAGCGACAGATTGATAAATCGGCAAGTGAATTTGAACCATCTAATTTTAAACAACCTAAAAACAATTCACCAACGGAACGCCGCTGTCACTATTGTAAAAACATAGGTCATTTAAAACGACACTGTCTGTTGTTCCGTAACAGCGCAAATGATGAAGGTATCACTCAAAGTCCTCAAGTATCTCTTGAAAAACGTAGTGAAAAGCCGACCGAATGTTCATATTGTAATAAACCTGGGCATTCTGAGACTACTTGTTTCACAAAACAACGAAACGAACGAATGAAAGATTATAAAAATTCTAAATTACAATCGAACTCGCCAGTGGCACCAGTCAGTCTAACGGACTAGAGCGGATAATGTCGGTACTTACGAACTGTTTTTGTTTTTTTTGATAAGTACAAAAAAAAATAAGAGTAGGGTACCTACTTAAATTTTGGAAGTCTGTTACAGTCGAAATTTATCTTACTCTAAATTGCACAGGTTCAAATTGCACGGTTTCCTTTTCCAATTTTTAGCAGGCTGCAACGAACGTCCACCAAACCTAAACTTTCTCACTACAAACTAAGAAGTTGAACCAGATTTATCACTGGCAAAGTTTACAGCTAAAGGCAGGATAGACGAGCAAGCAGTAAAAGATAAAGCACGTTTTGACGCCAACAAAGCTGTGATTCACCCTTTTGTAGTAGGTGATCTGGTTTTGGTTCAAAAAAATCCCCGTATAATTAATAAACTTAGTGAGAATTAAGTATAGCGGTCCTTGTAAAATAACAACGTTTGCCCGAATGAGTGGTACAGGTCGAGCCAATGTTATGGAAAGTAATGTTATTGCTTCTATTAACAATTGTAGATAAATCTATCCATCTACTAACAACCTAATTTGACACAGGTAGAAAACATAATTTTGAAACAGGACGTTTGATTATAGTGTCTTTACATCTCAAGCTGACAACGCGAGTAATTCCGTCCAGTCCAGTATGCTTTTGTTCGATGATACCGTATAACCATCGAGCTGGAGGAAGATCGTCTTCCATCACCAACACCACTTCTCCAACGTTTGGCTCCGTATTGTGATGAGTCCACTTGTAGCGATGATGAAATTGTGTCAAATATTCCCTGGACTATCGTCGTCAAAAATTCTGAGTCATTCGCTGGATGAGTTGCCATCGTCGCAGGTTTCCTATGTTAGCACTTTCGTAACATATATCCGGTGCTGTAATTAACGGTTCACCAATGAGGAAATGACCGGGTGTCAGTGGAGCTGAATCTTGAGGATGAGTACTCATCTTGGAAATTGGGCGCGAATTGAGGCAAGCCTCAATTTGCGAGAGAAGAGTGGACATTTCTTCGAATGTCAAGGTGGAGCATCCGATGATGCGTTTCATGTGGTGTTTTGTAGCCCGTACGCCTGCCTTCCACAATCCTCCGAAGTTTGGAGCATGAGGTGAGATAAAGTACCATTTCAATCTTGTAGTCTCTTCTAAGAACTCCATTGCTTGGCAAGTTTTTGTACAGGACTTTAGGCTGTCTTGTTCCCTTTGTAGTTATCCATTTAGAGGGTGATTGCTTCTTGCTTCCTTTGGATTTTGGTAAGTATTTACTGTACATATACGTTTTGTATTCTCTTCTAAATTTGTATCCTGTCTATCAATGTTTTTGTAATTTATGGTTTTTTCTTTCAGCCACATCGGACCTTCTTGCCAAAGCTCTTCGTGTTCCAGACTCTTCGTGCCACGCGATGCGCTATCTGCCGGATTGTCTTTCGATGAGACGTGCGACCACTGTTGAGGTTCTACAGCCGTGATTATTTCCGTCACACGGTTCGCTACGTAGGTTTTCCATCGGTTAGGTCTACTGTTAAGCCAGGCAAGTACTATAGAGGAGTCTGTCCATGCATGGATTTGTGTTTTGTGGATGCCTAATACGGAAGCTATTTCAACTAACAGTTTAGTCAGAAGAACTGCTCCGCAAAGCTCTAATCTTGGGATCGAAATTTGCTTAATGGGTGCTACCTTCGTTTTTGATGTGACTAAGCTTATGTGTACATTTCCTTGACTATCTATGACACGTAAGTAGACCACAGCCGCAAAGGCGTCATTTGATGCGTCACAGAAACCTTGAAGCTCACGAAGGAGGTCGTCTGATCGTGTATTGTGCCATCGTGGAAGTCTAAACTTGGTAAGTTGCTGTAAATCATTACGGTAGGTTAGCCAGTCCTTCAGTAATTGAGAGGGAAGCTCATCGTCCCACTCAATTCCTGAGAGCCACAATTTTTGGATAAATATTTTGGCTGTGATAATTACTGGCGCCAACCATCCCAATGGGTCGAATAAACGGGAAATGTCCGATATTACTTTTCTTTTTGTTACAGGAATCGTGACCGGCGGGAGCTGCACTGCGTACTCAAAGTTGTCATCATTCCGGTTCCAGGTAAGTCCCAGGATTTTCATGTAAGTATCGATTTTTATTTTTCTGTTCATATCTGTCTCTCCTTGATCCTTGTCTATTTCCTTTAACAGTTCTTCGCTATTACTACTCCATTTCTGAAGTTCAAATCCTCCTCCTGATAGTAGTTTAGTCATCTCCTGATAGATCTGTTTTCCTTCTTCTATTGTTTCACAACCTGTCATTAGGTCATCCATGTAAAAATCCTTTCTTATTTTTTCAGATGTCGACGGATATTCTCCACCATCATCACGAGATAGCTGTTGCAAACATCGTACCGCAAGGTAAGGCGCTGAGGCAGTTCCAAACGTAACTCGTAATATACGTAAATGTTGCAGGTCTTCGTCTGGGTTATCACGCCACAACAGTCGTTGAAAATCTGTATCCTTTTCACGGACCTTGATTTGTCGATACATCTTAACAATGTCTGAGACTAAACATATCGGGTGGCTTCGCCATCTCAGCAGGATATGGCGAAGATCATCTTGTAGCGTGGGACCAACCAATAAATCGTCGTTTAGCGAGACACCATTAGTACCAGGCTCCGAAGCATTGAAAACGACGCGAACTTTTGTAGTATCTTTGTTCTCTCTCACGACGGCGTGATGAGGTAAGTACATTGCTTTCGGGTTATCTAGCTGTGCCTTTGGCACCACTTCCATGTGTCCTAGGTACAAGTATTCTTTAATGACGTCGGTATATGTTTGTTTCAGGTTTGGATCCTTGAGTAATCGTCGTTCTTGTTGAGAGAAACGTTTCGTTGCAATTTCTCTTGAATTACCATACTGGCACCCTGGATCTTCGTCTCTAAACGGTAAGTTGACGATGTATCGTCCCGAGGCGTCTCTTTGTGTAGTCGATGCAAAGATCTGTTCGCACTTTTCTTCGTCTTCGGTGAGGTGTGACTGGATGACTACTGCGTCCGATTTTTGTTCCCAAAATTTCTTTAAAAGATCATTTTCAGGATTGACGTGTACATGATTGCACAACATTTTGGGGTCACCTTCAGATTCGGGAACTCTTATGGGCCCGGATAGAATCCAACCCAGCGTGGTTTTTTGCGCTATTGGTGTTCCGGGTGGACCCTTGATTATACCTTCTAGAAGTATCCGGCCATAGACGTCCGCTCCGAGAAGAAGGTCTATTTTATTAGGTGTTCCAAATGATGGATCTGCTAGAGTTAGGCCTGAGAGTTGTGGCCATAACTCAACCACAATATGCTTCGAAGGAAGCACTGATGTAAGCTTGTTCAGCACAATAGCTTGAATGGTTAACCTGACATCTGGGTCATGAAGTGCTCGAATTTGAATTGACACCCTCGATTTAGAGGCAAGAGAAGTATTCGACTCACTTCCTATTCCCACGATGGAGCTGTTGTGCGGAGTTTTTCTCAGCCCGAGTAATTGAACCGCTGATTCGGTTACAAAAGAAGCTTGAGATCCTTGGTCGACTAAGCATCTAAGAGTTACAAGAGATCCAGACTTTGATTGGGCGTTGACCAGTGCTGTAGCAAGTAAGACTTGGCTACTGGCACTCGAGAAGCAAGCTGTAACATGCGATGGAGTACTGGAGGCAGTACCTTGAGATTCTGATATTGCAGGAGCAATATCTTGCTTCGATGACCGGGAAGCGTCGGTTGAAGAGGTGGTGTTCTTGGGATGTAAAAGGGTGTGATGTTTCTTTCTGCATAAACGGCACCTAGAGATGTGACGACAAGAATAGACGGAGTGATTGGCCTCTAAGCAGTTAAAGCATAAATTGTTGGACTGAACGAATTTACGTCGTGTGTCGATATCGTCGTTGGAAAATTTCTTACAATGACATAATCGGTGACTTTCTTTACAATAAATGCATACGATTGCATCATTGGTTGAGTAATGCACTTGAGTTACGTGAGATCGAGATTTGTTTAACAATTTAGGGTCGATAAATTCTAAAGCGCGAGATCTTATTTCAAGGAATTCGTTAAACTGTTCCAGCGATGGTAATTCATTGGACGATTCGCTGATTTTAAGCTCCCAGTGTTTTCTGGTTTCACTGTCTAACTTCAAACTAAGAATGTAAATAACAATCGTATCCCATGAATTAACATCGATGCCTAGATTTTTGAGGGCAAACAGACATTCGTTAGTACAATCAAGTAGTTCTCTTAAAGCACTAGCAGACTCTGACGTCAGACTTCGTTGACCCATGAACTTCTTCAAGATGCAGTTAGCGAGATATCTTTTATTATCGTAGCGATCTTCCAGCAGCTTCCAGCACAACTCATAATTTTCACTGGTGATGGGAATGTGTCTTAACAATTGCTCTGCTTCATCACGCAGCTGTGCTTTCAAGTAGTGCAACCTTTGTACATCATCCAGAGTCTCGTTTTTGTGAACCAATGACTGAAATAGGTCTCTAAAACTTGTCCATTCAGTATACTTTCCTGAAAAGGTAGGTATAGCTATTTTTGGCAGTTTGAGGCACTGATTCTTTGCTGTTGCTTTAGATGTTACCGCTGGTTGACCGTCGTAGCTAAGACGTCTTTGCTCTTTGAGTTTGTCTAGAATCTCCATGATTTCAAACTTGTAAATGGTGAATAGCTCTTGAGTATTGTCGTACTGATCACTTGTTACATATTTGCTCGCTTTATAAACATCGCTGACTGTATCTCTGACTATTTCTGTGTGATTTCCGGCGAATTGTTGCCATAAATCCTCCAGTGATTTAAGTCTGACTGCTAAATAAGCTTCAGATGAAAGTCGTTCTTTAGGCGATTTTTTGAAGTTAGTTCGTGCTTTCGAAATGCATTGATATAAGTCTTCCTGTACCTTAACTTTAGACTCCATTTTTTCTAAGTCTCGGTCTTGAGTTGTGATATTTCTATGTCTTAGTTTATTCTTGAAAGTATTCTAAGTCTCAGAACTTTTCTCAAAATTTTTCTAAGTGTTGGACTTTTTCTTCAAAATTTTTCTAAGTGTTTGGATTTGTTAACACTTTTGAAAAATTGGGCATAGGTTCCCCGTAGTAGCGTTTTTTCGCGAATTATTCTAAGTCCAAAACACTCTGACTAAATTTGAATCATGCAATACTTTGAAATTTTACAAGTTCCTGCCTTTAATTTTTCTATCACAATGTGCACAAGTCAATAAGGTTCAAAGTACTCACAGTTCTGATGTCACTTCAATATATCACTGTTTCCGCTTACTATAGTGACGTTGCTCCTTCCAATTGCGAGTCCAGGTGTTCCAGTTCAGGCCAGTCCGGTCCGGTCCAGTTTCGTCTTCTTCCAAGCCCGGTCCACGTCCGAGCTCCTTGCGATAAGTCTGAATGGATTCACTGACGTCACTGCAAGTCCTGTGCCGTATATCCGGCTCGAAGGACCAATGTCGCCCTTGGATCCCAAAAATAATACTACCGTAGACTTTGTATGCATATATTTATGCGATAAGTTACAGCTGTATCAGAACACACAAAACAAAATGGGTCGAGGCAAGTGCCATCATTGTACGGAGAATCTTACCACCGCGATCCCAAGCGGGGGCGTGACCAATACGTTTTTCATGAGAGATTGCGTAAATATCCATCTAGTCTACCAAATCTATCCGAATGTCTGGGTCCTGTAGACTTAAATGATGATTAATAACTAAATTAGTTGATTCACACAGAACCATTGCTGTTTCGATTCTTTAAATAAGCGTAGAAGATTTGTTAAAATAATTGTTCTGTTGTGTACTTCTATGGAAAGTTTACGTTCACTATAATATTGTGAATAAGTTAAATAAAGGACGTTGTAATTATTGCTGATTGACAAGCTGTTTAATTGGACTGAAAGCTTTAACGCTTTGTTAGGAGGTTTGTCCTCGTGTGACTATTGAAAGCTGCTGCGCTTTACTGGAATTACGGACTGAAAGCTTTGCCTCTTTGTCCGAAGATATCGTTGAAAGCTGCAACGCTTTACGTGTTACAAGTTTGTACTGTTGCTTGTACTGACTTATGTTTGATGAAAGCTGCTACGCTTTGCTGGAGTTACGGATTGAAAGCTTTGCCGCTTTGTCCATAGGTATCGTTGAAAGCTGCGACGCTTTACGTGTTATAAGTTTGTACTGTTGCTTGTACTGACTTATGGTTGATGAAAGCTGCTACGCTTTGCTGGAGTTACGGATTGAAAGCTTTACCGCTTTGTCCATAGGTATCGTTGAAAGTTGCGACGCTTTACGTGTTACAAGTTTGTACTGTTGCTTGTACTGACTTATGGTTGATGAAAGCTGCTACGCTTTGCTGGAGTTACGGATTGAAAGCTTTACCGCTTTGTCCAAAGGTATCGTTGAAAGCTGCAACGCTTTACGTGTTACAAGTTTGTACGGTTTCTCGGACTGACTTCTGGTTGCTGAAAGCTTACGACGCTTTGCGCCAAGCTGAGTAGAAGACTCGTATTGGCCAGTATGTTATGCTGAAAGCATAACATACTGGCCAATACGAGTCTTAAAATTACGTTGAATGGCAGAATGGCCGTGTTAGAGGAATGTTTTATTTTGGTTTATTCGAGTAGTATTTCAATCAATTCCAATGGCAATACAGTGTGAACGAAAGAGTTTGTATTCTGTGTTGATTGAATGGATGATCGAATGAAGTTGTCTTTTATCGGTCAGTAGTGCGTTCATTCGAGATATGACTTGAATTCACTTCAATCTTCCTCGAGACAGCGCCTGCGCCACTTGTGCGCACTGACAAGTGATAATATCGACGATGGCGGACAACGACGACAACCACGCGGATTCTTATCCATCTGGATCCGCGACATATATATATATATATACACACATATATATATATATATATAATTAAAACAAAATAAACCTATAACTAAATAATAAACTAATACATCTATTATACATAAAAACAACAACAACAGTTTCAAATTTAATAAAGCGACAGTTTCTGTAGATAATGGTTTCTAACCCGATTCTTAAATATGTTCAGCGATGGAGCTTTTCTAACGGTTACCACGGTACGGTTTCTATTCTTCATTAGAATAAATATTCATTGTGTCTCAATTTCGGTTGTATTTCACTTATCCGGTTTTTGTATCAGGCATGCTAAAATTGACTGCCTCCGTGGCTCAGTGATTGGTGACCCTAACTTCTGGATCAAAGAGGCGTGGGTTCGATCCCCATCCAGGACAAATATTTATGTGATGAACATAAGTGTTTGCTCTGTGTCTGGGTGTAATTTAGTTACTATCTATATAAGTATGTATTTAAAAATAAGTATTTGTAGTATATCAGTCTCTGGCAGCCATATCACAAGCTTTGCTTAGTTTGGGTTCAGAAGCGGTGTGTAAGATGTTCCCAAAACAAAAAAATATATAAACAAAAATATTAAAATTCAGGGTAATTAGGTAATATTTCATTACCAAAAACGTCTGTTAATCTTCAATTTGTATTTATCTTGCCATTTTTTCACAATTTAATAGCTCTCGAGGACATTTTCGTCTTGAAATGTTTATTTTTTGATATAAATTGACAATTTGGCCATGGCCGCCATCAGTAAATGACAAATACGAACTGATTGAAGGCTGATGACATCACACGTTTACAAGTGTAAATTTCCACTAGTAGCTACGGCCCCTGCGGTACTTTTAGAACTTATCTACTTCATTCCTCAATGATCTACTTACATTCTATATTGATGTCAAAACTCCATCGAAGCTTCTAGTAAAGTCTCCACTGTTTTACTAACAAGAAAAAGAGTCAAAGAAGATTACATACATAAGATGAGGCGGTATGTCCTTAAAGGCCTCAACCTGCTCAAAACCGGACAAGTGCGAGTCAGGCTCGCACACCAAGGGTTCCGTACAAATTCAGAAAATTTTACAAAATTGAGAAGTTAGTTGTTAAAATCTCTATACTATAACCATTGACAAAAAAGTTGTTTTTTCATTTTTCTCGTCATACATCGAAAATAACACATTGTTAAAATAATGAAAAACCTGTTTTAGCATGTGCTAACGAAGCTTTGAAACAGTTTTCAGATTTATTCCTATATGTGTACTCTAAGACAATGCTTCTCGCCAAATTTCATTGTTCTATGTCAACGGGAAGTACTCTGTAGGTTTTGATTTTTGAGTGTCGGAATATGCGTTTTTTTACGACATAAACAGCTCTATCTTTTTTATACGATAACTGAGAAGTTTTTCTTTTACACAACTGCAAGAGACCATAGATATACGTATACAGTTTAAGTTTCAACTCTATATCTTTACGCGTTCCCGAGATAAACAGGCTTGACATACACACAGACGGACAACAAAGTGATCCTATAAGGGTTAAAAAGTATCAGATGCCAGTGTCAAGTTCACTGAATGACATTCGATGTTGTGACAGCTATTACGTCAAACTTTCCCGCTCTGTTTTTCAAACTGGACCAAAACTTTGATTCCTATTTCATTGACCAAAACTGTGCGAAAAAATAAGCGCACCGGCTACTATCCCCAAATATCATTTTTTAAAAGTGGAAAAACTTACAAACATATCCGTGGCTTTCAGACGTGATTCGTGCTGAAATTCGGGATTTCTGGATGTTATCTAATAGTGATGTCGGCTCTTCAAACTTTGTGACACGTTTCCAACAACCCCTCTGTGCACTGTGCTGTGGTCACTAACAAAACCCTTAAATAGTGAGCAACCCCGAAAAACACGTATGCTTCTTTAAGCGTTGCGAAGGTAGTAATTAGTAGAGTTCGCATCCTGAACCAGGATAAGGTCACCAGTCTGGGGGGATCGGTCCTATCGGCCCTCTGCGCACGCTGCTGCAGCAGATGCAAATACTCCAATGATCTAAGATGCCAAAAGTTTTGGCCCATTTGTTGCAGCATTCGATGGGAAGGGAGGAACCGGCTAACTCATTTAGATTCATGTTTGAGTGTTTACCTCTCTGATGACAAAATGTAGATGAAGAAGACGTGATGTGATGGTGTCGCAGGTCGCAGGGCGTGGTGTACATCGAGAAGCAGCCCGTGGCGGCGTGCCGGGCGCTGCGCGCGCGCGAGTGGCGCGGCCCGGCCGAGCTGGAGGCGATGGCGGCGGCCGGGAACGGCGCAGCGCTGCGCACGCAGGCGCTGCTCGTGGCGCGCCGCGTGCTCGGGCCCGCGCACCCCGACACGCTGTACCGCTACATGCACCGGTCAGTGCCCTCAGCCGCGGTAATCGTATCTAACGGTATTCCGTCTTCATACAAACGGCCAGAACGCGAATCATACCTACGCCTCGGAGTGCACTATGCTCTGGTATGCTAGTCAGTCGCGGCGCGTCGTAGTAACGAACGAACGTGTGAATTTCTAACTAGAAAGCATACAATTTACGATTTTAGGGATCCCTGTTTTTCTATGGAACCCTAAAAACATCAAAAAACATAATATGTATTATGAACGCTTCTTTTTTAAATTACAGCAAATTTCTTTAATGTAATAAATATAATAATTTTACATCATAATAGATAGAAACTAGAAAGAAACCGAAGTAGCTAATGTGTAGATGAAATTAAAATACTGAAGGCGGGCAGTGTAGATATATATTTCAAGGACGGGGCTGAGTCACACAATACTGTTGGATATCATTACCATGCCTTAACCCTCACTACACAACCGCACCCCTTTTTAAACTTTTTGACTGCCTTCTCGTCTCCCGGGAATTGATATACTCGTAGTTTGACTTTAGGAGATGAGTGAATGAAAATATAACACGTATTGAAGGTAATATGAAGTCAGTGATGTAAAGTCCCGCCTGCCGCAGGGGCGCGTGCTGCGCGGACGCGGGGGACTGGCGGCGCGCGGCCGAGCTGTGGGGCGCCGCGCTCGCCGAGCGCATCCGCGCGCACACGCTGCTGCACACCGGTATATAATTATTATGTGTTTTTTTTATTTACGGTAACATTTTTTTTCTTTAAAATAAATAAAATAGGTTGAGTTTTACTGTTTCTGACCGTAGATCACCAATCGATACGACAAAAACTAATTGCAGCCTGTTCACAGTTATTTTACCTCTGACTTTTGTCGCTGTCTCTGTCTAGTTATTACGCACCATTACAGGTTAGAGGGGCACAGCGAGAAATGTCAGAGGTAAAATAACTATGACTGTATATGGCTCTTTCTATCTCATACCTCGTTTCGGGAGTAATTCCCCGACTTCGGTGACACGCGGTTTCCTTTTTGATCACCGCGCGCTTCGGCGCGTTCGGTTTATTATTATTATATTTTGCATTTTATACATACGTTTTTATGCAAGCAAAGTTGAACCGTGACTTACCACCTATCGCGTAAGTCCGGAGTATTACTGTATTTGTATGAAGTAGTTCTGGCGGTGACGTGTGTCCGTGTTGCAGACACGAGCCAGACGCTGTGCGCGCTGACGCGGCTGCTGGGCGAGCTGGGCGCGGGCGGCGCGGCCGCGGCGGCGGGCGACCTCGGGTGGGGCGGAGCGCCGCCGCTCGACGTGCTGCTGGACGTGCTGCGGCTAGTCGTCGCCGCGCTGCCCGGTGAGACTCACTTTTTTTAAAAGTGAAAACTTCCTCAGCGGCGTTGTGCACTTTTTGGGATGGGTAAAATGTTAAACTCGCTTCAGGACACGTGACCTGGTCGAAAATTCATAAGATTGAGGGAGAGACCGCCGATATCCCTCTCTCTTTCTACCGCGCGGTTTCACTGCAGCCTCTGCAGCGCCAAAACATTCGTATGTCGTCTAACGTGCATTCTATAACATGCAGCGCTAGGCCGCCTATACAGCAGTTTCTCGCGACCACAACGTTGTAAGCGCCGTGAATTTAATGGCGATTACGCGTTTCGTTCAACAACATGTAACATCATGTCAGCCATATATTTTATACCGCGTGGGGTATTAAGTTGTACTTATAGATAATACCTAAATAACACCCAGGCACAGAGTAAACACCTACGTTAATCACTTAAATATTTGCCCTGAGTGGGAATTGAATAGGCGGCACGCCTCTTCGACCCAGCAGTAAGGGTCACTAACCACTGAGCCACCGAGGCAGTCGTTATTGAAGTGAAACTTCTAATGCAAATTCAAACAAGGTTGCGTTAAACGTTTAACGCTACCATAGAGGGGGTATGAAAACACTTGCGTTAAACGTTCAACGGTACGAAGTTTCACTTATTCCGCGCGGAGGGGAGGCGCTTCACGCACATTTTTTTTATTCCGTATAAGTTTGCGTTTGACTACATACTGCCTGATGCTAAGCAGATATGTGGTCTAGGGCGCACTAAACTGGGACTAACATGTACTACGATGCCGGGCCGCGTGGGCGGCGACCTGCGCCCGAGCTTGGCTACGAATGGAGCAGCTAATCAGACTCAATTATTATTATTCGGTTTGCGTCCAATCTCGGGCCAAGATAGATCCACACATTGAGCGATGGACAATGAAAAATAATTTATTGCTTTCAGTACAATACATGAAATATGTAGCCACGGCCATCGACCTAGGCGTATTTTGATGGATAGCCTTCCTAATAACTGCATTTAAATATTGTACAATTTTTAATCGTAAGTAAAAATTCTTTAGTGTTAATTAAAGATATTATAATAATACTAATGGTCTGAGCTTGTGATTTATGTCAGGCAAGTTTCAGAATAATTATAATTACTTTCTTGAAATCAAATTATTAACTGCTATAACGTAGAAAAATATTTTTAATAATTACAAAAATTGATGAATATGTGTCCGTGTCGTGTGGCAGAGGGCGCGCGGCTGATGCGCGTGCGGCCGTGGTGCGCGCGCCAGGCGGAGGCGTGGGAGCGCGCGCTGCGCTGCGTGGCGCACGTGGCCGCGCTGGCCGCGCGGGAGGCCGCCCACGCCGCGCGGGAGGCCGCCCACGCCGCGCGGGAGGCCGCCCACGCCGCGCGGGAGGCCGCCCACGCCGCGCGGGAGGCCGCCCACGCCGCGCCGGAGGCCGCCGACCGCCGGGACGAGCTGCTGAACCTCATCGACGAATTGGTGCGTCCTCTATCACACGCCCGGTCACTCCGGCTCAATATTCATTTATTCTGCTTCCATTTAGCACCTACATGAGGATAAATATCATTTTGAATCATTTATCATAAATATCATAAAAACAATTACGTTCGTCGCCGCTCAGAGTTAGCTGATTTTTGAAATTTCCATATTATATCACAAAAAATGTACACATTTATACACACTTAAATGAAGTTCGGCCTCAAATTGCTGCCGAACTTAGAGATCATTTGTAATCGAGCGAGGAAAGCGTTTTTTCATCACATCTATTCGAAAAGGACTACTTGGTTCGCCTTTAAGTGCGCCCAAAGGAGGTGTTTTCTATAAGGAACTTTATCTTTATAAGTCCGACGGAATGATCTTTGCCGCGCACTTTTTGAATTTGGAAGTAATTGTAATGTTAGTGTTCAGCGCCAAGAAAATGAATGAAAAGAATGTAAATATAAATTTTCATCTATTTGTTTTACAACTCACGGGTTGCCCCAGATCTTTGAAGGGCATTGATGGGGCCGAAACCAACACCAAGAGGCCCTTTTACAATTATTAAATAAAAAAATACAGTTTTTGGGTGATAGGAAGATGGAAACTATTGTAAAGGTGTAGGTACTTCTTAGGCTATTTTAATGAATTATTACATGATTATAAGCTGGTCTATGGAATGAGGTGCGGCACCCGCCAAGTGATGCCTCATTTCAAAATATTTAGGCGGATGGTGACTTGCCATCCACTAAATGGGCCCCTCATAAAGGCTACCGTATATTGGCGCCGGAGGGGCAACATCGGTGTGGACGGCTGTCGGGTGTCGAGAGGTGTGCTGCGCTTTCACTAGACGCTACTCGCGGCGTTATGCCCTTTAACACTTCCACCCTGGAGCTTAGGTTCTTAGCTCTTGCGGTTTCCACTCCAAACCGCCCGGTTAAGGCAAGAGAGGAGTCAGGGGTCTCATTTAGCCCCAGGGAATCAGGGTTCGCGGTGTCATTTATTTTATTATTAGCTACCATTTAATTTCAATTTAGTTGTTATTCTACTTTTTATTAAATAATAATATTACAATAAAATATGAGGCGCCTTTTGTTTTCTCATAGAGGTGATGAAAAGTAGAGTGTACCACTCGGGCGCAAAATATATTTTTGGCTCGGGCGACGTACTTTGAATCCCTCGCTACGTTCAGGATTCTACAGTAGAATCCCTCGCTACGCTCGGGATTCAAATAAGCGCCCTCGCCGTAAAAATATTATTTTGCTCCCATATGATACAATCTACTATTCTGTCTTCGCTCGGGGTTGAAAGTTCTCTTTCAGCCGTCCGGATGTTTGTTTGTTGGAATAGCTGGAGCGCCGCGATGACGCGCCCGAAGTGAACTAGTCGTGACAGATCGGCGTGAGATTGTGAGGACACGTGCGTTTGCCTTTTTATTTGAGGCGTCTGGCTTCGGTCAGCGAGCGTCCAGAATAATAGTTCTGTCTGTGTACGAAAGTGCAATTAATGTTCATCTTATTTTTATTTTTACCTATTTATTTCTATTTTTAATTTTTACCACATGCTCGGACCAACTATGGTCAACATTCGTCGTTATATCGTTTGTGCCCTTCTTATAATAGTATTAGTAATAGCATAGTTTTGTTTAATGATTCTGTCTCTTCCTTTAAGGGACACTTAATTTCTGCCTTAAATTTAAATTAATTTTGTTTTGTTTTTTAGTTTGATTTTTTAGTTTTAGTTATGTATTGGCATAGATTAATTAGGTACGGGTAATGTACTTTCTGTTATGCATGTTGTGTTCACAACTAGAAGGGTATATACTTTGTGTAAGTTTATAATTTAAAGTTATATTTTAGCATAAGTTTTAGCATATATCCAATTTTGTGAATCTTTAATAAAAAAAATCTTAGTTTTTAGCCGATGCACTCTCGTGCTACTATTGCGGTTTTCGGGACCTGGGTAAAGGTGACGTCCACAAGTGGTATATTATTCAGAAAAAAATGATGAAACCAAGATGATATATACATCATTTGAAAGCTTGCTTTATGGACTTCCCAAAAATATAATTAATATAGATTTTTTCACCCCTCCATTTTTTTTTAAATGCGAAGAATAAATTGTATGAAAAATAACAATACAGCTTATTATTTTTTCTGGTTTAGAAATAATAAAGTGTTCCTATCGTTATTTTACTTGCATTCGTAGCTGATTCTTCCACATTCATATCTTAATTTGCTAAAATTAAAAATTATAACCTACCAGTGTGACCAGTTAGTAGGTACAATGTGACAAAAAAACACTTAAAAAGTGTGTCTAATGGGTAAAAATGCTTTTATTTAACTATTTGAAGGTTACTTAATCAGGGTTGATAGAAATAAACTACCTATTGAGCCAAATATATTTATTTATCGTAATAAATTCAAAATTAATTTTTAAAAAATCGGAGGGCTCTTTTTTGCTTTTAACAGTAGTAATAGACTCAGGAAAATATGAACTTTCTCGAAATGTAACGAGTGTTGTGGTTCGAATTTTTGATTATTATTATACCAGCCTCCATACATTTTGTGGACATGTCCTTTCATTGGTCATTTATGTACCTCGTTAAAGTCGCTATTTACGAGAAACTTTTGGTAGTAGATAGTGAAATATACCGTAAAGTATATTTTTTGGAGTGCTTCGATATTTATCTGAAATTTAAGGATTTGACACACTGGATGCGTTCTGCGGTTAGCGGTCAGCTCAAACTGAACACAGGCCGCATTGTGTATGAACAACGTTGTCGATCAGGGCAATCGGTCGGCTGTCCGGTCAGCGAACCGGGCGATGATGTGGGCAAACAGTTGCCGCCCGCCGCCAGCTGCCCGACCTTACGCTCCTTCCGCGTGACCGGACGGTCAGGTCGCATAGATATACAGAGACCGACACTGCTGTTCATACATAATGCGGGCTGCGTTCGATTCGCTGACCGCAGAGCGCATCCAGTGTGGCAAATTCTTTAATCCGGTCACACTGGCACTCGGCAGGTGCGCCAAAACCCGCGCACGCACGTGGACGGCGAGTCGCTGCTGCACGTGGCGTGCTCGGCGCTGGCGGGCGCGTCTAGGACCGCGGTCGACGGGGGCGCGCCCCGCCCGCGGCCGCCGCCCGCCGCCGCGCGCGCCGCGCTCGTGCGCCTGCTGCTGTGCGCCGGCGCTCCGCCCTCCGCGCCCGACCGCGCCGCGCGCACGCCGCTGCACGTCGCGCTGCTGCCCTACAACTACCACCGAGACATCGTCGAGGTACCTCCTACCCCCCACCCGCCGCCCCCCGCGCCCGACCGCGCCGCGCGCACGCCGCTGCACGTCGCGCTGCTGCCCTACAACTACCACCGAGACATCGTCGAGGTACCTCCTACCCCCCACCCGCCGCCCCCCGCGCCCGACCGCGCCGCGCGCACGCCGCTGCACGTCGCGCTGCTGCCCTACAACTACCACCGAGACATCGTCGAGGTACCTCCTACCCCCCACCCGCCGCCCCCCGCGCCCGACCGCGCCGCGCGCACGCCGCTGCACGTCGCGCTGCTGCCCTACAACTACCACCGAGACATCGTCGAGGTACCTCCTACCCCCCACCCGCCGCCCCCCGCGCCCGACCGCGCCGCGCGCACGCCGCTGCACGTCGCGCTGCTGCCCTACAACTACCACCGAGACATCGTCGAGGTACCTCCTACCCCCCACCCGCGCCCGACCGCGCCGCGCGCACGCCGCTGCACGTCGCGCTGCTGCCCTACAACTACCACCGAGACATCGTCGAGGTACCTCCTACCCCCCACCCGCCGCCCCCCGTGCCCGACCGCGCCGCGCGCACGCCGCTGCACGTCGCGCTGCTGCCCTACAACTACCACCGAGACATCGTCGAGGTACCTCCTACCCCCCACCCGCCGCCCCCCGCGCCCGACCGCGCCGCGCGCACGCCGCTGCACGTCGCGCTGCTGCCCTACAACTACCACCGAGACATCGTCGAGGTACCTCCTACCCCCCACCCGCCGCCCCCCGTGCCCGACCGCGCCGCGCGCACGCCGCTGCACGTCGCGCTGCTGCCCTACAACTACCACCGAGACATCGTCGAGGTACCTCCTACCCCCCACCCGCCGCCCCCCGTGCCCGACCGCGCCGCGCGCACGCCGCTGCACGTCGCGCTGCTGCCCTACAACTACCACCGAGACATCGTCGAGGTACCTCCTACCCCCCACCCGCCGCCCTCTGACTACACGCCTCTTTGGCCAATTCCCGAAAACTTGAAACTCAATCTTTATTTACTACAGTATAATTTTTTTTTATTGAAGTTCACAAACAGAATTTTTATGCATAATTTATAATCTCACTAATCCGACACTATTAAAAACCAGATGGTATCAGATTGTTACAATTTTCGGGTTACTGGATTAAAATGAAAGAAAGCGTAGCTATCGATCAAATTTTGGAAAACGCTGAAATAGGAGTTCCCGGAATTCGAACCAGTGGTGTGGCTCTATTCATGGACAACAACAGGGAAAGATTTGGAATAAGCTTTTGCCAAGTCAGGAACCGGAAACGTGTGCGTCTATCGCCTGGATTAGCATGTCTACTTAACGGGAGCACTTCCAAAGAAACAATGAAGCGGAAATCCTACGACGCTATGCCAGTGTGCGAGGCAGGCGGCCACCAATTCCGACTGGTGAGATCGAAAAACAAAACGATTGCACTAGTCGAGTGGGCCGCCCAGACACCTTTCGCGCAGGCTAGCTCACTGCTTGAATATCTCAGCATGAAAGTGGACAGCACTCCCCGGGTGATAAGCGTGGATGCGATGGTGGTTGAACGGTTGAGGGCGGAAGCCGCAGACCGGTTGGGTTGCATTAAGGCATCTGCGCACCATGGGGTTGTCGCTTATGAGGACAGAGGAGAAAATTTGAGTTTTCTGAAGTCCCCGAGTTGCGACCCTCATGATGCAACAGACAGCTGGGGCCACCCGATTCCAAATTCAGCCATCCAATCTGGTTCAGAAAGAGCAGAGCTAAAAGCAGCTTCTGAAAAACCCGTTTACCGTCCAACCGGTAACGATGGTTCCATATCGGGTCTTTTCAGGGCAGCAGCGCAGAGCTTGTTCCGATTCACACCAAAAACACCACCTCCACAGACAACGGTGACCTCGAGAGTAGTTTCACGATCTCAGGCAACCCGAACGAGAGCCGACATGGGACAGGTCAGTTCGCCTTGTTATATCATGGCCACAGCGCCACGAGACCACGCGAGAAACGCCTTTATCGAATACCTAGCCTTATTGAGAGCGACGAAAAATGTCAATCTCAAGAACTGCGATAACATTCTGGAGTTCTTTAGAATAGGTGGTCCGGTAAGCGAGAGTTTACTAAAATCGAGACTCGAGGAGGCGGAAGCTGCCATATACAATAACGTCACTTCCCAAGTTATCAGAGGGACTATGAAAGGACAGCATATGGCAGCTTACAGCGCAGAAAGTGGCTTTGTGGAGTTGAATGGGGGGGAAACGGAGCGAACAGGAAGACCAAAGTACGCGATACCATCGAACGACCCAATTGTTGTCACCGCCAAGTGTACCAAGATAATGCTGGACGATAGAATCCTCGAGATGGCTAAAACCATGGAACGGAGCTCGGACGTCGAGGCAGGCTGGAGAAACTGGGCGGTACCAAAGATACAATGGGTCAACGGGGTTCCAGGTTGTGGCAAGACAACATGGGTGATTCGAAACTTTGATGTGGATAGGGATGCTATCATCACTACAACAACAGAGGCAGCAAAAGACCTGAGAGAGAAGTTATCGCATCGAATAGGAGATCTGGTAAAATCCAGAGTGCGAACCATGGCTTCATATCTCGTCAATGGTTTCGGAAAAGAAAGCTTCAGTCGCCTTCTGGTTGACGAAGCTTTAATGAACCATTTTGGAGCCATAATAATGGCTGCCCGGCTGTCTGGTGCTAGCGAACTTGTCCTCATTGGAGACATCAATCAGTTGCCCTATATCGACAGAGAAAATCTCTTCGAGATGAGGTACCATCGCCCGACCCTGGTTGCAAAATAAATATCACCCAAGATTTGCTCTGCACACATAGGAACCCAATGGATGTCGCGTATGCGTTGAGGGAAATATACTAGGTATATATTCCTCAGTCCCCCGTGTTAGGTCTCTTGAGCAGAAAAGGTTCAAGGGGGCTCAAATATCAAAAACCCTCCCCAACACCCTCTTCTTAGTGCATACGCAGGAAGAAAAGGAGGCCCTCATAAGTCAAGGCTACGGGGGAGGATCAGGATCACGCACCCTTACCATCCATGAAGCTCAGGGACTAACATACGAGTCGGTAATCGTCATAAAACAAAGCCAAAAATGAGACTACACGAGAGTGTCTCACACGCGGTCGTTGCACTATCACGGCACACTGGGACCTACATCTACTACGCCGACGACATCGAAGATGATGCCATTAGTCGATTCGTGCGGCGAGCATCGTCTGCATCATCGGAGACCATCAAGGAATACAACTTACAGATGGCCGTCAGGGATCGGAACGAAGCGGTGATGGAGGCTCTGGGCCAGGAGAGGGAGAATTGCCATAGGACCTGAAAAAGTGTAAGCATTGCGTGCATGCCCCAAGCATTCATGCTCGCCATCGAAGGCTACTTCTTGCGGCGGCATTATGTGTCGGGTCGTTCTCTTCTCTCAAATATGGTCAAGGAGAGCGATGGCGGGCACATGTGTCATACTCGTGATCGGGTGCTGCTAGCGGGTCGCCGGTTTGCTTGTGGCTTTCACGCAATGCATCGACTGAATAGCTTAGACTAAGATTTAACCATGTACCAACACTCTTTGTACAGTAAAATCTAATAATTATCTTTAGTTAACAAAGGGCACAGACCCTGGAGTCTGTGGTTAGGTAATTTATCGATAAAAAAAAAAAATGAAAGAATGAAGACAATGTTTGTGCGAGCATAAAGAGAATATAATGCATTTACGCCCGTGCATATGATACGTTTCGAAGTTAGACGTAGACGTGGACGCAGCGACGGACCGCTCAGGCGAACAGGGGCGAGGAAGGCGCGGACGGAGGGAGCCGGATTATTGGACGTATCGGTTTATTGAAGTGCCGTGTCAGTGAGATTATACTGTATCAGCCTTTTTTTTTTTTTTTTAATAGTCCACTGCAGGACGTAGACCTACCCACGAAGGGTGGAAGGGTGAAGAGGAACCTTTAACTTTTCCAATAAACAGACCAATGAACCAAACAACACTTTTGATATTACAGTATAATCTCACTGATACGGCACTTTAATAAACCTTTGTAAAACACTAATTCACCACGAAAACACATTATCACTTCATTTCGCTAAAACAAAGCACCATACGAGTATTTTTCATTTATGATTTGATAACAAGAAAAACAAACAATTCTTTAATAGTTTACATTTCGATATCTGTCATTTGACTCAAAAGACGGTGAAATTTCGTTGCTGCATGACAACGTTTCACTCAAAAGATATTTCGTTGGCATCTCACTTATTTTTTATTTTTGTGTTGTTTTGTATAGTCTGTATTATGGCAAGGACGTAGAATGGAACGTACACAGTAGTTTATTAATTTGTATCTCATCAAAGTAAACTTTAGGAAGAAAAATCATTGAATACACAAACAATTACTCTTTATTTGCTATTATTGAAATTAATTTAAAGAAAATAGGAAAATGTTTGAGGTGTGAGGTTAATGATGCAATAGACAATCTTGATAATGATATCTGTGCGAAATGTAACTGTTGCTTGGAGAACTTCATATTTCCGCAATCGGATTCTTTTTGACACGAAATTGGTGACGATAACGGACTCAACCTTTTGCACGAGGGTACTGAGTCATCCGAGGTTCGACCCCGAAACACCATAAGACCCGTAAAAGGGTCATTGTTTACAATCACAATATAACTCGGATATCACACGATTATTCTGCTAACGACGTCATTTTTCCCCGTTGGCGTCTACCTCTGTCTCTCTGTAGATGCTGATTTAATTATTAATTCCACGGCGGGTCTTTGGTCCACCGCCAGCTTGAGCTCCCGGTGACCTACTGGGCCATCCTTCCCTGACGCCAGTTTTTTCAACACCCCCCAAGTGGAGCTATCGGTGACAGCGAACCCAGCTGTTAGCTCAGGGCCGCTACTCCGCATCGCATCAAACAATTAACAAAGTTTTAACAATTTTTCAACACGCGGACACCATTTTGATGTACCGGCGTGATTCTCAATTTTTGATTCTATAACAAGCCTGAATCCAGATATTTGATCACTATTGGCGTCCATCCCCCTTCAAACAACGTTGGAATGCGTCGATGGTGATGCACGTGTACGAGTTCACAACCAACGTGGTGTGGCGGTGTCATGAACACGGCCGTGTGTTGTACGTGAATACGTTTACGTCAACAAATTGACCTCAAAATGGCGGGGCTCCCCCTCTACTCCGCGCGATGCGTCACAGTTCTCACTTGCCGTAATGCATTCTTCGATCTTGAGTTTAGGATGGAGATGATAGATCTGAAGCGCAACACCAAACTGTATCCCTCTAAATTGTTATCATTTGTTAATATAGTATCTAATAACAAACGAATTATCTTCAGGCGCTGCTGGAGGGCGGCGCGCACGCGTGCGCGGTGGACGCGCGGGGCGTGACGCCGCTACAGCTGTCCAAGGGCGAAGCGCGCCTGCAGCTGCAGCGGCGCGACACGCTGGCGTGCCGCGCCGCCCGCGCCGCGCCGCCGCGCGCGCCGCTCGACGTGCTGCCCGGCACGCTGCAGCGCTTCCTGCGCCTGCACCGCGCCGAGCCGCCGGCTCTCGGCGGAGCTGCTGCGGCTGAATAGACGCGCCGGCTGGAGACGGCCGCCGCCGCGGGCGCCCCGCCACAACACGCGATATCGGAGGACTGTAGGGATCACGCAGACTCACGTCCCCGATGCTTAACACAAGTTTTTTATTTACCTAAATTACTGTTCCATGGACTTCAGGGTCTGTACCCTTTATTAGTTAGTTTACATTTGACTGATTGCGACTGTACAATAGCTAAGTTAGTTTTAGCCTAAGTTAGTAGTTTCGGTGCCCTGCGCGAATGCCGCGAGCAGGCCGGCGCCCGATCCCGAGTGTGGCGGCCGTCGCTCTCCTCGACATGTTCTCGGAGGCCGCGCGACGCTGCCGCGCGCCGCCGCTGGCAGGAGCCCGCGACGGCGAGCCTGGGTGCTCCGGGCGCGCCAGACAAGTTGCAAGGTGTGTTATGTCACGGTGGGAACACTGGGTGCCGGTAGCAGGTGGGCCGGCAGCGGGGCCGGCAGCGGCGCAACCAGGGCCTCATGATGAGGCGGCCGGACGGAGCATCTATACAGAGTCATAGATAAAAACACAAAACCTTTTAAGGGCGGACCTAGTATATCTACAACTTTTTTTCTGGGACTTTTGGAAAATCACGAAGAAAAAATCCGCTTTTTCATACAAAAAGTTCGCCAATGCGCCGCAAAATGTGTGGAGAATGAAATTTTTTGTTAATT
Source organism: Hypomecis punctinalis (assembly GCA_949316475.1). Classification (NCBI taxonomy): domain Eukaryota; kingdom Metazoa; phylum Arthropoda; class Insecta; order Lepidoptera; family Geometridae; genus Hypomecis; species Hypomecis punctinalis. The sequence goes on from OX438818.1 coordinate 107,202, forward strand.
TTCAAACCTACGACCCTGTATATATAAAAATGAATCGTGGTTGTTAGTCTCGCTAAATTTAAGGAAAGGTTAAATGGTGATAAAATAAAAAAAAATTGCGAGTAAAAGTTTTTGGATGTAATAGTTGTCGTATCTGGTCGTCGACAGATTGACATCTACATGAAATGAAGTGCACCGGGTCAACTAGTAAATTTATGTATGTTTGACTAGTAAAGTAATTTCTGATCTCTCGAGCATTATTCTCAGCTCACGAATTTTGATTGTGATATTAAAAAGATTGTTAGATTAGATTAGAAAGGTTCCAAAACGAACTGTCCGAGCCGACAACTGGTCGAGTAACAATAGGCATTATGACTCGGTAAAACAATTAGTCCGTGAGTTAGATTATCAAAAAATATTGGACACGTATTTTTTCTTTTGTCAATCAGACAACAAATGACAAAGATAAACCTTGTCAAAGTTTGCGAGTAGGGATCGTGACGTCACTTCTCTTACAGAAGTCCATACATTTGTATGGCACTTGTGAGTCTTGTGACGTCACGCAGAACTTTGACGGACTATAATATCTTCGTCAATTTTTGTTTATTTGACCAAAGAAAACATACGTGTCTAATATTTTTTGATAGTCTATCTGACGGACTAATAATAATTTTTTAGTCATCATCCCTATTCAAATTTGACTTTTCAGTATTAAAGTTACAATACGGCCGGTATAATTTTCGAAAAGTGTAAGTAGGTATCGCCGAATTAAATATCTTGGGACTGTGAAGTTAGCTGCGAGCTTCTGAGTGAGCTTTAGTCTGCTCCGGTTTCATTCGGGCTGTACAGGCCGCGCCACACAAGTTGGCGGACGTAAAGTTCGCTACAAGCTGCGCAATAGCCAATCAAAAAAAAAACACGTGCAGCTTTATGCGAGATTCAATCAGGATCAGAAATTGCGCAGCTTGTAGATAACTTCACATCCGCCAACTTGTGTGGCGCGGCCTATACGAATAGTTGTTTAGATTTTAAGATAATAAAAATATGTTCAGTGAAACGTTTAGTTATGCTTATAAATACCTACTAGAAATAACTATGAGACTAAATTAAAGGTAATGTTAACTATGCTTAAATGTCGTCTCATCAAATTATCATTATCGCTTATATTAAAGTCATATGTGACTTTCATAAAAATTACAAACTATTAAGCGTATATTAAGTTGTGTCCTTCTAGCAAGTATCTTTAGAGTCACAATCGTGCAAAAAGTATAAGTTAGTCCGAGCCAAACCCTGCCCAAGCTACGTAGTGGGCAGGCTTTTTAGTTAGTCGTAGGCGATTGCAAGCCGACTACAACGCCGCGCGATGCCAAAGTACTCGGTTACAAGGGCTAATTGACATATCTTGTTTGTTGTTTGTATTTGTTCATGTATGTCACGAAATAAAAGTTCTTAATCAGGGTTCCGTACCTCAAACGGAAAAAACGGAACCCTTATAAGATCACATTGTTGTCCGTCACAGACTGACAAGTCTGTGTGTATGTCAAGACTCTTTATCTCAGAAACGCGTAAAGATGTCGTGATAAAATTTAAACTGAATACGTATATCTATGGTATCTTGCAGTTGAGTAAAAGAAAAACTTTTCAGTTATCTTTTAAAAAAGTTAGAGCCGTTTATGTCGTAAAAAACCCCATATTTCGCACTCAGAAAAATCATAACCTACCGGGTACTTCCCGTTGACATATAACTATGTAATTTGGCGAGAAGCATTGTCTCAGAGTACACATATAGCAATAAATCTGAAAACTGTAATTTTTTTAAAATCACATAAAAATGGGGCCTCTAAGTTCACAAAATATGGGTTCAAAATACAAAGTAATTAATTATTATTAATAATTCAAATTCAATCGTATCATGTAAGGTATCATATAAAAGAACTTCATTAGCACATCCTAAAACAGGTTTTTAATTATTTTAACAATGTGTTTGTACGGAACCCTCGATGTGCGAGCCTGACTCGCACTTGTCCGGTTTTTTCTTTTTAATTAGGTGACATAACGTCGAGATTCGATAAAACGGGTCATTGTGAATTATTGAATGTAAATTTAGTCTGTATGTATGGCGGCGCTCGGACATTTCTGTACTACTTTCACTAAGGGATAGTGGCTCTGTAGATATTTGCTCAAAATATGTGTCAGATACTTCTGATTCTTATTGGTTTGGTAAAACAAATCCTTTCACTGAAAACTATTGATTATCAAAACTACTATAATTATCGGAAGTGTTGTTCCAAAAAACTCATTTTTTCCAATAAAACATGAAATTGTACTAATAATTGTTTTATTTATAAAAAGCCTTAAATATATACATTTCTTATTTACAAACAGTCACATTTACGACAAAATAGAGATCCTAGTAATAGTAATGTAAAAAATGGAAGCACTCGGGATATACTCGCGCTAAATAATATCAGATCTGTGATGGACGGAGTTCGTTTCAAACTGGGAACAAGCTAGCACTATAATGATTATTATATCATAGGTATAACCCACGCACGGTTTTTGTGACAAATGTAGGCCAAATCATACAAGTCAGCGGATGAGAAGTTAGCCGCAGATGACACTGCCGTGATTCGCTAATTATTGCGCATGTGTGCACAATGTCTACGCAATACGAAGTAGTGAGCTCGGGCGTAGGGAGCGCGTGGGAGGCATGAGGTTGGCGGGCGGGTGTGCCCCGGGACGAATCTCTGGCTCCCGCGTATACCTATATTTTGCCTTTTGCGCAGCGTTCTGCGCCCATTACTTCCCATCCGCCGAATTGTGTGGGGCGGATTAAAGGCAAAATCTACGTAAATTTCTGTACGCTACGTAAGCACAAGATGTGTTCACTCTCAAGTCGCCGATCGGCGTAAATTGAACTTCAACTATAAAACCGCAGTTTTAAAGTCGATGACTTTTTGACGTTCCATTTGACGCTTTCCTTTTTTGCAGTTTATTTTTTCTTCTAAAATAGCCAGTACTAAAGTGTTGCTTGAAAAAGATAATTCTTTTAAAATATAATTAAAATGATCAATTTTACGCAACGCTATAGCACTAAACATCACTAAACTATAGCATATAACATATAGCTATTCTAAACGAAAATCGCTATTCTAAAAGGTAAACTGCAAAAGAGGAGTGTCAATTGGAACGTCAAATAGTTGGTAAAAATAAAACTACAACTTTAAAACCGCGGTTTTAAAGTTGTAGTTTTATTTACGTCGATGAGCGACTTCAAACTTGTTTGACTTAAATATTAAATTCGAGCTAGTAATTTCATTAAGGTCACAGGATCGCGCTGGATGCAGGCCGCTTCCAATCGGTCTTATTGGAGATCCACAGGAGGCCCATGTCCAGCAGTAGACATCCTATGGCTGATGGATGGACGGAATATGTCAAAAACATGTACTTCCTAAATTGAGCATTATTTCAAAACGGTACACACGGCTCTGAAGTTTGGTTGCCAATTCCTGGAACGAGAACGTGACATTTGTTGAGTAGTTTAAGAGTCACTTTTGTTAAAATGATAATTGATCACGTGTTTATGCGTTTTCGAAGTCATTTTCCTGTAACCATGTATTACAACTTTTTTAGGTCGATAGGTTTTGGGTCGAATAAAACTTCACAGCGACAGTGAAGTTAGCTATAAGTTGCGCAAAACCCAGACCTGACTGAATCTCATGTAACAGCTGAGCTGATGCCTGATGACTAGAAAAATATAATTAGTCCGTCAGATAGACTTTCAAAAAATATTAGACACGTGTTTTTTCTTTTGTCAATTAAACAAACTTCTTCTTCTTCTTTTGTTTGGCGTCGCATTGTTGTGCATTTGCCAGTGTCAAGTATTAAGTTTTAATATTTTATCAAAGTAGTCACTGTCGTAGTCCAATCAAGTCGCGGTCAAGTCCAAACGTCGTTCAAGTCATACCTCAATAAAGCAGTGGAGACTTTACTAGAGGCGTCTATGGAGTTTTGGTAACAACACGGAACAACACGATACGTCACATTATATCAGTTGCCTACACTCATGCACGTAAATCAGCTCATAATCAACGAAATACCACAATTTTTCACTAATTATCACTGATAAAACACAAGTTTAATAAAATAATACAATGGGGCGACATGACTTTTCCGCGTTCCCGCCAAAAACTCAATTAAACAAACATTGATGATGATATAGCCTGTTAAAGTTCCGCGTGACGTCACAATTGCCATACAAATGTATATACGTGAGAGAGATGGCGTCGCGACCCCCACTCCCAAACTTCGATAAGGTTTATCTTTGTCATTTGTTGTTAAATTACCTAAGAAAAGAAAAAAAACGTGTCAAATATATTTTGATTATCTAACTCACGGACTAATTAATTATAATGTTTTTTTATCCAGTCATCATGACTATTTGGCCTAGACTTCTATCTATGTAGAGATGGATAAACAATTTGTGTATTTCTCATATCAGGAGAGCAGGTCTGGGTGGTGTGGTGTAGGGAGCCTCAGCAGGCGAGCCGCAGGGTGGCCGCGGCGGCCGCAACGAAAGCAGCGATTGTGGCGAGCAGGGGCCGCGGGGCGGTGGCGGCCGAGCGCGCGCGGCCCAGGCTGCGCTTGTGCCGGTCCACGATGAAGATGCGCCCGCCCATACCTGCCACAACACACGTACTCTAACTTTATAATTGTAAAAATTAATTCAGACAAAGAATCGTGTGTCGTTAAATATGGTTTCAATGTATTCTACGTCAGGTAGATACATTTAGCTAACATGAGATAAAACTGAATGTGTAAAAATGGGCCGAAATGGGCCGCATCTGCGAGGTCTGCTTCGCGGCCGCGGAGCATCGCGGCCAGTAGACGTAAAACACTCATCTATATTGGATGGTGTCGTTACCTGCGTGCGTAAACGAGTGGTAGTACACGATGTCCGGCCAGGAGGAGTTGGGCGTGACGGTGAGGTCGGCCGGCGCGCCGGCGCAGCTCCAGTGCAGCGAGCGGTTGAAGGCCCGGAACGAGTCGTGCACGTCCCGTCGCGGGTCGACCGCCTCGTCCGCGGCGGCCCGGCAGAGCCCGCCGGCCGCCGTGGGCGCGAGCCGCCCTCGCCTGGTGACGTGCACGCCGGCCAGCACGCGCACGGCGCGCTGCGCGGCCTCGGAGAGCCGCTCGAGCCCGCCGCGCGGCTCGGCCGTGATCACCAGCGGGTGGTACTCCGTCGCCGAGTGCGGGTCGTTGCCGCCCGACACCTGGCGACACAACAATACTTCTTTTCTCAAACATGCTTGGAAATGTGAACATTATTTTGACAACCTTCGAGATAAACCGAAATCGCTCCAGTACAGCAATTTCGGTTTCAGCGAGCAGCGAACGGCAAAAGTTGAATGAAAATCCGTTACTGTCGTGTTTTAGCAGCCGACTCTGTCGTATCTGTCATTTATTTATTTATTTTATTAATGTCATGTATTATTTAGAAATGGACTGATGTAGGCCCAACAGCAACTGATCGCGTAGAGAATTCGAATACTTCGCTAGAATTGATGCATACAATTTTGGATTATTGTTGATTTATTAATAATGGCACGGCCGATTTCGATTAAATATAAATGGGAAGAACAATAGGGTTTTCTGGAACTTTCACCTGTTTACGTTGTCAATCACAATGGCATTGATTATTTTAGAGATTTCCAGGCAACTTTTAGTCAGATATAAATAGAACGATGGATATCATTAGACTCAGTTATCGTGTTTTCCATCGAAGCGAAAGCATCTCGTGTCAAGTTTAGTGCAGTATCAGTGATTAATTTGTGTGAATATCAGTGTCAGTGTGAATTGTTTGTGCGAACCAGTTGTGTCGTGTATTGTGAAGTAATTGTATAGAATTAAATGCAAAGTGAATAATTGGCATTTTAACTGATTATCCAGGAATTTATTTCGTATAGGCCGCACCACAGAAGTTGGCGGATGTGAAATTAGCTACAAGTTTCGCAATAATCAACGCGTAGCATTATTCGAGCTTCAGTCAGGATTGGATATTGCACAGCTTGTGGCTAACTTCACACCCGTCGAGTTGTGTGGTGCGGTGCACAACATTACAGTAGCATTAACCTTGAAGGTGTAGGTGAGCGCGCGGCGCAGCTGCAGGTCGGGCGCGAGCTGGCCGTTGACGTACCAGGCGAGCGGCGCCGCCCCCGCCGGGCCGCGCGCGCGCCCCGCCACGCCGGGCGCGCCGCCCGCCGGGCCCACGCCCAGCCGGAACACGCGCAGCGCCGGGTCGAACAGCTGCGGCGTCTCCCACGGGACCACCGCCTCGCGCGTGCCGCTGACGTCACAACAAATAGAAACATGGTATTATATCGCAGCGAGTTGCTGGAAGCGCGCGAAAATGGAAGTCACAGGCACAATAATTCAAAGAGTTTGTTCAATTTGAAGGAGATATAGCTTACACAGTGAACAGCGAGCAGTCGTAGACGGGCGGCTGCTGCGTGAGGTGTATGGAGATGTCCCGCCGGTGGTACAGCCGGTGGAAGGAGATATAACTTACACAGTGAACAGCGAGCAGTCGTAGACGGGCGGCTGCTGCGTGAGGTGTATGGAGATGTCCCGCCGGTGGTACAGCCGGTGGAAGGAGATATAACTTACACAGTGAACGGCGCGCAGTCGTAGACGGGCGGCTGCTGCGAGAGGTGTATGGAGATGTCCCGCCGGTGGTACAGCCGGTGGAAGGAGATATAACTTACACAGTGAACGGCGCGCAGTCGTAGACGGGCGGCTGCTGCGAGAGGTGTATGGAGATGTCCCGCCGGTGGTACAGCCGGTGGAAGGAGATATAACTTACACAGTGAACAGCGAGCAGTCGTAGACGGGCGGCTGCTGCGTGAGGTGTATGGAGATGTCCCGCCGGTGGTACAGCCGGTGGAAGGAGATATAACTTACACAGTGAACAGCGAGCAGTCGTAGACGGGCGGCTGCTGCGTGAGGTGTATGGAGATGTCCCGCCGGTGGTACAGCCGGTGGAAGGAGATATAACTTACACAGTGAACGGCGCGCAGTCGTAGACGGGCGGCTGCTGCGAGAGGTGTATGGAGATGTCCCGCCGGTGGTACAGCCGGTGGAAGGAGATATAACTTACACAGTGAACAGCGAGCAGTCGTAGACGGGCGGCTGCTGCGTGAGGTGTATGGAGATGTCCCGCCGGTGGTACAGCCGGTGGAAGGAGATATAACTTACACAGTGAACAGCGAGCAGTCGTAGACGGGCGGCTGCTGCGTGAGGTGTATGGAGATGTCCCGCCGGTGGTACAGCCGGTGGAAGGAGATATAACTTACACAGTGAACGGCGCGCAGTCGTAGACGGGCGGCTGCTGCGAGAGGTGTATGGAGATGTCCCGCCGGTGGTACAGCCGGTGGAAGGAGATATAACTTACACAGTGAACGGCGCGCAGTCGTAGACGGGCGGCTGCTGCGAGAGGTGTATGGAGATGTCCCGCCGGTGGTACAGCCGGTGGAAGGAGATATAACTTACACAGTGAACGGCGCGCAGTCGTAGACGGGCGGCTGCTGCGAGAGGTGTATGGAGATGTCCCGCCGGTGGTACAGCCGGTGGAAGGAGATATAACTTACACAGTGAACGGCGAGCAGTCGTAGACGGGCGGCTGCTGCGAGAGGTGTATGGAGATGTCCCGCCGGTGGTACAGCCGGTGGAAAGAGGGCTCGTCGTCCGCGTCGCGCCGCCCGACGGCCCACACCACGTGCACGGACCGGTCCGTCGGCCACTCGCGGTCACCTGGCTCCGCTGCGAAACAGGGCTCACATTTAGAAGTATGCACAGTCTCTAAGTGTAGTCTACAAGTTGCAATCGTTCTCTAACTTCATCGCCTGTTTGAAAATGCTGCTAAAGACTAACACGATACAGGAGAAGTCATTCTCGGTTTGTAACACCCAACACCCTGTGTCAGTTACAAAAAAGTTACATTAAAATATAAAAAAATATCCAATTTATTTCATACACGGACCCAGAGATACAAAATTATGAAGTCTAAAAATAAAATGGTTCATTTGTTCAAAGTTAACGAAAACTAATAGATATTTATTATTTGCACTTGTACCTAAGCATTTCAAGAATCAAAATGCAAAAGAAAATGGAGTTCAATAAAAGACATGATCGAGTGTAATGACGTAGATACGCACTAGGCTGCAGATTCCGGCGGTAGGAGACGACGGTGAGCCCGTGCTCGCGGCGCGCCGTGAACACCTGGTTGGAGTCCTGCCCGCCCAGCACCGAGTCCCGGCACACGCCCTCCCACCGCCCCAGCACCTGCCCACATCATCACATTACATATTTATTATTCAATGTTCTACACAGCACGCGAAGGGCATATACAATATATACAATAAAAAACCAGACAAGTGCGAGTAGGCTCGCACACCGAGGGTTCCGTACAAATTCAGAAAGACACTATAATACTATTATCATCGACAAAAAAGTTTTTTTTTACACATTTCTCGTCATATATCGAAAATTACACATTGTTAAAATAATTAAAAACTTGATGCGCTAATGAAGTTCTTTTAATTATGATACATTACATGATACGATTTACTCACTTTTTTACATTTATCCCGAAATACCGGGATCCCGGCTGCTGTTACCGGGATTGAATCCCGGTCGAAATTTGACCAGGATCCCGATGATTGACGGGATTACAGAAAATCAAAGATATTACGCATAATGTAGCCAATTCGCGCGGAATCTAATGTACTAGACGCCTTCTACAACGGTTTTGAAAGGTTAATTCAATTCCAGTTCAGATTTAGCATATTTGGATATAGGGCTTGTATGTGAAACAAACACTATAGTATGAATATTGTACTGAAAAAAATTACGCCACCAGACTAGTTATTTATTGAGCTACTGCGACGCAGTAAACCTTAAAAAATCGTGTAGCAATCATGAACTAGAACTCCTATTTATTTGCATTCTGGACTAAATATCTACTGGCCTCTGAATTAGCTATTGGACTACACTCTTAAAGTTTTGAATCGCCATAAATGATCCAGTTAAATGTGAAAGATTTTTGTGTGTACACATCAATTAATCTATGCATGATTTTGAGTCTAAAGGTACGATTTATTAGCTAACTTCACACGGCAGCAGCAGACTACAATAAAACTACGACTGCTGGTAATTTATAGCAAAGTTTATCACGAACAAAGTTTGACACTGTTGTCTGCTGCTGCTGCTGCGTACAGTCGCCTACGAGATTGAACTTTGATGAATGTAGCAAAACATGACTAAATGTAGAAAACCAGTGAAAAACTATCATTAATGCAACAGAATACTTCGATGTGCACACGAATTTATATGTTAAATACGAAATTGTTACAAAGATTTTGGGAAAAATTGAGAATTAGTTTAGAGAATAAGATAGAATTTGTATTGCTACCGCTTCTATAATTACGCTTACATAATTTACCGTAGCCTTTAGTTTCAAATAATGTCTTTCTATGATTTTCTTAAAAAATACGTCAAACCGATCGGGATCCCGGTAATACCCCCGGGTATTACCGGGATCCCGATCGGTATGACCGGGATTCCGGTCGATTAGTTTGGTCAATCCCGCCAATACCGGGATTGAAAATATCGACCTGGATTGCATTCTTTAGGTACAGCTAACAAACAGTAGTTTACCGCCACGCCGCGTGTTGTCACGTTACCTGCAGGCAGGCGGCGCGCGCGGTCACGTTATAGTCCACCGCCACGCCGCGTGTTGTCACGTTACCTGCAGGCAGGCGGCGCGCGCGGTCACGTTATAGTCCACCGCCACGCCGCGTGTTGTCACGTTACCTGCAGGCAGGCGGCGCGCGCGGTCACGTTATAGTCCACCGCCACGCCGCGTGTTGTCACGTTACCTGCTGGCAGGCGGCGCGCGCGGTCACGTTATAGTCCACCGCCACGCCGCGTGTTGTCACGTTACCTGCAGGCAGGCGGCGCGCGCGGTCACGTTATAGTCCACCGCCACGCCGCGTGTTGTCACGTTACCTGCAGGCAGGCGGCGCGCGCGGTCACGTTATAGTCCACCGCCACGCCGCGTGTTGTCACGTTACCTGCAGGCAGGCGGCGCGCGCGGTCACGTTGTAGTCCACCGCCACGCCGCGTGTTGTCACGTTACCTGCAGGCAGGCGGCGCGCGCGGTCACGTTATAGTCCACCGCCACGCCGCGTGTTGTCACGTTACCTGCAGGCAGGCGGCGCGCGCGGTCACGTTGTAGTCCACCGCCACGCCGCGTGTTGTCACGTTACCTGCAGGCAGGCGGCGCGCGCGGTCACGTTGTAGTCCACCGCCACGCCGCGTGTTGTCACGTTACCTGTAGGCAGGCGGCGCGCGCGGTCACGTTGTAGTCCACCGCCACGCCGCGTGTTGTCACGTTACCTGCAGGCAGGCGGCGCGCGCGGTCACGTTATAGTCCACCGCCACGCCGCGTGTTGTCACGTTACCTGCAGGCAGGCGGCGCGCGCGGTCACGTTATAGTCCACCGCCACGCCGCGTGTTGTCACGTTACCTGCAGGCAGGCGGCGCGCGCGGTCACGTTGTAGTCCACCGCCACGCCGCGTGTTGTCACGTTACCTGCAGGCAAGCGGCGCGCGCGGTCACGTTGTAGTCCACCGCCACGCCGCGTGTTGTCACGTTACCTGCAGGCAGGCGGCGCGCGCGGTCACGTTGTAGTCCACCGCCACGCCGCGTGTTGTCACGTTACCTGCAGGCAGGCGGCGCGCGCGGTCACGTTGTAGTCCACCGCCACGCCGCGTGTTGTCACGTTACCTGCAGGCAGGCGGCGCGCGCGGTCACGTTGTAGTCCACCGCCACGCCGCGTGTTGTCACGTTACCTGCAGGCAGGCGGCGCGCGCGGTCACGTTGTAGTCCACCGCCACGCCGCGTGTTGTCACGTTACCTGCAGGCAGGCGGCGCGCGCGGTCACGTTGTAGTCCACCGCCACGCCGCGTGTTGTCACGTTACCTGCAGGCAGGCGGCGCGCGCGGTCACGTTATAGTCCACCGCCACGCCACGTGTTGTCACGTTACCTGCAGGCAGGCGGCGCGCGCGGTCACGTTGTAGTCCACCGCCACGCCGCGTGTTGTCACGTTACCTGCAGGCAGGCGGCGCGCGCGGTCACGTTGTAGTCCACCGCCACGCCGCGTGTTGTCACGTTACCTGCAGGCAGGCGGCGCGCGCGGTCACGTTGTAGTCCACCGCCACGCCGCGTGTTGTCACGTTACCTGCAGGCAGGCGGCGCGCGCGGTCACGTTATAGTCCACCGCCACGCCACGTGTTGTCACGTTACCTGCAGGCAGGCGGCGCGCGCGGTCACGTTGTAGTCCACCGCCACGCCGCGTGTTGTCACGTTACCTGCAGGCAGGCGGCGCGCGCGGTCACGTTATAGTCCACCGCCACGCCACGTGTTGTCACGTTACCTGCAGGCAGGCGGCGCGCGCGGTCACGTTGTAGTCCACCGCCACGCCGCGTGTTGTCACGTTACCTGCAGGCAGGCGGCGCGCGCGGTCACGTTGTAGTCCACCGCCACGCCGCGTTGCTCCTTTTCGTGGAAGTACGCCACCGCCACGTCGGCTCCTAACATCGTAGAGCGGTCGCTGCTGCCGGAGATGCCGAACGCCATGTACTCGTCCGGCTCCAGCTGGGAACAAGCCGTCTCGTGGTCAACAATCCGTACGTGAGCCACGTCCCACGCCGGCGGCGGGCGGGCGCAGGAACCGTGACTCATGAACTAGTATATAAGGGGCGCTTGATCGATGCTTTAGAGTTAATACGGCGAAACGATCTATATGAATAATTGATTGTATAAATTATTGTAGGAAGGTGAATTATTACCATGGCGGCGAGCTCGAAGGTGACTTGCGGGCCGAACACCTCCCACGAGGCCTGGTAGTCGCGGTGCAGCTGGCGGCACGCCGGCAGGGACGACCTGCAAACATATGGTGAGCTCACACACCGAGTATCTACACACACATATATGGTCAAAAACCTTATTCAACTGATGTCGATGTCGAAACCTGTATACTGAGCCACACAAATTGACGGATGGGAAGTTATGCGCAGAGGGCTGCGCAAAAGGCAAAATATAGGCATTCGCGGGAGCCAGAGAAACGAGACGCCGGGGCACACCCGCCCGCCAACCTCACGTCTCCCGCGCGCTCCCTACGCACTACGACACGCGACGTCGGAATTGTGCACACATGCGCAATAATTAGCCAATCACGACGAAGTGTCATCTGCGGCTAACCTCTCACCTGCCGACTTGTGTGGCGCTCAGTATACAACCTACCGGCAACTCTAGTTTGCTCTATGATATTAGTGAGGAAAGATTGACACGTACTTGTAATCATGTTGCTTGCGATTTACAGAAAGTTATAACAGCCTTCAGAAACAAAAGAAATAGCCAAACTTTAGCCGGTTCTGGCGTCCCAAACACTGAGCCAGTTGATATCGAATCCTGTGCAGCCCTCCTGCCAACTTACTCTGTGATATTAGTAAGGAATAGTCAGGATAGGTCGTACGTACTTGTAATCATGTTGTTTCCGGTTGGCGGGCGGCACGTTGAGTCCTTCGGAGACGAGCGCAGTAGCCAGGCTCTTCCCGGTCCCCGCGTCCCACACGCTGAGCCAGTTGATGTCGAACACGGTGCGGCCGCCCGGCAGCTCCAGCTTCACATCCTCTCCTTTATACACTCGGAGCGACTCCAGGCTGAAATCCGCGCACAACACAATCACCTCTATACACTCTGTTAACACAGGGTTACAGAGATTTAGTCAACATTCATTTAAAATGGAAGTGAAACACGATAGATAGATAAAAAAATATTGTACATAATATTTTCAACTGGAGCAAACCCTGCAAATGAAATAAAAAAGAACTTCGTCATACTCTTCGAACCTGCGAACACTGTTGGTGTACTCACTATCCGTCCTCGTCGGGTATCTTGAAGCCCTTGGGCGAGGGCTGCGGGCCCACGCCGGCCCAGAAGTACACCTCCTGCCCGCTGCCGTCGTACCGGAACTCCGGGATCCTGCCAACATACCGATTGATATAATTCCGTGGTACAAGCTACCATGGAATCGTTACTCTCGAGCGAAAATATGCGAAATCGGTAGAAAGCCCAAAAATTGGTATATAATCCTAGCGACCAAATGATGACTGGGTAAAGATAATTCGTCATTATAATTAGTCCTTGAGTTAGATTAACAAAAAATATAGGTCACATATTTTTTCTTTTGTTGACCAAACAACATACGACGATGGTATAACTTGTCAATGTTTGGGAGGTCGTGACGCATCTCTTACAGAAGTCTATACATTTGTATGGCACTTGTCTTTTCTGGTCGCCACAATACGGGCCTCTGAGCCTAGTGTGGGGCCGCTGGAAATAGTTGGAATTATCTCCTTATGTTTTGTTCTGTAAATGTATTGTTATTTTGAAAATTCCATTGTAATATATGTGTTCAGAAAATAAATAAATGATTGATTGATTGATTGATTGATTGTGACGTCACGTGGAATTTTGACGGACTATATCTTCATCAATTCTTGTTTAGTAAACAAAAGAAAATACACGTGTCTAATATTTTTTTAAAAGTCTACGAGTATGTGACGGGCTAATTATATTTTTTTAGTTATCATGCCAAATAAAATACGTCGCCCAAGAATGATTGCAATACCTATTTTTACGCTTTTGTAGTACTTGAATCGTAAAGTGGAACCGGATCGCCACGCCACTCAAAGTAGTCCGTTCTATCTATCCTCATTTTGAGAAATTGCTTCATTTCGGTAGGAGAGACGCCAAATCGGTAGAAATACCGAAAAATCGATAGGTTTGAGAGTTGTACTAGCTGTGGTTTGAGACCACTGTATGGAACAAACTCAAAAATTAAGGATTCAAAAATTTTTCGCGGACGAAGGACTTGAACCTGCATCTCTGGGTCACCGTCCCGTTGCTTGCCCAATTAAGCCTGTTCTCTTCCTGTCGCCTACGCCTAATTTGTGAAGTGTTTATCTTATCTTTTCGTCTATCTGGATGTTGATTTTTCTCTCAGGTTGCATTTTTCAACAAATTTCCACGACACTTGGTGTAAGTTCAATTTATTAATGTTTTTTTTGTCGTCGACGATTTATGATCGGAGGGTTATTTCGTCTGTTCGGAGAACTAGTTACTGACAGAGTAGTTGAGTTAGTACGATAGTTACTAACAGGAAAGTGGCTACGGTAACACCCGCATGTTAAGTTACTGACAGGAAGGTGGCTACGGTAACACCCGCATGTTATAGTTACTGACAGGAAGGTGGCTACGGTAACACCCGCATGTTATAGTTACTGACAGGATGGTGGCTACAGTGACAACAGCATGATATAGTTACTGACAGGATGGTGACTACAGCGATACCAGCATGATATAGTTACTGACAGGAAGGTGGCTACAGTAACACCAGCATGTTATAGTTACTGACAGGATGGTGGCTACAGTGACAACAGCATGATATAGTTACTGACAGGATGGTGACTACAGTGATACCAGCATGATATAGTTACTGACAGGATGGTGACTACAGTGACACCAGCATGATACAGTTACTGACAGGAAGGTGGCTACAGTAACACCAGCATGTTATAGTTACTGACAGGATGGTGACTACAGTGACACCAGCATGATATAGTTACTGACAGGATGGTGACTACAGTGACACCAGCATGATATAGTTACTGACAGGATGGTGGCTACAGTGACAACAGCATGATATAGTTACTGACAGGATGGTGACTACAGTGATACCAGCATGATATAGTTACTGACAGGATGGTGACTACAGTGACACCAGCATGATACAGTTACTGACAGGAAGGTGGCTACAGTAACACCAGCATGTTATAGTTACTGACAGGATGGTGACTACAGTGACACCAGCATGATATAGTTACTGACAGGATGGTGACTACAGTGACACCAGCATGATATAGTTACTGACAGGATTGTGGCTACAGTGACACCAGCATGTTATAGTTACTGACACGAAGGTGGCTACAGTCACACTAGCATGTTATAGTTACTGACAGGATGGTGGCTACAGTGACACCAGCATGTTATAGTTACTGACACGAAGGTGGCTACAGTCACACTAGCATGTTATAGTTACTGACAGGATGGTGGCTACAGTGACACCAGCATGTTATAGTTACTGACAGGAAGGTGGCTACGGTAACACCCGCATGTTATAGTTACTGACAGGAAGGTGGCTACGGTAACATCCGCATGTTAAGTTACTGACAGGAAGGTGGCTACGGTAACACCCGCATGTTATAGTTACTGACAGGATGGTGGCTACAGTGACACCAGCATGTTATAGTTACTGACAGGATGGTGGCTACAGTGACACCAGCATGTTATAGTTACTGACAGAAAGGCGGCTATGGTAACACCAGCATGTTATAGTTACTGACAGGAAGGTGGATACGGTAACACCAGCATGTTATAGTTACTGACAGGAAGGTGGCTATGGTAACACCAGCATGTTATAGTTACTGACAGGAAGGTGGCTACGGTAACACCAGCATGTTATAGTTACTGACAGGAAGGTGGCTACGGTAACACCAGCATGTTATAGTTACTGACAGGAAGGAGGCTACGGTAACACCAGCATGTTATAGTTACTGACAGGAAGGTGGCTACGGTAACACCAGCATGTTATAGTTACTGACAGGAACGTGGCTATGGTAACACCCGCATGTTATAGTTACTGACAGAAAGGTGGGTACGGTAACACCCGCATGTTATAGTTACTGACAGGAAGGTGGTAGCAGTCAGGAAGCGCACGGGCTGCGAGCTGACCGCGCCGGAGCCGGCGAGCGCGGGCAGGTCGCGCGGCGCGGGCGCCTCGAACTCGTCCGGCACGTACACGTCCCCGAACGTGTTCTGCGAGTCGATGTCGTACACGGCGAGCCACTTGATGCGCGAGATGCGCTTGCCCTCGGGCAGCTTCAGCAGCACTTCGGCGTTGTAGTAACGCTCCAGGATGTTCGTTCTGGAATTACAATCATGAAAATGTAGGTTTAGTAAACATATAAAATAACAATGGGTTGCTTTCCGAGAGTGCCGGCAGAAGTGAAAACTTGAACATATAAAATAATATTAATTGTTGTATTTTATGTAATTAACATTAAATCGAATTAAGCGAAACGAAACAGCAGGAGCAGGCATACATTTTCGCCGCGCGGTGGAAAGAGGGGGGTATTACTTATTATTGCCGCGGCGGCGGTCTACTCTCGCTCCGTCCAACGAATTTTCGATCAGCATACTCGTCTGTTCTGACGTGAGTTTAACATTTTTAACCGATCTCAAAAAGTGCGCGCCGCTAAAGAAGCTTTCACTTCAAAAATTATAAGCTTTTGATATTTTGATACTTGTGCTATCCAATAGGAGCCTTTTATTTTTTCGGGACCTAGTATGAAAATCGCAATGTGACATACTCCTTGTATGTCACATTGCGATTTTCATACTAGGTCCATGCCAAAAATCAAGTCAATCCGTTGCTTCGTTGCTGAGTGAAAGAGGAACTAACCAAGAAACCAACAAACACATTTTCGTATTTATAATATTATTAGGTAGGTAAGATGATGTTGTCTGGATGATAGCTTGATGGATAAAACCAACTCATTATGAAAGCTATCATTTTATTCAAATGGTTAGTAAAATTATAAACCATAATAATTAGTGATAAGTTATTACTAATTAGGTACTATGGTTAATAAACTTATAGCTTACATAATGAGTTGGTTATTACTAAGAAGTAATTAATTAAAATAAGTAATGAATTAAGGTACAAATTTATTTTTAGATTTTTGTGTGGACTACAGCAGACAGACAGACAGACAAAACTCTTTATTTATAACCACAATATAAAAAATAAACACTATTTACACATATACGACAAAAAATATGATTATAAAGTGGCGGCCTTATCACCCATGGCGATTTCTTCCAGGCAACCTTGCAGCAGTGTGAATGAGAAAACTAGAAACGATGAAATATAAATAAATAATAAATAAATTTATTGTTCTAAAAACTTTTCACAAACAAGTTGTGCACTAGATTCCCCATTGGGAACTATATCCCACATAGTAATAAAGGAGCCTCGGTCCCACAACACAGGCCCGACTCAAGCAAAGCACGTTCAATGCTTGATGTTGACTTGACATCAAATTAATTCTTCTTTCATAATCTGTAGATGAAAGTATTGTAACATCTCTGACATATGACTACTAGAAAAGTACTGGTTTAAAATCTTTCAACTTTCAATATACAACTGATAGGTATAATTCTCCCCTAATTACATTATGGTGTCTTTAAGTAAATGATTAATTATATCATGAGACATTCTATTACAAAGAACTAACTATACAGTAAACTATGCACACCACATCCTCTGCGATAGTTGTCTATGTTGTAGCTCGATAGAATGTTTTAGATATAGCATGATTAACTAGACTTGAGTTAGATGTTTTACATGATATAAACTGTATGGATATGATTTAGTATATAAGCTGTTGTTATTCCTTAATAAATTAGACATTGAGAGACAGACTCTAATGTCTTATTGATTCCTTATGGCCACCCCGGCAAAGTCTACCAATGGAATAGGTTGCTTGAGGATGTAATCTCAGCAAGAACTATAAACACATTTAAGAATAGACTGGACCTTTGGATAAATAAGGAAAAAAAATCCTTGACAGATAAATACTAATATTATTCAACTCTGCTTGATATACACTGCTCGCTTATAAACAAATTAATAAATAAGTAAAGTAATACTAACTTCCCATTTTCATCAGGTACAATGAACCCCTGTGGCCCGGGGCGGCCATTGTCTCCGGACCAGAAGAATGTGTCGTCTCCCGTGCCATCGTAGTTGAAATTCACTAACAACACTGTCCAGTCGTCTACGGCATACACTTCTCCCGACACCTGGAATTGAAAACATATTATTTATAATATTTACTAGCGATCCACCCTGGCTTCGCACAGTTGTATTAATACATTTAAACCTTTCTCTTGAATCACTCTATCTATAAAAAAACCACATCAAAATCCGTTATGTAGTTTTAAAGATAAAAGCATTCATAGGGACAGACAGGGAAGCAACTTTGTTTTATTTACTACCTATGTAGTGATTTGTTAAAAGAATTTATACTATAAATTCTTCTGAAGGTATAAATTTTATACCTTCTTCATCCTCTATCGACTACTATCACTCACTGGTATGCTTGAATGGAATAGCATTTGAATCTATTTTCTTATATATTACTAGCGACCCACCCCAACTTCGCACAGGTGTATTATCATATATACCAGGCGAGTTGGTGGAAGTGCGGACGTAATTTGCGTTAAAAAAACCGTCCTCTGGAATCACTCTATCTATTAAAAAAAAAATGCATCAAAATCTGTTGTGTAGTTTTCAAGATTTAAGCATACATAGGGACAGACAGTGGGAAGCGATTTCGTTTTATTCTATGTAGTTATACCTAGTGAAGACCCAGAGCTTTGGCTGTTGACAGGATAAAGTTGAGATATTTAATTAGCTAACTTTTACATACCTAAGTATGAGTCACTACCTACTTCTGAAAGTTAACTTAAAAAATTGTCATATATGTGACTCAGAGCAAAGCAGATATTTAATATAGCTGCCTTTTTAATTTCTCGAGGAAGAAGATATTTTAAAAGGCCAGATATTCTATCCTAATCAAGGTGATAGTCAAACTTTCAAAATGGTTTAAAGAGCTGATTTCTGTGAGTAATACCTGGTGATGATAGGAGTTGAGCTTGCCGATGAAGCTGCCTCTGTATGGCCCATCCTCCTCCTGCGAGGAACAGTCTGAAACGCAGCCAGAGTGGCATTGAACACAACAAAACAATGCAAGAGAAAGTTTCCACACGACACTTGTGAATTACTTTGAATATTTCTGTCGTACTCGTACCTTGCATAACTAGTGCGACGAGCACTAAACATAATTTCCACATTTTTGGCTTAGTTTTACTACTTAACACTATTTAAAAACTTTAAATTCCTATAAACTTTTATCAAAACATTTTAATTTGAACCGTGGTGAACTCCTATCCTAGGGTGCGTTCCAAAACAGGCAATATTCACTCGGTAAAGGGTGAAATTCGCTCGATGCTGGTTCCGAAACGCAACGGTGAATTTTACTCTAGTGTTTTGGAACGCCTCCGACAGAGAGAAATTCCACCTGACAGTTGAAATAATTCACCCTGGTAAAATCAGAGTTGAATTTCACTCGGCTGTCAAAATTGACGTAACGAGAGAAGTTATATTGAAAACAAGCGGTTGAGGAAAAATAAATTGAAATTTTTATTAAACCAATTCACACTAAACTAGGTGTTCTGCGACGACAAAATATTATAAGCATTTTAGATAAAGATGAAACTAGTAATATTATATTATTATATAAAATTTAATGCTGTTGTTAATTAAAGATCTTTTTTGGGCATATATTCTGGATCGGCGCGCGAAATTCAAATTCTCTTCAACTAGAAATTATCAGGTTGATACAGTTTTGTATAAGGACTGTTCACTATTTCAGTTTTTTATGTATATACTAAGTCAAAACTACTTATTTTCGCAAAATGACTGTACATGAGTACAGTCCGTTCACAGCTACATTAAGTTGCTTTCTCTGATACCCATTTCTGTGTCTCTCTCTAACCTGTGATTGTGTGTAATGACTAGGCAGAGACAGTGACAAATATCAGAGGCAAAACAACCATGAACAGACTGTAATGTATCTCCACATACACATCTTGACATAAAACCTAAGAAAAATTGAATTTCGCGCGCCGATCGATGATATTGCCGGTGCTACCAGAGCTTATGTGCGATTTGAACGTACGACAGATCGAAGAGTAACATTTTCTTGGAAAAAGGATGATTTTCATGATAAGTACCTATTTACAGAAGAATTTTTACTGAGAATTTATATACCATTTTAGGAAATGATGACCTACATAAATAAAAACCAAAAATCAACCATGTAGAAAAAGTATCGGTAAAGAATCAAAAGGAATATTTATTGCATAAATGGTAACACTTACGTAATTAATTTTTCCAAGATCGTTCCAAAACATAATTCACTCCGTGTGATTTTCACCCTCTACAGCCTAGTTCCGAAACCAAAATTCATCCGGTAAAATTCGCCCGACAAACAGCTAAATGTTTTGGAACGCACCCCTACTACTAGTACGTACTTGTTTCGTGACGTGAATGAACGAATTTCCGGTTTTTGACAACTCGTATTGCTAATTTTGTTTCCCATTGCGCAACTTGTAAGTAACTTTTTGAAAGGTCAGTGTTTTGATTGGTTAAATAATTGTAAAGCTCTTCTCTGCCAATCAGAGCAAAGGAACATAACTTTCACTTTCGTAGCTAGCAACACGAACAGACTCAAAAGAGCCTTGGAAATTATGACGTTTCAATGGCTGGGTTACCAAATGAAAACTTTTATTATAAAACCTCGCCAAAGTAGGAGGTTCACTCACGGGGCGCTACTTAGGTTTATTTGACGAGTTCTAACTGTGTATTTGTGTCTGTTTGTCGTATAGTAGCGTAGCTAGGAAAGGAATGGAGAATGGACCGACGAAGGTTCTTCTAAAGCTTTTAATTCATAAAATCATTGGTCGGGCGTTTTTCACGATGGGCCTTTCCGTTGATAAAAATCTTTAAAAAAAATTAACTCGTAGATTTTTAGGACAACTAAGTAGGCATACATTTTACATTGCACAGATAAGAGTATTAATGAGATAATTATTATTGGATCTAATTACGTACGAGTACCTGATTACGTCTAATAATTCATGTTTTCTATTTGAGTGCTATGATATTTTGCGCAGGCGTTATTCAAGTTCAACTAGGTTGAAGTTTAAGTTTGTTCAGGCGCTTAGAATGGCTTCCTTACCGCTTTCACCTTTAGAGGAAAATAATATTTCTTTGTAGGTATACCTACATTACAAAAGTTCTTAAAACTAATTGCAAAAAGTAAAGTAAAGAAAAGTGCAAAACATAGACCCCGTTAGGGCGCTGCAAGAGTATAATAATATTATGTTCTCTCTTGCAGCGCCCTAATAAACTAATATCTTAGAGAGTATAATAATATTATACTCTTGCAGCGCCCCAACGGGGTCTATGTTTAGCACTCTTTCTCTTTCACGATGTTTCTCCACCGTCCTCTGTCTTCAGCAGCACGCAGCGCCTCATAGACTGACGAATCGAGGGTGATACGAATTTCATAAAGTCTAAATATAGAGTCACAATCAGTATAGCCCGTCAAATGCTGCCCCTCGCCCAAATGTCCCCATCAAGCTAGCTGCGTTACCTCGCTGGATCGCCAAGGAAATGTGTTGGGTGAGGAAACTACCCGACCTGGGATCTCGACCTTTTTCCCTCAAGCGCCGTCCGAGCTCCCTGACAAACTTTATGGCATCGGAACCCCAGGAACCCGTCGTCTCGACGGCAAACGGGACAAACTCGTACACTGGCTCGAGGCTACAGTACTTGAGACGCTTTGCTCTGGCGGCCGCTTCCGCTCCCGCACCCGCAATCTTCTGGGTAGCAGCAAGATAACTGGATGCGAAAGTAATAATCACCCCCCCACCCTTAAAGCTCCCCAGCTTTAAGGGTGGTTGGGGTTTGGGGGGTGATTATTACTATTATATATAAGTTATAATAAGATAAAAGTTGGTATAAGACTTCCGCAAGTTTTGAAGCAACGGGTTTGAAAATCGATTAAAGTACTAATTATTGTAATAAATAATTTACAACACGAAGTGAAATTCAACAAAAATATTTTCATGTGAAATATACACTCAAGACCACAGCTCGCACTTTCAAAAATTTGTCAGATCTTATGTAGAGCCAAGCTTCTAATTCTGCACGCATTAACTCTACAATTGTTATTATATACTACAGGACTAATCACGCACTAAAATTACGAGATAAATAAAGCATGAAATAAAGCACCGAGTTGCATCGAAACGTCGGGATGATGAGGTATTTATTTATCTCGTAATTTTAGTGCGCGATTAATCCCGTAGTATATAATAATAATGTGCTCAAATCGCAAAAGTTTAAAAACAACATTAACTTTACAAGACTTTACTTCACAAACTACACCTTAGTCAATATATGCGGCTTGGCTGTTTCGCTAACTGCACATGGACGTAAAATAAAGATTAATTATTAAGTGTTCACGAATTTTACCAAACAAATAGTTCTTGTTGCAACGAAACGGCCAAGTCACATAATATTGACTAAGCTGTAGAGTTTGTGGAGTAAGGACTTGTAGAGTTAAGGCGTGTAGAGTTAGAAGCTTGGCTCCACATAAGATCTGACAACTTTTTGAAAGTGTGAGCTGTAGTCTTGGCTATATTTCACATGAAAATGTTTTTGTTGGATATATTATTACTGAACGGCATTGTGGACTGGATTTGAACATTTCTACTGTAGGTACAGGGAGTCGAAGCTAGATAAATGTAGTTTTTTTTTGACAGACAAGTACCTACAACTTCAAGGATGTTCGTGATGTATAAAGTGATGTGATAGTAAAGTGAGCATTTTTTCTTTATGTTTGTAGGTTTGTCTTTGTTTAATATTGACTATTATTCTTAAGCTGGAAACATACTATCGGACGCGGCTTACGGACGCGACTGACAGCCGCGACTGATAGGTATCCAGATAATGAATGTACACTGAGCCGTGCAAACTATCGGACATAAGTCGCAGACGTCACCTTCGGACGACTTTGAAGGTTCGGACGTCCGAGAGCGATCTGGCGCGTCGGATGTTTTAAGACGTGCACACTGCTAAGTCGCGGCTGTCAGTCGCGTCCGTCAGCCGCGTCTGATAGTATGTTTCCAGCTTTAAACATACGTATTGTACCTAAGTACCGGGTTACAATATTGCTTTCTAATAAAACAAAATTGCGAATACTAGGTACACATCATCCGTATTGTTGTTTACTAGGGCCTATATTTACTTAATGATATAAATATCACTGTAATTTTTACGGTGATCGGAACTTATCATATTTATTATACGGAGATGGATTAAACTTACAAAAAAATCGTACTATCGTACTAGGCGGTAATAATATGGTTCAAATATCCACAGCATGTAGGTATATCTCGTAGCGAAAGTTATGTGCTTATCGTTGATTGCCGCGAGCTTCTTATGGCGCGGTGTGTAATAAAAAGTCGTGAGACTTGTCTTGTTTGTAAAGAGATGTCAAGTTTTCGAAGATTACCAATGTATAGTACCTATCTGCCAACACCACAGAATTATAACTATATTAATTATTAACCCTTTCCCTCCTTACGGTACTTAGAAGTACCACCACATTTTTCGTCTAATATCTTTAGTACGAAAACACTTTACGTGAACGGCAACTGACGATCCTTTAGAGTACCGTTTCCGTCAGCCAATCACAGCGCGTTAATTGAATTACCGCGCGACATTGGCGTAAAAATTGAAATTCTTGTCACAACTTGTCGAACGTTTTTTCATTTCGTTGTGCAGTGAAATAAAAAAAGTTTTATAAGTAGAATATCACAGGTAAGTGCTATTTTTTTTACTATTTACGTTGTTTATATCATTGGCTATATTTCTAAAAGCTGTTATAATGTATTATCACGATATTTCATACGAATATTTGATAAAAACTACTGCGGACTTAAAAGTACCGTCAGGTGATTCTAGAAATATTATGATTTTTTATAATACATGTATACGATGAAGTGGTTATTTTATTTTATTATTATTTTTATAAACCCATGTTATTTTTTTTTTATTATTGTTCTAATCAAGGTTTTTATTGTTTTAGGAATTGAGATGGATATTAAAAACAATACGGCTCTAATTGAAGCCCTGTTATTAGAAGAGCTTCCGGACTGCGACGAAGCGTCTGATGCAGGTTTGTCCGATGATGAAGTGGAAAATGTTCAACTACCCTCGCCAAGAGGTTTCGATGAAATTTTTGAAAGAGCTATAGAAGATGTTTTGGCCGAAGTTCCGCCGTCGTCGCCGTCAAATGAAGATGTATTGGAGTACCCAATAAATCAGGTACCCACATCTTCATTACCTGCACCTAGTGTTCAGCCTGATCTACCATCTGCAAATAACTCTTCACACCGAACTAACCAGCGATTACCCGAACCAAACCGTAAATGGAAAAAGAGGGACCTAAGTACATCTTTACCGGAATACATTGCGGATACTGGAGTAGTAGATGACTGGTTTGCTCACTGTACCACACCGACTGATATATTTTTAGTATTGATTGATGACATTGTTGACAATATTGTATACCAAAGTAACCTTTATGCTACTCAGAAAAGCAAAGTATTGAACCTAAAAAAAGAGGAACTCCTAACATTTATAGGTATTAATTTTTTTATGGGTTACAATACTCGTCCGGCGTGGAGAGACCACTACTCTTCGGCACCTGATCTCAACAACGCGCTTATTTGCAAGACTTTGCCTAGAGACAGGTTCGCTATTATTTTATCTCATCTGCATTGCAATGATAGCTCCAAAATGCCTTCAGGCTGCAAAGATAAATTATATAAAATTAGACCAATGATTGATGCACTCAATAAAAAATTTGAAATGGTTTATCATGGTACTCGCGAACTGAGTGTAGATGAGTCCATGATTAAATTCAAAGGTAGGTCTGTCCTAAAACAGTATCTACCTATGAAGCCCATAAAAAGGGGGTACAAACTGTGGTGTCTTGCTGACCAGAGGGGGTATATAAAGAAGTTTCAAATTTACCAAGGGAAAGACGAAGAACTGAACACAAAATTTACCGGCTATGGATTAGGAGAGAAAGTAGTTTTGGAGTTAACGGAACAAGATTGGAGTAAGGGGAAGGTAGTTTACTTTGATAATTTTTTCACGTCTGTGGCTTTACTTGAGAAACTGAAAACTGAAAACACCTACGCATGTGGAACTATCCGAAGTAACAGAAAAGGACTGCCCGGAAATATGCTCGCTGATTCTCAATTGAAAAGGGGCGATAGTGATCATCGATTTTCAAATTTAGACATTGGATATTGGAAATGGAAGGATAATAAAATGGTTCATTTAGTGTCTAATTTTCACGGGAACGAAGAGGCAACTGTGTCACGTAAAGAAAAAAATGGAACCAAGTCAGCCATTACATGCCCTATAGCTGTCAAAGATTACAATATGTATATGGGCGGCGTAGATACAGCTGATCGTTTGAGAGCCCTTTACTGTATAGATCGCAAATCTCCGAAATGGTGGCACAGATTGTTTTGGGGTCTTCTGGACATCGTATTTGTCAATGCATATGTCATTCATGGACTTATAATGGAACAGACTACCGTAAAAGATTTTAGACGTTCTGTTACTCAAGGCTTGATGACAATGAAAGATGCTAGTCAGAAAAGGAAGACTTCTACTGACAATACTGCAAAAGGCGGCCCTTCCAAAAGACGCAAATCTGACTACTCCACTATAAAAGACGTACGCTTAGGTAACAGAGGCATCCATTGGCCTACGTTTGTAGAGAACAGGGGAAGGTGTGAGGTTTGTAGTTTGAAGAAGATTCAGTCGAAACCTCATAGTAAATGTTCGCATTGCAACGTGTTTTTGTGTGTAAACGAAAAGAAAAATTGTTTTATTGAATACCACGAGGTTAACCTGTAATTTTTTTTTTTTATTACTACTACTTAAGTCATTAATTTAATTACTGCTAAGTCAATAGTGGATCTCATTATTTTTGTAGTTTCAATCAAAGTTCCTACCACTCTGTTAACACGAAGTTCCTGACGGTACTTATAAGTCTAGGTCTTGGAAATAGTACTTCTAACTATAATAAAAATCTAAAAAAAATCTGTGTTTTTAATTTTACCTACCTTATTATGAAAATAAAGTTCAAAAGCGGAAATTCGTTAAAAATCACTACCCCGGGGGGAAAGGGTTAAGTATATTAGGTATATTAATCCTAGCGTTGTTGCCACAATTTACCACAAAAATGTATGGACTATTTGGCTTAGATCTGGCATCCGAATGCGCTGATCCAAGCCAACTCGTACTTTGAAAAATACATGTCTTTCAGATTATCTCGATCGACCAAATTATTATCCCTTTTGGAATCTCAGCGTCCAACAATTACCCATAACAATAGATACAGCTGAAGCTAGACGTAAGTTATGCACAGAAAAACATCCCGTCTCACCCAGCTATCCTCTTACAACAGAAAAACTCCCACCGGGCGTCTACGACCTGCAATGGTCCATTTGGAAATCCATTAACAGACTCCGAACACAAGTGGGCCGTTGTAGACACAACATGTACAAATGGAGCTTAGCCGAACTACCAAAGGAAGAATGCGTCTGTGGCGCCACTCAACAGACCATGGAGCATCTACTACACCTGCACACAAGAAGATCTCCACGGGGCCAACACCGCCGCAGTCTCTGTGGCCTCCTACTGGTCGAACAACATATAGTCAAATATAAATTTTATGATCGAATCGCTGACCCGAAAAGAAGAAGAAGCGTCCAACACGCATTTATTATGATCAGCTTGTTAGACCTTGGCCACAAGGCAACAAGAAACCTGGACACCTGGAGGCTGCGTGGGACAGTTTATTATAGTTCTGACGACATTACTTTTGCTGTAGCTATTGTATATTGTAATCTAGAGATTTTTAGAATGCGAGGGCATATCAAGAATCTCTAGAGAAGCTGTACGATCAGCACTGGACATTCTATGGCCACGAGCTAAGGTGGACGAGGGTGGATAGTGCCTGCCTACCCTAGAAACTGTTTTGCTCACTCCAGACCATTGGACAGTGTTATCTGCTTACCCTGTACCTATAGCCAAAAGGGCCAGAATCCTGCATTAAGACCATCACTATAAACAAGTTTCACTACAAGCCAAACCAAAAATTCGAGAAAAAAAGAATGCTGTTCCATACAAAACTGCAACTGAGAATCGACAAAATGTGATTGTATGAGACATTGATGAGATTGTAACGTTTCTAGTTAATCTACAAACCTAAGTATAGGGAGGTAATAAGAAAAACTAGATAGTTAACAAAGAGGTATATTTGAAAGATCAGCTAAGTTAACAAGTAATTATAATTTGGAAGACAAAGAGATTTTAAAAGACAACAACAAGAGAAGAAATAAGCTAGATGGGTCGAGGTAAGGCACTTTCATAATACCGGGACTCGTTGTTCAACCGTATAGACAAGATACACTGGCCTTGAGTTCGCAATCCGTCGTGAGCGTTGGCGTCGGGACCGTTGGTGACAATACATCCCCGAAGCGGGCAGTTGTAGGGAAGCTGACAACTAGTAGGGCAGCTTGCAACTTCACCTCGGAGATACTAGGGCACCAAGTGGCCTAGTCTGAAGAGACCTGATGTAGTCGTCCACGCCGTGTATAAAAAGCCAGATACGAAAGGAAGTAGGGCACGGGGCAAGTGGCGTTGTGTGAAGGGTCCGTTTCAATAGAGAAGTGGGGAACGACGTCCTTACTTGCCGTGCGGTTGGACCCTGGAAGTTCATAATTTTGGCCGTCTTAGAAATTGCTCAGATTCGATGTTTGACTGCCACATCCATCCAAGTCGCTCGAAGCAAAAGCAGTACCAATAGTATATAATACAGTGAATAGTATCTAATACAGTGAATAGTATCTAAGATGAGGGCAGTCAAGGTATATATGAGGTACCTATATATGAAACAGCTCAAACAGCTGATTTGTTTTCTCGGTTTCCACTGTTACCCCATAGTAAAAGTAGTTCATAATGATTGTCTGAATTAAGTCCTTTCGGCTTCACACTAGTTCTGTATTCTATTTTACTGGGGTCGGAAATTAGGCAGCAAATTTTCTCTTAGGCTCGAGAACATCTCTAGCAACCAACGGATCATGATGTTGAAGATGAAATTAAGAAGCACGTTTTGGCCCCATGTGTAGACTGTAGTCAAGATTCAGGCAGTGTCGTGCATCACCGTGTGACCTGCGGAGGCTGCGTTGCATAACCCTTGAGGGGCGATGGCGGTGGTGGTCGGAACTGGCCGGTGGTGGCGGCGGCGGCGCGCGCGCAGTGCCCCGCCGACAGCCGCGCGACTCGGCCGCGCTCGCGAGTTCAGTGCACACTCACCATACACGACCATGCGCTCCCGGGCGCCGCTACTGCTGCTGCTCGCCGCCGGTCAGTATACTGCTTCATTTATAAATAGGATACTAATCAAAATTGTTCATCATCAACTCTACAGCGGAGCGCAAAGCCTTCTCCTGCTAAATTAATTCGGTATTTTGAAAAATAAGTTTTAAATTACCTACCTACTTATTCGTGTGTAGTGTTAGAAGCTTTTCAGAGCATCAACTTGACCCAGTGTCTTACTACACTAATGAAATACACAGATAATTTAAGACACATTTTGAGGACATTATATTATTATTCTCGGTCGTAATGACACTGAGAAAATTATTATTCTTGGACTTCATTAGGTACAGTTATCTATATTTGCGATTATGCCATAAAACGCAGATTTCAATTATTTGAAAATAAATGTTTAGGCACACTTTTTAGCCCCCTACCAAATAATAATAACAATACTACGGCCGTACTCTACGTTATGGTTTTTATTGGGAGATTATGATCGTCTCTCTATGCCTTCGTTGCGATCGTAGGTACAGACGAACCGATTTAGATTTAGTTTTCTATGAAAGGTGACTTGAAGCTGTATTGATGAAGGTGTTTTACTTTTGTATCTCTGTATCTACATAATATACAATAAAAGAATGATGTGACCTAAAGCATAGCGTATAGTAATTCGACCGAGAGCGGCACCGGAGTGCGAGAGTACGGTAGAGTCGGTAGAAAGCGCGTAACGGTGGACAGTGCTACTTACATACAGATGGGATTAATGTTAAATTCGTGGTGCATAACTGGATGCTCCAGTTGCGATACACCAGCGGGAGATAGCCATCGGACCAGCTCCACAACGGTACATTTATATTTGCAACCGACGTGATTAAGTTCACTCTTCAACACCGAGGAAACGTATTGAAAAATACGACGTCGGCACCGAGCAGGGATCTGGGGCTTTATTTTGTGTGTGGAACGTTATCAAGATGACTAGGACGTATATGGAACTTGACGGATTCTCCATACAATCTGTCACAAGTTTCATAAACGTTCCCAGCCGTTTATAAGTCAAAAATGAAGCTTCTGAGATGTTCGGGAAGAGTGCCAAAATTAGGGTACATCAAGGTCCAATGAGAGGTCCATTGTGACAGAGGAGGGCCGTTTTTGTTAATATAATAATGGAGTAAGTGAGCTGGCAGTGAGGACGAACTAAGGAGGTCTGTTCAGCTAGGAGGAGTTACGGAGGGCTCTACTAATGGTGAAGATGATGTTACTTTGAAATCGAGATATCTAATTGGTGTCAAATAACCTACCAAATATTTTGTAGGTATCAGTGTAAGATTCGTGTAGGTACACCAGTTTTAATTTTTCTAGAACTGATAGCAAATACAATAAATATAAATGCTAAACAAGTATGCTACAATTTTCAACCACAAGCACAGATTTTTCCATGTGCAACAGCTAGGTACTATTGTACGCTCGAAATGAGCAGGCTGTTGAAACAATTTTTATGTGACACGGCTTAATAATAAACATTTTCTTATTCTTATTCTAGGTAAATAAAAATCTTGTCGTTTCTTAAACTCTTTAAGAACTCACAAACTAGAACACAGATACCTTCACATGTAAGACCTTTTCTGCTCAAGGGCGGTGAAAAAACGTGTTGACCCAAGGGGTGAGCTTTCAAGATTACCTCCGCCGATTGTTAGTAGAGCACTAATAGCAATAGAGTGAGTTTTTCTTATTGATTCTTAGAATATTTTTTATGTAGCTACTTACGATATATAACTTTCGCTCAGAGGAAGTCTATTAATCGCCTTTCAATCTTTGATTATTCTATTGTCAACATTTTATTCCGAATCGGAGTTGGTGGAGCGTTTACTAATAAATTACATGGTACATACAAAGTCTATAGCTGTATTGAATGCCCTCGAGCTAGAAGTGGAAGGTTGTCATTGGAGCAAATAATCGAATCCAGTCGTCAGCTCCCCAGAGACCGGCGCTTAATTGCTAGATGGAGCCATGGGAGTAGACCTGGGGCCTTATTTTGTAAGCGCTCTGACGTTCAGAATCGCTTTTTCTCCTCGCGCCAGTTACTCACGCCACGAGAGCGAGCGGGAGGAAAAGCAAAGCCAAATGTCAGAGCCGTTGCACAATAAGACCCCTGGAGCGAATAACTCGCTGACCGAGGCAACTTGCGGTTTATATTGATCCTTTAAAGTTTAAAACCACTCGATTAACTTTAAACTTTGCAAATAGTTTCAATTTTGGAACGCGTCATGTGAAACTCCTGACCTTAACTCGTGTAGACTGTAGAGACATGAGATCCTACTTAAACGGTTACCTTGGTAAACGTTTTAGTACCTCCTTCTGAGAAACAAATAAGAGCTTTAGTATTTACTCAGCTGAGGTAGTTTCCTGAGCAATTACATTTAGCTGGCTCGTGTCTTAGCGGGCTGAGTGCCGAGTCAGTGCCGGCAGGATTGTGGATGTTCTCACAGAGGCAAAGGGAGGATTGTTTGAGAGGGGCCTGCGTGTTGTTTTCTTGACCCACGCGTAGGTATTGGTATACATATATTCTTTGCCCAAGTTTAAGCACATCATTTTTATTTTGATATCGCTCTAGATTTACAGTGCAATAAGTTTTGTATTTCAAATTCAGGGGTTTGGTTTTAGTTTACAACAGCAGAGTTTAATCTTAAGGGCAGGATTAGTAAAGGTCAACAGTGAATCCGACTAGACATGGTGGTCTTCTGAGCCCTGAGCCACCACCTTAGGTTTGTGACTGTTGCCGACGCTGTTCGTTAGTGACCTTTAAGCTCATACGTAGAGTTTGACCTTAAAAGCAGGATCAGTCAAGGTCAATACTGAATCCAACTAGACTTGGTGGTCTTCTGAGCCCTGAGCCACCACTTTAGGTTCGTGACTTGCCGACGCTGTTCGTTAGTGACCTACAAGCTCATACGTAGAGTTTGACCTTAAGGGCAAGATTAGTCAAGGTCAATACTGAATCCAACTAGACTTGGTGGTCTTCTGAGCCCTGAGCCACCACCTTAGGTTTGTGACTGTTGCCGACGCTGTTCGTTAGTGACCTACAAGCTCATACGTAGAGTTTAACCTAAAAAGCAGGATCAGTCAAGGTCAATACTGAATCCAACTAGATTTGGTGCTTTTCTGTGCCCTTGCCCACCACCTTACATTCGCGACTGGACTGTTGCCGACGCTGTTCGTTAGTGACCTACAAGCTCATATACGGCTCCTAGATAATAGAGGTCCTGCGTCCCGCCTATTCTCGAGCTAAACGCGTGAAAGCCAATTTACGGCGACGCCATTTCGCTCACAGCAGATTTGCCGCCTTAGTTCTACGGTGGGTATAAGGCCTAAATTGCGACATATGTAAATTAAGACGATGGCTTCTCTACTACAAATAATTCAGCCTCCTTTGGCTTTCGACAGATGCCGCTTGTAACTAAATGAAAACTGAATAAGTACGTTAACACCATGGTATAAAATGGATGGAAGTATAAGTCTAAGGTCTAGCAAAAAATATTTTTGTATTAGCTATACCTACATGCATTACCTGTACAAAATATCCTTTATTCAAAGTAAGTCCCCGAATCAAACTAATGGATACATATTATGTAAATAGTATACTTGTGTAGATATATCTACCTAATGCAACACGATTCTTGTCTTTACATAATCTCTCGCGGAATCTCATTCTTGTTTTTGTTAGGCTTTATATAAAAGCTCGAAGACTAGTTTATGGTCTGTAGGTATTATTTTTGTCATTGTAAGTTATTTGGGATTCTTAAAATCAGGTCTTCGCATTGATATAGCAATAATTATGTAAATGTGCGGCGACCGGCGCGGGCGACTGAATGTTGGCGCCGGCGCCTCGGCCGCGGCCGTGTGCTTTAATTCTTAGGCGATCAGATTTTCTTCTCTACGGCTCAGGGAAACCTTAAAATATTACAAGGTTACTCAAAATACAGAATAAACTATATTCTGAAACGTGTTCATGTATATTTCTTGTTGAATTGCTTTATAATATCAAACAATCGATAGAATGAAAAAAAAGTTATGAACTTAGTAAAGCTTAAAAAGCGTAGAAAGAGGTCAAATGCAGACCTTACGCTGATGTTATTAATATGTACAGAATAAGCCCCTAAAAAGATGCTAAATGATTAGAAATAACCCTGTATACTTAGCGGCAGATGGAGTGTTGATTGATAGGCCGAGCCTACATTGGCCACCATTAGCTTACATTACCGAAACGCAAAAAGAAGTGTTGAGAGAAAGCGCGCACGCCGCGGGTCCATGCGGATTGCGTCACGCGACGGCACAAATCAAATTAGAACGATCATCCGAGTCGCGAGAAAGAGAGAGCCAACTATTGACCAAATTAAACTAATCAAGAGCTAAGTTTCGCAAGGTACCGGCAAAATGTCGTTTCACTGGCACTTTGCACAAGTTTGTCGCTCTATGATCAGCATTTTATTAGAAGATCTGTTGCAAAAGTGCTGCTTCGTGGAGGAAGTAACGGGAGCAAGCAACTTTCATAGTTAAATTACTGACCTTACTTATAAATAAAACAATCAAAAGCAAGAACATTCACAGTTAGTATCGAAAATTTAAAACTTAAAATCGTGGAGGAAATTTTTAATCTCTTTTAACTCAGCTAAAACATTTAGTAACTGAACTGTCCCGGTGTCAAAAATTTTTCAGACCAGAGGCGTCTGATATGGCCACCAATATATGGGTTCCACAATTTAACGAGTCTTTCGAACCACGGCAGTGCTCAGTTATAAATGTCACCCATGGTCACTCATCCGAATACTGACCTTGCGGAACATTAATTAATTTTGCTGATAGCTAAGCAACTCCTAAGTCAAACTAAGCTGTAAGTGCTAAGCTAAGATGATACATTAAATTCTAGTCTAGTGTCTACGTATATTTAACCTGGTTAATTAAAACTTGAATCAGTTTAGTCAGGTTTGTTCGACAGGAAAAAAATGACACGCACACATTCAATATGTTAAATTCTAGAACATAGGATTTCCTCAATGTTCTTCCGCCCTGGCAGAGCGGCGACCTCCTTGTACTCTCGAATATAGCATCAATTGACGCTCCTGGATGTAGGAGTGGTTCGAGTCTGGTTTTGCATCCGCTAATGATTATTCAATGCTCATAATTTATTGTAAAGTAAAGTGGTACGTTTCATCGTTTACGAACGTTTCATTATATTTTTCCTCTAGGGTACATGGTACGAGTATATGGGTGTTTCCAAATCTCAATCAAAAGTAAACAGGTATCTTTTAGGTACTTAAGCGTGCAATAAGGCAGAATGTGGTCAAACGCTAACTTATTCTAGATATTTTTTTACACAAACTGTAAATTAATGGTGGTATAATTTTCATAGTATCCAAACATTTTATCTATTTTGTCTACAAGATATCTTATCCAGATTTGAGATCATAAAATTAAATAGGTACATAACATTTATTAACGAACGTTTCAAATTCTTAATCTTTAGCTAGCGAAAGGTGACCTGACCATCTTATCACATAACTACGTGAAGTGTACTGAAATATGCGAGTACGTAGTATATATTACATACGAGATTACATTGAGTGAAGCAACTGTTATTATGACTGTCTGCGGATACTGCGCAATGACCCGTAGCTAGGATGGTAATAGGAGGATCATGAGTACTGACTGCGAACAGAATAAAAATATATAAAAATGCAGTTGCAGTGCTAGAATTAGGTACTTAATCTTTTGTAAAAAAATGCGTCATACCTACACGCATTTTAGTCTTATTTTCTGCAGTTAAGACAAAAACTGCTATAATTTTTGTGCATAGATTGTTTTGCGTAAAGAAGACGGGGCTTTATTAATAGCCATGATGGCTGGGTAAAAAAACATTATTTTACTTAATCCGTGAATTAGTTTATCAAAAAATATTGGGCACGTATTTTTTCTTTTGTTAATCGAACAACATATGACAAAGATAAACCTTGTCAAAGTTGGGAGTGGGGGTCGTGACGTCACTTCTCTTACAGAAGTCTAGATTTAGACCATTTATTGGCCATTTACAACATGTCAGTCATACAAGGCAAGTCAGTTTACAAAATTAAAATATAGTAACTATATAATTAAAAAAATCTTGTTGTTTTTAAACTTTCGCGATTTGAACACATTATTATTATATACTACGGGACTAATCGCGCGCTAAAATTACGAGATAAATAAATACCTCCTCATCCCGACGTTTCGGCCGAGTTGCATCGACCGTGGTCACGGGTAGACTCAATCGATGCAACTCGGCCGAAACGTCGGGATGATGAGGTATTTATTTAACTCGTAATTTTAGTGCGCGATTAGTCCTGTAGTATACAATTATAAATTAATTTTTTTTAATCTTAAACAATAATATTTAATAGTAAATAAAATAATAACAAAAGGTCAAATCATACATCAGCAATACGTTAAAGGAAATCATCCCTATACATTTGTATTTCACTTGTGACGTCACGCGGAACTTTGACGGGCTACATCATCATCAATTTTTGGCCAAAGAAAAAAATACTTATTTAATATTTTTTGATAGTCTATCTGATGGAATAATTATATTTTTTTAGTTATCATGCCTATTGCCACTGTGCAATAAAATATGATAGGTATGTACCTATTTTGATTGCTCAGTTTGGTTTTTCAGTTATTTATTAAATAGTGAGCTCTAACGTGGAATATTATTACTCTACAATTTAATCTGAATATCTAACCCAATGATAATAGATATTGAACATGGAATGAATTACAAAGACTCTACATACATATTTGAATGTAATGAGCCTAGTCCAAAATTGACATCAACAAATTAATTACATTTTTCTTTAAAAAACAGAGAAAATGCGCTACAAGCAACTCTATAATAGAGTAGTTTTTGTGGTTTCCTTTTTGACCGCAATCGTTTTCTGGTTTTTCTGAGTTCGAAAAATTCAGACAAACATTAAAGTAACTTAATGGTGTTCTTCCAGACTTGGAACAACACCACAAAGTTACTAAATCATACTTTTTACGATATTACGTTCCTTTTTATGCTATTTACACATATATTTATGATGGTAGAAATAAAAACGCTGTATCCCACAACTTGTCTCACAAATATTTATACAACCTCTAGTAACAAACGACATTTGATTCTAGGTGCGATCTGTTCTGCTAAAACCTAAATGTGATGTAAATATTTATTCTTTTAAAATTATTTGGAATATAAGAATTGAGCGTGAAATATTTGATCTGATAACGTGATACCGGTCGTTGTTTAAGTTTAGAAGTTTAATTATATACCTACTGAGATTTTTAAGTAATAAAATTAATAGACTTACAGTTAAATTAGCAGATACCTATAATGGGTAAGCTTAGATTACTCTTTTAAGATAAGCCGTGGTGGCCTAGAGGTAGTGACACCCGCCTTGCAATCGTGAGGTCGTGGGTTCAAATCCCGGTCCCATACCACTTTGGAATTTATGTAGCTACGGAATTGAACACCACTGGCTTTTCAGTGAAGGAAAACATCGTGAAGTAACCTGCATGCGTCCGTAGAAGAAATTCGATTGCGTAATGTGAATCCACTAACCTGCACTGGGCCAGAGTGGTGGATATGGCCCAATCGCTCTTCGTGGGTAGGCCTACGTCCCGCAGTAGACTATTGAAAAAGGCTGGTACATTACAGTACTCTTTTCAGATCAATTTTTCATGCACCCTGAGAACAACTCATAATTTCGAAGGATATCCACTA
The DNA here is from genome assembly GCA_949316475.1 of Hypomecis punctinalis. Classification (NCBI taxonomy): domain Eukaryota; kingdom Metazoa; phylum Arthropoda; class Insecta; order Lepidoptera; family Geometridae; genus Hypomecis; species Hypomecis punctinalis. Next base: position 143,265 of record OX438818.1, read on the forward strand.
CTGGACATAGGCCTTCCTAATAGATTTCCAATAAGCCTGGTTGGAATCGGCTTGCATCCAACGCGTCCTTGCAACATTGATTATATCATAGTTTGTAGAGGTTCTACACTGTGCGTAACTTAATCTTATTTTTAAGTTGTTTTTTTTTGCTGTTAATATTAGCTTTTATTTTTCATTCTAATATTTGTGAGGCGATTGTATTTGTGTTATTTGAGAGGATATAGGTCGTTTGTACCTCAATAAATTTTAGAAAATTTCAGTTGCTTAATGTAAAAATATAACAAATCTGCATCTCTGTGAAGAATCAAATCAATTTCGGTCAACTTTAATCCCAATTCTGGCTTTCGTAATAGTAGTAACCAACTGACAGCCAGAACGACCTGAACAAATCAAGCCAGCTTTCTATTGCATCAAGAAAATAGATGGAATTATAAATGTATAACGTAGACAATAAGCATTATTCATTGGATCTCGCAGACGGTTCCACTTCGCCGCTAAGTGAATGCACTCAGAGAATCATTAGTTTAATTACTTGGATGAAAACATAGAAAAAGCAAATCGAGAGATTAAAGGAAACCTTTCATTGTGGCGCAGAGCAGTCGACGGAATACACTGAATAAAGAAAACGAGTTGTGCCCTTTTTGTGCAAAATGTTAATAAACATTTTCTTTTGAATTATTTTGCAATTGTTGAGAAGTAGGTGGATCGGTTAGGTTTTAAAATGATGTATTTCGTGACGGTACGATTCCTGGATTAGGGATAAACAGATAATGCTGAAGATATTCTAAGTATTCTAGTATTTTAACATGTTCGAGTGTCTTTTTTTGGTTTCTGGGTCTTCATTAGATAGGTAGTCTTCTGCCACCGCTTTGCCTGGTAAGTCAAAATAAAATCTAAATGAATTAAAATCAACCAATAATCAAGTCATAATTTAGCATACATAATTAAATACAAATTATTTAAAAGATATCAGACATCATCAAATAATACTACATATATGCCAGACATACACACTTAAGAAGTGTAGATTTGGTGACAGTGCTTTGTTTTGTAGTGTACTTAATGAGCTAAGTATTATAGTTTTATTTTTATCTAAGACTTAAATCTTCCGCTACAAAAAGTTTAATTCTTAAAAATTTGGTTGAAAAGTTGAATTTGCGAAAACTTGAATTTTATCTTATGCTATAGCAAAAAAAAGTAAGGTCACCTAATAATAAGTTAAATATGTCATGGTAATTATATAAAGCGTCAGGCCGTCAGCTAACAAATGACGTGAAACTTTTGTCATTTACAGAAGTTTAACAACATGTGTGTAAACTTGCGCCTGGTTTCACGCTGATCGATCCAGAGTAAGATCGCCTGACTAGCGGCAGATCAGATAACAGATTTCAATAAGGAAAAGTAAAGATGCTGGGAAACCGAACACTCCCCTGATTACAGATCGTGGGAGCGCTTCTTGCCGATATTGGCGCCATTACAGCTCGGGAACACAATGGCTGGTTCATTTTTGCACGTGTTTCTGTTGCGCTGCCGTGTCGCCGTTTTCCCATTTCTGTACACAAGCGATTTAATTTAGATAGTATGAGGTGTTTAATTTCTGTTATTAGTTATTGAGGCTTTTGTTACAGATTTGATAAATGACATACTTTGCGTTTTTTGTCTGTTTTTTGCAAAGACGATATTCAACTTAGCACAGTTATAGCCAGCTTTTGTCTCTTTTGTCAGTTTCATACAGTAGGTACGTAACCTGTCTTGTCGCGACAGCTTATTGTGTCGACAATAGTGTTCATAGATGTCGCATCGATTCGTGCAAACTATTCGAATCCTGTACACGGTGGAAGGCGGTGGTTCCATTTTTTGCGGAAAATAATTATGTTAATATCAAAATAAAATAATATCAAAAATTTATAGTGATTCGAGGAAAGGACTGATTCCAGACTGCTTCCAGCCTGTTATTTCTAAAATATTTTTCAAGGGAAACCTATATCAATGACTTAAATATTAGCTATTTTTAGAAGTCTCAAACAGTTAGATATATGAAACTGTCACAAGGTACGGCGAGTATAGTGCCTCGTCACGTAGAGAGCGCGGGCGCAGCTGCATGCGAGAGGTAATGGCCACTAAACGCCTCCGTGCAGCCGCTACGACGATAACTCGCGCTAACTAAGTTTTCCCACCGAGAAATTGTTTATGAAAGTTAACGTGAGAGTCATTTTTAGAGTATAGTGAGAGTTTATAATAATGGCGGCTATAAATATCTCGGTAGGTAATCAAACTGAAACTACTCATTAAATTGGAATCCACCACGTAACAACGATGACCTCATTAAGACTGCAGGATCGCGCTGGATGCAAGCCGCTACGAACCGGTCTTATTGGAGATCTTTAGGGGAAGCCTATGTCCGGTGGTCCTATTGCTGGAACAAACGAACAAGATAACGCAAAATGCGAGTTGTATTGTTCCTTCTGATAATAACCCGTTGAAAAGTCTAAAATATTCTATAGTTTTATTTTAATTACGAATAGGTTTTTATTCAATAAATGACACTGCATAATCTAGTTCAGGTTTGACTTAGTCTCAGCAGCTGTTATGATTATCTGGTAACTAGCTTACAAAACACCAATAAATTGTTTACAAAAAATGTATAATTGCAATTACAATTACAATTATTGCAACAAGGTATAATCAAAAACCGAGCGACAGATATTAGCGCCAAATGCCTAGTGGCTAATCTTATGTGTTTCCACTGTGTGTACCTCAAATATCATACATAATGTCATAATACATTATAAGGCGATTTTTTGACAAGATACAATAATACATTACATGCTAAAACAACCTACACTACTACTACATAGAAAGCAATTTATTCATCCACAGACCCTTGTAGGTCTAAAGATAATCCAAAAGCTCCAAAAGCATGCTGGCAGCATTGCCACGCTGAATGGCAATGCTTATACGTTGAGCCAAATAAACACCAGCATTTTAGTCACGCGTCGCGTCTACCAGATGCTCAGAAATACTTTTGAAAAGAAAATGAGCTACCGGTCTTCACGGACCCAATGTCTCAACTTCAAAAGGTGAAAATAATCTTTTCGCTATTATTGCGGCTGAAAGTCTATCAAATATATTATTATATTTCCAATGGCAAGTTAAAAAGAAGCGCGGAACGGCGCGAGCCGCGCCGGCGCGGGCCGGCGGCGCCTAAATGCATTATTTATGAGAAAACCTTGACATTTGGCCCGAGCCGGGCTAAACACCTTACTCTAATACAATACAACACGCTCATCTCAAAACTGCAACGCTTTCTTAACGCTACATGAGTTAATCTTTTCCGCAAAGGCATTAAAACAAAATGAGCAGTTGCTTGCGGAAATGTCAAGACGTCAAACAATAATATACGAGTAAAATAAAAAATATACAGACCTTCGTGTCTAACTCTATGATTATAGAGGTGACTGATCTGTAAAATCATAGCCGTGGTGGCCTAGAGGTAGTGACACCCGCCTTGCAATCGTGAGGTCGCGGGTTCAATCAAACCCGGTCCCGCACCAATGAGTTCTTTGGAATTTATGTACGGAATTTCACACCACTGGCTTTTCGGTGAAGGAAAACATCGTGAGGCAACCTGCATACGTCCGTAGAAGAAATTCGATGGCGTATGCGAATCCACCAACCCGCACTGTGCCAGCGTGGTGGATATGGCCAAATCACCCTTCGTGGGTAGGCCTAAGTCCTGCAGTGGACTATTAAAAAGGCTGATATATGTAGTACATACAGATCTGTAAAATATCGATAGTTAATTAGTTATAAGTTGAATTTTTCGAATAAAATATGGTACTATGTACAGGTTAATAATAGTTGTATTGACTGAATAGTGCCAAATATAAAAAAAAATGCTTTCGAAATTACGTTATGGTACGAGACGTTGAAATTAAGGGAGTTTGTTTTTGATTTTTATTTATATACCTAAAAATTGCTCCGCGCTATGCGTCCTTCAAAATGCCCAAGAGATTGACAAAATGCAAAATGCACTCCTCAAATGTTTGAAATTATTCTAACAATTCAAAAATTAGGCTCTAGGTTTATAGTAGCAAGATAATGTCAGTGCGGTAGTGTGCGTGAGGTCGGCGGGTCGCAGGCACAGCCAGCTGGTTCTCGCAGATGCATATTATGGTTACTTTGGAGCCATGATATCATTTGTAACACGAGATTAACTAAATATTTTGATGCGGTAAATGAAACCTTTTGAGTTAGCTTTTTTATCGCAAATCAGTAGTGTTTCAGCACCAACTCACTTGATGGTAGTTTAAGGGTTACCTGTTTCTCATTTCTGCAAGCAAAACAGACCACAACGTGACGTGTTACTATAATAAAATTTGCCTAATAGCGTTTTCACCGAAGGCCAATATGCTTTGCAACAGTATAAATATAAATAAATTGTAGGTCCCGGTTGTTTTAACCGTTTAGCCATGTCAGAGGCCTTCAGGCGGCTTAAAAACTCTGCAACTAGGGCTAGCCACCCGGCCTATACGAACTTACTTACTTAACAGTATAAAGATCACTAGGCATCATGATACATGATATAATATAATTTTAAGCCAGTTGACATTAATTGAATTATCTAAAATTGTTATTTGTCTAGTTTATCTTCGGAACTTCGTATGAAATAAAGAATTATAGATAGGAAGTAGGAGTTAGTTTATAACAGGTAGTATTAGTAGGTAGTGAGTAGTGATATAGTAGTGGCACACAGTGCAGTCCGTCATCGAAGTGGTTTTCTCTTCCTGTCTATTGCTAATGGCTATACATTTTCCAGGTTCATAGATAATTATTATTATGTATGTATACTTGCTAGTAGTTCTGAGCATTAAATAAAAAAAAAAAACCAGACAAGTGCGAGTTAGGCTCGCACATCGAGGGTTCCGTACAAATACAGAAAATTTCACAAAATTGGGAAGTAAGTTGTTAAAATCTCTATACTATAACCATCGACAAAAAGTTTTTTTTTCACGTTTCTCGTCATATATCGTTAAAATAATTAAAAACCTGTTTTAACATGTGCTAATTAACTTTTTTTATATGATACCTTACATAATACGATTTGGGAAAATATGGGTTCAAAATTCAAAGTGAGTACTTTGAATTTTAAACCCATTTTTTTGTGAATTTTGAGGCCCTGTTTTTTGTGATTTAAATAAAAATGTACTATTTTCAGATTTATTCCCATATATTAACTCTGAGACAATGCTTCTCGCCAAATTTCATAGTTCTATGTCAACGGGACGGAGTACCCTGTAGGTTTTGATTTTTGTGAGTGTCGAAATATGCGGTTTTTTACGACATAAACGGCTCTTAACTTTTTTAAACGATAACTGATAAGTTTTTTTTACATAACTGCAAGATACCACAGATATACGTATACAGTTTATTCAAATTTCAACTCGATCTCTTTACGCGTTCCCGAGATAAAGAGTCTTGACATACACACAGACGGACAGACGGACAACAAAGTGATCCTATAAGGGTTCCGTTTTTTCTATTTGAGGTACGGAACCCTAAAAACAAAGCACCATATGAACTCTGTATTTATTCATAACGTTATTTATAGTTAATTGGATCTGGATTAGAAATAAATTTAATATTCTGAAACGATATATCACCTGTTGTACTGCATAGTTTTAGATATTGTTTCCAATCGAGAATGTGACTGTTATTTTATGTGCATACTGCACAACTGTCTGATTTAGCGCGTTCTCAAATAGAGAAGATTCCGTGTTATTAAAATGTTAACAGCTCTTTGTTGTCATTCTCAATTATATTTATCAAAAAAAAAAAATTGGGAAAATACGGAGAAACGAAAAGGAAATGTCAAGCTCATTCAACAAAGCAAAGAATATCTGAAATCGATCGAGCGATGCAATTTATCGAGACTTGTTCTGAGCTTTGTTTTAGCTGTTTTTGTCGCCGCCTGCACGAGCCACTATTTATATTTTCCACATTCCAATACTTTAATACTTTAATCTGGACACAAAAAAGGAAACCCGTTTTGAGAAGAATGAGCTCGTGACGAACAATAAAGTCTAGACTGCAGCTTTTGGCGTTATCTAACAAAATTGATGGACGAAAAATATAATAACGATCCTTTGTATTTCTATGACAACAGCTCTGGCGCGCTCTCAAACATTCTAAGAATTCTAATGATACGTAAAATACCTACTTATAAAAACAAATAATTGGTATCATTTTTGTGGTGATGAGAAAACTGTGTCATAGAATAACAAAATATATTACTAACCAAATGTTCTTACACGTTTAAAGGATATTTAAATGATAACTTAGAAAATATGACAATGAACCGTTCCAATACCAACAATAAAATTGCCATACCATCTTAGGGTCTTAAGTATAACTGAAAATGTTACTCAAAACCGCATGAAAAATTACGTATGTCGCATTAAATGACTGAGTACGGAGTAGCACAGGGACCTATTTCAATCACACATCACATTTGCTAGTTGTAACATGAGTACATAATGCTTAGGTAGCCAATAGCCACGACGAGGGGCTAGAGCGATAGGGCTCCCCTGGCCTAACCTCATTACCATCTTTCTCTGTTCTAAACATCTTGTTATGATTTTTGTATTGGTGCCAAATAATGGCATTGTTAGGCGCCGGCGCGTACTCGACATACATAATACAATTTTGTTTTCTGGCACCACTCTTTTTTAACGATTATCTTTCGCTCTTGTAATTGGAAAAGTGCTAGAAGATTTAGTTAATCATGACCTAACATACTTTTCTCCTCACTTTTTCTTAAATAAATAACAAACTACTAATAAATTTGCCACAGTTTTAGCGAAAGTTCCAATTAAAAATATGAATACAATTCGGAAAGGTGTGATTATCTCCGCCGCCAATTACAAATATTTAATTAAATCGAGATATGAGCGAGGTGTGGAGCTATTAATAGCCGGTGTGGCCTTAACCTGCACCGATTTTCCCACACACGGGCCAGTCGGCGGGATCGAAGCCGTAATACCGTGTAATGCGCGCGCGCCGTTATCAGATGCTATGATTATGAAGCGCAGTGCGCTGCAGTGTATGATTTCTGTGATAGCGGTGTTATTAGATCGAATCAGACACCTTGGCGCCTGTGACGTCAGCCACAAGCTGCGGATAACCCAATCCTGACTGGAGCTCACTGAACAACTGCGCGAGGATCGGGTTTCCCGCAGTTTGTAGCTAGTTTCACATCCGCCAAGATATATGATACGGCCTAATCCAGGTTTAGTAATATCGGTCAAATGAAAAAAATAAAACAGCTATAAAATCACCTCTATAGTATGAGAATCCCCTCTAAATAGTTTTTTTATTCTGTTTTTAGTAGATGTTTGTTGTTATAGTGGCAACAGAAATACATTACGAGTGTTTGTAAAAAAAATCAACTGTCTAGTTATCACGGTTCTTAAGATACAGAAGCTTGGTGACAGACGTACGAATGGACGGACGGACAAGTGAGTCACGTTTTTATCCTTTGAGTACGGAACCCTAATAAGGGTAATGTTATTTCAGTACCTTAATCCTATCCTACTAATATTATAAACGCGAAAGTTTGTGAGGATGGATGGATGGATGGATGGAAGGATGAATGTTTGTTACTCTTTCACACAAAAACTACTGAACGGATTGAGATAAAACTTTGTAATAATATAGCTTATATATCAGAATAACACATAGACTATAAATAAATAAATAATAATAAATAAATATTTGGGGACATTTCACACACGGCCTCTGACCCCAAACTAAGCAAAGCTTGTGATATGGCTGCCAGCGACTGATAAACTGCTTATGTACATATTTTTAAATACATACTTATATATATACTAACTAAATAACACCCAGACACAGAGCAAACACCTACATTCATCACATAAATACTTGCCCTGGGTGGGGATCGAACCCACGCCTCTTTGACCCAGTAGCTAGGGTCACTAACCACTGAGCCACAGAGGCAGTAAATTATAATGATATATTGCGTATGCGGGCGAAGCCGCGGGATAAAACTAGTTGTTGTATAAATCCTGTAACAGTCAACTCAATAATTATGTTCTAACTAGCTGACTCGACGAACTTGTGGCCTATGTGTTATTCTGATGTATAAGCATTATTAATGCAAAGTTTCTTCTCAATCCGTTCAGTAGTTTTTGCGTGACAGAGGAACAAACATCAATACATACTTACAAACTTTCGCACTTATAATTTTAGTAGGATAAAAATACAATTGATTAGTTCCATTGAGCGCGATGGTTTCCCGAAGTATTGGCAAAGTGAGTGAGTAGTGGCAACACCGCGGCATTCCTCACGCACGGCTGTGGGTCGCAACGGTACCCGCAGCGGTACACGCAGCCGTACCCCACTAAATATTACCATGGTACATTTTACTAAAATACTACACTGGTTGACAGATAAACACTTTTATACCCTAAAAATATATTTAAACTAGCTGCGCCCCGCGGTGTTACCCGCGTTAGCCTGAGATAAAAAGTAGCCTATGTGTTAATCCAAATTCTAAGCTACCTTCATACCGAATTTCATCCAAATTCAGCCGTTAGAGCGTGAAAGAATAAAAATATCCATACATACTCACAAACTTTCGAGTTTATATTATTAGTAAGATTTTATTTGTATTATACACACGAGTAATAAGAAGAAAACTCATCCGAAAATCACATTTCGTTGAGAAAAATTAGCTGTTCCGTATTCATATTTTGCTAATATTAGAATTTTCATCTAATTAAAATTCGATAAGTTGGGATCATCATCATCATTATTATTATCAGCCGTAGGACGACCACTGCTGGACATAAGCCTCCCCCATGGATTTCCAATAAGGCCAGTTGGAAGCTGCCTGCATCCAGCGCGAAGTTCATCCATTCCATAAGTTGGGATGTTTAAGTGTTATTGAGAGTTAGTCCTATTCACAATACACATGGCTTCGTATGTCGTCTGCCAGTGACCAACTGATGCAACTCGTACAGGTTAAATAAAAAAAAAAGTCTGTAGTCTCTGGTAGCTATATCACAAGCTTTGCTTAGTTTTGGTGTCAGAGACCCTCGTGTAAGAAATCCCTTAATATTTATTTATTTTATTTCTTAGGTAGATATCCTGTCATTATAGATCAAGAGAGCTTATGTCTCTATCCTATTGTCTATATTCGAGTCCCTCTCGAATCTGCCACATAAGGAAAACACACTCCAGCGTTTTTGTCTGCAGCATTTTCCTCGCATTGTGAAACTTATAGCTTGTTACTACGCACACATACGAACATTATCTGCTTCTTCATCTATTGTGTAGAGCCGACGAGTCTGCTGACATTATTAACCTTTGCAAATGACCTTAGCTATTGTTATTCAATGTTTGTTATAAAATTTAACACTGTTAAAGGATAAAAGATAAAGCTCTTCTGTGCTACTTTTGGAAGTTCAAGCGCGCGCCGAAATTTTCTATTTCCTTTTATTTATTATTTTTATAGTTAAATAATTAAGTAACTAACTAGATTGATTACTTATTATAATGATTCTTAATCTTAGGGCGTTAACTTCACAGTTGAATTATAGTTTTTTTTTTATAGATTTTCATTGGAAGGCTTGTGTCCAGTGCATTCATTCATTCATTCATTCATTCTTTATCGGATCATCTATAACTTACCTTTAGAAGTAACATCAGCGGTTACACTACAGTCTTTTAAAAGTAAATTAAAAAAATGGCTTGTCGAGCAATCTAAAAATATTGCTCGACAAGCCATTTTTTGCGAATAAAATTAAATTAATCATGTCAAACACTTATAAAATTCATCGTATCTATTTTTTTGATTTATTTTGACAGTTGTATTTTTATTATCAATTTCCACTTATTGAAGCTTTTGCTAATAATTATTGTAATTAAAATTTATTACATCATTGTATTAAATGTTGTTTATGTAAACATATAACTATAATACACATATTATGACGTGTAAATTGACATTTTATCAATAAATAACTTATGACTTAATACCTATTTAGTAGCACGATCCTTTTAGAGTAGTGTAACAACGAGTAAAAAAGTTAACTTTTGGTCACACTGGTGTAACAAAGCTGTGTAACTACGAGTCCGGACCCGGTATGACGGTATAACGGTATAACCGCAGAGAAAACTTTAAAACCACGGTTTTATTTTGTACGTCGATCAGGAGCTTTACATACATTTATGAAGATCTTAAATCATTATGTTGCCTAGAAATTTAGCTGACAACATTAACTTTCAATATTTTACTATAGCCCCTGGCTCAGTGGAGTTGCGTCCTCAGTGGGATAGTTGACTGAACGTTGTGTTTCATTATAAGACGAATTTCCCACGGCTACTTGTCACGGCCAATAAAATCGTGTTCGGTTTCACTGCGCCTGCGCAGACGATTACACCAATAAAGTTACGCAATTAACCACTCGGTTGACGATTTATGGACCACACACGTACTTATTTTTGAAGAAAATACATATAATAACTTAATATTCTGTGAATATTTCAAGCAACTTCCTGTTGCCGTTATTAATCTCGAGCAAAAAAAAACGTTTCTTGTATGGGAATAAATATTTATGTTAATGATTTACATATTTTTATTTACCACCGTTATTACTGTCGAGCGAAAAATGATTAAAAATTCAGGTTTATTGTATGGGAGCCCACTTAAATATTTACTTTATTTATTGTTATAGCGGCAGTAAAAATACGTCATCTGTGAAAATTTCAGAATTCTAGCTACCACCCTTCATGAGTTACAGCCTGGTGACAGACAGACGTACACTACGGACAAACTGACGGACAGCGGAGTCTTAGTAATAGGGTCCCGTTTTAACTCTTTGGGAAAGGAACCCTAAAAAGTATTTAATGTCAGTTTTCTTTTTGGTTTTGATTTTGTCAGTTTAATTATTAACACAATTTACAAACTACATCATAATTAAGTAATAAAATCGTTTTATTGCTTTTATTTTTGGTTAAATAGCAATAATCTTTTTGCCTTAAAATATATTTGGAAGTTCTTAAGTGTTGGTCATTTATTAGTTGCTTAAATCGCAGCCATTGTACAATTTCGGCAAATTGGGGATCAGGCGAGGCCAAACTAATCCGCTCTGCAGTTACCAAAGATGGTTTTTTGAAAGCTGCAATCGAGAATTGGAGCGACCTGTCTGACGCGGGGGCGACTCATTAGCCAAATAGAGACTAGATTACACCATCATTTATCAGCCTTAGGACATCCACTGGTGGACATAGGCCTCTTCTATTGATTCATCCGACTTTTCTTCCATATACCTCAGTGCATCAAGACAAGAGTTTTCGATAGTTGTTGTGTTGCTAGTGATGACATATGGAACTGAAACGTGGCTTTTATGGGGGCCTCATAAATAAGCTCATGATAACCCAACGTGCTATGGAGAGGGCTAAGCTCGGTTTCTCTCTGCAAGATTGAATCTGAAATGAGGAGATCCGCAGACGAACCAAAGTTACCGACATAGCCTAGCGGATTAGCAAATTAAATTGGCAGTGGGCAGGGCACGTATTTCAAAGAAAGGGATGGTCGATGGGGCCGTAAAGTTCTTGAATATAGACCACGGACCAGCAAGCGCAGCGTAGCCGGACTAGTATGCGCGCCACGAATTATTTCTTCCGTAGTATCAAAACGAGACAGCTTTATGGCAAACTATATATCTGTCACTTTTTCACACGTCAAAATGAGTACTTTTTGTGGTTTTTCATGGCCGCATGCTTGACTAGTAGGACGTCTGCCGACTAGGGGGACTGACGATATAATAAAGATAGCAGGAACGCGCTGGATGCAGGCCACTTCCGACCGGCCTTATTGGAAATCCATGGGGAGGCCGATGTCGATCAGTGGACCTCCTACGGCTGATAGATAGATTATTTACCAGTACGATCTGATGGAAGCTGTTTGAAAGCGTGTTTTTGGGATCTTGTTCAGATCACCGGTTCACCTCGTCGGCTGATTAAGCTCCGCTTGCCGGTATTACCCCATTGTTTCTCTGTTCTAGGAGCTATGTGCCCTGTCTTTGTTCAACTTAGCTTATCGACTAATCTATGTCGGTAACTTTGTCCACGAATAATGCCTAATTTGGCAAAACACAGTCTAGATTACAATTATGCAGGTGATTAGAATATTATAAGGCCAGTCACAGACGTTTCGTAAGCTCGGAGCATTGTTCGGCGCGACGCGGGCGGAGCGCGGGGCTGGGAACCAACCACAATCGCCACTCACGGATTAACAACTACAATGGACTGGCCGCCAGTAGCAAAGGCTAAGCAAGGATTTGACAACTTGAATGATTAATTACGTTCATCATATGAATATTAATGAAATAAAATAACTGCTTTCGGAACCATAAAGTAAGTTCGTAAATCTCAAAGGAAAATTAAATTAAATTTATTTCAAAAAACCGGATAAGTGCGAGTCAGGCTCGCACAACGAGGGTTCTGTACAAACGCATTGTTAAAATAATTAAAAACCTGTTTTAGCATGTACTAATGAAGTTATTTTATATGATACCTTGCATGATACGATTTACTCACTTTGAATTTTGAACCCATATTTTGTGAATTTTTAAGTCCTAGTTTTTTGTGATGTAGATAAAAATGTACAGTTTTCAGATTTATTCCTACATGTGTACTCTAAGACAATGCTTCTCGCCAAATTTCATAGTTCTATGTCAACGGGAAGTACCCTGTAGGTTTTGATTTTTGTGAGTGTCGAAATATGTGTTTTTACGACAAAAACAACTCTAACTTTTTTTAACGATAACTGAGAAGTTTTTTTTTTACACGACTGCAAGAGTTCATCGATATACATATACAGTTTAAATTTCAACTCGATATCTTTACGCGTTCTCGAGATAAAGAGTCTTGACATACACACAGACGGACAGACGGACAACAAAGTGATCCTATAAGGGTTTCGCTTTTTCCGTTTGAGGTACGGAACCCTAAAAATTAGTGCAAACACGGAAAGTGCAGCCATACCCATGCAAACTAGGTGTGTTCACACCTGTATTTTGATAAATAGCCTTCCCTAAATTAAAGCTTGGTGTGGTATGTATAGATGAACAATTAGGCTATACAATATTAGATAATTACAACTGTTCAAAATTATGTCATAGTTTTACATTTTTACTATGGCGGCTGGGCAGGGCTGGTGTCGGAGCTTTTCAAAACTTCACGTGACTTCGAAATAACAATTAAAACAGCCGTAACCCACAATTTTACATATCACCCGAGGTAAGCAAGCAAACACGGTGTGATCGGAATTTCTTAGTCGGAAGCTGCTAATTCTTGTCAGAGATAAAATATAATCTCGATTGATACAAGAAATGTCCGTATATCTCATTAAACAAGATAGCCGGCCTATGTCACCATTTAAAGTGAAGCGGTGAAGTAGCTAGACACCCGAACAACCTTTCAAAGTGAACATAAGAGTGTTGAACAAGCTAGGCAGTCGGTACAACCATTTAAAGTGAATATAAAGAGTAGATAATATGTACTCGAGTCACCTACTCGTACGTCAGGGAAGTGAAAGTCGCTCCTTCACCTGTCGCATCGCCTCGCTTACACAGCGAAATGTCACGGACTACAATGCATCTCTTGTACCATTCATTCAATGCCTTTGTACGTCGTTTGGACGCGTTAAATAGGCTAAATATCTTAAAAACTACTGGACATAGAAGGCAGATTCTTATTATGAAGTACATCACCATCTAGATCTATCTCCTTAGAACCATCAACACGAAGAAGAAGACTATGAACGCTACGCTAATATAAATTGTTTTTTAAGCTTTAGCAAATTAAGCACATTATTCTGATACTACTGAGAAGGTATTTATTTACCTCGCATGTACAGTGCACAATAATTAGTCCCGGACTAAAATAATTATGTAGACTAATATATTAAAGATAAATTATCATCAAGGTTTGTTACCAATAAACTTTAATACTACTTGGCCAATTTAAAAAATCTTTTACCCGCAGAAATCTAAACGATTCGCGAGTAACACGACTAGATACAGGGTAGAACCAAGGCGGGTAGTTAGTCTATTATATAATACTAGCGACCCGCCCCGGTTTTGCACAGGGGTATATTATACATAATAAACCTTCCTTTTGAATTACTCTATATATTAAAAGAAAACCGCACCAAAATCCATTGCGTAGTTTTAAAGATATAAGCGTACATAGGGACAGACAGAGAAGCGACTTTGTTTTATACTATGTAGTGAGTAGTGATAGTGATTTGTTTTGATAGAGTCAAATAATTAAGAGGGCAAAGAAGAAGGTTCACGTGATGCCTTGTCTGACCACACTGCACAGCTCATAATGTGTCCTGTGGGCGGAAAATGTATTATTGACAGCTGGAAGGTAAGACGCCGCGATTATAGCGAAGACAATATCTCAAAATTTATGTCATGTATTAAAATTCTTTCTTTTTCTGACCTATACAACATTAGTGATCCAAACGATGCATATAATTATTTTATTGACTTGTTTAAACTATTTTATGACCTTTGTTTTCCTTATATCGAGAAAACAATAAACTCTACTAGCAAACTTAAATGGATATCACGAGGGATAAAACAATGTAGTAAAAAGAAGCGTTCCCTCCTTTGGCAATATAGGTTTAAGCGGAATATATTCAATAAGAATAAATTAATGCACTACACAAAGCGATATAAGAGAATTATAAAATTAACTCAAAAAGCACAGAACGATTATGCTCTAAAAATGGCGACAAATAGATCAAGGTGTGCTTGGAAAATAATAAATAGTTCTAAATATAATGTTCCTAAGGAATTTATTGGCAATATAAAATTAGGTGACAAGATTATCAATGATCCAAATGAAATATGTAACATATTTAATGATCATTTTGTAGATAAAATTAAACCTTTAAAATACACTACGCAAAATAATACATCGCTAATTGTAAGTAGAGTAGACTCATTATTTTTCTCTCCAAGCACGCCATATGACATATTTAAAATCATTAAATTACTGAAAAACACAAACAGTGTGGGCTACGATGGTATTGCTACAAATATCATAAAGCGAGTAGCGGAATATATATGTGGACATTTAAGCTACATTGTGAACTTATGTATTAGTTCAGGTACTTATCCTGAAGCACTAAAGATCTCCATAATCAAACCTATATTCAAAAAGAACAATAAAGAATGTATTGATAACTATAGGCCTATTTCCCTGATCCCCGTTTTATCAAAAGTATTTGAAAAGTATATATGTTCGCAACTCTACGGGTATTTGGAGAAGAAAGATATACTCTGCAACGAACAAAAAGGATTTAGGGAAAAAAAGACAATAAATATGGCCATTTATAAATTTTTGCTTGGTGTAATGTCTAATGTTGACAAAACGAAGCCAGTTTGCGCCATATTCTGTGACATGACGCAAGCTTTTGACTACGTTCAACATGGTATTCTTTTTAAAAAGATGGAAAAATATGGTATTAGAGGAATAGCTTTAGACCTAATAAAATCTTGCTTATCTGATAGAAAACAATTTACAGAGATCAACAAAATAGATATTTCAAAGAAAGAAGAAGTTATATACCGATCTAGAGAGCGAACTCCGACATCAGGTGTTCCACAGGGCAGCGTAATAGGCCCTGTTATGTTTACATTGTATATCAATGACTTCCCTAAAGCTATAACTTACCCGACGATTCTCTTTGCAGATGATAGTACCGTAACAATTGCATGTAATAATAATTTGACCTATGAATCTGACATAAACAATACGTTAATATCAATAATTGAGTGGCTAAATACAAATAATTTAAAAATTAATTTGGATAAAACAAACATTATGCATTTTCGACAACGTGCAAAACAAAACAAGATTACAGTACAATATAACGGCGTTGAGGTCAGAGAAGTAGAATCGACTAAATTTCTTGGGTTAACCATCGATAATAAGCTTGATTGGAAAATACATGTAGATCTACTAAGTAAAAGAATTAATTCTTCAGCGTACGCGCTGTTTAAATTGTCTTTTAAAACGAACAAAGAGACATTATTGACTGCCTACTATGGTTTAGTAGAGTCAATTCTCCGATATGGCATTATTTTCTGGGGGAACTCTACTGACAAAGAAGTTGTTTTCAAAGCCCAAAAAAGATGCATTAGATCCATGCATCATCTAAGAAAAACTGACAGATGTAAGCCCTACTTTATAAAACATAAAATTTTGTCATTACCATGTTTATATATTTACGAAATTGCAATGTTTGTTAGAACTAATCCCGATTTGTTCAAACAATGGGCTGATGTAAATAATCGTACGAGGCGAGACAAAACAAGACATTGTATACCTCGTGTCAGAACTACTCTAATGGTCAAAAGTGTCTTCTGTATGGCTCCAATTATATATAACAAAATACCACGTGTAATTAGGGAATCAAATAATGATATATTTAAAAAAGAATTTAAAAAAATATTGTTGGACAAGTGTTATTATCGTATTGCTGACTTTTTAGATGACAAAAAAATTCTTACTAATATTTGACATTACTTTTGATATACTTAATTAAATTACTTTGACATTACTAATTACCAATTGTGTGACATTATTTTAATACTTGACAATATATTTCAAATCTAGACATTATTTTGATACTTGACTTTATTTTAATTTTCGTTGACATCTTTTAACTCAGTGATACCTATTCTTGATTAAGTATTGTTATTTTTTTAATTTGTGAAATTTCTATTCTCTTGTTAAATTTAAATTTTAATTTCATATAATTATAACGACATTTGTACGCCACAATGGGCAAAAACATGCGCTCTCAACATCTACATGTATCAAGACCTGTATACGACTTTGTTGTTGTTACACTGTTACCATGTTTTTACAAATAAATTAATCTTGAATCTTGAATCTTGAATCGTGAATGAAGTGTGTTAAGCAAATAAAATATTTATAATTATATTTTGCAAAAAATAGCATGACCGACTTCACCCGTGTACAGAATCATTATATAGTATAAAACAAAGTCGCTTTCCGCTTTCTGTCCCCATCGGATTTTGATGCAGTTTGTTTTAATAGATAGAGTAATTCAAGAGAAATGTTTATATGTATTATATAAGCCGGGGCACACGCTAGAACGCAAATATTATGCACGGATCGATGTAAAATTTTTCACATTATTGATGATTTATCAAACATGGCTCAGCCTATTTCGATAAAATTTAAATGGGACCAATTTCTAAGTATACTCTTTCCAATAAAGAATTATTGAAATCGGACTACTATGAAAAAAGTTATGCGTGGTTATACATAAAATATATATATATATACCACCGACGCACCACCGGAGGAGGTATACAATTCGACGCGTATATATATATATATACGCGTCGAATTGTATACTTCCTCCGGTGGTGCGTCGGTCAAAAATCAATCAGCTTGAAAAAGCTGCAGCAACTGTTCATTCCAGCCTAAAAAAACCGTAGCAGTTTACATCATTTTACAGCTAATCTTAAAGGGGGTCCCCCTAAGAGATTCTGTTTACCATAGTTGCCTTGCTAAAACCGTAACGCAGGGAAATAAAATAGGTGGCAAAAAATCTATAGATTTGGAGGTTTAAACTGAAAACTATGAAAATACTCGTAGCATAAAACTATAGAATAGGGTTACGTTTATTGGGATAAAAATTATAATGAGTAATTATTCTAAAAATAGACAAAAACTCCATGTTGTGAGTGCTATTAGTAATCATTAGGCATTAGAAACCAATAAAGCCTTCGGACTGTAATCCGACACTCGTACAGCTGGCGGCGGCAGGTGTGTCGCGGGGTACGGTTACCAATAACACTTGCTCATTATCATTTGGACAATATCTTTTATTGCTTTTTGTCTTCAAAAATTGATGATTGTCAAATAATGATTGTCTACATGATATTGCGACGATGATGCTAAGACTTTCATAACTGTCCATAAATGCCGTAAGCAGGTACGCAATTTATTTTTTAGCAAGTCCAGCTTTGCGCCCTGCTTATTTATGAAACATGTCGCTGTGCACAAATAACTTTAGAAAAGATTTTTTTAGAAATTATACCTTTTTTAGCATGCTATCTTATTCAGTTAGGTAATTGTAATCAAAAGAGACTTTTCATTCACCCGTTGCTGAATATCAAATTCAAAATAATGTACGTACAATACACTGAATAATCCATCATCATTTTTTCAAACGTCGAGAAAATTTGTTTTTATCGGGCAAAAGTGCCTTTAATAACTACAACAAAATACAATACTACTTAATATGCTAAAACTACATACACAACTACTACACATAAAAAGCAATTGGATCATCCATAGACCCTCGAAGGTTTAAAGATAATCCAAATGCTCAAGCCCACTGCCCAGTATGCTGGCTGCGGTGCCACGCTGAATAGCAATGCGTATGCGTTAAGCCAAATAAGCACCAGAATTTTGATCACGCGTCGCGTCCACCAGACGCTCAGGAAAACTTTTGAAAACAAGATGAGCTCCCGGCCCCCACGGACCCTATGTCTTAACTCTAAATGGCTCAAATATGTAACCACTACCGAAGTTAGATACTATCATTTTGTACTTGAAGCATTTCAATTACATAAAACAAAAAAAAAACTACACACTATCAATTTTATCAATACAAAGATCACTACTGTGCTTAATGAATTGAAAAATCGGTTCCATCTGGTTTATCAACGCGTGTTCTGTCATGATGTGTCATAGTTAATTTAGCAGACCGCCCGTGGAGCCATCAGGTCAGCTCCGGTGGAATTAGCCGGCCGTGTAATGAAGTCGCCATCAACATACAGATGAGCTGTAAGAACAGCTGGGCTGTGTGGCGATCGCATTCGTAGGCAAATACGTAGTTTTTTAAATGGAGTCTCGTATCCGGCCTTCAGTTATACGGATTTGCAATTATCCACACTAATAAGCGCAGTCGAAAAAAACACACGAAACGCCGCGCGATTTCTGGGGCTCTATTTTTCAACTTCGAATACCTGGAAACGTATATGGAACTTTGACAGGTAGAGGTTGTATGGAGAATCTCTATGTTGTCTTTGGAAGTTGTGGACACTCCATATAAGTTTCGAATACGAAAATATAATTAAATTATACATAATACGACTTAGTGTGAGAATAGCGAGACATTTTCGATCAAAATCAAAGTTTCGTAATCAGAGAGCTGATGTCATGGCGGTGCCCTGCTGACATCAAATTTAATAACTCCGTAATTAATGGTTATTGCTATTAATTAGTGACTGGTTTTAAATAAAGGATGACTTAATTCTAAATTAGAAATATGAGCTTTTAGCTATGACGAATAAATAAAAATTGACAGAAAAATACGAGGTGTGGTGTCATCGATCGATTAGTGACCTCATTAATTAAATAATCATTATTTTCACTGTTTCTACGGTTTTTATTTTATAGCATATGTTTCATGGCAAACTAGGATAAGGTAGTATAAATTACCCTTATAGGGTATGGCAATTTATATATATATATATATATATAACTATATAAAACATATCAGCTAAGAACCGCATGTAAATTTCATATGTTGCAATAAATGATTAGAGTTTGAGTTTGAGGTAGCGTTTTAGATTAATAAATGATTGTCATATCAGTAGTAGAGCGTTTGTTTACTGAAAAACGTGCCTATTATGTTGGTTTGTTATATAATTATATTTTTTTAAATAACGGTTGGTAGTAGCTTACAACTTCTGTGTGCCAGCAACTTTCGAACGAAATACATTGGTCAACTTTATGAATATATGTCTTACGCAGAACTGGAATATATGTAGTTTGCTGCTCTATTGGCCATAAGTTTTCCATGACATATGCCATAAAATGACATATGTATTTTATTTATCTATTGTGGCTCCCACAGAGATATCAGAGGTATAATGTGGGCGATTGAGAAAAGAAAGAAAGAGATGCATTGATTGCATTGATGGCATGGGTTAGAAAGAGATATGAAAAATATCTCGATTCAGTGGCTAGTTGCCGCGTTTTTCTGTCAATA
This sequence comes from Hypomecis punctinalis, assembly GCA_949316475.1. NCBI lineage: Eukaryota > Metazoa > Arthropoda > Insecta > Lepidoptera > Geometridae > Hypomecis > Hypomecis punctinalis. Next base: position 163,408 of record OX438818.1, read on the forward strand.
GTGTCAAATTTTAAGACATATATTTGACAGTTTTAATATCTGGTAGTTATTGTCTATATTTTTTGCGGTTGAGAATTGCCTCAAGCGACAACAGCGAAAACTCTGGCTCCTATCCCCGGATTTTTTCCAGGATTACATTACAGACATGTCTTGTCATAATTATGTCATTATAAGTACGTCTAAAATGACTTTTACTCACTTGTCTAACTTTAACATCGGCAGATGCAGAATTAATTCAATGAAATAAATTATTGATTTTGTTTGAATGACATCTAAAAGAGTTATTTGTTTATGAATGGGGCGACAGTGGTTCAGTGGGTCGCGCGCCGGGGTCGCCGGTCACGGCCCGCGGGTTCGTTACTGATGTTTATGCATCACTTCTTTGCATATTTTACTTTGACATTGACATTCTTTCCGTGTGTTGCGTAAGGTTCCGTTTTATTGGTTGTTATCGCAGTTTACGTCTTTTTCGTTAATTTAATGGACTGATTTTATTCTTATTTTATTGCAAATTTGGAAAAAAACCGGTAAAGCTCTGACTGTGGGTTCCAAATAAATGGATGCGTTTCTTTCTTACTTTACTTCGTTTTTTAATATGATTAGCAAAAATGTACCCACTACCAAAACCAAAACCAAGCCAAAAAAATCAATGATGCACTCATTTATCTTAACTCATATTATATAGCCAAAAGTATGTTTGATGTTTCTTTGGTTTGTTTTATACTTCTTCACGCTGCAACAGAGTGAAGATTTTTGTTTTTTGTAGTGGTTTTATCTTCTCTACTACTCTTTATTTGAAAAAAAAGGGTTCCAAGGGATAGCACAAAAACGTCACGCGTCAAAAAAAATCAAGCGGATGAAGTCACACTTTTATTTCAATTCTAATGTAATGTTATGTTTATTAATTCTTCATTTCTACTGTAACTTTATTATGTATTTTTTTTGACATTCACAAGCATACATAATTGTAACTAAGTTGAAAAATAAATGAAACGGGTTAAAACGTAAAGTTTTTTAAATCTTTGAATAAATGTCATAAACCACACGACTATTTACGTTTTAAATATGTTCCAAAAATGAAAAGCCACGATATGATCGAGATCGAAACTGCGGAACAAAGTTTGTAGGTCATATGATACAGCATCGCAACACGCGTGAAGCCATTATTACCTCAGAACTCACAGTTCCATTATTCCCATTCTCGCATACCGCACGCACAATCCGCCATTTTTCCTATTTCGTAACGCGGTTCCCACCATTCATCACCTGTACCCAAATGCCACTCGCGGTTTGATGGCCCATTGTTACGTGTAGGACGTTCGTGTATGAGGTGATTGAAATGTCGAGTACTTGGTCATTTAGGTAGCATATTTGTTGCGGAATACAGTTGCAAAGTAAAAACTTTTGATTGCATCGTTGTGGTGATCTGATTGAAATTAAGCGTGTTCGGTCCAAGCTATAAAATTGTCTGGACTGTACTGTACCAGCCTTTTTAATAGTCCACTGCAGGACGTAGGCCTACCCACGAAGGGTGATTGGGCCATATCCACCACGCTGGCCCAGTGCGGGTTGGTGGATTCACGCCATTGAATTTCTTCTACAGTCGTATGCAGGTTGCCTCACGATGTTTTCTTTCACCGAAAAGTCAATGATGTGAAATTCCGTACATAAATTCCAAAGAAACTCATTGGTACGGGATCGGGATTTGAACCCACGACCTCACGATTCCAGGTCGGGTGTTACTACCACTAAACCACCAAGGCTTATATATTTGTCTAAAATATCAAAATATTCGCACGCGGCGTAACCACTGGCAAAAGCTAGTCCTAACTGTTTGCCGCTGTCACAGATTGAACAGCAATAGCACGAGCTAGAGCTATCTATTCATAAGTAAAACGTATAAAAACAGATACTAAAATCAGTCCTCACTACGAGAACACCCTAAACAGGAAGCACTTTTTTACGATGTGATCTGATTTTTGTCCTCGTATGCTTTCGTTCCACCAGTTCGCGTTATCAGCGTGACATCACAGCAGTGATAAGCAGAAACATACCACTGGTGTCGGACACCACCGCCGAACAATACCCGTTGTGACATAGTGAAATAATAACCTATACATTGTACTAGCTACGTTGTGATGACTCGCCGCAAGAGGCGTGAAGGCTTGCAACATTGGTGGCACATTGTTATAAATTACTAGCGTGATTATCAAGTTTTTGGATCGAAACGGTTCTGAAACGGTGACATAAAAAGCTATTTTACTACGGTGTGCGGTAGCTGAACTGGGCGAGGATGCGTACCGAAACTGCACTGTGACGAATAAAAAGTAAAAATGTGAAGATTTTCTATGTTTATGTTATACATATCTGTGATTTATGTAGAACGGCGGTATTGGGTCTTTTCTTGTATGTAATTGACAGACTTTGAAAAAATAACAGAAGTTTTTATCTGCACAAAGTAGCAAGTGATTGCATAGTTACATGCAGTGTCGTGTGGATAAGTATTTGTTTGATCAATCATTTTTTGTATAGATTTATATTAAATACACTTATTGGCTACAGTATTGTGATTAATTGTTTATTCAACCGAAAATTTACAATAAAAATACCGGAAAAAATATAAGACACTTAACTAGATTAATATATTGTACTACTATACGCAATAAAACATGAGATATATTAATAAATACCTTTTTTTAATGTGCTCAAATCGTGAAAGTTTGAAAATAACATAGATTATTATATTATATAATATTCTTAGATAGATTTCTGCATGGTAAATTTTACGAAAAAAACTTAAATTTTTAGGGTTCCGTACCTCAAACGAAAAAAACGGAACCCTTATAGGATCACTTTGTTGTCTGTCTGTCCGTCTGTCCGTCTGTGTGTATGTCGAGACTTTTTATCTCGGGAACGCGTAAAGATATCGAGTTGAAATTTAAACTGTATACGTATATCTATAGTATCTTGCAGTCGTGTAAAAGAAAAACTTCATAGTTATCATTTAATAAAGTTGGAGCAGTTTATGTCGTAAAAAAACGCATATTTCGCACTCACAAAATTCAAAACATACAGGGTACTTCCCGTTGAAGTAGAACTATGAAATTTGGCGAGAAGCAATTTCTCACAGTACACATATAGGAATAAATCTGAAAACTGTACATTTTTATTTAAATCACAAAAAATAGGGCCTCAAAATTCACAAAATATGGGTTGCAAATTCAAAGTGAGTAAATCGTATCATTTAAGGTCTCATATGCAAGAACTTCATTAGCACATGCTAAAACAGGTTTTTAATTATTTTAACAATGTGTTTGTACGGAACCCTCGATGTGCGAGCCTGACTCGCAACAAACTTGTCCGGTTTTTTATTTAAAGAACTGTTATAATTTGACATATCATTAGGAGTCATCCAGCTCATTCAGGTCAAACCTACACTTTCTATAAAGTGTAGCTCATCATGAAGTGACTCTACTCCACATAGAGACATGTGAAGCGAGCGATGTAGAGCAGATCATTTGCATGGCGGTACCTAGAGCAATGACTCTACGCTTTCTCAACGGATCTTGTGCAAAGAACCGGTATAAGACCGGTACAAAACATTATATCACTTGGAGCGGTTTAAAATGTACTATTTTTAGTTTATTATGCAAGGTGGGCAATATACTCGTACTTAGATGTTTTTTAATCAAATAAATACTCTGTAAAAGCGTATATTTTGCAGAGAATTAACTACACAGCATACGGGACTAATAACAATAATGACAATGCCACGACAACACTATGCTATAGTAGCTACTAGTAGGTAGTAAAATATCTAATCGAGCAATTTCTTGACGGGCATGCTACTTTTCGGCTATACGTAGCCAACTTCATTAAAATCCACCAACCCGCACTGGGCCAGCGTGGTGGATTTAGCCCAACCACCCTTCGTGGGTAGGCCTACGTTCTGCAGTGGACTATTAATAAAAGGGTGGTACAGTAGCCAACTTGATAAAACATGGCATTTTTTAATTCAGCTGTATTCATTTTTATTTCGCACTAGCGACCCGCCCCGACTTTGCACGGGTACTATACAAATAAACCTTTCTCATAAATCACTCTATATATATATACAAAAACCGCATCAAAATCCATTGCGTAGTTTTGAAGATTTAGGCATACACAGGGACAGACAGACAGCGGGAAGCGACTTTTTTATATACTATGTAGTGATGATGTGATTTAACGCGACTCTGTTTGTAAAAGCTTTTGTTGTATATTTATTTGCAATGTTTCGTAGCGTTGCGCGCGCGTTGATATCTTTTGTACTAATACGTAATGCGCTACGCCGCGGTGCCAGGTCATAACGCCTTGTGTTCTTACGTTTCCTGAGAAAAGTTGTTTAGGCCAGGTTTGCTAGCCCAGGAAGCTAGCTAGGATCGGCTAGCCCTCGTGTCAGAGTTCTTAAGCCGTCGTTAGGCATCTGACATGGTAGACCCTGTTGAAACAATCGGGCTTATAATTTAATGCGTCATAGGAGCCACGATAGCGTTCAATTGGAAATGCTACCCGCGGTCACCCATCCAAACACTGACCAATCTGAACGTTGCTTAGAAACACCTAATCAATCTACGCTATAAGCGCTACACATTATTCTCTGCTCGAGTTCACTAAACTTGTGCTCTTCTTATTATTACAAGTACATCTGCTAAGTCGTGGAAAACATGTTGTTCATGCTTTCTAACCTGCTTGATGAAATTAATGGGTTTTCCGTTTATATCTCTTGTAAAAGTGTAATTAAGAAAATCTTATAGCTTATTCGGTGTTTTATAAATACTGCAATGAGTACACAGAAATAGCAACAATGATACTAAATTTACTAAGGTCTTGTCGGACCTGCTAAGGCAATTGCATTGAAACTTACGAAAAAAATTTCATGAAAAAGTCAAAGCAGAAGATGATAAATAATAATCGATCGTTGTTTTGAAACTTTTGCGATTTGAACACATTATTATTATATACTACGGGATAAATCGCGCATTAAAATTTCGAGATAAATAAGTGGAGTCTACCCGGTCGATGCAACTCGGCCGAAACGTAGGGATGAGGAGGTATTTTTTATCTCGTAATTTTAGTGCGCAACTAGTCCCATAGTATATAATAATAATAATCGATCGATCATTTATTTCTACATTTTGGGCTTTCAAGACTTCACTTGACAGGTCTATAGTAAATATCACTACATAATATAAAACAAAGTCGCTTCCCTGTCTGTTTGTCCCTATGTATGCTTATATCTTTAAAACAAAGCAACGGATTTTGATGCGTTTTTTAAAATTGATAGAGTGATTCAAGAAAAAGGGTTATATGTATAATACACCTGTGCAAAGCTGGGGCGGGTCACTAGTACTTTATAAAATGAATGTTTTTCATGGCTTTAGTCAAAGAGAATAACAATTTGATATTCTTTAACTCTCAAAAAAGTCTAGCCTATTGTGGTGTTTGTAGGCCTATGTTTAGACATAACATTTTTAAACATCTTGTTTTGTCTACTTATACGTACTCGTAAATATTTCTAGTAAGACATGTACCCCGTAAGTTTATTTCTTTTAAATATTGTTGTTATTTTTACATAATATATGAATTATTTCCATCCAGTCTGCGGAACTCGTAATCTGCTATACAATCTTTCCGCTCCAACACAATCCGGGAATGTTCAAGGTTAACGGTTTAGGCCATTCATGCTCTGATTCAATTAATCCAACGTGAATAGGTATTTCCTCGACCAGCGTGTGAACGATATCTGTTACGTCACTGTTATGTTAAAACTGAATCAAATTTTATATCGCAGGATCTAGTAGACTGCAAGCCACTTTCAATCACTCTTATTGGAGATCTAGGATTGAGACCTATGCCCAGCAGTGGATGTCCAATGGCTGAAACGACGATGACGAATAAAATTTAGTTTCAACTGGGTACAGTCTTAACCAAATCCAACAATAGTCCAGTGCAGCGATTGTTGCCGCAGAGCATGTAATGACGATATAATAATTAGAAGACGAAATGAAAAAAATTATGCATTTAAGAATTATAATTCATGCAACTTTTTTTTTATTAAAATATTTATTTATTCACTGCGGGTTATAATGCCCTCTTTATAGTGACTGCAGTAATTGGATAAACACGATTAGTGAATCAATGGAAAGGGCTATGCCCGGAGTTTCTCTGCGAGATAGAATCAGAAATGAGGAGGTTCGTAGAAAAAAATAGTTACCGACATAGCCCAGCGGATTTGGAAGTTGAAATGGGAATTGGTAGGACACATAGCGCGGAGGACTGATGATCCATGGGATTAAAAAGTTATCGAGTGGAGACCACGTGCCGGCAAGCGAAGCGTAGGACGTCCACCCATGGACGGATGACCTCATTAAGACCACAAGATTGCGCTGGATGCAAGCCGCTACGAACTGGTCTTTTTGGAGATCTTTAGATGAGGCCTATGTACAACAGTGGGCGTCTAGTGGCTGATGGATGGATATAAATGCTGTGGATTTAACCTCCTGCGTACATCTGTACTACACAAAGTACGTAGGAAAAATAATAATCTGTGGTCTCTATTTTCATTATTAGTTCTAAAAATATGTTACTGGCGACATCTAGTGACTACATTGGCTAATAGAAAAAATAAAACAACACATTTGACATTTGTCATTCTTATGAAAATGGCGTCGGAAGGCGGGCGAGCGAACGTGCGTTCACGCAAAAGTAAGTTTATCCATGATAATCTTTTCTGTTTTTATGTGATTTCATAGTTTTTTGTGTAAAAACAGTTATTGATAGTACAAATTAATTGTTCAAAGAAATATTTTACCGATAAAATCAAATATTCCTAACCTAACATTCATACATTTCCTATGTCCTCTGCAAAGTACAAAAGTATGTAATTAATATATTTCACGTCTGACTTCCCGAGTACTTTATGAAGTATGTTAACAATTTCTTCATTTTTTTTAGATTTAACACCTAACCTCATCGCAGAAATTTTGAATGACTCCGACTTCGACAACTCTGGAGATGATTCAGACGATGATCCCGAGTTTCAACCACCAGAAACCAACCAAACAGTATGTGATCACCTTATAAGCGGTTCCAGTAGTTCAAGCAAAGATGAAGATGATTTGGCTATTTCTGTGTCTTCTCCAGCAACATCAGACAAGTCGGACAGTCTTTCAACTTCGTCATACTTACCACGAGCAAGAGGACGTTCAAAGGGAACATCTCGAGGGCATCTTCGTGGCCGGGGTAGAGGTGATAACTCACTGGACAATACGCGTAATTTCACATCTTTTCGACCTAGCCGTTGTAAATGCTTGGTTGCAGTGTAGAATGGTAGAAGTAGAGAAAGGTACATCAAAGAAAAATATCGTACAAATGCGAGAATACAAGCTAAATTTAGGCACCAAACTAATTGATGACAATGAAGAAGAATCTGGTGATGATGGTGAAATTGAGTACAAAGAACTTGAGCCGAAACATAAAAAAACGTAAGATTTTAAATAAACCAGTTCCTTCCAAAGAAAACCGTACCAAAAGTGCAGCGCATTTGCCAGCATATGGTACAAAACAATGTCGCTGCAGAAATAATGCCTGTGATAAAAAAAACTACGGTATTTTGCAAGAAATGTGAAATTTACCTATGTTTTACGCCAAATCGGAATTGTTTTACTGATTTCCATGAAGACTGTTAATTCCTAGTTGACTGTTGAGTCCTACAAACTTTAATATCAGTATAAATGATTGATCTCTAATGTTCCTCCTATTGAATTACTATAAGTTTGTAAGAAGAGTGTAGTTTTTTTTAAATATGTCGTGAAGAAGAGTTTAGTTTCTGTTAATTTTGAAACATAATAAAACTACTTAAAATTATACATCCGATTTTTTATTTATTGCTCCTATCTGGTCATTACGCTACCAAAAATAGGCTACGTCCTTTATGAAGCACATAATAGTTTAGTTCCCTTGTACTTTGTATAGAACATAGTGAAAAACCAGGTTTTCCGGTACTTGATTTTTTCTAATATTTTTCCCGTACTAAGTGATAGTCTAATAGTGCAATACAAAAGTTTCAGAAAGAAACAATAGAAAAAGGGTGTCTGGTACTCAGGAGGTTAAATATCACAGTAGTTTGACACTGACAATGGACCTTAACTGCAATTATTAAGTCAAATATTTGTGTACAGTTACTTAGCGTAGTCTCAAGAAAGTAGTACACTTACTTTTATTTCTAACGGCTAGTAACAGATTTACAATAAATCTGCCTAATCTTCACAGTCTTGCACGTTTAGTCATTCACCTAACGGTGATTGAAAGGTAAGTAATGTGTCTCAGGTGTAGTTCGTCATATGAAAGCCAAAGTGAGGAGTACGCGCGGGCACGTCGCCGCAAAAATGCGAGAAAGCGAACGCGGGGAAAGTGAATTCGACGAGAGCGCCTCTCGCGTCGCTCTCGTGCCATCGCTCGATCATCGCTACTGACTGCACTGGTAGTTGACGTTACTCATTAAAGTTCACTATACTGGTTTATTAACACTACATTTTACTTGCGAAATGCTCATAGCGTGGTTTGACAAGGTGTTTAATATTTATTAACAATCACTGAAATCAAGCAACGAATGTTGTTTTTAAACTTTCGGGATTTGAACACATTATTATTATATACTACGGGACTAATCGCGCTCTAAAATTACGAGATAAAACGCTTTCATTATTTGTCTACACAAAATATTGCTATACAACGTGGCACTGGGGCCAGTATTTTGGGAACTGTTCCCGCTGATAGTGGGCGTTTAGATTAGGGTTTTCATCGTCACCTATGTCATACTCCATTTTTTTAGTTAAACTGTTTTTTTTTAATTTGTTTTGGTTTGTACGTTTAGCGTAGTAGTTGTAATATATAGTTAGGTTTATGAAATGTTATTTAGGTTTCGAGATAAATAATTTAATTATAAATAATTTATTCCCAACTGAAGTTCTAAATGAATATAGATTAAAAAAACCTTCAAGAATACGTAGTGTTACAGTATTGTTAAAAATTATTGACTCTTTTTTATTTAGTTAATTATTTATTTTATGCACATTTTGTTACTTATCACACACATTAAAACTGCAACGCCAAACAAAAAGATCAGTAACCTCAAAATAAGTAGCAGTCGCCATAAATTTATCTTGCAGCCTACACCATCACAAACTAACACTGCACACCACATCCAATGCAATAGAGTTGTTTACAACTGGAATAGGTTGCCCGAGGATGTCATCTCAGCAAGAACTATAAACACATTTAAGAATGGACTGGACCTTTGGATAAAGAAGGAAAAAAAGTCTTTGACAGATAAATACTTATTTTATTCGATTCTGCTTGATATATGATTCTGCTTGAGACATCAGTATACACTGCTCGCCTATAAACAAATAAATAAAATGAATTGAATTGATTTAGGGCAGTATTATGATAACATATTTTTTATGATGTCACGGAAGCGCCGCAGGTGCGATTGTACCACAGTTGTCCTATTAATCTCTGAATTCCTCGCTCCATCCGCGCCCTCGTCGGCGGCGCCTCGATCGCTTCCGCCCAGGATGGCGATAATGTTCGCCAGGATGTCGTGACGTCACATCAACTTCCGTCTCTCAGATACGCACGTACAATAGGCACCTTATGTGCCTTTACCCTTATCTGATTTAGAAATTAATAAACGAAGTGCGAACGAAATTGCGAACAAAACATATTGGTAACAGTTTTAAGTTGTTTGTTTTATTTCACTAAAAACCTTCTTCCCTAACTTATTAGTATATTCGCCATTTTTGGCACTAATTTAAGATATTTAAGATAGCTTCTGTTTTAGTTATTAATATTTGTGCACACAATCAAGAAATAGTTATTACTGTCTGTCAGTATATTCAGATCTTAATAAACAAGATTGAGAACGAAACAAATTGTAACTATACATATACCTACTAAAATGTATTTAACTAAATTTTAAAAACAAAAATATAAAATATTATAAATATGTCAATTATAAGAAATGACACGAACATGAATAAACAATAATAAATATCACGATTATAAAAAATAAAAACACAACAAATTGTAGTGTATCAGTTCTATCGACTTTTTTTTTCTTTTTATCAGTTCAAATTCGCTTTTGTTAATTTTTTGGTGTCATCAAATAATCAAACAATAAACTAAAATCTTTGTTTTTAGTAAATATTAGTGTATTTCCGCTATCTTGTTGTAGATTCTTGCGAGCGACTTCGAAGAGTCAACACGTCCTGAAGATGCCTCGTTAAGAGGCGAAACACGTGTCGAACAGAGTGTAGTGCAGTTAGAATAAGGGTGTTATTTATTAGTGAAGTGTTTTCAATATTTAGTCATATAACTTAAAAGATTTTTTTTAAAATGTCCTTGTACTTATTTGCCTACAACAAGATAGCGGAAATACACTAAATATTTATTTAAAACAAAGATTTGAAGATGAATTTCCGCAAAGTAACGCCTGATTCAATCAACTAAACAATAAACTAAAATCCCATAGAAAACAATTTAAACAGGTCAATTTAGCAATTTATCTACAGTGATGCCTATCTCACTTGACTAAAACTATGTGTAGAGCTTTTAAAGCCCTTTTCAGGTCGTGCAACTGAAACTAGCGTATAAACGAACCACACCTATCCAGCCTCGTCGTCATCACAGTAATTAAACTCCACAATTTGTGCGTAATTAAAAAGCCGAGGCCCAGTAAGGCTCTAGCACACTAGCGATTGCGATTTAGTTGCTTTTCACAAGCTCGATTTTGAATGCTTTAGTCTGAATTTAAAAGGTGTTGTTTTGTGTATGTACTCATCACTAAGAAGATTTTTTACCATTGTAACACTAATCTCTAAAAACTAAACTAAAGTATTTTTTGTATGGCCCCTATAATATACACCAAGATTCCCAAAGACATACGAGACCTAAACATTGGAATGTTTAAATGTAAATTAAAATCCTTGCTAGCCGAAAAATGTTACTATGAAATCTGGGAATTCTTAACAAAAATGTTTTAAATTCCGATTAATTTTTATTATTTGACTTTTTTATTATTATTATGTCTGTTTATTGATTTTTGACATGGTGACTTATGAATATATTTTTGTGTGACATTTTCTAGGTTATATTTGAAATTATGTTATTGAAATTCTAAGTATATATGACATTTTATTTACATTTTGAATTTCAAGACGTTTATTTTAATATTTGTACGCCACCACGGCAAGAAAATGCGCTCTCTATATATATATATATATATATATCGCTTTGAACATCTGTATACAAATTTATATGTTCTTTGCATATATAAATTACCATGTTTTCTTACAAATAAATAATCTTGAATCTTGAATCTCTATATTGTAGAAGAATTTCGCCGTTTCATACAAAATATTAGTTAACTTCTAACGAAAGTGGATCAGCTGATTTTTTTCTGTGATATCGCAAAAACCGAATGATTCACCTGTCCTAAACAAGCTTTGACTAAGCCCTAACAAAGAAAGAAGAACTTTACACAGTTAATATTTAATACAAAGACAATTATTCTACATTACCACCTAAGTTAAGTTCATAATAGTACCGATACGGTAAAGAAAAGTAGTTCCACGTAAACGTAGGTTGCAGTTGTATATATGAAATATTGTTGCCTCATCAAGTTGCTTACTGCTTTTTTTATTCCAATTGAAACTCCCCCTAATATCCTGATTTCGCGTGCAAAGTGTAATGTCAGTACTGAGCGACCAGATTCAGTATTACAAAAAACAGAGCTCCAATGCCGAAATACGTCAATCTGTCTGAGCCTTTAGAATCTCGTTTAGCTACGCAACTGTAGCCCGTAAACCGCTGCGTCGACCTGAATGTAACTACCGCGGGCAAACATTTCAAATGAAAAGAAGCTTCACTGACCCGGCTCGGATTCATTTCCACGATTGTACGGAATATACTAGTTAAATAGACCCTGTAAAATGTCTACAACTTCCTGCAATTTATCGCACGTAAAACTTGCAGTAAATGTCCAAGTTGAAAAATCTGAAGCTGTCCGTGAACTAGTAAACTTTTCAGCAGCTAAATGCATGGCTATTTGGGGCTGCATGTTTTAGCAAAGTTACTTGTGAGTATGTTTTTATTTTAGATTAAGCCATTCAAAAAAGTAACTTCGTATAAACGTAGTGATATATACCGTAATTTGATTAAGTGTTTGTTAGCGATTACCGATGTTAAACAACGTCGAGCAAGAATTTGCTTAGATATATTCTTTGATACCCTGCGTTTTTCTGTTACATTATTTCATTATCTTTTCTTCTTTTTAAAATAAAGCAGATCATTTAGAAACGGCCACAGAGAATAGGCTGGTTATCCGCTAACGAGTGCGGAGATGTACCGATCATTATGCAGATTTGACGCATATTTAGGTATTTAAGCCACCCGGGCCGGGACTAGTCAGGGATCTGATTGCCCCGGGGCAGATGCGACTAAGTCATAGGTCTTAGAACATTAGATATAAAATCGTTTCTGTCTTGCTTGCACTAGCTAGTTTGTTTTAATACATAATAAGGCTACATTTGGCCACCAACTCGCCTCTTGGAAAGCAAAGTTGTAGCCGAAGATAGAGTATGTAGTAAATTATATAATTAGAAGATACCTATTCACTCTTGCCTGAAAGATATCCAGATTGTAATAGTCAGGAAACAATGACGGAGGTAGGGAATTCCAAACTCAGGCAGTCGGCATTTTGAAGGAAGAAGCAAATCGCTCGAAGGCAATCGAGCACGTGGTATGACAACAATTTAGGGATGGTATTTAAGCGATTTCTGTCTTGTTGTGAAATGGAGATGAAGGATGGTCGTGGAGTTAGTGCATATGTAGTATATGTAGAGTCATTAAACTCAATAAATAGTCCGCACTTGACCACCAACTCACATGATGGTAAGCGACGTTGTAGTCTAAGATGAAGCACGCAGACTCAGAAGATTCCTATTCACTCTGACATTCCGGTAATTAGCAATTGATACAAGTCCGAGGCCATCTATATAGGGTTACCAAAACTAGTGTACTAAACCGAAAGTAGGTTATTCAGACCATCATTATGAACAACTTTTACTATGGGACCAACCCGGATCCAGACAAAACTGCAACTCGGAATCGGCAAAATTTATAAAACAGTTGATTGTTTTCTTGAATTCCGGATTAGCCTCCTAGTAAAAGTTGTTCGTAATGATGGTCTGAATAAATAAATAAATATTTATTGTACCTATACCAAAAATTACAACACACAACAGAAACTACCCAAAAAGAAAATGTTAAAAAAGGCGGCCTTATCGTCTTCAGCGATTTCTACCAGGCAGCCTTTGGATGAACTGGACACGGTAAATAGAAATACGGTCAGTGGTGTATAAATACAGTGAAAAAAATAATCAGAGAGAAAAAATACTAAGATACACTAATAAAAATAATAATAAATAGATAAAGGTATATTTCATAAACATACATAATATTCATATCTTATAACCTACATACAAACAAATATATGTACATATTATACAATATTTAGCCAACATAGGTAAAGATAATGTTGATAATGCTGACTTACCTCCTTTCGGTTCTTTTTTTCTCCTTTTGTTTACCCTGAAACAGATAATACTGTATGCACACACTAGACTCGTAGCTTGGCAAATTGTAACAAGTACAAATGAACCTCTGATTATTTCCGATCCCGTCATTTCCCGGAGCACTCCCGTCGGAATCCCGTCGATATATGAAGAGCTTTTCCCCGGAATAGGTACCTACAGTATTTTCCCGCCGTAATCCACGAATAGAATTTCAAATGAGAGTTAATGATAGACTCGTAGGCTCAGGAATTATGGAAATAATTCGGATTCGGAGGTCTAGATCAGAGCAAGGTTTATTTTATTAAGTTTTAGCTGTAGGTATTGAATATTGGCAAATAATAATATAAGAAGTACCTACCAAGACAAAATAAGTGTTATGTTAATTTTCATCGAAAATTGAACTTTCAAGCTTTAAACAGTTGCCATGAAGCTTTTACTTCAAAATAAACTTTTATAGTTCAATTTTATCAAATTTTATCAAATTAAAATTGATTTCATAGTTTATCTATGGCAAACGTATAATTGAGGAAAAAACAAACAAAGAAGAAAAATAGATAACAACAACAAATATTAGAACTAAACTAACAACCAAACTAGGGTACGTTTTATAGTAATTGTAGTGTGATATGCTCAGAATTTTAAGATTGGATACAATTTTTTTTTAAGTATGAAATAACGTTCTGTAAATTAAAACCCAGTCTTATTCATTAACTCGCATCACATTGACTAATATTTTTGAAACAACGACATTACAAAATTAATACGCTTACATTACAACTAGGAGTTATCGTCAAAATATGGTTAACAAAGTTCCGTGGTAATGTGCGAATATTTCGCGGGGAATGACGCTTTGTTGGCACAACGAGTTCCGCTTCCGAAACCACAAAACAATTGCACATAATGCATCTCTATGGATCTTTCGTCCGACTAAACTCACGCCAATAAGCACCTTATATCATCGCATTTAAAGTTCAATTTTATTTAAACTATAATGTGAAATGAATTGACAGTTGTGCCGTGCAAATTTTAGTCTTATTGTCTTTGATATTAGATTCAGTTTGCAAGAAAAGGTGTGGAGTAGAGTTATGTCAGAGTTACGCAAGATGATGCGTCGCTGCAAGCTGCGCGCTCGTCACAGTTTTGAAAGTAAACATTGTACTGAGAATGAGCAAGCTCTGGGTTAGACAATAATTAGTGCTAACTGGAGTTTGGGACTTGGTTTTGATTTAATCATCACCGTCATTTTCATCAATATAGAATGTAAGAAAGAAAAAATGTCAAGTCGATGGTCATTTTAGACCACATACTATAAGACTTCTGACTCACTGCCGAGACTCTGTTTTCTTCTCTGGCTTCAGTCTGCGATGAGATTGATTGATTGAGTCGCGATTTAAGATTAGATTCAATCACCAAATATTGAGATAAACTGTTCAGACTTCATCACAACAAAGCGGAGCGAAGCATGACGGAGAATTGGAGTCTTTGAGTCCATTACATAGTAATAAGATTTTACTTAACAAAACACAATTTCGTTTTGACTCGTTTTAGTGGAGCTAAAGCAAAAATTAACCTTGAAAAGAAATCTATCCAAAACACACTGCAATCAGTAGGTAATTGTTAAACAAAACAACTAAAATTGGAAAAACCGGTTACAATGAAATCTCACAACGAGATGTAAAAGTGAGCTTTAACAACGTTGTTTATAACTAGTATTAATAGTCGACAATTAGGGGGAAAGTGACGATAAACAGAGCCAGAGCCTAATCCCACGAGAAAGTAGAGCTCAGGGTCACGCACACTGACACAACACTTATTTTGTTACTACTCACACAGAATGACTATGACTTCCTCGGTGATATAGTGGTTAGTAAACCTGACTCCTGTGCCAAGAGGCATGGGTTCGATTCCCATCCGGGGCAAGTAAAACATGAGTGTTTGCTATGTGTCTGGATGTTATCACTTCACTATTACTACATAGTATAAAACAAAGTTGCTTCCCGCTGTCTGTCCCCATGTATACTTACGAGTACATCTTTATAACTACGCAACGGATTTTGATGCGGTTATTTTTAATAGATGGAGTGATTCAAGGGGATGGTTTATATGTATAATACACCTGTGCGAAGACTGGGCGGGTCGCTACTTATCTATATAAGTATGCAATATATCAGTCTCTGGTAAAAAATATTACATATTATGAGCTTTGCTTAGCGGCTTTGCCCGCGTAGCATTGCCTGACACTATGACCTTTGATTGTATTTTGTGCAGATACTATGTTATTATTTTATACTACGGGACTAATCGCGCACTAAAATTACGAGATAAATAAATACCTCCTCATCCCGACGTTTCGGCCGAGTTGCAACGACCGTGGTCACGGGTAGACTGGAATGAAGAACAGCTGGTACCGCCAATTCAATTTGAACTTGAAAAATTGTCATTACGACACACAACACTGACGGTATCTAACAATGTCCTTCTACCTACACTACGCGATTTGCATTTGTTGACAACAGGATTCCACGACGCCGATAACTTAAATCCATCCTCCCGGTTGAAATTCTTATGTTTTTTGATTTCCACCGCTTCACGAACTATTCTTGAAAGGACTTTTGGGTCGTGGAGCTCGATCCAATGACCAGTACCTCCGTCAATCCGTAATGTGTTCAAATCGCGAAAGTTTAAAAACAACAGATACTATGTGAACTCGTTTTATATTCAATCAATTGGTTGGTACCTTTTGAAAACGTATTATTTATCTAATGATTTCTTGGCATGCCGTAAGGTGGATATGGTGGTTTTTTTTTATTTTATCTGTAAGATATCAGTTGTAACCATATGCGCAAGAGTAAATAATGTAAGATTTTAACTAAAATCATGTAAAAAATCAAGACGACCCATTTCTCCGTTGCGGCGTGAAAACGAAAATAACAAGCAACATTTCACCCTGTTCATGGACTTTATTATCTAAATAAAATCTTTGAATAACTAAGATTATCCACAGTAGACTAGAACCAAATCATGATGTACGTTTTTTATGCAAAGAATGAAAACAGTAACTAGAAATCATTTAACTTAATTTATTGAAAATTATTGATGTCATGTAATTATCTATAAGCAAACATTTCACAATTGTAAATAACTGAATCGATTTGTGATTTGAACTTCTACCGCCTAACTACAAAAGACTTAAACACGCTTTAAATACTCTTTAACTGTGCAAATCGTTCTATTAAACAGTGTCTAGGTCTAGAGCGTGCTTAAAACTTTTGTGGTATGACAGCTATTGATTAGCTACTACTAAGATCAAAGCTGAAACTCTAACGTGAACGTGTATTTACATTGACATTTTCTCTATACTATGTTGAATTAATTGCTGTGAACAAGAGTTTATCTATCTGAAGTAATTAAAGTAATTGAACGATAAAAAATATTCCCACAAAGCTCTTACAATGCTCGAACACTTTCTTTTACGATCTATGTTAGATTGACGATGATTGGTCGATGACGTGAGTTGTTAGCGATCTAAATTTAAATAATGGACATGCATTGGCTGTGATGGGTTTTTTATATTGTAGCCATTTTGTTTTTATTCTTAGCGCAGAATATTTTATTGCTCTGTAGAATGTGCATGTTTTGAAAAGTCATTAGTTAGTGAACTTTTGTTTTACTGAATCATTTGTTTTTTTATGTTGATAAAAATATTTTGTTCAATTGATTTGTTCATAAAATAGTATATATAGTTCATAAGTAGTAGTGAAAAATTCACTCTAGTGTGGTCTTAAGTGTATAATTGATTCAAAAAAGGGGTTTCCTAAAAATAGGTTAATTGTTTAAAGATGGTCGTTTTTTTTTGCAATAAGTTAAGCTTTGTGGTCGCTTCAGCGGTTATCTGTTGGTTGAATGAACCAAGTAGTAACGGTGCGGGCAGCGGGCTGGTGCGACTGGCTGAGGCGGCACTGGCCCCAGTAACTGGCTCAAGGCGAGCTGAGGACATTTGGCTCCGACATTCTCGCTACAAATGTCAGCCTCTTTGCAGAAAACATTAACAGCGTTTAATCGAAAGAGATCATGTGTGCGTTGCTGTTCTTGAACAAACTTTTACCGAGCGACGGTTATTTGGAAACAGGATAAGAAAATAGACGTAGGTATGAAGTGTTTATAGAGTTGAAAACTGAGATTGGCCACTTGCTGTGTTTTTTCCTCGCTTTACATAGGTTTGACTGCAAAAATAGTTGTAAAAGAAAACCAACATAAAAGTTTGGGGTTATGTAATGTGGAAATTAAACAAGAGGAGATAAAAAAGACTAATAGTACAAAAATAATCTGTATCTGTGCTCGGCGGAATTGTCTGTGCCGCATGTCGCCATAAAATGTTACTATCAACCGCGCGGTAGTTCTTGAGACTGGCTCTATACAAGGAACATAGTTACCAACACTATTCCAAGTAGTAATTGACGTTTACAATCTTTTTGTGCAGTACGTTAATAAAAATTTAATTTCATTGTTGCAGGCTGGTGTGCGAGCGCTACCGGCGCGTACTTCGGCAAGGAGATCGGACCGCTGTCCCAGCTGCACCACGGCGTGCGCGGGCGCGTGTTCGCCATCGACAGCCGCACGCTCTTCCTACAGGACTTCCACTACGACGGCGAGGGGCCCGGTACGTTACCATTATACATATTTATAACCTATGTCAATACTCCAGCTGATCGCAAACAGACCTGTCACCATAGAGCTGTTACAACCAGAGGGTCGATCGAGAAAAGGTAATGCATTGATTTATTAAGGCATGAGTTATACCTATACACAGAGATTCCAGAAGGATAATGTGGTCGACCGAGAAAAGAAAGAAAGAGATGCAGTGACTCAATATGGCATGAGTTAGAAAGAGACATGAAAAATATCTCGATTCAGTGGCCTTGTTTTTCTCGCAGTAGTTTCAAATTCCAATTAATATTTTGACAGTTTTTACTGTCCCGGACATGATTTTTCAAACGCAAACTCAAATCATTTATTGCAATAAATGAAATTTATGTGCGGTTCTTAACATGTTAATAGTCCACTGCAGGAAGTAGGCCTACCCACGAAGGGTGATTGGGCCATATCCACCACGCTGGCCCAGTGCGGGTTGGTGGATTCACATACGCCATCGAATTTCTTCTAAGGACGTATGCAGGTTGCCTCACGATGTTTTCCTTCACCGAAAAGCCAATGATGTGAAATTCCGTACATAAGTTCCAAAGAAACTCATTGGTACGGGATCGGGATTTGAACCCACGACCTCACGATTGCAGGCGTGGGTACGAGTGGGTAGGCCTACGTCCTGCAGTGGACTATTAAAAAAAAAAGGCTGGTACAGCTACAGCTACAGCTTAACATGTTTTATATAGTTATACATATGACCTTATAAGGGTATGGCAATATTATTATTTGTATTGGAACGATTTATTATTATGTTGTTCATACATTTTTGTGGCCGAGAATTGCCTCGAGCGACGACAGCGTTATCACTACTAGTTGTAATAGCTCTGTGGTTATATAGAAATGAATAATTATTTTTTGCAAAAAATAGCATGACCGACTTCACCCGTGTACAGAATCATTACAACAAAGTCGCTTTCCGCTGTCTGTCCCCATGTTTGCTTATATATTTAAAACTACGCAACGGATTTTGATGTAGTTTGTTTTAATAGATAGAGTAATTCAAAATAAATGTTTATATGTATAATACACCAGTGCGAAGCCGGGGCGCATCGCTTGAACGCAAATATTATGCACGGATCGATGTAGCATTTTTCACATTATTGTTGATTTATCAAAAATGGTTCAGGCGATTTCGATAAAATTAAAATGGGACCAATTTCGAAGTATACTCTTTCCAATAAAAAAAAAGTTATTGAAATCGGACTACTACAAAAAAAGTTATGCGT
Source organism: Hypomecis punctinalis (assembly GCA_949316475.1). Lineage (NCBI taxonomy): Eukaryota > Metazoa > Arthropoda > Insecta > Lepidoptera > Geometridae > Hypomecis > Hypomecis punctinalis. The sequence goes on from OX438818.1 coordinate 183,017, forward strand.
GGTCATACATAAAAAAAATATATGTATACGCGTCGAGTTGTTTACCTCCTCCGGTGGTTCGTCGGTCAAAATATCTCGATTATGTTCTTGTTGTCGTGTTTTTCTTCTGATAGTGTCAAGTTCAATTCACATTTGACAGTTTTGACTCTATTCTAAATTCTCCATACATTTTTGAGGTTGAGAATGGCAACAACGGTATCTCTCTGATTGTATTAGCTCTGTGTGTGTCACACGAAGGCTGAAGCTGGCGCTAAAAGAAACACCTGTCACTGGTGAACACATCAACGATAGAGTTTACAAGAAATAGCGTTTTTTTTTTTTACAAAAAATATAAGGTTATTTGTGTAAACAACAAGTACATAGAATGGCGGATCTGCAATAAGCCAATATAAATAATGCTGACGCGAACATCTGCAAGCAAATAATAAAGACGAGGAAAGCCTCGTCGCGGTATATTGTAAGCTTTTCCTCATAGTGAAAATCTGCCATTAGACTGAATAATAGGTATAGGTACGTAATATATCTTGTGCACAGGAATATATCTTTACATTGGTCGCAAGCTGAATCTGATTAGTTTTTTTTTTAAATCTATTTATCAAATGTATCGCAAATGCGTGACATTCACGCAATACAATGAAACCAATAACTTGGACTAAGATTTACACTAACTCCTCTCTATTGTACAGTCGCATTCTTTCAAATGTCTGTGGGCCATTAATTTAAATGAAAAAAAAAAAAAACAAATTTATCAGACGTAGTCATGGACTTGGCATTTTTTCTTGGACGTAATACCTACTTCTATGGTTAGTAGGCCATTTCTACCAATTTATAAAACTGTTAATTTAGTTTAAATAATTTAATTTAGTATATTTTTTCTTACTTCCCGTTCTCATCCTCTATGGACGATATCCTACTGGATATGTCTACGCTATATCAGCCAGTATTTTTATCCAACGACAAGCTACGCGCCGTGCGGCCTGCCTATCTCTACTTCTATTCGCAAATCCGCCGGAATCTCTTTAAACGTTGTTTCTAAATAAGTTAATGTTGACAGAACAACTGTCTGTTTCCTCTGTTAACAGCTTAAGTCGAATATCAGATCCTAGAGCCGCTGATCCCCTTGTAATAATATCTGGAGCGCAGCAAACTTATGCACTTAGAGGCAGACTTTCCGAGCCAAACGAGAACCCACTCTATGCAACTAATTTAAAGTCTCTTTCAGCTTGGGAAGAGGTTTTAGAGATTTTGTAAGCGTTTTGTTTGTTAAGATAACCACAATATGGAATATTGTACAAACAGTAGCGCAGATTCTAATTGTGTGAAATTGTTACTAACATGCGTGACGTTGGACTGACGAAAATGACAATGGTAGTCAAAACATAAATAAAGAAAGTAAAATGTCCTGAAAACTAGAACGAAAGAAATATTTCTGGGTAATCGTGAACCACTACTTTATTTTGAGAGAAATTCAGTTAAAGTTCTCTTATGTAAAGATATGAAAAATAGTCTTATATATCAGTATAAATTTATACTGAGCTGCTGATATAAGTAGATGCCACTAGTATAATAATAATTATTTTTGCAAAAAATAGCATGACGGACTTCACCTGTGTACAGAATTCGTGAATATTTCGCACGGATCGATGTAGCATTTTTCACATGATTATTGATTTATCAAAAATGGCTCAGCCGATTTCGATAAAATTGAAATGGAACCAATTCTTTCCAATAAAAAAGAACTCTCTCGGAGTACCACTTCCGGTGGTTCGTCGGTCAAAAATAAATTAACAAAAACTCATTACTCTAAAATCCTAAAAAAATATTTTTTTATTAATATTCAGTAAAAAAATAAACACAAAAAAACACAAGCTTGTATATTGTTGGTACAAATTAATGTGATATCCATATACATTATTGTTGATTTATGAAAAACGGCAAAACCGATTTCGATGCAAGTTAAATGGCACCACTTTAAGAGTATGTCTAAATAAAAATAGTTTTTTAAAAACAATCAATTAAGGCAAAACTATCGATGAACACACACAAAAATAAACATAGACGCACATCCTCCTGCTTTTTGAAAGTCCGTAGAAATGGCTACAATGTTTTTGATTTTTCGTGGGTTACTATACTAAATTAAACTGAAAAAAAAATCATACCGCCTCACCACAAAAGATTTAAACATGCTGTAATCACTGTTTAACCGTGTAATTAGTACTGTTAAATATTGTCTGAAGTTCTAAACCGTGCGTGAAATTTTTGTGGTAAGATGATTTGTGTCTAAAGTAAGTCGTTAGTAGGGCTACTGTGATTACTGTGAGTATGTTAATACTGCGTACCAGATGTGCTCCAAGTTAAATGTAATGAAAGAAGAGTTGCTCAAATTGGAGTGAAATGCAGAGAGTTCTGCTCCACGAGCACAGCTACCGCTTTACCGGAGCTCTACCGTTCACGTGCACGTTTCTAGAGTTATTGAAATGTTCCTTTTGTTTGCTCTACGTTTCTTGCTCTTGTTCATTCTGAAACGGGACGCTTACTGCAAGTAAACAGTTAAGTTTTATATGACACTAGCGGACCCGGCGAACTTCGTTTCGCTTTCCGTAAGAACCTTGTACAGAGTATTAGAAAACTACAAAAAAAAATAAGCCAAATCGGTCAAGCCGTTTTCATGTTATGTCGTGACAACGGAAAACGGGTTTAATTTTTATATAATATAGATTTTACAGGGCAGGTGCCTTTATTAACTACAACGAAATACAATAATACTTACTTAAGCTAAAACTACATACTTAAACTAATACATTTAATTGTTATTTTGTTTATTTGAAACACAAAACAGATAACATTTGTAATGTCTTGGGTTAAACCCGGTCTTTTAGTAGGTATCAATGGAGATTTAACCAATATGGAGAGGTCTGTTATAATAAATCGTTGTCGTCGTTGTCGTTTCAGCCATAGGACGTCCACTGCTGGACACAGGCCTCCCCTAAAAATCTCCAATAAGACCGGTTCGTAACGACTTGCATCCAGCGCGATGCTGCGGTCTTAATGAGGTCATCTGTCCACCTTGTGGGTACTCGTCTTACGCTGCGCCCGCCGGTACGTGGTCTTCACTCGAGAACCCATCGGTCATAAGTCCTCCGTGCCATGTGCCCCGTCCACTGCCACTTCAACTTGCCAATCAGCTGGAATCTGTCGGTAACTTTGGTTCGTCTACGGATCTCCTCATTCCTGATTCGATCCCGCATAGAGACTCCGAGCATAGCCCTCTCCATAGCTCGTTGGGCTACTTAGAGCTTACTTATATGGCCCATAGTGAGAGACCACGTTTCTGTGCCATATGTCATCACTTCGACTTGAGGCACTGAGGTATGTCGGACGAAAAGACTAAAACTTATCAAGAAAGTTATAATAAATATATTAAAATAAAACTATTACATTACAAAAAGCATGGCGCATAAAACGTACATTTGGCCAATCCAAATGAATGAATCTAAATTTAGAACAATATGGACTCATATGGTGAACTGCACTATAATAAGTGTCAAGCTGAATTGTACTTGAAATGAGTACGGTATCCGCCAATAATATCTCATTACAAAACCCGAGGCGGGTTTATTTTATTTGGACTGTTATTTTATCAATCTCAATGTACATTATAAAGAGTAGATCTCAACAAAACGAGTAGTCAGCGTACAAAAAAAGTTTTGTTTTTCAATTTAATTCAATTTAGTGTTGAATTATTAGTCAATTAGAAAAGTGACGCTAATTACACGTGCAAAAATTGCTCACGGTGCTGTTTAATGTCTATTTGGATTTATTGCCTTACTGATAAAATATGCCACATAATTACGTCTTCGCATCATAAATTAGGGGTCACCTTTTAACAGAGTAGGTGGAGTCAACACGTAACCCTCATAGCGTAGTTTGACTAGGTATTAGTTTAAAACAGATCGGCACGGTCAGGTCGGTCAGCCTTCTGGATGGGTAACCGCGGGTGGCGCTACCGTGACTCGGATTCACGACTGAGCGCTATCGTGACTCGGATGACATGTCAAATTGTAAATGCCAGTTGCTTTAATCGTTTAGCCGTGTCGGAGGCTTTCAGGCGGCTTTGGAATTTTGACACCAGGACTAGCCACTGGACCTATACGAACTTAACACGTTATCCATGTAACGTTAACGTCCCCTTACTAGTGTTGTTCCAAGTAAATTTTAGAGTGGCCATATGTCAACCTCAAAAAAGCCGTATTTTAAAGAAAATGTGTGGGAAAATTTAACAAAGAGAAAATTTTAAAAAAAAGTCATTTTTAGTATGAAAATATACAGCTTTAAGGGCAGCGAAGCCGTGTTTGCCTTTTTTCGGGTTTTTAAAGAGCCTGAAAACCGGCCTGGAAATACGGCAAGAGCCGTTTCAGGAACATCACTGCCCCTTGCCTACTAAAATGGTCGTGCTTGTGGGCTATTACTGGCAACTAATCTGGTAACCAGTATCAGACCAGAGATAGTGGCCGAAGGAAAACGACATCGCGTGCCGGAGCGAGGCAGCGAGGCGATAGAGACAATAATCATTGCCTAAGACTTGTTATCAGATCTAAAAGCTCACTTAACAGTAACAGTTTTGTCGTTTACAAAGAAATGGCTATCTATATAGCTGCAACTGAATTTCTATCAAATCATTCAAAGAATATTTTTTCGCCGAAATTTTTAGAATTTTTTTTCGAGAATAGCACAACCGACTTCAACGTTGCTATACCCCAATGATTAGTTTATATTTCTGAGTGCCAATTAATGCCATATTTTAGATTACTGTTGATTTATCAAAAGCTGATTAAATTGTAGCAATATTGATAAAATTTATAAATTAAGCTATCAACATTTCTTTTTCGTTTTTACACTCTACATATCCGGGGCCTGTACTTTTTAATTAACAATGTTTCGACTTTTTTTTCCTAACAAGACAATATTTATTTTATATTTTACTAATCTACGTTACGTATATTTCACGATTATTCACGATTTGACGCACGTGCCAGCCATCGTCCTTCTCGACCACATTTTTGGTAACTTGGTAAGTACCTATTCAATATGTTTTTTAACAAAATCAGTCTACTGTGTAAAAAGTTACGCATGTTCAATTATTGTTCAAACATAAAAAAAAACTTGACTTGACTTGAGTTCGTTTCGTTCGTTTTCGTTTTTGGCGGCTACATAGAAAACTTTGTGTTAAACTACACTATATTATGATAAAACTAAAAGTCCAGACTAATGTCCCTCATGCACTTGTATTCAAATTAATTTGCGTTACTTGTCTGTTTTCGTATAAAATTCAATCCCATTTGCTGAAAGATTGCGTAAACTACATTGTTAGCATAAATAACCCGCGAGCTTGCCTTGTTGCCTTATGCATAATGTCCGCGGTATGAAGCGCAGTTTTCGCATATTTTTCGCATTTTGTCACAACACTGCTCTGTTTCGGTGTCGCATAATGCCGCGCGAAGTTTCAGCTATTTTGCGGAGATCCTCGTAAATTAGCATGTGCTTTGTTCACTAACACAATGAACAAGGATTGTGAAATAATTTTCATACCAATGTTATTTTGATAAAATAATTACGTAATAATTAAACTTAAACTCTGTGATTCAATTTGACCAAAGACATTTTTTATTGGAATTTTGGAGTGTATAATTACAGTTCTAAAATAGATTAACAATATATGATAATAACGAAATATAACTAGTAGTTCTTTGAACAATAGAGCTCGCGGCTTTACATTTATAAATCTGTGTTTAAAAAATTACACATGCAAAAAATGTTGTTCATTGCAGTAGTTCTACAACACAACTATTACATTACAACTATTACTAACATTGCAGTAGTTGTGTTGTAGTGGTCTCACCGCTGAGTGAGATTTTTTCAACAACGAAAGATAGTCTCCTATTTTCAACTACTCACCATCCAGTAACAGTTTCTTCCCCGTTGACATCACAAGCGCGTATGCGCCATGCATACGTCCCCAGACATAAAGCTTACGCCACCTGATGTGCCTATTCTTTGCCAAATCTTTTAGTTTTTCAGATTTCGAGCAAATGTCTACACAGCTATAATCCCTTAGCGAAAGTAGTAAAAAATGTCCGAGCGCCGTCATAAATACCGACTTAGATATTTACATTAAATAATTCACAATGACCCGTTTTCTCGAATCTCGATGTTATGCCACCTAATTGGTGCTTGTAACCGAGTAGTTTGGCATCGCACGGCGTTGTAGTCGGCTTGCGACTAACTGAGAGGCCTGCCCACTATGTAGCTTGGGCAGAAGCGTTTAAGCTCGGACACATTTTTGCACGATTTTGACGCTATATTTGTTCTAAGTTTGAGGCTATTTAGTAGTGACCGACTCCACGTGCCTTGTCAATATTGTCTGTATTTTTTGTTATTTCTAGTTTTCTAGTTTATTGTCAAGTTCCACATGCCAAGGAATAAATAAATAAATATTTTGGGACATCTTACACACGGTTTCTGACCCTAAACTAAACAAAGCTTATGATATGGCTGCCAGAGACTGATATACTACATACACTTATTTTTTAAAATACATACTTACATAAATAGTAACTAAATAACACCCAGATACAGAGCAAACACTTATGTTTATCACATAAATATTTGCTCTGGGTGGGGATCGAACCCACACCTCTTTGATCCAGAAGTTAGGGTCACTAACCACTGAGCCACCGAGGCGGTCAGAGAATGGCAAAATAGATTGGAAAAATACAAATAACACCTTGAATGTGCTTTATTTTTGGTGGAATAAATATCATTTCATTTTACTACTGCCAGAATTGATATAAATACTGAAATAGTAAGCCGTGTTAACTTAGTCTGCTGTATCAATTATTCTCCACTGCGCTACTTCCTTTCCGTGGGCAAATGACATGACAAGCGTGTGCGCCGAGCATACGTCACCGGGCACAAAGCATTCGTCACGACGTAAAGCATTCCACGCTTTGTCCTTTGAGGCAATTACAGCGACCCGCGCCCGGCTGGCTCTCCTCGCTGGGTTTCAGTTTAATTGTTACTTCTATTTCTATTTCAATTTTAGAATTTTCTGTAAAGTTTCTACCTTGCAAGGAAAATCGTTCTGAGTAGGGAGTGCCTCTTTGTCACGTTTTTTAGCTCTGGACACACAAAAAGAGACGTGATGTAAACTCTTAACAACTTACACGTTGTAAGTTTGAAGTGAGAATTTACTTACGTAAGATTAGTAAAATGGTGTTAAGAAACGTACTGCGTCAACGCCACAATATGGTGGTGGAATAAGAGCAGAATGATGATGATGAAGCGGTTGCATTGTGTTTGTGATCCATCCAACCATCGCCACAGGATAGTTGGACATAGGCCTCCTCCCGTAGGGATCTTTAAATAAGACCGGTTGAAAGCGGCTTGCATCCAGTGCCATCTTGCGGACTTAAGTTCGTATATGCCGGGTGCCTAGCCCTGGTGTCAGATTTTTTAAGCCGACTGAAGGCTTTGATATAGCTAAACTGTTAATACAACAGAGGCCTACAATTTAACGTGTCTTCCGAGCCACGCTAGCGGTCAGTTGTGAATGCTACCCGCGGTCACCCATCCGAATACTGACCGTGCGGAACGTTGTTAATCTTCGATGATCGCTAACGAACACCTAGTCAAACTACGCTAGGAGCGCTACTTGCGGTCTTGATAAGTACCGTCATCTGTCCACTTTATAGCTTCACGTCCTGCGCTGTGCTTGTCGGTGTGCGGTCTTCACTCGAGAACTTTTCGACCTCTTTGATCATTGCATTGAAATGCAATGTAATAATTTCTACGTTTGCTTGGAAAGCACAGATACGTATAACTATTAAATTCAATGCTCAAAGTACTCTAAGATTATATTTCACAAAACAAGAGCAATAATTTAGAAATAAAAAGCGATATAGTTGGAACAGCGATTCCGTTGGTCGCCGGATATCGCAGATTTCCGCTCCACTTGTACTGCGACTACTTCTTTCAATTAATTTTTATTTCTCCTACATTTTGGTCTCGTAGAGCGTCAGTGCAGTAGCGGAGAATTTAGCTGAAAATTTTAAAGGAATTTCGTTTGAAAATGTACTGGCAAGCGCAGCGTAGGATGTTCACCCACAAAATTGACTGTCGACCGCATTAAGATGACAGGATCGCGCCGAATGCCGAAATTAATAGAGTAGGCTTATCCAGCAGTGGGCCAGTCCTGGAGCAGTGGATATTGGATGAATGGAAAATATTGATGAGCACAAATAATATTTAAACACCTTCAATTAGGACTATGTATGTTGAAATGTAGCTAAAAACTATTTAGATAAGATGCGTACCTATAAGCTTTTGAAAAATGTTTAAATCGTTCGAAATACGCAATTACGCATACGCCATCGAATCTCAAGATATTTTCTTTCACCGATAAGCCATTGTTTTCCATTAACTTTCTATACCTAATTTATTAGCATTTTTTGTTGTTTGAAAAAATAAAAATATTTGAATATAGACATATTTCTGTGTGATAAACCTCGTACGAAATACACTAAATATATTTTAATTTTTCGGCGCTCAACTTCACTGGATTCGCGCACTAATATCAATCAAATCTATATCACCAAATTTTGAGGTCATGTGCATTCAATTTCAAACCGTATTTGAAGTCAGTAAGGTACAGAATATTGTTGCCATACCTAATGCCAGGTGGATGATATGGCTACTTTCCCTAGATCTCTTGATATGATGGATGGTTGAAGCAAACTTAGGTAAAGGCACGGACACACGCGAAAAATATGCTCGGGAGTACTTGAGATTAGTTTTCTTGTAATATGTAAAAATGTGTATCTCAACTTTCAATCATAGTACAGAAAAATGCAAAGTCGATGATCCTAGTACATGTCAATGAAACAAATTTACTTGCTGTCAATAATTTTCAGTCAGTTAATTAGTTACTGTTTTTTGACCGACGAACCACCGGAGGAGGTATACAATTCGACGCGTATATTTTTTTTAATGTATAACCACGCATAACTTTTTTCATAGTGGTCCGATTTCAATAATTATTTTTTTATTGGAAGGAATATACTTCGAAATTGGTCCAATTTAAATTTTATTGAAATCGGCTGAGTCATTTTTGATAAATAAACAATAATGGGAAAAATGCTACATCGATTCGTGCGAAATATTTACACGGAATTCTGTACACGGGTGAAGTCGGTCATGCTAATTTTTGCAAAAAATAATCTTGTAAATATTTGTGACACCTTTAATTGTTCTTTCTCTCTCTCTCTCTCTCTCTCTCTCTCATTGCAAGCTGCTCTTAATCACTTCTATTAAAAAATATAGATGATTTGTTCAATACTCGAACTCATTTTTTTGTACAAACTTGTGTACGTCGATTATAACAATAAACAATATTAAATTGAAATGTCACTTGTTACTAATTACATTAAGCCCTCAGCCTAAGACGACGAGCACGAAGCATACTCCAGTTTTATTTATTCATTTATTTCCATTTCTTTATTTTTATTTGTTTTCGAATTACGTGTCAACAAGTGCAGCGTGAGATTGGTGGACCCAACAAGGTGATCAAGACTGTAGAACATGCTGAATGTAAAAGTCTAATTACTAATGTTATTGGTAACCTATAGGCATATATCCAGAGCTGATAATACCACGTAGATGTAACTGCAGACGTTAGTTTACTATAGAGCTTGTGATCATAACGTTAAGGCGACGCCTGCCTGTCGCCGAACTTGAATGAATAATTGGAAAAAGTAGTCTTAAGCACTCCTCCTCGGGCATTCTTTTCGTTTGAACATAATCTTAATGACTTTTGTTGTCTGCGAACCACTGAGTGTTAGTGGAACTGCTCAACTTACTTAAACTTATTGAAGAACCTTTCCAAAGTTTTCGAATTATCACCTACGGAACGTTTGTCTAGAATACTCTGGGTAGTTCATCTAAAGCTAAACTTAAACTTAGTTTAATCAAAAACAAACTAATCCAATCGCTTCCATAGTAAAAACAGTAAAAAGTAGTATTGTATTATGTTATAGTTAAAGTTTTTTTTTTTCGCCGCCTACCCTCGAGAGTGAAGCAGTGTCGAATTTGCGTTGCTATTTCTAATTTCTTAAAATATTGTTAATTTCGTTAATTCCGTGTTAAAGTAGTGTTATTTTGGTCGATAAACTGTCAATTATTCGGTGGACAGTGTAGTCCATTTGAAATTTTGCTGCAGTGACTTGTAAAATACGAGATAAAATTGGACCGTTTTTTTCCGTGTTTTTTTCTTTGTGAATTCAAATCGATCAACAAAAATGAAGTGCTTTATGTGCTAAAACGACTTTACTGACGACTCCGTGGTGTAATGTGATGGTTGCAACAGATACATCTGCTTGCAATGCAGCAACTTAACCAGTAGTGAGGCGCGCGTCATGGGGCTCAAGGGCAAACGCACGCTTCTGTATCTATGTTATTTGTGCAGAGTAGCCTTGTTTCAAGTGCTCAAGCTCATAAAATCATACATCTTACAGCCTACACCATCACAAACCAACACTGCACACCACATCCTCTGCAATAGAGTTGTCTACAATTGGAATAGGTTGCCTGAGGATGTCATCTCAGCAAGAACTATAAACACATTTAAAAATAGACTAGACCTTTGGATAAAGAAGGAAAAAAATTCCTTGACAGATAAATACTAATTTTATTCGACACTGCTTGATATAGGCACATCAGTATATACTGCTCGCCCTATAAACAAATAAATAAAAATAAATAAAAGCACCTTTGTCCGATGAAAAAAAAACGCTTCCATGATATGAAAATCAAACAGTTAAAAGTGACAATACTACATTACTACTACATAGAAAGAAATTGGATCATCCACAGACCCTTGAAGGTCTAAAGATAATCCAAGTGCTCAAGCCCACTGCCAGTTGGCAGCGTGCCCAGCATGCTGGCAGCATTGCCACGCTGAATGGCAATGCTTATACGTTGAGCCAAATAAACACCAGCATTTTGGTCACGCGTCGCGTCCACCAGACGCTCAGAAAGACTTTTGAAAACGAGATGAGCTCCCGGCCCCCACGGACCCAAAGTCTCAACTCCAAATGGCTCAAATATGTAACCACTGCCGAGGTTAGCATATTTGCGCCGCTTGTGCTGCTCAGCCGAATTGGCCGCCGCTCCAGCCCTACTCTGAGTCTCAGGAAGATGTGACGGTGCCAAAGTATCGACGCAAGTTGCGTCCCATACTAAGGGCCGTCCACACTTCCATGGGACCAGCGTCATGCCGTCAGGCCTTTTGCCATCACCACGCGCCAACCCACTCGGTTCGAGTACGGCTGCGATATTGGCGGTGACAAAAGCCCTGCGTATGACATCGTTAAGGCTGGCGTGGCGTCCAATCCGACCAGCGCTTCTTGAGCAAGAGAGACCGTGGTGACCGAGCTGGTCAACTGCAGTACCACACTGACAGCGATGGGCTTCACAACACCTTGCACCCAAGCGTAAGCTGACAGCTAGACGAAATGCAGTTGGGTCTAAAAGGTTACCAGTATTGAAAGAGGGCAATGCTTGCAACCAAAGACCGGACTCCCATACAGAGACTGCAAGGATACGAGCGCGATCCGCGACGCTAGGACACGTGTCTAGAAGAGATTTCCGTGCTAGTTCGCAGATCGGCCGATCCCACAGTCTCTGCGACGATAAAGTCTTTGGAAGCTCGGTATTTGGGCAAGCGACCCTCCAAGCATTCGTTGCCTCATTCAAATGAGCTACATCTACGCCAGAATGGCCTAAAGAAGGTGCGAGGATTTTTTCAATCAAGTTCTGAGTACTATGAATGGAGGACAAGAAAGCTGGTAAAGCAACACTTGAAATTTGGCGGACCCCTAACCCTCCAAGCCTAACAGGCAAGGAGGCTTGTAGCCACGCCCTTTCACTCATGTCAATATTCAAAACCGATACTAGGGACTGCTTTACAACATCGTCTAAGCTCAAAAGGAGCTCATTGTGTTTCCACAATGGACTACATCGTAAAGCGTACATAAATTTTGGAACAAACAGACAACATCTTATAATGGTAAAAGCCATGTGGGCGTTAATTTTGAGTAGCCTATCAGAGGCACTCAAAAAATTTTGAATTTTTTCTTGAACGAAAGGCGGAAAAGACTCATCTAATATCGGCGAACCTAGAAGGCGAAGAGAACACTTGTCTACCGATTTGATGTTAGGTGCCAAATCATTAAATTTGTTAAGTATCAAATCTTTATCCGGACATGAGTCGCAAACGAAAAGTTCGCATTTCGAAAAATTTAAAAGTTAAAAGTTGAATATTATATAGAACAGTGATGTCGTAATAATGTGAGTGGCTAAAGTAAACACCGGCTGTGTGTAAACTCTGGGTAAAAATTGAAATTGCGCATAAAACTGTGACAAAATAGATCATTAACCTGAATCAAATTTCTTGGCGCCTGTGATGTTAGCTAGACGCTGAGCGAAATCTAATCCTTGCGCAATCTCAATCTTGTACAATTTTAAAACTTACACTGTGTACCTATAAGATTTTCTATGAACTATACGTCAAGTCACGGGTAAACTGATCTAACTATCATGATGTTTGTTCCAGCGGCGTACTTCTACGTGGGATCATCGAAGTCGCCTTCGGCGGCGACCGGCGCGCGCCTGCGCGATGAGCGTGGCAACACCGGCCCGCTGCGCCGCTACCGCGGGGAATCCCTCACGCTGTCGCTGCCCGACGGGAAGACCCTGCGCGATGTCAAGTGGTTCTCGGTCTGGTGCGACGATTTCTCGGTGAGATGTTACTCTTTTCTGTTTGTAACTGTATTCTATATTAGTGCTGAGCTGTTACCACGGGGAATCTCTTTCGCTGCCTGGTGAGAAGACCCTGCTCGATTTCAAATGGTTCTTAGTCTGATGAGACGACTTCTCGTAACTCCCACTAGTATCCGCAGTCTCGCTGCAGCAGAGTTCTATCAGTTTCTGCCGGAAAGATTTTTAATCATACATATCTAATTTATTTTGGACTATGGAGACCGGATCATATTTTATAAACAATATTAAAGATAATAATATCTATCAAAGAGTGGCTTCTTGTAAGATGCAACATGTTTGCAAATCTGGAGTAATCAGCTTAAAAATACAATTTGACCCATTTTACCTTAAACAGACATCAATGCAAACCAAGCACATGCCAGAAAAGTGTAACACACTGTCTTCATGGCCACTCTGTCGAGGTAACAAGATGTTACATACAGAGTATCCGAGCTAGCAACAGTGGTCCCATCTGATTTTCGTTTGTTTCCCGTCTCCGACATTTTCTGAACACATGTGGTGATCCCGACCTTGACACCGGCGAGTGGCGTGTTTCCGCCTGGCGCGGGCGGGATCCCGCGGCTAATTGAGGAAAACCCGCGACTACCCGCACTTCTAAAACAAATATATTGGCCTTGTACACGAACGCTATTCGGGGGATTAAGGAAAAGTCACAATGGAACGATAAACAGGACTTGGAGAAATGGAACGAGGAGAAGTTGACGGTACTACGTAGTTGTTGTGAATTGAACGATGTTTTCGTGAAGTACTTAACACTTTGCTGGAGAAACTAGAGTGTCAAAAGTGTAAGCCAGTTAACTAATTCTGACTCATCACCCTCATGGCTTAAATTGGTGTCACGTTTACTTTTGAAGCTAGGGATCCCGCTTGAATTCGATTTTCGATTGGGCGATTGTTTAAATTGGAAATATAAAAGATCAGCCCTTTTATTGTCTATGCATTTGGTCTTTAATTTCGCTTTCCCTCCTACTCAAGAGTTGTGTGATCATGACAAAATGCAAATTCCAAGGCCCCTGTATGTACTCAACAAAGGAGCTGTTCTAAGTTTGGGTGTTAGCTTCCCTTTTTTTTCTGTTCCGTAGCATCCTCAATATGTCCTTGTTGAGAGCTAAAAATGTGAAGCGCTTTTTATTTGCACTCCAGTCTCATCAGTTCATGTCCTTCCGCAGGTGAACTTCGGCGACGTGACGATCCCCCGCGAGCTGGACTACCCTAAGCCGGTGAAGGTGGCTGCGCTGCGCGGCGTGCACGGCGTCTCTTCTGACCCTATTGTGGTAGTAGACGCGCAGACGCTGCTGGTTCCCAACTTCTCCTACGATGGCGAGGCTCCTGGTGAGTCATTTTATACCTGCTGCTTGCTGTTAACTTTGTGTTTGACTAGAACTTTATCGACTGTGACTAGAAGTATATATTATCATGGCGGTGGACGCACACTCGCTACTGCTTCCTAACTTCGTATACCATGGCGAGGCACCTGGTGAGTTGCTGACACGTTTCTATTTTTGGAGGCGGTAGATGGGATAAGTTAAAAAGTTGGCAGATAGACCTTAATTATTTACAATTAATGAAACTTTACGATGCCTGCAGATAAAAAAAACGAATGGCCTCCAAGTTAGCCTTCGGTAGCTATGGTGTGTGGTATGAACTTGAGTTTTTCTGCAGTGCTCATCAACATTTGTACTTTTAAGCTTAAAGATTAACTGTTTACTGAAAAAATAATATGCTATGCCTGAATCAATCAACGGTATAGATATCTATATCGATGCTCATATGTGGCAAGCTGACGCCGGGGGCAGGATTATCGAGCAAACATTTTCTGTGGAAATGAAATCATATCGACTCGTAATTTGCAACAACCAGCTGGATTCAGAATTCTGGGAAATGCACACAAAGAGTACATTAATTGGCGAAATATCAAGTCTGCAGTGATATCAGATTTTGGTCCCCTACGAAATGATTTTTGGTTTGGGACATAACCTAGTGGATTGGTAAGTTGTAATGGCAGTAGGTAGGACACGTATCACGATGCACTGATATTGTTAAATAAGTAACCAGTCCTAAAATATTCACATGATATTATAGTTCTACGTTTGTACTCGGTGGACAAAAGTAGATTTTATCTTTACCCCCTGCCCCTTTCTTCTATCGTACGGCTAGACAGACGCAACCAAAGCGCCACCCTTTTGTGGTGGATATTCCGCGCGTTAGAACCAAGCGTTTCGAATCCTCATTCCTCATACGAACAGCCGGAATGTGGAACGCTTTGCCTGGGTCTGTCTTCCCGTTAAAGTACAACGTGGATGTCTTCAAATCCCGAGTAAATAGGTATCTTCTAGGTAAGCGTGGTACAACCTAGACCGCACATCTGCTTAACATCAGGCAGTGTGTAGTCAAACGCGAACCTACTCGAAATAAAAAACAGTTCTACACATGACAGCCTTACTCTATGGATTTCTAACAAGACCGGTTTGAAGAGGCTTGCATCCAGTCTAAGTATTTCTGAGTTCTTAAAGAGTAACGGGCGGTGTCTTAAGCTAGATTTCCAGCTAACCATTTAAATAGCTCCCATAGTGATTGCCGGACGGCAGTACAGTTTATGGAAAGCCTTTATCAGCATTAACCTGATATATGACGCTTATATGTTAGGTATACCTACGTGAAAACGATAGGGCTGTTGAGTATCAGATGAAAATACATATGATATATATTTCGTAACATAATTATTCCCCGTAGTACACTTGAAAACTATACTCTGGCATAAATAAAAATAATCAATACCGTATTTGTCATTCCTTCGTCATTTATGAACTGTACCGGCCTTTTTGATAGTTTACTGTTGAACATAGGCCTACTAACAAAGGACAAATGGGCCATATTTACCACACTGGCCATTGCTGATGATTTTTTTCGAGGGACGCATGTATGTTGTCTCCCATTTTTCGATCTACGATTTTTATAAGGCCCACTATTTGTTAGTCGTTTAAAAGTACTTACTATACATTTAATTTGATGTTGGAACATATAAAGAAATTTATTTATTAATTATTTATAACTCAGTGCTATGTATTTACCGTATATACATGCCAAAGAACGAATTATTACGGGACCGGGCTTGAACTCACGCCTCACCTTTGTAAGACGAGATCCTTTAACTAGAACATATTTTCTACTATGCTACAAAAAATTCAAACCCTTCTAAAAATATTTTTGCGTAAATATCTTATAATTGTATCATCATTTATCAGTAGATGACGTAGCAGCCCTGTGCAGTACTCGGATTATTGTAGCGGCTGAGGCACAGAAGCACGTCAATTGTATGACGGGTCATAGAGCACGTCTCGGGGACATATAGCTCGGATTGTCTTACACCGAGTAGGCTCTACTTCACTACGAGTCTAGTAGTTTGCTCTAATGTGTACTATATCCTGTGTAATATACTGTCTACTAATAGTATATAGGTAGAAGTTAACCATTGTACATTTATTTGTAGTTAACTAGTTTTTGAGTTATATTATGATTTATTTCATATCCTATAGGTACCTTTTATTTTTTCGGGGTAAAAAGTAGCCTATGTCACTTTCTGTTTTTCAAACTATGTCTATAGGTCTATACCAAAAGTCAAGTAAATCCGTTGCTCCGTTGCTGTGTAAAAGAGAAACAAATCAGCAAACCTACTATCGGAGTTATATTAGTACGAATGTTTTATTAGGTACACTTCATTAAAAGTGTAAGTGACAATAATGAACAATTTGAAAAATTAGTCTACTTTTACTCTAAATAAAAAGACAATCAATTTAAAAATGAATTATCGCAGTAACCCTACAGTAGGTACATGGGATATTGTAGGCAGATTACGTAGAGGCTGATAGCACAGAAACACGTCAATCGTATGACGGGTCACAGAGCACATCTCGGGGACATATCGTGCAGATTATCTTACACCGTGTGGGGATATTGCTCTACTTCACTACTAGTACACTAGTAGAGCAAACTAGCGACCCGCTCTGGCTTTGCACAGCTGTATTTTACATATAAACCTTCCTTTTGAATTACTCTATCTATTAAAAAAAACCGCATCAAAATCCGTTGCGTAGTTTTTTTTTTATTCCTTGTAGGTTTGCTTTTGACTACATACTGCCTCATGTTGAGCAGATATGCGGTCTAGGGTGTAGCACGCTTACCTAGAAGATACCTATTTACTCGGGATTTGAAGACACCCACGGTGTACTTTAGCGGGAAGACAGACCCAGGCAAAGCGTTCCATATTCTGGCTGTTCGTATGAGGAATGAGGATTCGAAACACTTTGTTCTAACGCGCGGAAAGTTCATAATAAAAGGGTGGCGCTTTGGTCGCGTCTGCCTAGCCGTACGATAGAAGAAAAGGGCAGGTGGTACCAGATTGTGCAACTTCTGAGCGCACTCTCCGAAGCACTGTACTGTACTGTACCAGCCTTTTTAATAGTCCACTGCAGGACGTAAGCCTACCCACGAAAGGTGATTGGGCCTTATCCACCACGCTGGTCCAGTGCGGGCAGGTGGATTCACAGACGCCATCGAATTTCTTCTATGGACGTATGCAGGTTGCCTCACGATGTTTTCCTTCACCGAAAAGTCAGTGGTGTGAAATTCCGTACATAAACTTCAAAGAACTCATTGGTACGGACCGGGGATTGTAAGGCGGGTGTCACTACCTCTTGACCACCACGGCTATAGTTAGGCTCTCCGAAGTGAATCCGATAAAAGGCCGACAAACACGCCACCTTACGTCGAAGCTCAAGACTGCAGCTGCGTAGCAGCGTAGTTTTAAAGATCTAAGCATATATAGAGACAGACAGACAGCGGGAAACGACTTTATTTTATACTATGTAGTGATTATGATAAAAATCCTTACTAATACTATAATTTCAAATGTAGGTTTGTTCGTTTGTTTGCTACTTTGACACAAAGCAACAGATGGAGGGATCGATTTGACTTTTTGCATAAGTCAATAAGTTGAATGAACATAAAATTAATATGTTAGGTACATAAGTTTAAGTGTCAGTGAGTATCATACGCTACTTATTATCCCGGAAAATAATGAGAGATATAAATAGACTTTTGAAAGTCTCTACATTTTGTAAATCAACACGTTATATATTATACTGTGAATAGGCCAAATCAAACTTATTGTTTTGGGTATATTCACAGAGCTAGATACTAAATACACCCGTGATTATGAACATCTTTTACGATGGAATCAACCTTGATATCGTAAAAAGAAATCTTCTGTGTATACTTGTCCTTCCATACATGTATGGAAGGACAAGTATACACAGAATATTAAGAATAAGAAGAAGGACAAGTATATTTATGTATAAATAAATTGAACTTTTACGAAAATGCTCTAGTCAAAAAACTATCTATCTAAATAAGCTGTTATTATTATATCAGTAATTTACCATTATCTAATTTCATAATCAAAGAATTGACCATAAAGTGATCTTTTCAATAAACGGCCAATAATGTGGAGTAAATTCTGTGATGACGTATTAATCTCTGCAATAATAACAATTAAAATAAACAAGCGAATCGGTTTCAGGAAAATGGCGGCCACTAATGAGGCGGGAAACGCATATTTTAATTTACCCTTCGTCGTGAAACTCATTTATCACTCACACACACAGGTATATAACATACACTCACATTGTAATACTTCACTTTTATTAATGTGGTGGTCTAGTGGTAGTAATGCTAGCTTTGATGTTGTGGGTTCAAATCCCGGTCATACACCAACGATATTTTCGGACGTTACGATGGTTCTATAGTAAAACATTAACGGTTTATTTTTAATAAGCCACTTAGACAGTTTTCTCAGACTCTTACTATTTTTTTTCGAGGGGTAATCTTTGAAAGATGCCCGACTGCTTTGAGGTGCAGTCGGGTTATGTGGGATTGTACCCACTAAAACCACCTCGATGGCCAGCTTTTGTGCTCTCTTGGGAGCTCCGGCATTTCCAAGGGAACACACCGGTACTCCCAGCACTTTGTACGACTACTCGAGCCTAACTAGGCTTGTGCGGTCTTCTACGACAACGTTGCCACTCACGCTGTCGTCCTCCACGGGTCCGTTTGAGTAGATGGCCAGAGCCCATCTCTGACCATCCACGAGCCCAGAAGTCCTCTTTTAGTAGGCTCTTACTATACTATAGGGGATACCGAAGCCGTATTCAAAGATTCTTACCACATATTGTCTCATTTATGGCCCTAATTGCCATACCAACAAAACCTTCTAACTTTTAACTCTAGCGTAAAACCGTTGCGTAGCACTTATTATGAAAAATATGCTCAAGTACAGCGTATGATTCATGCAGGAGTACCCTCTTCATCAAAAAGTAATAAACAAGCGATGTTTTTTATCCACGTCCCGTCTGAGTCTGAGACGCTCCGGCGGCAATAAATGCCAAATTATGAACATCTTTGTGAAGTAACGGCAGTTTTTCACGTCGATCGCCCGCCCGTGTAACGAACAATATAACGGCCGTTAAACGACCTTGCGACCGTGCCACGTGTCTACGAGAGATGGCTTTATTTTAAGCACGTGTGGTGTTTAGCGTTTTAAACTTTGACATTGGTTTAAAATAAATAAGATTCCGCGTACACTAGGTGTTGCCTTTCAATGTGCAGCACTTTATAGAACCGTATGAATAAATGAAGAGTTAGGTACATTGGAATAGTCATTTTGTGTTTTGTTTTTTATCAGCGAATCAAAATTGTCAGTGATAGGAAAACTACAGATTTTCTAGTTATAAATCACTCTGAATTTATTAATAAGGTCACTAGAATTACATACGGCAGACCATACACTTATTATAATGAACATATTTTCCTACGGGTCCAGACCCCAAAATCAAAGAATATCATTAATTACTCCTCAAAATCATGAGAAAATCATAGTTTTTTAAAATAATGGAATAAAATAATGAAATCTCTAAAAGTCCTTGTTCTTTCCAAAGTTACAGCCTTTACACACTCGTATATATTGCGTGGCAATAAACATGAAATCCAATGATTTGGGTACCTGTACCTGTACCAACCGTTTTAATAGTCCACTGCAGGACGTAGGCCTACCCATGAAGGGTGATTTGGGTATTGAATACCAAAATCATCGAATTTCGTTGAATTATATATTATTTCAAAATGTGGTTGGTAATTAGGATTATATTTTACAGAGTAGCGATTCGCTAGAATATTAATAGGATTTTATCGGATAGATTAATAGCGCTTATAAATTAGCGTAGTTGACTAGGGCTTTGTCAGTGATCACCTAAATTAAGCAACGTCTGGCGCAGTCAGTCTTCTCCAACTGAACGCTACCGTGGCTCGAATGAATCAGAGACTTTCAGGAATTCTGATCCAGGGATAGTCATCCAGCCTATACCAATATTTATCTAACATATTATATTATTGTTGTTTTTAAACTTTTCGCGATTTGGACACATTATTAGGTATTATATACTACGGGACTAATCGCGCACTAAAATTACAAGATAAATAAGTCAGTCAAATCAGTCTACCCGTGACCACGGCCGATGCAACTTGGTCGAAACGTCGGGATGATGACGTATTTAGTTAGATTTTATTTACACTATATCGAGGGCAGTTACTTGAGAAAATCCTCTTTCAATACACTACTAGTATATTGGAGTGGTGTGTTTCTGTGAAAGGCCTACGATTTTAAAATTGGTTAAAGCAGTGCCTATGAAACTGTCTCTAAAACATCTAGAAATATTATTGCATTTATCACAACTCATTTTTAAACATCTGCCCCTAATTGGAGATTATTATTAAGGCCAAAGTTTATCTAGTTTAAAATTTAAACAAATCATGGATTAGATAAATGACAAACATAAATGTCACGCCAAAGAGCCAAAACCCACTTAAGGAACTGACTACGTAAGCTATCCACTATCGATGTAATGGGTATCTGACAAATCTCAATACCTACTATACTACTTGCTCGTTTTATATTTCTAGATGACGTATTAAGGCGCTGTAATACCGGAGTTACCAACTATGACACACTGTTGAGTACAAATGTATCTCGCGGATACGAAATTACAGACAAACATCTAAAACTCTAGTTCAACAGTGAGCACTTTCGGAACCCTATACAACATGTTTTCAACTTTGGCTAACATGTTTTCGGCAGAACCGTACCTTTATGTCCCTTAAATGGGCATTGAGTCTAAAAGGCCCCACTGACCATCGCGCCGAAAGTCATGGATATGGCCAATGTTGCCAATTTAGTGTAGTTAAGTTTAGACTTTATGCTTTACTCAAACATTGTTTGAAGATATAGGTAACCAGAAATACAATGTACAACGCGGTCACATTAACAAGACGCTTGACCATGTGACGTTATTTTGGCGCTCAAGTACGGTGTGCAAAAAAACCGGCCAAGTGCGAGTGGGACTCCCGCACGAAAGGTTCCAAACCATCTTCTATAAAAGATAAGTTTCTACCTGTTTATTAAGATCGAGTAAAAATTGCTTACAAATTAATGCGATGCGTCGAGTTAATGTGACCGCGTTATACATAGAGATAACTCCACAGATGTTTTGTCAGTTTAGAAGTTAATCGGACAAGTTGCTAAACTATTTTTGACGCCAAAGCGCTCGCTAATCCAAAAGAAGTCGCCATTTCTAACGACAATATTGCAAACTCGTAACATCGATGTCATCCATCCAGTGCGATGGTCAATGGGGGCCTTAAGGTGTATGCAATATTTTGCCAATAGCCGCGCGCTTATATTTATTGTCTTCAATGGAGAAACTAGTATCATAAATGTTTTAAAGAAACAATAGTTAATTCTATATTAAAGGACACTCCACGCACACATACACCAACGCACCCAGTGCTAAAACCAATAATTATATTTAAATTTTCTTTAAAACATCTGTTTATCTAATGGACTAATACATTACACTCAAAATTGGTGTCAGTCGTTCTTTTAATTTAGGCCTATTATGAAATTGCGCGTACGTCACTGTACTAAATAAAACGGAAAAAGTTGTGATCAGATGTAGATAACCAACTTGAATAAATCTAAATAAACAAAAACCCCTATAAGTCCAATAAATAAGATTCAAATTCACATGATATCATATACAACTACAGATTGGCAAAAAATAATAAAAATATTAAGGGCATCCAAGTCTATTATTACAATCTAAAAAATCATTAATAATCAGCAACTTATGTAACTCTCTCTACCAAGGAAACGAAATCCTTCAGTCTGATTTTTATGTCATCGATATCTTTTTTTAAATTTTTTTAATTTTATTATAGTTACAGTTGTTAAGCCTAAAAGTAAGTCACGATCAAGTCAGTTATGCCTCAGCGAAACAACGGAGAGATTTTAGTGCGCGATTTGTCCCGTATGACTATTATTGTATTATTAGTAGATACTTTGTGGAAAAAGTAAACAAAATGTTTTCACGTGTTAAAGCCCGAAGCTTAAAAAGCTTGTTGTTGTATAGAATATGTAGATAAATATACGCCAGTGTGTAAAATAATGTAGAGCGTAGATCAGTGGCGAGGATCAGTTGTCGCGGCGGGATAGAGATGGTACTGGGGTGTGCTGTGAATGCAGTACCTGCAATTTACTCTGGCACCTACATACATGCAAGGTTAAACTATACGTATTTTAAAAAAAAACCGCACAACTGCGAGTCAGGCTCGCACATCGAGGGTTCCGTACAAACACGTTATTAAAATAATTAAAAACCTGTTTTAACATGTGCTAATGAAGTTCTTTTATTTGATACCTTACATGATACGATTTACTCACTTTGAATTTTGAACCCATATTTTGTGAATTTGGAGGCCCTATTTTTTGTGATTTAAATAAAAATTTATTTCAGATTTATTTCTATATGTGTACTCTAAGACAATGCTACTCGCCAAATTTCATAGTTATATGTCAACGGGAAGTTGACTGTAGGTTTTGATTTTTGTGAGTGCGAAATATGCAATTTTTAGGGTTCAACAAAGTGATCCTATAAGGGTTCCGTTTTTTTCGTTTGAGGTACGGAACCCTTAAAACGAATCAAACGATTCTACAGATAATTATAGTTTGTATCATGTTGAAGATGTTGGAAAAGTTTATATATGATGTTAGATTGTTTTATATTTAGTATCATGAAAGTAGTAGCAAGTAACAGTGTTTATACTGTTTATAGCTCATAATAGCTTAACTACATGTTCTTTGCTACTTTCTCTCCACGTAGCTCAAATTATACAAACTTTACTTTTTATTACTCCTTGTACCTTTTTATAGTCTACTTCTGAATTTAGGCTTGCCCACAAGAGGCAATTGTGCCATATCCAACAAGATGATCCAGTGTAAGTTGGTGAATAGACAATAGACAATATT
This sequence comes from Hypomecis punctinalis, assembly GCA_949316475.1. Taxonomy (NCBI): domain Eukaryota; kingdom Metazoa; phylum Arthropoda; class Insecta; order Lepidoptera; family Geometridae; genus Hypomecis; species Hypomecis punctinalis. The sequence continues at coordinate 206,325 of OX438818.1, forward strand.
TTATTGACGAAAAGAAAACACAGAAAATACAGCAACAAAGATTGTAACTACACTAAAAACTAACTAAACTACCTAGAGTTTTATTTTCGTCACCAGCCGGTCCCATCTCAGCATGATGCCGGTTATATTATACAACCGGCGCTGGTCTTCCGTCGAGACCGGCAAGTGACGTCGCGTACAATTTGCGGCTTTTGAATGGTGGTTGGTGGGTTCTATCTGATAAAAAATTGAAGAAAAGCAACCTAAAACTGTTACAGTTTCAGTAAACTCAAATCAAGTACTATTTTACATAGTGAAAATGTGATAGATATATCACTCTTTTTTAACGCTAATAAGTCCGCGCCTATATAGCGCGCATGTGATAGATATATTACTCTTTTTTAACGCTAATAAGTCCGCGCCTATATAGCGCGCATGTGATAGATATATTACTCTTTTTTAACGCTAATAAGTCCGCGCCTATATAGCGCGCATGTGATAGATATATCACTCTTTTTTAACACTAATGAGTTAGTGGTCAACACTAACTCACCTGATGGTAAGTGACGCTGTAGTCGAAGATGAAGCACACAAACTTAACCTACCAACACCACCTCACCACGTACTACTGACCTTATCATAACGTTGTTTCGTTTTATCACGTCGACAAAATTAAGTCGTGGTGCATAGGCTAGCCGTGCTGGAGTCGATTAAATACTCTAAGCCGGACCTTAACGAAAAGTAAGTTCGTATAGGCTTTGTGGCTAGCCCTGGTATCAGAGTTTTTCCTCTGACATGGCTAAAAGGTTAAAACAACCGGGACCTATAATCTAACGAATCATCAGAGCCACGGTAGCGCTCAGTTAAAAATGCCACCCGCGGTCACCCATCCAAATACCATAACGATTAAATAGTTAGAACCTAGCTCTAACTCAATAACTATTCCTAATATGGCGTTCACTCGTGAATACTTCCCGGGTGATATACCCCGGACTAGGAATTTTCTTCTGCAAGTTTAAACTATAAGTTACACTCTAAGTTTCCGAAGTTGGGCTAAGTTGGGCAGTTTGTCAAGCTCGATGTCTTTGCTGGCATTCACTGATTCTAGCTCATATTTGGCTCAAAGAGTGGGGATGAAGTTTGACAGGAAACTTTGTCAGTCGCTCAGTGATGTGTTTCTCTGACTGCTGGATTTTGCATCTTTGGAATAGATATTTTAGAATACAAAGCAGGAGTTTGGCATATTTAAGTCTTTCTAACTGTTTTTGTAAAAACTGTAGTATAATGATTTTTTAACTACGTATTATTGCCGTGCTTATACAAATACAAGTACATAGATATGCTGCGTATCTATAGTTTACAATTTATAAAAGTAAACGGACTGTAAATTAATCATTATTTTAGCATTATAGAGTCTCTATATCATTACTCAAATACTTTATTTACCTAAAATTTGACAAATGATCCACAGTGAGAGACCACGTGGTCTCTCATGGGCCTTATTAGTAAGCTCCAAGTAGCCCAACGAGCCATGGAGAGGGCTATGCTCGGAGTTTCACTGCGAGATCGAATTAGGAATGAGGAGATCCGTAGAAGAACCAAGGTTACCGACATAGCCCAGCGGATTAGAAGGTTGAAGTGGCAATGGGCAGGGCACATAGCGCGGAAGATTTATGACCGATGGGGTCGAAAAGTTCTTGAGTGGAGACCACTTACCGGCAAGCGCAGCGTAGGACGTGCACCCACAAAGTAGACGGATGACCTCATTAGGCCCGCAGGATCGCGCTGGATGCGAGCCGCTACAAACCGGTCTTATTGGAAATCATTAGGAAAGGCCTATGTCCAGCAGTTGACGTCCTATGGCTGAAATCATGATGATGACAAATGACTATATGAAATTCGATTAAAAAGTAAACGGACACAAGTTTAAAACAGATTAAGTCAATACAATACTACACTATGTTAAGTAAATATTATCGAAGTAAGAATTTTCAACTAAAGTAATAATATACTTCCAGTCGTCACTTGCTTATTTACGAGCAATTAGAACAAGGTTCTTCATGTCTTACAAGCTACACGTACAATATATTTTAATAACATAGCAGGTACTAAGTTGGTTCAAGCGCTGCGAACTTAATATAATGGTTCTTTCACTTGGCAGAAAACTTAAGCACACATTGTTTCCTAGCTAGTGTTTTAGAGAACGGTTGTTTACCCGCATACGGTTCTTAATAGTCACACTTTGTAACGAGGAAGAAAATAGGTTTTATGATTACGAGTAAGTCAAACTTAAGTATTTTTGCACAAACTAGTTGGTTACTTTCAAGGTAGGAATAATATACGAAAGAGAAATGAGATACAATATTACATACAATAAAGTTTATACCATACATAATAATATGATAATTTTAAGAAAAAATCGGACATAGCTTGAGCTTTCAAGAAAAATACAATGATACTGTCTTACGCTGCGTTTGCCGGTACGTGGTCTCAACTCGAGAAATTGAGAACCGCATTGATCATGAGTCTTCAGTGTTATGAGCCCTGTCCAGTGTCCACTGCTATTTCAACTTGCCAATCCGATGAGCTATGTCGGTAGCTTTGGTTATTCGACGGGACTCCTCATTTCTGATTGGATATCACAGCATTCAATTTCTTCTGCATGTAAATTATAATTGTCATATTGAGATGTTTTAAGAAATACGTTTGGTTGCAGACGCCAAGTTTTGGGTGGGTCGCGGTGACGCGCCGTCCCCTCAGGGCATCCGTATCCCCGACGAGAACGGCAAGGAGTCGCCGCTGCGCAAATACGACAGGAAGACCATCGTGCTCACTCTACCTGGGGTAAGTCCAGTTTTATCTGACTGCGTTCATCTAGAAAGCTCGAGGTATAGAGAATGGCAAGTTGCCACTGCATTAGTAGGACCGAAAGACTATCGCACTGACTCTTCTTTATTTTGGGGTAAGGAGCTTCATTTGACAGTAGATATATATGTAGCAGGCTCAGGATATAGAGAAGAGTAAGGAGGCTTCGCTGCGCCAGTACAACTGCAAGACTATATTTGTGCTGACCCTATAGGAAGTCCAGTTTCTAACATCCTTAATAGCAGTGTCGAGGCGTCCACTGGTTTTAGTGGGCTATACTCTGACACCAGGGCTAGCCACCCAGCCTATACGAATTTATTTTTAAGGGGTATGCGTGCGGACATGGAATATTTCAATAATTTGGTCTTTTTCGCCTCCACGTGAAATCAGATAGATTCAATTCGATTTCCTTGAAACGCCTACCTTGAAAATGGATACCCTGACAAAACGACTGCAGACGAGCCTTTTCGTGTAAGACACACACCTCGCCCTCCACTAATTACATCTTTATGAATGTTCTCCAGGAGCTGACTGTGTTCGACATCGGGCACTTCGCGGTGTGGTGCGAGGCGTTCACTGTAAACTTTGGACACGTGCCGCTGCCGCGTCGCCAGCTCTCCAACGTACCGCCTAGCCTCAAGATGCTAGGAGTGTCCCCACAGGTACGTTCACAGTAACTTTAGGCACTTGCCACTGTCATGTCGCCAGCTCTCCAACGTACCAACTAGCTTCAAGATGCTAGGAGTATCGCCACAGGTACGTCCTCTATTGACCCCGGGCACGTGCCGTTACTACAATGCCAGCACGCCAACGTGCCGCCCAGCCTCAAGATGCTAATAGTGATCCCCCAGGTACGTGCACTGTTAACTTCGGACACGTGCCACTGCCGAGTCGACAACTCGCCAACGTGCCGTCAGCCTCAAGACTCTAGTACTGTCACCTTAGATACGTCCATTGTTAACTTTGGACCAGCACGTCGCCAGCACGCCAACCGGTGTCACACAACCCCAAGATGCTAGGGGTGTGCCCGCAGGTATACTCATTAATATCTTTAAAAAAGACTCGATGACATTGCTTCGTTTGGCAAAAGCCGGCAAACTGTCGGCAAGGGCCACTAATGACGATCAAACAATGTTCTTTTGAACATGATGGGTAGCATTAACAGAAGTAAGATCTAATACTCGTACTTCAACTGAAGCAGGTGGGTTGGGTTGAGTCGTCGCGTCATTGGAAGAAGCAGTTACGTTTATCACCGTAAGTAGTTACTAGTTATAGACTGATTTATATGAGCCAACCAATTTATTGCTACGACAGAGCATCTTTTATAATTTTTTATAAGCAACAGTTACTACTTATCAAAATGCAAACAGTAAAAAGAGGAAAACATGAGAACAATCAACTTGTATTATTGCGACCTAATTTTCACAACCATTACTAAATAACCAAATTTATTTTTTCTTACAAAATAATTAACCGTATTTGCCATAACCGTATTCATCTTGTCACACGGTAATTAGAAAGGCATCGGATATATTAGCGAACTTAATTAGCGATCTCGTGCCTGTCTAGTTGAAAAAATCTCATCAATCATTTCAAGTACTTAGTCATACTTTCTCATAGTTTCAACAGCTTGCTACTCCTCACACTCACCTTGCTACGTAAAAATATGCTAAAATAATATTGATTTAAGCTTCAATTAAACTTGCGCCACATTTCAATAAGTAGGTATCTAAAACTCACCGACTTTCAAGCCCAGTTCGATTGGTACAACAGAAGTGCTACCACTTATCACTTACAATCTTCTGCAACCGATCGAATGTTTGGAAACATCAACTAAAGGAATATCTCTAGGCTTTGCAAACAGTATTTCAACTTGAAATAAACCTTAAAATTTCTAGCAATAGAACACACATTTTCTTATATTTTGATAAACATCGAATAAAGCAAAAATATATCCTAAAGTTCGACGACATGGTCGAAAATGATTTGATAGTTTTTCACCAAAGTTTCGACACTATGATGAGTTGCAAATACATGGGTCTGATATAGTGGGACCGCGTAGAGTAATAGTTTGTGTAAGAAAGGTCAATGATCTCGAGATTGGATAAATAAAGTACGGTTATTGATTCCCAAGGTCGCAAGTTTGTTATGACTGTCACATGCGAGTTAAAAATAACCTCTCTCGATTGTTTACGTTAGTAAAAGTAAGGTGTCTATTTAACTACTTCACTTACTGTTTTTGTGTGTTGGTTTAACCTTCAGTGGAATGGTTTTGCTTCATTGAATACTACCAACATAACAATAATATTTTCTTTAGTATAGTAAATACGAAGATATAGCGAAACTCGGAGACCGCAACATTATCTGATCAATCTAGAGTTTTCAGTTTGCATTCGAACCTTCTTCTATTTAACCGACTTCAAGAAAGGAAGTTCTTGATTTGATTGTATTTTTAATAACTATATTTTCAGAGGTGATCTTATTTAAATTTTATCGAAATCGGTTGAGTGGTTTTTCAAATATCAACAATGATAATTTTAAAATGGCTTACGTCAATTCGCGCGTACTTTTCGTATTTCGCATCTACGATGGAAGCCAAATGTGCTATTTTTTGTGAAAATTAAATTATTGAAGTTGGACATTGTAAAACTACTACTATCTTACTATTTACTTACTTTATCAATACTACTTACTTATTATAAAAAGTGTGATTTCTAAGTTCAAACGCGGTCCCGTATTCAGTGAGTTTCTTGGACTTTATAAAGAAAGAAAATATCGTAAGCAACCTGTATACATGATTATATAATATAATAATTATGTCTGATTTAGAAATTCGATGGAATTGAATGTGAATCCACCACGCCACGCAAAGCCAGCGTGGTGAACATGGCCTAGCCCTTTGTGGGCGAGCCTATGTTCTGCAGTGAATTGTTAAAATACCAGTACAACAAAATACTGTAAACAACGGTGGCAAAATAAATTCGGTCGACCAACATTCTAAAAGTATATACCTAAAAAATGTTTAGGCCTATGTTCAGCAGTGGACTGTTAAAAGTCCAGTACAACAAAATACTGTAAACAACAGTGGGAAAATGAATTAGGTCGAGCAAAACTCTAAAAGTAATACATAATAAATTAATGTTTGCATATTCTCAAAACTGCACAGAATAAAATACTGCTAGTAGTTAGTAGGTACAAATACCTATTTGTACTTACTATTTTGTGCTTTTCCCGAATATCTTTTATTTTTTCTTGATACAAAAAGTATCTTAAAGACACTCTCTTCGGTTTTTCAACGATATCTGTGCCACAAAAATCAAGTATATCAGTTACTCTATTGCTGCGTGAAATAGGAACAAAAAAAAAACAGGAAACATACATTTTGATCTATAAAGTATTTAAGAAATGTTTCATCACCACGAGATTTTTAAATAAAAAAATTCACTCAAAATGTATTCAAGCTACTGAAATTACAGAGAAAACAACGCTCTGCATCGTCATGATTAAAAATTAAATTTCACGCAATGTTCAAAAAATTATGAATCGCGCTGAAAAGCAGTGTTATTCGTTGGCTGGACGATAAATAACCAAATAATCAGTGAATATTGTCACCAGAAAATATCATGTATCGCACTGAAAACTATGGCGTTAATGATGTCACGTGAAATTACTGTGCAGTATTTTGATTCTGTGCAGTTTTGAGAATATGCAGCATAAATTAGTAAAATATCATACTGGCCATCGCGGCCAATACCTAGTTGTCTAAATTTTACTACTCGTACTCGTATGTTTAACAAAACTCGATCCTTCCATACATCAGTCCTAAGGCAACTCATGGCATACAGCATAAGCCTCCCTAATGAATCTCTTATAATACCGGTTGGAAGCGGCTTGCATCCAACGTGATCCTGCAGTCTTGATGGGATCATCTGTCCACCTCGCACGTGGACGTCCTACGCTGCGCACGTGGACTCGAGAACTTTTCGACTACATCGTTCATCAGTCTCCTAAGCTATGTGAACTGCTTACTGCCATTTTAACTTCCCAATCAGCTGGGCTATGTCAGTAACTTTGGTTCTTCTACGGAATTTCTCATTCCTGATTCGATCTCGCAGAAAGACGATTATTAAAACTCAATGGCAATGCACCCATTCGTGTCTTATTTAAACTACCGCACCTGCACGGTATAGTTACGACAGCAAATTGAGAATGAATTAGCCAGCAAGGCTATTGGAATACATTTGAACGGGCATCTTATCTCTTCCGGTAGAGCGGCCGCGAGCAAGCCAGGAGAGTCGTTGTAGAGTGCACGGGTCGCCGCTCTACGTCTAATTGTCAATAACTAGGGTTGGAGTAATTCAGTAGTTTTTATCACCATAATATACTAAAAAGTTTGGCGTGATAACGTCTTATTAAATTGATGAACGCCGGCTGCACGCACGAAAGAGCATGACCCATTGTCACGTTCCGCGTTAGCCGAGCGAGCAAGCTAGGACGTGAAACGAGCAATAGATAGGCACAATTGGCCTAAGCGACTTGCGACAAGCATTATTTTGACAAAACATATTTTTTTAAATATTAACTCTTACGATTTAACAATACAAATCATACTTCGTTCAAAAAAGTTTTGATTCGTTAATAAAACTGAGTACATTAGGAACTTAAGTAGTAGTAGTTGAAGTATTCATAATACAAAAAAAGTATTCGTATTCTCGCAAATATAAAAACTCTCGATATTACCAAACCGAAATTTCATAAACTATACTTTATATAACTTGAAATTATGTCCCTGGTATCTATTTATATATTTGAAATATGCAAATTTGTCAAAAAGCTCCTTGACTATTTTAACAAAGCGTCTGATAAATCGCACAAAATTAGATCACAATATAGACATAAAATCGTAGAATCAAAGTCTAACTTAGCAATGCACAGTTCTAGCCCAAATTCTATGACTATAAAAATATTCATTAAATTGCCAAACAATCTAAAAGATATCGAAAGACAAAACTGTTTCATAAAACAACTAAAAATAATCCTTTTATCGAAATGTTACTACACATTAGACGATTTTTTAACGATAATGTAGAAAGCATAATAATAAATCGTTCCAATACAAATAATTAAATTGCCATACCCTTATAGGGTCATATGTATCACTATACAAAACATGTTATCTAAGAACCGCATGTAAATTTCATATTATGTTGCAATAATGATTTGACTTTGACTTTAAAATTTCGGCCCTAACGTTTAGTGTTAAACAAATCCTTATTTTAAGAAAAACTTATTTCTAAATATTTACACCAAGGATTTAGCAATGCAAGTGATACAGCTTGCAGCAAAGTTTTATTTCTTTAAAAACAGTTTTCATTGGAAACTTTTGGACCATACATACGGGGGCTTGCTGATTAGGTCGTGATATATTATTTATTTATTTATTAATTTAACTATACACAAAAAATATGTTAGAAAATATGTTCCAAAGGTTAAATATATATTTTTTTTTTATTTAATATTGACAATACTACACTACTACTACATAGAAAACAATTGGATCATCCACAGACCCTTGAAGATCTATAGATAATCCAAGTGCTCAATGTTATATTCCAAAGTGATACAGTAAAATATATTCTAAAAATAAAAAGTGTGATATATTCTAAAAGTAGTAATTTTATGGCTAAATAAAATGTTTCAGCTGCATAACTAACTTGTATAGTTCATAATACAAAAATACACAATCTATTATATACCTAATCTACTATTTTAATTCACAGAAATAAGTGCGACCTCTTTTATCTCCGATTACGACGACAGTAAATAAAGAATATATAGGTATATATTTTTCAATCTTAACTTTTTTTTAGTAGAGGGATTGATCAAGCATGAAAATAAAACTTTACATTCATAACTACAACTCTCTGTGTCTGAGGTGTGGCGGAAAATACACAAAAAACCGGACAAGTGCGAGTCAGGCTCGCACATCAAGGGTTCCGTACAAATCCGAAAAAAATCACAAAATTGGGAAGTAAGTTGTTAAAATCTTTATACTATAACCATCGACAAAAAAGTTTTTTTTTTTCACTTTTCTCGGCATACATCGAAAATTACACATTGTTAAAATAATTAAACACCTGTTGCCCCAGCATATTATGCTAATGAAGTTCTTTTATATGATACCTTACACGATTTACTCACTTGATACGATTTACTCACTTTGAATTTTGAACCCATATTTTGTGAATTTGTAAAAATGTACAGTTTTCAGATTTATTCCTATATGTGTACTCTGAGACAATGCTTCTCACCAAATTTCATAGTTCTATATCAACGGGAAGTACCCTGTAGGTTTTGTTTTTTGTGAGTGTCGAAATATGCGGTTTTTACGGCATAAACGGCTCTAACTTTATTGTACGATAACTGAGAAGTTTTTCTTTTACACAACTGCAAGAGACCATAGATATACAGTTTAAATTTCAACTTGATATCATTACGCGTTCCCGAGATAAAGAGTCTTGACATACACACAGACGGACAGACGGACAACAAAGTGATCCTATAAGGGTTCCGTTTTTTCCGTTTGAGGTACGGAACCCTAAAAAACAGAATAACTAACACTCACACCCTTAGATCAACAGAAAAAACACTCGTACATCTTTTGTACATGCCCATCATTACTCTCCCAGTAAGTGCAGTTAAAGCGCTGTAGAGTCGATGTAGAGTCGGTGTCGGGTTGCTCTCCCTGCCGAGCTTTCAGCGCCCGACTCTATCGGGGGCGCGATGTCAGGCTCTAGAAATGATGAACCACGGCTTTGATAGCTCTATTTACTCAATGTTCAATGTAGAACTACGGTGGATTTCATTAATAACGACCTCGGATGTAACGTGTTTTTGGTTATAGCGACGTCAAACTTACGTCCGTTGAATTAAAAGCATACTTTCGTAGGAAATTCATTTGGCAATAGTGACTTCGGATATAGCGTCGATTTCGGGTTTAGCGACTAGTTTTCATGAACCATTTGTGACAGATTCCTAGAAATCCATTGCGGATATTGCGACTTTGTCGGCAGGCAAAGGAACAATTACTCATTCATAAAACTTATAAGCTTTCTTATCCTTTGTTTACATTCACAGATGGTCAAATGCTTTGTTTGTCTGTAGAACTCCATCACAAGTGTACGAAGTTACACTTATAAATCAGTTACGTAGTAATTTCCAGTGAGTGAACAGCATTTCTTGCACTTGTGAATATGGCTCCTAAGCGTAAGTACATTTATTGTTAAAGAAAAAGTGGACATCATTTCGAGGCTGAATGATGGTGAAAGCAATATTGATTTGTCTGTACAATTTGGAGTTTAACATTCTACTATATCAACAATGTGGAAAAATCGTAAAAATACACAAGACTTTTTTATTATGGATATTGCGACCACTGGATATAGCGACGACATTAATGTGGTCTCTCGGCCGTCGTTATAACCGAAATCCACGTACTATAATACTACCGGTTCATAATTATCGAACTAAATAAAATATCTAACAAACACTAAATTGTGAACTGTTTTATGTTTAATTTATGAATGTAATAAAATAGCATAGACGATAGTCTATACCAAATCATTTCGTTCAAACCTTTAGGCGCCACTATGTACGTTGCCCAAATGCAACTAAGTCGTTTGAAAGCTGTTAGCATTGCTAGCATAAGTATAGGTGTCCTTAGCTGTGATCATCCGTAATCTTAAGAGTGAGCCTAATGCCATGAAAAAATCAAATTTCACCCGCGCTTCTTGCATCGCCCGCTATCATCTATGCTGCTTTGACACAGTTTATACAATTATTTAGACGATGTTGGCTTTGAGCTCTAACTTATATTTTTAGGTGGGATTTTATTTATTTTTTTAAAATTTAACCATGTAATAATAAAACTCACTGATTATTTGACTAGAAAATTGGTCTGATTACGTAATTTGTCAAAAATAATGTGATGTTGTCGCTGATAGTTTCGAGCATTTGAAATAAAATGTCTTTTTTTTAGGACGCAAAGTTTTTATTTTTTTCTAAAGTAACCATATTATTTTCCAAAATTCTACGCAATAACTCTGCTACTGTTGGTTTTTTCCTTTCCTATGGTATTTTTTTAATATGGATATTTATGTTCGTTACCTTTAACCACGTGTTTAAAAATACACCTTTCGCTTGATTTTGGCATTAGGCGCCCCCTTAAGTCCAAAACGATGGTCTCGCTAGTTGTCAGTTATCCAACTAAAATACTATTTTTTTATTCCACTAATATTGTTAACCGGTTTTTTATTCCACTAATATTGTTATCCGGCGCGTGATTGCGGCTTTAAGCCACTTCTAACAGGTCTTATTGGAAATCTACAGGCCTATGTCCAAGAATGGATGTCTCGAGCGGATGGTATGATGGTGATCAATATTTATACAAATAGTATCATACAATGAAGGTCACACTTCTAATATCACAATTTTTAGACTGATTTGTTCGTTTGTATTGAGATACATAAATCTTTTAAAACTAAAACTCTAAATCACCACAACGCTTACTTCAAAAATATACTCACACCATTAATTCTCCCAATCACCGTTCCATATAAGATTTTCCAGATGCACGGCTTCGTGCTCGTATTTTACATTAACTCAACAAAATGCTATTAAACCTCGCAAAAATCCGTGCCCCCATTGTAGCCGCGGGCCGGGGGCAGGAGGGGGCACATTTATCACGAAGAACAGAGCAGAGGGGCGGACCAAGGGGGGCTGCATATTTGACCCGATTCTGTTGGGCCCCGGCCAACTAGCACTGCTGCTGGCAATTGAAAACTATCGGGATGCAGTTAGTACTTCAGCCGTATGTTATAACCTACTTTGGTACATAATTTGTAAAGTTCAGACCACATTGATGTGGCTCATCTTTTTATGGATACATGGAAGACTGATTAAATTTCTTGTTGCCATTATTTCGTATAGTTTTGTGTTTGGCTACATACTTCCTGTTATTAAGCAGATAGGTCTAAGGTGTAGCACGCTTACCTAGAAGATACCTATATATTCGGGATTTCAAGACACCCACGTTATACTTTAGCGGGAAGACAGACGTAGGTAAAGCGTTCCACATCCTCTGTTCGTGTAAAGAAGTGGAATGAGCGTTGGTTGTGAATTACTCTTTTTTAAATTTTCTTCATGCAATATGTAGGTCTTTTTTAATGTAGAATAGTATAGTAGAAAGATATTTATTTAGCTACCAACTCGCCTGATGGAAAGCGAAGTTGTAGCCGAATATGAAGGTATTTATTATCTACGTCAAAGAGTAGATAACGTTTCAGCAGCGTCTCTCAGTTATATCAATGACATCAATGACTTTTGGCCACTTGAAACTATAGTAAAAGTTAGAGGAATGAGTGAGAATCAAAGCCATACTTATCTCACGCTTACTGCAGTAAATTGATTTTACTTCGCATTCCACTTCCATTTTCAGAGAAATTCTAAACTCTCTGTAGAGCTCGCTGAAACTATTTTTTTTTATTTCGAATAGGTTCGCGTTTGACTACACACTGCCTGATGTTGAGCAGATGTGCGGTCTAGGGTGTAGCACGCTTACCTAGAAGATACCTATTTACTCGGGATTTGAAGACACCCACGTTGTACTTTAGCGGGAAGACAGACTCAGGCAAAGCGTTCCACATTCTGGCTGTTCGTATGAGGAATGAGGATTCGAAACGCTTGGTTCTAACGCGCGGAATGTCCACCATAAAAGGGTCCGCCATAAACTAAACTAACATAACTAAACTGTTTACATTTAATAGAAAGTACTTGCTCACTTCTTAAAAATATTGCATATTATGACTTGATTTCCATTAAACAACAGTTTGTTGCAAACTAACGTCACTCGCTTAATAAATACGCAATGCCACTTAAACTCTATCAAGATAGTAATAAATTCAGAATTATAATCTAAATCGTGACTAGCCACATCATGCGGCCAGTGTATGACCCAGTTGGGTCCCGCGTGTTGTATGGACGTGTATAAGTTGTATGGTCGTGCATGGATTGTATGAGATGCAAGGATGCACGCTGCACGCCGCAAGTGACCTTCGACTTTCGAAAGCGAGTCAACGACCGCACGATGGCCCGTGACACGGTTTCCTCCCACCCATAAAATTCTTAATTATACCATAACAGTTGCTGTCCATCCATCAGCCCATTCAGGTAAAGTTTCGGTAAAGAGGTTTCAAGGTCAACGAGTGTGTAGTGCTTTTGATGGTTGCAAAAAGTGTTTATACAGACGTAGTTGATAATAAATGAGTTGACATCTTAAGAAATGTGATATTACCAAACTTTAACCTTTGCTATAAGCTTCTTCACAATTTTGTCCTTCATACATTTTCTGCAGGCTTCATTTAACTAGATAATACTTTATTAATATGTTGAATAACAACTTATTATTGGTGGTCAAACGTGGGCTTATTCGCGATAACAGATACATACATAAATAGTAAGAGTTGCACATACATATCTCACCATAAAAAAAATATTGCGTTAAATACGACATCATAAATTAAAGCAAAAGTAGACTTTACAATAAGATCAAATAGAAAACTGCCGATCAGTAAAACACGCTTCACCTATTTACTAGTGAAGCTCTCCCTTAGTCCCGTCTCGTCTCGTGGCTCCCGTCCCGCTCCCGTCCCGCATATCTGAGCGCAGGTTTCGTGTTGCAGAGCCGCAACAAGGAGCTGGTGCAGGGCACGGCCGGGGCGAGCACGCGGGAGCGCAAGCGGCGCCCGCCGTCGGCGCACGTGGACGCCACCACCTACCGCCCCCACCTGCGCCCCGGCACCGGCCCCCTCGCAGCCCTCACCGACCCCCTCTCCGACCACTCCTCGCTCCACCGCCGCGCTGACTCCTACACTCCGCCCACACAACAACTCATCCAAACCGACAAAGACCAATCCGACCAGAAAAGCTCGCAAACATTCCAAGAAAATGATGATATTCAACAACAACTGCCACAAGATTATCAACAGCAACAGAAATTGCATCAAGATTACCTACAGCAATCAAAACTGCAAGCAGATTACCTGCAAGATCAGCAGAAAGATCTTTACCAACAGCAGCAGTTAATCAACCGGCAACAGCAGCAGCTTATTGGAAACCAACAGCAATATCTACATCAGGCGCAAGCTGCACCAGAGTACACGCAGCAACAGCGATTGCCACAACAATACCAACAAATCAAAGTACAACAAGACTATCGACAACCAATCTATCAACAAAACCACCACATTATTCAACCGCAGCTGTATCAACAGATACAGAACGATAATTTCCAGCAACACAGGAGTCAGGAGCTGTACTACCCTGAACAAAATTTCAACCAGAAAGTTATATACCAGAGGCCGCACCAAAATGAGCAATATGTCCAACAGAGAGCGTACGAGGAGGCGTTGTTGAGCCAGCAGTACCAGCAAGTGCCCCAGTACCGGCTGATCCCGTACCCCCAGACAGGGAGGTACTGAGGGCGTGACCTTGGCCTAGATTCGGCCAGGGCCGGCGTGGGAGCGTTGTGTAATGCGATGCGGCTGATACTTGCGACATCATCCTTTCCTTTTGCTATTCTTTATCGAACCCCCCTCTTTCCCCACACGTGGCGAGACAGGCTTGAGACGAGTCATTTTGTAATGTCTGGTTTTACTTTTACTTATCTATTGTACTCGTAACTGATGATTGCTAAGCCTTACAAAAGAAGTGAACAGGAAATCAATTTAAATTTGAACCGATTTTAAAGTATGGGAACCTAGGATCGGATAGGGTTATAATTAGGATCACAACAATGTTTTAAAAATGTTTTAGTTGATACTTCCGGATGCCATTAAAAATATATTAAAATAAATATAAAGGATAATGCTAAAATGATCATAACTCACAAAAAAAAGCAAATAAACACAAGAAAGAAAATTTTACTACTTAAATTTAAACAAAAAACATAGAACAATATACCACATAAATTACATTATAACTAAAATAATGACTATAAGAGCGCGTGTTCACGGCAATTTGTTTCAACGTACAACGGACCGTTTTTTTCACCGGATTCGCGGTGGTGTCTGGTTTATAATGACCGTCTCAGACTTTATTGTTGCTGCCGAATTATATTTAGACTAGAAACGGTCAAAACTTTGAATGTCAGAGTTACCGAAGCTCTATACGTCTGTCATTTATCACTAAGTAGGTGAAAGTGTAATTGTGGCGACCTTTCAACCGCGACCGACCGACCGACCGACAGACCCACTCACTTCTGAACCCAAGCTCATTTACCTAGGCTAGTAGACATTCGTTTATAAACACTAATCGACTGTTTTAAACTACCTCGATCTTTTTGGCATTTTCAAATAATAATATATTTATTTGAGAGTAATCAATATATAATAATAAGGTGGGAAAGTTTTTAAAAAATGCGAGATAAATAGTAACAAGATTATTTTTTTGCAAAAAATAGCATGACCGACTTCACCCGTGTACAGAAATTCGCGACTATTTCGCACGGATCGATGTAGCATTTTTCACATTATTGTTGATTTATCAAAAATGGCTAAGCCGATTTTGATAAAATTTATATGGGTGGTCCCACCTCAAAAGCATAATCTTTCCAATAAAAAATAATTATTGAAATCGGACTACTATGAAAAAGTTATGCGTGGTTATACATATATACGCGTCGAATTGTATACCTCCTCCGGTGGTTCTTCGGTCAAAAATACATCCATAACAAATTTTAAAGTAGATAAACATACATATAATGAAGACGTATTAAGAATTTAGCAATAAAACAATTAATGCAATACAAAATGTCGGCTAAAATCCTGAAATTACTTTTCTTAACATTGAAATTGATTGTTTATATTAGGTGAACAATTAATTGACTGATTACACGATCACGATATGAAATAGACTGTTTTTACGCAGTCGCTTTTTCAACAATTTACTTGTAGCGCTCGTAGCGTAGTTTGACGAGGTGTTTGTCAGCGATCACCGAAATTAAGCAACGTTTCGCATGTTCTGTATTTGGATGGGTGACCGCGGGTGGCATTTTCTAACTAAGCGCTACCGTAGCTCGGATGTGGCACGTTCGATTGTAGATCCCGATTGTTTTAACCGTTTAGCCATGTCAGAAACCTTCAGACGGCCTAAAACTCTGACACCAGGGCTAGCCACCCGGCCTATACGAACTCACTTTTCTTTCAATTAGCCAACTGTTTAGTAAACCAGATGATTTGAAACAAAGACTTTCATAGAGCCGCTGAGAAACATAAGTATAGAAACTCCTTTGAACTGTCAATCTTAGAAAGCTCAGCGCGTTTTATCTAGAACCCACGCGTTCTCGTGTCATTCAAAATTTTGCTCTACCACTCACTAAAGAAGGCTTATATTCCAGTCTTTGAATGTTGGTCGAGAGTACTAGAGAGTCAACATTTAGGTATGACCTTCAAGATATTACCGATTGAAGCTAACTCAAAGTTCTTGTTCTCAATTCGCTCTAATGAGGCAATTAATCAAAGCTCGATCCGCTCACGATTTGTACAGACAAACATTATGGTAATTAGTTACACATAGTAATATATCGCGATCGCCGACGCACGATCTTTGATCTGAACCATGCTAATCATATATTTGGCGAGTTATTTGATAGACAGATTATTTAAGGCAGAAGAGTAACTTGCAATAGAATTCGGCTCAAAAATTTTGCGTAGAAAGTTCCCGACGAAGAAATAACAAATTATACCGTCTCACGTTGACTCCTGCCTAAAATCGCTAGGATGTCTTTGACATCAATAAATTGAGTAAAAAACAATTTTCCTTCGATACGCACGAAGCGCTTTGACTCAACATTTTTGGTTCGTACCGCCAGATGTATATGTATGTTATGTTAGATTTGTGTGTATGTTACGTGATTTATTCGCCGATTTATGAACTGATTTTGATGATTTTTTTGTTTGGATGATTATATCGAAATCAGCTTAACGGTTTTTTGGAAATTTAGCCATCATTTAACAATGGCATAAATCAATTCGAGTACACTAATCGAATTTTGCAACAATCAAAGTTGGTTATACCATTTTTGGACAAAAAATTATGATTTAAAAATATCCTTCTGCATTATTCTGGTGCAATCCTCGCTGATTGGCCAATCTGGCAAATGAACAGCAATTAGAGGTGCAGCCTCTCACCGGGCCTTGACTGCAGCCCTATACTTTAGGAAATATAAACATTCTTAAGTTTATACCGCTTTGGCAAATCATAACGTAGCTTTGATCTAAACTTTGCATCTGTTCATTATGGAGGCCGATAAACAGCTCTGACACCAGGGCTAGCCATTCTTCTCCATTATTTTCTTTTAGCATACTAATATTATGAATCAGAACTTGTTTCTTGGTTTGATGCTCTTTCACGAGGCAAAAGAGCAACGGATACACTTGATTCGAAGGTTGAAAAGTGGCATAGGCTACTTTTATCCCGGAAAATTAAAGGGTTTTATGGTATAGTCAAAAAAAAAAAATCAAAAACCTCGGTTGAATCACGGGTAAAAGATAGTAAGTAGTAGTGAATGTGTCCGCGTTTGAGCACCGTCTCATCTGATGGTAAGGGACGATGTGGGCTAAGACGTGGCACGCAGATTTAGAGATACCTAATTATTCTGACCTTGAAAGACTAAGTTTGTCACATCTAGCAGAACAAATCAGAGATAGTATGCACTTTTTTATAGATAATTATCCTCCAGGATAGTGAATTTGTTTTTTAAACTCAGTAGGTAACGTAACAAAGACTTCTTCCAGGTAAAATTCAAAACTCCGTGAAATATAGCCGCGTAGATGGAGTGGAACCTCCTTATGAGAAGCCATATTTCCTTTCAAGCACTCTATATGCAAACACAAGCGATTTTGTACCACGATACGCCACACATTTCGAAAATTGTCAAGTATACAGATATTCATTTATGTTTCCCTAAAGCTCTTCATAGGTAATCATTCATTCGAATAGATAATCATATAATTGCAAACTTAAATTTAAAAAAATTACTCGTTACGTAATTATGTCATAATTATTGGTTAATAATGCCACATTAACAGTAGATTCGTCGAAATAACAGTGTTGAAAATATATATAAATAAATATAAATTTTTTATTTATTTTATTTTTATTTTATTTAATATATACTAGCTGACCCGGCCACGCGTTGCTGTGGCTAAATAAATTAAAATTGCGACTATAATTTGAGATTTAAACTATCCTATCTCTCAAGTTGGATCGAACTGCACATGGTGTGCGAATTTTATTATAATCGGTTAACTGGTTTAGGAGTCCATTGAGGACAAACATTGTGACACGAGATTTATATATATTAAGATATATATGGTCGTAAAAACGATTTTATCATGGTTCTGACTTTACTTAGGTTACATATGGTGGTCTGTTTCGGGTCACCATGTTGGATATGGCCTCGAACAGGACTTAGGCTTAGCACTAGTTAAAAACTGTCAGAGCACTATTGATATGTACTCAAGATGTCTCAAAATCAGGCACTGAACTCAGAGCAAATAAAAAATCAAGAGAGAATGTTGTAAACAAACAAGTGAAGCCAACCAAAACTACACCTCGCCGTGTACAGACAATTACACACACATCCACGTACAACGAAACTACGCCTTGGTTTGACAGTCGAACTATGGCGGCGCAACACCGACGCACTCACACATGTATAAAAAACCGGCCTCACTTAACTGTTCAACGACGTTCCCTCTTGATTTTTTTATTTGCTCTGAGGCACTGAATTGTTAACATTCCTTGTTTTCCTCCCATTTCCTCCTATATTCTCATCTTTCCCATTCATCAATGTAACTCCAAGGTAAACCTGGTGGATAAGCCCGGTGGATTCTGGTGGATAAACCTTCTTTAGCCGCATCGCGAGAACCGGCCAGTACGTAACCATTAGTCTAGCTCTAGCGTCGCGGGTTAACCGGGGATTGCTTCCATGTGTGCTTTAACCGAGCGGTAACCTACGGTTAAACTGTGTTCAGTTATTTGTCAGCAGGGATGTTTACTGGGTATAAATATCATTATTATAATTAGACCGTCAGTTAGATTATTGAAAAATGTTGGACACGTATTTTTTATTTTGTCAATCAAATAATAGGGTATTTGACTAGTTTTTGGAAATCGTTTTAAATTATTCGTTAGTAGGTACATACTAAGCACACTACATTTATATTTCCGAGAGATCTACTGTATTAACAATAAAAATCAGTGTTAAAGAATAGATATTCAAGATCCCACCAAAAAAGACATTATGTAATGGTGCTGGTCTTTGACGTCACTCACTAGTAAATAACGTTAGTTAATACTCGTAAATACGCAAGTTCACATTTAAAAATTAACAAAAAATACTTTAAAAGTAACTAATAGATCCAATAATATTACTCCGAAATCACAAAGCACAAAGGACATGTCCACAAAATGTATGGAGGCTGGTATAATAATAATCAAAAATTCGAACCACAACACGCGTTATATTTTGAGAAAGTTCATATTTTTCTGAATCTATTACAACAATTAAAAACAAAAAAGAGCCCTCCGATTTTTTTAAAATTAATTTTGAATATATTAGGATAATTAAATATATTTGGCTCAATAGGTAGTTTATCTCTAGCAACCCTGATAAAGTAACCTCTAAATTGTTAAATAAAAGCATTTTTACCAATTAGACACACTTTTTAAGTGTTTTTTTGTCACATTGTACCTACTAACTGGTCACACTGGTAGGTTATAACTTTTAATTTTAGCAAATTAAGAGATGAACGTAAAAGAATCAGCTACGAATGCAAGTAAAATAACGATAGAAGCACTTTATTATTGCTAAACTAGAAAAATAATAAGCTGTATTTTTATTTTTCATACAATTTATTTTTCGCATTTAAAAAAAAATGGAGGGGTGAAAAAATCTAAATTACTTATTTTTGGGAAGCCCATAAATCAAGCTTTCTAGTGATGTATATATCATCTTGGTTCGATTTTTCTCTGAATAATATACCACTTGTGGACGTCACCTTACACAAACAACAGTCAATCGAGAAATTCTCGTTTACCAGCACGTGACGTCACCAGAGTTGCCGCCATTCTTAGAGCGTTTACGTCACAGATAAAATATCAAGATAATATCGTATTTTATTTCGTTCGAATTGCGAAAATTAGACATATTTTAGTTTAAATAAAGTGAAATATGTATTTTTCATGCTGTTATCTGTGTGGATTACCAAAATTAATAGAATATTTTTAATGTTGTCAAATAGCCTATTGGTGACAAAGATAAACCTTGTCAAAGTTTGAGAGTGGGGGCTCGTGACGGCACTAGCCGGTACATTTGATAGCGGTTAGTGACGTCACGCGGAACTTTAAAGGGCTATATCGTCATCAATCATTGTTAAATTGACAAAAGAAAAAATACGTGTGTAATATTATTTGACAATCTATTTGACGGACTAATTATATTTTTTTAGTAAACATCCCTATTTTGAACAACATTCTGAAACTTACACACTTTACATGTTTTTCATTTGGTAAAAGTATAGTTCAAGTCATTTGATTTTTTTCCTTAAAATGTTTGTGAGATGAACCATGAACCATGTGTGTAGGTTCATTTTAATTTAATTTGGTTCAAGTCTAGTTCAAGTCTTTTGGCTGTTTGTCATTATCTATTGTACCATGTAGAAACATACGGTTTAAGCTTACTACAACATGAAGTTAAATATATAAATTTTCGGCAATTTGTTGTAACTTGTGAGACAATTAAATACTAGGTAATGCTTTATTTCAATAGATATGAGGTAGTATTTATAACATTGATTCTGTTATATTGTACTGTTTTTAAACTATAGTGTAGGTACGGTACACGAAATATTTAAATTGTTGCTTTATTATAACTTGCCATTAGATTAAAAACTAATCATTAAGTTGGTAATATTTAGTAGAAAGTAAAAACAATGTAAATATTGTTAATCTTTTCTGATCATATTTAGATAGCTTTCTTTGCCTTTTCTTGCCAAAATAACAAGTAATTACGATATTTCTCACAAAATGATTTCCTATAAACAAAGATTAAATACAATTTTTTATTTTACAAATATTTTATAATATTTTATTTTACAAATAAATAAATTTTATCATATGGAAGCAATTCTCGGATTTATTTTTAGTAAGTTTAACATAATTATTAACTTTTATGTAATATTAAAAGTATGTAAAAATAACTTAATGATTTCAATAAATAATAAAAAATAACTTAATGATTCTTAATAATCATGACGTTAGGACATTCATGATTATGAATATTAAAATACTCCGCAAATACTCAAACTCATAATTTTAATACTCCAATAATTCTAATAAAAAATACTCAATATGTACAAATAAATGTTTCTAAATATTATTAAATACGAGTACTTATGACTGAAATACTCAGTATCTACAACCAGCGACTGTGATAAATTAAGGTTGTAAACCTGATATTTTATAATTGCGATTCAGTTTTATTGTTTTTATATTTTAATGCATATTATGTTAATTATTACGATAATTTTGAAGAGGGTAATAAAGATTGCCATTTTATTTTAGTATTTTCTTTGGATCCTTCTAACTTTATAGGTTTTATTATCACGTCGAAACAATTCATAGAAAATAGGCTCATGTTATGCTAATGCTGTTTGGAAATTAGATAGCTATGCTAAAAGTATTTGACCAAAGTTATAGAGAATTTTATTGCCAATAAAAATATTTTCACTATATTTTTTGGTACCTATGGTTTGTCAGATAAACCACAAATGCAATTTGTACCTCATTTTCAAAGATGGTGGCGGTGGGACAAACCTGGTAACCCCACAATCTTGGTCATCATTTTACACTTATAGGGCTACTTAGGATATCAAGTATCGGCTACTTGATATCTAAAAAAAATTAGTAGCTTCCTCTGAGAAATGCAACCCTAAATGTAACTATTCAATAGACTATACCTACATGTCGCCAAGTCACAGAATATCCTATACTACTAATATTATAAACGCGAAAGTTTGTGAGGGTGGATGGATGTATGGATGTTTGTTACTCTTTCACGCAAAAAATACTGAATGGATTGAGATGAAACTTTGTGAAATATAGCTTATATATTAGAATAACACATAGGCTATAAATTATAATGATATTGCGTCAAAAATCAATATATCATGCGGGAGAAGCCGCGGGTAAAAACTAGTATTTCATAGATACGTTATGGAAAATAATAGTGTCGCGGCGTCACTATAGGTAGTGTTATTATATCTTCTTTGACTATAGTCTGCTGCTGTTACGTGCAGACAGCTTTGTAATTGAACGTTGATTTACTTTAAACAACCCAAACACGGCAAATTTAATCAAAGTATTTGTAAAGTAAGGACGGTTAAAAGGTAATGTAGTCTCATATAATAATTGTTTAAATAATAAGATTCGAATTCAATTGAAACCTTTTAATGGTTCGAGAATACGAAGACTGTTAATTTTATGACCACTTCAATTAGTTCGACAAATTCGATAAAATCAAACATTGTACCTACTAAGCGAAGGTCAATAAAAGGAAGCGTTTATTTTGATTAGCAGATTCGCAGCCAAACCAAAATTACAGATTTGCAAGTTGAAATGGCACTGGGCAGGATACAGTTCGAAGAACAGATAGCCGTATGGGGCCGTAAAGTACTCGAATGGAAACCACATGCCAGTAAACGAAGCGTAGCACGTTCATCAACGAAGTGTCCCGACGTTTTTTTTTCAAAAAAAACGGTAACGATCAGATTGCAACCAACATGTTTCTGCTACACATGTTGGTTGCAATCTGATCGTTACCGTTTTTTTTGAAAAAAAAACTTAAACTAGGAAAACACGTTACTGGAACTTATAGCTAGAGTTACAACCGGCGGCCTTATCGCTAAAATGCAATTTCTTCCAGACAACCGTTAGATGTTCAGTAGACACGGATAGACAGTAGTTGTTCTATCGCTGAGAAGAAAAAGAAGACAGGAACATGCTTTTTGCAAGCTGGTTTCGACCGGTCATGTTGTAGATCCGAAGGTGATTATGTCCAGCAATAGGATTCCTACGGCTAATAATGATGATGACGCAAAGAATAAAAGAAAATAAGTTTGTTTTGTTTAGCTCAAGATGTTTAGGTAGTAGCTGCCCTAACTACGCTTGCTTTGCAAGATCTCCAGTTGATTACGGGCCCGGTTAGACTCGGCCGGCCTCCGGTGGGCCCAGACTGGACGGATTATGTATTTACAGAGGGCTACGTCGATAAATAGTGATATGAGTCGTCTATTTTATTTGGCTTTTAGAATTATTTATTGGCTTTTATATACTTAGTGCAGATCTTCGTCTATGAGTAACTTTAATCTAAAAGTTGCTTCACAGACGTAATCTTTTAGGGCTGATGAGGACATTGTTGAAAACTCACCAGTCAGCTTTAAATATATCTAAAAAAAATCATGATATATGTTTTAGTCACTGATATGTAATAGAGTTAGTAATAGGAGTGACTAGTAATAGTTTAGTTAGAGTAAGCTTAAAAAATATTCCTAAGTGTTACCGTTGTTACAGTCATGGTCATGGAAAACATTGCGATGACATACTTTCATACTAAATAAAACACCGGTTTTCACTCACGTATGATATACGGCCGGGCCGCTGGGAACCCGACCGGTTTCGAAATAAATTAGTACTCCTTCATCAGGGAATACGCGCGCTCCCGTCGAATGTCTAGTGCGCGTGCGCCATTAGTGTACATACGTTAGTGAAAACCGGTGTTTTATCTATTATATAAAAGGCTTCCCTGAGTGACTGACTGACAGACAGTCTACAGCCCAAACCGCTTAAGATATGAGCTTGAAATTTGGAATATAGGTACATTGAACGACGTAATGGAGCACTAAGGACGAAAATTTTGAACTTTTGACCTATAAGGGGGTAAAACGGGCCCTTTTCGTTTGTATGTAACTCTTTATTCCCTGTTGCGATTGACTTGAAACTTCGTATACATGCTTTTCAAACAAAATAAAAGTTATGTTTTTTCCTGTTTTTCCGAATTTTCCTTATCTAAGGCGTCAAATAAGGTCTCAAAGTTGGTGAAAAAAACGTATATTACATCCAACCAGCTGAACGGTTATGGTTGAAATCTGGTATGAAGAAAGCACACAGCAGGTTTCAATACAGGAACTAATAATATCCAGGAAAATCTGTAGGGTTCCTGAGGGATAGCCAATATTAATCAGTTTAGGCTACAGCCCAAACGGTCGATGATATAAACTTGAAATTTAGAATATACGTACATCGTACAACATCATGAAGCACAAAGGATGAACATTTTGCAAAATCGACCTCTTACGGGGTAAAACGGGCTCTTTTCGTTTGCATGTAACTTTTTATTTCATGTACCGATTGACATGAAACTTTGTAAAGATGCTTTTGATACTAATTAAAACAGGAAGAGCCATATTTCTTTCTGTTTTTCTGAATTTTCCATAAAAAACTTCCTTTGGGTCAGATAAAGGAATAATAAAATTGGTGAAAAAGCATCGATTACAGCCAAGGAGCCGAAAGGTTGCGAATGAAAACCGGTATGTAGAAAGCACATGACATGTTTTAATACTGGAACTATTATTATCCCGGAAAACCTTCAGGTTTCTTAGGGATAGCCAAAATTAATCAGTTATTATTATAATGTAAAGCTGAGTTAAAATGGTTAAATGAATTCTAACGAAATTTGGAACGAAGCTAGACAAAACACAAATTACCACTTAGGGTACTGCTATCCCGGAAAATTTGAGTGGGTCCTTCGGGATGTCGAATTCTTAAAAAAACACTAAAAATAGTTTGAAAATCTCAATGGATTCAATTTTATGTTAAAATTGCCACCATTTTAACAAATAAATGACTAACTATTGACGTTCTGGGAAAAGTTCCGTGTTCCTTGTGCGCTAGACCAATCTTAACCCTGAATAAGCGTAAAAATAATCACAAAGTTTTTATAAAGTGAAATATCTAGAATAGAATTAAGATAATGATTTATCCTTATATGGGGCAAAATGGGTCCCTAATAGTTAACGATTGTTTTTATTTTGTGAGCCAATAATCTTAAGCTTAGGGTACATACGGGTCAATATATGTACTTTACTATAGGATCAACCCTAAAAAGCGAAGATTACCTACCTATTCCATACATTTATCGCGGGTCGATGAACTTTTTGTGTTGAACATTTTATTTATGTGATTTCGGGGTTGGTACCATAGTAAAAGTTAGTCGAATGATGAGTATAATAGCATCCTTGAACTGACTGACTGTCTAGATATGCACTATGTGTTTCTCGAAAATAATAAAATATATTTTTTCATCTGCCTGGGGTCAGACAACGTCTGAAAGTCCTACAAGTGTCTCGATCACTTTTAACTGGGTGAACGGTTTTGGGCAAGATTTTCACAATATCTCTCGGGAAAAATGAGTTCAGAATAATCTAAATTAAACTTCTAATGACTGAATGAAACATGTCGAATACATATACCGGCCTTAATTAATAGTGCACTACTGAACGTAGGCTTACCCGCGAAGGGTGATTAGACCATCGGCCATATCCATCACGCCAGCCGAGCGCGGGTTGCGAAATCTATATACGACATTGATTTTTCTCTACGGATGTACCTATACATGTTGCCTCAATGTTTTCCATCAATAAAAACCCAATAGTGTGAAATTTCTTACATTGGCACTCATACAATTATTATTAGTATTGAATTAATTACAGAATTTCAGCATTTTATCATTCAAAAATTCACGTACTCCGTAATAAGCTTTAGATACGAGTACAAGTACGAGTAAATTAAATACGCAAATACTAAGACAATGCTGTTTTCGACCAGTGTGTGTTACCATTGATGACTGATTGCACAGAAACGTGGTCTCTCACTATGGGCCTTATTAGTAAGCTCCAAGTAGCCCACCAAAAAGCTGTGGAGAGGACTATGCACAGAGTCTCTCTGGGAGATCGAATCAGAAATGAGGAGATCTATTACCAAAGTTACCAACATAGCCCAACGGATTGGCAATTTGAAATGGCAATGGGCAGGGCACATAGCGCGGAGGGCTGATGACCGATGGTGTCGAAAATTCTTGAATGGAAATCACGTACCGGCAAGCGCAGCGTAGGACGCCCACCCACAAGGTGTACGGAATACCTCATAAGGACCGTAAGATCACGCTGGATGCAAGCTCCTTCCAACCGGTCTTATCGGAGATCCTTTGGGGAGGCCTATGTCCAGCAGTGGACTTCTTATGGCTGATGGATGGATGGAGACAATGCAGGCCAATCCGTTGGATATTTTAGGCAAGTAATATGACAATAGGCCCAGTTATGAAGGCTCCATCGTAAATTTTATAGCAACGTAAAAAGTGTACTCTCTATTGAACCTTAACCACGAGCTATTATTATTTTAAGTAAAAGCCAAGACAACGCAACAACGCAGGCCAGACCGTGGGCTATTATCATTGCAAGCAATACAACAACGCAGATTAACAGCAGGCAATCATAATTTTAAGGAAGTTTTAAGACAACGCGGGCCAGACAGCGAACTATTAGATATTATTAAAAGCAAGTGTCAAAATAATGCGGGTTGAATCGCGGGCTATTATCTATTATTTTAAGCAAGTAAGTACTAAAACAACGCGGCAGGCTATTATAATTTTAACCATGTATTAAAACAACACGGGCGAAACCGCGGACTATTAGATATTATTTATAAGCAAGTACAAAGACAACGTACAATAGGTGAAACCGCGAACTGTTTTCATTTTAAGCAAGTACCTACGAGTATGTACTAAGACAACGCGGGCGAAGCCGCGGGTTTTAAGCTAGTTTAGTATAATGTTTTCTCACTCGAGTTTTAATGAAGTTACATATACTTTCATGTTTAAGTTCTTTATTTTTTCTAAAATATTATGTGTATGAAAGATAAGTCTATCATATCATGACAAACAAGCTCAAAAAGATATGTAGGTTATTGTAGTGTATATGTACCTATTGATATAAAGCCATAAAACAAATAAATGATATAAAGCCAACCAATAAATTTTTGTAGCCCTTGAAATCATGAACCAGTTCTACATCTGTTCGCGTCTTGATTCGCTCTTTGGCCAAGGGTAGCCCGGGGACGGCAAATGTACCGTGAAATAATGCCGTCTCCAACATGCCGGCCGATCACTCACCGTTGTTAGTTGCCTCGGCTTACAGTTTAACCGAGATTAACACTAGATCGGCCTATGTACGAGTATGTTCGATTACTTGTCGGTAGTCGGGTCGACGGTTACAACAAGGAGTTAAAGTTTTGTGGGTTGCCGTACTAACATGGAGGCGTGATAATGTTCTTTCAAGCAAGAAAATAATTTGGAAGTGCTGAAATTTATTAATACATAGTCATGTGGGTCAAGCCGTGGTGGTCTAGTGGTAATGACACCGGCCTTACAATCGGTCTTGGGTACAAATCCTTGGGTCCCGTCTATAATATAATAATAGTCCACTGCAAGACGTAGGCCTACTCACGAAGGGTGATTGGGCCATATCCACCACGCTGGCCCAGTACGGTTTGGTGGATTTACATAGCTATCGAATTTATTCTACGGACGTATACCGGTTGCCTTATGATGTTTCCCTTCACCGAAAAGCCAGTGGTGTGAAAATTAGTACATTGATTCTGAAGAACTCATCAGTACGGGACCGGGGTTTGAACCCACGACCTCACGATTGTAAGGCGGGTGTCACTACCACTAGACCACCATGGCTATCGACCTATGCATATCCATCTTATACCGCATGTTGCCGTCAATACGCCAGTTGGCGTTAACGCTTTTAAAAGCAACGAACTCTCAGCGCTCCAGCTATGAAAAACACAGAGTTGGGTCAAAGTTGATCAAAGCGCTAGATAGTTGATATGCAGCCAACTTCGCCCGGGGAAGTTTTAACGATCCTGGACCGATAGCGCCGCGGGCCACGACGACACAGCATCACTTGGTAATTTGACTTTATTTGGTCAACTTTTGTTTTACGTTGATTTTACGATATGTAAATTGTATGATTTTCTGCTTGTTTACTTCTTAACACTTGTAAACTGATATTTTTGTTGGTTTTTAGGGTTTTGTACCGATAGGGTAAAAACGAGACCCTATTACTAAGACTCCGCTGTCTGTCCATCTTTACGTCTGTCAGTCACCAGGCTGAATCTCATGAACCGTGATAGCTAGAGAGTTGACAGTTTCACAGATGATGTATTTCTTTTGCTGCTAACAACAACAAATACTAAAAACAGAATAAAATAAATATTTAAATGGGGCTCCCATACAACAAACGTATTTTTTTTGTATACGGTACGGAACCCTTTATGAGCGAGTCCGACTCGTACTTGGCCGATTATTCCAAAATAAATATATAACACGGTAAATAAAATATGCAATAGCGATAAAGAAGACTGGAATTAAATAAATAAATATTTTTGGGACATCTTACACACGATCTCTGATCCCAAAATTAAGCAAAGCTTGTGATATGGCTGCCAGAGACTGATATACTACATATACATATTTTTAAATACATTTTTTTATTTCAAATTGGTTTGCAGATAACTACACACTACATACTTATATAGATAGTAACTAAATAACACCCAGACACAGAGCAAACACTTATTTAATTCAAAAACTTATTTTATTGCTAATAACAGTAGACGTAACAGCATCATTATTTCGTTTTTGTAGTTGTACCAGCGACCGGTCATGTTCCGCTATTTTAAGGCACTAAGCTGACTCTGGTAAGCTCTGAGATTGAGATGTGTACAAAACATCCCACGCGGAAAGTCATTGTAGAACAATTTATGGCTACTATATCAAATACAATACAATAAGTAACTGATCACTTGTTATCCTCGTATATGGTTTAACTAGTGTCCACAGAGCAGCGGTATCTACTAGAAAGTACTGTACTGTAGCCTTTTAATAGTCCACTGCAGGACGTAGGACAACCCACGAAGAGTGATTGGGCCATACCTACCAAGCTGGTTCAGTGTAGGTTAGTGGATTCGTATATGGTATCGAATTTCTTTAACGGACGTATGAAAGTTACTTCGCGCTGTTTTTCCAGTGGTGTGTAATTACACGTACATAAATTCCAAGGAATCCTTTGGCACGGCACCGGGATTTGATCCCACGACCTCACGATTGTAAGGCGGGTGTCATTACCACTAGACCACCACGGCTCCCAGTGCTTGCAGTATAATAATGTGGTGCATGTTGTCGGCAGTCGAAGCTGAACTGCGAGGTGTTGCTGGACGAGCTGGCGTTTGAAGTCCGCTGGGCCGTCGCTGGAGACAGCATTGTCATGCAGCTCGTCGCCAAACTGGGTACGTACCTTCACTCCACACTCTGTATTGCCTCATTCACATTCTCCACGAGGCAACCCGAGCACCGCACCTTGTAGCAAACTTCGCATCCGCCGACTTTTATAGTAATGTTATACAAGTCCTCAGAGCAAATAAAAAAATCAAGAGAGAACGTCGTTGAACAGTCAAGTGAAGCCGGTTTTTTATACATGTGTGAGTACGTCGCTGTTGCGCCACCATATTTCGACTGACAAGCCAAGGCGTAGTTTCCTAGTACATTGATGCGTGTGTAATTGTCTGTACACAGCGAGGCGTAGTTTTGGTCGGCCTCACTTGTTTGTTCACAACATTCTGTTTTTATTTATTTATTTGCTCTGAGTACAAGTCGGCGGATGTGAAGTTTTTTTTATCGCGAATAAGTCCGCGCTTGACCACCAACTCTCCTGATGGTAAGCGACGTTATGGTCGAAGATGAAGCACGCAGACCTAGAAAATACCCATTCACTCTGACCTTGAAAAGCTTTAGATTATATCTGTAAGGAAACAGGAAAGCTGGAAGACTGTTTCACTTCCTGGCGGTACGAAGTTGCTAGCTACAAGTTGCAGTACTCGCGATGCCTCGTGGAGAGTGTGGATGGGACATAACGGTTATTTAGTTAGTCTATTTTTTTATTGACTACCCACAAAGACGATTGGGCCATATCCAACACAATCTAGCGAGGGTTGTAGAAATACGCCATCACATTCATCGCTATTCAACGAGCACACGTCGCCAAATAAATTGATTGATTATGGTGTAGACTTTGAGAAGTTAGGGCTTATAGAGTTAGGGTGTGTAGAGTTAGAAACTTGAAAGCTATTTAAGATCAACTAAATTTTTGACAGTGCGAGCCAAAGTCTTGTCTTTGTAAAAATTTACTTAAAGATATTTTTGATATTATACTAATATTTCGACACTACACACTGTATAAAGGCACAAGGGGATACGATGACTGCCTATCTATACAATTCGAAATTAAATTGTTGTTATTGTTAAAGCTCAGAACGACTGAACCTAAGCTGTTCTTACTTTTGTTATATTTGTAAAAATGTTGGGAATGTGTGAGAAGATTTAATAAAAGTGCGAGAAAAATTATGAAAAAATTAAATCATCCTTCATCTGAAGCCTGTGAAAGTTGATTTATATAGCCGTCAGTGACGTTGAACTACGTCGAAATTAAATTGGACTGGATTCAAGTTATAGATAAAAACGATATAAAGTTTACCAAGTCAGCTAGCACATAAACAAGTGATCATGTTCTTTGCTTGTATTTCCAGAGGACGGCGAGTACATGTCGTTCGGTATATCGGGCGACCCGCACCACTCGCAGATGGTGGGCGGTGACGTGGCCGTGGCTTGGGTTGACAAAGATACGCTGAAGGGCGCTGCGGAGGACTACTACCTCGACGCCAAGAGCCAGTGCGCTGGCGTTAGTGGTTCCTGCCCTGATGACAGGCTTGTGGTAAGACTTTTAGTTTTCTACTATGTAGTTGTACCATCTTTTATTAGTCATCTAGTTTCTAAAGCAGCGGTGGGATACTATGGTGCAAGCAAGCAAGTGCATCGGCGTCAGCGGCTTGTGTCCTGATGACAAGCTTGTGGTATGATTTCTAGTTAACTTTAGTAGTAAGATTCTCTATCATTTATCCTTTTCCAACGCAGCGGTGGAAAACTACTTTAACGTGAAATAAAATCTTATACGTTGATGTCAGCGACTTGCGTTCTTATAACAAGCTAATGGTAGGATCTCTAAGTTTCTACAGAGTTGACAACCTCAATTATTAATCCATTCTCTAATGCAGCGGAAAAGGATAATACCTCGACCTCAAGAGCCAGTTCACTTCAGTGGTCTGTCCTGACGACAGAACTATTCGTAAGACCTCTAGTTTTCTACAGTGGTATGATCCTCCATAGTAAAATCGTTTCTCCAACGCAGCGGTGGGATACCACCTCAGCAGCTAGTTCCATGATGATAGACTTGTGGTAAAGCCTACGTAAGGTGGCAATGAAAAGCAGCGGTAGGGTACTACAGTCAGCGATCCTATTCTGACAACAAGTTTGTAAATCTATTTTTAGGCAAGATTTTATTTCATTTTATATTTATACAGTACAAGATGTCAGAAAGTCAAGGGGTTGTTGACTTATTCAACTAGCTTTGCTACATATATAGCGCCATCTACTCTGCAATCAGCTAAAGATAGGGATGCTCGATCCAGGTGCTTTGTATCGATACTCTGGATCGCAATGGATCGTATTGCAGTGTATCGATCCAGGTATCGATCCGCTTGTTTTGATACGATATCTTGGATCGATCCGGTATCGTGACATTATTTAAAAAAAAATGAACAAGATTGTTTTTTGTCACATCAAAGTTTATTGTCCTAGGTACATAAAAATACTTTTTTACTTCGGCCAATCTCTAAGTAAAGTAATAATTTTGAAAGCCGCTCTGTGTTAAGACGATACGACTGTGTTGTTTCGATACGATATTTTGGAACGATCTGGTATCGTTTCATTATTTAAAAAAAATATGTTGTTTCTGCACGATATTTTGGATCGATGCGGTATCGTATCATACAAAAAAAAATTGAGTTGTTTCGATATGAATTTCTGGATCAATCAGGAATCATCATTTAAAATCTGTTGTTTAGATACGATTATTTGGATCGATCCGGTATCGTATCAGTCATTAAAGAAAATGTGTTGTTTCGATACGATATTTTGAAAATGGTCGGTCATCACAAGATAAATCATGCTGAAATTGAAACATTAAAAACTTATTTAGTAAAATAAGTCAGTGTAACATAAACTTGTTAGTTGTGACAGTAGTTACCATAGGTACTCTGTAGTAAGAAATGCAATATTAATATTCTGATTAGGTTTGTTTATAATTGAATTTTGAAAATTGAAATCGATTTTTCGATACGATCCGCATGTAGTTTGTATCGATCAACTATCGGATCGTATCCTTTTGTATTGATCCACACAAGTATCGGATCGGATCGAACATCCCTAGCTAAAGACATATCGAAGTAAACAAACTGTGTCAATACAAGTATAAGTTGTAATATCATACTGTCGGAAAACTGTCTCCAGGCATCACACGTAGTCTGGAAAGAAATGTGAAAGAAATGAAATGTGAAATTGTAACTATCAATAAGGCGTAAATTTTCATGCCCATTCGTTCTTTAATAGACTATTATTACTTAATAGTATTAGTTATTAACGTTTCTAGATATTATATGACCTGTAGAATAAGGAAGTACAAAAAATTATTTCCCAAAATAAATCATTTTTAGTTTTTAAAATTTGTATTGAAATTATATAACATACACATTGAGAGTGTAGTGCAGTGAGAATAAGGGTGTTATTTATTAGTGAAGTGTTTTCAATATTTTGTCATATTTTTAAAGGTTTTTTTTATATGCCCTTAAACTTATTTGCCTACAACAAGATAGCGGAAATACATTAAATATTTATTTAAAACAAAGATTTGAAGATGAATTTCCGCAAAGTAACGCCTGATTCAATCAACTATCTTAAGACACATTGTTATTTTTAAACTATCGCGATTTGAGCACATCATAGTACTATATTAACACGGGACTTATCGCGCAATAAAACATGAGATATATAATTAAATATCTCTTTTTCTTTTTCTCCTGACGTTTCGACCAAGTTGCATTGGTCGTGGTCACGGGCAGACTAAATGCGACGCCGTATCACTCAAAATGAAATTGTCACGATGACACACCACACTGACAGTATCTATAAAGGTCTTAATGCCTACACCACGCAGTTTACATTTGTTGACTACAGGATTCCACGACACTGATAGTTTGAAACCATCCTCTCGGTTGAAATTACGGTGTTTTTTAATTTCTACAGCCTCACGAACTACTCTTGAGAAATAATGTCGATAATGGAGAGGACTTTCGGGTCGTGGAGCTTAATCCAATGATTAGTTCCTCCGTCAAGCAAATGCTCGGCTATGGCAGACTTCTCTATCTGGCGGTTTTTGACTGCCGCGATATGTTCTTTGTATTTAATTAATATATCTCATGTTTTATTGCGCGATAAGTCCCGTATTAATATAGTAGTATAAAACTAAGACACATTGTTGGTCAAACGTGGATTTATTTGTGAAATACGAAGCGTAAAGGTTAGTGTGACATAGTTTTGTAGATTTACGGTCGCGCGAATTGCGATTGAAGAGTTATATTCACGGTTGAATAAACAAAGCCACAAACTCAGTTAGACAATAATACCTAAACTTTTCTGGGGACAAAAATCTGAATTAAACCTGAATTGATTCGCAAACTGCTACAATAAGAGAAGTAAACGTTAATCAATCGTGAAATAATAATAATATAGAACAAGTGACGATCCGTAGGTCTGTTTAATCTTTTTAGAGAACTAAGTATATTTCGGCGACAGGAACCTAAATAATACAAATAGAAACCATTAATTACAATTTATTGATCAAATACTGAAAATGGAACGATCACAACCAATAATAAGAAGTTATTTTCCAAGTTCAAAACAATAAACTGACATTCCTCTTTTCTTTTTAAATTAAGTCTTACGTTTCAACTTACGCAATATTTTGGCGATGATGAAGCCCTTGTCTTGTCATTAGCTCATGTAATTATTATTTTCACACAAGTTTCACCTAAAAAAATGTTTTCTTTGAATAAGTTATTTACCACTTCAAAGTTCTATAGGTTTAATTATTATTTTTTAAATGAGATTGTAATTTAAATTGTTTTATGAATGTACGTCGACAGGAACGACAAAGCAAAGTTACTTATCACTGGCGCCACTTTGAACTAGTTTATAATTTAAATATTTGGCGCTAAAATTCAAACGACCGTCTTATAATAGATTGATTAATTCATTATATTATGTCTAATAATATATTGATAAAAGTAAGTAAGTTCATGTAGGCCGGGAGGCTAGCCCTGGTGTCAGAGTATTTACGCCGCCTGAAGGCTTCTGACATGGCTATACGGTTAAAACAACCGGGAACTACAATTTAACGTGTCATCCGAGCTACGGCAGCGCTCAGTTAGAAAATGCCACCCGGTAAAATACAGTAAATCGTCCGTGACGACCACATATACATTTTAGCCGACGATTCAAAATATTTAAGATTTAACTTTAAAGATACACAGTACATTATAAAACTTCTTATTAAAAAACTTCTCGTTTTATAATAAGAAACCTTATAACTGTGTGGATACATTGATACATACAAACAATATTTATAAGAGTATTTTGAGTTTTGTTTCGATAATTACCCAAACAACGCTTAAATAAGGCTTTTATGATTATTTAGCCTTTATTCACTGAAAAAATACAATTGTTAGTTAAGTATTTTATATTTTTTGCACTACGGATTTAAAATTTTTCAGTACGTTTGTAGACGCATAAGTCTCCTCCAGATTCTTCCTCTCATTTTCTTCTCTGCTAATCTTGTCAAGTATGTACGCTTACGAATACTTAAATGGTACTCATATTGCATCAGCTAATACCTGTAGAACATAATCTCATAGGCTCTTAGGCTCTCCACCACACCACTTTACTTAGATTCTGGGACCTAATTGAATTCCGCAGAGCCACTGGAGCACGGAATATGTATAGGTAGCTGTAGCTATACACTACTTCAGTGATCTCGAAAGACTAAATGCGAATTGGTAGAACTGCCAAAAACTATAGGTAAAATATTCGTACCAAAAATCGCTATCTTGATGAAGATTTTCAGGTTCAAAAATATAAATAACTAGTTTTTACCCGCAGCTTCGCCCGCATGATATTTTAACTTTTGACGCAAATAGCCTACATGTTATTCTGATGTATATTATTGCAAAATTTCATCTCAATCCGTTTAGTGTTTTTTGCGTGAAAGAGTAACAAACATCCATCCATGCATCCATCCATCCTCACAAACTTTCGCGTTTATAATATTAAGTAGGATGTACTTTATGTAGTCTGCAGTCACCTCATTTTGGAGGTCTCCCAGTAAATTCTGACAACATATAAAGTACTATCGTCCAATTTTTTTTTTGTATCGTTGCAAACTTGCAACTCGTTATAAAATAAGGAGAACTTGGCCCAATAGACAACGTTTGTTAGAAACTTGAAATTAAGTAGACAATAAGGTCAATTTATTAGCTAACTCAAAATCGTTTGAAAATTTCTTCATATCAATTTATCTAGAACAGGTGCAAAATCGGTAGAAATACCGAAAAGTGAGTAGGGTAATAGAGACCACTGCATACAGTGCACTACATACAGAGGACTTTGCTGAACAGTAACAGCTTAGGTGGCAGTGAGCTATAGCTTAGTTAATAGCACCATCTAGCTTTGATATTAACGCCGAGATATTAAATGCAGAAGGTGCAGCCTCTAAGGTATCAAAAATAGTTGAGGAGCTCTGTGTTTTCTTATTGAAGGTTCTTAAGAAAAGTGGACAGAAGTGAAGATATTAAAACAATAAGCAACACATTCTATTTGTCAATCAGATTACATTTGCACGATAACTATACAAATCTTCTCTACATAGGTAGGTAGTATAAAGCAAAACCGCTATATTTGTGTGTCTGTCTGTGTGTCCGCTTTTATCTTCCAAACTAGACAACAGATTGCGATACTGCTTTCACTATCTTTTAGAATATTTCTTCTGGAAGGTTTACAGCTATAATTCATCCGTTGCAGGGTGAAGCCAGGACGGGTCGATCCAGGTTCGCTTTTCCACCATTTCTCTTGTGTTTGTGTAAATTTTTAGCATCTGTTACACCATAGCATTGTATAAAATTGTGCCTTGGCTTTGTAAACAAATATTTAGGAAAAATATACCTTTCTTTTCCCATCGAATCAGTCGTCGGAAAGTTTTAAAAATAATTTGAAGATTAATCATAGAGTTACGGAGTTATCGTAATAATGTTTTGAATTTGACAAATATGGGTCAGGTAAATAAAAACTACTAATACTTTAGATACAACTAGCGACCCGCACCGGCTTTGCACAGGTGTATTACACATATAAACCTTCCTCTTGAATCACTCTATCTATTAAAAAAAATGCATCAAAATCCGTTGCGTAGTTTTAAAGATATAAGCATACAGAGGGACAGACAGACTGCGGGAAGCGACTTTGTTTTATACTATGTAGTGAATATGCAACGAACACATGTTAAATTATATTTTATTCGTTAAATCTTGCCGCTTGCATTTCACTCCTAGAAGTTACTTATAAGAGGTAACTCGTAAAATAAGCTTAAAAGCTTATTTCAGATGATGACGAATTTTATGTGCAAAACTAAAAAATGTAATAATTATTTTTCGCCAAAAATTGCAACACCGACTTCTATCTTGTACAGAATCGAATAGTTTGCACGAATCGATGTTACATCCATTTACATAATTGTTGAATCATCAAAAACAGCTCAGCCCATTTTGATAAAATTTAAATGGAACCACCTCAGGAATATACTCATTAGGAACTAAAAATATTTTTGAAATCGGTTTAAAATTGGCGAAAATATCGATGAACATACACAAAAATAAACATAGTACCTCCTCCTTTTTGGAAGTCGGTAAAATTACCTTACGTTTCGAAGGTGAACTTGTAGACTCCTGGCCTATAAATATCTATGTTCGGGAGATTCCGAAGTGGATAGTAATCTGGGATAGATTGCTTTGTAGCAAATAAAGGGCACCGAACCGAGCGCCGTCGGCCGCAGATCAAGGCTGGAGCCCGAGATATCACTCTACTCTACTGAATACGTACTACCTACAGCTTGGTTTATTTCTAAAGGAAGTAGACTGACTAAGAGACATTCTGGGGTATTTTGATATGACAATCATGTTGTTACTGTATTTAAATTCAACAAAATTATTAGTGAACGTGTCGTAAGATAACAAATAAGTACCTACGTCTTTTTAATTGAATGTTGAAAATGTGTCTACTCTTGAAAGGCAATTGGAATATAATTATTTATTTTACTGACCTGCTCCCCGACCGCCTAAGCAATAGCAATCGTAATAGCAATCGTTTATGACTTTATTTTAGTCATTTGGCACCGCCTATGTGACGTTGACTACAATAAAGTCATAAACGATTGCTATTACGATTGCTATTGCTTAGGCGGTTGGGGGGCTGCAGTGGCCCAGTTTTTTCTGCGGCTATTTCAACCTTGCTGGCGCATTAACCCCTTGCCTTCTATTTACTTAAGTCCTGCGTCCGATTTTCGGTCGAGTAGATAATAATATGAAGGTACCACTAAAACAATAGTCAATGATTATATAATTTTCCATACAGGAAGGAACGAAATCCATCCGCGTGCTGAACGCAGCCCTCGTAAATGGGTACTCGATTGTGACGTACCAGCGCAGCCTAAAAGCAGCTGACCGGCTCGACCTGCCCGTGCTCACCAACCAGAGTCAGCCCATCATCTGGGCGCTCGGACCACTCAACTCGCGCAACGAGGTCTCCTACCACCACCACTTCACCAAGGTAACTCGACCATCACTTCACCAAGGTAACTCCATCAACACACCATCAACGGATGTTTAGCATTGCGTGCATGCCTTGAGCATTCATTCTCGCCACCGATGGCTCCTTCTTGCGGCGGCGTCGTGTGTCGGGTCGTTCTCTTCCCTAAAATATGGTCGAGGAGAGCGATGGCTGGCACATGCGTCACACTCGTGATCGGGTGCTGCATGCGGGTCGCCGGTCTGCTTGTGGCATTCACGCAATGCACCGAAACTACTAACTTAGGCTAAAATTTAAACTAACCCATCTCTATTGTACTCTTTTTGTACAGTAAAATCGAATAATTGAATATTTTAGTAAACAAAAGGCACAGACCCTGGAGTCTGTGGTTTGTAATTTCCCAATAAAAAAAAGGTAACTCCATCTGACCAGCGCAGCCTGAAGGCGACAGATTGGGCTCGTGCTCACCAACCAGAGTCAACCTACCATCTCGGCCCGATCAACACGCGCAACGAGATCTACCACCACCACTTTACCAAGGCATTACCGTCCAGTTTATTGAGCTCTCCAAGCTACGTCACCATATTCGCTGCCACACTAGCGAAAGACCTTACCAGTGTAAAGGCACACAAGCCTCTCTGGACACTTTTAAGCTGAACCGCCATCAACGCACCCACACATACATACTCTACAAATGTGACACCTCCACTTCAACTTCAAAATAGTTAAA
This sequence comes from Hypomecis punctinalis, assembly GCA_949316475.1. Taxonomy (NCBI): domain Eukaryota; kingdom Metazoa; phylum Arthropoda; class Insecta; order Lepidoptera; family Geometridae; genus Hypomecis; species Hypomecis punctinalis. The sequence continues at coordinate 244,943 of OX438818.1, forward strand.
CCCAAAGATCTTGCAGAGAAACAAACTTTAGACATACCGGACTGCTCTGGGTGCAAGACGTTTTCAACAGGTCTTGTCGGAAATCTATTAGAAATTTTTATTCAACGGCAACTAATTAAACTAATTTAAGGCTAATATGATGGTGAGGTATTTATCTCATAACAAATCTATTACAAAATAGTCGTTTTTGCCTTTGTCGGTCATAGTATGGTATATATTATGCAAATAGCTTTATTACTTTTAGTATTTATAAGTTTTAGTATTACAAATTTGAAATTATGATTGTATGCTTCAGGGCGACAAGTTCCTGGAGTTCGGGCGACCGCCCGTGTGGAACTGCCCCATGCCGGAGGGCGAAGAGGAGCACCGCCCCGCGCCACCGCAGCAGAACCAGAGGCAACCCGCCAAGGACAATGTGAGTTTTATATTATTTGATTTGATCTACCGCTGCAAATATTCGACAGTACATGTCGACTTCTTGAAGCTCAGCCAAGACTGACTTATCTGTTTTTTGTTATGTTAAGTGAAGAAGTGAAGTGCTTGGAAGTATAGTCTCCGTGCTCGTTCCTTTAAGCGTTCACTACTTCAGTTTGGTTTGGCTGACTAGCTGATTGCTTTACTTTTATGTTTTAGTCTTTGGCGTTGTTTCCATGCCTTTTATACCAAAGTTCAATAATAACTCAACTGAGCTGAAGTGAGTTGAGCTTTTTTGAGTTATTTACAAATATTATAAACTTTCTTCTGCAACACTTTTTAATATTACAGAGTTCCCGCATCAAGCCCAATCCAGTGCCTACGCCGCGACCAGTGGCCAAGGTCCAGCCTTGGGACATCCCCGCCATCCAGTGCTACGAGCCACCAGATGGCGTGTTCTACGCGCAGATGGGACCCACTGGTGGGAAGCAAGGATACTCGGCTATCACTGGTAAGAACTCATCAATTCTAACCTATTAATTTATTTGGAATCTCGGAGCCGTGAGAAAATCCTGCAACACAGTGTTTCGAGCAGCCATATGGCATATTCTTTGGCCATATGGCATGGTTTGTTTTGTTCTGAATAAAATTTTCTGTATTTCTGTATTCTGGCGTATACATACAGAAAGAATCAAGGATATGCGGGACGGCAAGAAAAAAAAAATGAATAACTAATAGCCCATGGTACGTAAAGTATAAACGAAGATGAAGAAGAATGAAAACCATTCACCGGCAAGCTCAGCGTCCGTCTATAAGGTAGATAATGGATGTAAAAATGCAGTATTACGAATGACGTTGGATGCAGCATACAAACAATCTTATTGAAAATTAAGGATGCCTACAAGTATGTTTAAAAGTGGACGTACTATGGCATGATAGAAATAATTTCTTGAAAAAAGTCATAAAGCTTTTGATTACCTTGAACCCTTTAGTAAAGTTCTAATCGTGTAGAGTTCCCGAGGGGTAATTTTATTCTTGTTTTAAAATTTCAGGACACGTAGGCTGGGGCATATCGTGGTACATCAACGGGCTGCTGATCCCCGAGATAAACGTGGTGCGCGGCAAGAAGTACACGTTCGTAACCGAGGGCGGCGTCGACCCGAGCGTGCCCGCCAAGTACCACCCCTTCTACATCACCAACGACCCCGTGGGAGGGTACTACCACAAGACTGATGAGGAGAAAAAGGTAGGGAGGAAATGTTGCTATTACTTTAATAATTTGAGGGCCGATTGGGTATGCCTTGCCCTAGCATTATGGTTCGAAGCATACCTTTATATTGATAAGTTTTTATATTTTATGACTTGATTGACACCATGGATACCTATTTCAGTGAACGAAAACTTTGTCAGGAAATCTGCAGACGTTCATAGAAAAAAATGTCTTTGTGAGTGTGAATCCGAAATTAGGCCAGTGTGGTAAATAAAGCCAATCACTTTTCGCGTTTCTAATTTGAAAATCCACCAAACCGCTCTGGGCCCGCGTCGTAGATATGGCCTTTTGTGGGTAAGCCTGTGTCCTGCAGTAGATTTTTAAAAAGGCTGATTCAGTACAGTACTCTTTGAGTACCTATCACCTAACATAGTCTGATTCACCTACTGCCACGGATGAGCCCCCGACAGTTCGGATTCATGCCCCAAAAGAGCACGGAGGACTCCTTCTATATCTTGATGCAACACATACGCGAAAAAATTAAGCAGAAGAGAATCGTTACGCTCGTGTCGTTGGATATAGAGGGAGCCTTCGACAGTGCTTGGTGGCCACAAATTCGAGTCCGACTGGCGGAGGAAGACTGTCCCGTGAACTTGAGACGGGTGCTAGACAGTTATATGAACTGCCGCGGAGTCCGGGTACGGTACGCGGGAGAAGAAGTATGTCACACTACGGAGAAGGGCTGCGTTCAGGGGTCCATAGGGGGCCCGATCCTGTGGAACGTACTGCTGGACCCTCTCCTTAAAAATCTAGATAGAAAGGGAGTGTACGCGCAGGCGTTTGCGGATGACGTCGTGCTTGTCTTCGATGGTGAGACCGCGCAGAGCATCCAGGGGCATGCCAACGCCACGCTGGAGGGCGTCAGGGCTTGGGGTGTTATGAATAAGCTGAACTTCGCGCCGCAAAAAACAATGGCCATGGTTCTGACAAAGAAGCTTAAGCATGATACCCCGCACCTGACGATGGGAGGCGTTGACGTTGGCATGGTCAAGGAAGTCAAACTGCTGGGTCTCACCATAGACGACAAGCTGATATTTAACACACATGCCGCAAACGTCTGTAGAAAAGCACTAAACTTCTACAAACAGCTCTCGAGGGCGGCCAAGGTCACGTGGGGATTAAATCCCGAAATCATTAGGACCATATATATAGCAGTCGTCGAACCTACAATTATGTACGCCGCGAGCGCTTGGGCAAACGCGACACACAAAATCTGTGTCCAAAATCAACTTAACGCAGTACAACGGGGATTCGTGCAAAAAATTACTAGATCACATCGTACAGTCTCACTGAACGCGGCTCTACTACTCGCTGGGCTGCTTCCCCTGGATATAAGAATCCGCGAAGCTGCCTCACTTTTTGAAATAAAGAAGGGTCACTCCCAGCGAGTAGTAGAGGACCGCGGGATAGAAACGCCGGTGCCATTCAGAGAAAACCCGCATCCCGCACATCACATGAACATAGAGTTCATATGCCTGGCAGACGGAGCAGCGTTAGAGCAGTACCAAGGAGAGCATAAGCACATTTTTACCGATGGTAGCAAAGTAGCGGGGAAAGTCGGTGCGGCGCTGTCCATATGGGATGGCGCCGTAGAGACGAGTACCAAAAAGCTAAAACTCTCCGACCGCTGCTCCGTCTACCAGGCCGAACTACTGGCATTGGTAGAGGCTACAGAGAGAGCAAAAAAGGCAGACTCCCCAAAATTTTGTAACATATACTGTGATTCGCGATCGGCCCTAGAAACTGTCGTTAATAACTCCTCCCTCCATCCCCTCGCGGTAAAAATCAGAGCGAACATAAAAGCCATCAGAGAGCAACAAAATACCGTAAACCTCTTCTGGATTAAAGCTCACGCAGGGATGGAGGGAAACGAAAGAGCCGACCAATTGGCTAAAGACGCGGCTCTACATATTAAGCGCAAACCTGACTACGATAGTTGTCCGGTCTCATTCGTCAAGCGGCAGATCCGAATGGATTCGCTTGACGAATGGGACCGGCGCTATCGGGAAGGCAGTACGGGGTCGATCACGAAATTATTCTTCCCAAGCGTTGTGCAAGCCTACCCCATCATAAAAGCTCTCAGGCCTGAGGGAACATTGACCCAAATAATGACTGGTCATGGTGGGTTCTCCCAATATCTTCATAGATTTAAACTAAGGGAGAGCCCATCATGCATATGTGAACCAGGAAAGGACGAGACGCCCATACATATAATAATCGAATGCCCAGTATATGGATTAGATAGATTTAATTTAGAGCAGGAAATAGATATAGATATAAACATAGAAAACATAAATAGGATACTAAGCAGTAAAGATATAAGAAACAAGTTCATAGAATATTGTATAAAAATATGTGGAATAGTAATAATGAGAAATAGATAAATAAGTATAGGTTAAATTCTTATATTTATAATATATTAATATTAACCTAGTTTTTAAGTATAATGTATAGCATATGAATAAGTATTAAATAAAGTTTAGTTAAGTAGATGTATAAAAAGTAGTACCTAAGTAATAAAGATTCCCTGTGTAAGTCATTCCCCTGACACTCACTGGTTAGGGACTTAGCTCGCGGGCCCGGTCTATGCACCGGGACAGAAAAAAAAAAACAAAAAAAAAAAAAAAAACATAGTCTGATTTGCGCAACCTAAAACATTTCATTTCTATTTAGGGAATCGAAATCTACGCAGGAGTTCGTCGCTCTCGAGCTGGAGACCTGGTTCCTACAGGAGTGGGCCGCCTCTGCAACTGGACTCCCGACAGTGAAGGTCCTGAAGCTGAGGAGTACCCCTCTTTCGGTGCCTACCAGCGCTCGCTGACGCTCGTCTGCGAGGAAGGCGACCCCGGCGTCGTCACCTGGACCCCCGACAAGAACACTCCCGACACTGTTTACTATCAGGTGACCCTTATCCTGGTATACTGCATGATATACTCTTTACATAATTCTTTCACTGACTAGGTATCTAGAGCAGAATGAAGTATTTCGTGTATTTATTTATTATTTTGATTTTCATTATTAGTATGGCATGATATTTGTATTTGTAAATTATAATTTCGTCTTGCTGGTTAAGGACATTACAAGTCAAAGTATGTGACAAATTGACTGAACATTATTGTAGGTTCATGACTGTGTACAATTTTTATCCTCTATAATTTAAAGAGACATTTCTAACACTATTCTTTAAACATTATCATTTGCAACCGCCTTATGTACATAATCTTTCATCTGTTTTCTGTTTCAGCCTTCAAGTCTTCTCTGTGCATGAGATTCGATCTGAACTATCTGGTGGTGATTGATTCGTTTGTAGTTATATAACTGTTGTTTTAATAATTGTGTTATGTTTCAGTGCTACACCCACCGCCACCTCGGGTGGAAGATCAACGTTTTAGATGAGTGTGACGAAGCAGAGGCAGAAGAGAGCCGGGTTATAGAAACCATCGCTCTTCCCGAAGACCTTGATAGCATGGAGTCTATACAGGTACATAGCCGCGTCGCTCCGGCCAATACCCTAGATCAACGCAAAAAGGTTGAGAAAATAATCAATACGAAAAATAATTATGACAATTTCAGCACCATTAGCGGACTTACCGGCGAAATTTTTGATCAAGACGATAGAAACCAGTTGTATGCAAAGGAACAGGAGTTTGAATTGCCAATATCCAACGGACAAATTAAAGAAGTCATTCAAGCCGTCGAGAATATTGAGAGCAAAATGAAGGATGACGTCAGGAAAAATATTTCGACGATAAAACCTTTGAGTCAGTACCAAGTTCATGAAGAAGTGAAGGAAATGTTTGTTCCAGAACAACCTATAAGAGAAAATGAAGAGTATATTATTGAAACTGGAAAAGTACCTGAAACTTATTTCTTACCTCCAAATCAAAAACCTTTAACCCTTCAGTCGGTATTACGACCGAATGGACCAAAGCCAAGTGGACATATGAGACCGCCATTCAGAAGACCATCCCCTCCTGAAATTAAAATGCGAAGACCTCCACCACCCATGTTTCAAAAGGTAAATGGTGGATACCCATTACCCTTACCAAATGGTCACGGGCCACATACAATGCAAAAGAAACCTCAAAAACATCAAAATAATCGTATGCCACCAAACATGAACATGAATCGTCCTCCCATGGGAAATATACCTCCAATGAAATCGATGCCTTCATTGCACCCAAAGCCCACGTTCAATCAAATACAGCATAAGCAGCCACCTAAACCTAACGGCCCTGTACAAAGTATTATTTTAGGAAAACCAGTTTCTCCTAACTCACAGATTCAGTTGCCAACACAAAGTCAAACGCTAAGTTTAGGTCAGAGTGATATTATTGTCAATCAAGTTGTGAAAAGTCAGATCACATTGCCAGGCAGTATCGATGCTATTGCTCAACATAGTTCCCCACAAACGTATCAGACGGGTCAAATCATATTAGGTAAGCCCATGGAACATCCAAAGCCTCTAGATCAACAAATGATTCAGACAAAATCTCAGATTTTAAAAACGCCTCCTAGTCCACCACCGCAGTATTTCCAGTCAACGACTCACCGTATAAAATTAAACAACATACATCACGCACAAAATGAAATCCAATCTTCCGACTTTATTGGGGAATCTACTGACACTTCGACTATTCGACCTGCCTTGAATACTGGGTTTAAACCGGATTCAATAGTAGTTGAAAGCGGTTTTAAGCCAATCATAAGAGAACCACTAATGGCAGCTGAAGATAGAATAGCAGAGTATGAGGAAAATCCTAGTTCAAACAGGCGTGAAGATACTGATGTCGAAGAAGATTATGAAGAATCTCCACAAATTATAAATCACGCATATCCTAGTGAAAAACTAACTGAAACGTTTGAACCTATGTTCATTCCTTCGCCTGAAGATCATTTGTTGCCAACGAATGATAGGACGAAGGAAATATTTCCAAAAAATCACGCTAAAGAAGATAGACCACACCCAGTTTATGTCAAAACAGAAACGGAATTAAATGCTCTATTTAGCAAAAAGAATATGGAAAGAGAAGTCCCAGATATGGTAATGGAATCTGACAGAGTCAGTCCTCATTATTTACCGCCAGATCCAAAGTTCCCCAAAGAGCACTCGCAAAAGCTTTCTAGCGAACAAACGTTTACTACTTACGATGGAAAAACCGTCTCTGCTGCAACGCTTACAAGCATTCCTGATGTAAATAAAACAACTTCGAAAATATTCTCTTCTAAGCTTCCTGCGAATACTGAGCTCCTGCTAAAACGCCCACAGTTTGGCCCCTTTAAGGGGGAAATTCCCCCTCCTGTCTCAGCTCATGTAGTGCAAGACTCAGAACTCAAAATGACCGATATCAATTCCAGAACAACAAAATTAAAATTAGTAAACCTGCACAGACCTGAAAAAATTAACATTGATGATTTGCAAACTGATGGCAGTGAAAAACACGAAGTTACAGCAAAACCAGATGAAACAAGTAAAGAAGAAAAGCAAGAGGATGAACAAGAAAATGATGAACTAGAGGAAGAAGAATATGAAGACGAAGAAGAGAGTGAAGAAACTGATTCAAAGAAAAGAAACAAAAGAGAAAGTAAAACAACACAATTTGAAAAAGGAGAAGTTGAGCAAGTCCATACAAATGGACATAGTTTAATGCGAAACCAAATCGAGTATGACGAAAAAGTAACAAATTCTGCGAGGATTCACAGACTTTCGTCGATGCCGATAGTATTATTAATATTATGGTCGAGAATAATCTAAATTATTTAACTAACTTATTTATTGGACTAAATTAAGCCTTGCCATCGAATGCATTTCATACGGTTATCTGGATTGTATGGGCCGAGCTGTGGGCGATTCTTCTTCCTGCTAAATGTTTCAAGTATTATCCTAAGCCTCACTTGTTACCACTTACGCAATGCAATTCAATACTCCGTTAGTATATAAGGGTTTTGTAAATATTTTTAAATGTTTATTATAATAAATTAGTTTTTAAATTTATTTTGTTGTATTATTATCGCATTTTAGCAAAATATTAGGTATGTGCATGCTGAAAAAAAAGGAACGTGTCATTTTTCATCGAAAAGAAGTACGAATTTTACAACTTTTCAATAATTTATTCCAGCAAAATCGACTTATTACAAAACTCGCAGTGGTGGCACCGATTTTAATTATTAAGTATGCATTTTAAACTTAAGTCACAAAGCTGTGAAAATACCTAGAAGTACAGAAGTGGTAGATCTTATAGAAAAATAAATGCCTGTGCACTTACTATCTAATTTCTTTTGTCCATAATAGAACTAAATTTCATCACCAACTCACCGGATGAATAGCGATGTAGTGACCGAAAATTGAGTACGTATCATCATCATTTCTGCCTGGTACACTTATTCCATCTCTACGTGGGAATACTTATGTCCACAACAGGAAAAATGTATCTGTAGATCTCGCGGAAACCGTCACATCATTCATTCAGTTAATCTTGAGCAGTGTGAGCACGTGATGAATCTTCTTGGTGAAGCGAGTGAAATTGGCGAGCGCTTTCTCCCGCTGGTACTGTGAGTCCACCACTCGCATCACGCTCTCACGTGGCTTGCCACTGAGAACCGTCACATTATTAATTCAGTTAATCCTGAGTAGCGTGTGCACGTGGTGTATCTTCTTGGTGATGCGCGTGAAGTTGGCGAGTGCCTTCTCCCGCGGGTACTGCGAGTCCACCACTCGCATCACGCTCTCTCGCGGCTTTCCGCTGAAAATAGTAATATTATTCATTTAGAACCTACTTTGGTCATTTGACGTAAACTATAGTAGATCAAACTAAAGTTAATGGCGCCTTTGAACCTCGTTGTGAACGGTCGTTGTGGAGTAGCAAATTTATATATTTGATTTCAGGGGGGTGTGTGGGGAGTTCATAGACGAAATTAAGATTGATTCGAACTATATTACGATTGTGTTTGGACTTGATGGGCTTTGTCTATTTCGTACTATTGGCTCTCCAGCTAAAGAAAGTATTGTGAAGAAATCTGCACTCGCCTGAAGCAGAAATCCGATCGTATAAGAGGATCAACTAATGCCCAACCAAAGCAGCGTGATTTTGATAGAAGCGCTTGATAGTAGACATATGTTAATCTGATCTATTCAAAACTGATATGGTACGTTAGTAAGGTCGTATTCGTTCGTATAGGTCGGGTATAGGCTAGTCCTGGTGTCAGAGTTTTCAGGCCGCCTGAAAGCCTCTGACATGGCTAAACGGTTAAAACAACCGGGACCTACGATTTAATGTGTCATCCGAGCCACGGTAGCGCTCAGTTGGTAAATGCCATCCGCGGTCACTCATACAAATACTGACCGTACGGAACGTTGCATAATTTCGGTGATAGCTGATAAATACCTGGTCAAACTTCGCTACGAGCGCTACACTGATATGGTTAAGTTTCATAATATATATTTTAGGATACTTGTTAATATTTTAACATCTTACTGCCTGTTCTTTAGCAGCTTGGCGGCAGACATGAGCGGCAGTCCGGCGCAGTCGACGACATTCACGTCACTTCCTCGCTGCACCAGCTCTTCCACCACCGACGTCCGCGCTCCTTGGCATACTGCCAACATTCCAAGTCAAAGATGATTCCTAGTTTTAGGTCAATTTCAAGGAGACATGTCATCCTCATAATAACCGTATTTTAGGGAAAATTGATAAAAAGGCCGTATTATTTACACGTTATTTTCAAACAAAATATTTTTATGAGAATACTGCTTGACTCGGCGCAGAAGCGCCACTGGCCACAGCCACCAGTGGTGAATTGGTGATCGTACGCTAGCGCTACATCAGTATGTATCGCTGATTACTGTAGCGAGTGGCTGCCAGCGGCCACACGTGTGCTCCGCGTTTTAACAAAATATAGGAAAAATCGTGTGAACTGCTAGTCTCTGGCCACCGGTGGCTGTAGTCGGTGGCCTATCTGCGCTGAGTCTAAAACGTCAGACGTCAAATTTCTTGCTGCAAGCCATAAGTTTGGGCTACACAACCTGAATATAGTACAGCTAATAATAAATCAGCATCAGAAATATCGCTGGAGACGAGGTTGATCAGCCGTCTGAGTAGGATTTTTTGTGGTGTTTTTTTGTTGACTATATTTATTATCTCTCTTGTGATATATGAGAAGACCATGCTAAGGGTTGCATGATCGAATAAGTTGGACAGGCTTTTTGATTGAACCGCAGGACAAAGCATCTAATCAGTAGGTATTATTGACAATTTATAGAAGAACGAGAACCACTCCTTTGCGCTGTATCGATTTTGACAATCTTAATGGGACTTCAAAATACATTCAAAAAACATTTCGATAAGTAAGTAAGTAAGTTCGTATAGGCTGGTTGGCTAGCCAGTGTCAGAGTTTTTAGGCCGCCTGAAGGCCTCTGACATGGCTAAAAAGATTAAAAATTATTAATTAATTATTATTACATTTCGATAAAAAGCCTGTATACAATATGTTAGTTTTAAAAATTAATTTGACTCGGTGGCTCATTGGTTAGTGAACCTGACTGCTTGATCAAAGAGGCGTGGGTTCGATTCCCACCCAGGGCAAGTATTTATGTGATGAACGTAGGTGTTCGCTCTGTGTCTGATATTAAAAAAATATATTTATTAATAGGGGAAGCCAATGTCCAGCAGTGAACAATATACAAGTACAGTAGAAACAGTGATTATGATACTGACGTGCTCTAAACAGTGGCGTCCAGCCGTTGTAATCTCTCGCCTTCACGTCTCCGCGGTCGAGGATGTAGCGCAGCATGTCCAGGTCGCACGAGTCCACGGCGTAGTGTTCCGCACGCAGACCGTTGCAGTCTCGGGCCTGAAGAATATTGTTTGTTGGGATTATCAAAGTCAACAGATATTTCCTAAGATATGTCTAATGTCGGGCCACATTATTTGACGGTACGTTGCATCCAAGCTTGGCTACGCATTGAATAGCCAATCTGAGTCAATTAATATTGTTCGGTTTTCGTCCAATATCAAATAAAAATGTCAAATGATTTCCTATAATAGGCTCCATACTTTAAGGTCAGCTCCCTTTTCCAGCAGCATTTCAGTGAGTGCCAAGTCCCCAGCTAATACAGCCAGATGGAGCGGCGTTTGCCCTGCCAGGGACGGCTGGTCCACTTCAGCTCCGAGGGTTAGGAGGAACCGTACTGTGTTTATATCACCTAGAACATTGTCAAGTATTACTAATGGATCAAGCAAACGAAGCAAGTTCGTATGAGCCGCGTGGCTAACCCTGGTGTCAGGGTCTTGAAGCCTAAAATCCTTTGAAACGAGTAAACGGTTAAAATAACCAGTCTCACAATTTAAGATGTATTCCGATCCGTTGTTAATGCCACCCGCGGTCACCCATCTAAAGACTGACCGTACTAAACGTTGCTTAACTTCGATGATCGCTAACTAACGTCTAGTCAAACTACGCCTTACAAGCGCTCAAGCAAACGAAGTAGAGATATACTATCGATTTTGACTCGACAATTTTACTTTCGTCGTTCCGGATGATTGTCCTTAACAGGTCACATTTGTCAACGAATCTTGACGCATGACTTGACATCCTGTTTAAACTGGGTATACGGTAGTGCACCCCAACAAGTCGAGCAAAAAAGCGCAGTCGTAGCAAAATTACTGTTCTCAAAGCTACGAGTATTCAGGTCATTTTTAATACCCCGTAACTCGTCGTGGATGAAGCTAAACGTTTGAACTTTTTGAGTTAGTAAAATATACCATCTACAAAACTTAGTGAATTTTCATCAAAAACAGCATGTTATTAGTACGACAGCTTGACCAACAGTTCTTCTACTGTAAAAAGTTGTGAGATCAAAATTAAATGAAAACACAAGTTGGTTTATTTAGTAGGTACTTGTCTAGGGGCATCCTTTGTGCTCATACAATTAAGTACTGAATAAATAAGACGGTTTGTGTTTACATTTTGATTTCAAAACTTTTTACTGTATTTTGCTTAAGTTTTTATATTTTTTACAATTGCAATTGATTCTAATGGCTGTTTTTAGAAGAGAATTTAATTCAGCAGAGGACGTTTAACTCCAAAAATATGATTGGAATTTATGACCATACCACTTAATAGATAAAAAGTAACAAACAAAACACATTAAAAATCCCCTCATATTTTCTACATCTGGCTACGCGTAACTTTTTAATTACGTCGCACTTGCCCGCCATTTTTCAGTGCAAATTGAAGCCAGAGAGCAAAAAGCAATACTGTTGAATTAACAATTACACAGGCAATTGAATCAGGCCATTGTGTTGTTTGTCGTTAGTGTAGTTTGCTGTTGTCTGACATCTTTCTTTCTTAATATACAAGGTTATTTCCAATCAATTAGCAACCTTTTGAAGGCTTATTCTGTACAACAAAACTAACAACTTTCGTTCTGCTACATTTGTCAAAACTAAAAAAAAGATGGGTGTTCCATTGCAAAATATCGTTCACCCGTGACTGTATGAAACAGCTGTTTTATTTTTGAGTTTTGACAAAAGTCGCATAACAAAAGTTGTTAGTTTTGATGTTCAGGATAAACCTTCAAAAGGTTGCTAATTGATTAGAAATAACCCTCTATATAACATACGCGTCAGGTTGTTTGTCTGCGATGGACTCTACTTAACCGATTTTAACCAAATTTTGCTCGCTATGTGTAGTTTGATACAACATGAGAGATAGGTTAGTTTATATCTCAATTTATAATCGCATTTGTTTATTATACTTTTAAAATCTGTCCGTACCAGGGCGAAGGCAAGATAGGCAGCTAGTATTTGTAAATGATTTATGGTAGATATAATGACAGTGGTGGTCAAATGGTAGTAATACCCGCCTTACAATTGTGAGGTCATGGTTTCAAATCCTGGTCCCGTACCAATATAAACACATTGGGACTTATTTTTATAACTCTATCGAAACGTCGGGATGATGTGGTATTTATTATTCTCGTTATTTTAGTGCGCGATTAGTCCCGTAATACATAATAATAATTATAATTTCACACGGCTGGCTTTTCAGTGAAAGGAAACATCGTGAAGCATCCTGCATACGTGAAAGTACCGTCCGTAGACGTGAAATCCGATGGCGTATGTAAATCCCCCAACCCGCACTTAGCGTGTTAAATATATTCCAGTCACCCTTCATGTGCAGACCTTAGTTCAAAAGTGGACTATTATATAGCCAGCAAAAAGACGAGGTGAGCTATACGCACGCTTGATGTTAATAAGTGTTACGCATATTCAAACAGGTCTGCATCTCTTTGAAATTTACACTATGTAAGTATTTGCATGCCAGTGCATATCCCTGTATAGCGCAGCAATGCGCTCGTCACTCTGTGGTTGGAAATCAGAATCCCTTAGGGAGCGTAGGTTTAAATCCTACCGGCTGCACCATGTAAAACTATTAAATCTAAATGGGAGCGACGTGAGAAAAACAAATTCGTAGCTATTACTGAGTTTATTAAATACTCACATTTATATTAATTAATATATTAATTAATTATTCACAACTACCTCATAATTATTATGAAAATCTTAAGTTTCATATTGTCCTGAAATATTTGAGATTAATTTTGCTAGAGTTTGTGCAAAAAGAGAACCGTCGTGGCCTTACGGTGAACTAACAATAAAAAAATTATCAGCAGTCAAAATATCGACTACTTGGTAGACGCCAATTCATCTTCAGTAGATTCTTCTTTCATCAGTAGACTCCTACTGATGAAAACCGAATTGGTGTCTACCAAGTATCAAACACTTTTAGTTGTACTAGCAATGACAGAGCAGTGTTGTCAACGTAACAAAATTAGTAAAATGGCACACGGGCGACCTCACCTACGACGCTCTCTCTCTTGCACAAATTCTACCAACGCTTTTATTTACCTTTTTTTACCGCCGTAGCAAGAGGGGTGTGCCCGGTGTTAGAGTTTACGATCTCTAACAAATCTGGACGCTCTTCTACCATTGCCTGTACCTGAAAATTTCGTTGTAACTTATTACTATTTATAAAATCTCATAGTAATAAATAACAGTGAATATGTATTTTTGCCGCTTGGCGTCGAAACTTTTGGTCCGTGGGGTTCATCCCTAAAAAATTCTACATAGTTTCGCCAAAACTTGTCGACGCTGGTGATACTGCCTTATTCCTTGCGTAGAGAATTTCTCTAGCAGTTCAGCGCGTAAATGCAGTCAGCGTTCTTGCCACCCTTCCACAAAGACACAGTCAGTTTTTCGATTTTTAACCTCTGTTTTTGTATATATTTAGGCAGGTGTGTTATTTTGTGTAGTATTTTATTTAAGGTAGTATAGAATGACAATTCAATGTTTCATATTTAAGTTAAGTATGTAGGTAATTACATTTTAGACGTGGGTATTATAACTGTCCGTAGTAATTTCTAGTAGAAAATTTACCAATTACAATCAATTAAATTTGAAGGTTTTGCACATCTAATCATTTTTAGGGTTCCGTACCTCAAACGGAAAAAACGGAACCCTTATAGGATCACTTTGTTCTCCGTCTGTCCGTCTGTGTGTATGTCAAGACTCTTTATCTCGGGAACGCGTAAAGATATCGAGTTGAAATATAAACTGTATACGTATGTCTATGGTCTCTTTCAGTTGTGTAAAAGAAAAACTTCTCAGTTATCGTTTAAAAAAGTTAGAGCCGTTTATGTCGTAAAAAACCGCATATTTCGCACTTACAAAAATCAAAACCTACAGGGTACTTTCCTTTGACATAAAACTATGAAATTTGGCGAGAAGCATTGTCTCAGAGTATACATATAGGAATTAATCTGAAAACTATACATTTTTATTTAAATCACAAAAGATAGGGCTTCAAAATTCATAAAATATGGGCTCAAAATTTAAAGTGAGTAAATCGTATCATGTAAGGTATCATATAAAAGAACTTCATTAGGACATGCTAAAACAGGTTTTTAATTATTTTAACAACGTGTTTGTACGGAACCCTCGATGTGCGAGCCTGACTCGCACTTGTCCGGTTTTTTTTATTTGGTGTGAGACCACCTCCTTTTTAGAAGTCAAAAGAAGAAGAAGCAAAAAAGTATCAATAAGAATACAAAATGAAATGCATTTAAAAATGTAGTTTTATTTAATTTTTCCATTTCTTGAATGATGCACTCTAGCCATGGACTGTGAACCGAAGCCCGTCTGCGCAATGGAAATTAATTATTCTGGGACAGCTATTGATTTTACTTATTTTAACTTCTGCAAATAGCCTTTATTGGCTAAGCGTGGTTGCTTTGGACTTCACATTGTATCGTTATCACTCGCGCCACCCGACCTAATAAATTAACTATACTCTATAAAATTTAACTTGATCTCTGCGACAGTGACATTGACATAGAAGATTGACATTTTTAGAGTTGAGATAGTGGTGGAAAAAATCGATTTTCAAACAATGTTGTTATGAAATCGAATGAATAGTTGAAGGTGAAAAATTGGATTTTATTTACTTACTATTATTTAAGATCAAGTATTTACACATGTAAATAATGTTATGATGTTAATTGAATACTCATAATAATGTAACGATAGTATTTATCGACGTATTTCACTATTATCGATGCTAATGGAACATATAATTGAGTTTAATTTAATTACACATGCAAAAAATGTTATAATATTAAAATATACAATAAAATGAATGATAAATTAAGTTTTATTTAAAATATCGATATTTTTAATAAAACTCTATCTAAAACTCTGTGGTCACGATCATTCATCGCCCATCACTAATCGGCATGCCCATAAAGTATGACATTGACGGGTACTGTCTGTATTATTAAGAAATTCAGGACTTCATATGCGTGATTTTTCTGACAGCTGTCGCAGAGATCAAGTTAAATTTTATAGAGTATAGTTGCAATGACAAAGAGAGAGAGAGTAAGTGACAAAACACACATCACTGATCGAAGATGTTAATAAGGTAAATCTAGTAACAACTTATCTACCTATAGGAAAAAAGCACAGTAAGATATCCTTTCACAAGGACGTTACAACAGGCTAGTTGACAATATTTTTTGATGTCCTCTTGTAACAGCTTGCCATAAACACAGGCGATTAACGAAAACAATAATTATTTATTACAAAAAATAGCATGACCGACTTCACCCATGTACATACTCATTACATAGTATAAAACAAAGTCGCTTTCCGCTGTCTGTCCCCATGTATGCTTATATCTTTAGAACTACGCCACGGATTTTGATGCAGTTTGTTTTAATGAAAGAAATGTTTATACGTATAAAACACTTGTGCAAAGCCGGGGCGCATCGCTAGAACGCAAATATTATGCACGGATCGATGTAGCATTTTTTACATTATTGTTGATTTATCAAAAATGGCTCAAAATTTTTTATTGAAATTGGACTACTACAAAAAAAGTTATGCGTGGTTATACATAAAAAAGAAAATATGCGTCGAATTGTATACCTCCTCCCGTGGTTCGTCGGTCAAAAACTAAATCAACTTAGAAATAAAGAAGTTACAAGCATATTTATTTTCTTGCTAGACAAAGAACGCACTATGACAGGCTATGACGTCACTGCACGTAAGTGTCATACATTCGCCATACTATTGTAGCTTTGTGGGACTCTTTCCCAAGGCATCCCCTCATTATCCCTACCAAAATCTTTACAAGCTTATATCTCTGAACTTGATTAGCCAATTTTAATAGGTATTTATTTCAGTTTGTGAATTATTATTAATTGCAGTATTCACTAATTCTGATACTTTTAATTAATTCTATACCAGTCAAATACCCTATTATAACCTAATTATGGCCACATCAATACGTTATATGTAAGCCGATTTCAACCTGTGTGTATTGTTGAAGCTTTATAGTAGAGACTCATGAGTCTAAAAGTAGAGATAATAAAGTTTTACAGCAATGATTATAGTGAAACAAGCGAGCAAGACGGATTGTGAAGTCCATTAGGTCGAAGCCCAATGTCACCGAATTTATCCGATAAGCATCTTCTGGCGGCAGTTGCTCTAATGGATGACTCAGTTCGCTGTCAGTGTCTCTTCTTTTGTACTTTTTATAAACTTGATTAAATTTGCTTATTTGAGTAAATAAACTTTCTGCTTTGTATCTTTAAGACTGTTGAGTTTTATGGTAAGCAATTATGTGACTAGACGGGATTACGCACTGATTGAAATAGTATTGAACCAGAATATATTGCTTTTCTATTTTACTGTTCTTGGCTGATTACTTTTTGCATACTCAATAGTAGTATTATTTAAACATTCCATAACTTGATGAGTACAATCTTAGATATAGGACTTAGAGTGAACTGGTCATTCTATATGGTCTCTTCTCGGGTAATTTATGCATAACCATTTAATGGTGACTTTAGAACATAACTCAAACGTAACAAACTTCAAATTCACATAAAAATTAGCTGATCCATACAGTTTGTTCATTGTCAATGGACTTTTTCTTTGGAACAGCAGATTTTATTTCGCGAATGCGGGGTTAGCTCCAAGCAACATGCAGAACATCCACCGACCACGTAGGCCGATGATCTAATCAAGATCAAAGGTTTGAGCTGGAAATGAGGCACAAACCTAATTTATGAGCTGAAAGTTGGTGAGTTCATAAGGGAGGTTTTTATGGAGTTGAATATATTCCTACATAGGTAAAGCCTACATCCAGAAATGAACGTTCTAAGGCCGATAATGATGATGAGAACAGTAGTTGATATATACGCTAAATCATATAAGTCTGCGGATGTGAAGTGAATCAATCTGAGCAATATCCAATCCTGACTGAAGCTGTATGAATGAAGCTGCGCGTTGATTGGGTTTCGTGTAGCTTGTAGCTAACTTCATATCCACCAACTTGAATTATTCGGTCTATACGAGTACGATCCAAGCTAGAAGACTTCAAGTCATCAGTTCATCTTGTATAGAGTTTTGGCAATTTAAGCACAACCCTTTGGTGTGCATCAGTCTTGAGGTGATCAGATGATCTAATCATGACCCTTTATTGATCTGGGTTTAATCTTCTCCCTAATAGGAAGTCCGCAGATAAGACCTATGTCTAGCAGTGGAAATTCTACGACGATTATAATGATACTCATCATCAGTTTATGTACCAACCTGTTTGAGGTAGCCACATTTGACGGCCATGCTGAAGCAGACGGGCGAGGTACCGTCGGAGTCGGTGTTGGTCCACGTCTCCAGCGACCACTGCGACTCCAGCCACCGAGGAGCATCCGCACTGATAACAATCATACCACCAAAATACAATGATGTCTTTGTCAGCTGATTTTTACTCCTCCACATATAGCACGGGAAAAGAATGAAGCCATTTTATCCACTTTTAATCCATCCATCAGCCATAGCCAGTCCACTGCTCGACAAAGGCCCCTATAGATCTTAAATAAGATCGTTTGGTAGCAGTTTCCAGCGCGAGCCTGCGGTATTAATAAGGTCATCCATTTCCCTTGTAGGTAGACGGCCTATGCTGGTTGGTACATGGTACTAGAGAACGTTTCGACCCCATTGTTATCAGTCTTCCCTATTTGATATCAGTTGTCTATGTCAATCCATACTCGGTTTTCTCTGCGATGGAATGAATTGGTGGAAAAACAATTTATCTCTCTGCTATGATAGTGCCATGAGGCGCTGTAGAGCATAAACCTCCTCCCCATTTGACCAATACCTTTATACTTATCCTGTATCAGTGTCATCTAAGTGTTGTCCCAAAATTTTCAAATAACGTTACGCTATTTATCATTATATCATCATCAAAATCATCATCCCAAACTTTCGCGTTTATAATATTAGTAGGATAGGTTTTGCCAATGCCAGTGTTTTTGATCACGGCATATCTCATCACGCCATAGCTAAATAATTTTCCCTGATTGCTTTTGCCATTTACGTCTATTTTGAAACTTTTTTTACTGTTATTTACTGACTTTTTCTGCATACTTATATCAATTATCATTTAATCATTTCATTTATTGTTCGATGATCAGTTTTTGTCACTATAATCTACCACTATCAACACATTTACTTATTGCATCACACATCTGGACTAGCAACTCACCTTCTATCATCATCACCACCATCAGCTGCTCTTTTCATCGCATTAACAAGCTTTATAGCTTTTATCACTTTCTTGATATCCATCTTCGTTAACGTATTTTTACTTTTGTCATTTTTGGCATCCGTTTTAGTTTTGTCATCGCTGCTATCACTACGATCTTCGCTGTTTCGATTACTATTACCAAGACTTATATCTTGATATTCGTCAGGTTCTTCATTCAGTTGTTCCATTTTCTCGTAGACCGTGTTTTCGTCGCCATAGTATTGAAGTGCTAGATCTGCCAATTGGGAAACAGCTTCAGCTTTCAGTATCACCTTTATCCTGAACTTGTGTGGGTGTCTCGGTGCTAAATTGTCGATTCTTTTCAATGTCTTCCCGCCACTGAAATTACGAGGATAGTAAATTATTTAGCGAATGTTGAATGAACTATTTCTTGTTCCTTATGGTTTTGACAACTATAAGTTGCAAATTAAGTTTGTTTAGGCCGGCCTAGCTCTTGTGTCAGAGTTTTTAAACCATCTGAAGGCTCTCAGCATGTCTAAATGGGACCACAACTTAACGTGTCATACGAGCCACAAAACGCTCAGTTGTAAATGATTATTACTAAAATAAATGTAAAAAACCTGTATCTCAAGTTGTAAAATATTTTTTGTCAATAAAAAGCATTTACCTACTGATGTGTATATTGTTATGATGTTTATTTTAAGTGCTTTCCACACTAGATTTTTATCTCAAAGAGTTATCTTTGTGATAAGCATTTCTAAAATCTGAAGCGAACGCAGGATTTGAACCTTGCCCCTTCGGATCACTAGCCCGACGCTCTAACCAACTGAGCTAGCTCGCCTCCTACGCAAGCAACGTCATCTCTCGTCAATCTTTAGAAGTTCTAATAACTTCTAGTTGAGTGATAACCTGTCTAATACGGGTATCACAGGTGGCGCCACCAACGCTATAAGTTGGGAAATGTAAGCACTTCAGAAATTTGAAGCTTGCGTAGGAGGCGAGCTAGCTCAGTTGGTTAGAGCGTCGGGCTAGTGATCCGAAGGGGCAAGGTTCAAATCCTGCGCTCGCTTCAGATTTTTGAAATGCTTATCACCAAGATAACTCTTTGTGATGTGTATATTATTTGCTGATGTCAAAATTTGACTTAACCCATTTTATAGGTCAAGCTATTTTAGTTGATCTAGATTAGCTAGGTACCTACTGAACGCGTTCTGCTGAAGGAAACAAATACAATAATTTGCCAGTTGCGAGTCGGACTCACGCACGAAGGGTTATAGTGGCAACAGAAATGCATCATCTGTGAAAATTAAATTTCTAGCTACCAGGGTTCATGAGATACAGTCTGGTGACAGACAGACGGATGGACAGCAGAGTCATGGTAATAGGGTCCTGTTTTTACCCTTTGGGTACGGAACCCTAAAACCATGTTAGTAAAGCTTTTACATCTCTAAACTAATACTATACCTATGTAGATTTTTAAAATTCTAAATAAAGTAAGTAAGTAAGTTCGTATAGGCCGGGTGGCTAGCCCTGGTGTCAGAGTTTTTAGGCCGCCTGAAGGCCTCTGACATGGCTAAACGGTTAAAACAACCGGGACCTACAATTTAACGTGTCATCCGAGCCACGGTAGCGCTCAGTTGGAAAATGCCACCCGCGGTCACCCATCCAAATACTGACCGTGCGGAACGTTGCGACAAACACCTAGTCAAACTACGCTACGAGCGCTACATGAAAAGCTGCATTAGTCATATGAATCGAATGAAGTGTCCGAATTCACGTGTACAGGGGCTATATAGTTGCACCATCAGAGCGGTTGAACATACTCGTAGTTATGCGTTAATGGTTAGGCTTACGCGACAGAGTAAGACCAGAAACGAGCAATGAAAATCAATGCTTGTGCAAACGGGAAAAAAAAAATTTCTAACGTTTTAAAAATTAGGTTCCAGGTCACAGACATGGCTCCGGCCGATACATCAATGTTAATTACTCGTGAAAACATTTAATTAAATAAACACCACATTTGTCACAGCTTTGAAGTACCTATAAAGCGAATTTATTTTACCATCCACGTGTCGTGACTATAGCTGTTTTAGCTACATATTAGTAAGTTTGTAGCTAGACCTTGTAATGTCTATAGTTTTTAAGCAAAGTTCAATTTGCGGATGGATGACTGACTGAACTGACTGTTAGTCATTCATCTAAAACTTGGTCTGACTATAATATTAAAATGATGGTCTTAACCACTTTCTTTTGGCTTATACCGGGTAAACAGACTCTGTAGGTGCAACTAAGAACCTGATTGTTTTTAACCGCTTAGTTACTTATGTCAGTGGCTTTTAAAAAAGGCGGTTTAAAAGATCTGATTCCAAGGATAAGCCATGGGACATATACCTAGAGACTAACCTGTTTACCCAGTACTAAAGCAAAAGAAAGTGATAAGTAAGTAAGCTCGTATAGACCTGTCAGAGTTTTTAGACTGCCTGAAGGCCTCCTACATGGATAAACGGTTAAAACAACTGGGACCTACAATTTAAAGTGTCATCCGAGCGACCGAAGGTAGTGCTTAGTTGGAAAATGCCACCCGCGGTCACCCATCCAAATACTGACCGTGCGGACCGTTGATTAATTTCGGTGATCGCGGGCAAACAAAACTAAATTAGAGAAATAAACATATTGTTCCGTACAAAACTGTAACTCGGAATCGACAAAATATATGAAACACCAGATTTTTTCTCAAATTCTTTTTGTTAAAGTTGCTCATAATTATGGTCTGGATCGCCCTCCATTTGGAGTAGCGTAGTATATCAGTTCTGAATAACGCTGTATAATCTTATAGATGGTGACATTTTCCTTGTGTTTTAGTGAGATAGGGCCCTTAGCCAAACTATACTAAAGGCTTTATAAATACTACTATTGATTCTAGTCGAATTATTTACGTTACAAACGAAGCTATTCAGACATGTTATTTCATTAATTGGGCCTCCATCAGTGTCACCAATAACTAATTAATGGAATGGAGCGGCGGATCCAATTTCAATTATTTTTTATTTTTACCTACGCTGTGAGTAATTTAGTAATTACTTACTTTGCTGTAATGTTTGGTTATTTTTTTGTTGATATACCTAGGTAGTTTGTAAGGGTATGAGCAAAGTATTTAGACTCAATTGAAACTGTGGCTATACAAATTTCGCCTCTTTTTAACATAAACCTGCGCTTACTGCCTCGGTGACTCAGTGATTAGTGACTCTGACTACGGGATCAAAGAGACGTTGGTTAGATTCCTATTCAAGGCAGGTATTTATGTAATGAGCATTAATGTTTGCTCTGTTTCTGGGTGTTATTTAGGTATTATTCATATAAGAATGTATTTAAAAAATGGCGTGGCAATGCTGCCAGCATGCTGGGCACGCTGCCAACTGGCAGTAGGCTTGAGCATTTGGTTTATTTTAATACCTTCAAGGGTCTGTGGATGATCTAATTGCTTTTTATGTAATAGTAGTGTAGGTAGTTTTAGCGTATAATAATTAGTATTGTATGTTATTGTAGTTAATAAAGGCATGTTTGCCCGAAAACAAAATTAAAAAAGGTTCGCCATATATATTTTGACAGCATAAGTTAATAGAATTTAAAAATATATAGGTATATGTAGTATATCAATATCTGGCAGTCATATGACAAGCTTTGCTTAGTTTGGTGTCAGAGACAGTGTACCTATAATAAAATGATGTCCTTTAATAATTATTTATTTAATTACTCCTAGAAAAACTGGACATATCCACCATTCTATTGCTGACCAACTTTACCTGTATAAAATCATCCCAGGCAATATTTTTCAAGTCTCTAGTACAGAATACACGTATTCCAGGATTATTTCCTGCCTAAAGTAAATGATGCTGCCTTAGAATTTAGACACCTACCTATACATAACTATCCACTTGGGTAGATTATTGTTTTTCTCAAGCTTGTAAAGTAGACGGTGACCCAGAAAGGCGAAAGGTTTCTGCGCCCAGTCCAGGGTGATGTCTCCGGGACGGCGCGCCACTACTTCCAGTGCAGATGGCTGCCACGAGGTGAACTTGGAGATCAAGTACATTTGAAGATCAGAAGAGGTATCCATGATCTCTTGGCCAGAGAGTGGGTGACCAAATAATGCTGTTAGTCTGTAAGAGATAGAAAAGTGTATTTTATAGAACGATCATCAGCTGCTACGACTTAGAGACTAAGAAGGATTGGAGATTAGAAGAGGTATTCATGGTCTCAAAGACAGAGAAAGTGGGTGACTAAAGAATGCTGCTGGTATGTAAGAGATTGAAAAGTGTATTTTAAAGAAAGATGCTGCGACTTAGAGTCTAGGAAGGTTTGAAGATCAAAAGTAGTATCCATGGTCTTAAGGAGAGAAAAAACCGGACAAGTGCGAGTCAGGCTCGCACATCGAGGGTTCCGTACAAACATATTGTTAAAATAATTAAAAACCTGTTTTGGCATGAGCTAATGAAGTTATTTTGTATGATACCTTACATGATATGATTTACTCACTTTGAATTTTGGACCCATATTTTGTGATTTTTGAGGCCCTATTTTTATGTGATTTAAATAAAAATGTACAGTTTTCAGATTTATTCCTATATGTGTACTCTGAAACAATGCTTTTCGCCAAATTTCATAGTTCTATGTCAACGGGAAGTACCCTGTAGGTTTTGATTTTTGTAAGCGTTGAAATATGTGTTTTTTTACGACATAAACGGCTCTAACTTTTTTATACGGTAATTAAGAAGCTTTTCTTTTACACAACTGCAAGAATTCATAGGTTTACGTATATAATTTAAATTTCAACTCGATATCTTTACGCGTTCCCGAGATAAAGACTCTTGACATACACACAGACGGACAGACGAACAGACGGACAACAAAGTGATCCTATAAGGGTTCCGTTTTTCCTTTTGAGGTACGGAACCCTAAAAATGGATGAAAAGAAGATGGTGGTGGTCTGTAAGGAAAAAAAATGTTTATATAGAACGATCCAAGTCTGCTACAAAGTGAACTTGGACACCAGATAGGTTAAAAGATCAGAAGAGGCATCAATTATCTTATCTTAAAAACATAGAGGGTGGGTAAAAGAAGTAGATGCCCATCTACTTCTTTTACCCACCCTCTATATGTAAGGAATAGAAATGGAACGAACGTCAGCTGCTACGATGTTGTTTTTTATTCACCAATATCTGATAATATCATAGTTACAGACTTAGAAACTTCAGCAAAAACAGAAGCAATCGATGTTTACGACTTTTTGTTTTGCTCGTCAAGGTCCTAGACACAATAAAATATTGCGAAAACATATTTTTATTGACGCCTAGCATTATTTATTATGCTGTAGACAAAATTTCACTCTCTTGTGTAATAATTAGGTGAGGCAGGTTTTGAGAAGCGACAAATAACATTTAGTTAGTATATTTTTTGCGCCATTCCGCTTCCAGGCTTATTGGAAATTCATAGTCCATGTTTTTTTTTTTTTTTTTTTTTTTAATTATTTCACTCCACAGACTCCAGGGTCTATGATTTTATATATTTATACATTAAGAAAAAAGATTTGAACTATATTGCTTATTAAGGCTTAACAAAAGGACTCTAAATCTAATAAAATTAAAAACAAAAAAAAAGACTTTAAACTATGTTGATTTTACATATAATTTTTCAAATTGCTACTTATACCGCGCCGAGCCTCCATCACCGCCGCGTTTCGGTCTTTAATGGCCGTCTTTAAGTTATAGTCTACGATGACCTTAGGTGACGCAGTCGTCGCACGCCGCACAAAGTGGCTGATAGCGTCTTCCTCGTTGTCTGCGAAGTATGTGAAGGACCTGGTGTGCCGTGACACTGCACTGAATAGTCTATGTTCAGCAGTGGACGTCCTATATCAGATAGATGTGCGGATCAGTGCGGATACTATATGATTTCAGATCCTGTTCTCATAATTATATCAATGACTGCATTTCTATTTTTTAGACAATTATTATAATCATCCTCCCAAAAAATACTTTACAATATTGAATAGCAACTGCTTTGTTTACTTACTTGTTTGTTTTGCTAAATGGAATGTAGTATTTTTTTCAAACTAAATTTCCGGAACACAGTTTTTAAATAAATCAAAGAAAGAAAAGCTAAAAGTCAAAAATTCACTTTTCACTACTCATTGAAGTTAAACGAAAACAGCAACTTTAGTTCTCGACGCAAATGAAGTTTGATCGATTTTCAGTTGCCATAGTTGGTTAAAACTAAACTTTATTGGAGCCGAGGTATTTTAGACTCTATATAAAGCTTTTAAGAGCTAATTTTGAGGTTGCGTAATTGGGGTTGAAACGATGCAGCGATGTTTGGAAGGAAGCCAGAGGGAGTTCGTAGCAAATGAACATGGAAAAAAACCAGACGAATTTTTGTGATTAAAAAGTACTGTACTGTAACAGCCTTTTAATAGTACACTGCTGAATATAGGCCTACTTAAGAAGGACGATTGACATATCCAACTCGCTGGCCCAGTGCAGGTTGATGGATTCACATACGCCATCGAATTTCTTCTACGGACTTATGTAGGTTGCCCTACGAAGTTTTTCCTTAGTGCCAGTGGCGAGGAATTCCGTACATATGTTCTTAAGAACACATCGCTACAGGACCGCGATTTGAACCCATGACCTCACAATTTTATGCCAGGTGTTATTAACACTAGAGACCGCCATGGCTCTACGGATTAAAAGGACTGCCACAAAAACTACTCTAAAATAGATTTGTTGGTTGAACGCTTTCTGCCTTTCAAATCGTAGAGAAGATTGTCATCGATGTAGAATTGGGACGCAACCCACCATTTTCCATTTTCATCTACAGCCTTTTTTAACCCACTGCTGGGTATAGGCCTCTCTCATACAGTACTACCTCAGCCCTGTTCCAACCCGCGATTTTTGATTTTGTCTATATCGCAGCTGGATGACCAACTTTTTGCTTACCTTCCGTCTAGCATAACAAACAAACAAAACAACAAATAACTCTTTATTGTACACACAAAATAAATTAACAATAAATACATTAGTAAAATTCTTAAGATAGTGCAACACTAGGCGGCCTTATCGCCAGCATACGCACTATGACATCATTTTATCGACGTGTCAAAACGAGGTAGAGCTTGGCAGTAGGTATATATCTGTCACTTTTTCATCGAACATCGTCCAAATTTATATCGTGGTGCGTTTGCTACGTATCAAATACCATTCAGTGACATCCTTACTCTACCTGCCATCAATTCGCCTTTACTTATACCATACATATATCCTGCCCAACTCCACTTTTGGATTATCTTTACATATTCAAAGGATGATCCAATTGCTTTGTATGTGGTAGGTAGTAGCTTAAGTATTAAGTTTGAGCTTAAGTATGTTGTTGTTGTTTTATTTTTAATTGCCTTTTTTTTAACGGGCTAAAGTGCCTTTAATACGAGTAATTACAATATGATACTTTATATGCTAAAATTACCTACATTTCTACTACATAGAAACCAATTCATTCACAGACCCTTGAAGGTCTAAAGATAATCCAAAAGCTTAAGCCCACTGCCAGTTGGCAGCGTGCCCAGCATTGCCTCGCTGAATGGCAATGTTTATACGTTGAGTCAAATATTCACCAGCATTTTGGTCACGCGTCGCCTCCACCAGACGCTCAGAAAGACTTTTGAAAACAAGATGAGCTCCCGGCCCCCACGGACCCGAAGTCTCAACTCCAAATGGCTCAAATATGTAACCACTACCGAGGTTAGCATATTCGCGCCGCTTGTGCTGCTCCGCCGAATTGGTCGCCGATCCAGCCCTACTCTGAGTCTCAGAAAGATGTGACGGTGCCAAAGTATCGACGCAAATTGCGTCCCATACTAAGGGGCGTCTACACTTCCATGGGACAAGCGTCATGCCGTCAGGTCTTTTGCCATCACCACGCGCGAGCCCACTCGGGTCGAGTACGGCTGTGATATTGGCGGTGACAAAAGCCCTGCGTATGATACCGTTAAGGCTGGCGTGGCGGCCAATCCGACCAGCGCTTCTTGAGCAAGAGAGACCTTGACTTGATGTTATTGTATTGTACTGTACTGTACTGTATCAGCCTTTTTTAATAGTCCACTGCAGGACGTAAGCCTACCCACGAATAGTGATTAGGCCATATCCACCACGCTGGCTCGGTGCGGGCTGGTGGATTCACATACGCCATAAAATTTCTTCTACGGACATATGCAGGTTGCCTCACGATGTTTTCCTTCACCGAAAAGCCAGTGGTGTGAAATTCCGTACATAAATTCTGAAGAACTCATTGGTTTGGGACCGAGATTTGAACCCACGACCTCACGATTGTAAGGCGGGTGTCACTACCTCTAAGCCACCACGGCTTCATTGTATTGTATTTTTATGTAATTACTTTTCCGTAAACTTTATGTTTTTATGCTTGTTAAAAATAAGTAGAATGTATTAGTTTTCTTTTGTTCTTCCTGGCTCCACTTCTTCTTTTTACGTTCAATACAGTGAAAGTGTTTTTGTGCTCGTTTTATTATAACTATTAGCTACAGTTATTGTCCTCTGCATGTATAGTACGTATTGAATTTTACTGTGTAATAATAAGGCAATATAAAAACTCCACTTTAGTTTCATTATTACGGTTCAGATGCAATGAACTTCATTCAAATGCAACTAAACAGTTGTTCTGGTTTCATCCATGTTCAATGGAACCAAATAAGTATCAGTTACATATTCGCTAAATTAAAGTTGTTGGGTTCTTTTCAGCAAGAAGTTACAATTTTCTCGTGGAAATTGCTATTATTTTCCAGTTTAAATGCAATCTTTACATTTATATCCTACTAATATTATAAACGCGAAAGTTTGTATACATGGATGATTGTTCCTCTTTCACGCATAAGCTACGTAACGGGTTGGGATGAAACTTTGCAGTAGTAAGGTTTATACATCCGATTAACACATGGGTTATAATTTGAAGATTATTATATATTAAAGATATTGCGTGAAACGAAGTTCGCCGGGTCAGCTGGTCTATAATATTTTAAGAAATAAGGAGGACTCTCGTAATATTAAAGGTCTTCACCCGCTCACTATGTTTTCCTTTATAAATTGAAAATATAGTTAGAACTGTAATCAAATTTATAACATTTTTTTACTATTTGAATAAGGTTTTTTGCCGCAGTCCAAATTGCCATGCCAAAATCGTTGAAGTAATAGGTTTCTGACTTTATTTAATATAAAGTAATAATAATCATTTTTACCATAGATTAGGTGTGAAACAAAAAATAGGTTAGGTTACATTAGAACATGACAAACAACGCACGAGCAGAGCGAGCGAAGCGAGCGTTCCGCAGCAGCGGCCGGCGAAGAGACATAAGCGAATCGCTTTGTAAAAAAAAACTTACATAACGAAACCCTAGTTGATACAACAATTGGTAAATAGTAAACGACTATATGAATATAACGCTGAATTAAACATTCTGCTACTTGAAAGTTGCCATTTTAAAAAGTTATTACTTTCACTATCCCTGACCTTTTTAATTTCACATTTACTAAGTAGATTAGTTATTAACTAATCTACTTAGTAATAACGGACGGATTGTAACGGACGAATCACTTTGACTGTAACATATACATATATTACATATACATCGACTTTGTATTAATTCTGAATATATACAATACATACAAATGTATTTAAGACTAATAGAGCGAAGGGAATCTTCCTCTTTCGAAGTCTTGGGAAAAATACTCCAACTGCGACTTTTCTATAAAGAAAGAACATATAGTTTCAAGTAACATTCAGACATGCAAATTTTATTCACTGTTTGAAGCTAGCGGTGATTATAAATCGTAAAAAACTTCTTTACTTCTGTTCAAGCTAAAAAAGGCTTACTTGAGTCGTTTAAAATATGAGCACGATATAGTTATGCAGATGAGCAAAGTCTTGCCAAATGGCGTCTCTACATCTTAGCGGCTCAGCTCGAGCCAAAACTACGCAAGAAATGGGAGTAGAGTTTGTGCAAAAAGAGAAGCGTCGTAGGTGAGGGCGCCCGTGTGCCATTTTACTAATTTTGTTACGTTGACAACACTGCTCTGTCATTGCTAGTGCAACTAAAAGTGTTTGATTCTTGGTAGACCCCAATTCGGTTTTCATCAGTAGACTCGCGTCTACCAAGTAGTCAGTATCTTGGCTGCTGATTAAAATCTTACTGTTAATTCACCATAACGCAACGACGGATCTCTTTTTGCACAAACTCTACTATACACGGCCTGGGAATCGTCCACTAACTACAATAGACATTAGACAGATAGTTATTTTTGGAAAAAATAAAATTACATAAACACTAATCGTATATAGGTCTATACTACTTAAATTAAATAGGTAATACCGTGATTGCCTATCGTTATTTACACCACCTTACAATCGTGAGGTCGTGGGTTCAAATCCCAGTCTCGTACCAATGAGTTCTTTGGAATTTATGTACGGATTTTCACACCACTAACTTTTCAGTAAAGGAAAACATCGTGAGATAACCTGCGAACGTCTTTATAAGAAATTCGATGGCGCATATAAATCCACCAACCCGCATTGGACCAGTGCGTTGGACATGGCCCAATCACCTTTTGTGGGTAGGCCTACGTCATGCAGTGGACTATTTGAAGAAAGGCTGGTAAATAAAAGTATTGTGTATTGTGTGACTCCTTAGAAAGATGACGCATTTAGTCTAAGTTAGTATAACATAAATATACAGTACAGTACAGTACAGTACAGTACAGTACAAATATAAGTTAAGTTATTGATGTTTGTTTTAATGCAGTCATCAATGTGAAGCCTAATAAATAAAATAAAAATAAATGTAAATACTACTTAAGAATTTACCCTAATTTAGTCAAAAGTTTTCGGTTTTCCTGTTTCCTAAGAGATATTATAAACTATAAATTTTTAAGGTTAGAATTAATAGGTATCTTTAAAGTCTGTGTGATGCGTTTTTGACCACAACGTCGTTTACCGTTGGGCGAGTTGGTAATCAAGCGCGGTCTTATTTGCGATGAAAAAAGAACAGGAGTGGAAAAGTCGATAAAGCAAGAGGAATAGAGGTGGGAGGAGGCTTCAAAATCATGAAACATCAAAATGAGGCTAGAAGAGAGTCGATTCAAGTGTATTTAATTTTTCGCCTTAAGTATTACTACTCGTACCTACTTCAGTGGGCAAAAACATCAAGTGATTAATAGATAATCCGTCGGCTAGATGAACTTCTGTAGAGCTATGTTACTACACTAAGTTATGTTTTATGAGCAGCTATTTTAAGTTTCTGGTCGGTTATAACTTTTTTCTTAGAGTTAATTAAGTTATAAGTTTGTTTAAGTTATTTTGAACTGTCAGAAATAAATATCTACATAAATACCTACTTAGAAACTAGAAGAATCGTGGTAACGCCGTAATCTGTTGTTTTATCTGTTTACAGTACGTACTTTTATAGTAGTTGAAAAAGGAATTTCCCTATAAAGAATAGTAGATTGTATCATATGGAAGCAAAATTATATTTTTACGGCGAGAGCGCTTTTTTGAATCCAGACCGAAGTGACGGATTCTGGAGTAGAATCCTGAGCGTAGCGAGGGATTCAAAGTACGTCGCCCGAGCCTAAAATATATTTTGCGCCCGAGTGGTACACTCTACTTTTCATCACCTCTATGAAAAAATAAAAGGCGCCTCATATTTTATTTCATTCATTTTTTTGGCGCTGAACACACTAAACATTACAAATACTTCCAAATTCAAAAAGTGCGCGGCAAAGATCATTCCGTCGCATTTATTTGTTCCAAATTCAAAAAGTGCGCGGCAAAGATAATTCCGGCGCACTTTTAAAGTTCTTTATAGAAAACACCACTTTTGGGCGCACTTAAAGGCGAACCAAGTAGTCCTATTTGAATAAATGTGATGAAAAAAACTTTTCTATTTTAATTTATTTTTAATTTAAAGAAGTAGGTACCCGCAATTCTTTAACTTGGTCAAAACGTAGGGATGATGAGGTATTTAAACTTTCTTTTTGTGATAAACATTTCAAAAATTGACGCGTTCGCAGGATTTGAACCTGCATCCTCTGGGACACCGGCCCAGATGCTTTGTCCAATTAAGCTAAATCGCGCCCTGCGAAGCCGCCAAATTAGTGAGTGTTTATCATTTTTACCAACTACTGTATTGTTGGAAGCGCCATTTTTCTATACACCTAGTGTGTGAAGCACGATACAAAATAATTTCATTGATGAGGTATTTATTAGTCTCGAAGTATATATGAATAACATTGTGATCGAATCGTGACATAAAAACAACAATTGATATCAATCTTTAAACTAATCAAAGGTCTACATAGTAATTCCATCCACCCATCCATCAGCCATAGGACGTCCACCGCAACACCGGTAGGTAGCGGCTGGCATCCAGCGCGATTCTGCGCTCTTGATGAGATCACCTGTGCACCTTGTGGGTGGACGTCCTACGCTGCGCTTGCCGATTAGTAGCCTCAAATGAGAAATTTCCAATGATATGATGCTTTTGAACGTATGATTACAATAATTATCTAAGCATGCCCTATACTGTATTTAGAAAGAAAAACACTACTACTTTCCATCAAAACACACACACGCTTACTATGCGTCGGTAGTTGGTAAAATGATAACATAACTGAAGTACCTACAGCAGTATTGCCGGCACTAGAGCCCCATTTTCGAGCCAATTACATCTCGCACGAGGTTACAACTGGATCTAACTCGCACAGACCATTGCACTTCTGTGAATGTTATTAATGCGATGAAGTGGGCTTCAGTTCACTATTTAGATAGCGCTGGATATTGTAGAAAAGTTATTTATAGTTCGAATTTAGTTAGTAATGGTTAGGTATATTATGAGCCTTATTAGTAAACTCCAAGTACCCCAATGTGCTATGGAGAGATACTCGGAATCTCTCTGGGATATCGGAACAGAATTGAGGAAATTCGTAGAAACCAAAGTTACCAAAATAGCCCAGCAGATAGGCAAGCTGAAATGGCAGTGAGCAGGGCACGGAAGACTCATTAACACCGCAGGATCGTGCTGGATGCAAACTACTTCTAACCGGTCTTATTGGAGATCCATACGGAAGGCCTATGATAATAATAATTTTATTTATAATATAAGAATATTACAAGTCAAATTGTAATAAAAGAAAATTGATAATAATACCTACATGAGGTGTACAATATTTAAAAAAAAAATACATTTCTTTTCAACTTTTGGAATGAATTCCTCGAGGCTATAAGGCGCCATGTCAGTCAGAAATATTTTAAGCTTTTTTTAAATTTTGCATGAGAAGCTGCATTTTTTATAATATTTGGTAAGGTATTGAAAACTCTAACCCCATATATTCGGGTGCACTTATGGGACTAAGCTAGCTTTAGGATGACGTGAGTGGTTAAATTTCCTTTGCTCCTGCCCTGTTTTCAATGACCTGTCAGAAATGAACCTAAGTCTTTATATACATACTAGCTGACCGGGCCACGCGTTGCTGTGGCTAAATAAATTAAAATTGCGACTATAATTTGAGATTTAAACTATCCTATCTCTCAAGTTGGATCGAACTGCACATGGTGTGCGAATTTTATTATAATCGGTTAAGTGGTTTAGGAGTCCATTGAGGACAAACATTGTGACACGAGATTTATATATATTAAGATATACTGGTATGGAATAAGTATAATGCCGGTAATAATAGTCATTAATTTAAGTTCGAAGAAAAGTTGTTTCGCTGGTGGTAGCGGTTGGACTCTGGCAATCACTCGCACTGCCCGCTTCTGGAGGACAAAAACTCCGACGCCGTAGGTCAGCAGAAACTGAATTGTCGCAAATTAGCAATCGCGTACCGCTTGCTGCGACAACACGAGTATATCCAGGACTGTACATCCTATGGCTGACGGATGGATGGATGGATTCGTTTTGGAGTTGATGATTATTCATTATTGACTGCCTCGGTGGCTCAGCGGTTAGTGAACCTGACTTCTGGATCAAAGAGACGTGGGTTCGTCCCCACCCAGGGCAAGCATTTTTGTGATGAACATAGGTGTTTGTTTCTGTGTCTGGGTGTTATTTAGGTACTATCTATATAAGTATGTATTCAAAAATATGTAGTATATCAGTCTCTGGCAGCCATATCACAAGCTTTACTTAGTTTGGGCTCAGAGACCGTGAGTGAGCTGTCCCCCAATATATTTATATTTTAAAAAAATTGACTCTCATTGCTACGCTTAAATGATTGTATTAAGAATTATTTAAACCGTCTCTCTACTAAAGAAAATAAATTGCTGTGCTTATTGGTACTTCAAGGACATAGCGTTCCGTTTAGTGTCTTAGCTAAACTTATAATTTAACTAAATAATTTGAGATGTTTGTCGAAAATATTGTCACTAAGTTCTTATTGCGATAGCAAAATGTCAGCTGATTTGAAATTAACTTATTTTAGAATTAACCATCAATAAAGTCATCTTTAGATGACGCTTACGGAGAACGTAACGTTGTGTGTTTGATATACATTTCTTTGGAATTATTTTGGTCTTCAAAACTGCACAACTAAATATATTAATCTTAGAGACATATCTAGTGTTAATTTAGCTTATAATTATAATTCAGCTAGCGGTTATGACTCACTATGAGGTATACATTAAACTTTTTAAGAGAGATAGTGATTAGGCCCACAGTTTTTGCCATTTTTTTTTGTTTTAGATGAATAAAACAAAACAGTAACATTTAGAAATCTAAAGTTAGAGTATATGTAAATTTGAGTGTACCTACTAATATATAAGCTAGGGTCAGTTTTCGCTTGTAATTATTCAGCTGTTTGTTTTGGCACTTATGACTCGTTAGGTATGCAATTTTTCGATAGAATTTGTGTCTACGTCCACAGTTGTTTCAAGCTATTTTGGTCTTAGATTATTAAAACAAAACTATTATTACTTTTTTAAATAAAAGGGTAGTGTCCTTGTTTAGCTTATAAGAACGAGTATATTGAAAACATCATTCAGCGTAGTTTTTCGCTGTAATTATTCATCTATCTCGGTACCTACTTTTGACCCGATAGGTAAGCGACTAGTTTTTCAGATTGTTTGTGATTTCGCCCACAGCTATTTTGGTCCTAGATTAATAAAAACGAACGTAATACTTTCAGAAAAGTGAAAATAATGTCCTTGTTTAGCTTATAAATTTATTGACAACATCATTCAGCGTCTCTATATTTTGGTACTTATGACTCATTAGGTAAGCGACTAGTTTTTCCGATTGTTTGTGCTTTCAATCACAGTTGTATATACCTATTTTGGTCCTAGATTAATAAAAACGAATGTAATAGTTTCAGATATGTGAAATTAATATCCTTGTTTAGCTTGTAAATTTATTGACAACATCGTTCAGCGTCTCTATATTTTGGTACTTATGATCCATTAGGTAAGCGACTAGTTTTTCCGATAGAGTTTGCAACTACGCCCACCGTTATTAGGAGTTATTTTGGTCTTATGTGTATTAATAAAGACGAAACTATTAATTTTAGAGATGTGAAACTACTGTCCTTGTTCTCAACATTATTTTTAACATGTAGTTATATTCAGCTCCCTGTTTCGGCACTTAAGACCCGTCAAGCAATCGAACTCTATCGGAAAAACTCGACGAGTGTTTTTCCCATAGAGTTTGTAAGTACCTAGGTTCTTTTAGAGATTCAAAACTACTGTCCTTATTTTCAGCATCATTTTTAACATGTAATTATATTCAGCTCTATGTTTCGCCACTTAAGACCTGTTAGGTAATTGAACTCTATCGGAAAAACTCGACGAGTGTTTTTCCTATAGAGTTTGCAAATAGGTTCATAGTTTGGAGGTTTGTAATGTCCTGCAGTCCCGAGCTGGCTCACATGTGCCCCAGAAGGCTGGGTCCAAACGCCTGACGAAGAACGAACGTCGCAGCGTAGAGCTATCGATCGACGCGAGGCCAGTCGGCGCTCGCCATCCGAGCGCGTCGCCCGTGTCCGCGTCTCTACCGACATACCCGTGCAGTACCACTCGCAGTTCCCACCACTCACCACTGCCGACACCACCAGGTAAATACCCCGCATCTATACACACTAAGTACCGCAACATTTCAGCTTGGTTTGCTATAAAGACATTGTTGTCAGATTTCCGTCAATGTTTGCAGTTCCAATTGTAAAAGATGACTCATGACGCTTATACAGCTGATTGGTGACTGCATTGCAATTTAGTCGGGTAATATTCCGCAATTTGTAGTTGTATTGTAATATTTTACCAAAAAACAAGGTTAAGTAGAGCGGGTTGGGGCGTTGTTTGTACATAATACCTTCTCGTTATTTGTATTCCATACGTTTGCGTTATCATTTATCAGAATTAAGCTGTTATGTTGTATTTTGTGAGGATATTGAGCGAGCGCGCGAATTCCTTCCTGACATCATTAGGGGGATAGATTATCCTTACTCGTTAAGCTTTCTTTTTTACATTTTCCTAATTGCTTCTAAAGCCTGTACGTTTTTTATGTAAATTTCACGGGTTTCGTGACGTCACTGTGTGTACTATAGAGCCTATAGAGTGCTGAGCTATTCTGAGCCTTATGTCTTAGAGGCATTGACAATAGAGTCTGTGGAGGTAGATCAGTGACAGTTGTATCTGATAGCATTTGATATCTGTATTATTACGGTAGTTCTGTTATGTACGACTGCTATCGTTATCTGGTATCGTAATAATCTGTCCGATTTATATTATTCATAACATTTTTATCGATAATCATAATCAGCTGTTATAACTGCAGCAATGTAGGTCATGTATGCCCTACTCAGAGAAAGCAAAAAGAAAGGGAGAGGAAGACTTGTAAAAATAAATTAAATAAACTTAATTTTTATTTATATTTTTCACCAATGGAGCCTATTTGATTCCGAACCTGTGAAAGTATCTCTAAATTAACCCTTTTTAATTTATCTCTATTCAAGGCCGTTAAGAAACTGAATATTATTCTAAAACGTCTTCTGAAACTAAACTTAATTAGTAATTCTAATTAATGCTAATATTTATTCTAGCTAGGTATCTTCCACAATGTTCCGATTATGTTTTAAGTTTAATAGAGGTAGGTACTAGTTTATAGAGGTAGTCTATATCAGTCTAAGATCTATATACCAGTTAACCTGTATACCTAACTTATTGTTACTAGTTAGGTATATGATAAGGGATCTACAAATCGAAGATATTTAGTCTCTGTATCTAATTTATCATCGTAAACATTACAATTTTATTATGTCCTATGTTAAACACAGGTCCCCGTATAAAGCTTTAAAATGAAGCTGTTTTTTTAGTGAAATATAATTTGAAGATTTTCCAAATTAGAGTGAATAGGTATCTTCTAAGTCTGCGTGTTCCATCTTCGACTACAAGGTTGCTTACCATCAGGAAAGTTGGTGGCTAAGCGCAGACTTATTCGCGATTTCATTTCAATTATTCATTTAGTATTTACCTATTTAGATTTCGAATAAGATCAGTGGGAATCAGTTAGCTTCCACCGCTCCGCTTGTAGGTGGACTTCTTACACTGCGCTTTCCTGTACGTGGTCTCCATTCCAGGTATTTTTGACCCCATCAGTAATATTAGAGAACTTATCAGTTTTCCTCACAATATGCTCTGCCTAGTGCCTATTCGACTTGCCGATCCGCTGAGCTATTACATTAACTTAGTTTCTTTTGTGGACAGATAGATAGACTCTTTATTCATTCACATTCACACTCACACATAAAACAGAAAAATAGATGCTAATAAGTGAATTCTTCCAGGCAACCTTAAGGATTTACTGTGGAGTTAGATATCTCTATGCCGTCCCGAGATAGTAACTCATGACAGACGGACAGACAGACAGGCAGAATAGCTTTAGAAATGACTGAAAACAATACGACGGTAAAATAATTTTTTTTCGCCAAAAATGGTAAAACCGCTTTCCATCGTGTACAACATTCGAATATTTCGCTCGAATTGTTTACATTATTGTTGATTTTTCAAAAATGGCTCAGCCAATTTCTGTAAAATTTAAATGAGGCTACTTTGGGAGTATACGCTTTTGAACTAAAAAAAGAATTTTCCGATTCAGTTCACGATTGGTGAAATAAAATTATCGATGAACATACACTAAAAAGCCGCTATCAACCGGTCTTATTGGAAATCATTAGGGGAGGCCTATGTCCAGCAGTGGACGTCCTATGGCTGAAATGATGATGATGATACAAAAAAAAATACATATAGACGAACATAAACTTCCTCCTTTTTGGAAGCCGGTTAATAACCTATAAGGTTTTAGTTTAAAATTTTGAGATGCAGAACTCAAAATTACTACTTGAAAAATATTTCTAATAAGAATCATTTAAAGTTAGATCATTAAGTCTTTTGAAGTATCAACCGATTCATTAGCTAGAACCTATCAGTCCCTTTACAATTCTGGAATTCTGAATTGATTTACCTAATTATATTATTTTACTTTGAAATTCTTTGAAAGTAGCTCCAAAATGAAAGTCGGCGAACGGAGACAGACAAGAATACTAAGAATTATAAATTGAAGCAAATATAAACGTCGTAACTTATCAACTACCTAAGTAAAAAACATTTGATGATTATAATTAAATTAAAGACGTATTGTAATACTTTTACAATCTTTTATTTAACTTGCAATGGATGTACCTATGTAAGTAAGTTCGGGTATCGTAAGTGGGTTCGGAATCTTGCAAGTTTTGCAATTTTACCAACTTTTTGGTGTCCGATTGAGCTGAAATTATACACGCATATTTGTATATCGTGTGACAATTCAATAATTTGGTGCCATGGAGCTGATCTGATGATGGAGTCGGAAGGTGGCCATAAGAACTCCTGTACTAAACAAGATAGACCCGTCGTGTTTGGGCTCGTTTTACGTGTCCTGGCTCGCTAGTACCTACTCTGGCTCTCCTGGCTAGTACTTTACTGCTACATGATATCCAGGATCTCAAAATCTTGTACTTTTAAGGAGTTATATTTGTATAATAATTTATAATTTTTTGAATTGCTAATTTAAGGGAGGTGATTGTTACTTTATTTCTTTTGTTAGTTCAAAATATATCAAAACGAACTATTTGTGCTTTATACATTAAATTAATTATGTATTTTGATTGATACATGCTTAATTAAGCTATTTTATCAAAATAATTCAATACTTTCGTGTTCAAATTTGCATCATTGCGAGTGAGACAGCTGTACCGGTTGAAAAGACATTATGAAAGTCCGCAAACGGAGATATGCGAGTACGAGAGAGAAGAATCGTAAATGAAGGCGAATATACGTCACTTAATGATGCATAGGAATCTACATAATACTGTAATCAGATAAGCCCTCTGTGTGGTAACCCCCTTTTGACCTACTGTGAAAACATGTAAAGATGTGTGAGTAGCTACTATATAGGGCTATCCAGAATTGTTGTACTAATCCGAAAGAAGGTGATTAAACCATCATTGCGAACAACTTTTACTATGGGGCCAATCCAGAATTAGGGAAAAACTCGGCTGTTATACAAACTTACATTTTGTCGATGCCAAGTTGCAATTTTGTATGGAACAGATGATTATTTACTAGGTATCTTAAGATAATAATATCTAGTATAAATTACTGCTGTGATATGGACTAAATACTGGCTGAAATAAAGATTTTATATATTATCTTTCTCTGGTAAGTATTCTGGTTTAGTCCTGAATAAATAAATAAATATTTGGGAACATATTAAACACGGCCTCTGACCCCAAACTAAGCAAAGCTTCTTACATTGCTGCCAGAGACTGATAAATACATATTTTTTAAATACATACTTATATAGATGTAACTAAATAACACCAGACACAGAGCAAACACCTATCTCCAGTAAGACTGAATGGATGCAGCTTGCATCCAGCACAATCCTGCTGTTTTAATTAAGTCATCTATCTACCTTGTGGGTAGACATCCTACGCTGCACTTATCGGTACGAAATTTCCACTCGCGAACGTTTCGACTCTATAAGTCATCAGCCTGCTGAGTGTGAGTTTTGTCGTAAACATAACGCGCTCTTCGGCGAGCGCGTGAGCATGTAATTTGTATGAACTTGTTGTGTTTCAAAAACGCGCCGCTGGTGGCGCTGTACAATACTTCATACAACTTACATGCTTACGCGCTCGTCTAAGAGCGCGTCATGTTTACGACAAAACTCGCACTCAGCATACAGTTCTCTGTGCTATGAGTCTTACCCACTACCATTTCTTGCCGATCCTCAGTCGGCAACAAAGATAGGATGGAAATGGCAAATGAAGCCGAATGTAATGTCGAATTAATGAAGCAAAGGAGACGCCTACTCGCCGAGTGTAAATCAAATAAAGGCCTACCGTGCGCTTTGCCCTTTTGACCTACTACGAATATATGAAGATATGTGCGAGTACGGAGTACAGGTACTTGTAAAGACCGCAGATCTCACGAGATAGAACATGTTGTTGACTTAATATCGCGTGAAACTCTTTTATTAAAATTAAATATAATTACTAGTAACGCCAATAAAAATTACTCAGTAGGTGCACTTACAGATTTCAAATTGAAATTGAAAATGAGTTTGTTGGAACTTATGTATAGACTATCACACCACTGGCTTTTCGGTGAAGAGAAACATCGTGAGGCAACCTGCATACGTCCGTAGAAGACGACGAATCTTTTTTTATGCAAAATATATACATTTGGCTATCAATTTGCCTGATGGAAAGCAAAATTATAAAAAATAGCCGAAGATGGAGTATCTAGACCTAGAAGATACCTGTACCAGCCTTTTTAATAGTCCACTGCAGGACGTAGGCCTACCCACGAAGGGTGATTGCGCCATATCTACCAGGTACGCGCTGGTCCAGTGCGGGTTGGTGGATTCACATACGCCATCGAATTTCTTCTACGGACGTATGCAGGTTGCCTCACGATGTTTTCCTTCACCGAAAAGCCAATGATGTGAGAAGATACCTATTCACTCTTAACTAGAAGATATCCAAATTGTAATTATTAGGAAACAATGACGGAGGCAGGGCATTCCAATCCCTGGCGATCCGCATTATAAAGGAAGAAACGATTCGCTTAGTACGAGCAGGTGGTACGTCGACTATGTAGGGATGGTATTCAAGCAACGTATACATTCATAATTATACGCTATACGTACATAACGTATTCTGCAATATAAATACGAGTATGTTTCGAAAAATTAAAGCAACTGGGACTTACAATTTAACATTTCATCCGAGGCATTTCATGAGCGCTATGGTGTTCAGTTATAAATATCACCCGCGTTCACCCATCCGAAGTCTTACCGTGATGAACGTTGCTTAACTTCGATGATCGCTAACGGACACCTAGTCAAACTTCGCTATGAGACTACCTAAAAACTCTGATACCCAGCTTATGTGAACTTGTTTTACTTAGTAAAAAGAAGACGTCTCTAGATATCTACGGTAACTGTGTACTTTTAACGATTGCCACGTCGTGAATGAAGCCTTCCGGGTACACATGCTAGGGGCTTCGTTTTCAACCCCCGATCAAAGAAGGGTATGTTATAAGTGCGACGTGTGTCTATCTATATAAAAGATAAACACATTATTTGCATACATGATTATATTATATGGGCCTTATCAGTAAGCTCCAAGTAGCCCAACGAGCTATGGAGAGGGCTATGCTCGGAGTCTCTCTGCGGGATCGAACCAGGAATGAAGAGATCCGTAGAATAACCAAGGTTACCGTCATAGCCCAAAGGATTAGCAAGTTGAAATGACAATGGGCAGGGCACATAGCGCGGAGGACTGATGACCGGTGGAGTCGAAAAGTTTTCGAGTGGAGACCACGTACCGGCAAGCGCAGCGTAGGACGTCCATCCACAAGGTGGACGGATGACCGCAGGATCGCGCTGGATGCAAGCCGCTTCCAACCGGTCTTATTGGAGACCCATAGGGGAGGCCTATGTCCAGCAGTGGACGTCCTTTGGCTGATGGATGGATAACTACAATATAGCTAATTACGTTCTTAGAATGTATAATACCGCAGTGCGTGAGAGTATAGAGATTAGATGTTTACTGTCTATGTGTGTGTTAATAGAATCGTCTATATATCATTTATTTCTGTGATCCATGTTTTAGTTTTTATCTGTATAATAGCTTTTGCTCGCAGTGCCGCCCGCGTAATATTTTAATTTTTGTGCTATCCCAAGGGTACGTATTTCCGGGATAAAAAGTTGCTTATGTCACTTTCCGTCATATAAATGTCCATGCCAAAAATCAAGTTAATCCGTTGCTCCGCTGCAGTGTGAAAGAGGAACAAACCAACGAGCTTATGCGACCCTTTAAAAATAAAATAAAAAGTAGACAATCATTTCTGTCTTTCAAACTATGTCCATGCGAAAAATAACTCAATTAGTTGCTCCGTTGCTGAACAAAAGAGGCACAAATCAATAGACCAACAAACACATTTCGTGTTTGTAATATTAGTTAAGAAGTAAGGATTTATTGTATACTAGCTGCGCCCCGCGGTGTTACCCGCGTTAGCCTGAGATAAAAAGTAGCATGTGTTAATCCAAGGTCTAATCTACCTCCATACCACAAACATCATCAGCAACACTGTGCGTATGATTGTTTGTTACAAGAGTAACAAACATCCATACGCACAAACTTTCGTGTTTATAATATTATTAGTAGGATTAGTAAAGATGACAAAGTATCTATAAGTACTTATTAATATCTGATACCTCTTTAGAGTTTCCAACGCTATAGAATAATATTCCTGATCAAATCTGTTAATGTTTCATGATCGAAAGGTACAACTCTGAATATTATTGATGGTACAATTAATCTAATTTGCCCAAATACAATATCTAATCATTGAAATGTCGACATTTTGGTCAAATTGCTCTTAATTAAGAATATCGACTTAGAATATGTAATCAATTTATAAA
The DNA here is from genome assembly GCA_949316475.1 of Hypomecis punctinalis. Lineage (NCBI taxonomy): Eukaryota > Metazoa > Arthropoda > Insecta > Lepidoptera > Geometridae > Hypomecis > Hypomecis punctinalis. The sequence continues at coordinate 286,810 of OX438818.1, forward strand.
TATTGTAAGTTAAAAAGTGAAAAATTAAACGTTATGAAACATTTTTGACCGACGAACCACCGGAGGAGGTATACAATTCGACGCGTATATATTTTTTTTTTATGTAGAACCACGCATAACTTTTTTCATAGTAGTATTATTTTTTTATTGGACAGAGTATAATTCGAAATTGGTCCCATTTAAATTTTATCGAAATTGGCTGAGCCATTTTTGATAAATCAACAATAATGTGAAAAATGTTATATCGATCCGTGTATAATATTTGTGTTCTAGCGATGCGCCCCGGCTTTGCACGGGTGTATTATACATATAAACATTTCTCTTGAATTACTCTATCTATTAAAACAAACTGCATCAAAATCCGTTGCGCAGTTTTAAAGATATAAGCATACACGGGGACAGACAGCGGAAAGCGACTTTGTTTTATACTATGTAATGATTCTGTACACGGGTGAAGTCGGTCATGCTATTTTTTGCAAAAAGTAATTATAATGTCAGTTGTCAATATATATCAATGCTTTGTTTTACTTTTCGAGGAGATAAATTAATTGCAAGACATTTTTTCTTTTAAATAAATTTCCACTATAATTACAAGACCTAACTCAACACACGGTCTCTTCACCAAACTATGTAAGCATAGCTTGTGATGTGGCTGCCAAAGACTGATATATTATATCATGCTCACATACATATTTTTTAATACATAACAACTAATAACTACCAGACACAGAGCAAACAAATTCATTACAAAAATGCTTGCCATAGGTTGGAATCGAACCCACGCCTCTATGACCCAGGAGTCAGGGTCACTAACCACTGAGCCACCAAGGCAGCTGTATCGCAATACAAAACCTTCAAACCTCTTCTCTCATCTAACCAGTATTAATAGTCGCTGTATAAAATCTCCCTCCTATTAAGCCGTTCCCATTCTTCACCATGCATCAAGATATAACCCCCCCATGCTAAGAGGGCCCATCAGTTCCCATTACCAGTGTAAATGGATATGCATTTCTTCATTAGCCGGCTAATACCCGGCCTTGTCTGGGTTTAACACTTTCGCTGCGGTTGTTCCCTCTAAAGGTACTTGTCTCACGAGATGCGAGTAGAGCTAGACACATAATAAGCTGTGAGTTTCAGTTTGACAACCTCAATAAAGGGGTATCAGGGATTTGCTTTTAAATATGTAGTAAAAAAATGTACGTGAGGCATATACTCTTAAAAATTAGTTAGGTATCTGGGCCTACCTGTAAATAAATTGGATTTGCCAAGCCATACTTGTCATCATCACTTTCGTGGTTCATTTAATGTCTTCGCTTGTAAGAATTATTTTCAAAAAAATCTGTAGCGCTTCATGTCATAATTAAGTATGTATAGAAATTTAAAAATATGTTAGAATGTATACTATAACATTGGCCACGCAAGTGACGCTGACATACACGTAGTATAGACTTATAGAGCCGTCAAATGTTTTACGATCGGTAATTTAACTTAATTAATTTTTGAACTCAAGTTAAATACAGTTAGATTAAATACAATTCTACATTACAACAAGTAAGCACAACAAGATGCCAGTTGTATGACTGATCTCATTGTACCCATCTGTTTTGGTAGGTTTTTTCACTCAAATTTTGAATAATAAATGAAATAATTATGTTGTTTTTATTTTGTCAGCATTTTTGTAGGAATATTGTAAAAATGTACTCTAAACTATTAAAATAAATGAATGAAATATAATCTCAATTTTTACGAAAAAATATAAAGACATGCGAGCGAGAAAATAGCTTATAGTTTTGCTACAGTTTTCGCTTTCCCGTCGGTGGTGAGACAGTGGTGCAAGTAGTTTTGTTCTGAGGGTGTAATGTTCGAGGGTTGAGATCTGAGTACATCTGTTAGTTTCCTTTGATGTAAATAATTATGGTAGAAAGAGGCTGCTTTTGCTTTGATTATTTTTAACCGACTTCCGGAAAGGAGAAGGTTTTATGTTAGTCTGTATGTATTTTTTAGGGTTCCGTACCTTAAAAGGACAAAACGGAACCCTTATAGGATCACTTTGTTGTCCGTCTGTCCGTCTGTATGTATGTCAAGACTTTTTATCTCGAGAACGCGTAAAGATATCGAGTTGAAATTTAAACTGTATACGTATATCTATGGTCTCTTGCAGTTGTGTAAAAGAAAAACTTCTCAGTTATCGTTTAAAAAAGTTAAAGCCGTTTATGTCGTAAAAAACCGCATATTTTGCACTCACAATAATCAAAACCTACAGAGTACTTCCCGTTGACATAGAACTATGAAATTTGGCGAGAATCATTGTCTCAGAGTACAGTCAGGTCTTGCATGGAATACTGCTCTCACCTTTGGGATGGCTCTGCCAAATACCAGTTGAAGGCTTTGGAGTCCATTGAAAGGCGAGCCAGGAGGCTGATAGGCAACGAAACCTTGACTGAGTCGAAGCTGCAAAGTCTTGAGCATCGACGTAGGGTGGCGTGTCTGTCTGCCTACTATCGGATACACTTCGGTGAGTGCGCCCAGGAGTTGCACGATCTGATCCCACCTGCCCCTTTCTTCTATCGTACGGCTAGACAGACGCGACCAAAGCGCCACCCTTTTATGGTGGACATCCCACGCGTTAGAACAAAGCGTTTTGAGTCCACATTCCTCATACGAACTGCCAGAATGTGGAACGATTTGCCTAAGTCGGTCTTTCCGTTAAAGTACAATGTAGGTGTCTTCAAATCTCGAGTAAATAGGTATCTTCTAGGTAAGCGTGCTACATCCTAGACCGCATATCTGCTTTACATCAGGCAGTGTGTAGTCAAACGCAAACCTATTAGAAATAAAAAAAAAAAAAAAAAACATTTAGGAATAAATCTGAAAACCGTACATTTTTATATAAATCACAAAAAATAGGGCACAAAGGGACACAAAAAATGGGTTAAAAATTCAAAGTGAGTAAATCGTATCATGTAAGATATCATATAAAAGAGCTTCATTAGCACATGCTAAAACATGTTTTTGATTAATTTTTTCAATGTAAGTCGAGAAAAGTGAAAAAAAAAAACTTTTATGTCGATGATTATGAGATTTTAACAAATTAATACTTCAAAGAGTTATCTTTGTGATAAGCATTTCAAAAATCTGAAGCGAACGCAGGATTTGAAACCAAGTTGGTTGGGATTAAGTTGGGAAATGTAAGCACTTCAGAAATTTGAAGCTTGCGTAGGAGGCGAGCTAGCTCAGTTGGTTAGAGCGTCGGGCTAGTGATCCGAAGGGGCAAGGTTCAAATCCTGCGTTCGCTTCAGATTTTTGAAATGCTTATCACAAAGATAACTCTTTGAGATAAAAATCTAGTGTGGAAAGCACTTAAAATACGAGTAAACATCATAAAATGAATACTTCCCAATTTTGAAAAAAATTCTGTATTTGTACGGAACTCTCGGTGTGCGAGCCTGACTCGCACTTGTCCGGTATTATTTTCAAGGAGTTATTTTTGTGATAAACATCATAAATTCTTTTTGCATAATTTTGCATTTTTTTGTTCATGTTCATCGATATTTTGAGTGCTTCCACTTTGCCCCACCAAAGCGCCCCACTGGTGGGGCAGATTCCACTCCATCATTTTTTGGAGTGGAATCTGCCCCACTCGTCTCATCTTGGTGGGGCAAATTCCACTCACTTTTTAGACCAGTGGAATCTGCCCCACCAGGGGTGTCGCGCAATTTTAAATTAAATTGGTAATGCCATGAAGTGCAAATTTTACTGCAAAATTTTAATCATTATAGCGCCCCACCAATTGAACAGATAAGTGGAGACATTTAATGCAAAATAATTAAGAAGATTGTAAACTAAAAGCACATTTACTTAAAGTCATAAATTACGGATTGTATGCGGTTATAGTATTTATGTAGCAAATATTTTCGAAGCCATCATAAAGTAAAAGAAAATTATAAATTGAATATTGCCATTCATCGTAATAATCTTATGAGAATTAATTATGTTTTCTACATTAATACGTTATCCCAACTTATGTTTGTAGTATACATATTGGAGAACTGACGCCGACATTAAATGTACAAGTAGTACTAGTAACCTGTAATTACAAAAGCAATAAGAAAAAAGACTACATCATACAATTATTAGGAATTCATTCAAGATATTTTGACATTAGACTAGTCAAAATAGATAGGTATTCAAACCATGATGACATTGATGATTAATGTCAAAGTCGCTCAAATTGTTATAACGTTATACTAAAATGATGTTTTAGAAAATTAAATTGTGCATAACTACTGTATTGTACTAAGTAAATATGTTATTTTTTAAAATTAAAATTAAGTCGACGACTTTATATTTAGAAAGCCAAATATGTCATTTTATTTAGTGCTGGCGTCAGCTCTCCACCCAGTAAACAACGTAAGGAAAACTGAAAATAAGGAAGGAAAAACGGTACGTAAGTTAAAAAACTGTTACATCTTCACAGAAAGAAATTTCTACAGTCGCTATTAAAAGTGATTATCTATAACTTAGCTACTAATATTTACTAGTGATCAATTTAGTGAGTGATTTTTTTAAATTATTTCATCATGTCTAAAACTTGATTATTGTTTTTAAAGATTGAAACAGATAGCGCGCAGCATAAAGACCGTTCAGGTAAGTATAAATCATCACAGGATAGTTATCAGGACTACACAGATTTCCGCACCACAGCACATAATTGACTAAAATTCTAAGTTGACTAAATATTTAAAAAGCCAAACTTTTTTTTGGAATCAATTGTTTTAAATATCATATAAGAAAGAAAAGCCCTACCTAACGTATAGGGGCTGGTAGCAATAATCGTTTTCTATCTCACTCGATCGTGTAATATGAGTGGCTTGATCACAGCAGGATAGAACGAAGCCGTTGATAGGTGTACTTATTTTTATAATCCTGGTCTGCGAAACAAACAACCATAGAAGTATTTATAAAAATTTCAATGCACAATTCAGAGTTGTATGAGCGATATTATGTGTGAATAAATAAATCCGTGTATTTAAAATGTCTTGTGATGTTTCATACTTACCTGAATGAGCTTTATGCTGCGCGCTATCTGTTTTAACCTTTAAAAATAAAACCCAAATTTTTGACATGGTTGAATAATTTATAAAAATCACTTACATAATTTATAACAAGTTAAGAATAAGAAAATAAGAATTTTATCAAGCTACGTAACAGATAATTAATTTTAATGGCGAACGTAGAAATTTCTTTCTGTGAAGATGTAACAGTTTTTTAATTTACGTACCGTTCTTTCCTCCATTATTTTCAGTTTTCCTTACGTTGTTTACTGGGCGGAGAGCTGACGCCAGCAAAAAATAAAATGACATATTTGGCTTTTTAAATATAAAGTCAACATAATATGAATTCAAAAATAACATATTTACTTAGTTATGTACAATTTAATTTTCTAAAACATTATTTTAGTGTAACGATACAACAATTTAAGCGATTTCGACATTAATCATCAATGTCATCATAGTTTGAATACCTAACTATTTTGACTAGTCTAATGTCAAAATATCTTGAATGAGTTACGTATGATGTCTTATTACTTTTTTCGTATTGCTTTTATAATTGCTGGTCACTAGTACTACTTATGGGTCATTTAATGTCGGCGTCAGCTCTCCAATATGTATACTACAAACATAAGTCGGGATAACGTATTAATGTAGAAAATATAATTAATTCACATAAGAAAGACTGTTACAATTAAGATGGACATGTTCATTATTTGTAATAGGTCCATATTTTAATTACCATTTAAGTAATTTGCTGACTGAGATTAAATCTCGAAAAGATTATTAAAGATTATTACGATGAATGACAATATTCAATTTATAATTTTCTTTTACTTTATGATGGCTTCGAAAATATTTGCTACATAAATACTATAACCGCATACAATCCGTAATTTATGACTTTAAGTAAATGTGCTTTTAGTTTACAAACTTCTTAATTATTTTGCATTAAATGTCTCCACTTATCTGTTCAATTGGTGGGGCGCTATAATGATTAAAATTTTGCAGTAAAATTTGCACTTCATGGCATTACCAATTTAATTTAAAATCGCGCGACACCCCTGGTGGGGCAGATTCCACTGGTCTAAAAAGTGAGTGGAATTTGCCCCACCAAGATGAGACGAGTGGGGCAGATTCCACTCCAAAAAATGATGGAGTGGAATCTGCCCCACCAGTGGGGCGCTTTGGTGGGGCAAAGTGGAAGCACTCGATATTTTCGCCACTTGTGAACCGATTTGAAAAATATTTTTTTTAGTTCAAAAGAATATACTATCGAAATCGGCTGAGCCACTTTTGATAAATCAACAAAAATGTACATGGATGTCACATCGATTCATGCAAATTATTCGAAACGGAAGCTTCTAGCTAGAATTATTTCTATATAAAATAGTTCTACTGAACTTTTTACCTACATTTTTAACCGTGGCTTGGAAGTCACGTCAAATTTTAGGCCCCCGCTGTTTTAACCATTTAACTATGTCAGAGGCCCTCAGGCGGTTTTAACAATGCTCTGACACTAGGGCTAGCCACCCGGCCTATACGAACTTAATTTTATATATATTTTTCCCAAATGCACAGAGTGCAGTGTAATGTTGTAGCAACATGTTAATGACGTCGTTAAACATGTCGGTATCATTTACTTATCTATATGAATGGATAAGTAAACAAATCTGGTTTAAAGTTATATGTACCAACAATAAAGTAAATTGGTCCATCACGCGCAGAACATGCTATGCTATGAGCAATGGAGAGAGCTATGCTCGGAGTCTCTCTACGAGCTTTAGTCAGAAATGAGGAAATAGCCGAAATTGCCGACATAGCCCAGCGGATTGGCAAGTTGAAATGGCATAAGCCAGGGCACATACCACAGAGGACTGATTACCGGTGGGGTCGAAAAGTCCTCGAATGGAGATCACTTCGGAAAGCGAAGGGTAGGACCTCCTACAAGTTGGACGGGTAACCTCATTAAGACCGCAGGATCGCGCTGGATGCAAGGATTAATTAGCGCGATTATTAACGCGTTAAGAAACAAGTGGAGCAGTGGAACCACAAAAAAAATCTAAACAAATTGAAAACTGTTTTTTAAAGTCCTTTGACAGTTTTCAAATATGTCCACTGGTCATCTAATTTGTATGCAAAGCAAGCACAGGCTGTCGCGAACAATATCCCACCATTAATTCTATTGTTCCACGTTATCCTGTATTCCTGGCTCTTTCCTTCAATTAGCGATTATGGCGTCTTATTGCCGTGTAATCAGCAGTAATTGAACGTTTTAATTAGACATTTACGCTCTGCTGCCTGCTTTCCCTGCCGGAAATATTGGCCGAAATAAGTATCTACTTACACGGCCAATCGATAGAGAACATTTTTGACCGGCGAAACGTAGGAGGTACTCAATTCTTGTCCGACACGGACGAGGTACTCAATTCGACGCGTGTATTTTTTTTATTGACCGAAGTGACCGACGAAACGAATGAGATACTCAATTTTTGACCGACAAAACGGATGAAGTACTTAATTTCTACGCGTATATTTTTCTTTTATGTATAACCCAGACATAACTTTTTACATAGTGATCCGATTTCATTATTTTTTTTAATGAAAAGAGTATTCTTCGAAATTGGTCCCATTTAAATATTATCTAAATCGGCTGAGTCATTTTTGATAAATCAACAATAATGTGAAAAATGATACATCGATCGGTGCGACATATTCGCTAATTCTGTACACAATTAAAGTCGGTCATGCCATTGCAAAAAATAATTATGTGATCCAAAATGCACAATGCCTCAAGTCGAAAGTGGCCCCACACTGATCGTAACCGTCTGAGTTGTCAATGATGACTTATATGATACTTCACTAGTAGAAGTTTGATTACGTGTTAGCGATCATCTAAGACTTAGAGACCGTGCTGAACGTTGCTTAACTTAGATCCTAAGTTAAGCAACGTTCAGCACGGTCAGTCTTCGGATGGGCGACTGCGGGTGGCATTTACAACTGAGCGCTACCGTGGCTTGGACACGTTAAACTGTAGGTCTCGGTTGTTTCAACTTTTTAACCATTTCAGGGGCCTTCAGGCGGCATTGAAACGTTGACACCAGGGCTAGCCACTCGGTCTATAGGTATAAGCCTTAAGAATAAACTCAAAGTAGGTGAGTCAAAAAGTGATGGTGAGGGCTATGCTCGGATTCTCTCTACAAGATCGAATCACAAAACAAAATATCTTTAGACGAACCAAAATTAATAGCTCTACGGATAAACAAGTTAAAATGGCACTGAGCTTATAACCGATAGAGCCGTAAAACTTTCAAATAGAAACCGTGAACCGGCCTGCGCAGCGTAGGGCGTCGATTGACAAGGCGGTAAGATCGAAGACTATGATTACTAAGACAAGATATTAAGACCGCTGAAACGTGCTGGGTGCAAGTCGCTTCTAGGTAGTCTTATTGGATTTTTTTAGAGAAGCCTATGTCCAGGAGCCCTTATACGTAATTATGTCGATAGGATTGTAATGCTTTCAAATAGATACCGCAAACTAACCTGCGCAGCGTAGGACGTCGATCTTCAAGGCGGTGAAACCGCTAAGACTACAACTAGGTCGAGTTATTAAAATCGCTGCAAAGTGTTGAATGCAAATCTATTTTAGGTAGTCTTATTGGTCACTTGTTTAGAAGCCTATGTCCAAATGTGGATGTAAGTATGACTAGTTCAGATATTTTGTGACAGATTTCACAAGGCGGAAAAACGGATAAATTTTTATATTCGTTCCAATTAAGATTCATTTTTGGTTAGAATCCAGCCTACGTTCAGATTTCGCAAGACTTTCAAATATTTTAAGTGCTGAAACTGGTACTAACCAACCAATTTCAGAGGCCGCTATAAAGCTAGCCGCCAAAGTAATTGCAACGAAAATTGAATTTCCAACCCTAATATCTCAGACCAAAGGTCGCTAATAGTAGTTTCCAAAAATCATCAAACGCTGTCGCAGATTGAAACCGCTCCAAACCCACTAATTACTCCACAGTATGAATATTATAAAACATAATTAGTCCTCACAGCTTTAAGCTAAACCGAGCTTTAATGATATAAAAATAGTGACTAAGTTAGCGCGCGTGTAATGGTTTAATTGTACGTGTAATCAAAGTTTGTTTTGCTTGGGGTCGCAGAAAACTGAGGTGACCGGTGTAATTTGACCTCTGGGTTCAATGAATTTGCTAGAGTAATAAAATTGGCTGCATTTTACAAGCTATTGTACGGTACCAGCCTTTTCATTAGTCCTCTGCAGGACGTAGGCTTACCTACGAAGGGTGATTGGGCCATTCCACTACGCTGGCCCAGTGTGGGTTGGTGGATGTAGATACGCTATCGAATTTCTTCTGCGGACATAATATCAGGTTTCCTCACGATGTTTTCCTTCAGTGAAAAGCCAGTGCAGTGGTGTGAATATCCGTGCATGAATTCTAAAGAAGTCATTGGTACTAGACCGGTACTTTTTATTGGTACTTTGAACTAAGGGTTCAAATCCCGATTTTGGGGCCTCACGTTTCTGAGGCGGGTGTCACTACCACTAGCCCATCGCGCCAAATAACAAGACATCTTATCGAAAATCATTAAGCAGATCAGCTGTATAATAATTCGTCATACACCTCTGCTCCGCTCTGCCTTGAACATAGAATAAGAACAGAATTTTTCTGATGTCTTGAAGCTTGTTCGCCAACTGTGGTCCGCCATATTATAGTGTCGAAACGTCATTGTGACATTTATACACTAGCTGTAGTTCAATTGTTACTTATGTGAAGTTAAATATTATGTCGTTGATAACATAGCAGTTTTTAGGGTTCCGTACCTCAAAAAGAAAATACGGAACCCTTATAGGATCACTTTGTTGTCCGTCTGTCCGTCTAACCGTCTGTCCGTCTGTGTGTATGTCCAGACTCTTTATCTCGGGAACGCGTAAAGATATCGAGTTGAAATTTAAACTATACACGTAAACCTATAAATTCTTGCAGTTGTCTAAAAGAAAAGCTTCTCAGTTACCGTATAAAAAGTTAGAGCCGTTTATGTCGTAAAAGACGCATATTCAAATAAAATAAAAATAATGCTCATTAAAATCAAACACATTACAGGGTACTTCCCGTTGACATAGAACTATGAAATTTGGCGAGAAGCATTGTCTTAGAGTACACATATAGGAATAAATCTGAAAACTATACATTTTTATTTAAATCACATATAAATAGGGCCTAAAAATTCACAAAATATGGGTTAAAAATTCAAAGTGAGTACATAAATCGTATCATGCAAGGTATCAAAGAACGATAATAAGATATTAAAGAACTTCATTAGCACATGCTACAACAGGTTTTTAATTATTTTAACAATATGTTTGTACGGAACCCTCGATGTGCGAGCCTGATTCGCATTTGTCAGGTTTTTTTTTATTTCGGGCGCCGTTTTGCGACAATATTTTTTATTTTCCTGTTCTACTTTACGATAAAACATATAACAAAACAAAAATACCCATTGCTCTCCTTAAAATGAGCCCGACTGCAACGTTTTATTATATTTCTGTTATATCATTTTAAATACTTACCGTCATTTTGATAACCTATTCGATTGGCATGGCTAAATCAAGTTTGGAACTACTGTATAATTCGGCACCAAAATCCATCAAAAATATCTGACTTTTGGCGGATTTTTGGTTACTTGGGCTTATGAGACTAATCTAACGGTACCCTAATTGTTTATAATCTTCTATCCAGTCTTTTAAAACATACTTGAGAATAAAACAAATTTACAAATGAACACACATAAAAGATACGCCCGAAAAACAGTACCCTTCATTGGCAGTTGGCAAAAACTTGGGACTTTTCCTCTTGTTCTTTCTGTTGTGCATAAATACATTTAATTTAGTCAAAAGTGCACTGGTCTTTTTGCGAAGAAAAGACTTCAGTGTCCAATGATAGATTATATGCAGTTTAATACAACGATCAAATTTATAGGTTCTTTAAAAGGGGAGATATTGAGACACGAAAGTGCCATAATAAACGATTTTTTCCCAATTTTCTGAATCGTTTTATTGTGCATGTTATGCGATTCGGAACCCATCGTAAAGTATCAAACGTCCTTAATGTCACTTTATGTTTTTCGTCTTACCATAGGTCTTACGTTTTGAAATTGTTTCAAAACACATGCATGTATGTATGTAGATCGAATCACGCATTGTGGTGGCTATAATGTTAAACATTGTCTCAGAGTACACATATAGGAAAAAATCTGAAAACAATTTTTTTTATTTAAATCACAAAAATAGGGCTTCAAAATTCAAAGTGAGTAAATGAGTGAGTAAATCATATCATGTAAAGTATCAATAAAAGAACTTCATTAGCGCATCCTAAAACAGGTTTTTAACTATTTTAACAATGTGTAATTTTCGATGTAAAGTGAAAAGAAAAAACTTTTTTGTCGATGGATATAGTACAGAAATTTTAACAACTTGGGGAGTAAGTTGTTAAAATTTCTGTACTATTTTGTGAAATTTTCTGAACCTTAGGTATGCGAGCCTGACTCGCACTTGTCCGGTTTTTTTACGCTGCTTTGGTACGAGCGTTAGGTACTTTTTTTTTCATACAATGAATTTTTACCATTTAAAAAATAAATTGGAGGGATAACAAAATACAGATTAAATATTTTTGAGAAGCCTATAAACAAACTTTCAAATGTGGTAGGCATTGAAATTTAAACATTATTGGATGTAAGTACTATCACTACTCACTCTAGTACTTTGATTATGGAAACTAGCGTGGTTTTTGCACATTTTAACTAAAGTATAGCACAGGTGTTACTCATGCTTTATCTAAACACTCTTGATTGATACTTTGGATTGTTTGCTAGTAGGGAATATTGTGTATTCTGTGGCTTGAGGTCACTCCCCAGTCAACCAGCAATGGCGGGGACTTCGTTTAAATGGATTTGTAATGTAAATGAAGGCACTTACAGTCCGATAACAAGTCACATGTATTTAACTGAATTAAAACAGCTTTGCACGAACGCTATTACGAACAAAAGCTTTTTAATAAATAAGTATTATAAGGTGATTGTTTTGTACCGATCGATAGGTTAAGGACGTTATCGAGTTTGTGAAATAATTGTAATTTTCAAGAGAATAATAGAGAGATCTATTGTATGTACTAGTAATTTACAAAAATATACGATTGTTTTCTCTCACAAAACACGAAGATACAAATAATATTATACATGAGAACGAGAGAAATAAACCTTGTGTTTAATGTAAAAGTAAAAACATTATTCAGCAGCCCTTTTCTTTTTCATGAAATATACATGAAAACAAAAGAAAAATATACTAAGTATTACGATCAAGAACAAATTACTATAACACAGAAACGAAAGGGACCACCTGGACGGGTACAAGTGCTTCGGAGACACGAATGCACGATCACTTCATGCGGGTCGACTATGTACCTCGATCCACCGACTCGCGAAGACAGCTAAACTCGTGCACGTGCTAGCCCCGGGAGTGTACAATAGATTGCCGCAGACGGTGTGAGATGCACCCTCTAGGGAATCGTTCAAGCAAAAACTAAAACATTGGATTATCGAACAGGCATTCTACAAGTTTGACGATATTTCAATGCTAAAAATTTTCTAGTTGACATTGTTAATTTTTATAATTTTGATTATATTTAAAATATTTGACGATGCGATGTTATTAATTACAAGATTTGCTTTGTCCAAATTAAGCTAGAACGCTGTACTACGAACCCGTCAAATTAGTGAAGTGCTTATCATTTTACTACCAACTACTACAGCGTTGGAAGCGCCATCTGTGATTACCGCGTTAAACCGTCAAGTCGTCACTCAATGTGAAATTATTAGAATTTCTTACCATTAACGAGAGATGACGCATTGTTCAATAAATGAAATGATTTTTTCGTGCTTCACACACTATGTTTATAGACAATGTTCTTTTTGTGAGAAACATTACAAAAACTGACGCGCTCGCAGGTTTTGAACCTGCATCCCTCTGGGATTTCGGCCCAGATGCTTTGTCCAAATTAAGCTAGAACGCTGTAATACGAACCAGACAAATTAAATTTATAGAAACTTCCTCGTTCATCGCTCTAACTCCACGACCTCCTTCAAGTCCTTCATTTCCCTTTCACAACAGAACAAGCCGGAAGATGAGTAAATACCTACCATACCTACATAGTCGACATACCTACCACCTGATGCCGCCAGGAATTGCTGACAATTAGGTACAATTTGAATATCTTGAAGTCAAGAGTGATTAGGTATCTTTAGGATTCTCGAGTATTGCGGTGCTTCACATGTGTAGTTGTAACCACATCCACATACATACAGATAAGCGAAGAAACACATGCACCCTCACGCATACATATCGCGCACACGCAGACGAGCCCTTACTGCTTTACTGAATATGCACATAGCCATTCATTCCTCAGTACCAAACTGTGCCTAAATCTACCTACATATTATCTATGTTTTCTATTAGTTAAAGGTAGTTTAGCTAATGGAAAATTTGTTTAGTTTTTAGGTTTAAATATTGCTTTTATTTCTTTTTATATTTTATTGTCTTCACGTAGTCGCGCGAAACCAATTAATACTACCTACCTGTAGAATTTGGGCCACCAAGATACAGGCCTAGCCTAGTTCGGGGCCCACTAGTACCGCAAAGACAATGTACATAAAATCTCTAGTGTTATAATCGCTGCTACTTATAATATTAATAACCTGTTATTTATAGCGTAACATATTATCTTAAAATGTGTTAAAACTTAAGGTACTATACCTATAAATATGTATAATGTGTAATGTAATAAATAGTAAGAATAATGTATATAGCTAATTGTTGGAAATAAACTTATCTTAACTTATCTTATCTTATCTTTTTGTCTACTATACTGTACTCCATCTTCGGCTACAACTTTGCTTTCCATCAGGCGAGTTGGTGGCCAAATGTAGCCCTGTACTGTACTGTACCAGCCTTTTTTTTAATAGTCCACTGCAGGACGTAGCCCTACCCACGTAGGGTGATTGGGCTATATCCACCACGCTGGCCCAGTGCGGGTTGATGGATTCACATACGCCATCGAATTTCTTCTAAGGACGTATGCAGGTTGCCTCACGATGTTTTCCTTCACCGAAAAGCCAGTGGTGTGAAATTCCGTACATACATTCCAAAGAACTCATTGGTACGGGACCGGGGATTTGAACCCACGACCTCACGATTGTAAGGCGGGTGTCACTACCTCTTGACCACCACGGCTGACACGTAGGGTGATTGGGCCATATCCACCACGATGGCCCAGTGCGGGTTGGTGGATTCACATACGCCATCGAATTTCTTCTACGGACGTATGCAGGTTGCCTCACGATGTTTTCCTTCACCGAAAAGCCAGTGGTGTGAAATCCCGTACATAAATTCCAAAGAACTCATTGGTACGGGACCGGGGATTTGAACCCACGACCTCACGATTGTTAGGCGGGTGTCACTACCTCTTGACCACCACGGCTACGGCCCTATATTGCATTAAAAACAAACAGTGACACTGATTCCTGTGCTACGAAACAGGAGTTTGATTTCCAGTCAGGGTGTGTTCCATTTTTTGTGATGAAAATAAGTAATTTTTCTGTGTCTGGATGTTATGGTGAAGGGAAAAATTGAACAGCAACCTGTATACGTTCGGAGAAGAATTTCCATGGCATAATGTGAATTCACCAAACTGCAGTGAGCCAGCATGATGGATATGGCCTAATCGTCTTTCGTGGGCAAGTCTACGTTCAGCAGTAGACTTTTTAAAATATTTGTGACACTACTTTTCTAAAAATGCGGACAATATGCAGACGGCTATTGTCATTCACCACTATTCTTTCTTCATGAATTGTGTCTTATTTTCTAATGAAACCAACTCGTGGTGTAAAGTAAATTAAGACAAAGACGGTATTATGATAACTAGGTTTTGCTACTTGAGTGTACTTAACTACTTACCTACAATGTCGACAGTACATAAACTTCGAGACTCGATATAATAGGCTATTATTATCACTCAAAACGTTACAAAAGAAGCAAAGCGTTATTTTGAGTACAGAAAACGAATCAAAGTGTTCTTTCTCTAAGTAGATTGTTTTGTTACAGACTAAAAATGTATATTTTCATTCGTTCGTTCAAATACGTTCATGGATAAATATCTCTACACACTGTTACTCTAACTGCCCACGTTAATACAGAAAAACAGGGAAAGGCTTAAGGCTTTCGAGATGTGGTGCTGGAGAAGGTTGGTAGAAATCAGCTGGACAGAAAAGAAATCAAGAGGTGCTAAACATCGTGAGAAAGAAAAGCAACTGTGAACAACAGTCGAAAAAAGGAGAGGAGAGATGTTTGGCCACCTAGTACGATATGATAATCTTATGAAAACCATAATAGAAGTAAATGTTGAAGGAATAATTATTTTCCGAAAAAAATAGAACGACCGACTCCAACCGTGTACAGAATTCGCGAATATTTCGCACGGATCGATGAAGCATTTTTCATATTATTGTTGATTTATCAAAAATGGCTAAGCCGATTTCGATAAAATTTAAATAGAACCAATTTCGAAAAATATTCTATTGATTTAAAAAAAATATCGAAATCGGACCACTACGTAGAATTTTCTGCGTGGTTGTACATAAAAAAAAATATATACGCGTCGAATTGTGTACCTCCTCTGTTTTGTCAACAAGATTATTTTTGCAAAAATTAGCATGACCGACTTCACCCGTGTACAAAATTCGCGAATATTTCACACGAATCGATGTAGCATTTTTCACATTATTGTTGATTTATCAAAAATGGCTCAGCCGATTTCAATAAAATTTAAATGGGACCAATTTCAAAGTACATTCTTTCCAATAAAAAAAGAATTATTGAAATTAGACTACTAAGAAAAAAGTTATACGAGGTTATACATAAAAAAAATATATACGCGTCGAATTGTATACCTCCTCCGGTGGTTCGTCGGTCAAAAAGAGGAAGAATTTGTGGATCAAATTTAGGAGAAATAGATGTCATGTAGTACAGGGAGGTGAAAACACTGGCCGAGGACCGCCAGAAGTGAAGTTGCTCCACCGACAAGAGCCGAGCTCTTAAATTATAAATGAAAACACGCTCTTAAGAGCTTCTACGATTAAAGTGGAAAGCTTTTGTACTGTTTCCACCGTCTATACGATACCAAAGAAGATATAATAATACGATACTTAAGTCTGGAAACATTTTCTAAGTTCTTATTTTTTACAACATCGCTATCTTATTAAAACTTTTTGTCTTCTATTATTTTCGTGTTCTATTATCTTATAAAAATAAATATGCCTGGGTAATGGTCTGTATAATTATTCATCTAACTAAATTTTTATAATCGTGCTAAGTAATGAATAAGCTGTTGGATGAAGTCATGGTGGTCTAGTGATAGTAACCGCAATCGTAAGGTCGTGAGTTCAAATCCCGATCCCGTACCAATGAGTTTCTTTGGAACTTATGTACGGAATTTCACCACTGGCTTTTCGGTGAAGGAAAACATCGTGAGGCAACCTGCATACGTCCGTAGAAGAAATTCGGTGGCGTATGTGAATCCACCAACCCACACTGGACCAGCGTGGTGGATATGGCCCAATTATCCTTCGTAAGTAGCGCCACCCTTTTATGGTGGACATCCCACGCGTTAGAACTAAGCGTTTCGAATCCTCATTCCTCATACGAACAGCCAGAATGTGGAACGCTTTGCCTGGGTCTGTCTTCTCGTTAAAGTAGGTACAACGTGGGTGTCTTCAAATCCCGAGTAAATAGGTATCTTCTAGGTAAGCCTGCTACACCCTAGACTCGCATATCTGCTCAACATCAGACAGTATGTAGTCAAACGCAAACCCATACGGAATAAAAAATTAAAAAGTACAAATGCAAATCAAGCCTTGGTTTAGACCACCAAGGCTTGATTTGCATTAGTATCTAATAACCGCTTTACAATCGTACGATAGTGGGTTCAAATCCCAATCCTACATCAATTACTTATTTGGAACATATGTACGGAATTTCACACTACTGGCTTATTGATGAAGATAAAGATCACGTGGCAACTTGCGTACGTTTTTAGAAGAACTTTGACTGATAAAACATGTGAATACACCAACCCACACTGGGCCAGCGTGATGGGTATGGCCCAATGCAGAATAAATTATTGTGTGAAAGCATTACAAAGTCAAAGTTATTTATTTGCCAGAATATAGGTATGCATAAGGTATACGGGTCTTAAAATCTTAAATTTTACTATATTCTATCCGTCTTGGACATGCAAATATGTATTGTCATAATAATAATTGTAGAATTTAATAATATGTCACAAAATATAAATACAAATGTCTAAATTTAAACAAATAACATACACATTAACACAGATAACCATGGATAGGGTAGCAGCCGCAAGTTTTACATTTATAAAAGTCAAAGTTTGCCTTCTGTTTTAGTCAATATGCGACTTTTTCACTCTGTGAGTAATAGTTGTATTATCATTGGTTGTGATTTTATATACAGAGTTTTGCTAAATTATGTCTCTGTTTTATCGAGACAACAAGCTGATTACTCGTTGCACTAGACGAATAATAACATAGCATGAATAATATAGCTCTCCTCAGTCAAATAATCATTCTCGAGCATAAATGCTGATAATTTGTGAGCTGTTGTAAAATCCACACGAAGTCAGCGTGGAAATTGCAACGTTACATCGGCTACGTGGTTTTACGTGCCAACTTTGAGTGATGTAGCTAAGTTATATTCAAATACTAGTTTTACCCGCGGCTTCGCCCGCAGCAATATATAATTTATTGTAATTATAATTTATAGCCTATGTGTTATTATGATATATAAGCTATATATTGCAAAGTTTCATCTTAATCCGTTCAATAGTTTTTGCGTGCAAGAGAAACAAACATCCATACATCCATCCATCCATCCATCCTCACAAACTTTCACGTTTATAATATTAGTAAGTAGGATATGAGATATTTAGAGCTATGGTAGATGTTAACGAGAAATAAATGCATTGAATTAAGTATGTTTTTCACAAGTTTTATCACAAATAATCTCAGACACACTATAATCTAATTAAAATATGATCTCCACTACGCGACGCTGCCAATATCTAAAGAATCCACCGAACAGACAGAAAATTTTGCCAGCCGTTGCACATGCAATTCCATCAGTCATCCATAGGACGTCCACTGCAGGACGTAAGCCTCTCCACGAAGGATGATTAGGCCATATCCACCTCGCTGGCCCTGGTTTTCCTTCACCGAAATGCCAGTGATGTGAAATTCAGTACATAAATTCTGAAGAACTCATTGGTACGGGACCGGAATTTGAACCCACGACCTCACGCTTGTAAGGCCAGTGTCATTACCACTAGACCACCACGGGATACAGACAGTACTATACAGGTTAATAATTATAATATGCATGAATTATTAGTTTATTATATTAACATTATCAGTTCGCTTTGTTGGTCAAGAGGAAACTCGACGATTAGCGTGTCATTGTTCATTGAAGCAACATTGTTTATATAAGGTGACGCCATTGTGATATGTATTAATTCATGTAATAAAAATACAATTCTTGTTTAGAGATAATGCACCTACTTGAAAGGTACTGGTCAAAGTAAGTATTTGCACTGTTGTAGTAGATAATATGGCCGTAACTATGCGCAATTGTTTTATATCCCAGAAAAAAATGTTTTTGCATCCATCTCTCATTCCATCTTGGTCCTATAGTAAAAATTGTATCTATACATATAATGATGTTCTGAATACAACAAAATATTGTAAAACTACATACGTTGCTACCAGGCTTACTTTAAAACAATTGGACCAACCTCAGAACTTTGAAAGTAGGAAGATAATCCAAAATGCTCAAAAATCTACTGCCGGTTAGCAGCGTCTCCACCACGCTTATAGCATAAACTAAAGTCCATTTAATATCAAAAAACTTTCTTTTTGTGTTAAACATTTCAAAAATTGACGCGTTCGCAGGATTTGAACCTGCGTCTCTCTGAGATACCGGCCCAGATGCTTTGGACAAATTAAGCTAAAACGCTGTCTGCGAAGGCGTCGAATTAGTGAAAGTGTTTATCATTTTTACCAACTACAACATTGTTGGAAGCGCCATCTGTAAGATCTGCTTTAAACTAGTTAGTCATTTAATGTGAAATTATTATAACTTCTTACAATTAACGAGAAATGGCGCATTGCTTAGTCCATTTAATATCGATTAAATTCTAATATATTTTCTGGGAAGTCTAGAAAAACACTCTCTAAAAACCAGCATCCTATTCTAGTTGAATACTACGAATTAAGAAAACTATTTCTACCAGTGTGTTCCCAAGAAATTCTGTATTTGTTTTCTTTCAATCGGGCTTGTAAGTAGTAATAAAAACCCGAAGTTAGTTGATCAAGAGAAACATTCATTTCTTAGACCAAGGTATTGTCCGCTCTGAAAAAGAAAGTAAATAGAAAACCTTTCCAGGACAAAACCTCATTTCCGAGGAATAGTTTACGCGCAGAAAGGAAACTACTCGATATTTTGCTCGTTTTATACTATATGTATGTGTGTTTGTGTACATGTATGTTTGTACATTTACGTAGATTTTACTTGTAGATAAAGTTACGGTTAATACATTTACGTTGTCACGATTTAAAAACCAACTCGTATTCCTAAGATATCATATGTAAGATATCTCATATCTGATTCGATCTTGCAGAGAGACAGGGCACACAATCTGGTGAGATTCAATATTGCTCCAAAATAAAGTACTATCGAGCGGGCGCCGGCCGATTTACTCGCCTCACTTAAAAATATATAAGTATGCCTTTCACAGCACCATCTAAAAACGATGCTCGCCCACGTAAGCCGTCAATAATTAATTAATTTCCCGCTCCAGCCCTGTATGCATACTTTACGCGGGAACAATACCGGAGTCCGCCGGACGTACCTCGCGGACGTGCGCCCGGTTTTTATCGGACTTCATAGATGCTCCGCGGTCAGATTAATTCCTCAAAAGGTCAGGAAAAAAGGGTTATTATGGGGTATAAAAATTAACTAGGTAAGTGGCCTGTAGAGTTTGTGCAAAAAGAATAGTGTCGTAGGTGAGGTCGCCCGTGTGCCATTTTTGACCGACTTTCAAAATGGAGGAGGTTTTATGTTCGTCTGTATGTATTTTTTAGGGTTCCGTACCTCAAACGGAATAAACGGAACCCTTATAGGATCACTTTGTTGTCCGTCAGTCCGTCTGTGTGTATGTCAAGACCCTTTATCTCGGGAACGCGTAGAGATATCGAGTTGAAATTTAAACTATGTACGTATATCTATGGTTTCTTGCAGTTGTGTAAAAGAAAAACTTCTCAGTTAACGTTTAAAAAAGTTAGAGCCGTTTATGTCGTAAAAACCGCATATTTCGACACTCACAAAAATCAAAACCTACAGGGTACTTTCCGTTGACACAGAACTATGAAATTTGGCGAAAAGCATTGTCTTAGAGTACACATATAGGAATAAATCTAAAAACTGTAAATTTTTATTTAAATCACAAAAAATAGGGCCTCAAAATTCACAAAATACGGTTTTAAAAATAAATTCAAAGTGCGAAAATCGTATCATGTAAGGTATCATATAAAAGAACTTCATTAGCACATGCTAAAACAGGTTTTTAATTATTTGAACAATGTGTAATTTTCGATGCATGACGAGAAAAGTGAAAAATAAAAAAAAACTTTTTTGTCTATGGTTATAAGGTGAGGTGGGGTAAGAGGAACATACTTCATTTTCAGGAAAATATTTTGTGGTCTAGGAAGAACAGATAAAGTCTTACAAGATCTTTGAAACACACAAAACTTGCCTTTATGTTTTAGCTTCCCGTAGACAAAGTTTAATTGCGCTACTAATAGTTGTTACGACGATATTTGTGTAAATGTCCAAATTGTAAAAACGTCCCTCTTCCCCCTCAACTGGGGTAAGAGGGACAGTCGTTGTATTTCATGCAGTTTAAGTTTAAATTTAAATATTGGTTGCTAAATTCTCGTGAAGTTCTAGGTAGAACTGCTTCAGTCAATATTGAATCTTACTGTGGTTGAAATAAGGTCTCATTTAGAATGTAAATAAAGTATAATCCAATTCGGGGTAAGAGGAACATACAGGTTCGATCAGGGGTAACAAACTAAAAATAACTGGACCAGTGATATTTCTTTAGCTATTTAATCTCATACAAAAACATACAAAAAATAAAATTAAACAGTCTTATACCTTTTCCTTAGCTCATTACATGAAAAAAAAAATAATGGCACTATGAACGAGATCAATATTGCGAATTAGTCTTATAAAATTCTTAACTTCAAAAATCAATTATATTGCCGTATGGCATTCCTCATCAGTGTATGAAAGTTTATTACACAGTAAGTAAGTGCTTATGCACATAAACACAACATTAAAAAAATATTTAAGAAAAATATAAGTGATCTTCTTCAGGTAACATAAATTCTTTGGAATTAGTAGGGTTTTGAGATAAGTGAACTTTCTTCACTATTGAGTATTCTAAAACAGTATCACGAGCTACTTGTTTGGTGAGTTTAAATTTCAACGGTACCTAGGTACTTTTTATACCTTTTCATTTATACTAGTTAAAAATGACATATTCAAAATGTTTGTCTTCCCTGCCATGGGGTAAGAGAAACATATGTTCCTCTTTCCCCGTCAATAGTGACCCTCTTACACCAGCTAATATTTTTTGAGGTTAGAATTTACAAGTGAAAGAAATTCGTATTATTAGTGGTTTTTAATCTAAAATAATTAATAAAACACAATAATTACAGTTTTCACGCTGTATATTCACCATAAAATTATTTGTATCAGTCTTTTTTGAAGTAATTATTCACTTGCAAAATAACGCGTCAAATTTGTGCTAGTCGAATTCACAACTGTCTGACGTTTACTCATTTTTGGCGGCTCTTGACTAACGTAGCAACATCTAGTGAAAACCGTTCAAACTAATTCGACTTTTCTGTTTTATTGACGGAGAGCTTAAGGTGATAAACGCTTTAGTTTACTAGTTATGGACTCGTGACCCTCTTGCCCCGCTGACCCTCTTACCCCACCTCACCTTAGTATAGAGATTTTAACAACTTCCCAATTTTGTGAAATTTTCTGGATTTGTACGGAACCGATGTGCGAGCCTGACTCGCACTTGTCCTGTCTTTTTTTCGTGTATGTTCATCGATAGTTCCGCCAATTGTGAACAAAATCGAAAAAATCTTTTTTTAGTTCGAAAGAGTACGCTCCCGAGGGGGTCCAATTTAAATTTTACAGAAATCGTCTGAGTCGTTTTTGACAAACCAACTCAAGTGAAATATTCGAATTTTAATGATATAGACAACTCAAGTGAAATATTCGAATTTTAATGATATAAACAACTCAAGTGAAATATTCAAATTTTAATGATATAAACAACTCAAGTGAAATATTCGAATTTTAATGATATAAACAACTCAAGTGAAATATTCGAATTTTAATGATATAAATAACTCAAGTGAAATATTCGAATTTTCTACACGATGGAAGGCGGTTTGCCATTTTATGCGAAAAATAATTATACTAATTTTGTTACGTTGCCAACACTGCTTTCATTGCCAGTACAACTAAGTGTTTGATACTTGGTGGACGCCAATTCAATTTTCATCAGTACTCGCGTCTACCAAGTAGTCGATACCTTGGCTGCTTATTAAAATATTATTGTTAGTTCACAATAACGCCACGACGGCTCTCTTTTGGCACAAACTCTACCTGGCTACCCTTTGTGTCACGGTTTACCTCGTCAATTAAACGAAAAAAATCATAAAGATGTACGTGACGTCAGGCTTAGATACATTTTGTACTGAACGCGTGACTTTATTGTTATATACCTACTACGGGACTAATCGCGCACTAACATTACGAGATAAATAAATACCTCATCATCCCGGGAGTAACGGGAGAGTCTACCCGTGACCACGGTCGATGCAACTCGGCCGCAACGTCGGGAGGGATGAGGTATTTATTTATCTCGTAATTTTAGTGCGCGATTAGTCCCGTAGTATATAATAACAATAAAGACTTATTTGTTTGTTTGTTTGATACCCTCTACTGTTGTCTTGTTTTGTATTGATTTATGAAATAAAAATATAATATGTACGTATTCAATATTTTTTTACTAAATTATAATCTTTTGATGGATTATTTACAATATATTTTATTTAGCTTCGACTCTCTGTTTTTTCGGGTCAGATCTTGTAATGGTTTACCTACTCAGGTATTACACCAAAATAAAGTGTCATACATGTCCACAGCAGCGTTCAAGTAATTATGAGGTTACCGCAGTTAGTCCGCCGCTAACAACCGGTCTTATTGGAGATCTATAGGCGAGGCCTATGTCCAGCAGTGGACCTGGACGTCCTATGGTTGATGGATGGATGACGAGTTAGTTCTTGAACTTGAGATAGAGTGTGTGCGGAAAAAGAACCGCCGTAGGTGAGGTCGCCCGACAACACTGCTTGTCATTGCTAGTACAACTAAAACTGTTTGATACTTATGGACACCAGTTCGGTTTTCATCAGTAGACTCGCGTCGATCAAGTTGTCGGTACCTTGGCTGCTGATTAAAATTTATTGATAGTTCACCGTAACGCTACGACGGTTTTCTTTTTGCACAAACTCTAACAATAGTCTGATTAATGTGGCAAAAATCAGCAGTTCTATCAAAAACAGTTCGTTGACTTTCTTCTTCTTCTTAGTTTTGGCGTCGCATTATTGTGCATTTGCCAGTGTCAAGAATTAAGTTTTAATAATTTTTGATAACATTTTATCAAAATATTCACTGTCGTCGTCTCGTCATAGTCCAATAAAGTCGCGGTCAAGTCCAAACATAGTCCAAGTCATACCTCAGTAAAGCAGTGGACACTTTAGAGGCATCTATGGAGTTTTGGTAACAATACGGAACAACATGATACGTCACATTATATCACTTGCCTACACGCATGCACATAAATCAGCTAATAATCAATAAAATACCACAATTTTTCTCTAATTATCACTGATAAAAACACAAGTTTAACAAAATAATACAATGAGGCGACATGATTTTTCCGTGTTCCCGCCAAAACTCCGTTGACTTTCCTTTTTACGAACAGGTTACACAACTGAGCTGTACTATAAATATCATAAATGTAGTTTCAGTATTGCTACACCTATCGTGAACACATTATACATAGTATATTTTGTACGAAGTTAGGGACCACATTGTACACTGGCAATGTTGTTTTGTTATTATTTCAGCTAAACCGTTAGTGTAAACGACTCCCAGTGCGCAATATTTTCACATTGAACGATTTCAATATGGCAACTCAAGGGTGTGGTGTTATAAGGCAAGCGTGCCAAATTCACCGTACCTACGGTAGCTACTGCTAGCTACCGTACATTGTTATACTGAGGATGTAGGCCCACTTGGACAGTAGTGTTATTTGACAGCACCATATTTTTCGCGTTAGTATCGAACATTTTCAATAAAGCAATAGGCATGATGGCCATAAAATATAATAAGGATTATAAAAAAATATTAGACACGTAACTTTTCTTTTGTCTTCTTCTTCTTCTTAGTTTTGGCGTCGCATTATTGTGCATTTGCCAGTGTCAAGTATTAAGTTTTAATAATTTTTGATAATATTTTATCAAAATAGTCACTGTCGTAGTCTCGTCATAGTCCAATAAAGTCGCGGTCAAGTCTAATCATAGTCCAAGTCATACCTCAGTAAAGTAGTGGAGACTTTACTAGAGGCGTCTATGGAGTTTTGGTAACAACACGGAAGAACATGATACGTCAGATTATATCACTTGCCTACACTCATTGTATAGCTATTCCTATTTATTAATTATTTATTTAATTATTTGGCCAAAATAAAAGTAATCGTCTAGTTTTATAATGTGATCGTCTAGAAAATATTTGACTCAAATGGACCCTTATACGTTGTGTAGAGTTTACGTTGTGTTTAAAGAATAAAAAATTAGGATAAATAGTAAACCTAAATTAGTTTCACTACTAGCCTATGTGAATCTATAAATAATCAGAAAATAATAGGTGTTGCCAGTTCTTTTTATCATAAATAGATACAAAAGTAAAATTGTAAAAGGAGAACAAAACGAAATAAAAATAAGTTCAATACGATTCAAATGAGATGCAGTTTAAGAATAACAAAATAAATACATTCGCTCAGCGCATAAAACACATAATAAAAAAGAAATTAATTAAATTTGAATACGCTAAATTATTACGATGCATGTGACAATATGAAATAAAGAAAGTAGAGTTAAATAAAAACATGCAACTTAGCTTGATTCCGGCTATCTGCTACTCCTTACAGCTACAGCGATCGGTGATCCGCAGTCTGTCCTTCTTCTCTCTTCGTGGCCAACTTTATGCTAAAAGAAATACTGATTAATGACATTAGTGCAGTAGGAATAATATTATCTGCTCCTCTGATCTGCTCCAAACTGCATCGCTGCTAACACCATCCTCTGGAAGGAAAACAGGTATGGGATATGGAGTTTAGATCTTTAAGATCTGTAAATGGAAAGCCTAAGCGAAACAGAATGTGGGGCTCCCTGCCATCCTTCACCCCACTCCAAAACATTTCCAACAAATCCGTCAGGTTTAGCCCTAACCACGCCACTAAAGACACTAAATATTCAAACCTTCTTATCTCTTACTGATCATCATTCATTCATCTCTTAATCCAGTCATTCATCCAAACACTCCTTTAATAAGGTTAGAACCTAAGGTTCTCAAAGTTTGTTATTATTTGGTTCCCTAAGCTAGTTTGTGACCAAGAGATTCCTTATGACTCGAAAGATCCCTACAGGAATATCACGGTCGTGTGGTGTGTGTACCTAGTGCATGTTCGGACATCCAGTTGCGAGATAGCAGCCGCTAGCAAGCCACTATTTCGGCCGGATGTCCTGTGTAATTTCCCCCCCTCCTTGTGCGGCCGGCTTTCCCTGCTGAAAGGAGCGAGAGTCCATAGTGCCCGTCACGTAGATCCGGCGGCAAAAACCTATGCCAGGCCCCTCATAAGTGTCAAATAGTGTGCAAGTGTGTAAGAAAATGATTTTTCATGTTAAGTTTCCATTTGGGGAAAAGAGACCTAATTCCAATAAGATTTTGTCCGTTTTGTGTTAGTTTATGATGAAAACCTTCGATAGCCAGATACCTTTGTCAATACATATTATGTTGTATGTTTCACAATATGAAACAATATGATGGAGTGGAGGAAACGAGCTGTGCCGACCCCACCTAGTGGGATAAGGGCAAGATGATGATGATGATGATGTTTCGAATTTCGTACTGCATCCATGAAACATGGACTTGCAGTGAGAATGCATTAATATGTTGAGTCTCGTTCAATAGAGACGAACTCGGAACTCCTTAGGTAGATGTCTGATCTCCTTGCATAAATGTTTGGCCTCCTTATGGAGTGATGTACATGCTGTCATATTTTTATAACAGCACAATAATATATTATGTGTAGCATAATGTGTTTCACATATACAAATATCATGAGGATAAATCAGCTGATGTAGAAGGTCATTAGGTTATCAAAAGTTTTCATTCAAATATGTTATTATTTTGTTTGTACCGGAACTATAAAAACACAACCTAGCTACATGTAAATGAAATTAATGTTTAGTAGCACTCATCCACTCAGCCTCTCCAAACATACATCACATGAGTCCTAACGTAAGGAAAACTAATAAATAGTCTACCCTTAGATGGCCCAAAAACAACGTAGTAGGCGCACTGCTTCTGAAAGAAAGGACATTACGCTACCACTATTGTAATCTATCTATCAATTAATCTGATAAGATGATGGAAAATAAACGGAGACTAAAGTATCGTACTTATAGTAAGTACCGCTATCTGAAAGTTAAACACTTTGGAAAATAAACCTGAAAATAAATACCTTGAAAGAATATTCATTAGTTCGAAATCCTTTTGAGACCTGAGGTAACGCAAAACTTTATCTTAGGTACGGGAGAACAGCAAGAAATAGCAATAAATTGATTACAATATTTATATGAAATATAACATCAACAAATATCTGATTTGTTCAAGCTAGCTATTAGGTACTGCAAAGATGAATCCTTGAAAGGCATCGCCAAAGGTCTCAAAGAGATTTATGATATATCACTTTCACAACACAAACACTACACTTGGGAAATGAGCAAAGCGAGCTAGCTCTAATTTCCAAATTTTCACACGCGTTATAATTTAACACCTGAACTATTTTCAAAACGAGTATCGTTTATCACGGTCTAACCCGGACTGCCCAAAATCCTAGCTTTTCCCATACAAAATAATTGTAATCTCGACGAATTCCACGCCTTTCAAATACTTGAGAAATCAATTATCAAAATATTTATGGGTTTGTACAAAACGGACGAAAAAATTGAAACACTCGAAATCACTTTAGTTTTTGTAAAAATTTCTAACGCTATAAATTATTTCTATTTCCAGTAAGTCAACTTGCTACAAATATAGAGTCTTCGACAGAAACAAACTTAATATGTAATGACTATCTAGACATAGTACTCTATTTGTATTTCAGTACCTATATTATTAAGTGATTTGATTTTATATAGCTACGAGATTTATATATATTAAGATAAGGTTATATTTACATAACAGTCCGCCGCCATACCTGTAAATACTTCA
The DNA here is from genome assembly GCA_949316475.1 of Hypomecis punctinalis. Classification (NCBI taxonomy): domain Eukaryota; kingdom Metazoa; phylum Arthropoda; class Insecta; order Lepidoptera; family Geometridae; genus Hypomecis; species Hypomecis punctinalis. The sequence goes on from OX438818.1 coordinate 314,713, forward strand.
TTTATTTCGTAAAACTATTTCAAACTACTATCAATCAGCACATAAGTAACCATAAATTGTCATTATTTCATTAATTGAAAGTCATTTTCGCCATAAAATTTAATGCCCTATTAACATACCAAGTTGTCTTACTGTCTAAGTTTATACTGTCTCTACGCGACAGTTGCCACTCAAGTTTTTTTTATGGCAGTCAATATGGATTGCATAAAGGACAACTAGGGTTAACACATTTATATTTTTGCCCAACTACCAAAAGGAGAGAGGTTCTCAATTTATACATACTTTCGCTTTCTTATAAATTTTCAAAATGTTATTAGAAAATAGTATAATTTACATACTCGCATTTAGATTAATACGTAAGATTGTAATTGTGGTGTCCGATGATTTTTACGTGACACAAAATAACATAACCAAGATTATACTGGTATAAAATGAATAAAACTAATTGTATTATCGCTATCACATAAAATTCAGACATTTATATTAATATTTTTAAGTACATTAATACTGAAATAGTATAGGAATAAGTAAAATGATCTAAAATCGAATGTATGTAAAATAACAGAAAACAATGATGTCCGAACCGTTCTTTTCTCATTCTTTACTTATTTAATAGATCTCATTGAAATTAAATATAATTAAATACATCTGAGACAGTGACAACCCTGTCCTCAGTGTTCGATTTTTACTCAAAACAATATTTCTGTTAACGCAGGAAATAAAAAGGGAAAAATATGACCTGCTAACATGTTCTAAAGAATTTTTGAGACCCCCGTACTTCAGACACTTGAAAATGTAAGGTTTCCAATAATTTGCGATTGACCTGTGTCAGAGAATGGCAATTTTGAACTTTATTCTTTAGTGCTATAGATTCTCCAATAAAATACTGAGCAGCAAAATGTCGTGGTATTCCTCCTAGAACTTCTCACGACTAATTTTTTTTTAAGAACAATAAATATTTCCAAACCCGCATTAGCATGAAAAGGACAGCAAATACAACAAATTTACAAAGTCTGAGAGAGACAGAAAATTTTAGTTAATAATCTATAAGGTGTATAGTCAAAATATAGCATAGGTACATGGAACAGACGTTATGTGTATATATACATACATAACGGCGGTTACAGATCACCCCTTTGAGTTTAGACGGGTTTTTAATTTTCTTTTGAAAAATGGAAACCCGGAGAAAATCACATAAAAGAAAAACCACTCATAAAACTACAACCTAGACAACGTTTCATCCTACACTACATAACCGAATCACCCCTTAGACGTTTAGCCATATACATAAAAAAAAGCAAAATCGTGGTAGTCAACGTTGTTCAACTATAAAACTACATCAGCCCTTCACCCCTTAGATTTTTAGACGTTAAATATCACAAAAGAGATTATTATCAATCACCCCTTAGAGAGAAGGACGGTAAACACTCTTAATAGCAATAAGTTGAAATCGATCCTCCCGTCACAAAATTTGACGATGTGTAAAATATATTCATGTTATTTGATACATTATAAAGTCATTGTAACTAAAACTACATTCCGATTGTTTACTTGATCAACGTATCAACATATAAATAAAATAGAAAAAATAATAATGAGGAATACGCGAAAAAAAAATGAAATGTCATAACCGACTTCAATCGCGTACAGAACCCGTACAGATCGCACGGATCGATATGGCAATTTTCGCATCATTGTTGATCCATTCAAAAATGCTCAGCCGGTTTTGATAAAATTTAAACAGACCGCCTGTCGGACCACGGGAACCACCCGTTAAGTATGGTCTGTCTAGCAAAAAATAATAATATTTAAATCTGATTTGGCTGTAAAAACTATGCGTGGTCATCCAAAGAAGTATATGTACATAATATACGCGTCGAATTGAGAACCTCTTACGTTCTCGTCAAAAAAGGAAACGAAAAATTTAGTCAATTTAATTTTTTTTATAATGCCCCTAAAATAAACAAATAATTATTTTATTCTGTTCCTACACCGACTACATTTTTTTTTTAAAGACAATTTGAAAAGGTTCTTATTACATGAAAACTTTATTTCCTAGTTTTAAAAACAAGCACAAAATAATACAACTCATTTACCTAGCTAAAGTGTCCAACTAAGATATTAACATTTCTTCCTTTAAAGTATCCTATCTGTATTTTGATAATATAATTGCAATAAGAATATTGTCTAAAACGTAACAAATATAAATTTCGCAAGCAAGCAAAATAGAGAGAAACCCAAAAAAAAATGTAACACATGTTATCCCTAAGGTCAATGTAAACTGAAACTACAGAAACTGTTAGCTGGATGCAGATGTTCAACCGCCTGTTCATTGACCTACATTTTTTTTCTCAAGTGCATTCCATCGTTTGTATCGTTCGTTGACCCCTTTTTTTTGCAAGTTCATCGACCCGAAACCTCTTTTTTCTAACACTTTAAGTGCCACATCTGTGACATTCCAAGCTTCGTATCGTCTATTGACCTATATTTTTCTTTTGTACAAGTTGTAAATTTAACCTTTTTTCAGTCTATTTGAATAAATATTTTTGAGAACTGTAATTATATTATGTTACTAGCTAAACATTTATCAATATTTATTTACTATATAGTTATGCAAAACCTGGCGCGAGTGAAACTGGATCTGATACCTAGAGAGCAACTAAGCTCCGCTACACAAGACGAAATGAAAAATGAATTCGCGTTTTATCGGAAACTCTGCCTATACCGATAACTTAACTATATTATGTACTTAACAGAAGAACTCTCTAGAATCTACATCTAAATTCTTCAAAAACTCGAGGTTCCCGAGATCCGAGTTTGAACAAAACAATAAATATATTTAAGACAATACAATTTAGACAAATGTGGCATTCTAAAACTAGCCCTTCATTAGTATTTAAACTAACGTTAAAACGACCTAAGATTTACAGAAAGAGAGAAAACGGCGTGAATTAAAAGAGTTGTAGGTATTTTATCTAGTTTTGAACAAAGCGAAAATTGATTCGAATTTAAAACTTACAAAAATACTGATTGAGAGAAAACAAATGTCTAAATCAGTAACTAAACTAAACCATGTTGGATGCAAGCCGCTTCCAATCGGTTCTATTGCTAATAATAATGATGGTAACTTTTGTTTCACACCTAATTTGCATCAGCGATTTGCTGCTGATACTTCACCGGCCGCTACAGCGGTACACTCGCTTCGCTCGTTTGGCTGGTGAGTTGTTTGGCATGTTCTAACGTAACATAGCTTATTATTATTTTTTTTTTTTTCTAATCTTCAATATGACAATATTCGGCGAAACTTTATTCGTCTAATAGTTGTTTGGCCTTATGAAAGATTTGACAAATGGTAAAATGTTCGAAATGTTTTTTTTCTGTAAAAAGAAACTACTTTATGAAACGTTATACGGAATCGGTCAAATAATTAGATTTGACAAATGGTAAACCGTTCGAAATGTTTTTTCTGTAAAAAGAAACTACTTTATGAAACGTTATACGGAATCGGTCAAATAATTTTCCTCGAAAAAGCAAGAAACCGTATGAAAAATTATTGTTACTGCAGCTCATAAAACCCTGCTCTTAAGTCCAGGTTAAACCCGACAAATAGTCACACACCAGAATGTCGCCCAACTATGATATATGTCACCCCGGTGTGCTCTGTTTTTAAAGTAAATATTTGCATTAATTTACTACAGGGTATATAAACAACATAATATGATATTTTATTCGAACTACACTGTGACCTATTTGTGGAGGCCTATGTCCAGTAGTGGCCGTCCAATCGCCATTAAACAAAAGACAAAAGAACTAATTTAGGAAACAAAATATGATGTCTTATTCGAACTACAATCTGATATATCTAGGGAGGCCTATGTCCGGTAGTGGACGTTCTATCGCTATCAAACAAACAAACAACAAAACAATACAAGTAAAGAAAATATGGTTTCTTATTTGAAATACAACCTGATCTATTTAAGGAGGCCTATGTAGTGGACATCCTACCATTATCAAACATACAAACAAACAAAATATACAATTTGAAAAATAAATGGCAACTACATATTAACCTGATAATGCAAAATACTAATATCGTCAAGCAAATAAGAAAATAGGCCTAAATTATAGTTGTAATCTAATATCATCTATTTTATATTATAAATTCAAGTTGAATAATAGTATTCATATTTATTAATTTGACTGACTAAGATAGACATTCTCATTTATTAACAATCTAATAACTTTTGCGACTTCATACATCTTATCATTCCTCTACCATTATGCGATTAGTTAAATAGTATAAGAATAATATAGTAAGAACTTATTGGAAATGTAAAAGGATTTTCTGTATTTGAATTGGAATAAGATTCTTTCGTTGGAAGATTTGTTTTTGATAAATTTTCTAACTACCATAGTAACTCAGGTATCTTTTAATGCGTAATATAATCGAGTTGATTACATTTTTACTGACGCATATCCTGGTCGAAGGCACCACTGTATAGCTATTCCTATTTATTAATTATTTATTTAATTATTTGGCCAAAATAAAAGTAATCGTCTAGTTTTATAATGTGATCGTCTAGAAAATATTTGACTCAAATGGACCCTTATACGTTGTGTAGAGTTTACGTTGTGTTTAAAGAATAAAAAATTAGGATAAATAGTAAACCTAAATTAGTTTCACTACTAGCCTATGTGAATCTATAAATAATCAGAAAATAATAGGTGTTGCCAGTTCTTTTTATCATAAATAGATACAAAAGTAAAATTGTAAAAGGAGAACAAAACGAAATAAAAATAAGTTCAATACGATTCAAATGAGATGCAGTTTAAGAATAACAAAATAAATACATTCGCTCAGCGCATAAAACACATAATAAAAAAGAAATTAATTAAATTTGAATACGCTAAATTATTACGATGCATGTGACAATATGAAATAAAGAAAGTAGAGTTAAATAAAAACATGCAACTTAGCTTGATTCCGGCTATCTGCTACTCCTTACAGCTACAGCGATCGGTGATCCGCAGTCTGTCCTTCTTCTCTCTTCGTGGCCAACTTTATGCTAAAAGAAATACTGATTAATGACATTAGTGCAGTAGGAATAATATTATCTGCTCCTCTGATCTGCTCCAAACTGCATCGCTGCTAACACCATCCTCTGGAAGGAAAACAGGTATGGGATATGGAGTTTAGATCTTTAAGATCTGTAAATGGAAAGCCTAAGCGAAACAGAATGTGGGGCTCCCTGCCATCCTTCACCCCACTCCAAAACATTTCCAACAAATCCGTCAGGTTTAGCCCTAACCACGCCACTAAAGACACTAAATATTCAAACCTTCTTATCTCTTACTGATCATCATTCATTCATCTCTTAATCCAGTCATTCATCCAAACACTCCTTTAATAAGGTTAGAACCTAAGGTTCTCAAAGTTTGTTATTATTTGGTTCCCTAAGCTAGTTTGTGACCAAGAGATTCCTTATGACTCGAAAGATCCCTACAGGAATATCACGGTCGTGTGGTGTGTGTACCTAGTGCATGTTCGGACATCCAGTTGCGAGATAGCAGCCGCTAGCAAGCCACTATTTCGGCCGGATGTCCTGTGTAATTTCCCCCCCTCCTTGTGCGGCCGGCTTTCCCTGCTGAAAGGAGCGAGAGTCCATAGTGCCCGTCACGTAGATCCGGCGGCAAAAACCTATGCCAGGCCCCTCATAAGTGTCAAATAGTGTGCAAGTGTGTAAGAAAATGATTTTTCATGTTAAGTTTCCATTTGGGGAAAAGAGACCTAATTCCAATAAGATTTTGTCCGTTTTGTGTTAGTTTATGATGAAAACCTTCGATAGCCAGATACCTTTGTCAATACATATTATGTTGTATGTTTCACAATATGAAACAATATGATGGAGTGGAGGAAACGAGCTGTGCCGACCCCACCTAGTGGGATAAGGGCAAGATGATGATGATGATGATGTTTCGAATTTCGTACTGCATCCATGAAACATGGACTTGCAGTGAGAATGCATTAATATGTTGAGTCTCGTTCAATAGAGACGAACTCGGAACTCCTTAGGTAGATGTCTGATCTCCTTGCATAAATGTTTGGCCTCCTTATGGAGTGATGTACATGCTGTCATATTTTTATAACAGCACAATAATATATTATGTGCAGCATAATGTGTTTCACATATACAAATATCATGAGGATAAATCAGCTGATGTAGAAGGTCATTAGGTTATCAAAAGTTTTCATTCAAATATGTTATTATTTTGTTTGTACCGGAACTATAAAAACACAACCTAGCTACATGTAAATGAAATTAATGTTTAGTAGCACTCATCCACTCAGCCTCTCCAAACATACATCACATGAGTCCTAACGTAAGGAAAACTAATAAATAGTCTACCCTTAGATGGCCCAAAAACAACGTAGTAGGCGCACTGCTTCTGAAAGAAAGGACATTACGCTACCACTATTGTAATCTATCTATCAATTAATCTGATAAGATGATGGAAAATAAACGGAGACTAAAGTATCGTACTTATAGTAAGTACCGCTATCTGAAAGTTAAACACTTTGGAAAATAAACCTGAAAATAAATACCTTGAAAGAATATTCATTAGTTCGAAATCCTTTTGAGACCTGAGGTAACGCAAAACTTTATCTTAGGTACGGGAGAACAGCAAGAAATAGCAATAAATTGATTACAATATTTATATGAAATATAACATCAACAAATATCTGATTTGTTCAAGCTAGCTATTAGGTACTGCAAAGATGAATCCTTGAAAGGCATCGCCAAAGGTCTCAAAGAGATTTATGATATATCACTTTCACAACACAAACACTACACTTGGGAAATGAGCAAAGCGAGCTAGCTCTAATTTCCAAATTTTCACACGCGTTATAATTTAACTATTTTCAAAACGAGTATCGTTTATCACGGTCTAACCCGGACTGCCCAAAATCCTAGCTTTTCCCATACAAAATAATTGTAATCTCGACGAATTCCACGCCTTTCAAATACTTGAGAAATCAATTATCAAAATATTTATGGGTTTGTACAAAACGGACGAAAAAATTGAAACACTCGAAATCACTTTAGTTTTTGTAAAAATTTCTAACGCTATAAATTATTTCTATTTCCAGTAAGTCAACTTGCTACAAATATAGAGTCTTCGACAGAAACAAACTTAATATGTAATGACTATCTAGACATAGTACTCTATTTGTATTTCAGTACCTATATTATTAAGTGATTTGATTTTATATAGCTACGAGATTTATATATATTAAGATAAGGTTATATTTACATAACAGTCCGCCGCCATACCTGTAAATACTTCATTTATTTCGTAAAACTATTTCAAACTACTATCAATCAGCACATAAGTAACCATAAATTGTCATTATTTCATTAATTGAAAGTCATTTTCGCCATAAAATTTAATGCCCTATTAACATACCAAGTTGTCTTACTGTCTAAGTTTATACTGTCTCTACGCGACAGTTGCCACTCAAGTTTTTTTTATGGCAGTCAATATGGATTGCATAAAGGACAACTAGGGTTAACACATTTATATTTTTGCCCAACTACCAAAAGGAGAGAGGTTCTCAATTTATACATACTTTCGCTTTCTTATAAATTTTCAAAATGTTATTAGAAAATAGTATAATTTACATACTCGCATTTAGATTAATACGTAAGATTGTAATTGTGGTGTCCGATGATTTTTACGTGACACAAAATAACATAACCAAGATTATACTGGTATAAAATGAATAAAACTAATTGTATTATCGCTATCACATAAAATTCAGACATTTATATTAATATTTTTAAGTACATTAATACTGAAATAGTATAGGAATAAGTAAAATGATCTAAAATCGAATGTATGTAAAATAACAGAAAACAATGATGTCCGAACCGTTCTTTTCTCATTCTTTACTTATTTAATAGATCTCATTGAAATTAAATATAATTAAATACATCTGAGACAGTGACAACCCTGTCCTCAGTGTTCGATTTTTACTCAAAACAATATTTCTGTTAACGCAGGAAATAAAAAGGGAAAAATATGACCTGCTAACATGTTCTAAAGAATTTTTGAGACCCCCGTACTTCAGACACTTGAAAATGTAAGGTTTCCAATAATTTGCGATTGACCTGTGTCAGAGAATGGCAATTTTGAACTTTATTCTTTAGTGCTATAGATTCTCCAATAAAATACTGAGCAGCAAAATGTCGTGGTATTCCTCCTAGAACTTCTCACGACTAATTTTTTTTAAGAACAATAAATATTTCCAAACCCGCATTAGCATGAAAAGGACAGCAAATACAACAAATTTACAAAGTCTGAGAGAGACAGAAAATTTTAGTTAATAATCTATAAGGTGTATAGTCAAAATATAGCATAGGTACATGGAACAGACGTTATGTGTATATATACATACATAACGGCGGTTACATCATGCACGTAAATCAGGTCATAATCAACGAAATACCACCATTTTTCACTAATTATTACTGATAAAAACACAAGTTTAACAAAATAATACAATGAGGCGACATGATTTTTCCGCGTTTCCGCCAAAACCCCCTTTCTTTTGTCAATTAAACAAAAATTTTCTTTTTGTGATAAACATTTCAAAAATTGACGCGTTCGCAGGATTTGAAACTGCATTTCTCTGGGGTTCCGGCCCAGATGATTAAATGACTGACTGGTTTAAATTAGTTCTCACAGATGGCGCTTCCAACAATGTAGTAGTTGGTAAAATTGATAAACACGTTCACTAATTCGGCGCCTTCGTAGACAGCGTTTCTAGTTCAATAATCTTAATTGGACAAAGTACCGTGAAACATGCCAACTTTGCATCCAAGGGTTTCTTTGCCCAGAATGCAATCTGCAAGGAGATCCGTTTCTATTGAAAAATATTCTAGTGTTATGGGAACATTACTAACTTTGGTAGAAAGTAGGTTTTACGTGTCACATCACTGAATACATCGTTGGTAGCCAACTTCATTCAGTAACGTGTCGGAACCTGTCGAATACGGTGCATGTTTACGCGGGCAAATTTTTGAAGAAATTTTGCAGTGAACTACAGGACATGGCAAAAACAAAGGGCGGTTTGTGTTATTGTATGTTATAAATATCGAATTGCTCAGTGTTTTAACCGTAGTTTCGGCGATATAGGCTCACACAATCAAAAGATATGATGATGGGCAAAGTTATCTAATGATTTCAAGACCTCAGAATGGCTACTTTGCCAGCGTTCAAAAAAGTGTTAGGGTTGTCACTTTACAATAAAACATATTTTATTTTACTAATTACTAATTTGCTAAATTAAAGAAAAAATATGTATAAAAATATATACTATATTAATTTATTATTAATATACATGTATTAAAAGTTGTTATTTTTTTAAAAGAAAAACAAATACAAATCTCGGATCCGACAAAGAAAGTCTAGTCCAGACGTAAAATAGGGTCGGGAATGTACAAAAATTACTCTGAAAAAATGCTAAAATTAGCATGCGAAGCAGTTAAGTCAAAAAAACTCTTCCAGAGATGCTGAACAACACAATATTTCAAAGGCAAGAGCAGAAAAAGAGCCACAAAAAATCGCAGAATATTTTGATAATTTAAGTGGTGTTTTAATGATAATTTTAATTTTTTGTTTTTATTATTATTATTTTGAGCCTGTGTTGTCCCACTGCTGGGCAAAGGCTTCCCTTCCCTCCTTCCAGACTCCGCGATCTACTGTGTTGGTGGCCCAGTCATTTCTTGTGATTACCAAAAATTACTAACTCAAATGTGGCAGCCCTATCACATTGAAATCACAACTTTTATTTAGTATGGAAAAGAGAAAAAATAATAAGGTAACATTGCCCACTCATTTCAAAAGCAAAGTTGTTTCATAATCGGTCAGATTTTTAAATTAAACTCCTTCATTGCCCTAATACTTTTAATAGTTTGTTTCTCACTGGCAAAAAGGCTATACTTTCATCAAAAATGAACACGGGTAATGTTGGCTAGAATTGCAGATAACTTTGCCCGCCATCAAAATCAATGAAATGTTGGACAAAATGTTAACTTTTTAAAAAACTCACTAAACTAGACCATGCCCATGATCCTGCAGATTACGGCATTAAAGAAAAAATACCTCAGAACTAGTAAAAAAAAACAGATACTTCAAGTTTTCTAAAAAAAACGGGCAAAGTTGGCATATTTCACGGTATCTGGGCCGGATCTCAGAGAGGTGCATATTCAAATCCTGCGAACGCGTCAATTTTTGAAATGTTTATCACAAAAAGAAAGTTTCTGTAAACCTAGTGTGCGAAGCACGATAAAAATGTTTTCATTAAACAAAAATTGATGAAGATATAGCCCGTTAATGTTCCGCGTGACATCGCAAGTGGTCAGTACTTAACCACGAACATTTTTTTTACAAAAACTTTTTCACGGAAAACTTTTTCACAAATAGACCTTATCACGAAAAATCTTAATCACGAAAACTTGTCCACGAATAGACTTCCGTAGTTAACAGAATTTTAAGGCTTCCGTAGTAAACAAGGCATCGATTTTGAAATAAAAAATAGCGGACTCACTTTTTTGAAAAAGTCGTCATGGTTGTAGTTTTAGAGGTTTATGGGGGTGTATATTTCAAAATTGGCATCCATTTTGAAGTAATGTTCGCCATCTTCAAATCCAAAATGAATGCCAATTTTGAAATATAAACCCCCGAATTCTCAAAAAATAACACTTATGACGACTTTTTAAAAAAAACAACATCTGCTATCTATAATTCCAAAATAGATGTCATTTTTGAAATTTACACCCCCGAATACCTCGAAATCTACACCCATGACGATTTTTTCAAAAATGTGACGTCCACCATCTTTAATTCTAAAATGGACGCTAGTTCTGAAATCTACACCCCCAAAAACCTATTAAACGACACCCATGACGACTTTTTCAAAATAGTGACGTCCGCCATCTTTAATTTCAAAATGGATGCCATTTTTGAAATCTATACCCCCAAAAACCTATTAAACGACACCCATGACGACTTTTTCAATATAGTGACGTCCGCCACCTTTAATTTCAAAATGGATGCCATTTTTGAAATCTACACCCCAAAAAACCTCGAAAACTACAGCCATGATTTTTTCAAAAAAGTGACGTCTGCCGTTTTTAATTCCAATATGGATGCCAATTTTGAAACCTACAACCTAAAAAAATTAACAATGACAACCACGACTATACACCAATTGTACACCCAGCATGTTTAAGAAATATGTCCAGCATAGTCACCCTACTACACTTCTTTGTATACATCATAGTACGCCATTTGCAATCGACGGTGATACTCTAGTCAAAAATAAAAAATAACCGTTAATCATAAAGACGTAGGTATATTCATACAAAATAAATATCAAACTCTGTTTTATTGGCATCTATTCGCAATTTTAACTAAAACCTTATCAAACTACATTATTAAAAAAACTAAGAAATGGTTAAGACAGTCGCGGCTTTACAGGTAATAATTCTACCATTTATAAGTGTCGTTTCGAAATGGCAATAGTGCGAGCGGGACAACTTCATCACTTTGGGAAGTCTCACTCGGCACAGCGTCTCTATTATACCATTTCAAAGGAATATATGTTTTGTTACAACGCATTAAGGTTGAATTTTCCTAAACTAACTTTGAGCCAAATTTCGTCTGTGCGCAGTCCAGATAGTATACAAAGTCCTTGGAATATACTCAATCATTTATTGCAATGCTATGTACCTATTACAAAATATTTACATGCGATTCTTGAGTAATATATTTTATATAGTTATGTAGGGTTATTTTATATAGTTATGCTATGAGAATGGCAATTTCATTGTTTGTATTGTTAATTTGCGTCCGTATAATTTTATATTATAGCCCTTGGTACACAATATAAACTTGAACGTATAAGTAGGGTTTTTTATTCATTAGTGCGATGCGCTAGGCTGCGTTATTAATTGCTGTGTACCATAGCAAAAGATTTTGCTACATAATGTGTTTCACTATCGAGATTTTCCAATTGTTTTTTTTTTGACAACACCCGAGTCTCGGTGGGTTGCCACCTTAATCTTTCTGTTCTTTATATGTCCTATACCGTACGGTATACATATTTGTCTGCCTTATAGGGTGTACATTACGCAGTACTCCTCATATCAAATATTGTTCGTACTCTACGTTCGTAGGTATCGGAGAATTTTCCAATGTCGCTTCGAGTAGAATATTATTTCATGTTGCGAGGGCTGAGGTGGAATTTGTTGTAGAATTCAATCTAGTCTCATTTCACGGTATTTTCTTTTAGAAAAGCCTAAGGGCGCTTGTTCACGACCGTTTTTGTCACCGGACAACGGACCAACCGAAAAAGGATACCCTCGTTCACGCATATTTTATTTACCGGATGGATGCCCGTTTGGAGTGCCGTCTTTATGCGCTAGTTTAATCACAAATCAACAGATAAATAAAAGAACAAAGTAGTAAAGGAAGGATACAATTATTTTTGGATAAAAAGAACGTAGGTAGACGGCATTTAATTTAAAGATAACCGGCTACGCGTCCGGCGTCATCAACAAGCTCCAATCTGGACCGCTGTCTGTTGCACCGTCATGCAATTTTCGCCGTATGGATGTCCGATGCGTTAACATAAATACGGTGAACAATCGGTCCGTTTTCGGTGAAAAACGGTGAAAAACGATGAAACAAATTCAACGTGAACAAGCGCCCTTACAGCTGTTATTAATACTCACATAACTTTATTTATTTATTTATTTAAATAGATATTTATTTATTTATTTAACACTTTATTGCACACCATTTGTACAAAAGGAGGACTTAACGCTAAATAGCATTTTCTGCCAGTCAACCTACAGGTAGAAGACATTGGGAAGTAGGCATGAATAAATAGACAAAGAGATAAATTAACTACAATCAACACAGATCAAAACTATAATATATAATGATACAATTTTAAAATAAATAAAATACATAAACTATTATATTAAATAATAAGATGATAACTAGTAAAAGATAAAAATAGCTTATCCTATGTGTTCGAGATTTTGGACAATTTTAAATAATGCTCTCGTACAAGGCGCTTAAAGACAGCCTTCGAAGGCGCTTGACGAACAATGGCTGGAAGCTTGTTCCAAAGGCGCACGGCTTCAACGCGGAAAGAGTCGTGTACAAATGACGTACTGTGCCTCGGGGTGCTGAGAAGAAGGACATTGCAGGATCTCGGGGGCCTAGTGACAACATCTGCAGCCATGAACGTAAAAAAGTTATTAAGATAGGGCGGTGATTTAGCGTCGTTTAAGATGGAGTATAGCAGTCCGAGTATCCTAGCATTTCTCCTGTCGCGGATCGTAAGCCAATTCAATTTTTTGCGATATTCCGAAATATGGTCAAATTTTCTGAGATTAAATATAAAACGAATGCAGGTATTGATGAGTTCCTCGGTAATGTCGAGGTAGCAGATATCCGCGTAGTCAATGATTGGTAGTAAGAAGGAATTTACCAACGATATTTTAGTGTCGATGGGAAGAACATTCTTAAAACGAATTATGGAATGAAGGGAAGCATAGAATTTGCGAGAAACTTCTTTGATTTGAGATCGCCAGTTAAGATTCGAATCTATGATCACCCCAAGATCTTTAACCGTACTAGATAAAGGAATATCGCAGCCATTGTATTGAAGTGGAGGCAGACTAGTAAGATTTACGTTGGAGAGACGACGGGAACTTCCGATGATGATTGCCTGGCATTTATCCGGGTTTACTTGGATCCCAAAACGCTGAGACCACGATTGCAATTTAGAAAGATTATTGTTAAGAGTAGAAATTGCCATATCCAAATCTTCTAAACTTGAATGCTGATACAACTGAAGATCGTCCGCATAGAAATGGTACTGACACGAAAGATGTGATGAAAGCATAATCATAAACGATGAGAAAAGTACAGGAGAGGAAATGCAACCCTGAGGGACCCCTGCCACGAGTTCACACCAGTCTGATAAATTAGTTTGATCGGTACGAATCGCCTGCCGACGTCCCTTCAGGAAAGAAGTGAACCAGTCACTCGGAATGGTAGAAAAATTCAGGTGGCATAGAACTGCTAATAAGAGGTCATGGTCTACAGCATTGAAAGCGTTGCTATAGATACACCAACAGTGAACATATTGAATACAATCTTAAACTATTACATTGGTAGGTATACAAAGATCTGATATGATCACCTTTAATAGGTGTATACAGCATTTAAAAAAAAAACTACTTAGTGGTTAGACATATTTAGTTGTTACAAACTATTATCTCAATTAAGAAATACAAAAAAAATGTTATATTATTGAAAATCAAACATTGAATGTCTCAAGTTGAGACTTGAGTATCTTATTTTTGAAAGCGGTGAGAGAATCATTAAAGATATCGAGGCCATCCAATGTAGCATTAAAATCATTATAGGTACGACATAATCTTTGTGCCGGAGAATTAAGAGCTAAGTTGGTCAAAACTTCGCAAAAGACATGTGCGTTTATTTAAATATTTAATAGTAGAGAATTTGAGCTTATTCCTTCAGTTTTTAAACCATTATTCCAATAAAACAAGGATGTTTTAAATTCGATTTACTTAAGTAACACATATTATTCAGGCAAAAATTGTTTGTTTGTATTGTGTTTTTGTGACTTCATAATACCAAATGTTTTAACGGAACAACAGATTCATCCGGTATTTTTTTGTTTTGAATCAAAATTAATATCAATTAAGATAAATATATTAGTAGATATCGTCGTTCGTCGTAGTTTCAGCCATGGGTTGTCCACTTCTGGACATATGACATCTCCTATAATGATCTCCAAAAAGACTGGTCGGTATCGGCTTGCATCTAGCGCGATCCTGTGGTCTAAAATGAGGTCCTCTATCCATCTTGTGGGTGGGACGTCCTTCGCTGCGCTTGCCGGTAGGTGGTCTCCATTCAAGAACTTTTCGACCCCATCGATCATCAGTCCTCCGTGCTATGTGCCCGCCCACTGCTATTTCAACTTGCCAATCCGCTCGGCTATGTCTATTTTCGTTCTTCTACGGATCTCCTCATTTCTGATTCGATCTTGCAGAGACTTTGAGCTTACCTACAATGACACTAAAAGAAAAATCATAAAAAACATTATTAGCGAGAGCGTAAATATGAAGGAGAAGAGTTCAACTAGCACTTGGCAGATTATTTCTGATACTTGCCTACCCAACCACCATCACATCATCACATTTCAACATACTTAGTAGGTAAGTAGGTATTGTGTGGTAGGAAGTAACAAAGTCACAATGGCGCCAAAGCCCCCTTCGATCTGATAAGCAAGCTTCCTTCCCTACACGGAAGGATTTCGCAGTTTCGCCGGATTTTCGCACAAATCTGCGAATATACTGGAGGGGAGGAAATTAGGTTTTCCGACGAGTGTCTAGGAAACTAACACTGTTATGCTAAACAAGCGAATCTATAAATATTGTTCTTCAAACTACAGAATCTTAGAACGTGAAAAAATGTTGCGGATGTCATGTTGATATAGTGAATATCGCGAGTCAAACCTGGACACGAGTAGCACAGTAACGAGACAAATGGCACCGTAAGAGAGAGGCCTAAATACCCAGCAGTGAGACAGAGAACGCTGCGGATGATGATGATCCGAATGTCGAGATGAGACGATGCCATCCGATTCCAACAGGTTTTATTGAAAATTTTGACAATTTCAAAGGTAAAGGACATAGGTCTCATTTTATTTTACAACAATTACTTACTATGCTTACAGCCTAGACTAGCCAACACGCACATGTTATGTCCAAAGGAGGACGTCCTCCTGCTAATTTGATGACAATAAAGATCAGGATGGTGTATCAATTAATACTTTCATACTATAATAACCATCTTACTCACTAATATATCTGTAATATGTAAACTGATTAATATAGTTTAAAAGTAAGCTTTACAAAGTGCGGAATCTTATTACCTCATCATTATAAATAACTTCGATATGGGACCAACCCTAAAATCGGGATTTAATCAGCTATTCCAAACAAAAAGTTTACTGAGTTTGGACTTAGTAAATGGAACTACATAGTTTACAAAGTAACAAATAAAGTAAAGTTTACAAAGTATACTTCCTTCCTACTTAATATTATAAACGCGAAAGTTTGTGAGGATGGATGTATGGATGGATTGATGGACATTTGTTACTCTTTCACGCAAAAACTACTGAACGGATTGAGATGAAACTTTGCAAGAATATAGCTTATAGGTAAATCAGAATAACACATAGGCTATAAATTATAATGATATTGCGTAAATGTTCCATAATATAAGTGTTAAGTAAGTAAGAAAAAATCTGCTTTCTGCGAGCAAGAAGAAATGTCAAAAAAAAACAACTGTCGAATCGAACAACCGTAAAATCGTTTTTTTTTTTAATTTTCCACCTCCTTTATCAAGTGTGCTAAGGTAGGGCCTCGCGTTTGAAAGTCGGAAAGTGACATAATCTACTTTTTATCCCGGATAAATAAAGGGTTCCCATGGGAGAGTACAAAAATCAAAATATCATGCGGGCGAAGCCGCGGGTAAAAACTAGTATATTATAAAAACCACTACTATAGCTTTTCTCTTATAGTTAAGTCTTACAGTAAAAATATGAGATAATACAAGCATTAATATTTAAATGCCACAAAACAGACGTTCACATTTGTTATTGTCTCTATAACTAAGCGATTACTGAGCTTACTCCCGTCTTTGAAAATCCACTCGCTTAGGGTTACCATATCTTAGAATTTTAAGCTCTTCTTACTAGTTAAATTCTAGAAAATTTTTGGATTTGTAGAATTTGCGTTTAGTGGTCTCTTTTAAGAGCTGCAATTTTTGTACTATCTCCTTGCTTTAGCTACTTTTATATAATCTAGTAGTAGACGTTACTTAACTTAACTAAACTTCAAAATATGTGAGTAATTTTCTTCCCGTTCTTGTTTCCCATTCAAATATTTAAAGTAGCACTATTATCGAAAATCAAATTAAGTTTTTTTCTTCTTCGGACGTTCGAAATAGTTATTTTCTGGCAACCCTATATTTACTGGAGCCTACGGATAGATTGACAGCGTTTATACGACGTCTAGAGCTAGACAAATGTAGCGTCTAGACGAGGGAAGGGAACCTTGTCGCTCATCCCGAGGTTAGCGCGGGACATTATTTACTTGTGTCCATTAATATTGCTCTTTGCGATTGGTTTTATTAAGATATGTAGAAACATGTGATTAGCCTTTTTGACCGACCGAGGAGGTACACAGTTCGCCGCGTATATTTTATTTTATGCGTAATTTTGTATGTAGTAGTCCGATTTCAATATTTTTTTTTAATGGAATGAGTATATTTTGAAATTGGTCCCATTTAAATTTAATCGAAATCGACTTAGCCATTTTTGATAAATCAACAATAATTTGACAAATGCTACATCGATCCGTGCGAAATATTCGCAAATTCTGTAAACGGTCGAAGTCGGTCAGGCCATTCTTTGCGAAAAATAACGAATTAATAGAAAAATTGTTCGTTGTTTTTAAACTAAGCAATTTTATAGAGTCTGTAGTCTACAGTCTTTATCTGGGAAGTTCCATTTGCCATTTGCAAGCTTACAAGTAGATTGATGTCGTTTAAACGATGTCTAGATATAAACAAAATGTGATGTCTATATCTTCTTCTCGAGTCGATGTCGACTCTTAACTTTTTACGAAGTGAATAAATACCTCCTCATCCCGACGTTTCGGCCGAGTTGCAACGACCGTGGTCACGGGTAGACACGGGTAGGTAGGTCAGTCTACTCGTGACCACGGTCGTTGCAACTCGGCCGAAACGTCGGGATGAGGAGGTATTTATTTATCTCGTAATTTTAGTGCGCGATTAGTCCCGTAGTATAAAATAATAATGTGTTCAAATCGCGAAAGTTTAAAAACAACATTTTTACGAAGTGGTCCGATTTTGATAATTCTTTTTTTTTTCATAGATCATACTTTACAAATGGTCTTATTTAAATTTTATTGAAATCAGCTGAGCCATTTTTGATAAATCAACAATAATGTGAATTACTACATCGATCCGTGCGACCTATTCGGATTCTATACACGGTTAAAGTCTGTTATGCCATTTTTTGGCAAAAAAAAAATATCCGATACAGATTTAAAAAAATATATTATTCATATTTAGTTTGACCAAAATTTTGCCACCTCAATCAAATGGAGTCTAGAATTATAAATGCAAAATGTAAGTTTAGGTATCTAAAATAATCACATTTAGTTTCCCTTACGTAATCCATTGACATTTTCCAAATATGTACTATAGTAAGTAATTTACCAAAGTTCTATTGTGTGAGGTAACGCCAAGACCGATACAAAGGTGGAGGCGAGGAAATACCAACTTCAGGGAAAAGGTTTTTGTGCTGGCAACACTGGGGCGGCTTTATCGCGGGTATTCAGACTTTTTGGTCGATAGCTCTAAGCTTAGATCTTTTCAGGGTTACCGAAGTAAAAAGTGTTTAGAAAGAATTTTGGTAAGTACGATTGATTTTGGTTTCTTATTCGCAAAGTTTGTTTTATTTTTGTGGTTTTCCTAAATATTGGTCATGAATATTAAGCACGCCAAGAATACTAACTTTAAGGAAAAGGTTTTTGTGCTGGCAATACTGGGGCGGCTATATCGCTCGTATTCAGACTTTTTGGTCGATAGCTTAGGTATTTTCACGGTTTAAGCAGAATTTCGTTTAAAGTAAGTTCCCAATACAATTTTGTCTTATTTTTATGAATAAGTAATTCATACACAAAATTATTTTAATGTAAACCGTCGTTTTAGGTACATAAATGTCTTGACTTAGGAATAGGAAAATATTGTTGTAGCAAAAAGATGTGTACCATATTTGACCGACGAATCGGAGGAGGTACTCAATTCGACGCGTATGCCATAAATAATAATAATGCTGTTGTTGTTGCTAGCCTGTCGTGTCCCTCTGCTGGGCAAAGGCCTCCCCCCGATCTTTCCAGATTTGACGGTTTCGTGCTATAGTGTACCAGTTCCTATCAAAGTTGTCAAGGTCGTCGCGCCATCTCTTTCGGGGCCTGCCAAGTGGTTAGTGCCAAGTACGATGTTACAAGATCTTAGCACTGCAAACCTTGAGGTTGGACTTCGAATGAATATGTCAAAGACCAAATTAATGACAAACAGCACTGAAAATCGTGTAACGGTCGACGGGGAAGATATGCACTATGTCCGTGAATACATTTACCTTGGCCAAATAGTCACCTTCCACGGTAGACAAGACCAAGAAATCTCTAGACGAACAGAAAATGCTTGGAGAAGCTATTGGGCCATGAAATAATTCACGCAGGGCGACCTTCCAATGTCACTGAAAATAAAAATAATGGACATGTGCATTCTTTTTATTTTCACTTAGTCTTTGACTAAAGTCCTAAATTTGAAACTCAAAGTCTGCCAGAGAGCAATGGAGCTAACCTAACCTAGAGAACATTCGAAATAATAATAATAAATAAATAATTCTTTATTGTTTCACACCATATCAGAAAAAAAAACAATTCAATTTTCACTTAACCTAGTTACATACATACTTTTATACATATTTTTATGTATAACCACGCATAACTTTTTACGTAGTAGTCCGATATTGATAAATATTTTTTATTAGAAAGAATATACTTCGAAATTGGTCTTAAAATGATTTTTATCGTGCTTCACGCACTAGGTTTATAGAATTTTTTTTTTAATTCTTTTAAATTTTAAATAGTTTGTGGTTGGTGTAGTACCACATACCTACAATAGTAGGTATTCTTTAGTTGCTGACCTAGTATAGCGTTATTTGGTGTCGGCCGAATCCTAGTTGTTGGCTTGTGATGTTAGATACAAGCTGCGGATAACCTCGGCCTCTCCGCTACTTTTAGCTAACTTCACAGCCGACAACAAGTTTGATTCGCTCTGTACCGCTTTACTAAAGATACCTACTTACTACACTCTATTAAATTTAACTTGATCTCTGCGACAGCTGTCAGAAAAATCACGCCTATGAAGTTCTGAATTTCTTAATAGTACAGACAGTACCTGTCAATGTCATACTTTATGGGCATTCCGATTAGTGATGGGCGACGAATGATCGTGACCACAGAGTTTTAGATAGAGTTTTAATTAAAATATCTATAGTTTATACTGACGATATTTTAAATAAAACTTGATTTACCATTAATTTTACTGTATATTTTAATATCATAACATTGACTGATTGACATATGACTGAAGCATGGATTTAGTACCTATACAAAATCCTTGGACTGAAGTATAAATTTTAATTTTCAAAGAAGTAGGTATAAGACATTTTTATTAAAATTATCATTGAAATTATGTAAAACATCATGCTGAAAGTATTGAAATATTTTTTGTATTATATTTTGATTTAAATTTGACAATTTTAAAATGTATTCATATGTCTGAAAGGCAAGTTTTTCAACTGGGATTATGGTTTTTAAGTTATCGGCGTCGTGGAATCCTGTTGTCAACAAATGTAAATCGCGTAGTGTAGGTAGAAGAACATTGTTAGATACCGTCAGTGTTGTGTGTCGTAGTGACAATTTTGCAAGTTCAAATTGAATTGGCGGTACCAGCTGTTCCACATTCCAATCTACCCGTGACCACGGTCGATGCAACTCGGCCGAAACGTTGAGATGAGAAGGTATTTATTTATCTCGTAATTTTAGTGCGCGATTAGTCCCGTAGTATATAATAATAAGGCAAGTTTTGGCATGATCACTTTAAAAATGAACCACCTTGTTAGTATCTAAAACTTATGAATAAATGATTATGAATTATGATACTAATATCACACTATATATCAATCATATTACCTTCTTCCTGACATAGTACTTCCTATGCCATGATTGAAGGTGTGTGACCTTCACCTTTCATAAGCTTTTCTTTCATAATTATATTCCCCAACCGTCTATCTTGGCTGATTTTAACTAGACAATCTCAATATAATGGAGCATTTTGCTAAATAGTCTATTTAAACTAGCAGTTCTCCAAAAATTAGACATCGCGACACATATCTGTTAACTTTGTTAACTGAATCTTCATACAGGGTTATTTGATTACCCTGTACTAAGCGATTCAGACAAAAATTTAGCAAAGGTGATTCAGACCATCGTTAAGAACAACGTTTACTATGGGGTCAACACAAAATTCGAGAAAAAATCATCTGTATCATACAAAACAGCAACTTGGAATCTACAAAATGTATGAAACAGCAACAGCTGATTTTTTTCTCGAACTTTTTGTCTCAGTGGTCTAAATCACCCCCTCTCGGCGTAGTACGGGGTAAACAAATAACCCTGTAAATTTGTTCTTGAACAATTTTGTTCATACCTACTTGTAAATCTTGTTTGGATTTAAATATTTAACAATCTTGCCTAATATTAACGAAATCGGGTGATAAACAGCGATAAAATTTTTGAGGGAAATTACAAGAAATTAATTCTAAAAACCGCCGAAGCCGTAGTGGTCTAGTGGTAATTACACCCGCCTTGCAATCGTGAGGTCGTGGGTTTGAATTGGAATTTATGTACGGAATTTCACACCACTGGCTTTTCGGTGAAGGAAAACATCGTTAAATGACCTGTATAAGTCCGTAGAAGAAATTCGATAGCGTATGTGAATCCATCAACTCGCACTGGGCCAGCGTGATAAATATGGCCCAATCAGACTTTGTGGGTAAGCCTACGTCCTGCACTGGACTATTAAAAAGGCTGGTACAAGTACAATTGTAAAAACCAAAAATCCACCGTCAATTTGCGTTGTTATAAAAGTTTTCCAGCGCTACATCGCTACTAAATATATATGCGTATCATGTAGAGTTGTAGACCAAAGTACCAAGTGGCGTGTACCCGTAAAAGGTTTTTTGTGTAGCGCGCGGGTTGTTCCCAACTACAGCGAATGTTTTTTCAGTATATCGTACATGGTTCCTTTGGGATCGTATATTAATAATATCAGGGTTGAAAAGGGGTATTTGTTTTCGGAGGTTTTTTTGGAAAAAAGTCAGGAAATATCATAAAGAAGTTACATATCGCGGTTATATACTTTTTTACTACGGGACTAAAGTTTTACGTATTATAATTTGACAGTTATAACAAAAAATAGCCAAATAATAGTTTCACAGCGTTCAACGGTCTTTTTCAGGTCGCGAGTGCTAGCGCGCGGAGCCGTACATCGCAATCATTAACTTAATGCTGTCAAAACTATAGTCTTTATTACTATCAAATTACGTGGGTTCAGTAACACTATTTAAATATAAAATGGGGCGGTATATAATTAGGTATTATGTCGTGTAATTATTTTTCTAACAAAAGATTTTTAAATTAAACAATAGCGCATTGCTCTAATTCACCATTGTTAGGCAACGAATTACCCACACGTTGCGATTAGTCCATACCTTTGAATATCCTGAAAATTTATGTTGGCACCAAAACATACTGACTTAACTGCCTCGGTGGCTCAGTGGTTAGTGACCCTAACTTCTCGATCAAAGAGGCGTGGGTTCGATCCCCACCAGGGCAAATATTTATGTGATGAACAAAAATGTTTGCTCTGTGTCTGGGTGTTATTTAGTTACTATCTATATAAGTATGTATTTAAAAATATCTATATGTAGTATATCAGTCTCTGGCAGCCATATCACAAGCTTTGCTTAGTTTGGGGTCAGAGGCCGTGTGTAAGATGTCCCCTAATATTTAATAATATTTATATTTTATATAATCGTAATTCTGGGTAAAAGGGGGAGAAGTGTCAGAGGTGGAGACTTCAGCAAATATCATATGTGCATATGATATGTGCTAAAGTTTTAAACTACCACTGAGGACTAGCTGCCCGTTCTGGCTACGCCCGGTTACGGATAAGTTATAGCTATAAAACTTCGTATTCTAAATGATAGTGAAAACCGCAATCTGTTGTCTAGTTTTGGAAGATATAAGCTGATACACAGACAGACAAACAAAAATAGCGGATTTGCTTCATACTATGTAGTGATGCTGAGGTTTAAATCTCAACATCACTACATAGTATTAAATATGTGCTAAGACCTTAAGGTCGTACGTAGCACATATTTAATATCACCAGAGAGGAGGTTAAAAAGTTGCTAAAAATCAAGTGATTAATGGACGCTCCCTTTGGACAAACTATGTCGGGGCCTGCGGAGAGTTTTATGACGAGCTCTTTCTTTCGGTTGGTTTATGGCCGCGTTGTTTGCATTCGCAAATATCTGGGAAATAGATCTGGGCTTAGGGTTGCTATGTACAGGTTGGAATAAAAAGTTTTTATAAGTCTTTTATGTATTTCTCATAAAGAACACACATGCATTCACTTACAATGAGAACTTAACTTATTCTTAATGTCTAGATACAAAGGCAGCGTGCAAATACTACAATTTATATACAGATAACCGAAAGGTAGGTACCTACGTACTTTTTAACTATTAAATTGAACGCAGGAACCATCATGCGCGCCGCGGCATTCAGTGCTGGACGAGTCCGCGTGCTAGTGCTCCAATCTTGAAAAAGATCGCGAAATGCGATCGACACTGTAGTATTTATCTACTTAGTAGAGTGTGAGTAATTCCTGCGTGGGAATCAGCCAAGTACGAGTCAAACTCGCGCACAAAGGGTTCCGTACTGTATTGAAACCCCCCTGAAATATTCATTTTATTTTGTTTTTAGCATTTGTTGTTATAGCGGCAACAGAAATACATCATCTGTGAACATTTCACAACTCAGTTCTTGTCTAGCTATCTCGGTTCATGAGATACAGCCTGGTGACAGACAGACAGACAGACAGACGGACGGACAGCGGAGTCTTAGTAATAGGTAGTATTATTATATCTTCTTTGGTAATAGGGTCCCGTTTTTACCCTTTGGGTCCGGAACCCTAAAAGTCTGTTTAATTAGTTGAACTTCGTCAATTTTATTTAGTTCACTCATTGAAACGCTAAATGTAAAAATGCAAAAAATACGGCCCCAGAGTACTGTTAAAATGTGGGGAGATTTGAAACATAATTCACAGAGTCCCAGTCTGTACGGAACCATTAGTCATGCAGCCGCAGATGGCGCGGAAGGGTTCCCGACCCAAATACAAAAACAAATCGCTCGTTCCGACTGCACGCTGCACGTAGTCTGTAAAAAGGCCTCGGTATTTTTCGAAAACTTTTCGGTCAATTATGAAGCTTTATTCAAATAGCCGTGGTGGTCAAGAGGTAGTGACACCCGCCTTACAATCGTGAGGTCGTAGGTTCGAATCCCCGGTCCCGTACCAATGAGTTCTTTGGAATTTATGTACGGAATTTCACACCACGGGCTTTTCGGTGAAGGAAAACATCGTGAGGCAACCTGCGTATGTCATTAGAAGAAATTCGATGGCGTATGTGAATTCACCAAACCGCACTGGGCCATGGATATGGCCCAGTCTCTTCGTGGGTAGGCCTACATCTTGCAGTGGACTATTAAAAAGGCTAGTACAATACAGTACAGTATTCAAATTTAGGTACCACTGGAGTACTCCTAATATTGCAAACCGCTTCTGGCATGTCGCTTAAAAGTAATTTCGCTAGTAAAGCTGCCTTCATCATCATCACCCACAGCTTTCTTTATCCCACTGCTGGGTATAGACCTCTTTCTTACCGTGCCATCGGCCTCGGTCCTGTGCCAATCGTGCCCAGGTTCGACCCGCGATTTCGACTATAGCTGCCTCATTCGTACCAAATGTAATGTACCTGCTTACCGGTTCTCCACAATAGCTACATACTCGTATACTGAATTTATTATAAACGAATTAAATATTGTACGTACAATTTCCAATATAAGAAAGAAACTTACATAAAATACGTGTCGACTTATTTTTTCTTCTCAGCCATAGAACATTTACTGTTAAACATAGGCCTGTCCTTTAGATTGCCAATATAAATGGTTGGAAACTAATTGCATCCCGCACGATCTAGCAGTCCTAATGAGGTTATCTCTTTATCTTGTATGTGGATATCCTACGGCGCATTTGTAAGTACATCTTTTATTTTTAATTTTTTTTCGTACAGAAATAAACGGAGAAAAAAAAACGGAACCCTTATAGGAACACTTTGCTGTCTGTCTGTTCGTCTGTGTGTATGTCAAGAATCTTTATCTCAAGAACGCGTAAAGATATCGAGCTGAAATTTAAACTGTATACGTATATCTATGATCTCTTGCAGTTGTGTAAAAGAAAAACTTCTCAGTTACCGTATAAAAAAGTTAGAGCCGTTTATGTCGTAAAAAACCGCATATTTCGATACTCACAAAAATCAAATCTACAGGGTACTTCCCGTTGACATATAACTATGATTTTGGCGAGAAGCAGAAGCAGAGTATAAATCAATCTGAAAACTGTACATTTTTATTTAAATCTCAAGAAAAATAGGGCCTCAAAATTCACAAAATATGGGTTAAAAATTCAAAGTGAGTAAATCGTATCATGTAAGGTATCATATAAAAGAGCTTCGTTAGCACATGCTAAAACAGATTTTAAATTATTTTAACAATATGTATGATTTTAATGTATGACGAGAAAAGTGAAAAAAAAGAAAAAACTTTTTTGTCGATGATATATTATAGAGATTTTAACAACTTACTTCCCAATCTCGCACATGTCCGGTTTTTTTTTATTTGCATTTATAATTTTAATTTTTTAATAAATAATTAGGTGCCACAAAACTATAGTAAGTTTGTCGCGGCACAAGTTGTTTATATGCTCAAAATGTATTGTTGGGCCAACCAGGTAACAAAATATGATCCGACATGGTCGTAGTCGGGTTGGCTCCAACCAAATCGGAACGTCTATGAAGACTTTAATGGATTAAAAGGTACGCATGTTTCGCTGGTCCTTATCTGCGACAAGGACGGGGGTTGGAAGACAAATGTGGCAGCGCTAAGCCCGCCTGAGTTATTGCGCGACTTCCGGCAGCGGGGTTTGTCAACAACCGCCTTCCGGTTCGTTTACGTCCTAATAATGAAGGCAAATAACGGTAAAGCAAACATTCATAGATGTTTACAGGGAAGAATTCGAGCATGAAGCGTACATATTTGCCTTATGTTTCTATTGAATAAGCTCTTAATTTTAACAAATTACTGTCATAAATGGAAATAAAAAAGAAACAATTAATAAATCTGCCCTTCTACCGCCTAAGCAATAGCAATCGTAATAGCAATCGTTCATGAGTTCATTTTAGTCATTTGGCACCGCCTATGTGACGTTAGCCATCAATTGCTTTGCGCGGATTGCGAAAGCAATCGTTGAATGAACAACTTTGATGGCTATCGTCACATAGGCGGTGCCAAATGACTAAAATGAAGTCATAAACGATTGCTATTACGATTGCTATGGCTTTAGACGGTAGGGGGGTCAGACCAGTATGAGTTCTTCACTTGAGAACTTTTTGATCCGATCGTGCATCAAGTTTGTTTGCCAAATGCCAATCAACTTACTAATCCGTTAGACTATGTCTGAAGCTTTTTTCTTTGTATTCAGAGACTTCGTGCATAGCCCTCAGTAGCTCGTTGGGCTACTTGGACCTAATTATTTAAATAGTAAGATTTATTATTAGATTCGGAGTTAAATAGTAAGATTTATTATTACTTCCGGATCAAAGAGGCGTGGGTTCGATCCCCACCAGGGCAAATATTTGTGTGATGAACATAAGTGTTTGCTCTGTGTCTGGGTGTTATTTAGTTACTATCTATATAAGTATATATTTAAAAATAAGTATATGTAGTATATCAGTCTCTGGCAGCCATATCACAAGCTTTGCTTAGTTTGGGGTCAGAGGCAGTGTGTAAGATGTCCCAAAATATTTATTATTTTATTTTTATTTATTTCATCTCATTGACCGAGCGTAAGTGAGGTCTCAGAGTCTACTAGGACGAGCCGGCACTTGGGTGTACGAGTATGTTTGTATGTATATTTGTTCGACGATAACTCAAGTACCGCTCCACCGACCGATCTCCATGAAACTTAGCATGAACGTAGTTTATATTCATGTCAAATATGAGCATCTTCTGTTTAGTGGTTGCGAAGATACGAGGGCCGTGGTAAAAAGAGGCAAAACAGCGCCACTTTCTGCGGGAGTTGCGGATCACTATTTTAAACATTTTACCGAATGTTCTATGTCCTTCAACATTTGTTTAAAATAAATCGCTAACTTTAATACAAATATTGTTAAATTTTTTTAAATCCCAGTAGGTATATATGATATAAAATAGGAATAGCGCGAGGACCAAGTCTGGGGCGGACTACTAGTATTACTTAAATTGAGCAGCCGTTGTAGAGTCTCACTAAAACTGAAACCTTTTGATTTTATAAATAATCGACTGCCTCGATGGCTCAGTGGTTAGTGAACCTGACTTCTGGATCGAAGAGGCATGGGTTCGATCCCCACCCAGGCCATGCATTTTTGTGATGAACATAGGTGTTTGCTCTGTATCTGGAGTGTTATTTAGGTACTATCTATGTAAGTATGTATAAGCGGTGTATCAGTCTCTGGCAGCCATAAGGCAAGCTTTTCTTAGTTTGCGGTCAGAGACCTTGTGTAATATGTCCCCTAATATTTAATTATTTTCATAATCAGTCCTAGTCGAAACGATTCTTTTTAACCAATGAGTCTGCAAAGAAAAAAATAATCAAAACGTCTGTTGCATGATTTTAAACAAAGATAAAAATACTAGGAAACGCAATACTCAAAGTAAATTAAATGGCGCTAAATTAATTTGAAGATTTTTTAAATTCGTTGCAATACTAGTACTCATTATCATAGCGAATTAACACAAACGTGCAGTGTAGGTTTGATTTCGCGATATCGTATGTAAACAAGAGATTAGCGACATCGAGCTGCTATCGCCGCCTGTATCAGATAGATAAGCTAAGTTATTGTACGGCATCACTACACAATGTAGACAAGTAGGTAAAATATGTAAAATAAAAATAAATATTTTGGGACATCTTACACACGGCCTCTGACCCCAAACTAAGCAAAGCTTGTGATATGGCTGCCAGAGACTGATAAACTACATATACTTATTTTTAAATACATACTTATATAGATAGTAACTAAATAACACCCAGACACAGAGCAAACACCCTGCCCTGGTGGGGATCGAACCCACGCCTCTTTGATTCAGAAGTTAGGGTCACTAACCACTGAGCCACCGAGGCAGTCACTGAGCCACCGAGGCAGTCAAATGCGGATCTATAATCTGCGATTCATATAAAAATAGTTGCTTATGTTTCTCGAAAACAGGACAAATTCAAAACAAACCACCTGCAAATATACTTGGCACAAACAACCATAAGCGAATACATACACACATTTCAATCACACACACAACACACGTACACACACCCCCTCTCACACACCACCTCTGCGAACCCTGACTCTTAGCAAAGAAGAAATAATAATACTACGTAATCTTACGTACTCTTACTCTTACACACACACACACACACACACACACACACTTTTTAGTTATTTTTCTTATTAAAAATGTCTATATATCAAAATGTTTTGTTGTAATTTTATTAGCCGCACCGTACGTATAGCTGTTAGTATTAGAAATGTAAGCACCCCTGAGTCGGGCCCTGCGATACAGTCATCCTAGTGCAGGGGCCACCGGTATTTTTGTAACTCTGTAGAATCTTCTGCTAATTAAAACATTATGTTACTAATTTATTGTGTTCCTTTTTTGTTATTATGTATAATACTTATGTTTTTTATTTATTTCAAATAGGTTTGCGTTTGACTACACACTGCCTGATGTTAAGCAGATATCCGGTCTAGGATGTAACACGCTTACCTAGATGATACCTATTTACTCGTTATAAGTTTAACGTGTCTGTATAGCTGTGTGTCTGTGTATATGTCTATAGTATCGTAGCTCCCAAAAGGATGAACCGATTTTCGTTTAGTTTTCTTTTTGTGTCGTTTTATGAAATTCTTTTCAGCCGTTTAAAAATCATCAGCTCCTATCTAGTTAGAAATGTAGCCACAATTAATCTGCCGCCCATTAAACTAGTGTATTAGGGGTTCTTGTACCGAAATATTTATACCGAATCCCCTAACACCCATCAGGGGATTCGGTATAAGAACCCCTGATCGTGGATCAGCCTATGATCCACAGAAGACTGTGAAAAAGTCGGTACAGTGGCTTACGATCATAATAATTTGGTACATTATAACGAATCACTATTTTCTACAACTTTGGTCAGAGTGCCGAGTTTTTCAAATCAAATCGAATTACTTTTACGTCGCGTTCACCGAACGCCTCGAACACACACTCGAGCCTATTGACACACACACTTGAGTTAACCAACCACAGATGTTGCCGCGCTTGTGTTCGATCGGTTTGGCGCTCGTTACATTAACGAAAAAAAACTCACAAGTTGCTGTTCAGGTTTTTATATGTGACACTAGATGGCGCTGTGCCATTTCCATAGAAATCACAACAAACGTTAACACGATCGAGCAGATTTTAAACATAGTTAAAAACTCCCACTCGGCCCTCTATATATTCGAAAATAATATATATTCGAGTATATTGTTATGTGAGCTTCGTCGAAGATAAAATTATTTAACTGCTTATTCTCATAAACACATTAATTCAATTATCTGAAAGTTTCCTGAACTCTCGAAGACTTTGTTAACTCAATTGTTACAAGAATTTTCAGATCTTGTTTGGGTGCCTTAGGTTTTACATAATTGTTTTGATCCTCTTCTTTGTCCTCTTTATGATCGGGCAAAAAGATTTTTTTATATGTACAATACAAAAATTTAACAAACGCCACAAAGAATAACAAAAGTAACAAAGAGAGGCGATCTTATCGCTATTTGTAATCTCTTTCAGACAATATTATCTGGATAGTTGGATTTTAGCCGTAGTGGTCTAGTGGTAGTAACACCCGATCTGCAGTCGTGAAATCGCGAGTTCAAATCCCGATCCCGTAGCAATGAGTTTCTTTGGATCTTATGTACGGAATTTCACCACTGGCTTTTCGGTGAAGGAAAACATCGTGAGGCAACCTGCATACGTCCGTAGAAGAAATTCGATGGCGTATGTGAATCCACCAACCCGCACTGGGCCAGCGTGGTCGATATGGCCCAATCATCCTTCGTGGGTAGGCCTACGTCCTGCAGTAGACTATTAAAAAAAGGCTGGTACAGTTGTATTTTAAATTCTAAAAAAAAATGGGCTGAGATTCTAAGTAATGAGTATGTACAACTCTGTAAGGTCATCAGTAAAACATGGAGTCTGGCAAAGATTGACCAAAGAAGGAGACCTATGTCATACGGTCTAACTAAGCTGTTGATTATGACACTAATTTGCTTTCCGAATAAAACATTCAATAGTATGTTATGAGCTAATGTACTCTTTTTCTATCATTTACTAATATATCTGCTATTACAAAGCCAAATTTTCCAACAATAAATTATCACAAGGACGATAAAAATTGTAGGTGTTCTGTATAAACTAAGTTGTTAAATTAACGATTGAATTAAAGAGTCTTCATTAATAAAGCCATAAAAATACACACCATAAATGCTACAAAATTTATAAACGCACTTAATTATATTAAATCTCAGCTTAATTAACAAACTCTCATAAAAACCTAAAAAACAATCTAATAACAAAATTATCAAACCTTGTAAGCAATATAAAACTCCAATATAGACACATCAAAGAGTACCCGAGCTTCGTACACATTGAGCTTGTTATCCGCGCCGCAAGAGGGCGCTCGAGCAAACTTGAACATGTGAAAAGTTGTAATATTCCACCATATTACACCCTTTGATCATTAAAGCCGTACGACGACATTTGTGCAGTGACGGCTATTTACGTCGATACAGTGATATAATTCAATACTTGTGAACACGTGACCAAAATACTGCTTTGCACAAAAAGTTAGCATTGCTCTCCTGCGTGCCGATGATGGGGCCACCATTTTGGGAACTGGCTTTTAGACTAGAACATTACATTGTCACCTACATATATTATTATTCATTTTCCAAATTGAATATTTTTTCATTTGTTTTAGGATTGTAAGTATATTGAAGTTCATAATTTTAACATTTACTCATACTTATGACACATAGGGCAGTGTGTGGGCAAACACTCAGGGCAGTGTTTTAGGCCCTTTATTATTTTTAATTTATATTAATGACTTCCCAAACGCTATTGACCACCAAATGACATTATTTGCTGACGACAGCACTATTTTATTTATAAAAAACAAACATGACGAATTAGAATCTGACATAAAATCTACCTTGACATCGCTTTTGAATTGGTTAAATAATAATAATTTAAATATTAATTTTGACAAAACTCATTTAATGGACTTTAAAATAAAACAAAATAATTTGCCGAAATTGGACATAAATTATGAAGGTCACAAGGTTATTGACGTGGAATATACACAATTTCTAGGTTTGACAATCGACAATAAACTGACCTGGACAACTCACGTTGACAATGTTTCTAAAAGGTTACACAAATTTGCTTATGCACTTTTTCATCTTAGAAAAGTAGTCAATGAAGACGCTTTGCTAACGGCTTACTACGGACATGTCGCGTCAATACTCCGTTACGGGGTAATGTTTTGGGGTAATTCTGTGGACCACCTCAAAGTTTTTAGAGCCCAAAAACGCTGTATACGGTCGATTTGCGGAATAAAAAAGGAAGATTCGTGTAAAAAACATTTCACTCGGTTAAAAATCTTAACATTACCCTGCCTGTACATTGGTGACATTGCCATGTTCGTAAAATCCCGACCTGAGCTCTTTAAAATGTGGCCTGTCGGAGGTAGACATGAGGGTAATGTGTATTGTTTACCATCAAAAACTGCTTTTCTTAATAAAAGTGTGTTCTGCATGGCATCTATCATTTATAACAGGATACCAAAAGTCATTCGATGCAAACAGGACTTAAATATATTTAAGAGCCATTTAAACAGTTTATTAGTTGATAAAGCCTATTATAATGTAAATGAGTTTTTAAATGACAAGACTTTGAATGACTATAAATTGAAATTATAATACGTATCCCGACATTATTAATTCTGACATATATAATTAATTAAATCCATTTGACATTTGTTTTAACCTTACCATGTAAACGTCTGTACGCCTATTTAAGGTAGAAACTAGAGAACATCATATTAAATTTAAGATCTTTGTATAATTTTACCTAGTTTTACAGACAAATAAATCATTGTTTCATTGTTTCATAAATCAAAAACTTAACTGCCATTTATCACAATTAAAAAATATGCTTTGTGTTGTACTGAAACTCAATATTAACATCTATTTTTGAAACTTGATGTTAGATTTAAATCAACACAAACATTAAACTCGGCTTTTATACTCAGAGTGCAATCATGTCTACCACTTAAATAGTGCCTTTTGATGTCAACAGCTTTGAATATCTACTTTGATTAATTTCTATGAACAGATTTCTCGTTTTTTCAGTAAGCTTTATTTGCAAATAATGGTTGTCTGTACAGTCAATTTACGGACGTAAATTACGCTAGACGATAATGTTACGTGATAACGTCATAAGAAAATATTTTTGAATCAACAACTAAAAATAGGCCGGACTCTGAGGCCAATCGTGCCTCTCTATCGCTTGTACTGCGCTCTCATTTGCACGCTCGGCTCAGGCGGAACATGACACTTTTTCGTGGGAGCAGCCGGCGTTCATTGATTTAAAAGACGTCATCACGTCAAAAAGAAGAGATTCAGAGTCATATGATCGGACAACTGTTACTACGGGACCCATTGCGAAATTCCCAAATGACATATCCACTTATGATTTTTATCGACAATCGCTATATACTTGATTACCTTGGTAGCTCAGTGGTTAGTGGCCCTGACTTCTGGATTAAAGAGGCGTGGGTTCGATCCCCACCCAGGGCAAATATTTATGAGATAAGATAAGATATATTTATTGGCCTTATAACTACATACGTTACACTAGGCAAGTCAAATTTACAATTCTAACACAATGCATACGATTAAAAAATAATAACAAAAAATAAAACAAAACTTAATAGATTAACAATAACAATTAGGTAGATACAATTATTTAAAAAAAATAGCAAAATTTAAATTTGGAAAGTTATACTAGGGCTTAAAAATACTAATATACTAAAAAATTTAATATGTGATGAACATAGGTGTTTGCTCTGTATCTGGGTGTTATTTAGGTACTATCTATATAATTATGTATTATATTTAAAATATTTATAAGTAGTATATCAGTCTCTGGCAGCCACATGACAAGCTTTGCTTAGTTTTGGGTCAGAGACCGTGTGTAAGATATCCCCTAATATATATTTATTTACTTATACAGATCTGTCCTACACTAACTTACTGTTCTAAGATATTATTTTTTAACAAAATATATTTTAGTAAACCTTACGTACTGTGCCGTTCAGTACATCGTGCAAGGATCTCAGGCGGGGCGACTTCAAAAGAACTCAAGTGTAAGGGAAAATGATGACACGGTGCAAAAATATAATATCGGCCTTTTGTGCGGCTATTTTTATACTTTAAAGAAAAGCTTGCACAGGCGTCACTGGCCTTTTCTTTTTTCTTTTAATCCTGGTTTGAGTATCGGGATTGTCTGGGATTAAAGCTTATTAAATTGAACTGGTGATTAGGATTAAGAAATTTGTTTCTAGAAATAACAAAGGCCAGAATCTATCGCAATTAGATGCCATTGATTGACTGCCTCGGTGGCACAGTGGTTACTTTGATTATTAACTTGTAAATAATCTAAGAGTGGTTAGTGATCCTGACTTCTGGGTCAAAGAGACGTGGGTTCGATCCCCGCCTCCCTGTGTCTGGGTGTTATTATCTGTAACAGTATGTATTTAAAATATGTATAGGTAGTCAGTCTCAGGCAGGATATGGCATCACAAGCTTTGCTTAGTTTGGAGCCAGAGACCGTATATAAGATGTCCCCTAATATTAAAAAAAAACTGTGTATGAACAATCCTGTGCTTAGGACTTTTTTCATTGCGATAAAAGTCAGGTTATAGTACTGTACTGTACTGTATCATCCTTTTCAACAGTCCGCTGCAGGACGTAGGCCTACCCACGAAGGGTGATTAGGCCATTTCCACCACGCTGGCCCAGCGCAGGTTATAGTATGCAGAAATAATCAATTATGGGGGCAAAAGTCCGAGAACATGTGCTATTCTGGAGAATTCATTCTGGAGAAAGTCCAAAAAGCATTCTTAAGATTTCTATATAAGAAACATAGTGGTTATTATCCATTTTTATAATGTATATAATATAATATACCCGACAAAATTTTTGCTTGGCCAACTTGGCTACAATTCCATAGAGGTAAGAAAAATTTTAGACCAGCTCCTTACCTGCTGCAAAGTCCTTCGAGGGTCAATTGATTCGATTGAGCTGCATAATTTGCTGTGTGTCTTGTTTGTACCAGACGAGCCTGGTGTACCGTCTAACAGACGGGGTCGGCCACTTAACCTTTTCTACGTTGACCATGGTCGTACTGTTGCACGCTCTATGTCGCCTCTGTTGCGCTCTCGCACTCACTTCAATGCACTCTTGTCTGCCACCACTGATTGCGATATTTTTGACAAATGGAGATCGATTGTAGCCGTCCTCACGGCATACAGTGAAAATCTCACTGACCAGTGGGATCGAAATATGTGAGCTGATAGTTCATTTGCTATCGAAGAAATGTAAATTTGTGACATTGCATCTAATTTTGACATTGTATCTGCTGATGTTTTGTTTGACATTTTATAATTTTATTTTTTTAATGATGATAATTGACACATGTTTATTTAATTTTTAATCTTATTTTTCATTCCGTATTGTGTATTTTTTTTTTCATTTATTGTTCTGTTTAAATTTTTTCTTTTTAATATTGTGAGGCAAATGTTATTGATTCTGGTCGTTTTTACCTCAGTAAAGAAATTTTGTATCTGTGACAATTAAGGACACCATCAAAGTAATAGTAAGTAAATTGTAAGTACAATGTAGGTGTCTTCAAATCTCGAGTAAATAGGTACCATCTAGGTAAGCGTGTTACATCCTAGACCGGATATCTGCTTAACATCAGGCAGTGTGTAGTCAAACGCAAACCTATTTGAAATAAATAAAGAACATAAGTATTATTTTAAGCCCTCTCTTATTGAGGGGTTAAAATATAATACGTAACTCAAAGTTTATATTGTGTAATTCATGAATTAAGTGCCTTATATATGTCATCTTTGTAACTTTCTATTAGAATTTCTCTAAGTTTTGCATGAACTTATTGCTCTCGAAATAGAACTTTAACGACATGTAAAATACTACTAGTAACTGTGCATAATTGTTATTTTATAGTGTTAAATCACTACATACAAAGTAGCTTCACGCTGTTTGTCTGTCCATATCCATGCTTATATCTTTAAAACTGCGCAAGGGATTTTGATTCAGTTTTTTTTAATAGAGTGAGTCAAGAGGAAAGTTTAAATGTATAATACACTTGTGCAAAGCCGGGGCGGGTCGCTAGTAAATAATATTTGAAATTGAATTGAGTTAAACTGAAAAGAGCAAAATGTCATTGCCATCTCATACGTGTCTACACCGGATGGCGCTTTCAAGTTGTAGCTTTTCTCAACTTTGAAAACTTATTTAAACTTATGCTGGATTCCAGTTTCTATTGTCACTCATATGTAGAAATTGTTATATTCAATCGACAACTTTGAATCGATTTCCATATGTTAGACATGTTACAGTCGAAGTTTAAGTAAACCATGTCACCTCGCTCGCCGATCGAACTAAGTTGTAGGTCCTAGTGTCGCTGTATTTGATACGGTAGGTATACCTATAGTATCTTATTTTAATGTTTTTAAGACAGTATTGTACATAATTATAACGTAATTTTTTAAGTATAATTTTTTTTAAATTCTTAAAAAACAATCAAGCTGTAATAAATTTAATAGTTATTTGTTATACAAGAGTGCAAGGTTACTTTTTAACCGCGTGCTCAATTTTGATGAGCAAGCAAAGAATTCAAAAATTACAATTTTGAGGGTTAGCGAGGGAATCAAAAGAGCATAAGGTGAAAAATCTTTGCACTTGAGAGCAACACGTAACTTTTCAGCCCACCTCAACGAGGAAATGACTCAAGTCTACAAATCGTACTGTTTCAAATACTTCTCGCGTAATTGTTGAGGGAAAAGCTCCGTTGCGTATTATTAACAGCTTCAGTCAATTCTGTTGGCATCAAATAATCGTTAGAGTCACTCATTTTAGGTTTATCACTTGTTTTCTAGTTTCTTGTTTTTAGCCATTGAAGTATAATACACGAGAACTGAAGATTGTTGTCTATGACGACGTCAGCCAACTGCCGGCGTACGCCGGCAAAGCGCGCCGACCGGCCTTAGTCGCGATTAAACAAAATGGTTGAATATATCAGACGTCAAAATATTATTCAAAAAATTAAAAATAGGGTAATGTGTAGTCAAAACCTTTTAATCTCGTTCCCAATTTCTTCATAAAGCTTCTGGAATTTATTTTCACAAGTAAATACGGTTTACACTATTCGTATTAATTGAAACTATCACATAAAATATTATGATTTTGAAAGCAAATAATTTTACAGTTGGTGATGCCAGGTGAAATATGATTTTGTTTCCCCATAATTATGGGAGATTTCGACTAATCGATAATTACTTTTTGATACTATAGGATATCCGCAGACGAAATACGTAAAGATAACGATAAATAATGGATAAAACCCATTAGAATATTACGAAAAGAAACTGACTGGATAATAATAGTAAATAGTGAAATAGTAAAATTACAATAGATAACAATATAACTTCAATAAATACTAAAAATACAAGAGTACAAAGATAATAACAAATCCGGTAGCTAGATTAATGGATGGCATAAACGTCTACAGCGATTTTAAATAATACTAATAATCATTACTATTTTTATAATTATTGATAGTTAGAAAAAGCGCGCGCTGCGTTGTATAGGTATGTATAAGTGACACAGACTGCACGCGGGTCGTGCGGGGTACGTGGTAACTAGTAGTAAGAACTTGCGAACTCGGGCGCGGGTGGCGGTGTGGCTATGCTAGCTGTTAGTCTGCTATATTTATAATTGTTTATTGTTTATTATAATTGTTTACTCCAACGGTTCCAGAATAAAAAAAACATCACTGCAATTTTCAAAACAATATATTTATTGTAGATTCTTCATGCAATGCTTTCGAATTTTCTTAAGGAATGTCCTGTCGTACAATATGACACGTTTTTGATAATTAAGTATTATTATGGCGATAATTATTTTAATTGTCAAGAACGAATAAATATTGGTCGAATAAATGAACAAAATATTCTTTGTATTATAACTTTATTCATAATTACATCATATTATATTTGATTTTGATTAATGACTCAAATTCATAATGTTATTACTAAAACGTTGATTATTAAAAATATCGGTTTGTATCACTGACATTGAGAAGATATCGTAACATTTTGGGGAAATTTCAATCTAATGAACTGGCACCCTAAGTAGGCATTGTCCGACTAAATATAAAAATGTTGCTGTTTCTGTCTTTTTCAACGTCTAACCGTACTTTAGCAACTAGTGTAACAGGGATAGAGATATGATTATTTGATTACCTACCAACGATATTCGGGCGGTTAATGTGTCGCCATGCCTAGCAACGCAGTTGTTTGAGTCTGCTTATCTAGACATTAAACATCATTGTTTTTAGCATAACGTTTTAACAATATAACGTGAAAAGAAAAAGGCGCGCGTAAAGCAAATTAAAAAAAGAAGGTTCCAAGTCTGAGTTTTTAATAAATTAAAAAAGGTTGTATACTAAATTCGGTCACATGGCGGTAGAATTAAATTGGTTTCATGATGTTTTGAATTCAATTTTTATTTTATTTTATCCGCTAGGCTAGCGAATAAGAACGGCTTTTGCACTTAGATATCGAAGAGCAAAAATACTCTTTCCGAGATGGAGAGATGAAAATCTATCTATCCATTATTCAATCCCAAAACAATATCTACAAACAGACATACTGTAAAGAAAAATCAAACAACTCGGCAGCTGTGATGTTCTCTACAAGCTTCGAATAATCCAATCCCGTCTGAAGCTCACTTCACAGCAGCCAAGTTGTTTGATTTGGCATATACGTAGGTTGCATGCGAAGTTGTATGCGTATTGTGTGGGTTGTGTGTGGGACGGGTTATCGAAGGGCCAAACTTCCCGTGAAATGACATTTGGAAGGTCCTAAACGGAAATTGGTTAAATTCAAACTTCGGGGTTCTGTTTGCGAAATTTTTGATGACCTAAATAATTCATTTCATCAAATATCTACATTTGAATGACGGATTTATATGGAGTGTTTCTTTAGACGACATTGTTATGCTCACGCATATTATAAATCAATCAATAAATTTCAATATTGGGCCGACACTCAGATTGCAAAAAAAATGTTCCTTATATTTTGAGTAATAATTGTGATGGAGAGAACCGGAGAAGGTACTCAATTCTACGCGTATATATATGTTTATATTATATATTTTTTTTATGTATAATCACACATAACTTTTCATAGTTATCCGATTTCAATAATTTTCTTTTTTTATTGGAAAGAATATACTTCGAGATTGATCCCATTTAAATCTTATCGCAATCGGCGGAGCCATTTTTGATGAATCAACAATAATGTGAAAAATTCTACATCGATCCGTGCGAAATATTCGCAAATTCTGTACAAGGGTGAAGTCGGTCATGCTATTTTTTGCAAAAAAATCCTACTAATATTATAAACGCCAAAGTTTGTGAGGATGGATGGATGTTTGTTACTCTTTCACGCAAAAACTACTGAACGGATTGAGATGAAACTTTGCAATAATATAGCTTATATATCAAAATAGCACATATAGACTATAAATTATAATGATATTGAAATCTATGTTTTGAATTAATATTTAGTGTATTTCCGCTATCTTGTTGTAGGCAAATAAGTTTAAGGGCATTAAGTGCATTTATGGGAAAAAAAAAAACAGACAATTACTAATATTACAATAATCATACATTTAAAAACTTAATTTTACAAAATAGATAAAATAATAATAAATATCACTTATTTTCACTACACTCTTTATTATATATATTTTTAAAAATAATATGACAAAATATTGAAAACACTTCACTAATAAATAACACCCTTATTCTCACTGCACTACACACTGTTCGATACGTGTTTCGCCTCTCAACGAGGCATCTTCAGGACGTGTTGACTCTTCGAGGTCGCTCGCAAGAATGGCTCCGCGCCGCGCCGTCACCCCTTATATACTACCGCCCGCTGCCTGTGTACGGTGCGTCATCACGTGATTGCGTCATACTTGACTCACCCATGAAGCATCGCAGCAACGGGGATGTGACGGTAGTTTGATCGTTCAGCAGCTCGTTGTCTCTGTTTTGATGTTTCATTATCTCTAAATGCTCCAAAACGTTTAGGCGAAAACCTTTTTCACATACATGTAAAATTTGGAAAGTGTGGTTGTTTTCCAAAGTGTGGCTTGTTTCCAGTAAATGTTTCGCAAAATTTGATTTCTCTGGGTGATTGTTTCTACATGCAGCTAAGTGTTCTTTGTAACGGGTATCAAAACTTCTTCCAGTTTGTCCCACGTAAACCGCGTCACATGTATCGCAGGTTAACTTGTATACTCCTGATTTTTTGCTTTTCTCTAAGGAGTCTTTTCCGTTGCACATTCGTCTCGTGTTGTGATTAGTTCGAAATGCCACATGTACATCATTTTTCCGTAGTATTTTCGCAATTTTTTCTGACGTAGTTCCCAAATATGTCAAACTCCCGACGTATTTTGTTATTCTTTCGGGTGGGCATGGGTACAGCATAGATCTCGCCATGTTTCTATTCTTCTTTCTGATTAAACTGTCTATCATTTGCTTGCTGTACCCATGGGTTTTTTTTTTTCCATAAATGCACTTAATGCCCTTAAACTTATTTGCCTACAACAAGATAGCGGAAATACACTAAATATTAATTCAAAACATAGATTTGAAGATGAATTTCCGCAAAGTAACGCCTGATTCAATCAACTATAATGATATTGTGTCAAAAATCAAAGTATCATGCGGGCGAAGCCGCGGGTAAAAACTAGTAATCTTATGTAGTGCAAATTTTGTAAGAATATTTTTGTTTTGTGAGTTTAGCTTATTTTTTGTTTTAACAATCAACACTAAAGATGTCTTGTTATTTTTTATACTTGT
Organism: Hypomecis punctinalis; assembly: GCA_949316475.1. Taxonomy (NCBI): domain Eukaryota; kingdom Metazoa; phylum Arthropoda; class Insecta; order Lepidoptera; family Geometridae; genus Hypomecis; species Hypomecis punctinalis. Next base: position 355,188 of record OX438818.1, read on the forward strand.
TTATAAAGAGGAAACGCCTAAGCTAATTTTCATGATTCACTCTTCAATCGATTGCTCTTAGTCCGGCGAGTTTTACTAGACATGACGTTAGTAAAAATTTAATATGGCGACTGTACTGTACTTGTACCAGCCTTTTTTTAATAGTTCACTGCAGGACGTAGACCTACCTACGAACGGTGATTGGGCCATATCCACCACGCTGGCCCAGTGCGGGTTGGTGGATTCACATACGCCATCGAATTTCTTCTACGGACGTATGCAGGTTGCCTCACGATGTTTTCCTTCGCCGAAAAGCCAGTGGTGTGAAATCCCGTACATAAATTCCAAAGCAATCATTGGTACGGGACCAGGGATTTGAACCCACGACCTCACGATTGTAAGGCGGGTGTCACTACCTCTAGACCACCATGGCTTAGGATTGGACGTCATATTATGAAAATGAAAGTCAACAAACTATGTCAAGTGGGGTATCTTTGAATAGGTATTTAAAATCATTTTTAGCTCTCTCAATACCTTTTACGCAGTCTGGTTTTTAGATTTTTTTAATTATTTATTTGCGTTTTAATTATGTTTCATGGCATTTATGACAGAGTGCATCCTAGTGAAGAGCTATGAGTGCCCTATTTTATACGACAGTCCAAAAAGGATGTATAATTTTCGTACCATATCTCTTTGCTAAACATAATAATTGAAATCACGTCAATAATAATATGTTAAATATTATGTATTTAATACTTGTGTGTAACTCAGTTATAAAAATATTTTCACCGAGAGATTGTGGATAAGACGACTTTTCTAGCTTAAAAAAAACCTTTGAAACCGGCTTAAATTCAGCATCATATCGTTAAACGTTCAGCATCAATTCAATATTTTACCAGATTTTATATTTCACAAATTTATTCCCTCCCAAAACATAAATTCCCGTAATAGTAACGAGTTCCAAAACGCAGTTCAGAATTTCATTCACTTTGAGGATTTCATTTCATCAAAAATGCTGAACGCTTCTCGGGGAATGTACAGCGCTTTCCAATTAAGCTTTAGGAAAATATTCCAAATTTTGAACGAGCTCCAGGCTGCAAGCTAGATGTGTTAGCATTCTCGCTAATCCAACCCAACTCTAAATCTAAAACATAACGTAATAAAAAAAGTAAGTTCGTATAGGCCGGGTGGCTAGCCCTGGTGTCAGAGTTTTTAGGCCGCCTGAAGGCCTCTGACATGGCTAAACGGTTAAAACATAACGTAATCCTAGAAAACTATTAAGTACGTACCATTATGACTGCCTCGGTGGCTCAATGGTTAGTGACCCTGACTTCTGGATCAAAGAGGCGTGGGTTCGATTCTCGCCAGGGCAAGCATTTTTGTGATGAACATAGATGTTTGCTCTGTGTCTGAGTGTTATTTAAGTACTATCTATATAAGTATGTATTTAAAATTTGTCTATGTAGCATATCAGTCTCTGGCAGCCATATCACAAGCTTTGCTTAGTTTGGGGTCAGAGACCGTGTGTGAGATGTCCCCCAATATTTATTTATTTATTATACAGGGTTATTTCTAATCAATTAGCATCCTTTTAGGGGCTTATTCTGTGCATCAAAACTAACAACTTTTGTTCTAAGACTTCGGTCAAAACTCAAAAAAAAATATTTGAACATAGTAAAATATCGTTCACCCGCGACAAAATGTATGGAACAGCTGATTTTTTTTAAGTTTTGACAAAAGTCTTAGAACAAAAATTGTTAGTTTTGATGTACAGAATAAGCCCCTAAGATGATGCTAATTGATTAGAAATTACCCTGTATATATAAGAATGTAGCACTTATATTAGCGTAGTTTGACTAGGTGTCTGTCAGCGAGGACATTGCCATAGTCAGTCTTGGGATGGGTGACCGCGGGCGGCATTTACGACAGAGCGCTACCGCGAAACCCCCACTCATTTTTTTTTCTTATTTATTTGTCCGGAATATAACCACATAGGTACAATTAAAAGTACTGCCAAATAGCGAAGCGGTTTGTTGGCAGGATAGCACTCACGTTAGGTACATAACTTAGTAACTATGTACAAACGGATAGAAATGTATTCCCGTGTTATTATAGTCTATTGTTACTTGATATGAGATTCAATCAGGATTGGGTTTTCTGCAACTTGTAGCTTATATCACAGCAGCCAGGGAGTTGGATTTGGCCTGTACAACAGAGTGCCTGTGTAAATAATTTATAATTTTAATATTCATTCAAATGTAAAAGGATATGAAAATGTGGTAATACGCAGCATTGGGTTTTAATTAATTATTTTGTTTCTATCTGACCAGAGCAGATCCTTTATGAACATTTTAATTATTATGAATCAATCCAATTTATCTGTTTATTTGTAAACGTTGCGTAACTTTTACAAAAGTCATTGTATTATGAGAACTTTATAATTTGTAGGTATATATTAAACTTTAAACCTCAATGATTCCAGTTAACCGTTGTTTTTTTACCGATAATAAACCTTATGAAACCATAAACCAAATCGAAAATAAAAAAAAATACCTAATTGTTGCTTGAAATGTTGAATTGAAAATAAAATCGCTTATTCCGCGTTCTCGCTTCCACACTCGGCTCAAGCGGAACGTGACAGTGAGTCATGCTTTATCGGGCGTGCAGCCGGCGGTCATCGATTTATAAAACGTTAACACGTCAAAATCAATACTAATTTAAAAGTTAGCCACGCTATTTAACTTTCACGAGGAAAGATAGAAGTCTGAGGGGTTAGTCCGGGTTGATACGTAAATTGAAACTACAGCTGTTTCCGTATGGCTCTATACATTTTCGCACAGCGCCCCTGGCGGAAACGAGGAAGAACTACAGCCTTGGCCAAAAGTATTAGGCACCTTTAATCAAAATGCATGTTTACTACTTAACCAATAACCAAGTGCTTATCTTAAATGTCTTACCGGGGTCATAAATAATTTCTTAGAATATCAAACGGCTCTTTGTTAAAGGTCATAACACCTGGTGATCGAAAACAAAAGATTCGGTTTTCTTTCGGTCTTATTAGTCAATGTTTGGTCACTTGTGTTCTAGACTCTAACAAGTAAACAAGCTTTCATTTCTGTTGATGTGATTAAATTGACACCAAATTTTGTTAAAAATGCCAAAAATGAGTGAAATTAGTTTAGAAGATACAGTGAAAATACAGGGTGCCTAATACTTTTGGCCAAGGCTGTAAATGGAGCCACACGCGAACGTTAAAGTAAACTACGCAAAACCTGGACTTAGGGCTCTGAAGCTATTAAGATAATAAGAACATGATCAAACCAGTAATAAGTCAATAACAAATGACCTTAGAAACTGTCTAGACTATATTTATTAACAAGATAAATTATACTGAACTCAATATACGTAATTCAGTAATAATAAACGGATTAATCTGTAGAAATGGACCCGAACTAATCCGTTCTATCAATTTTCGTGCGCCCCACGGAGCAAATGTATTAATAACAAATGTCTTTGTTTCAGTTGCCCAGCTCACTTCACCGTAGACTGATAAAGGTAAGTCCTACTATGTCAGCTTTTGATCGAGCGTAAGTGAAGATCTCTGTTTGAACACGATGATTTTTGACCGACGAAACAGAGGAGGTTCTCAATTCGACGCGTATATATAGGTATACAGGGTTATTTCTAATCAATTAGCATCCTCTTAGGGGCTTATTCTGTACACCAAATTAACAACTTTTGTTCTGCGACTTTCTTCAAAACTCAAAAAAAGTAATTGTTGTTCCATAGAAAAATATCGTCCACCCGCGTTTTCTATGGAACGACAAAATGTTTTTTTGAGTTTTGACAAAAGTCGCAGAGGAAAAGGTGCTAGTCTTGATGTACAGAATAAGCCCCTAAAATATATAATAATAATATATTGGGGGGACATCTCACACACGGCCTCTGACCCCAAACTAAGCAAAGCTTGTGATATGGCTGTCAGAGACTGATATACTACATAATATATAGATATTATATTTCAAATACATACTTATATAGATAGTACCTAAATAACACCCAAACACAAAGCAAACACCAATGTTCATCAGAAAAATACTTGTCCTGGGTGGGGATCGAACCCACGCCTCTTTGATCCAGAAGTCAGGAAAAGGATTAGCATCCTATTAGCATTGATTAGAAATAACCCTGTATATATTTATGTATAACCCTGCATAACTTTATACGCAGTGGTCCGATTTCGAATTTTTTTTATTGGAAAGAGTAGAAGTTCGAAATTGGTCCCATTTAATTTTATCGAAATCGGCTGAGCCAATTTTGATAAATCAACAATAATATGAAAAATGCTACATCGATCCGTGCAAAATATTCGCGTATGCTGTACACGGTTAATCGGTCATACCATTTTTTGCGAAAAATAACTATTGAACGAGCCAACGAAGTGATAGAGATCTTTGTTTTGACGCGGTGATTATGTCTTCGACTGTCTAGATGTTGGTTTTCGTTTACAGGTCGCATTTTTCAACGAATTTTGACGAAACTTAGTACTTTTACATAATAATAACTATCTGTCACCTGAGGTATTGCCCGAGTCATATTTTGATTCTTACAAGTTTTTATTTAACTTGCAATGTATGTATGTAAGTTCAGGTGGAATCTTGCAAGTTAAATTTGATCAACTTCCCGGTTTTTGATTGAGCTGAAATTTTGCACGCATATGTATAATGCGTGACAATGCAATATTATGGTACTCTGGAGCTGATCTGATGATGGAGTCGGAAGGTGGCCATAGGAACTCATGTACTAAACAAGATAGACCCGTAGTGTTTGAGCTCCTTTTGCTTGTTCTGGCTGGCACTCTGCTGCTATTTTTTTTAACGATAATCTAGAAAACATAATAATAAATCGTTCCAATACAAATAATAAAATTGCCATACCCTCATCGGGTCATATGTATCACTATACAAAACATGTTAAGTAAGAACCGCATGTAAATTTCATATGTTGCAATAAATGATTTGACTTTGACTTTGATTACGATATCCAGGACCTCAAAAGCTTGTATTTAAAAAGTTATATTTTTATAATACATAATTTATTATGCTATCACATAGGAAATTTCTCTTGTTTATGTATAAACAAGCTCTATGAATTTTTTAACGTTATTCTGCGGTGATAATGTTGTAGGTATGATGTTTTCCTTTTTTGTTCCTTATTACATGCATGAAAGTCTGCAGCCAATGGCACCATATAAATAAAATAAATAAATTTATTTCAACTGAAAACATTATCACATATTTATCGTGAATCCATTGACACCGAACTAGTATAAAACTGTGTTTCGGGTGCCATAGGCTTCTCCCAAAATAATACAGAAAAAGTAATAGATTTAACATCAAATTAGCGAAACTAAAAATTAAAGAATAATAAAGAAAAAGTTTAATTTACATTTTGAAAAATTTTAACAAAAATAAGTTACTTTTTTAAATTTAACCAGTATGCAAAATTACAATGTAAGACGATAATATATTAAACATTAAAACATCAATAACATAGAAATTAAAAAATAAAAAACAAATATCATCCATTAATATTTCACCCGTCTGTATTAGACTCGGATATGAATAAGTTGGTAAGGTAATGAAAACGTGTTTTCCCTATCATATGAGAACCACGAATTTTTGAAGTGAAAACGTCTTTAGCGGCTTTGTACCCTTTTTGGGATGGGTAAAAAATGTTAAACTTGCGTCAGGACACGTGACCTGATCGAGAATAGAAATATCAAAAATATCGTAAGACGGTGGAAGAGTAGACCACCCGACGTTGAATCCTATAAATAAAATTGTAGGTCACCAGGTCTGTTCAATACAATTTGAGATTTTCAATCATTTAGACAATACTGATTTATTAATTCAATAACTCAATTCCATCCTGGATTTAGATGATTGATGACTAGCGATCCACCCCGCTTTCGCACAGGTGTATTATACTTATTAAACTTCCTCTTGAATCATTCTATTAAAAAAGCCGCATCAAAATCCGTTGCGTAGTTTCAAAGATATAAGCATACATAGGGACAGACAGACAGAGGGAAGCGACTTTGTTTTATTAAGTAGTGATAAATAATTTGATTTAATATTGGACAAAGGCCTGGAAGAACAGGCTACATCCATTACGCTGATCCAGTTTTCAGTTTGTGTTTTATATCGAGGTACTTTCACGGATTGCCTCACGATAGTAACCACATGATTTTTTAAAAAGGTGAGAGGTCTTACCGACCCATTATTGAGACTTTCGAGACATTAGTGAAAGGGCTCTATAATTAAATCATTAGAACGACTAAACGTATACGTACAATGGTCACGAGACCGAGTTAAAACAGCAGCGAGCATTGAAAATATATGCTTGTGCGAACGGGATAGCGTACCATGAGATCCTCTACGTACGGTAGAAATTCTAATGTTTCAAAAATTAGGCTCCTGTTTTTAGGGTTCCGTACCTCAAAAGGAAAAAACGGAACCCTTATAGGATCACTTTGTTGTCCGTCTGTCCGTCTGTCCGTCTGTGTGTCTCTTTATCTCGGGAACGCATAAAGATATCGAGTTGAAATTTAAACTATATACGTAAACCTATGAATTCTTGCAGTTGTGTAAAAGAAAAGCTTCTCAGTTACCGTATAAAAAAGTTAGAGCCATTTATGTTGTAAAAAACGCATATTTCAACGCTCACAAAAATCAAAACCTACAGGGTACTTCCCGTTGACATAGAACTATAAAATTTGGCGAAGAGCATTGTCTCAGAGTACACATATAGGAATAAATCTGAAAACTGTACATTTTTATTTAAATCATATAAAAATAGAGCGTCAAAATTCACAAAATATGGGTTCAAAATTCACATTGAGTAAATCGTATCATGTAAGGTATGATATAAAATAACTTCATTAGCACATGCTAAAACAGGTTTTCAATTATTTTAACAATATGTTTGTACGAAACTCTCGATGTGCGAGCCTGACTCTTACTTGTCTGGTTTTTTTTCTAGAGTATTTGATCTTGTAATTATGTTTACATATAAAAGCCAAAGTGTCAAAACGCGAGTGCGCTAGGGCGGCGGAATCGCCGACATAAAAAATCCTGTAAAATAAACGGTTACTGGTAATCATTGAGCATTCTACAAATTTTCCCAAATCACCCAAAAAAAATGCTTTGTGTGGTACTTTCTAACACATCATAACTCTATCGCATCCGCTTCATTTGTCTGCATGTAGCATGTAGTTAACAGCGCGTAGTAGCGTAGCACAGCTACGGCGACCTTGAGTTGCGCGGTTGGTAATACCGGCGAAGAGCGTTTCAAAATTACCTAAAAAAAAAAACTAATACATACCTACACTTGATCCACGATTTCTTCATACTCATACGATTTCTTCATACTGGAAGTACGCGCGCGATTTCTACATAGAGTTAATAACGTTTAAACCGGTCAAATATTTTATTTTTAAATTTTGTATGGAAGTCAATTATTTATTTTTGTTTTATTTTTTTATTTTATTAGAAATCAGAGCAAAAAAGATTTTCCTTTTGATGTAGGTACAGAGTATGCCCTTAAAAGTATATTAATTGATTACTAGTAACTGTTGCAGCTCCATGGAATGTTTTAGATATAGCACGATTAACTAGACGTGAGTTAGATGTTTTACGTGATATAGATAACTCATACTGTATAGGTATGATTTAGTGTATAAGCTGTTATTATACATTAATAAACTGACATTGAGAGAGAGAAATACATTCTGAGACAGGTTAAGTGTCTTATTGTAATTCCTTTGACACGCCGGCAAAGTAATCTTGTGTATAAAACATGTTTAGAGTTTCGGCGGGAACGCGGAAAAGTCATGTCGCATAATTGTATTATTTTGTTAAACTTGTGTTTTTATCAGTGATAATTAGTGAAAAATTGTGGTATTTCGTTGATTATGGGCTGAAGTACGTGCATGAGTGTGGGCAAGTGATAGAATGTGACGTATCATGTCGTCCCGTGTTGTTACCAAAACTCCATAGACACCTATAGTAAAGTCTCCACTGCTTTACTGAGGTATGACTTAGGCTACGTTTGGACTTGACCGCGACTTTATTGGACTATGACGTGACTACTACAGTGACTATTTTGATAAAATATCAAAAATTATCAAAACTTAATACTTGACACTGGCAAATGCACAATAATGCGACGCCAAACAAAAGAAGAAGAAGAACATGTTTACTTACCGGGTTTTGAGCTTTGTTGAAATATGCAATTTGTAGAGGAAAAATCAAAATCCGGACACAGAGACATCGTCCTTCGGTCAAAAACAAACTTGCCAATTTCATACTAGGGCTATAGAAAGTTAAGAAGCACGGAAGGCTCGGTACAGCTTACTTTCGGTGTTGCCATCAAATATTTATGGCACCGTACGAACGGCGTAATGGCCCTGACGTCATAACGCCTCGCGCGTTATGCTCGCCTGGTACCCGCTTGCACGTACCTTGAGGATTTGTTTTCTTTACAGTTGAATTTAATAAATAATTTATTTACTTTTCGCCAATACATTTGAATTTCATTCGCATAATTTATTTATTTTTGGTCAAAAATGGGACAACCGATTTCATTCTACGTACAAAATTCTAGTCCGAACATAATTATTAGGTGAAAAATCACGGAATTTGACACTAGACTAGACCCAATTATGAAGCACAATGCACCATCGTAATTATAATTTAAATTAGACTATTTCTGCTGAGAAATGCTCTTTAGCACTACTGCTATTGCAAGTTTAAATGCTGTAGTCACGACAAATTGATAGTTACATCGTGAAAAATAACCAAGCTTAAAAACTCAAGAAAAAATCTTTTGCATTTATTTTTACATTTTGAATTCCTTAAAGCTCCATCAACCATATACACACACTTATAACTATTGTTAAATCTACGACTGCTTATTGTTCAATTTAAAATGACCCGCGTTCAAAGCAAATGCTCAAATATTTAAAGACCTTTTTGGAGTGGTAGTTGCAACTATTGTTTAATCTGCGACTGCGAAATACCAATTTAACCTGACCTGGATTTTATACAAATTCTCTACCCTTTAGGAGTCGAAGTAAACTGGGGACTCCAAGGCGCCATGGATTACATAGAGATAGATAGGTGATTTGCGTCGCTGGTTTTTCGGAATTAACCGATTTTCCGGTAACCTGCGGGGTCTGATTTTATTTGCGGAACGTTCCGGTTGGCGGGAATATTACTCTCGGGGGATATTGAATTTGGAATCGATAGATATTCCGTACCTAAGTTTTGGAACTAGTAACTGGTCCTTCGTAACAGAACTGGATTTAGTCGTAGAAGTCGTGGACTGTAACAATTGGAATTGCTTTAAATCTTTATCCTTACTACATATTCTAAATCCAATTATGTGTTTCTTGGTTGGTTTCTCATTCACGCAAAGTAAGTTCGTATAGGCCGGGTGACTAGCTCTGGTGTCAGAGTTTTTAAGCCGCCTGAAGGCCTCTGACATGTCTAAACGGTTAAAACAATCGGGACTTACAATTAAGCGTGTCATTCAAGCCACGGTAGCGCTCAGTTGTAAATGCCACCCGCGGTCACCCATCCGAAGACTGACTGTGCCGAACGTTGCTTGACTACGGTGATTGCTGAGACGTTGACAAGTACCTATTCAAATTACACTATGTACTATTTTTCACGCATAAAATGAAGCGAAGGATTGACTTAATTTTTCTATGTACATGCATGCAGTTCAAAGGTTTGAGAGTGCCATAAGAGAAGCTGTTGTCCCGGAAAAACGAAAGGGTTCTTTGGTTGGGATGGCGCAAAAATAGCAAAATTGCGGGTAAGCTGGTGAGCAGATAAACTCGTAATATGAAGCTTTACACGCATTTATGAAAATTTTGTTAAAAAGCTATTCTGGCAATTTGATAGCAATTGAGAATAGATTTTGTTTTTGTTATTCAATAGTGAAAAACACAATAGTTAACAGGATGTTTTGAGATATATTTTTTTGCGATTTCAGGATTAGTCCAATAGCAAAAGTGTTTCATACAATAATGAGTATTGAAAAGGACGCACCTATAAGACACCTTATTTATTTCCTTATTTTTTTCCTTATTTAATAATTTCCAAAGTTCATTCAGTCAAGTCATGAAGTTTTTGTATGGAAAAGCCGATTTTTTTCTTGGCCTAAGGATATCGTATCCCAAACAAGTGTTCTGTAATATTTACGATCAGAAACTTATTCTAATACCTAGTTTTTATTCTACGGCAGCAGCATGTTTCACCAATAAACTAACTTCGAACATCGAACGACGGAACCGCCGCGAATGCTTTCCATCGCTGTTCGCGTTCGAAGGGCGAGCGTTGACCCGCTGGTAGCGATCGATGGAGCTGGCGCGCCGCCAACCGTCGCTGGTCGAGACTGCTGGCTCCTTGCCACGTCTGTTGTCCTAGTACTTGGCTGTCTCGAAGGAGTTTTTGGGAATAAGATTTGAAAGGAAAATCTATGTATTGATTAAATTCATGAAATATTCACGCTAGTCTAAAGATATTATAGCTAAGCGTGCTACATCCTAGATCGCATTTCTACTTAATAACATCAGACAGTTTGAAGACGGACGTGGCCCGATGGCGCACGGATGGCCCATCATCCATAGATTTGTTAAGTGTCCGAGGCACGGACGGGGCCTATGTCCTAGCAATGTTGCCGAGATGACTAGATTTGCACTTAATAGGAAAGCACACATAAAAAAACTTAAAACCAAATTAAGTACACATTTATTTCTATATTTATCTGTATTATTTTTAACTTTGTTCGCGCTACACATTTATTACTTAAACATAATTATTTATTACGCTCTTAACAAAATTCAGACTTCCAACTGCTAAACGTGCTTATCACGCATTAGCCTCCTTGCGATTCCAATATGGAATAACACTGTGGGAAAATAGTATAAACGCACAAAAAGTAGGTAAATCTATTCGGATGGCAAAAAATAATGATTTATTAAACTAGAATTAAAATCAAATATCTTAGCTAGTGAGCACCAAGGCTTTCAAAGTATTCCTTACCGTGAAAGTTTCCGAAGGTTTTTACAGAGGACCCGCTCATGTGCGCTGTAATCTAAATTCTTTCAGCCCATTAGCTTTTTAAGCCACTGCCCAAATGGAAACCGGCTTTCGTCTAAGGAAGGTCACGTTGGGTTATAAAAAAACTCAGTAGCGAGTGTTTATAAAGTTACGTGAAGCCGTGGTGATCTAGTGGTAGTAATACTGGTCTTCTAATTGTGAGGTCGTGGGTTTAAATCTCGGTCCTGCATCAATGTTTTTTTTTTAGAATTCATGTACATAATTTCAGACTACTGTCTTTTCTTGGCGTTTTAGGTATTATCTATAAGTACATATTTAAAAATATGAATATGTACATCAGTTTCTGGCAGCCATATCACAAGCTTTGCTTAGTTTGGGGTCAAAAACCGTGTGTAAGGTGTCCCCTAATATTTATTTTTATTTATTTTTCGGTAAAGAAAAACATCGTGAGGCAACCTGCATATGTCCGTAGAAGAAATGCAACGGCGTTTGTAAAACAAGATGTTTCTAACCAATCTTCTTAGAGGATCTAAAAGGGAGGCCTATGTAGAGCAATGAATAAATAAAAATAAATATTGGGGGACATCTTACACGCGCGGTCTCTGAATCCTAACTAAGCAAAGCTTGTGATATGGCCGCCTGAGACTGATATACTACATATACTTATTTTAAATACATACTTACAAAGATAATACCTAAATAACACCCAGACATAGAGGAAACACCTATGTTCGTCACATAAATGCTTGCCCTGGGTGGGGATCGAACCCACGCCTCTGTGATCCAGAAGTCAGGTTCACTAACCACTGAGCCACCGGCACCGAGTCAGTCAAAGTATTAAGACCAATAAAACGTTGTTGATTCGTAATTAATGTTATTCCAGTTAATAAAGAATTAAATTGCTATTTCTTCCATAATGATGCCATCATAATGACAAAAGTTAAATACATCCAAAATTAAGGCGGGATCGAAAACACAGTGTAAAAAATAGTAGAATAACAACACTTGGGAGTTTTGTTCGGGATATTAATGTGCTTGTTTTGCTAGTCTGTGGAGATTGAGAGCCGTTCGAGTCGTAATGGCGTAGATTACTTACCGGGAGTTACGGAAATCATTAAATTCTAAGCTTTGTGGTTAACGACTTAGAGCTTAAAGTTGTTTGAGGTTTTAGGTGGGGAGTCTAATAAAATGAAGGGAATTATTTTCTGTGATCCTGGCTCAGTGGTTGAGGCGTTTGCCTTATACTCAAACTCATTTATTTATAACTATAAGTTACATGTAAAAAAATATTAATTGTCAATCATAATAAAAAATAATTGATTAAATAAAATAATTAATTACAATTAAGCAATCAATATTATATACAGGGTTATTTCTAATTAATTAGCATCCTATTAGGGGCTTATTCTGTAGGTTTACATAAAAACTAACAACTTTTGTTCTACGACTTCAAAACTACAAAAAAAAATTGTGGTTCCATAGAAAAATATCGTTCACCCGCGACCAAATGTATGGAACAGCAGATTTTTTTTTTGATTTTTTTTTTCTTAGACATAAGTCGCAGAACAAAAGTTGTTAGTTTTGATGTACATAATAAACCAAAAGGTGCATTAAATTAAAACTCAAAGTGGCTAAATGACATTAAGGACGTCACAACCAGTGCGTCTCTATAATCCTCATATTTTTTACGTAGTCGGGTAAAATTTCCTATTATATATTTTTTCCCTATTCTAACAAAATCAGTCTCATAAAAATCTTTAAGTGTGGTGACTTACTTTTAAAATACCGACTCAATTTCACCCATACAGCGACATTGTGCAAATAACCTCGACATTTTATAGAGTATTTTTCGTAACAAAACAAGTTTGCTCTAGCATGCAGCGAACGGCCGGAGGGAAGGGACTCTACGTGTATACAAAAGAGGGTAGTTTGTAAGGAAACCATCTACAGGCTATAGAGTTGTTACATGTCTCAGTTACAGTTTCTGTACCATAATTCATAGATATCGAGATAGAAGATATGTCAAAGAGTTTTATTGCCATAAGAAACCGGACAAGTGTGACTCAGGCTCGAACATCGAGGGTTTCGTACAAACACATTGTTAAAATAATTAAAAACCTGTTTTAGGATGTGTTAATGAAGTTATTTTATATAATACCTTACATGATACGATTTACTCACTTTGAATTTTGAACCAATATTTTGTGAATAGAGGACCTATTTTTTGCGATTTAAATAAAATTGTACAGTTTTCAGATTTATCCCTAATTGTGTACTCTGAGACAATGCTTCTCGCCAAATTTCATAGTTCTATGTCAACGGGAAGTACCCTGTGGGTTTTGATTTTTGTGAGTGTCGAAATATGCGGTTTTTACGACATAAACGGCTCTAACTTTTTTAAATGATAACTGAGAAGTTTTTTTTTTACACAACTGCAAGAGATCATTGATATACGTATACAATTTAAATTTCAACTCGATATCTTTACGCGTTACCGAGATAAAGAGTCTTGACATACACACAGACGGACATACACACAGACAGACAGACGGACAACAAAGTGATCCTATAAGGGTTCCGTTTTTTCCGTTTGATGTACGAAACCCTAAAAATTAAAATGTCGTCATGACCGTAGACTACAAAAATATTGGATTGTTTTTTATACTAATTATCGCTAAACAACTCTTACGGGTAAACCTAGTGCGATAATTATTATAAATTAAATAAATACTATGGGACATACCACCTGCCCGTACTAAGAGATTCGCATCTTCCTTCATAATGCGGACCGCCAGGGACTGGCAAGCTCAACCTTCATCATTGTTTCCTGACAATTACAATATGGATATCTTTAAGAGTGATTAGGTATCTTCTAGGTCTATATACTCCATCCTTGGGTACAACTTTGCTTTCCGTTATGCTTTTGGTGGTCAAATAGCCCTTTTATGCATTCAAGCATATTTATTATAATAAAAAACCGGACAAGTGCGAGTCAGGCTCGCACATCGAGGGTTCCGTACAAACACGTTGTTAAAATAATTGAAAAACTGTTCTAGCATGTCCTAATAAAGTTATTTTATATGATACCTAACATGATTCGATTTACTGACTTTGAATTTTGAACCCAAATTTTGTGAATTTTGAGGCCCTATTTTTTGTGATTGAAATAAAAGTGTACAGTTTTCAGATTTATTTTATATGTGTACTCTGAGACAATGGTTCTCGCCAAATTTCATAGTTCTATGTCAACGGGAAGTACCCAGGTAGGTTTTGATTTTTGTGAGTGCGAAATATGCGGATTTTTACGACATAAACGGCTCTAACTTTTTAAAACGATAACTGAGAAGCTTTTCTTTTACACAACTACAAGAATTCATAGGTTTACGTATAAAGTTTAAATTTCAACTCGATATCTTTACGCGTTCCCGAGATAAAGAGTCTTGACATACACACAGACGGACAGACGGACAGACGGACAGACGGACAGACGGACAGACGGACAGACGGACAGACGGACAGACGGACAGACGGACAGACGGACAGACGGACAGACGGACAGACGGACAGACGGACAGACGGACAGACGGACAGACGGACAGACGGACAGACGGACAGACGGACAGACGGACAGACGGACAGACGGACAGACGGACAGACGGACAACAAAGTGATCCTATAAGGGTTCTGTTTTTTCCGTTTGAGGTACGGAACCTTAAAAATGTCTTACTTTAGAGGAACAACTCTTTGATTAAGTCTCAAACGCCAATAATAAATACTCAGAAGCTCACATTTTGTGGTAAAATTAAATTTGCTTCATATAAATTTCTCGTGCATCTGGTAACGAGACGCTTCTCATGATATCTTTGCTTTTACACAATTTACAGAGTAGTTACAGCAGTGTCGGTAACTACAAGCTATAGAGTAGTTATAACCGAGTTAGGAAGTTTATTGCCAGTTTATGTAGGAAGTTAATTGAATAGTAAACACGTATTATACGTTAGTTATATAGCAATTTGCATTGACAAATAAACTCTCGACGCAAAAGGAGAAATGTTATAAATGGAACGTATAATGGATACACTTCGGAGAGTGCTCCCAGGAGTTGCACAATCTGGTCCCACCTGCCTTTTTTTTCTATCGTACGCCTAGACAGACGTGACCGAACCACCACCCTTTTATGGTGGACATTCCGGACGTTAGAACTAACAGTTTTGAATCTTCATTCCTAATACGAATTACCAGAATGTGAAACGCTTTATCCTAGTCTGTCTTCCCGCTGAAGTACAACGAGAGTGTCTTCAAATTCCGATTAAATAGGGTTCTTCTAGGTAAGCGTGTTACTCCCTAGATTCCCGCATATCTGCTTAACATCAGGCAGTATGTAGTCAAACGCAAACCTATACGGAATAAAAAAAATGTGCATATCTAAGTCGGCGTATTTGTGTGTATAAGTAGAGCCTTAATTGTGTTGTATTGTACCTGAATATTAGCTATATTTGTTTTGTAAAATTATTTCGCAATTTTTTTGTGACGCCCAACAATTTATATTACTATGTATAAGAAAATATTTTCCGATTATACTACGATTATGTATGAGCAATAGCTTGAAAAATATTTTTCTTATTATTTAAACAAGCATTAAATGACAGTTTTCAGCCCACTTCTTTTTCATATGTTTTCGCATTTATTTTGAAGCTTCGATATCTGGGCCTTAGATGATCGACGATCTTTATATAAGTACAATACTTTGTATCTTGCTTTGTTACAGTTTTTGACGGGATTACCAATCGATGAGTGTCGGCTGCACGCGCGAAAAGTGTCACGTTATACCTGATTAATCGTGCAAGAGAGAGCGCGGACAAAGAAGATATAATAATACTACGCGCGGAACAAGCGTTAGAGAGGCACGATCGCCCTATGCGGCTTGTTTCAGTTGTTGATTCAAAAATGTTTTCATATGACGTTATCAAGTAAAATTATCGGGTCCGGACTCGTGGTTACACCGCTTTGTTACACCAGTGTGACTACCTTATTTACTCGTGGTCACACTACTCTAAAAGGATCGTATTGTCCGTAAACCATTTGTTTTCCTGTTTGAAAGCTCTATAGCCACTATGACAACTTTAAATAACCATAAACTAAGAGTGTGTTCAATAGAGCTCCTTTAATCTATAATAAGATACCACAGATAATAAGGAAAAAAGAAAACTTGAACATCTTTAAAAGCATGCTTAACAACTTCCTCACTAAGAAAACCTACTACACTGTAAACATGTTTCTAACAGATAAGAATGTAAAAGATATATATTGACATTTTATTTTGTTTTATGTGGACATTATATGTAATTATTTGACATGACTGAAAATTATAATAACTATTTTAAAAAAATCAATTAATTGCGTTCAAATACGTGTATTCGTATAATTTTTAGCCAATATTATGTCTATAAACCTCTTAAGGTAGAAGCTAGAGAAACATTGTTATTCAATATTTTCCCCATCTACATATTTTTTGTACACCTAGTTTCATAGACCAATAAAGTCATTGGATCATTGTATCACTTGATAAAAAACAGTGCAATTTTTTCAATATTTCTTCCAACATCGACGTCAAAGGCATCGGCCGCTGCACAAAGGCTTAAATAATTCATGACGTCATAGTGGAGCCAGCAGGGGCTGTATTTCACATGTAACGTCATCGTTAGCGCTTACGGCCTTACCTAGACTTCAGGAAAACTTATACATAAACAAGACATGAGGACTTTTTTAACCAACGAATCAAGTCGTGGCGTGTTTTCGAAGTGAAAACTTTTTTAGGGGCGTTGTGCACTTCTTGGGTTGGGTAAAAAATGTTAAACTCGCGTTAAGACACGTGACCTATTTGAAAAGTTTTTGATTTATAAGTCAGTGAGCGAGTGAATCAGTAACATTTATAAAATGTTGAATTCTTGGTAAACTAAAAGACTATAAATGTGCCAAATTTCATGCATGTAGGTTAAATAGTTTTTGAGTTGTGAAGGATTCAAAAGTAGCTTCAAATGGTTCGCCGCCGCTGCGTCACCAGTTTTCTTTGAACACTTTGGCTGGACACGCTGCCGCGTGTCTAGATAATAAAAAGACTAAGTGGTTCTGCCCTATCTCAGAGTATGATACGTTAAGATTTTAATACCTATTTCCTTCAGGTGTTTAATTCAACTATAGTCCTAAAGGCATTCTAAAACTGTTTGCGAGCGTTATAACATCAGAAACTAAATTAACTCATAAAGTGTATCGAAATTACGATAGTAATATATTCATACGGCATAATTATTATTTCTATAATACTGCTGTAGTATACATATTTTACGCTCCTATATTGAGGTTATACTCTGTTTAATAAATTCACAAGTGAGTGTTTTTATGAGTTAATTAAAGTTACAGTGACTTTATTTTTGTACTTTGAACGGCTTGGACATATACGGTATACGTTGACAGGTTGTATGGATAATCCGTAAAGTTGCGTATACGATTTAACCGTCTCCATACAAGTTTTGTATACGTCTGAGCCTTAGGAAACTTAAAAATAATGCCCTAGCTTTTTTTTACTAAAGATTCTATCTCTCTTAGTGCAGAGTTCTGGATTCCATCTAAAGTAAATATTGAAGGTTACTCCATCAATCAGCCGAAGGATGTCCACTGCTAGACATAGGCCTCCCCTATGGATCTCCAATAAGACCGGTTGGAAGCGGCTTGCATCCAGCGCGATCCTGCGGTCTTAATGAGGTCATCCGTCCACATTGTGGGTGGACGTCCTACGCTGCGCTTGTCGGTACGTGGTCTCCACTGAAGAACTTTTCGACCCCATCGGTCATCAGCCCTCCGCGCTATTTGCCCGGCTCATTGCCATTTCAACTTGCCAATCCGTTGGGCTATGTCGGTAACTTTGGTTCGACTACGGATCTCCTCATTTCTGATTCAAGGTATTGAAGGACGAAGGAATGACGCAGTTATCTTCAAATCTTTAATATACATTTATGTGTGTTTTCAAAGTAAGCGTGCATAATTTATTTCGCGACAAGTCCGTATTTATTTGTTTGCCCTGTACTAAACCTAGAGGGGTAAAAGTGTTTTGTAATGATGGCTTTGATTAAAGCTTTTACCATCCAACTTTTACCGTGTGGTTAACCCGTAATCCGAGAAAAAATATCTGCTTGCCCCTTACTAAGCCAAAAAGGGTTGAAGAGCATCATTATTAACAACTTTTGCTATGTGGCCAACCCGAAATTCGAGAAATTATTTCTATTTATATTATTTGAAAGTTCTGAATGACAATACAAATAAACTATCAGCACCTACCAAAACTCATCGCAACAATAAAACCCATCGGAGCAGTAACGGCGTTACCCCCGTTACTCGCTATCCGTTATCCGTTATTTGTCCCCCGACCTCACCGGAAGGTTACTTCCTCGTAAAGTATTACAATTCACGGGTGAGTTACTCCACCGATATGATATTGTCGTTACATAACTATAACGTTACGAGGGATATCGTGCTATAATGTGTTACAGCTCCTAACACATTATGTTACATTATTTGCCGTAATATGGATGAATTTATGTGCTTCAAACTAAATTAATTACTTATGTGTGCAATTTAATATTCTCCATATAAATCTACGTTATGACAAACCTGTGCAAAGTGTTTAAAGTAATAATTGAAGAATAATAAAGTTATTGATAATGCAGTAAATAAATTTATTTACTGATTTTTTTTGTTATTGTATCAATCTTGAAGTTAGCTGAAAAAGAACTAGTCAAGATTGGAATTTGAACTTACAACTTCATCGAGCGTTTTACCATTAACAATTTCTACTATAGTATTAAAAACAACATATACTTAGTATCGTAATCATTTTGCTAGATTAAAAACAATCAATTTACGTCAATTCCCGATCAATTTCTTTTCTCAATCTAATGTCAGTAAGTAACACAATTCTGTGTTTAAATTGTAGCAATATTGAGAGTGAAGTGGGTTGATTCGCGGAACGTATCGAATTATGGCTCTCAGTCCGGAAGGGAACGATTCAAATCAGTAATTTAATAACAAAACCTATATTGCACAGAAGCGGACCGGCGTAGAGAACGCGGTAGGATTAGTTCATTCATTCGTTCATTAATTTCATGGCAGGTGGAGTAGATCTGTAACTGTAGCTCTCAGTTCGAAAAGATATTGAAATCAGTAATTTAATAACAAAACCTATATTGCACAGATGCGGACCGACGTAGACAATGCGGTAGGATTAGTTCATTCATTCGTTCATTAATTTCATGACAGCTGGAGTAGGTCTGTAATTGTAACTCTAAGTTTAAGAAGATATTGAAATCAGTAATTTAATAACGAAACCTATATAGCCGGCACAGACTCACAGTACAATTAGTTCATTCAAATGGTCACCTAGGAGAAATATATGCTCGATTTGACTCAGTGCCTCAAGTCGAAAGTTTTGTATAGCTGTGTGTTGCAAGTGATAACTTTATGACTCAAAAACGTGGTCTCTATGGGAAATATTAGTAAGCTCCAAGTAGGACTAGAAGCTATGGAAAGGGCTATGCTTGGAGTCTCTGCGAGATCGAATCAGGAATGAGGAGATTCGTAGACAAACCAATATGACCGACATAGCCCAGTAGATTAGCATGTTGAAGTGGCAGTAGGCAGGACATATAGTTGGTTGAACGGAAGGCCAATGTGACCTTAAAGTTCTCGAATGGAAACTATTACATACAAGGTAGATCGATGGTCTAATCAAGACTACGATTACGCTAGATGCAAACCGCTTCCAACCGTCCAATTGGAAAACGAAGGTGGAGGCCTATGTCCTGCTGTGAACGTATCGAATTATGGCTCTCAGTTCAGAAGGGAAGTGATTCAAATCAGTTATTTTATAACAAAACCTATAATGCGCCGATGCGGACCGACGTAAAGGACACGGTAGGATTAGTTCATTCATTCATTTATTCTGAATCAATTTTGAAAAATGAAACCTTATTTATTGGAGTGGATATTTGGACAGCTATACATAATAAATGATGTTGATTTTTCGCCTAGCCAGAGAGGCGCTAACCCAAGGAGCTCCTTATCACTGCTTGCCTCTATTCTCTGACTGTTTAGGCATAGTCAGAGATAGAGGTAGGGAGTTGCGGCGGAAGCACTTTGACGAGTGCTCGATAACAAAGGGACTCTGGTATAAGACCATGCAACCTAGTCTTACGAGGGCGCCGTGGTATGCCAGCGCGGACATGAGTAGGAAGGACATTGTTATGGCCATGAGGCTACGATCCGGTCACATTCCACTCAATAGATTTCTACATCTAGTAGGTAATCCGACTCGCCAAACTGCACTGAATGTGGAGCGATCGAGGATGTATATCATGTTGCCGTGGAGTGTGTTCGGAGCGGGGCGAAGAGATCCGATTTTTTTATTCTGACAAATGTTAATTCCATAAATGTTGGATGGTGTAACAGTATTCTGGCCTATCCTTATCGGAAGAGGCGAGAATGCTGATAAAAATGGTAAAATTAGGTATATAAGTATAGAATAAGTAGATAATATTATTATGATATTATTGTTGTTTAAGAAAGGCCAATGAGGGTGGCATGATCATGCTTGATCAAACCCTCTTTGAAAAAAAATAAAGATTAAAAAAAAAATTGATGTTGATTTTGCGCCTGACAGCATATAGTAATGTTCTCTAAAGTCAGCTGCTTACCTTTTTTAACGCCGGATAAACACTTTTACTTACATAAGTTTTCAAGGTTAAGTTAAAATGAAATAATTTGAAAGCCAGATAATGGGCATCCCAAGTGATATTAATATTATATTCTAAAAAAATTCTATATAATCTATTGAGCATACAATGCAAGAAGACTTTAATGTACTTATATCCTAAAGTACATAAAATAAAACTTAACATCACAAGTCACCAAAACCTCACTTACACAATTACTACAGTGCGTACTAAGTTTTACAAGCACTGTCAATCAAAGTGGAACCTTAGGCCAAACGCTGTCGCACCATTTTCCCTCGTCAAAGTGTGGGCCTTTCATTCAACATCGAATATTAAACCCAACGAGCTAAGAAAAAAGAGGAGGCGACTACAGCTTTTTTATTGATGTATTTTGTCATCACCCAAATTTTCTTCGTAATAATTATGTTCCCACTGTTTTCATATTATTATTTGGCTAAATTTGTAGTTTGTACTGCTAAGATACTTGGTTTAATAGAGACTGGGAGCGCTTGTTTATCTAAGGAAGCGCGGAAATCACATTTCCATAATCCAAAACGGTATGATGTATATATTTTTTTGGTTAACTATGTAATGGCGGCCATATTGGGTCTATTCAGCCGCATGCCCTAATTTGTAGAATATAGATATTTCGTGTCTATATCCTTACATGTCTATGATTAAGCCTTAGTACACACGAGAGTCATCAGTTTTCCTTCTGCTGCCTCTGTGTACGGATTGGGCGCGAATTGATTACATTGTGAGGGCCCCGTAAGGGCCCCCGGTACGGGTTGTGTGTTTAATTATCGCACAGATTACGGGGCCCTTGATAGGCCTTAGCTAGGACCTTTATAAGGGTTTGGGCAAACTGTATCGACTTTACACCGGACTAGACCGGTTGAACCGTTGCTTGTTTTCAAATGGGAGTTTGAGAATTGGTTGCGCATGAGAGTTTTAAAACCAGAGAACCATTGAGTACCCTATGTGTTTTTAATAGTTACGTAACCATATTATGTACCATATGTGTTTTTAATAGTATTTTATGATTATTTTTCATACCTTGTGTGGGTATTAACATTTTAATTAACTAGGTAGTAAGCTCAGAATAATAAACTAGTTATTGTTCTGAACTATTCAGTTAGAAATTATATCGACGTGACAACAGTAAACGAGTTGAGCTTTTATTTTTCTTTTTTATACTTTTGCGTCGCATTATTTATGCATTTGCCAGTAGAGCTTTTTCTTAACAGCTGTCAGCTTGAAAACTATCTCTTATACATTTTATTGACAGTGAATTAACTTTTTCTATGAAAAAGCATTTTTTTTTTCGAGATTTTAGAGTTGGTCTCACAGTAAAAGTGGTTGATCTTGACATACTAAATTTGAACTTAAAAAGGCTGTGCGTACGTTACCAGGGGCTCTATACATATATTAGAATCAGTAGAACTGTTGCAAGTTTGTTTAAATGATCACGTGACTGAGTTAGAGCAAGAAAAAGTATTGACAATCTATGCTTGCGCGAACGGGAAAGCATAGCATGCGATTCTTTGCGAACGTTAGAAATTATTCTATCGTTTCAAAAATTGGACTCCAGTAACCGAGTAGATTCCAGTATAGGTCATTGATAAAGGTGTTGGACCCTGAAAGGGGCTTTGCAATTAGGTAGGATAGGATCGATGGGCTGGGGGGATGAAGGGAGTGAAGGGGGATTACGAAAGGTTTAGGTAAAGTGTTATTAATTGCCAGGTCACCTGTGAAGGTTGTCTGATAGAAGTGTTTTATCTGAACATTTTGACAAATCAAAAATGAACTGTATTGTACTATACCAGCCCGTTTAATAGTCCACTGCAGTACGTAGGTCTACTTACGAAGAGTGATTGGACCTTATTTACCACGCTGGCCAAATGCGAGTTGGTGAATCCACATACGCCATTAAAGTTCTTCTACGGACGTACATAGGTTGCCTCACGATGTTTTACTTCACCGAATAGTTAGTGGTGTGAAATCCGTCGTCCACACTTTTTCCACAATATGTTTCAGTTGTTCCCATTATTCTTTGGTTATCTATAAAATTGCGGCCATTTTGAGTCCTCTTAGCCGTACGCAGTCCTACAAGTTACAACAGGTATTTCGTGTCTGTATACCTACTTATAAATCTATGGAACAGACATTTTGTATTTACTTGCATATAACTGTCACACAAATTGCGACGTGCATTCGCTTCTACCACTGTACGTCTCATCTCTGCTCATAGAAATCTTTATTCTTATTCAACAGTGGTGTTGGCAATAAATTCCTCACTTCACTCGGAATATTTTGCACGTACAAGCCAGACATGAAACTCCGATACAGTTTTACTTTAGTTTTGAATTCGAAACTACTTTAAACCAATATCCATTCTTTGGTTGACGTGAATTTTATTTGGTCTAGAAGAATATTACTGAGGGAGATCTCAATAGTATAATTTATAAGAGAGTTATAAGAGTTTGGTTATTTATCTATACTTTGTTTATTTTCCTGATTTTTTGTCAGTTTACGCCTATGAAGTTTCATATTTTATGAGTTAAAAAAAATCATCAAAATAATACGTACTTCATGGACGGCTACGGCTCCCTCAGTGATGTGACGTTTGTATAATTTTTACTATGCCATAATTAATCAATGCATCTCTTTCTTTCTTTTATCGTTCGACCACATTATGCCTCTGGTATCTCTGTGGAAAATTACTATACTAGTCATAGTCATTTATTCATAATAATAGTATTACATGTCACAAAATAATCAAAATAATTGAATAATAATAATAGTAAGTAATTAAATTCAACAAAAAAGCAATAATACCTACTTAAAAAACATGTAAGAGAAACACCACAATCATACAATTTTAATTTTAATTATTTCATCGAAACTGTCAATGATCAAATATCAATGATACATCGATTCGTATGATTCAGGATGATACCAGGAGCCATGGAGGTCTAATGGTAACATAAATGACACTCGCCTTACATTCGTGAGGAGGGTTCAAATCCCGGTCCCCGAACTTAAGAATTCTTTGAAATTTATGTGCGGAATTTCACATCACTGGCTTTTCGGTGAAAGAAAACATTGTAGGGAAACCGGTGTATGTTCGTATAATAAATTCGATGGCGTATGTGATTCCATCAACCCGTACTGTGCCAGCGTGGTGGATATAGCCCAACCACCCTTCGTGGGTAGGCCTACATCAAGCAGTGAATAAAAAGGCTGGACTAAAAAAAACACTACAGTACAATGATGATGATACCAGGATATCATAAAACCATGGAACCGTATTTACCCTGTCGCCGCAAGCCTCGATTCAGCGTTACGTTAGATTGCATTGCAACTGATAACAAATATAATAATTACATTGGTTTTGGCTCACAGCTGCATCTGTTTTGCAAACAGATTATTTTGATATTTCGGATTAATATTGACGCTTTGATTTTAGGCAGCCGTTATCTCATATCATTCTTGTTATTATTGCTATGCGACATTATTGAATCTGCTCTAATAAATCATTTTAATATGATTAATGGGGAAAAATACTTTTTCATCCCCCCATTTCGGAAAGCTTTGATTTTTTGCTCTTCGATTTCTGAGTGCAAAAGTCGTTTAATTATCCACTAGAGGGGAAAGTGAAATTGAATTAAGAACATCGTGTTGACATCGTGTGACGTGTGCACAAAGTCTGTGATTTCGAAACATCATTAAACCTATTTACTTCTATATCATACAACCTTTTTTTAATGTATTGAAAACTTAGACTCGGTACCTTCTTGGTGTACTTTTTTTTTAATTTGCTTTGTGCGCGCCATTTTTTTTGTCATACTTTTAAAACCATACTCTTTGCCTTATATTAAAAACAAGAAACTTAAATCTAAATGAACACCCTAAAATGAGTCATTCTAGCGACGAGGAAGTTTGTTTGACACCGACAGAATTGACTGAAACAGTTAATAATGCGGTGTTGAATGTTATTAATACTCTTTGCCTTATGTTAAGAACAAGAAACTTGAAAATAAGTGCAAAAAGCTAAAATTTGTGATTCTAGCGACGAGAAAGTATATATGACACCAAAAATTCACTTCAGACCACACTTCACTTTACACCATTTCAGTCAATTGACAGAATTTGTTAATAATGCGCAAATGACTTTTCTCCTTCAACAATCACGCGAGAAGTATAGGTATTTGAAACCGTACGAACGTTTTTAGACCGACTTTAGTCATTTCCTCGCTGAGATGGGATGAAAAGTTACGTGTTGCACTCGAGTGCAAAGATTTTTTACCTTGTGCTCTTTTAATTCCCTCGCTAACGCTCAGGATTCTAACTATTGATCCTTCGCTTGCTCGGTCATCTAAATTGAGCCCGCGGTTAAAAAGCAACTTTGCATTCTTGTATAACAAATAACTATTATTTTGAGGACTTATTTGATTTTAGCACATTTTCTTTAAATACACATATAAATGGTTATTGGGTCAAGGTATACTGAGCAAAGAGAGTGAGAACAAAGAAGTTTCAAAAGGGAATAATCAGACCAGACCACAATATGAACAACTTTTACTACGTTGCCAACCCGGAATTCAAGATTTCGATTAAACACAATTGAGACATTTAAATAACAATGCAGTTTGTTATTAAAAATAAAACTAGCATTAGATTAAAATTCAGTTGTTGTTTTTAAACTTTCGCGATTTGAACACATTATTATTATATACTTTTTTTTTTTTATTTTTTTTTTTATTTCAAATAGGTTTGCGTTTGACTACACGGGACTAATCGCGCACTATAATTACGAGATAAATAAATACCTCCTCATCCCGACGTTTCGGCCGAGTTGCATCGACCGTGGTCACGGGTAGACTCAAGGATGAGGAGATATTTATTTATCTCGTAATTTTAGTGCGCGACTAGTCCCGTAGTATATAATAATAATAAAATTTAGTTGTTACAATTAGTATAACAACGAAATATTCGTATATATTGTACCGACCCCATATACCTATATAAGTAGGATATACTCGTATACGCGTACCCCTACCAAATGACAATGATATTATTATAGAAATCTCAAAACAAATAAAACAATCAAGAAATAATGTTGAGAAACAAATAAGTGGCCAGTTCCCAGTCTACCCGTGACCACGGTCGATGCAACTCGGCCGAAACGTCGGGATGATAAGTTTTTTATTTATCTCGTAACTTTAGTGCGCGATTAGTCCCGCAGTATATAATAATAAAATAAGTGGCCGGCAAAACTACGCCTCGCTGTACAGACACAATTACACACACAAATACGTACAACGAAACTACGCTTTGTAATGTCAGTCGAAAATGGCGGCGCAACACCGACGCACTCACCACACATATGAAAAACTGGGGTCACTTGTTTGTTTACGACGGCTTCTCTTGTGCACAGCCTAGAAAATTCGTCAATAAATGGTCGCAAGACGTACCTCCCGCTTTGCCAAATAGACAATTGTCATAGATTTTGGTCAGCTATATTGCATCTGTTTAAATAGGAACTAAATGCTAATTAAGCGTTATCTGAAAAACCCTTTTCCGTCTATTTGCCAACCTTTTTAAGCGGTTAATAAACTGAAAACTCCTATCCCAGTACGCTTACTATGAAAACCTAACAGTAATTTTTCAAAAGATGTTGTACTAATGTAATTGATTTATTTTATATATACATATTGACTGCCACGGTGGCTCAGTGGTTAGTGACCTTATCTTCCGGATCAAAGAGGCGTGGGTTCGATCCCCACCCAGGGCAAATAATTATGTGATGAACATAAGTGTTTGCTCTGTGTCTGGGTGTTATTTAATTACTATCTATATAAGTATGTATTTAAAAATAAGTATATGTAGTATATTAGTCTCTGGCAGCCATATCACAAGCTTTGCTTAGTTTGGGGTTAGAGGCCGTGTGTAAGATGTCCCAAAAATATTATTATTATATTATTATATTATATAAGTACTAGCTTAAAACCCGCGGCTTCACCCGCGTTGTCTTAGTACATAGGTACTTACTTAAAATGAAAATAGCCCGCGGTTTGATCTACGTTGTCTTTGTACATGCTTATAATAATATCTAATAGTCCGCGATTTGGCCCGCGTTGTCTTAATACTTGCTTAACTTGCAAGGATAATGCCCACGGTTTGGTAAAAATTGTAACAGTATTTGCCTATAATGATAATAGGTCACGGTTTGGCCCGCGTATTGTTAGTACTTGCTTAAGATAGTTATTTATAGCACGCAGCATGGACTGCGATGTCTTAGTACTTGCTTAACATTATAAATGCTTGCCGTTTGGCCTGCATTGTCGTATTACTTACAATGATAATAGCCCATGGTCTGGCCCGTATTGTCTTAGTACTTGCTCAAAATGATAATAGCCCGTGGTTTAGCTCGCGTTGTGTTAGTAATTAGGTACTAACAATGATAAAAACTCACAGTTTGGCCCACGTTGTTTTAATACTTACTTGATTAAAATAACAGCCCGCGGTTTAACCAGCGTTATCTTGGCATTTGCTTATAATAATATCTAATAGTTCGCGGTCTGGCCCGCCCTGTCTTAATAAATCCTTAAAATTATAATAGCATGCCGTTAGCCTGCGTTTTTGTATTAATTGTAATAATAATAGCCCACAGTCTGGCCCGCATTATTTTCGTAACTGCTTAAAATGATAAAAACCCACAGTTAGGCCCGCGTTTTCTTGGCACTTACTTAAAGTAATAGTAGCTCGTGGTTAAGCCCGCATTAGGCTTGATTATGAAGGCGCCATCGTAATTATAATAGCTAATTATCATAATTATATCTGTTTCTTTTTCACTGTAAGCATTCGATGGAGAGAACACTTTATATGTTGTTATTATATTTACCATGGTGTCTTCATAACTAAGCCTATTATCGTATTACTTGCAAAATAATGCCCACTGTTTAGCCTGAATTGTCTCAGTATTTGGTTATTTAATTTACTTGTATCTAAAGCTTATTACGGAGTACGTGAATTTGTGGATGATAAATTGTCGAATTTCTGAAATTAACTCAATAATAAATAAATATGTAAATTAAATATTGAGGGACATCTCACACACGGTCTCTGATCCCAAACTAAGCAAAGTTTGTGATTTGGCTGGCAGAGACTGATATACTACATATACATGTATCTGTAGGTTGACTGGAAGATAATGCTGTTTAGCGTTAAGTTCTCCTTTTGTACAAATGGTGTGCAAGAAAGTGTTAAACAAATAAATAAAAATACATTAATAACACCCAGACACAGAGCAAACACATATGAACATCACATAAATATTTGCCCTGGGAATCGAACCCACGCTTCTTTGACCCAGGAGTCAGGGTCACAAACCACTGAGCCACCGAGGGAGCAAATAATAATAACTGTATGAGTAACTATGTAAGAAATTTCACTTTTCATTGCTGGAAAACATTGAGTCAACCTGTACGTACATAGAAAAAATCAATGTCCTATGTGAATTCAGCAACCCGTGCTCGGCCGGCGTGATGGATATGGCGCAATTACCCTACGCGGATAGGCCTATTTTCAGTCACCATCAGCCGAAGGACGTCCACTGATGGACATAGGCCTCCCCTATGGATCTCCAATAAGACCGGTTGGAAGCGGCTTGCATCCAGCGCGATCCTGCGGTCTTAATGAGGTCATCTGTCCACCTTGTGGGTGGACGTCCTACGCTGCGCTTGCCGGTACGTGGTCTCCACTCGAGAACTTTTCGACTCCACCGGTCATCAGTCCTCCGCGCTATGTGCCCTGCCCATTGCCATTTCAATTTGCTAATCCGTTGGGCTATGTCGGTAACTTTGGTTCTTCTACGGATCTCCTCATTTCTGATTCGATCACGTAGAGAGACTCCGAGCATAGCCCTCTCCATAGCTCGTTGGGCTACTTGGAGCTTACTAATAAGGCCCATAGTGAGAGACCACGTTTCTGTGCCATAAGTCATCACTGGACACACACTGGTCGAAAACTTTCGACTTGAGGCACTGAGGTATGTCGGACGAGAAGACACTACGCACTTTTCCGAACGCTGCCCAGCCGAGTTGAATTCGGCAATTGTCCTCTTTGTTGAAGTCGGACCTACCTAACTGGACTACTTGTCCTAGGTAGACGTACGAGTCAACGACTTCAAGAACCGAGTTTCCAACAGAAATCGGTGTAGGTAAAACATGGGAATTACACATGACTCGTCTTGTCCATGTTCACTTAAGACCCACCTGTTTCTATTATCCGTAGTGCTATCCGTAGTACCTATTTTCAGTAGTGCACTATTAATTAAGGCCGGTACAGGTATTCGACATGTTTCATTAAGTCATTAGAAATTTAATTTTGCAGGCAAATGAAAAAATGGCACACAAGTCGTAATTCTAGTCAGGCATGTTCTAGGATGCTATTTATACTCATGATTTGATTAACTTTTACAATGGTAGCAACCCCAAAAGTACGTGAATAAAATCAGCTGTTCAACACAAAAAGTTCATCGACCCGCGACAAAATGTATTGGAAATGTAGGTAATTTTCTCTTGTCAGGGTATCCACCCTATAGTAAAATACCTATATTGATCCATATGTGCGCTAAGTTTAAGACTATTGGCTCACAAAATAAAAAAAATCGTAAACTTTTGGGGACCCATTTTGCCCCATTTAAAGATAAACTATCATTATTATAATCCTATTCTAGATACTACATTATTTAAAAAAGCGCATTGAAGTTTTGGGACGTATCTGACCCCTAAGGATATTTTTATGGAAAATTCAGAAAAACAGGTACAGCCATATTTTTTATTTAGTCTCAAAAGCATCTATACAAAGTTTCATGTCAATCGGTACAGGGAATAAAAAGTTACATGCAAACAAAAAGGGCCCGTTTTACCCCGTAAGTTAGAGATGGGCACGTTTTTCATCCTTAGTGCTTCATTATGTCGTACGATGTACGTTTATTCCAAATTTCAAGCTTATATCTTCAGCGGTTTGGGCTGTAGCCTGCACTTATTAATTTTGCGTATCCCTAAGGAACCTTATAGATTTTCCTGGATTTTATTAGTTCCTGTTTTAAAACATGCTGTGTGCTTCCTTGATACCAATTTTCAACCATAACCGTTCAGCTGGTTCGATGTAATTGACGCTTTTTTCACCAACTTTGGGACCTTATTTGACCCCTTAGATGAGGAAAATTCGGAAAAACAGGAAAAAACGTAACTTTTATTTTGTTTGAAAAGCACGTATACAAAGTTTCAAGTCAATCGGTACAGGGAATAAAAAGTTACATACAAACGAAAAGGGCCCGTTTTACCCCCTTAGAGGTCGAAAGTTCAAAATTTTCGTCCTTAGTGCTCCATTACGTCGTTCAATGTTCATATATTCCAAATATCAAGCTCATATCTTAAGCGGTTTGGGCTGTAGGCTGTCTGTCAGTCAGTCACTCAGGGAAGCCTTTTATATAATAGATTATGGAAAAAACAATTTTTTTGTTTGATGTGAAAAATCAGTACTGTACTGTACCAGCCTTTCAATAGTCCACTGCAGAACGTAGGCTTACCTCACGATGTTTTCCTTCACCGAAAAGCCAGTGGTGTGAAATTACGTACATCAATTTCAAAGAACTCATTGTTACGGGACCGGCGATTTGATACCACCACGTCACGATTGTAAGGCGGATGTCACTACCTCTAGACCATCACGGCTTACAAAAACTTATATAGTGCTGTTAACGAAATTCATTTAAAAATGTAAAAACTAACGAAATAAGATTCCTACCGTAGCTAACAAAATAACTTTCAAACAACTGAACAGATTTTAATGAAACATATTTAAGAACACCCTCAATTAATTCCTTTTAATCAAAAAACTATTCTACTATGATAATGTCACATACATTCACATGCGCACACACACACTGACAGAACTTATAACACCTCATTGTGTTTTTGCGACGGATGATAAATTTATTAAACTCTAAAATCTTGATCTGGAACTATATACTGCAAAATCTTTCATAGTTCTTTTTTTATTTCAAATAGATTTGCGTTTGACTACACACTGCCTTATGTTAAGCAGATGCGGTCAAGGATGTAGCACACTTACCTAGAAGATACCTATTTACTCGAGATTTGAAGACACCTACATTGTACTTTTGCGGAAAGACAGACTCAAGCAAAGCGTTCCACATTCTGGCAGTTCGTATGAGGAATGTGGACTCAAAACGCTTGGTTCTAACGCGTGAAATGTCCAACATAAAAGGGTGGCGCTTTAGTCGCGTCTGTCTAGCCGTACGATAGAAGAAAGGGGCAGGTGGGACCAAATTGTGCGACTCCGGGGCGCACTCTCCGAAGTGTATCCGATAGTAGGTTGACAGACACGCCACCCTACGTCGATGCTCGAGACTTTGCAGCTTCGACTCAGTCAAGATTTTGTTGCCTATCAGCCCCTTGGCCTTGGCTCGCCTTTCAATGGACTCCAAAGCCTCCAACTGGTATTTGGCAGAGCTATCCCAAGGGTTAGAGCAGTATTCCATGCAAGACCTGACTTGCGCTTCATAAAGACTAAGCAGTTGCTCAGGTGTGAAATACCATCTCACCTTAGAGAGAACACCAAAATTTTTTTTGAGGCCAATTGGGCTTTTGACTCTATAATTATAAGAGCCAAAGTTGAGAGTCGATGATAGCATAACGCCTAATAGTTCCAGACTGTTAGTTACCGGAACGAACACACCACGGAATGCAGGAGACAATTGGAAGGACCTCTATTTGGCCGAGTATAATGTATTAATTTAATGAAAATATGCGCTATCATAAATCGGTACTCAGCTCTATTTGCTGTGTGCACTGCCCATTGCTATTTTAGCTTGTTAATCCGTTAAAATTTGCAGTTCCAAGAGACAGAGTAATAAAACAACGTCAAACTGAACTAGCCTCGCTGTTAACAATAATTATACACGGCGTAGTTAACTCTATTACAGGATCCGGTGAACGTAACGTTAACGAGATAAATTGATCGACGACGTGAATTTAACACCTTGTGTTGCACGGTTTATTCAATGGAATTTACAATCTCGGGTAAATTCGCTTCATTGAATCTATTTACTAACAAACAAAATTTAGTCCTGTTTTAAGTAAAAACATTGTGTTGATTGTGAGCACGAACGAATTGTTACGCATTAGCAAATGTAGTCAACTGTGTTATATAAGTCAGCAGAGGTTAGGGGTGAAATTCTGCATAGCTTGGACTAAACTTGTTTTCTCAGAAGCTCATAGTCGTTTTTCTTTGTCAAAAAATCTTTATCCCAATGTAATTAGTATTTATAATTATGATAAAGTAATTCAGAAACAGTTTTTTTACACAGACAGAAAATACACAGTCATTAATTAAGTATTTGTCACAAAAACAAGA
Source organism: Hypomecis punctinalis (assembly GCA_949316475.1). Taxonomy (NCBI): domain Eukaryota; kingdom Metazoa; phylum Arthropoda; class Insecta; order Lepidoptera; family Geometridae; genus Hypomecis; species Hypomecis punctinalis. Next base: position 387,514 of record OX438818.1, read on the forward strand.
CAAAATTAAGCAACATGCAATCGATTTAATGGTAAAAGTTGTACAAAGTAAACGATAGTAAATCCTACTTCCTAACCTACTTTTATTGTAAACGCGAAAGTTTGTGAGGATGGATGTTTGTTATTCTTTCACGCAAAAACTACTGAACGGATTGAGATGAAACTTTGCAATAATATAGCTTATATATCAGAATAACACATAGGCTATAAAATATCATGATATTGCGTAAATGTTCCATAATATAACGATAAGTGTTAAGTAAGTAGGAAACATTCTGCTATCTGCGAGCTATTCTAGAGTGCGCTTTAGGAAATGTCAAAAAGAAACAACTGTCGAATCGAAGATCCGTCAAATCGTTTTTTTATTTTTTTCATCTCTCGATTTCATCGATTTAAGGGTGGTAAGGTAGGGCCTTGGGTTTGAAAGACGGAAAGTGACACTCTACTTTTTATCCCGGATAAATAAAGGGTTCCCATGGGATAGCACAAAAATCAAAATATTATGCGGGCGAAGCCGCGGGTAAAAGCTAGTACTATATAATTAGTGAGTTTATACTAAACTAGCTTTTGTTTTTATTTCTTTCTTTTTTTTATAGGGCATGTGCTTTTGCTTGCGTCTTTGTCCGTGATGCTTTGATTTTTGTGCTATTCCATAAGAACCTCTTATTTTTCGAGATAAAAAGTAGCTATTTTAATTTTAGGTTTTTCATACTATATCCATGCCAAAAATCAAGTCGATCCATTGCTCCGGTACTGCGAAAATAGGTATAAACCAATAAATCAAAACATATTAATATTGGCGAAAAAATATTATTATCCAGTGTAGTTATTAAACAGAAAATACAGACGTCGCATCTGGACAAATAAATCAAACATTTCTGCATTTATTGTGTTTGTGCTGCCAGCTGGCAGTTGATTGCACATTTCCATTGAAAAACTTTATGGAAATATTTCATTACCTAAAGAGCTATACTGTAAATAAAAATACTGTATGTAATTTATCCTACTATATTAATACGGGACTTATCGCGCAATAAAATATATTGTAAAATCCTGTAAACAACAACAAGTCATGTAAACTGCGTAGTGTAGGCATTAAGACCTTCTCAGACACTGTCAGTGTAGTGTGTCGTGGTGACAATTTTAATCTGAGTGATACGGCGTCGCATCTAGTCTGCCCACCACAGATATCTGTAGTTCTATGCTGCCCACAGATTCTGCCCGTGTTCACAACCAATGCAACTTGGTTGAAACGTCGGGAGAAAAAGAGGTGTCCAATTAGTACACATCTCATGTTCTATTGTGCGATAAGTCCAGTATTAATATAGTAGGATACTGAGCTCAAATCGCAAAAGTTTCAAAATAATATTTGTAAATTCAAATTAAAATAATTACCTCAGAAGTAGTCAGGATACGTAATTAAAAAATATCCAAAAAGACTGTGTCCAAGTGGGTGGGTGGCTTAAAAGTCGTGTACACCTCAGAATAAGGACTTGTCATTATTCTGAGGTGTATACCCAATGCAATGTCTCCCATATTTTGAGTCACAAACACACTACATATGTAGCTAATAGAATTATGAAATACTAGACCTATATACACTCATGTGTATGTTATGTCTACGCGTAGCTCTCTGGTTCGTAGCTCCGTAGCGTCGTAGCTTGTCCATAGTACTCAAAAGCACTGTTACAAAAATCGAGTACAATAATGTCGAAAACAACTAAATGTACTAAATTGTCGTGTTCGATGGTTTCGTTCGAGTTTTTGGCTCGATCGCGTAAAGTCACGGAAGGTTTAGTGGATTGGTACTTGTTTCTGTTACGGATTTAATCAATTGTTGATTAAGCCTTATCGATTGTTGATTTATGTAACGACCTATCGGGGTTCGGGGGAAGTAATAAAAATGGTTATTTATGACGGCGTTTTAATTTGATAACTTGTTGAAGTAATTTGGTAAGAAGTTTTGATAAAATTTTAATTTAAGATTAACAGTTCGATGGAAAATTATATCGCCGTGGTCATAAGCTGAAAAATATCATGAAAAAAATATAATTAACAGTTGTCCTGATGCTCTGAATTATTATTACGCCCAGTACACTATTTTTGAACAAATTTGCGCTTTTATAAAATCCTTGCACTTTTCAACACCTTATACATTTAAAAATTTACAATTCTATTTTTTTTTTGGTTCTTTTTTTATTGTTTGTAAAATATGACAGCGTGGCGGTGGTCTTGAACAAAAATCAAATTGGAAAATACGAAATTCTATTTTTATTAAGCAATAAATAACGTTCTTTTGCTATGAATTTACAAACTATATTTTAAAGCTTTTGAGCCCACTGTGCAAAATCTTCTTTGTAATCTATTTTTCATAAGTACCTACCAACCAATTTTTTATACCTACCCACATTTTGACGAGTCAATATCGTATTTCGAATCTTCGCCAAACTCGTTCCCAAAATATAAAATTAACCGGATAATTTTCGGCAACATGAGTCTATCCCTGATTATACCCGGATATACCGGATATGGCCGGATGATAACCGGTTATTAACTCGCGGCCCGAAACCGGAGACACCCTCCTTAATATACTGTGACATACTTCTCTACCGTGGATAAGTAGCATTCTTATTATTTCTCTACGATACTCATAGCAAGCCGTGGTGGTCTAGTGGTATCTAATAACACCCGCGTTGTAATCGTGAGGTCGTGGGTTCAAATCCCGCTCCCGTACTAATGGGCCATATCCCTGGCCCAATGCGTGTTGGTGGATTCACATACGTTTTCGAATTTCTAGTATGAAGGTTGCTTTACGATGTTTTCCTTCACCAAAAAGCCAGTGGTGTGAAATTCCATACATAAATTCCAAGGAATTCATTAGTACGGGAGCGGGATTTGAACCCACGACCTCACGATTACAACGCGGGTGTTATTAGATACCACTAGACCACCACGGCTTGCTATGAGTATGAGTATGTATGAGTATATTCCACTGCAGGACGTAGGCCTACTTACGAAGGCCAGGTGATTGGGCCATATCCCTGGCCTGAATTGATGTGACATTTATATGCATTATTGTTGATTTACCAAATACAGTCCAGCCGATTTCGATAATGTTTAAATGGGACAAGCTGTGGTATGCACACTTTTAAAATTAAAAAATTATTAATCCATCGAAATTATAATATTACTTATAGTTTAGGTATGTTTCAAGTAATTTTGATGTGTTATTTACATAATACATCCGAAAGAATGTCTGTTCGTTTGTTTCATTTTCAGACAGCCAGCAAGGCAAAAATAACTACTTGATTTTTTGGATGAATTAACTACTTATAAATTACGTATTACGTAGTTTAATTGTCGAGAAAAGTCATCCAACTAATATTATAAACGCGAAAGTTTGTGAGGATGGATGGATGGATGGATGGATGGATGTTTGTTACTCTTTCACGCAAAAACCACTGAGCGGATTGAAATGAAACTTTGCAAAAATATAGCTTATATATCAGAATAACACATAGGCTATAAATTATAATCAAAATCAAATCAAAAATATTTTATTCATGACAACATCGGTCCATGGTTAGTAAAACAAATTATTTACTTAAAACACTATGTTAGTACTTATTCTAAAAAAGATAAAAAGATTTTATTTATCCCTGCCAATATCGTGCGGGACGGATTAAGGCCGTCGGCTCGACCGTCATAATCCGCACAAAATGCCGCAGCATGGGAGCATTAAGGTCTTCGGATATAATGATATTGTGTCAAAAATCAAAATATCATGCGGGCGAAGCCGCGGGTAAAAACTAGTCAGCTATATTTTATCCCACAAAAATAAAAGTTTCTAACAGAATAGCACAAAAACCAAAAATATTACACGCGCAAAGCCACGGGTAACAGCTAGTTGAATAATTATTCAATTAAACCAAACTAATATAGTCAGTTAACAGCTACATACTTATTTTGAAGATTAGTTCAGCTTACTGGCCTACACCGTGTACTAATCCATACTAGTATTGCTCGCATTGTTATTGACATTTCTAGATTATTAACATATTACCAACTCGCAAGGCAATTTCAACGTTATGCTCTAGATCACAGAGATTATTATTGGAGCTGGCAGTAAGTTTACTAATTCAGCATTGTTGGCCAAATAGCCTATAAATTAGGTGTATATCTAATTGTGCAATTACGTAGCCTGCTTGATAGTAAACTTGGTTATTGAGTAACGGTGACTTTATTTATTATTACCGTATAAACTATGTTATTAATATATTATTCAATGATGTAAAACATTTTAATATTTAATGTAACAATTTCCTGCAAGATATGTACGTGATATACTGATAAAAAATTGACACGACAAATATTAAGAAAAGAAATTAATAAGCAGAAAAATATTGGAATGTAATTAAAATGAGAGAATATGGAATTTATTGGTTGATTAAACAAAATATTCTATCATTAGCCATAGGACGCCTGCTGCTGGACATAGGCCTCCCCTAAAGATCTTCAATAAAATCCGTTGGCAGGTCTTAATTAGGTCATCCGTCTACCTTATGGGTGGACGTCCTACGCTGCGCTTGCCGGTTCGTGATCTCCACTCGAGAAATTTGCGACCTCATCGGTCATCAGTCCTCCTTACTATGTGCTAGGCCCACGGCTATATCAACTTGCTAATCCGCTGTGCTATGTCGGTAACTTTGGTTCTTCTACGGATCTCCTCATTCCTGATTCGATTTCGCAGAGAGATTCCGAGCATATTACCTAAAAAGAAATGATTAAAATAATGGCTAAAATAATAACAAATTTGAACGATAATGACAAAATTTTTCTTCTTGTTTCAGGTACAGAACCTCCAGTAAACCAGTTCCCGGTATTTAGTGTATTAATATACTAACAAATAGTGTTACAAGAGCTAATTCTACCCGTTTCCAAGTATTCGGTAGTCCGCGGCCTCGCCGGAAGCCTTGTAAGTGAGGCGCTGACCCAGATTGAGTACTATCGGCACTGGCAAGCCTGTGGCGGTGTAGCTAGAGCCATCAAGTCCTTTGAAATTATTTTAATTTTATAGTAGGGGAGCCATAAGGAGATTTTGGGGTTTACTAAAGCGTGGCAGATTGATATACAGGGGGAAACCTTGTAACCGGTCAAGAACCTCCACCAAATATGAAGATGAAAAATGAGATCCATATAAATGGCCGCTCGTCAAGGATAAGGAATCAGATTAGTAAAAAGAAATGATCACCAGAAATTCTCTAGCGCGTCAGATTAAGGTAGGGTGAGTTAGTCACATCCTAAAAAGTGTATATTCCACTAATCTGACACTTTACAAGTGACGTAATGAAAGAGAAGGGCGACAAAGTTGTAAAGGGCGACCTACTATTATAGTGCATCCTACACTAGGTTTCTCTCAAAGAGTTATTTTTGTGATAAATACTTCAAAAATTCGTCGCGAATGCAGGACTCGAAGACCGAAGATCCGAAGACGAAGGGTCTTCAGATCACTAGCCCGACGCTCTCTCAACGGAGCTACTTCAAAAAACTGAGGTAATATAAAAATAACTCTTTGAGATAAACCTAGTGTGGGATGCACTGTAAAATTAAAATCATTTTATTGATGTAGCAGTGCGTCACCTCTCGTCAATATTCAGTTTTCACTTCAATTGACTGATAACCTGCCTAATACGGGTATCACAGGTGGCGCCGCCAATGCTAAAGTTGGTTAAAATGATAAACACTTCAAGTGGTTCAATATGCCATATTTTCCAAAAAAGTTTCAAAGGACATGTCCACAAAATGTATGTATGCTGGTATAATAATAATCAAAAATTCGAACCACAACACTCGTTACATTTCGAGAAAGTTCATATTTTTCTGAGTCATTTACGTCAGTTAAAACCAAAACTGAGGCCTCAGTTTTTTTAAAATTAATTTTGAATCTATTAGGATAAATAAATATATTTGGCTCGATAGGTAGTTTATCTCTAGCAACCCTGGTTAAATAGCCTCCATTATTGTTAAATAGAAGCATTTTTACCAATTAGACACAGTTTTTAAGTGTTTTTTGGCACATTGTACCTACTAACTGGTCACACTGGTAGGTTATAATTTTTAATTTTAGCAAATTAAGAGATAAATGTAGAAGAGTCAGCTACAAATGTAAGTAAAATAACGATAGAAGCACTTCATTACTGCTAAAGTAGAAAAAATACAAAGCTGTATTATTATTTTTAATACAATTTATTTTTCACATTTAGAAAAATGGAGGGATAAAAAATCCAAATTAAATCTTTTTGAGAAGTCCATAAATCAAGCTTTCAAATGATGTATATCTCATCTTGGTTCGATTTTACTCTGAATAATATACCACTTGTGGACATCACCTTTCTCTATCAATAATAACACCGGTTGCGGAAAGGCAACTTCGTTCTATACACACATAATAATATAGCAAATTTGATATATTGTACTTAATTAAGTTAACGTCTAGCTCCAGCATAACTAGATTATTATCAAAATCAAATTACACACGCGACAGAATTCAGCCTTGGCTATTAAATGCCATTACAATACGTAATACGATTGTTTATGGCGGCAATACAACAGGCATATTGTTAACATGGCTTTGCCGTGTGTTTGAACAATGGACACTTATGTTCTACGTCTTGATTTGGTTGTTAATATGTGACCTAAAAGATCAAATAAAAAAATTAAGACAGAACGTTGAAAACAGACAAACAAAAATAGCTAGTTTTTTATACATGAGGCGTGTGAGTGCGTCAGTGTTGCGCCGCCATAGTTCGAATGACGATCGAAGGCGTAGTTTCCTAATTTCCTTGTACGTGTATGTGTGTGTAATTGTGTAAGTACACGGCGTAGTCTCACCCAATTGTTCTGTTCACAACATTCTGTCATTAATATTTTATTTGGTCTGAACTTAATAACGCTTTAAATAAACAGAATGGGTCGCATTCAAACGAACATCTGAACATCATGACTGCCTCGGTGGCTCAGTGGTTAGTGACCCTAACTTCTGGATCGGAGAGGCGTGGGTTCTGTCCCCACACAGGGCAAATCTTTATGTGATGAACATAAGTGTTTGCTCTGTGTCAGGATGTTATTTAGTTACTATCTATGTAAGTATGTATTCAAAAATATGTATATGTCGTATATCAGTCTCTGGCAGCCATATCACAAGCTTTGCTTAGTTTGGGGTCAGAGACTGTGTGTACAATGTCCCAAAATATTTAATATATATTTTATTTAAATATTTCTTAAGTAATAACATCTTACCTTCGTTTAGATTGACTACGTACCGGTACATGTACATCCACCCCCGACTGGTGGACGGATAATCTTATTAAGATTTCAAGGTTTCGCTGGATGCAAGGCGCTTCCAACTAACTATAATAATAGGCATGATGATTGGGTAAAAAATCATAATTATAATTAGTCCGTGCGTCAGATTGTCAAGAAATAATGGACGTGTATTTTTTCTTTCACTCAAACAACAAATAACAAAGATAAACCTTGTCAAAGTTTTTTTGGGGTCGTGACGTTACGTCTCTCACGTATGTTTTGGCTTTGTATGTGACTCGTGACGTCATGCGGGACTATATTAAGCCTGATGATAGAGGCGCCAGCGTAAATTTAATAGCAACGTGAAAAGCGTTCTCTCTATCGAATGTCTAAAGTGATAATTATTTTTTGCTAAAAATAGCATGGTCACCCGTGTACAGAATCATTACATAGTATAAAACAAAGTCGCTTTCCGCTGTCTGTCCCCATGTATGCTTATATCTTTAAAACTACGCAACGGATTTTGATGCAGTTGGATTTAATAGATAGACTAATTCAAAAGAAATGTTTATATGTATAATACACCTGTGCGAAGCCGGGCCGCATCGCTAGAGCGCAAATATTACGCACGGATCGATGTAGCATTTTTCACATTATAGTTGATTTATCAAAAATGGCTCAGCCGATTTGGATAAAATTTTAATGAAACCAGTTTCAAAGTACATTCCTTCCAATAAAAAAAAAAATATTAAAAATAATAAAATCGGACTACTATAAAATATATATATATGTGTCGTATTGTATACCTCCTCCGGTGGTACGTCGGTCAAAAAAGAAACATAACTATGCTATTTAGCTAATATAATTACGATGGCACCTCTGTAATCGGGCTTATTTTAATAATTTTTTGTTAAATTGACTATAGAAAAAATACGTGTTGAATATTTTTTGATAATAATCTATCTGACGGACTTATTATATTTTTATTGTCATCATGCCTATTCTGAGTATCACTGCTCTTTACAATGTATTTTTTTGTTTATAATTTCTATTTGTAATCAAAATACTTCAATAGTACTCCGGAAAACGGAAAAGAAAGCTCGTGGTACGCCAAGGCTGAAAGATACTAAAATCAAACTACTAACTACTACTAATTTTAAACTTTTAGTAAATATCTTTTATGCTGTGGCTTAGCGCGCGAAGATTAGTGTCGCGTTGGCGCGCTAAAACATCGTGATTCGGCATACGTTATGTTCTTTTCTAAAAGAGGCCAAAATTCATCGTGCTGTATTGTATTATTATACAGGGTTATTCCTAATCAATTAGCATCCTTGTAGGGGCTTATTCTGTACATAAATACTAACAATTTTCGTTCTGCGACTTTTGTCAAAACTAAAAACAAAAAATCAGCTGTTCCGTACGTTTTGTCGTAGGTGAACGATATTTTTCTATGAAACAACTTTTTTTTAGTTTTGACTTATTAGGAATGAGAAGATTCGCAGACCAAACTAAGTAACTGACATAGCCCAGTAGATTTGGAAGTTGAATTGGCAGTGAACAGAGCACATAGTTCGTAGAACGGATGGCCAATGGGACCCTAAAGTTCTCAAACGGAGCACAAGAACATGGTTTCTCACTATGGGCTTTATTAGTAAGCTCCAAGGAGCTATGGAGAGGGTTACGCTCGGAGTCTATGTATAGCACAGAAGACTGATAATCGATGGGGTCGTAAAGTTCTCGAGTGTAGACCACGTATCGGCAAGCGCAGCGTAGAACCCCCACCTACAAGGTGCACAGATGACCTCAGCAAGACGGCAAGTACGCGTTGGATGCGATAGTAAGTCGTCTTCGCTCGAATACTACGCGCAACGAACAACCCAGTTCCGGTCCCACTCCTCGCGTTGAGCACGAATATTCACCAGAACCCGCTAATGTAGTCCCAGTATTATAACATAAAACGATGAATGAAAAACGACTTGTCATAGCTTGTTTGTCAATTTTCGGAATATAAACTTCAGATATTTAGGTATTTACAGCCGCGTAGCGCCTCCCTTCTCGTAGCCCGGCGAAGGTGCGCGTAGACCCGTCACTGTACATTACGTAGACGCTCTACGACATGGTTGGTGTACACTGAGAAGACATAAGTTTTTTTTCAATAAGCTAACCAGTGATTTATTTAGAAGCAAAACAAGCTTAAATAGAAATATTAGTTTTTATATACTTCGTGAAGTTAAATATTATACTTTCATAGACACTTTAAATGCAGCATTTTTCAGCTAGATGGCATATTTAGCTTTTTCTAATAAAGTTTATAGTACCAGATTAGATTTAGTCCTTAAATACCCTTATTTGTCACCGGAAACTAGTATTGAAATTATATAGAAACATCAGTTTAAGACCAGAAAGCTGCGGTATATGTGGTTATATTACTAGTGATGTAGGTAGACTTGGTTATGTATATTGTATGTTACCTACATACAATATATATAACCAATTCGAGGAATTACAAAAAAAAACAGTTCTGAAACCGACCTCTTCGTATCACTTGCCGCTTCACAAAATATTCCTTAAATATTTGACTAAGGCCAAGTTCGTGATATACTAGTTATAAAATAATATTAATAGGACAGTAATATTACCTAAAAAGATAAAAACCATTTCTTCTCGTCATTTTTTCTTTGTATTCCGAGTCTGTGTACACCAGCCCTTACGCAATTATACTGTGACATCGCTACGGCGCTACAAAACGCTACGAGGCTCTACGAGGTGCTACGAGACGCTACGAAAATCAATTATAATATCCTTTAACCCTTTGACTCAAACTAAATTTGTCCAAGATTATGAAGTTTAAGTTCTTAATTTTCAATTTATTTTGGGTACTCAATTAAGAGCGTAGGGTTAAAGTTTTGGTCTAACGATTTTAACTATCAAAATAATTTTTTAGATTATGTTATCTAGGCAAGATAGCTTCAAATTTTATTCATGAGAAGTAAACAGTAAGAAGTTAACTAGAAATAAAGTAGTTTTACTACTTTTCGTTACTAGCTTGATCACTATACAAAAAATTAATCCTTAACTTTTTGTCAAAGCCGTTGTAAAAAAATATATCATAGCCTTTTATTTAGGGGCTTATTCTGTACATTAAAACTAACAACTTTTGTTCTGCGACTTTTGTCAAAACTCCAAAAAATTTAGCTGTTCTATAAATTTTGTTGAAGGTGAACAATATAGGTATTTTTCTATAGAACATTTTATTTTTGAGATTTGATAAAAGTCGTTGAACATAAGTTGTTAGTTGTGATGTACAGAATAAGCCTCTAAAAGGATGATAATTGTTTAAGAATAACCCTGTATAAGAATAATACATTCACATTAGAAACCTTTCAAAGCAACTGTTCCAGTTAGATTATAATATCACACATTTTGAACAAATCTGGTTTATATTAACCGCATTATTCGACTGCATTCACCTCAAAACTTAATTTACCGAAACGCAGTAATATTTTCCAACAATTTTCAATCTAATATGCAATTTTGCGGCGTTCCTAAGCATTAAGTCGTTCTTGAACTTAACGATAACTTGAAAATGAAGTTTTTATGGTTAAGATTTATGCTTAAAGGAAATTACACAAGTTGAAGTGAATATTCCACTCGATTTGTGAGAAATATGGCGACTGACAGGAAGTTACTTTGGTTTAGTGCTCAAGTTTTAAACTTGTTTTAACTAGTGTTTCACTTACCGTACCGTACCGTATAAAAAAGTAAGAGCCGTTTACGTCGTAAAAAACCGCATATTTCGACACTTACAAAAATCAAAACCTACAGGGTACTTCCCGGTGACATAAAACTATGAAATTTGGCGAGAAGCATTTTCTCAGAGTACACATATAGTATAAATCTGAAAACAGTACATTTTTATTAAAATCACAAAAAAAATAGGGCCTAGATTCACAAAATATGGGTTGAAAATTCAAAGTGAGTAAAGCGTATCATGTAAGGTATCATATAAAAGAGCTTCATTAGCACATGCTAAAACAGATTTTTAATTATTTTAATAATGTGTATTTTTTAAGTATGATGAGAAAAGTGAAAAAAAAAAACTTTTTTGTCGATGTTATAGTATAGAGATTTTAGTAACTTATTTCCCAATTTTGTGAAATTTTCTGGATTTGTACGGAACCCACGGTGTGCGAGGCTGACTCGCACTTGTCTCGTTTTTTTATCTTATTACTATTTTGTCACACCATCCTGGATTATTGTCCATTTGGCTGCTTTGCTATTTAATTATTTGTCTTGTATGTCTTATTCTTAATCATATGTCTAGTCTCTAGAGTTTCTGCAAAAAGAGAACCATCGTGACGTTACAGTGAATAAACAAAAAGATTTTAATCAGCAGCCAAGGTACTTACTAATATATCTTTATATATCATCAAAGATTATTAATTACTTCTAAATCAGAATATGAATCACGTAAAAAGAACGTGAGAAAACAATGTTTTTTTCCGTAGTAAAATATGATCAAAGATGTTTATAACTGATTATACAAATACCACATTCGAAAATAGTCATTAAAATACCCATCATAATAGTTATTTGCTGCCCATTCTGTGGTTTCTTTACTGCCCAATAAATAATAGAATGACTATCAAATATACATAATTCGGAAGACTCTAGGCCGCGCCAGCGGCTGTAAATCTCTGGCCCACTTTACAGCCCTGGTGTTATCGGCGTGAACTACATCTACACTATAAACTGACCCACTAGCGTCGTGGAGGACAGTGAATAAGCTTCTTCATTGTGTTAAATCATTAGGTAAATTATTAAAGTTAAAAAAATGCCAATACTTCTTTAATTGAAAATATGTTGTGAAAAAGATTATATAGCATGATTTTACGTTTTAATTCATGATCATTTTTTTAAATAGGTTTTTCTACGCCTTATTTATTTAATGGGTATTACCTGAAGATACTTATATAATACATTTAGAGTCGTAATGGGCTTATTCTGAAGCTTTTTGTTAATATACTGTGCTGTAACTTGAGTATGACGATGTTTTTGTCATGTAAACCCCAGTAATTAAGACATATATTTATATATGTATATTTATTTATATATGTATATATATTTATACGTATAATTTTATAGATCGGGTAAATACACCAAAGCGTCAAAGTTTTTAAGGCTATAAAAGCCTCGTTAATCTATTAAAGAAAGCCCGCTTATTATATTACAGATATATTTTACTATTCATATGAGGCACGCTGTTTTTGCTATCTTTGTATCTATTTTTTACTAACAAAATAATTGTACAACTCTGAGGCAAGACAAAAAATAAGGCGTAGAAAAACCTATTTAAAAAAATGATCATGAATCAAAACGTAAAATCATGCTATATAATCTTTTTCATAACATATTTTCAATGAAAAATGTATTGGCATTATTTTATACTAAATATCTAATCTAGTCAAAACTAAATAACTGTATCACCATTCTACCACGACTATCTTAAGCCTTCCCACCCATAACTCGACGAGCCCACCCATAACTCGACGAGCCCTAAGATGTCAGCAATAGGGTCCATATTTGCACAGCGATTTATGATAGGTAGTTTATATGGCAATCAGCAGGCTTGCCAAGAAAGCAATAAAGGAGACATGAGCCGGACTAAGGGCTTTTATAATGGGGGATTAAAAACAAAATTACGACTCTTCTATCTTAATTCGTAGTTTATCTGCCTTCAAAATTGGTTTGGTAGATAAAGTAGATACAATTTATATTTTATTACTATTGCTACTGTTCAATACAATACACTAAGCGGTCTTTGGATTTTTTAATTAGAGTCTCCTACTTGTACTCAAATAATTATGACATGTTAGTAAATTTCCTAATTTTAAATGTAGCATTAAGTAATTGTATTACCTTCCTGTCTGGGGAAGAGCCTGGATCCTACGACACAGGTCACCCTAGTGTAAGATCCAGTGCACCATAAATGATAATTTAAATTTGTATATTATAAGGGAACTTTGTTTTTATATTATGAGGAAGAGCCTAGATCCCACGACACATGTCGCCATAGTGTGCGATCTAGTGTACACGTTGTTTTGTGTTAACTTTTAAGAACAATAAACGTTTTCTTTGTTTATTTACAATAATAATCGATTGTTATACTATTGTACAATAATTACTTCCAATAGCAGTTTAACGACAACATCAGTAAATGTTAAGTTACAACAGTCCGTAATTCAGTCCGCAGTGGTCTAGTGATAATGACCTTCGTCTTACAATCGTAAGGTCGTATTCAAGCTAAGGCTTTTAATCCCGGTCCCGTACCAGTGAATTTGAAGAATGATGAAAGAAAGATGTAGAAGAATTTTTATGGCGTATGTGAATCCACGTACCCTCACTGAGGTAGCGTGGTGAATATAGCCCAATCACCATTCGTAGGTAGGCCTACGACTTGTGAATAAGTACTCACATAATTAATTTCTTGTTGCGTTCTAAATAAAATTCTTTGACCACAAGTTGTGCATAAATTTTCAAGGTCTGTTGTTCTAAGGGGGCTTTAGCCCTGGTCGCCCCTGCCCTAAAGTTCGTAAAATAAAGGACGTTAGCCCATCATAAGTTAGGCGTTAGTTGGACCCTTGTTAATTTCGAGACGTTGAGATAGCACGTGGGGGAAGCGGGGCAGATACAGAACATTCTTCGAAGTTACACAATCAGGTTAATGTTCGTTAGTTCCTATATAAATATGAATAATAAGCACAATAAATTGCCTAATGGAAAATCACGGCTGCTCTACCGCGCCTCTAGCCACATAATTATATGCATATATTTTTTAAAGTACGTCTTAGTGTTTGTAGCTTAGTTAGTCTTTGTTTTAAGCAACAGTATACAACAATAAGCACGGCTAATCTTCTGACAGTATCAGAATCAACGATACCCTAAATTCTACAAACTCTTCATTGGATTAGGCGTATTATTTTGCGGCAAGATGAACTTGAAATCTTAGTTTTCAATAAGTTTATCAAATTCATTAATAAAAACTTGGTATCAGGGCTAGCCACCTGATCCTAGTAAGTATAGGCTGGGTGTCTGGTCCTGGTGTGATCTTAAAGCGACCTGAAAGTCTCTGATATGGCTACATTTTAAAGTGCTATCCGAGCCACGGTAGCGCTCAGTTGTAAATGACACATGCGGTCTCATCCGAAGACTAACTGTGCTTAAACGTTGCTTAACTTCGATAATCTATAAAAATAATAATTAAAATAGTCAAACTCAAACTACGCTATAATCGCTACATACCCGGCCCTTATAAACTTTATTCATTACACATACGTTTCAAAAACATTACCCTCTTTCCAAAGTTGGGTAAAAATATTGCAAACAGTGACTGAGCTGCACTGAGCTACGATAATACCCTGGAAGCCGGCACGTGGGTATGGGAGGGAAATGCGGCTTAAATTATTCAAACTATAATAGCAGTATTAAACTTTTCTCATCTAGTTATAATTTTTTCAAGAAAACTTCCATATTTCGCTTTGATAGACTTACTATGTAATTAAGACCGCAAGAGTAATTTATTTCTATTTATTGAAAACGTTATGATACAGATCGTTAAAAAAATGCCTTTAGTTTTCAAAGCTTAGCCCAATAACATACAGATACAGATACAGATACAGATCTTTATTGGTGCTAAATTACATAAAACACAAGTCTTAAGAGTAATAATTAATTTCTGTACGATACATTGTACATTTAATATACTTAATTTATGTTGGTTGTAATTGTATTGGTATTATCATATTCTTTCAAAGAATAGTACGCTTTACTGATCAGAAACCTTTTAAGCCTGATTTTGAAAATCGAGATAGAAGCCGCATTTCTTATGTCGTCGGGCAGTTTGTTATAAATATCGGGACCCTTCACGTACACCGACTTTCCTGCTTTAGTGAGCTTGTGCTTTGTTTGTTTAAACTTAACAAGCAAATCAATATAAACAATCTACTTATATTAAAACTATTCACCATACCTACCTTCATAATACAATTCAAATACAAACAACCTACTGCAAATTACCCACGGCAATGCGCTGTGCAATAAAAATAATATGCTCAAATCTCATATTAAATAATAAAATCAAGATGGAATTAGCTGGAAGCAAGCCGTTTCTAACCAGTCTTATTTGTAATTTATATGGAAGACTCCTGTGCAGCTGTGGTCCTATTCTACGCTGATGGATGGATGAATGAAAAAAAATAAAGTTTAATTCGGCGTGTACAAATAATTATAAAAAGTCCTAGTCATAAAGCCCACTGCCAGCGGGCTCAGTTTCCAAAATAGGTACTGGCCCCATTGCATCGTGTCATGGCTGATAGATGGCAGTCCACCCCTGGAGGCTATCCACCGTCACGCCAAGGCCGTCGGTGGTCGATATTAGAAGGCCGCGTGGTCACTGCGAATATACCCATTTATATCATATTTATAGTCACTGATAACAACGTAGTACAATATGGAGCGATAGCTCCAAACAGTAGTAAACCTCGCGACACATCTCTTAAACTGAATTTTCATCTTTTACTCCTCTTGACTCATTTCGTTCAAACAAATAAATGTTAGGACTTAGATACTCAACAATATTGTCCAATATTAAGTTTCAACTGTGTAAAGGTCTGACTCATGTAAGTTGATTGCTGTTTTTGTAATAAGTCTGGTTTTCACTCACGTTATAAAACTAATTTCGTAAGTTGTGTTCTAATACTTTATTTTTGTTATATTCTTAGTTAGTCGCGTTCTAGATGTTGTTTCTTTTTTATTTCAATTTGTTAATGTTAAGATATAGCGTATATTATTTGCATGTTAGGATTACATCGTGAAGTGTAGATGTACTCGTAAGTAATTTTAAGAATGTTTGTTTTGTAATTTACACATTTATACTGTTTTGTAGTCTAATAAAAATAACATATATTATCAAAATAGTCCGAAGCGATAGCTATTTTCCCTCTTTTTGAAAGAGATTTTTTTCACAAACAGTGACATACTCATATTTATAGACATGGAAGTGGGATATTGCATTGTTTGTGTTATTTTGGAGTACGTATTAGGTGGCGTCATTACCGAAAGTTCTACTATTAGTCCTACAGTCGTTCTTACTAAATATAACTTATAATTAATGAATTCGTTTTATTTTACTTATTTAGAGTTGACACCATCATGACCGGAATGATGGCTACTGGCCTACTATGGCCAAAAACTTAAGATTGCAATTCAGCAAGGCAATGCCGCCACGGTACCCTTTTCTACGGAGTTTTTAGATTTGTTTTATTTTTATTTTATGATAAATTTTTATTTATAGATAGATAAGAGATAGATAAATATTAAAACGGTCCCGGTTGTTTTAACCGTTTTTTTTATAACATTTTTTTAAGTATCACACGTAAATATACTTAAGCATTTGTCATCTTAAACGTTATTCAAAATTCAACTGTCGCGACTTATAAGTCGCGACAGTTGAACACTAACAGTTTACTATTAATGACAATACTACACTACTACTACTACATAGAAAGCAATTGGATCATCCACAGACCCTTGAAGGTCTAAAGATAATCCAAGTGCTCAAGCCCACTGCCAGTTGGCAGCTATTTTTTTTTTTTTTTTACAGTACTTGACAGTTGAACCTACAATTTGTACACCGACAATCGTCCACAGCAAATCTAGACAAATTATCGGGATAGCGTTTCAAAATATTCCCCAAATTCCCATTCAGCCCCACACATCCATCAAAGCTTTATTTCAAAGCAGATTCAGGAGATTCTTTCTGGGAAATCTCTTTAGAATTTGAGAGTATCTTTTGAGAGATTTTCATTTCAGCAGCAATAATTTTAAGGCTTTTAACATGTTATACTGAAGGAAGATTATGTCGCCTCCGTATTTGGGGTGGCTTTGTGTTTTGTGATTTAGGTAACTGAAGCCATTGGGATACTAATATTTTGAATAAATTCGTATTAATTAGAATGATACATTTATTGAAACATACATAAGTAGATAATATTTAAGAGTGCGCTTAATGCCATGAAAAAATCAGATTTCACCCGCGCTTCTTGCATCGCCCGCTATCATCTATGCTGCTCTGTTTAGAGTCGAAAATCGCATGACACAGTTCACGATGATGTTGGCTTCGAGCGCCAGCTTACATTTTTAGGTGACATTTTATTTATTTATTCAAAATTTAAGCATGTAATAAAAAAACTAATTGATTACTCGGCTAGAACATTAGTCGCTACGTAATTTGTTAAAAATAATGTGGTGTTGTCGCTGATAATTTCGAGCATTTGAAATATTTTTTTTTATGATGCGAAGTTTTAAGTTTTTCCTAAAGTAACCTTATTATTTTCCAAAATTTGAAGCAATTACTCTACTACTATAGATTTTTTCCTTTCCTACTATATTTTTTTAATATGGATATTTAAGTTCGTTGCCTTTACACCACGTCTTAAAAAATACACCTTTCGCTTGATTTTTGTATTAGGCGCCCCCTTAACATGCGGTTCCATTAAGCTGGCTGGATCAGGGCGGGTCTTTAAATCTAAATTTATTTAACGAATGTGTGCAGGTTGTTTTGGAATTTTCTTTTCCACCACATCGCCAGTAATGCATAAATCCGTCATAAATTCTAAAGAACTGGTTCGGGGTTGTATCTGAAATTAGGCATTCTTATGCTAGTAACGCTTGCGTTATATCACTAATTCACAAATTCAAAATGAATAAAAAAGTAAGTTCATATGGCTTGACTTGGCTAAACGGTTACAACAACCGGTACCTCTAATCAATTATATTATTAAGGAATAATAAAATTTATATGCCCGAGTGGTTTTACTAATTGATATAATTCCAAAAAAACTTAAAAAAACATTTCATAAACTATATTTATTTAAATTAACCTACTTAAAATAAAAACTTTTACTAAAAAAACTTCCACTAAAACTTAAGTAATTGTATATTTTTGTCTTTAACAATTATTGACTTTCTTTAAAAAGCCGTACATATAAACATATGTACCTTTTATATGAGCAATTTTGGCGTATAATTTTATTTTATGTTCAGCTTGTTTTATAATACACTTTATTACTGTGCATTAGACAACAGCTGGGTAGACAAGTTTTTTAAGACAAAAACTTGTTTACCAAGAAAAGCTGATAAAGTAAATTGTTATAAATTTAAGTGACGCCTACTAAGTCGTCAAAGTAACGCCAATTCAATCAACAGGACCGTGTATTTTAGGTAAAATTTAAGTAACTGAGTGTTAAGACAAGTAAACCACCCACGTAATTGTAGAAATCAGGTTTGAGAAAAGAAATTCACTGCCACGTAAGATAAATCGGAATCGTATCGTATCGGATCGTAAATAAAAATTATCACTGTACCATCAGTCGTAAGACGTTTATACATATAGATCTTGCACAATAACGTGGCTCTCCCCTCTACATTGTTTTTCAAACATTTGAACAACATCCAAACGTTTTGAATGTTGGAATGTTTTTATCATTTTCCACTACACATTGAGTTTTTCTATGAATTTCTTAATCTAGACTAGATTGATCGTCTATCCAGTCGGTGGAGTGGGTAACGTCCGCTCTACCGACGCGTTGCGCGAACCGCTCTGCAAGATCTCCATTCGAGAACTTAACGGTGCTATGGGCATTCAAGCTATCCGTTATGTGGCCTGCTTATGCCACGCTGTTTAAATCACAAAACTCCTTAGCAATATAATATACCTACAGGTACTGCTTTGCATAAAGTGACATTAAATATGTTCTCGAAGTTTAGTATAGGTGCAATATAGTGCAGTTACACTCAAGTAAAAGTAATCCTTAATGTATGAAGAACAAACTTATATACTCTAACGTCACAAAAAGCTATAAGTATGATAATAGTACTGCTTTACAGAAGCTGATGTAATTTTTTTCCTCGAAGTCAAAGCAATTTATTTCTTAAAATGTGTTTACAACGCATGTTGAATCGAGTATAGGTACATATAATATAATAATACAGAAAAACAAATCCTTAATGTATGAGGAACAAGCTTGTGTTGATGTAACGTCGCGCGGCCCGTGTTGTATAGCTGCGGCTGCCGTCGCGCCGACACTCGAACAGCGTCATCAATCAAGGCCGATGAAGGCTCGTCAACTGTTTCAGGGTTTTCGTGCCATTGAGCGATCTTTATTAATTTAAACCGCCATTTAAATTAGCCGCTTTGTATTTTGATCTTGTAATTAAATTAATAGGTTTTTGTTCTTTGCAGAGATACCTATATTGCAGTTGAATTTTAAATTCTAAGTATCAATATACTTAAAATACGTATATGTATATTAGCATTGTGTAATTAAAGAATGTATTATTTTTTTATTTTATATTTCATTGTGAAAATAGAATGTCCACTGCTGCACATAGGTTTTCCCTATACATTTTCAACAAGACCGGAGAGAAGCGACTTGCAGGGTCATCCTACTCTGCAATTGTGCCGGTACGTGTTCCCCACTCGAGATCTTTTTAACGGTTTTTTTTCTTCATCGGTCAACAGTTTTCATGCTATAAGCCTCGTGCAATTACCCTTTCAACTTGCCAATTCTATGTCAGCCACTTTAGTTCTTCTAATTCTCCTTTATCTTTAAATTCTAATTCGATATTGCAAGTACGGTATGCTTCTTTAAATCTAAAAGGGTATAGCTCCTAGGTAGGTAAATGTGCTATTCTAGACAGCACCTTTGCTAAAATCTAAAACATTCGTCATCATGATGTTTTTAAACGATTGATTTGAACGATTCGATTTGAACACATTATTACTATGTACTACGGGACTATTCGCGCACTCAAATTACGAGATAAATAAATACCTCATCATCCCGACGTTTCGTGTGCGTGGTTAGTCCCGTAGTACATAATAATAAAATTGTCATCATGTCAAATTTTGAACTGTGAACTGTCGTTTTATGCCAACTATTAAATTCCTCACCACACTTCACCACGTAACCCGGCGCTGATCGCCGCGGCTCGCACGTCCGCAAACCAATTACGGCAACAAAACGTTCCAATCGACGCAGAATCAGCACTAATCACGTTAGCGTGCTGCTTACACAAACTAAAGAATGCAGAGGTGCATTGCGCCGCAATGATTGCGGATAGAATTCTCTTTTATTAACCTAAATCAAGGTTTTTGGCTCTTTTACCACCTAGCCAGAACCCACTTTTGTGTATTGTTCAGAATCCACTTTGTATTGTTCTCGGACATTTCTTTATTTTTCAAGACATTGTAATTTTTATCACAAATAAAAATATAGTTTTTAAAAAAACTAAAAAACACGCTTAGGACTCATCATTTTTTTTTCTTTATTTTATAAATGCATTGTCATCGGTCTTTCTTTGATAGGTGTGCAAAGTTTAAAGAAAATCTCATCGCTCAAAGTAGGTCAAAATCGAGCTCCAAGGGGTCGGTTACAAGCAAGCAAGCAAGCAAGAAAACATACAGGTGAAACTAATAAAAGCGTGTTAAAAACCTGCGATATCAATGCAATATTAACAGAAGAATGGCCTAGACTCCACCTAAGTAGAGCCGGGATGTGAGCGTTAACATTTAGCGTAGCGAGAAACAAAACACATTTTTATGTTTTGTTTCTCGCTATGCTAAATCAAAACAAAACACATTTGTTTGTGTTTTGTTATTCGCCTAAAATATTTAAATTATGACATTTTTCAATCGCTTTACTTGAAACCAAATAATTTGGTAAAACAGAGTCACAAGATGTGGAAAGTAAAACGAAGGGGCAACGTCATTTTTATGTTTTTCCCGCGAAAACTTAAATTAACCTTCTACGTTTTATTATTGTAACGTTCCAGCGCACGCAGTCTGATCACGCGCGTCGGACCGAAGGATAATTAGTTATGGATAATGAAACAACTTCGGCGTTACGTGCAACGGAACGTAATCATCCACCAAAGGATATTTTCGGAATGTTTATGACTTTATTAGATTAGTTTGTATGATAGTGGATGTAATTAATGTTGTAGCTGCGATGTGCTTTTGGCCTGTTATTAGTTGGATTATGTTCAACGGAACTTGCTTATTAGGAACAATAAAGTTTTATAGTAGTGAAGTGTCGTTAGGCGTAAAAATAGAAAATCCTCGGAATCATAAAAACCTATAGTAAGGTATAGTGAAAAAAATATCACGTAAAGGCATTAAAAATAACTTTTGTTACTTGTTTTTAGGGTTCTGTACCTCAAACGGAAAAAACGAAACCCTTATAGGATCATTTTGTTGTCCGTCTGTCCGTCTGTGTGTATGTCAAGACTCATTATCTCGGGGACGCGTAAAGATATCGAGTTGAAATTTAAACTGAATACGTATATCTATGGTTTCTTGCAGTTTTGTAAAAGAAAAACTTCTCAATTATCGTTTAAAACAGTTAGAGCCGTTTATGTCGTAAAATACCTTATATTTCGACACTCACAAAAATCAAAAACTTACAGGGTACTTCCCGTTGACACAGAACTATGAAATTTGTCAAAAAGCATTGTTTTAAAGTACACATATAGAAATAAATCTGAAAACTATACATTTTTATTTAAATCACAAAAAATAGGGCCTCAAAATTCACAAAATATGGGTTCAAAATTCAAAGTGAGTAAATCACATCGTGCAAGGTATATCATATAAAAGAACTTCATTAGCACAAGCTAAAACAGGTTTTAAATTATTTTTACAATGTGTGATACTTCTTTGTCGATGGTTATGGTATAGAGATTTTAACAACTTACTTCCGCCTGTGCGAGCCTGACTCGCACTTGTCCGGTTTTTTATGAGAATGAGAAAACCGACCACTTCGTTGTCATGTTGTCCAACTTCAGCATGTCTGGTACTCTTTGGTTTTCCGTGTTTACTTCTCGTATCTGCGTAGTTTTACCCGCAAATACTCCTGCGTAATACTAGCTTATGACAATCCCTTTAGACTATCATTTATGCATAAAATCAAGTTGATCCATCGCTCCATTGTTACGTGTGAAAGAGTAAAAGTCAAAGTTATTTATTTGTCAGAATATAGGTATGCACAAGGTACAGGTCTTAATATCTTAAATAAAAGAGTTCCTGACAAAATAAAAAACAACAAACACACTTTCACAGTTACAATGTTACTAGCTAATCGTCTCGGAATCAGGGACGTTTTATCTCCGGACTAGTAACGCTCTACCATTCGCACTCACTATATTCTGTCAGCTTTACGTGAGGCGCGGGGGAGGAGGTGTTCACTGAAATTTCGACCTTAAACATATCATGGTAAAGTCGAAACGTTAACGGGTGACGGGTTTAAATTATGGAGCGGAGCGAGCGAGAACAATGCACCCAGATGCTGATAATCCATTTTCGCCTTAATTGCTTGAACGCTTAAGTCTAAAATTGTGTAATAAAATGTCCGGTGTCTCTTTTACGTGTAGGCATAATTTTTCTTATACCGTGGCAGAGGGGTACGCGTACTGAATTCTTCTCCAGTAGCTAAATTCTCTAAGCTCGGAATCGTCCTGCTACGAATACATTAAACAGCTATAAACCTTCCGAAAAAAAAACATTCTAAAAGATATTGGAAATCGCATTGCAATCTGTCATGTAATTTAAAATACCTGAGCAGGAATACTCAGACATAAAAAGGCGACTTAGTTTTATAATAATATGTCGTGAGTAAAGATAGTTCAGTCAACGGAAACAAGTAAACTTCAAAACGTCATAGGTATTTTCCGCTTTTTAGTAAATAAAAAATAATGTCTTGGTAAAACTTTTCTAGTCAGTGATAAAATATAGAGAGCCAAGAATGTAGAGCCACAAATACCTAGAAGATCTAAGTTCGGTAGAGCACTAATTTATCGCATTTTTCATCTTTACATTTTCTGTATAAAAATATTTTTGGATTTATAACATTCTATTCTCTCATCCATCCATCGTCCATAGGACGTCCACTCACTGCTGGACATAGGCCTCCCCTATACATGGTTATTTTTAATCAATTAGCATGCTTCTAGGGGCTTATTCTGTACATCAAAACTAACAGCTTTTGCTCTACGACTTTCGTCAAAACTAAAAAAAAATCAGCTGTTCCATACATTTTGTCGCGGGTGAACTATATTTTTCTATGGAATAAAAAAAATGAGTTTTGACGAAAGTTGTAAAACAAAAGTTGCTAGTTTTGATGTACAGAAAAAGCCCCTAGAAGGATGCTAATTGATTAGAAATAACCCTGTATATCTCCGATAAGATCAGTTGGTAGCAGCCTGAATCTAGCGCTATTCTGCGGTCTTAATGAAGTCATCCGTCGACCTTAGGGTGGACGTGAAAAATTTTCGACCCCATCGATCATCGGTCTTCCGTGCCCTGCCCACTGCCATTTCAACTTGCCGATCCGCTGGGAAATGTCGGTTACCTTTTTTCTTTAACGGATAATCTCCTCATTCCTGAATCGATCTTGTTTTTATAATAATGAGGATAATTTGTATTAGCAGTGTACTTTATATGGCTGATAATGGTCACAAACGACAGTCTAATCAATAGATACAAAAAAAATTTACAACATCATATTTTCCTCTTTCCAGTAAATAAATATGTCTCAGCGATAAATGTAGAGAACGGAGAATGTAGAGCCATAAATACCTGCAGGATCCAAGCTTGGCAGAGCACGGAGTGCGCACGTACTTGAGGGGATTTTACAAACTGGTAGAGTCAATTGTGCTTTATCTGGAGAGCATACACTGCAAAGGTTGTAGAGCAATAGGGCGAGAGGCATCGGTTGAGTTTCATAAGAAGACTTATTTTCTTTTAAATGCTGCTATAAAACTGTGAATATTTTAATAACATTTTCGCTAAGAAATATTATAACCTGAAGTAAGTTTTTTGTTAGTTTATTTTAGATTTTATAAATTTGATGTGTGTGTATAATGTTGTGTCTATGCATCCGTGACAAGCGGAGTTTCTAAGCAAATAGACTTATTTTAGTAAGGTTATTTTGTTTTAATATGTCTGTAACTATGAACCTATTTTGTATTATTTAATTCGTTCATTGAATATGTATTTTTAAGTAAAGTCGCATTTTATTTATAATTTTACTATTTTCATCCTATAACATTGACGTATTCTGAGCATAGGTATCTCGTTTTCTTTCTTGATTGATTGAAAGATTTAATTATAAATAATTTATTATCTACTAAAATCCGTAACTGATTTTGAAGAAAATAATTATTTAGCACCTTACTTACTCCGACTGTTACCTCTCCTCCTATAACCCACTGCATACAAATGCAAAGAAATTGCAGATTCTAGTCACGCGCTACATTCCCGTCGGCTTTAAACGAATTGCCCTAAGCTCTATCTACTAGAATAAAACTATATTTACAATGAATTTTATGTAAAATTATTTGCAAAGAAATCCTAAAAGAATTTCATGTAAAATGAGAATCATTTCGTATTCTGAACACGCAAGTAATAACTTCGAAGTAGAGACAGTAGAGTATTTGTTTTGTGCTAAGCGTTTGGAAAATCTGTTGGTTGTGAATTTTGAAGTAATTTTATTGTCTTGTTTGTTTCAGGTACGATTAATTTTACTTGGTAGATTTTGGTAAGATTTTGACCTATTATTATATTACAAGCTTTTCTTTAACTTGCAATGGATGTTTGTACCTATGTAAGTTCGGGTGGAATCTTGCAAGTTAGATTTGACCCGGTTTCCAATTAAGCTGAAATTTTGCACGCATATATATATATATATCGCGTGACAATGCGATAATATGGTACCAAGAAGCTGATCTGATGATGGAGTCGGAAGGTGGCCATAGGAACTGTACTAAACAAGATGGACCCGTCGTGTTTGGGCTCGTTTCACTTCTTCACACACTCTGCTGCCACACTAATCCAGGATCTCAAAAGCTTGTATTTAAAAAGTTATTTTATAATATTTTTTAGGGTTCCGTACCTCAAACGGAAAAAACGGAATCACCGGATCACTTTGTTGTCCGTCTGTTCGTCTGTCTATCTGAGTGTATGACAAGACTCTTTATCTCGGGAACGCGTAAAGATATCGAGTTGAAATTTAAACTTTATACGTATATCTATAGTCTCTTGCAGTTGTGTAAAAGAAAAACTTCTCAGTTATCATTTAAAAAAGTTAGAGCCGTTTATGCCGTAAAAAATCGTATATTACGCACTCACAGAAATCAAAACCTACAGGGTACTTCCCGTCGACATAGAACTATGAAATTTGGCGAGAAGCATTGTCTCAGAGTACACATATAGGAATAAATCTGAAAACTGTACATTTTTATTCAAATCACAAAAAAATAGGGCCTCGAAATTCACAAAACATAGGTACAAAATTCAAAGTGAGTAAATCGTATCATGTAAGGTATCATATAAAATAACTTCATCAGCACATGCTAAAACGGGTTTTTAATTATTTTAACATTTTCAGTAATTTTCGATGTATGACGAGAAAAGTAAAAATATATACTTTTTTGTCGATGGTTATAGTATAAAGATTTTAACAACTTACTTCTCAATTTTGTGAAATTTTCTGGATTTGTACGGAACCCTCGTTGTGCGAGCCTGACTCGCACTTTTCCGGTTTTTTTTTTATTCTTGTAATAGCTGATATCAAAATATTAGCTATCTAATATCGCAGTATTAGCTACAAGCTGCAAACAACCCAATCCTAGCGCAGTTGTTGAGTGAACTTTAGTCGGGATTGGGTTATCCGCAGCTTGAAGCTAATATCACAGCAGTTTGACTTGACCTTTACGATTTACTGCTACATTTTTATTTAATATGAGTGTGTTTGTCTACAAACTGCCTCATTTTAAGAAGATATGATATCTAGGGGGTAGCACGTTACCTAAATGGTACCTAGGTATTTGCTCGAGATTCGAAGACACATCAAGCGCTTTTTGATTGTTTTACTATTGAAAATAGATCTATCCTGGAAGAGAATAAGGCCGCCTAATGTTACACTAGCCTAAAAATTTTACTTAAGTGTTATTGTTCCTTTTTATACAGAGTTACTGGTAATAAATTAGCATCTTCTTAGGGGCCTATTCTGCACATCAAAACTAAGAACTTTTGTTCCGCGACTTCTATCAAATCTCAAAAAAAAAATGCTACTCCATTAGAAAAATATAAATTCACCCTCGACAAAATGTATGGAACATCTGTTTTTTTTGCTTTAGTTTCGACGAAAGTCGCAGTACATTTTTTTTAGTTTTTATGTTCAGAATAAGCTCCTTAAAGGATTTTAATTGCTAGTAACCCTGTATTTGGGTGTACGGAAAATAAATATTTATTTATTATTTATTATCCGTGGTAGTATTTATTTGATTGGGTCACGGCTCCAACGTACCGAAAATTTACATGTCTAACAGTGAATATCTTATTGCTGAAATGATGATGATGAGTGTTTAATACTTATGACAGAATTCGAGTAAAATTCCGAAGTTGTCATCCAAAGAGATGGAGTCAGAAATATTGCTCCAATCCTGCACGGCAGTAAAGTCGTGCCTCAAGGGCGCGGTAAAACAGGAAGTACCAGCGTTACGCCAGCCCTCCAGGGCGGGCTTTCGTTTGATTTCCTCCTCGCAGCGTACTTTGGAAGTGATCTTTTAATCAAAAAGATTAGAAAAAAATGTGTGTTCAAACTGCAAAGGAAAAAACTTAAGACTAAAACCATGTATTCACTGAGCAACAATCACTATCATCACTATCACTACATAGCATAAAACAAAGTCGCTTCCCGCTGTCTGTCCTCATGCTTGTATCTTTAAAACTATGCAACGGATTTTGATGTGGTTTTTTCAATAGATAGAGTGATTCAAGAGGTAGGTTTATATGAGTATAATACACCTGTGCAAAGCCGGGGCGGGTCGCTTGTTATTTAATAACATCGTATTAGAAACAATCTACAATCTACGTGTTTCTGTAACAAAAAATATTGTTTTAAGAAACAATTATTTTGTTTCTGTACGTACAACTACACTACGTGTTTATTAGTATGTTTCGGTGCTCCACGTCGTGATGTTTTAGAAACTGTGTAACCGAAACAATGTTGCTCAGTGAATACAGGCTTAAGGGCTGTTTTACCCCTGTTTGGCTTAGTACGAGGCAAGCACGTACCAAAGAGTCAGCGTTAGACCCCCTTATGGCTTAGTACGAGGCAAGCACGTACCAAAGAGTCAGCCGTTTGACCCCCTTGTGGCTTAGTACGAGGCAAGCACGTACTAAAGAGTCAGCCGTTTGACCCCCTTGTGGCTTAGTACGAGGCAAGCACGTACTAAAGAGTCAGCCGTTTGACCCTCTTGTGGCTTAGTACGAGGTAAGCACGTACCAAAGAGTCAGCGTTAGACCCCCTTGTGGCTTAGTACGAGGTAAGCACGTAACAAAGAGTCAGCGTTAGATCCCCTTGTGGCTTAGTACGAGGCAAGTACGTACCAAAGAGTCAGCCGTTTGACCCCCTTGTGGCTTAGTACGAGGCAAGCACGTACTAAAGAGTCAGCCGTTTGACCCCCTTGTGGCTTAGTACGAGGCAAGCACGTACTAAAGAGTCAGCCGTTTGACCCCCTTGTGGCTTAGTACGAGGTAAGCACGTACCAAAGAGTCAGCGTTAGACCCCCTTGTGGCTTAGTACGAGGCAAGTACGTACCAAAGAGTCAGCCGTTTGACCCCCTTGTGGCTTAGTACGAGGCAAGCAGGTATCTACCAAAGAGTCTCTGTGTTTCAGATGGATTTTTTTTTTCATCTCGTTTGAATGTTAGTTCGAAAATTAGCGTATTGCCATAATATAATATCGTTCAATTTTGATAAAAATTGTGCGTTACAGCTACTGCAATTAAATATAGGTATTTCTCCATGTGCGTTTTTGAGTACAAATTTACTTTAAAATGCCATAAATATGTAGTCGCGGGGTCTACTGCTTTGAGAACTACCAGTATATTACTATATTCACACCACTGGCTTTTCGGTGAAGAAAAACATCGTGAGGCAATATTTCTATATGCGTAGAAGCAATTGGATGACGTGTGTGAATCCACAAACCCATGATTCGATTTTCCTTCGATATGTAGGTACGAAGCGGTTTGACTTTTATGATTCGAACCGCCAGGGAATCGAACAGTCTTCTTGCTTTCCAGTTTCCTAATAGGCCAGGGTCGATAATTTATACAACCAAAAAAAATAATAGTAGGATGAAACCCATTAGGAAAGGAGGGGAATATTATAAAAATAAAAGGAAAAATAATTTACGAGCGATCTAAGGTCGGGAAGGGGATGGAGGGGGGGTTTTAAGGGTAAAAAACGGTTTTTCTCGATTTCCGGCAAAACTAAAAGTCCTATCGAAAAAAATCAAATGGCAAAGTTGTAGGTAATAAAAAGATCTAAAACTTTGTATTGACATTTTTTTCACATAACCTCAAAATTTATGTGAAAAATCCAAAAAACCAAGTTTTTGGTTTTTTATTTTTATCTTTTACAAAAATCTTTTTTTTTTTAACGAAATTTGGTGAAAACTTACCTTTTTATGTCTCAAATACGCTGTAATTTATTTGATTAAAAATATTAATTTTTTTCACCTTATTTTGAATTAATATCGAAAAAACACCCTAATTTTCAATCGAAAATTCAACCGTCAAAATATCAGCTTTTTTCAAAAAGTTGGTATGTTTTCTGTTTGTTGAAATCTCTACTTTCCGATGGTGAAAAAAATATATATGTTACTATAGTAAATCTTCTCAGAAAATGCAAAAAATAAAAATAAAATATTAAAGATATAAATGTCAAAATGTACAAAAAATATATTATAAATCTATTAAAAATGTATAAAATATATATGGAAATCGGCCAAAAGTTTGTTATTAAAAATATATGTACAATATATTTTTTATAGATTTTTAATATATTTTTTATGTATTTTGAAATATTTTTTTTCATGGAATTAACTCAATTTGTTTGTGTAAAATTAAGGAGATTATTATTTTTGTTATCTTGTACTAAAATATCATTTAATTTAAATCGTTAGGTTATGTTACGTTAAGCATACTATTTTTTAAAGAAAATATTACGATTTTTATGTTTGAGTTGATTGATACAGATATAAATAGAGATAGTATATACCTTCCTATGCAGATTCGAAAAGTTTTTTTTGTTTTTTTAAGTTAACTTGTCACAGTTATCTTCAAGAAACTCAGCGTGCACGTGTATTTTTATAAACGATGTTGTATACTGTACTGTATTTCGAATACTGGTTATGCTAACGGTTGTAACAGCTGCTACGAAATATATAGTATATAATAGTAGGTTTGTACGAGTATGTAGTAAGACCCAGACCAGCCTAGACCCTTCCCCACTTCTCCACGAAATACCTTTTGATGGGCTACAATTTTTCGTAGGTCACTCAGGTATATCTAGTCAGGTATATATAATTTATTTTAAAATAGTTATAAATAGGCATCTACGCATATAATTTAAAGAAGATTCGACAACTTTCTCCAAATATTGTAGATGTCTTATTAAATATTAATTTTATTAACTTATTTGTTTGTGAATTATAGTAGTTTATTTTTATTTGCAATTTTTTGTTATCAATGTAACATGTAATATAACGTTTTTCGAGTAATTAAAGTGTAAATTTTAATAAATAGCTCAAAATTATTTATAATAATTTAAAAAACTTTCGAATTCGAGTTTTTTTCGATTTTTGATTAGATGCATTTTCTGAGAAGATTTACTATAGTAACATATATATTTTTTTTTTCACCATCGGAAAGTAGAGATTTCAACAAACAGAAAACATACCAACTTTTTGAAAACAGCTGATATTTTGACGGTTGAATTTTCGATTGAAAATTAGGGTTTTTTTTCGATATTCATTCAAAATGAGGTGAAAAAATTAATATTTTTAATCAAATAAATTATAGCGTATTTGGGACATAAAAAGGTAAGTTTTCATCAAATTTCGATAAAAAAAAAAGATTTTTGTAAAAGATAAAAATAAAAAACCAAAAACTTGTTTTTTTGGATTTTTCACATAAATTTTGAGGTTATGTGAAAAAAGTGTCAATACAAAAGTTTTAGATCTTTTAATTACCTACAACTTTGCCATTTGATTTTTTTCGATAGGACTTTTAGTTTTGCCGGAAATCGAGAAAAACCGTTTTTTACCCTTAAAACCCCCCCTCCATCCCCTTCCCGACCTTAGATCGCTCGTAAATTATTTTTCCTTTTATTTTTATAATATTCCCCTCCTTTTCTAATAGGTTTCATCCTACTATTATTTTTTTTCACTTTTCATTATTTTTCAAGGCTTCTACTCTGGTGTATAAGAGATATAATATAGTATAATAGGAATCTTCTAAGTCTTCGTGTTTCATCTTCGACCCCAACCTCGCTTACCATCGGGCGAGTTGGTGGTCAAGCACGGACTCAATCGCGTTAAAGAAATTAAAACACACTGGTCCAGCGTTGCTGATATGGCCTAATCACCCTTCGTGGGTAGTCCTACGACCTGCAGTGGACTATTAGAAGGGCTGTTACAGTATCTTAAAATATGTCTGTTATCCAGAGGTTTGGTCATACATCTATGTAGGTATCTCCAAACACATTTTAAGCGACACAGCTTAGTCAGCAGCTTATTCCCTGCCTGTGGTATATTACGAATTCTATATCAGTAAGGCAAATAGGTAGGTAGGTACAATAGCAAACAGGCGCCGTAGGGCGACGTCGCTTCAAGGAAATAGGGTTTTGTGCCTCGCTGCGTGACGTCATTTCCCGCCACTTATGCTGATAGGAGAGGGTCGCTACCCAATATTTTAGGCTTTCACCAAGAATATACAAAAAAAAAAAACTTTTGAAAGTAACAAGCTTATCTGTAAACTAGACGTTTTGTGAAAAATAGATTGTGTCGGGTTTAGTTCAAAAATTGCATATTCTTAATGTGTGGTTTTTGGACGAAAAACTACAGTTCGAAGGCGGTAGTCAAACACAGACTTTAAAAAAAAAGTAAATGCAGCAAGAAACTGGCTGTGGTTGGCTAATTATAGAGGAAGTGGGCGGATATTTTTATAACATCGTGGTCAGAGACTGGTACGATTTTTGAAGACCATTCTGGTCGAGCCGTCGGATCGAAGAACAAGTCTAGATTAGTTATTTTTAGAGCTTAGAGAACACTGTGATGGAAGAAATAAATCTGCAAAGTTTAATTGTAATAATATTAGTGTTCCTACTGCATCGAGTCCTCGATTTTCCTAACAATTGGTAGCTGTAGATACGACTTTTTTGCAATAATTGAGTCTAGCTACGGCTTATTTGATGTAATGGCAGTATGCAGGGCACATAGCATGGATGGCTAATGACCAATGAGGTTGTAAAATTCAACTCAAGTGAAGATCTCATCCCAGCAAGCTCAGCGAGCATGTTCACTTACAAGGTAGACAGATGACTTCATTAAGACAGCACAATAGTGCTGGATACAAGCTGCTTCCAACCGGTTTTATCGGCGATTTATAGACCCGGCCTATGTCCAGCAGTACCACGTTCTACAGCTGATATAGTTTATAGCTTAGTAAATTTACACATCATTGGTTTTTCGGTGAAGAAAAACATAGTGAGGTAACTGTAGAAGAAATTCGATAGCGTCTAAAAAACCACCAATCCGCACTGAGGCAACGTGGAGGTTAACATTCTATCGCTCTTCATAGGTAAGCCTTTGTACTGCAATGGTTAATAAAACGGCCGTACAATATAGTACCAGTTGTTCTTGATAACAGAAACCACAAATGTTCTATCTAGATGAAATAAATTTAATAATTAATGAATAGGTATATTAGGGACATCTTACACACGACTTCTGACTCCAAACAAAAAGTTAAAGCCTATAATATAGCTGCCAGAGATTGATATAGTACACATATATTTTTTGAAAACAAAATATACGTCTTATACATACATAACGGTAAAAAAAAACTCACGTGTAGGGATAGTCGTAACGACTATAGTTTCGGTCGCATTCGGCGACCTTTCTCAAGTTGGCGAGTGCTAGCATGCGGAGCCATCTCGCAATGCACTGCGGGTCTTTATCAACGTGGGCCCAAACGACCTCTTCCTTCATAGTTCTCGGCGTTTTGCCCCGCGGGCCGAATGGGGGCCTTCAAAAAGAGTCATGGTCGATTCGCCCCGCGGGACCAACAGTTTGCGGGGCGAAACGCCGCAATACCTGGGCTGCGGCGCGAAGCGCTCGCGATGACCGCGGTTGCGGTGGTGAGGCGGGGACGGGTAGAGAGGATTTTTGTGTCGGTGCGCACTAAAGATCCTCTTCCTAGGTATCCTGGTATACGTCAGGGATACTGCAGCACACTGAGCTCACTGTGTTTCCACCAGTTCCATGGTTAAGTCGTTTGGTTCCCTGAAAACACGGTTTCCACGTCGGTGGCAGTATCCATCCCCCGTCTCTGTTGAAGTTAGGTCGCCGAATGCGACCGAAACTATAGTCGTTACGACTATCTCTACATGCGAGTTTATTCCCGTTATATATAGTATAAGATGTGTGAAAACCACGTTAATTTACATAGTAAAACATAATATACGGTATATATATTATAATAACATCCAAACACCTAATGGAAGAATCAATATAATAAACAAATATGAGTATTTACTTTACAAATAAGGTCTTATGTTCTACACAAAAAAAGCTTTTCCTGAGCGGGAAACGCACCCACGCCTCTTTGGTGCTCTAGATAGAGTTACCAACCAATGGGCCGCCGAGGCAGTCAAACAAAACATTCTATTCATTCCTCCCGAACCTACAGGAACCTAAATACCAGCCAACACAAGAATTCCGATGGCAGTCCTCTTTCCGTCTAGATTGTGTCGGCACAAAGCTCCCCAACCATTGTGGGCCACAATGGCCACAATACGGCGAATATCTCGTATTGTGCTGTGACACGCTTTATCTATGGAGGTCAAGCTTATTTTTAACAGGCATGTGTTTTATTAAGCACAACATAATTATTTTTCGCAAAAAACAGCATGACCAACTTCAACCGTGTACAGAATTCGCGAACAGTACGCACGGATCGATGTAGTAATTTCACATTATTGTTGATTTATCAAAAATGGCTTAGCCGATTTCCGACTTATTTAGGTAATAACATTCCACCAAATATACACCTATCTGCCTTAATACCTACTGGGCTAGTTAGGTTAGATGTTAACTCAAGAATTCCAATGGCAGTCCTCTTTCAGTCTAGCTTGTGTCGCACAAAGCTCCCCAACCATTGTGGGCTACAATGGCCTCACAATACGCCGAATATCTCGTATTGTGCTGTAGCACGCTTTATCTATAGAAGTGAAGTCCCAAATCCAATATACACTCAAAGTATATTGGATTTGGGAAAATGCATCCTAAAATGGCATAATTATATTTTTGCCACCGACCTTTTTTTTTATCGGACAGCTAGACAATCGAAAATGCATATCATACGCTGTCCTTGTCCTACTACGTACTATGGCTCTCCATAGCAGCGCTGTCAGAGGCCTTCAGACGGTTTAAGAACTATGACACCAGGGCTAGCTTCCCGGCCTATACGAAATTACTTTATAGCAGCCCTTATTAATATCCTCTGGCGAAGCTCGGATTTATTTTTCGAGATTAAGTCATAAAATGTAGAGATCCGCAGACGAACCAAAGTATGTGAGGTTAACGAATGGCCGGTATGTCTGTAAAGTTCTCGAATGGAGAATTGGGCTCATTGAGAATGTATAGGAGAAGCCTGTGTCAAGCAGTGAACGTCTTACGGCTAATACGGCTAAACTTATAAACGGGTGATCTTAAGTACTAGTAGTTAGACTTAGTACAATATTGTTACAAAAGAAACGCAGGGCTATATTTTAAAGCAGTTTTATA
This sequence comes from Hypomecis punctinalis, assembly GCA_949316475.1. NCBI lineage: Eukaryota > Metazoa > Arthropoda > Insecta > Lepidoptera > Geometridae > Hypomecis > Hypomecis punctinalis. The sequence continues at coordinate 421,793 of OX438818.1, forward strand.
GTAAAACGGACATAAAATGTGCATTTCATCCCCTTACTTACGGCGACACGTTTTAACGTTGTTTTCAGCTTGACTTTGTATTTTATGAGAAACTTTATCACGGGATAGTGCTCTTGATACCGCGGAAAGAGACGCTGATTTCGTAGTTTAAATTTTCATGTGAATGTGTTTCTATCTGATTATGGAAACTCGCGTGGTTTTTGCACATTTTAAATAAATTATAGCACAAGTTCAGGAGAAGGAGATTGAATATGTCCATAAGTATGTGTATTTGGGCCAATTAGTTTCTTTCCAAGCGAGACAACTAGCAGAGATTACACGCCGAACTGAAAACGCTTGGAAGAGCTATTGGTCCATGAAAGACCTCGTGAAGGGAAAGGACATGTTCACAAAATGTATGGAGGCTGGTATAATAATAATCAAAAAATCTAACCACAAGACTCGTTACATTTCGAGAAAGTTCATATTTTTCTGAGTCTATTACATCAATTGAAAACAAAAAAGAGCCCTGCATTTTTTTTTAAATTAATTTTGATTTTATTAGGATAAATAAATATATTTGGCTCAATAGGTAGTTTATCTCTTTATCGTCACATCTTCCTGAGACTCAGAGTAGGGCTGGAGCGGCGGCCAATTCGGCTGAGCAGCACAAGCGGCGCAAATATGCTAACCTCGGGAGTGGTTACATATTTGAGCCTTTTGGAGTTGAGACTTTGGGTCCGTGGGGGCCGGGAGCTCATCTTGTTTTCAAAAGTCTTTCTGAGCGTCTGGTGGACGCGACGCGTGACCAAAATGCTGGTGTTTATTTGGCTCAACGTATAAGCATTGCCATTCAGCGTGGCAATGCTGCCAGCATGCTGGGCACGCTGCCAACTGGCAGTGGGCTTGAGCACTTGGATTATCTTTAGACCTTCAAGGGTCTGTGGATGATCCAATTGCTTTCTATGTAGTAGTAGTGTAGTATTGTCATTATATTTAAAAAAAAAATTAAAAAAAAAAAAAGTTTATCTCTAGGAAGTCTGATTAAGTAACCTCCAAATTGTTAAATAAAAGCATTTTTACCAATTAGACACACTCTTTAAGTGATTTTTTGTCACATTGTACCTACTAACTGGTCACACTGGTAGGTTATAATTTTCAATTTTAGCAAATTAAGAGGTAAATGTGGAAGAATCAGCTTTGAATGCAAGTAAAATAACGCTAGAAGCACTTTATTATTGTTAAACTAGAAAAAATAAAAAGCTGCATTATTTTTTTTCAGATAATTTATTTTTCACTTTAAAAAAAAATGCAGGGATAAAAAAATCTAAATTAAATATTTTTCAGAAGCCCATAAAACAAGCTTTCAAATGATGTATATATCATCTTGGTTAGATTTTTCTCTGAATAATATACCACTTGTGGACATCACCTTTGCCACTATCCCTGAACCGCAGACTAATGGACATGTGCATTTTGCCTATTCTCACAAACTTGGTCTTTGACGAATGATCAATAGTCTGACCTTGCGGTTTGCCAGCGGGCTATGGGACGCAGTATTTTAGGCGTAAAGCTAACAGATCGCATAAGGAACACCATACTGCGTTCCAAAACACAAATAGCCGACGTGACACAAAAATGTGCCAACTTGAAGTGGGACTGGGTTGGACATGTCTGCCGCATGCCGGACGATCTTTGGGCCAAAATTACCACCGATTGGACACTAGGCCAAAAACGAGCTCGCGGCAGACCTAGAACACGATGGCGGGACGACCTTGGCAGGCACCGAAAGGACTGGCATACTTTAGCGCAGGATAGAGATAAGCGGAAAGAGGATAGGGAGGCCTTTGTTCAACATTGGGACAATATAGGCTCCCATAATAGTTACTCACGCTGTTAGTCACGCTTTATTTTTGTAGATAACTGCTACTATAGTTTTGATCGCATGCTATGCGAGACGAGCCCGCGTGCCAGTACTCCAACCTTGAGAAAGATCGCCAAATGCGATCGAAACTATAGTAGCAGTTATGTACTAAAATAGACCGCGAGGAACACCTGTGCTATACTTTAATTAATATGTGTTTCTATCTATTTGAGTATCCAAGTTTTAGGGTTCCGTACCTCAAAAGGAAAAAACGGAACCCTTATAGGATCACTTTGTTGTCCGCCTGTCCGTCTGTCCGTCTGTCTGACTGACTTGCACTTGTCCGGTTTTTTTGCTAACCTTTAACCGCCAAAGTCAGGTGTTATCTCCTTATTGGTATTAGTAATTTTAGATAAACTTTAATCGCCAAAGTCACCTCTATGCTTGACCAGAACTTGCTTCCAACCAAGTTTGTTTGACGGGTTAGTATAAGTTTGTACAAAATCGGTAACCACAATAGCAAATTATAAAAATGTATGGCTCCATACATTTTTGTACATTGCTCTTAAAAGGATGTTAACTAATTACCAATAACCCTGTATGTGTATATGATGTTGTTCAAGCAGCACACTAACCACGATCATTAAATCACAACAAAACATATCAACAAAGCTAATATTCAAGAACGGTAAAAAATTATAGCCTAAGTTTCATACATAGTAATGTATGAAACTTAGGCTATAATTTTTTACCGCAATAACTCTTTTAAGTATCTGTCTTATCGATAGCAAATGGTATGAACGTTTGAAATTGAATTTTAGAATTTCTTTATACAGAATGACTTTTTATTCAGTGCACAAATTTTTATCGCGCAATAGATATAATTAATATAACATACATCTTATTTGACATTTATTTTATTTGATTATATGTAATTATTATTTTTGTAAGAATTTTCCAACTGATTTGTAACCTGTGTAATTAATTGATTGTTCGTAACTAATGTAAGTGATAGCTATTGTGCCGTTTTAGTTATTATTAAAATAAACAAATACATTTCGCTCATAAAAGATCGACTTTTTTCATCAATTTTTTGTCAAACTATTCCAAAGAAAATTATATTGCATGCACCCTACACTCCAGACAATAATTTCCAACCAAAACGTCTCGGGCGTAGGTACGACGCGGCCACGTAGCTACTTAAATGTAGGATGATATTGATTTCATTTCATTTCATTTCATTTATTCATGATTACTTCGTTTATCTGTATACTTTCTCTTGAAGTTATTTCAATATTTTTGTACTAAAGTGAGTAAAACCAATGTAGGGATTTAATTGTTTATTTATTATACTATAATAAAAAGCCGTGGTGGTCTAGTGGTAATGACACCCGCCTTACAATCGTGAGGTCGTGGGTTCAAATCCTGGTCCCGTACCAATGAATTCCTTGGAATTTATGTACGGAATTTCACACCACGGGCTTTTCGGTGAAGGAAAACATCGTGAGGCAACCGGCATGCGTCCGTAGAAGAAATTCGATGGCGTATGTGAATCCACCAACCCGCACTGGGCCAGCGTGGTGGATATGGCCCAATCACCCTTCGTGGGTAGGCCTACGTCCTGCAGTGGACTATTAAAAAGGCTGGTACAGTACAGTTATTATACTTTCCGTATGCAAAGTATGTGCACTGAAAAAATAAAACACCCTGTATTTGATATCGAATACGTGGCAGATTTTTCCCAGTAGATATTGTACTAGACTTATTGTGTGGGCCTACAGTACTTTCGAGGACAAAGTAGAGGCAATACAGAGCATTACGGGCAGTAAAATTAATGTCCCAATGCGACTTAGTAAGACTTTTTCAATCAATGTGGATACTTACGCTTGATAGTCGGTACTTACTATCGGGGAGGTATTGTTCTGGTAACTATTTACTTTGCTGTACTCTTAGAACAGAAGTAGTTTGAGTTTTTCAAGTTTTATACGTCTTCGATAAGTGAGCTAGTGTAAGCTATAATTTAGTGTGGAAATAAGTACTTAGTTTACACTTACCCCAACATAAGTTTAAAAACTTGACAAATTTAAGAATCAACAAAAACAATGAGCTGTTACCTACTTTTAAATATTATCTGGTTTGAATGATTTCCTTTTTTTTTCCTTGTAGGTTTTCGTTTGACTACATACTGCCTGATGTTGAGCAGATATGCGGTCTAGGATGTAGCACGCTTACCTAGAAGATACCAATTTACTCGGGATTCGAAGACACCCACGTTGTACTTTAGCGGGAAGAGAGACCCAGGCAAAGCGTTCCACATTCTGGCTGTTCGTATGAGGAATGAGGATTCGAAACACTTTGTTCTAACGCGCGGAATGACCACCATAAAAGTATTTTCATCAGTGATCAGAACTTCAATCGCTATGATTATACGTCTTAGTGTTTACAGTTTTATAAGTGACTTTAAAGTAAAAAGCCTCTAAAAATTAAATATACACAAAAACTTGGCAGAAAAGAAAGCATACTAAAAGTTTTTCTGAAAAAAAAAAGGATATACGAGCGTGCTATTTCTTACTAAAGCGATTGACATCAAAAACATAACATATTATTACAATTTAAGGGGTGAATAATGTTTTCTCCCGGAACGTAAATTTTATCAAAAGTGTAACGAAATTCTCTATATTCTACAGTAAACGCAAAAACACTGGCCTGATTCACGATCCTCTTAAAGTCTAGGTGAAGGGTATTAACTATTAAAGGAACTTTAAATATAGACAATAATACTTAAAAAACTTACGTAGTAAGAACACGTTTGCCTTAGAACCTTGAGGTCGTGGTTTTAAATGTCGATTCCGTGATATTCATATGCGACTTTAAAAGTATCTTTATTAAATACCACAGTAAATTGGCTGAATCAATTAAACATTGTGAATAAACTTGCATGCGCCTAAAGAAGTTATGTGGTTGTAATGACCCAATCAAGTAATGACTCGTGATTGTAATGACTCTTCAAGAGTAGGCCTATGCTTAACAGAATGCCATCAAAGGCTGATACTCTATATACACTTCTGCACACTCGCTTTCTTCGGCACGTTTCCCAATCGTCACTTTATAGCAAAACCGTTTTACGAAATGACAAATCCCAAACTTTCCCGAACTTATAGTCAAGTGTCCCTAATAAAATCCTTCGAAATCTCTAGTTCTCAACGCAAACAACAGATGACGCTGAACCCAAACCCGGTCATATAACAAAGGGAACAATTTAAACGCTTACCAAAATACATTTTTCGACCCTAATAATAAGTACCTACCAAACAAAATATAACGCTTGCCGAAAAAGATGAATGCTCACCAAATATTGTTTTACTGTAATAATGCTACGATTTCGGTACATTGCTAGGTTGGGTTTTATAAAAGCCTGGAAAGCCTTCTTATTACATAGAAATAAATAGTACTTCATCCGCGTGATAGTACTTCAACCTTGAGAAAGATCGCCAAATGCGATTGAAACTATAGTAGCAGTTTTCTACTAAAATAAAGCGTGACTAACATCTGTGCTTTATTTAATTAAAATGTGCAAAAACCACGCTAGTTTCCATAGTAAAAGCAGTAACATTGTTGTTTCGTATATGTGATATTATTTATCGCAAAAAATGGCAAGACCGACTTCGACCGTGAGTAGAATTCACGATCAGTTTGCTCGGTTTGATGTTGTAACTTTCACATTATTGTTGATTTATCAAAAATGGGTCCACTGATTTCGATTAAATTTAAATGGGACCAATTTCGAAGGTCCGAAATAGACTTTAACGAAGTTTAAATAAAAATAAAACATACTTCACTTTAACGCTTTTGGACCCACAATTTGGTGAGCTTCCATCCATTTTGACTGCCTCGGTGGCTCAGTGGTTAGTGACCCTAACTTCTGGGTCAAAGAGGCGTGGGCGTGGAATATTTATGTGATGAATATAAGTGTTTGCCCTGTGTCTGGGTGTTATTTAGTTACTATCTCTATAATAATGTACTTAAAAATAAGTATATGTAGTATATAAGTCTCTGGCAGCCATATCACAAGTTTCGCTCAATTTGGGGTCAGAGGTCGTGTGTAAGATGTCCTAAAATATTTTTTTATTTATTTATTTATATTTATTTTGGGAGGAATTTACAGTTTATTAGAAGCAAAATATGAGCATTTCTGGTAGGCGTTTAAACACAAGCCTATAACAAATATGGCGGCTCAGTTTACGATTGCGTCGCGATTTTATTGCCTCAAGGTCACGGGTATCTGAAGGGCTAAAAATAAGTGAGAAGGTTACAAACTTTCTCGTAACTCACGTGGAGATCTTTTCTTTTGATAGAGAAGCTTCATCATTGTACGTGTAGTTGTTATTCTTTTTTACCAACTCCCGAATGAAAGTAGTTTTTGTTTGGTCTGTATTTTCTTGTCTGTGTTTTTCTTGCGAACTGTCATAGTATTGTTTCTTATCTTGAGTGAGGGACGCTATTACTTAAGACATGTTTCATTTAAAATTTTTATGTTATTCCAGAAAATTAATGAAGCATAAAAATCGAATAGAAATGTTCACAGAGCTATTACAACAACAGAGATAACGCTGTTGTTGCTTGTGGTAATTCTCAACCACAAAAATGTATGGACAATCACTATCACTATACTCTATAAAATTTAACTTATCTCTGTGACAGTGACATTGACATAGAAGATTGACATTTTTAGAGTTGAGATAGTGGTGGAAAAATCGATTTTCAAACAATGTTGTAATGAAATCGAATAAGTAGTTGAAGGTGAGAAAATGGATTTTATTTGCTTTCTATTATTTAAGATCAAGTAGGTATGTACACGTGTAAATAATGTTATGATATTAATTAATTACTCAATAATGTAACAGTAGTAAGGTAGGTAAGGCATATAAGGCCCACCTTTATTAAAATTAAAATATTTTTAACCATTGATGAGGTAATAAACAAATGTCTCTCCATATTAATTATAAATGTATTTAAGTTCCGTCATGAAATAAAAAAAACATAAAATTATAACGTTATTTTTGAAATATGAAGTGTTTTTTAAAACCATCACTTCGGGCCTTATTGAACACTATGAGTATAAAAAGGCCCTAAATAGAAATTAACATCCTAAGAAAATTAACAAGTTTAAACGATATTATACTATAACAGTAAACATAAAACAACATTTGGTCCTTTTAAAACATGATTATTTTCTTAATTATTAGAAATAAAAGACCTTGGGCCTTATTAATCTATAGGTATTAAAAATGTCCTACGTTCTTTTAGAATATGTTGCTAAACACAAATTTGAACATTAGGTACGTATAATCTTACTAAATTAAAGTTATTCAAAAAACAACAACAAAATCGCTAACACTTTGATTTCTAACAAAACTTCTGTGGGCCTTATTACACTAAAGACTTTTCAAATACTGAAGATTCAACGAATATAAAGGTAAATTTTACAACTTTAAATTAAGAACAGTTAATAAAAAAGCAATAAATAATAAGGTACTCTTTAGATTTCAAATCAGTCGTAATGCTCGTACTTAAATTAAATTGAGGTTCATCTAAAGGTAATAAGGCCCGGGCCATATTTCCTGCGCAAGGGCCGGGCCTTTTTAGAATTAGAATGTGTACTTATGTCTCTCCGTGGGGCAATACAAGAATAGTTCACGTTGAAATGGGAAAAACTCGGATTAAAACAAAAAACTCGATGAAAACTGAACCTCTTTACGCTCGAAAAATATTACGTACGGCAGCCGCGACCTCTCTCTGTGGCTGTGTGGACGGTACTGACGAAATGGAGGGCCGCGCGGAAGAGCGCGTTGTTGCCAGCTAGCTGTATGTGCGACTTCTATGTATGCGTGAGTTTTAAGCGAATAGATTTTTATGTAACTGTTATTTCTACAAACTGGGCCTAGTTTGCAACCGGGCCTTATATGCCTGACCTACCTTATTTATCGACGTTTTTCACTATTATCGATGCTAATGTAACATATAATTAGGTTAAATTTAATTACACATGTAAAAAATGTTATGATATTAAAATATATAATAAAATTAATGATAAATTAAGTTTTATTTAAAATATCGTTAGTATAAACTATCGATATTTTAAATAAAACTCTATCTAAAACTCTGTGGTCACGATCATTCGTCGCCCATCACTAATTGGCATGCCCATAAAGTATGACATTGACAGGTACTGTCTGTACTATTAAGAAATTCAGACTTCATAGGCGTGATTTTTCTGACAGCTGTCGCAGAGATCAAGTTAAATTTTATGGAGTATAGTTGTCAATTGTCAAATATATGTATTGGAATTTGACAAGAATTTGAAACTATCGGGACAAAAACACGGCAAATAGCCACTGAATCGAGATATTTTTCATGTCTCTTGAGTTTACATGGCATGAGTTAGACTCATGCCATGTTAAATCAATGCATCTCTTTCTTTCATTTCTCGATCGACCACATTATCCCTCTGATAACTCTGTGGGAATTTTAGTGTGGTATTGATTGTCAACTTATTGTCAAAAACATTTTTTGTTCTAACAATTCCAACTTCAAAGACCACAGAGTACAGAAACTTATATGCCCCAGAAATAAGGAAAGACTAAAAAAATACAAAATAGGTAATTGGCATTTTTTATGTTGTTACTTTTATATAAATTATTTTCTCAAATAAGAAACATTTTATCATAAAATGTATTTTATTCTTTTCAAGCTCACGAGCCGAAGCGTCTCAAGGGCCCAGTGGTCTCAGACGTCTTTATACTCGGACAAAATTACAAAAGATTTTTGAACTTTTGAAGGACTTTGGGCGAAGCGAATGTGGACATTACAGATTTCTCTCAAATTGTTTCAACAGATAATGAAAGCTGTTATTTAGTCTGGAAATTCAGACCGATTATTCCGACGTCTGAGTTGAGTATGATGATTACTTATTCAATACTAATATTTTTGTAATATAAGAATAATATTATGTGATGTACAATTTTACCATAGAACTTAATATCTCACTGAACTTAATATACAAAATGCTTATTTTAGAAGTGAAACTTCTAACGCGACTTCCAACAAAATTGCGTTAAACGTTTAATGGAGGAAGTATGAAACCACTGTTTGCGTTGCGTTAAACGTTCAAAGTTATGCACTATTTTTAGGGTTCTATACCTCAAAAGGAAAAAAGATAGAATCCTTATAATATCACTTTGTTGTCCGTATGTCAAAACCTTTTGTCTCAAGAACGCGTAAAGTTGACGAGTTGAAATTTAAACCATATACATATATCTATGGTTTCTTACAGTTGTGAAAAAATCAAAGTTTTCAGTTATAATTATATGTATATAGTTATAAAAAAGTTATAGCCTTTATGTCGTAAAACACCGCATATATTGACACTCAAGGGAATCAAAAGCTACAGGGTATTTCCAGTTAACCTGGAACTATGAAATTTGGCAAGAAGCATTATATAACATAACATAACATAACACATAGAAGCATTATCTTAGCGTACACACGCTAAGATAATGCTTCTATGTGTTATGTGTTATATGTGTATATAGGATTAAATCTGAAAACAGTACATTTTTTATTAAAATAAAATAAATAGGGCCTAAAAGCGTCTACATATAGGAATAAATCTGAAAACAGTACATTTTTTACTAAATCAAAAAAAAATTAGGGCCTGAATACAAAAAATATAGGCCCAAAATTCAAAGTGAGTAAATCGTATCATGTGGAGTATCATATTATAGGAAAGAGCTTCATTAGCACATGCTAAAACAGGATTACAATGTGTAATTTTGGATGCATGACGAGAAAAATAAAAACTTATTCTACGGAACCCTCGGTGTGCGAGCCTGACTCGCACTTGTCCGGTTTTTTTTTTAATTTTTGCTCGATACAGGATATCGTTTCACCTCATTATACCTAACGATGCTGGAGTTTGTAATAGGGTTCCTCTTCCTTGTTTTATATTGGATAATAAAACAGCTTCGGATATTACAAACGACTATTCTTAAAGACAATAAAGGTATTTTGTGTAATTAACTGTAAATTCCAATTTTAGGGCTTCTGTGTATTGTATATGGTCGAGGCCTTTTGATATCTGCAAATATAATGTTACCATATAGCCCAATATATTGTCAGTTTTCAAGTAACAACAACAAACAACAATATTTTACATATAAATGATCTGAAAATTATCCCTCGTTCACGATGAAATGTTGACCAAAGTTTATAGCACCCGGTCCACTGTGCAGATCAACGGCGTACTAAAACGTATAACAAATTAATTCCATACTTCTCTTTCATTTATATGCTAATAACTAAAATAATATTCATATTGTTCCCCCAACACTTCAGTATTTTATTTTGAATATTTCAGAATATGTTCAGCTCTTATTCTAAAGAATGGAGTGATACTTTACATTTGTTTTATGATTCAAGAGTGAATAAAGGTTTTTATGTCGGTATTTTATGGACTTTCAAGAGGTGCTTCCGTGTCGGAATGTTGATGAATTACTGAGATTTATGCTAGACTTTGGTTTTTGTAAGAAAATAATCTGCGAATAATTCGTATCAATTTCTCCGCCCATCCAACCATCAGCCATAGGACGTCAGCTGCTGGACATAGGCTTCTCTTATGGGTTTCCATACATAGCCAATTATTGGCATCACAAAATCGCAAATACGTAAAATTGAACTACTTATTCTGACCTGTAGTGAATAGCTATCCATCTACCCGTCCATCAAGTCCATCAAGTTACTGGACATAGGCCTACCTTATGATTCCCAATAGAATCGATTGGAAGCGGTTTGCATCCACCGCGATCCTGCTGATCCTTAATCAATTGGTTAGGTAAACAGATGGCCTGATTAAGAGAGCAAGATTGCGATGGATGCAAGCCGCTTCGAATCGATTCTATTGGGATTCTGGGATTCATGAGGTAGGCCTATGTCCAGTAACTTAATGGACTCGATGGACGGGTAGATATATTACTGTTCACTAAAGGTCAGAATAAGTAGTTCAATTTTACGTATTTGCGATTTTGTGATGTCTATAATTGGCTATGCCTTCAGCATCTCGCAAACTGACTATTTTCAGAGCTTATAATTGTGACCGCTTCCGACCCGTAGTATTTTCTGCCAACTCTATTTGTACACTCAATGTCTCTGTAGGACTTAAGAAACAACCCATACCATACCATAAAAACAATACCTCAAAACCATTACAACTTTCCAATGTGAAACGTAGTTTTAAATCTGCAACTTCCTACTGTGCAAGCAATAAAAGTTGGCACTGCAATGTGTGCGCACAGTGGGCAGAGCGAGCAAAGTGGGCACAGTGGGCACAGTGGGCAAGTGGGTAAACCAGCATAATGCAGTCGGCGGAGAACTTTGCTATTCGCAATTCTAATTGTACAAGTTTGTCGGGTACGCACCGTGGTTTTATGTGAGGTTTTTGGTTCGTAGTCTTTTTGTTTTACTGTGGGACGGTGTGAGGGAAGAGTTTTAAGTGTATTTGTTGGGAATAGAACTTCTATTGTCTGCGTTAATATATTTGTGTTAAAAACACTTACATTAAAGGATTCAATAAGTTACAAAAAATTTAATTATAACATAAAAAACCCTCGACAAATTTGTTTTTCATTAGGTTTAGTTAATAACCACCAGACAGATAAACAGGTATGCCTGTATTGTAATTGTTAAAAATACAAATGAGATGGCTAGCTTTTCTCTAGTATTTTTTATAATAGACTTTTCAATATAGTAGACTTTTCACTCTTACTAATTAATAAAAAAACGTCTGAGATGGTTAAAATTACCTATAGCTCGAAAGACACGTTAAATTTTGCACCCCGGCTGTGGGTTCTTTGTACAACCATAATATTCAACCCCTTTCTGTGGGCCTTCAATTCTATATAATATATTTCGTAATTCTGACATTAAACTACTCACCCGGCCCAAAAAGCTTAGTTTATTCCTTCTTTTATTCGATTTCCAAAAAAGAGAAGACACCTGGTGGTAGTCTAGTCTAGTAGATGTTTGTCTATGTGTTTTTTTTTTGTGTATGTTCATCGTTATTTTTGCCAACTGTGAACCAATTTCGTTTTTTATCTTTTTATTAAAAATTGTATGTTTTCGAGTTTCCATTTAAATTTTGTTGAAATCGGCTTAATCGTTGCTAATAAACCAACAATAATGTTCGTAAATGTCACATTGAGTTATGCAAGCTTAGTATTTGAATTCTGTACACGGTGGAAGTCAGTGGTGCCGTTTATTGCGAAAATTAATCAGGTATTATTAAGTCTACAATTTAAAATATCCTAATTTTACCTTAAGCTTCACTAGACAACGACAACATGTCGCCCGATACGGAAACTTGCTGGAGAGTGAACCCAGTACGCCGCGCGTTCTGAATACACAATCTACCAATTTGAGAAACACTGGATCTAGGGACAGTGATTGATTTCTTACATTATTTACTTTAAAGACCATTTTGACTTTTGACTGTCTCGGTGGCTCAGTAGTTAGTGAACCTGACTTCTGGATCAAGGAGGCGTGGGTTCGATCCCCACCAGGGCAAGCATTTTTGTGATGAAAATGGGTGTTTGCTTTGTGTCTGGGTGTTATTTAGGTACTATCTATATAAGTATGTATTTAAAATATCTATATGTAGTATATCAGTCTCTGGCAGCCATATCACAAGCTTTGCTTAGTTTGGGGTCAGAGAACGTGCGTGAGATGTCCTTCAATATTTATTTATTTTAGCTACATATGCAAAACCTGCGCAAAAGTCGATTCTAAATTGATAATATAATTATAGTGTACTACAAATATACAAAATGCAATATCTTGGTTTTAGTTATTTAATACGTGCTATTTTTTCTATGTCGTCGTCGTTGCGGTTTCAGCCATAAGACATCTAGTGCTGGACTAGGTCTTCACTATAGATCTCTAAAGAAACCGGTTGGAAGTGACTTGACCGCAGCGCGATTCATATAAAATAAAAGTTATTGTTAAAAACATTATAAGTAAGAGCTAAAAACATAACTTAATTCCTTACCTCACATCAAAAGACTTCATGTCGCTACCTCGCGGCCCGACAAGAAAACACGCCAGCAAGCTGAGTCGACACACCGCTCGCCGGCTGAATACACAATCGACCAATTTGAGAAACGCTGGATCCGGAGACAGTGATTGATTTCCTGCATATTTGCCACATAAGTAAAACATGAGCAAAAGTCAATTTAAGGTGCCATTTGAAGTGAAAATACTCGTATTTAGACTGATAATTTACTGATGATCATTATTAGACTGAGTAGCAACAACTGCACGCGTCGTATGACAGATTCGCAGAATACTCTATCTTGACATTATCTGACGTGCTTTGTTACGACTCTCTATAAATAATAATAATTTTTCACAAAAAAGGCATAACCGACTTCAACCATGTACAAAATCCGATTCACTATTGTTGATTTATAAAAAATGGCTCAGCTCATCTGGTATGATCTACCAAACAAAAGAAATTGAAATCAAACTACTCTGTAAGAAGTTTATGTGTGGTCATACATAAAAAAATATATACTCGTCGACTTAATAACCTGCGTAATTCGTCGGTTAAAAATGATTGCATATTTTAAAACTCCTATTAGGGGTTAGAGCTAAAATCATACCATAACTTAAAACGTACCAACATGATAAGACAATATGTCGCTGACTCGCGGGCCGACACGAAAACACGCCAATGCTAGAAAGCTGACACGGCACGCCGTCTGAATACACAATCGATCAATTTGAGTAACGCTGGATCCAGTGAATGATTTTTAGAATAGAATAGAATACTTTATTGACCTTATAACTACGTGTGTTACTTTAGGATTTCCTACGTATTTACCATTTGTGTCTTTAGGTAGTAAAAAGTAGATTTTAAATGTCATCTGAATTGAAATTAATTATTTTACTGTTCGCATTTTACTGCAGGTGTATAAAACCCGCCATCTTGTTTTTAGTTATTGCGAGACGCGCATTCCATACATGAAAATTTTGGTTATTATAATCCTAAAAAGAGATGCTTACTGCAGGTGTATAAAACCCGCCATCTTGTTTTTAGTTATTGCGAGACGCGCATTCCATAAATGAAAATTTTGGTTATTATAATCCTAAAAAGAGATGCTAGTCTTTATAGGATTAAAAAAGTCGCTTATTTTAGAATATAAGTTTGTTGTTAAAGTTTAAAGTCCTGATTCTAGACCCTATCTCATAACATGTCGCCATCTTGCGGGCCGTCACGAAAACACGCCAGAGAGCTGACTCGGCACGCCGTCTGAATACAAAATCGACCAATTTGAGAAACGCTGGATCCGGAGACAGTGATTGATTTCCTACGTAAATGTGTCGGGAAATTATTGCCAGATTAGTTGTGTCAGAATTTTCCGATACGATTCGCTTGTTTTAAAGATGGGGGAATTATTTCTTTTTGTTGTAGCCTATTTGTACTTTCTGTTGTAAAATGTTTTTTTTTTTAATTTTTATTTTGTGCCTGTGCCACGCAATTTCTTTGCCATTGGAAGGCCACGTCGGAGTGGAACCCCAGAACTAAAGTCTTGAAATACGGTTTCGGTATCCCCTGCCTATCGTAAGCGCTGACTGAACCCGGCCGTCGGAGTTCGACAATGTTTTTTTTTTATTTAGTTCACAAGTTATCCCTAACAAGGCAGTGGTTGTATTTGGGGATCAAAACATCCATCCCAACGAGCTGTGTCGACAGCACCGCTGTACACATCTATTAAAGCTATTATTAGAAGCTTGAGAACCTTACGGCGTGTCAAGATCCATGCTAGGGAGCACTGGTACGTTCCTACGGAAATCCCAGTTCCCTCTAACAAAGATAGAGAGCCACCTAGGGGGTTCAGTTTGATTTTTGGTACAGTTTCAAAAAAAAATACGAAACGTTTGTGGCGTATATACTAAAAGCCGAATAGCAAATATTAGCACCTAGTTAATTTGATCCGATGATGTCTAGAAAAGCTTGAGTGATATTTTTGTTTCAAGTTGACTCTACGCATGTATTTAACAGAAAAAAGTGTGGAATTATCTACTTCACATTATTATGAGAGCAGACCTGAAAACGGGTACTGCACCAGGCAAAGATAACAAGGACTATTACTCTAAAATAGGTCAAGGTAGCGAGAATTACGTTATCCACCATTTTGCACTAGCGGTTGCGCTAACAGCATGAAAAGCATGGCCGATTTCTTTTTCTCCAAGTCCCAGTATTTCCTATTGGATGATTTGGGTGATTGGATATATCCAATTACCCGTTTTAAAGAACCTTTGACCCATACATAAAGTACTGTCTCCGAATAAACTGCCCCTTTGTTCTCAGCGGCCGTATTTGGGCATAAATTCTCATTATCTTGCGGATTTATCGAAGAATTTGACTTCCAAATGGGACCAAAGGGAGGCCCTTATCCCTGATTGGACAAGATTGGCGCCGGATTAAAAATGAGGCAAAAGGATTTTAAACTGCTCGTGTTACTAGCATTAACCTCCATATAAAAAGATGGGGTTTTAATCTTGCGCTGATAATAATTTTTTCGCACGGATCAATGTATCATCACATTTTTTGAGTATAGTCTGTTGTCATGGTAAATTCTTTATTTATTTGGTTCTGATCTACAGGGTTATTCAAAATCAATTAGCATCCTCTTAAGGGCTTATTCTGTACATCATAACTAACAACTTTTGTTGTGCGACTTTAGTCAAAACACAAAAAAAATGTTGTTCCATTGAAAAATATCATTCACCCGCAACAAAATCTATGGAACAGCTGATTTTTATTGAGATTTGACAAAAGTCGCAAAACAAAAGTTATTAGTTTTGATGTACAGAATAAGCTCCTTTTTGAATGCCACTTTTCGCCCCGCTCCAAACATTGCGGGGCGAATGTGGACCTTCAAAAAGTCTTGGGCGATTTGCCCCGCGGTCCGTACCGCTTGCATGGCGAAACGCCGCAACACCCCTAAAAGGATGCTAATTAATTAGGTATAACCCTGTATAAAACAGTTAAATCTATCATCAGTGCGGTGTGTTACACTCACAGAAGATCTAGTTCTGCTGTTCTGTGGTTACACTGATCTACTCTAGTCCCCACGTTGACCTAATGCGAATTCATAAGCTCCATAAATATGCTAGCGATACAATTTGGCGTACAAAATCCCCCAAAGTTTCTCCCCATCATAAACCGTACGACTTTAAACTTTTCCAATTAGCTGACTTCGTAAAAAGAGGTGTTCACTACCATTACTTCCCAAAGTCAATAAAGAAAGGTAATAAATTAAAATTCGGCCGACGAACGCGACTCGGACGGAATAGCAATTTTATTCACTAGAATTAGTATTTTATAAATTAAAAGAGTTCCCTTTATTTCGGTAGACTTGATAGGCGTTTAGCGATCAGTTTTTTTTTTTATCTAAAAAAGTTTGTTTTGTGTTAGAATTTATCAGATTTTGGGATAGAAATTCAAATCATTTTAATTTAGGTAAGGGTAAATTTCTACGGTACAAACTTACTTAGGTAGGTATCTACAATATAATATCATCATTATGATCATTTCGTGGTTCGCGACCAAGGTTACCAACTTATCCCAACGGATTGGCAAGTTGAAATGGCAATGGGCAGAGCACATTGCGTGGAGGACTGATGACCGATGGGGTCGAAAAGTTCTCGAGTGGAGACCACGTACGGGTGAGCGCAGCGTAGGACAGATGACCGGCCTCTTCCAACCGGTCTTATTGGAGATTCATAGGGGAGGGCTATGTCCAGCAGTGGATATCCTTTGGCTGATGGGCGGATGATCATTTCGTGTCGATGGCTACGAGCGTCCTTTTTTGTTTCTAACTTTTTATATTTTATACATACTTTTGTTATAATATCACTGAGAGATTTTGTATCTTTTATAAGATCTTATTATAATTATGTACCTACCTACTTGGTTAGCTTTGCGAAACGGGTCCGTGCGCCAGTACTCGGTAGCTTGAGAAAGGCCACATAAAGGTCAACGCTATAATATACCTAGTCTCTAAATAACATAATATGACTAAATCATTTAACTTATATTTACCCGTAACATCTTGTAAACATAAAAATATGTTAAATAACGCTAGTAGATCATTTAATCACCATTTTATGTCATCAATTGAAGTAAAATCGAATTGTAAGTGGGCGTTTGAATAATAAAATAATGGTTTAGCCTAATAAACGTAACAGCGGTAGCGCCGCCATTCTAACCACTTATAATAATACATTCCAATCGCAAAGCCTTCAAAAAAACATCAACAAAGTTCACGACCCCTCGAATTACCCCCACCTCTCATCCCCACCCGCTCCCTCCACAATAATTTAGGCTTAATGATTAAATAAACATTACGGAGCGGGCAAAGGAATAAAATTTTATATTTGCTGAGATACCAACCTCAAATATTCAGGGGCCCTGATACTTGGGGCCCCTGATATTCAGAGGGGCCCTAATTTGAGTCGTGAACTTCATGTATGATTCTTACTTGAGATTTTTGCGTTTGTGCTGAGATATCAAAGAGTCGATGTGGCCGGATACGTCTTGCGATTTAGTTAAAAATGCTTTTGGGAGATGCTTTTGTAGATACTGAGAAGCTAACTTAAGTTAGAATTTATAAGTATATTTATGTGATCATATTATAAGATTACACCTACGTTGAAAGCAAAATATATGAATTATGAGAATAGTTTATTTGGTTCTTGAAAATTATATCTATTCTTACAAGAAAAGTGTTAAAAGTCAATTGAGTGGTCGTGGTTTCAAATCCCGATTCCGTTATCAATGAGTTCGTTGGATCAATGTGGAAAGCACTGAAAATAAAATCATAACATTCTTGTTAGTTTTAATGTACAGAATAAGCCCTTAAAAGGATGCTAATTGATTAGGAATATCCCTGTATACCTAATTTGAATTGTATAACTGTATTTGTATGATTCTATTTATATTCATTCTTGACTAGTAATTAACAATTTAAAAAACTTTCAGTCTAAAACCATTATCTGCCACGATCACTCAGGCGGTCGTCCAATACTTGATTCGTCAAATTCTATACTCGTTATATCTATATTTGCTACATTCGCGACACATCAAATCTTTAGTCTGTCAAATAAGAGAACGGTGGCTGGAAGCCCTTTACGATACGTTCGATTACACGATTAGTAGGTAGAACACTTAATTTAAATAAATCTGACGGAAAGAGGCCGGATGGTTTGACTCTGGTGCCGTGGAAAAACGGCAAGTGCTTAGTTTGGGATGCCACTTGCGTAAGCACTGTCGCGGCCACGCATCTGAGTCGCACCATTATTCGTACTCCAGCGGCAGCGGTTGAGGACGCCGCCAATAAAGAGATGTTGAAGTACGCGGCAATGGTGCCTAGCTATTTTTTCATGTCCGTTGCCGTGGAGACCATGGATAGCTGGGGCGCTGATGCCAAATTGTTAACTTGTGAAATAGGGCGCAGGATTCGGGAAAGAGGAGGTGACTCCCGTTTTACCTCGTTTCTGGTGCAAAGAATGTACATCGCCATCCAACGCGGCAATGCAGCAAGCGTTATGGGCACCTTTGCACCAGGAACGATGAGGGGCGGGTTATTTGATTATTTTTTTAAGTAGGTGTATATATTTTATTTTCTGTTATTGTTAATTATAGGAAGTATGGGAATATTTATTTTTAAAAAACAACAAAACTTATATCTAAAACAATTACTTTTTATAGGGTATAGGACTATAGGTATATTTACATTATAAATAAAAAACTGCTTTGAGGTCGCTGTCCGCGGGTAAAGTACCTAAGAGGCTGGTGACATTACCCCGTTGGATAGCAAGGCTAAGTCTTTGTCCGAGGTAAGCACCAGCCCTTGGGTCGTTTGCTCTTTCTATTAATTTTTTTGATAGATCTTTATACAAGCGCCAGGCACTAGGACCCCACGGACCTAAAGTTTCTACACCAAAAGGCATAAACATGTATCCATCGCCGAGCGATTCATATTTCTGCCTTTTGTGATTTTCGGCCGTTGTTGCCGCCGCGCCTGCCGATTTAGAGGTGGAAGGTATGTGAGATGCCGCCAACGTATCGACGCAGGTAGCATCCCACACAAGCGGTCTACCACGACTCCATGGAACTAAAGTCATACCGTCGGGTCTCTTACCATCATCACGTGCAATACCGTTCGGCTCCAATATGGCCGGCACGTTGACAGTAGCAAGAGCCCTGCGGATGACGTCGTTCAATGAGGCGTGGCGAGACTGTCGACCAGCGCTTCGGCGACAAGAAAGTCCATGGTGACCTAGTCGGTCCACAGATGCACCGCAGTGGCATATGTGGGGCTCGTTTGTGTTAGATCCAATTCTGAGGCTGATGGAGAGAGCAAAAGTATTATTGTCGAGTAGGGTACCAATATTGGCTGAAGGTAGGGCCTGAAGCCAAAACCCCGACTCCCGCTTTGCAGATGCTAAAAGACGAGCTTGATCTTTAGGAGAGGTTAAATTTTCTGTTATTGTTATTATTCATATTTAACAATCTTTACTCTCGAAGCCTTGTGTATATATTAGTTTATATTATTAGTTTATTTAATATATATATATATATATTAAATAAACTATATTTATTTACCATTTAAATAGATGTTTCAACATAAATTTCATCTTTCTCTGCCTTCTACCAAGGCTGTGGCGTTTTTATTTTTATTTTATTAAGCTATCATAACCTGAAAGCAGCTCGTCTTCAATTCTTCGCCTCCTAATCGCATAAAATTAAAGTAAAAGCTGGAATATTCAGAATTCCTTTCAGGAAACTTGATATCTCCCGTGAGTTGACCCTAATTGGTTTATTTTATGGCTTTGACTTGTTTCTACGTAGCTAAGTTTGTTTTTCTGAGAAATATTTTTGGTGCTGTTTGTCTCGGCTCTCATTAATATTGTAGGAAATAGGAATATTATTGGGTTTATGAAAGTACGTTTCTACGAGGTTTTTAATGCGTTTGTAGTTTGGATTTTTTTTACCAATTTTGTGAATTTTTGAGTTATAAAACGTTGAACTTTTGGTACACTTTGTGAGCTAATTATTGAATGATTTATAATGCTATGTCTTACATAATTTTAGAACGGTAGTGAACTAGACTAGTTTTTAAAATTATAGACACTTTGACGGTCATTATTTTTTTTTCTCTTGAGGAGCTCAAAGCTAGTCACTAAATTTTGCTCCTCAGAAAATTTTGGAAAAAGTATTAATAAACAAAAAAACGGATCATGCGACACGAAAATGGCTGCTTGAATTTAATAGCAAACTTATCTGAAACTACTTTGCAAAAAACAGACAAAAAGAAAACTAGAAATCAGGTCACAAGATTGTAAAAGGAGATCAAGGGTGGTGTGCCTTTTCTTAAAATTTTAAAAATGTTAAATATCTCGATAACCGTGGCATTTTTACTAAACACACATTTTGTGTATTTGGTTAGTAGTGAGCTGTTTGATCGTCGAAAAATTTTGATAATTCTATTTTTAATAAAAAGAGTATACTTCGAAATTGGTCCCATTTAAATTTTATCGAAATTGCCTGAGCTTTTTTGATAAATCAACAATAATGTGTGTTGCCAGTGATGACTTATGGCACAGAAACGTGGTCTCTCACTATGGGCCTTATTAGTAAGCTCCAAGTAGCCCAACGAGCTATGGAGAGGGCTATGCTCGGAGTCTCTCTGCGTGATCGAATCAGAAATGAGGAGATCCGTAGAAGAACCAAAGTTACCGACATAGCCCAACGGATTAGCAAGTTGAAATGACAATGGGCAGGGCACATAGCGCGGAGGACTGATGACCGGTGGAGTCGAAAAGTTCTCGAGTGGAGACCATGTATTATATGTATGCGGCAAGCGCAGCGTAGGACGTCCACCCACAAGGTGGACAGATGACCTCATTAAGGCCGCAGGATCGCGCTGGATGCAAGCCGCTATCAACTGGTCTTATTGGAGATCCATAGGGGAGGCCTATGTCTAGCAGTGGACGTCTTTTGGCTGATGGATGGAATGTGATAAATGCTACATCCATCCATACGAACTATTTGCGAATTCAGTACACTGTTGAAGTCGGTCATGTCATTTTTTGGGAACAATAATTATACTTTGCCATTATACTCATTTACTATTAAAACATCATTTTCATCTTTCAGAGGCCTTCAGGCGGCTTAAAAACTCTGACACCACTTTTTTTTTTATTCCGTATAAGTTTGCGTTTGACTACATACTGCCTAATATTGAGCAGATATGCGGTCTAGGGTGTAACACGCTTACCTAGAAGATACCTATTTACTCGGGATTTCAAGACACGCACGTCGTACTTAAGCGGGAAGACAGACTCAGGCAAAGTATTCCACTTTCTGGCTGTTTTTATGAGGAATGAGGATTCAAAACGCTTAGTTCTAACGCGTGGAATGTCCACCATAAAAGGGTACTTACAAATATCTTACATTTTTTCTCACAGTAACATGCTACAGTGTAATGTGTTTCAAATGTTTCAATCCCGGACTAAACGGAAGTAAAAGCGGCCTACACGTGTCCCAGTGATTTATTTGTCAATGATCGAGATTCAATATCCCCCTTCGCCGACAAACTGGAAATAATTCATTTTGCGCTCGCTTCGCTTCACTCGATTCGCTTTTTGCACTTCGCGCTCGCTTTTTTCGCTTTTTTAGCTTTTTATTTCGTAGAGTCATTAGTTGCCTTTTACAGTTACAGTTTGATGGGGCTTGGTTGTAGGTTTAAATGTTATTGTGCACTGTGTTGATTCCACACCGGGATTCCGCGCTACCTCGAATTTGTATTTTCTTTGACGCGTTAAAATATTTATCAAAACATTATTTTCAATGATTTACAGAGTTTTATTTTGTTTGCACGGATATATTAATAATAATGATTTTTGACCGACGAAACGGAGGAAGTACTAAATTCGACGCGTATATTTTTAATGTGTATCCACGCATAACTTTTTACATAGTAGTCCGATTTCAATAATTCTTTTTTTAGGGTTCCGTACCTCAAACGGTCTGTCCGTCTGTCGGTCTGTGTGTATGTCAAGACTCTTTATCTCGGGAACGAGTAAAGATATGGAGTTGAAATTTGAACTGTATACGTATATCAATGGTCTCTTGCAGATGTGTAAAAGAAAAACTTCTCAGTTATCGTATAAAAAAGTTAGAGCCGTTTATGTCGTAAAAATCCACATATTTCGACACTCACAAAAATCAAAACCTACAGGGTACTTCCCGTTGACATAGAACTATGAAATTTGGCGAGAAGCATTGTCTTAGAGTACACATATAGGAATAAATCTGAAAACTGTACATTTTTATTTACATCACAAAAAATAGGGCCTCAAAATTCAAAGTGAGTAAATCGTATCATGTAAGGTATCATATAAAAGAACTTCATTAGTACATGCTAAAACAGGTTTTTAATTATTTTAACAATGTGTTTGTACGGAACCCTCGATGTTCGAGCCTGACTCGCACTTGTCCGGTTTTTTAGAAAGAGTATACTTTTTAATTGGTCCCATTTAAATGTTATTGAAATCGGCGGAGCCAGTTTTGATAAATAAATAATAATGTGAAAAATGCTACATCGATTTATGCCACTTTTTACGAAAAATAATTATATTCTCGCAGAAACCCACGCTAGTACATTTTATACATGACAAAATGTACTAAATAATTACTATGCAATCAATTTGCGGAATGACTGTAAATAATGTTATGAAAATATAAAACCGAGTTGTAAAGTTTAAAGTAAGTATATCATAAGAACTTTTTCTATAAGCTCATTCCATTTTCATTTATTTTGTTTGTTTCGAAACTACACAAGTTCATATGAACATTCAAAGACAGACACATTTTGAACTCTACTAATTGCCTGATATTAAACATATGCGTATCTAAAAAAATTATAAGTATAGAATCACCACAAGGATTAACTTACGCAAGTTCAAAATAACTAAACCTCACTTCTAAAACAAAACTAAATCTAGCAGTGTTGACTCAATGCAGTGTGCAATGACCCTAACAGATAAACGGATAGAATGGAGTCTTAATTACAAGCAATGTTTATTTTGTTACGAGTTTCTTTGAATAAAGTACTTTTTAGACTTTTTCGTGTTTCGTTTGAATGTCTTTTGAAAGCGGTTGTTGTTTGTTTCGAGGATCTTTTGAATAAATTGGAACTGAGCGAAGACAAAGAGAAATATAGAAGTACTAAGATTATTTTCCTATACTGGAAATAAATAATTTCGTTGTCTTAGAAATGGCTTTTGAGTTGTCATTTTTAATTTTTTTTTAATACTGGTTCTGAAATATTTGACTTTGTTTGTTATTGGTCTGGTAGATATTAAATTGTATTGTATTATGAGTGCTGGCTTTTTATTGTTGTTAGTTTTTTTTTGTAATCTAGGATCTAATTTATCTCTTTGAATTTTTTGCCATTTTAAGGTTTCTCTCAATTATCTCTCACTTTGACTACCTATTTCTGTGGAGCGCTCATAGCGTAGTTTGACTAGGTGTATGTCAGCAATCACCATAGTTAAGCAACGTTTGTCAGTCAGTCTTCGGATGGGTGACCCTGATCACGGGTGGCATTTTCATCTGAGCGCTATCGTGGCTAGGATTACGCTTTGAATTATAGGCCCCGGTTATTCTAACCGTTTAGCCATGTCAGAGGCCTTCAGGCCTTAAGGCCTACTCCAGGGCTAGCCACCCAGCCTATACGAATTACCGCTTCGGCCGTTTAGGAAACCGGGGTTAGGATACTGGTTCCCTAAATGGCTTTTTTTAACTTATCTATTTAAGCTACTCGTTTGTAGGATTTTTTTAAGCGCCTATCACAATTTGTTAGTGAAAAAAATGCAAAATACAAAAAAAAACAACACAAATATTTTATTTTAATTGCATTCTCTACATGGCAAGGCAACATCTAGAATTAAAATCGGCCATTTTGTTTTATTACGTTATCAAATGTCGCGTCGTGAAGAGATTGGGAGGCATTCACTCGTGTAATGAACACGTGTATCTACTCTGAGAGTTAGTGACATTTTCATAATGAGAAACTTTTCAACGACATTACGGCGACATTCAGTGTTAAATTGATGACATGAATTAAAATTGCTTAAAAATATATTTTATTAAGTTTACTTGGAAGATGGTAAATTGTTTCATGGTTTCATTGCTATATTTTCTTTGCTCGTTCTGAAAAAAATATGCTAAATCGTTCGCATTCCAGGCTGTTCAGCTTTGGAATGCATTGCCTGTGTCCATCAAACGCGCTCCATCTCTGGCGGTTTTTAAAGAACTTCAACAGAAATCATTATAATATGTCGCAGTTGCCGTCTCTTTAGGATGGTACGCATTCACTATCAATATTACTGTTCCATAATTATTTATTTTCGCTTATTTTTGTCATCAGTAGGTATAAGCTGTTTAAATAAAGTGATTTATAGTTTTCTGATATTTTGTTATTTATTATATACATATATTAGTTTATTTTATATTTTGTATGAGTTCGTTATTATTAGAATTTATTAGAATGTATGTTGTTTAAGTAAGTATATACATTACATATATCACTTTCATACACACCCCGTCGCCTAAACCTTTAAATTAATCCTTCACAAGTAACGGTTGCCTGGAAGAAATTGCTTTTTAGCGATAAGGCCGCCAATTGTAACACTTACTATAAGTTCATAGTCTAAGTTTTCCTAATTTATTTAAGTTTTGGTGTGGCAATTAAGAATTTATATATCTATCTATTTAATATGTAGGTACAATACACATAATATACAATGTGTTTGTCTACCGGTGTCGGAGCCTTAAGCGGTGACATCTATGGCAAATTTTGAAGAACTTTTACTATGGGGCCAACTTCGAAAACGTAAAAAAAACTGCTGTTCCATACGATTTTTTAGAAACTTTCGACAAAAAATATTGGAAAGCTGTTTTTTTGCGTTTACAGAGTTGACCCCACAGTAAGAGTTGTTCAAAATTTGCCATAGATGTCACCGCTGAAGGCTCCGACACCGCTAGACGAACACATTGTATAGACCGCGTTATCCAAAAAAATATTATTTTCGAAATATAAATTTTATCGAAATCGGCTGACCTATTTTTGACCGAAACTGAACGGAGGAGGTAGTCAATTCGACGCGTATATAATTTTTAATGTACATAACCACACATAACTTTTTACGTAGTAGTCCGATTTCGGTATTTTTTTTATTGGAAAGGGTATACTTCGAAATTGGTCCCATTTAATGTTTATCAAAATCGGCTGAGCAGTTTTTGATAAATTTACAATAATATGAAAAATGCTACATCGATACGAGTGAAATATTTGCGAATGCTGTACACGGATGAAGTAGGTCATGCTATTTTTTGCAAATAATAATTATTGAAACTTCAATACAAAGCAAAGATTGTCTCCGTCGATTCGAGCAAACTACGAATTTTGTACAAGACAAATTAATTATTCTACTTTAAAACGTACTCAATAAAATAATAGGTGGCACTAAGCCCTAAATTAGTACCTAATTCAATCGGGTTGAGCGTTGTCCTCGTGGCATTTGATAATAATCTGTCGTGAGGTCGCACTGAAATGAACCTGACCTTCACTAATTGTTCTAAAAGAAAGGTCGATTTAAGCTATTTGATCATGCTTATGAAAATGTTTGGAAAACTTTTAAATATTACTCACAAACAAAAACATCTTATATTGATTATTATTATACTGAGAGAGAGAGAGAGAGGAGGGGAGAGACCTAAGAGTATTCAATGTATATAATCATCTATGTCTAACTTAGACTGTCCCTAGAAATATAATAACTTAAAGATCCTGCTCAGACATCCCTTTTTAGTGGGTAAAATACCTACATTAGCAGACTAAAATTTAGAAAGATTTAAAAATATGTTACTTTGATATTATACTCTATAAAATTTAACTTGATCTCTGCGACAGTGACATTAACATAGAAGATTGACATTTTTAGAGTTGGGATAGCGGTGGAAAAAATCGATTTTCAAACAATGTTGTAATGAAGTCGAATGAGTAGTTGAAGGTGAGAAATTGGATTTTATTTACTTACTATTATATAAGATCAAGTATGTACACATGTAAATAATGTTATGATATTCATTAAATACTCATAATAATGTAACGATAGTATTTATCGACGTTTTTCACTATTATCGATGCTAATGTAACATATAATTGGGTTTAATTTAATTACATATGTAAAAAAAGTTATGATATTAAAATATAGAATTAAATTAATTATAAATTAAGTTTTATTTAAAATATCGTCAGTATAAAATATCGATATTTTAATTAAAATTCTATGTAAAACTCTGTGGTCACGATCATTCGTCGCCCATCACTTATCGTCATGCCCATAAAGTATGACATTGACAGGTTCTGTCTGTACTATTAAGAAATTCAGGACTTCATAGGCGTGATTTTTCTGACAGTTGTCTCAGAGATCAAGTTAAATTTTATAGAGTATAGTGTTTAAGTACTTCTAATATTTATCATTCATCATATCAATCAACCGCCATTTTCTATCGATTTTGTCAAAAAACTGTAGGAGATGTCTATTGTCTATGCTCTGCACACAACTCTGGAAGTAGACATTTTACAGCTAAAACGATAATGATGGTGATTATGATCTTCTTCCAAGTTTTGTAAGAATTAATCTGGCACTTTCCAAAATGTCTCGTCTGCATCACTTTGCCATTAAAATACAAGTAAAAGCACTTAGATCCCCGATCTTTGGCAACCCTTCAATATATCTTGAACGCATTTTAAAACTTTGTGAAAGGTCGCTGCATCCCGAGGGGTTTTCTCTCCGACGGAACTCTAAAGTAATTGGAATGTGACTCGGGTTCCGCGGGCAATTTGTGTCGATTTACGACTGAGAAATGTCCAAGGAGTATTGGAGGGGAGGATTTTAATTTGGCGGCGTTGCGAATCATAGAAGTAGAGTAAGTATAGGTCCCGGCACGTAAGTTGTACAAAAAAATATCACTCTCTCCCTTTCGTTAGCAGAGAAAACAAAAGAGAGGTAGCTATGGTTTAACTTTCAAGTTGTTTGCCGGCAACTAAATTGATATTCTAGTTAGAGCTTTGAAGCCTCCGACGCAAAAATGACATAGTGTTTAAAGTTTGACGTGTGTATGTGTGTGTCTGTCTGTGGAATCCTCTCTTACGCCGCACCGGCGATATACTCTGCCTCCGCGAATTTTCGATCATGGCACGTGTCCTGACGCGATTTAAACATTTTTTACCCATCTAGAAAAGTGCACAACGCCGCTAAGGAAGTTTTCACTTCAAAAACTAGAGTATGAGTAGAGTAAAGGCCAAGATGAGGTTGCACGAAAGCGTTTCGCACGCGGTCGTCGCAAATTCACGGCCCACCAGGTCCTTCACATACTTCGCAGACAACGAGGAAGACGCCATCAGCCGCTTCGTGTGGCGTGCGACGACTGCGTCACCTAAGGTCATCGTAGACTATAATTTTAAGATGGCCATTAAAGATCGAAACGAAAAGTCATTTGGAAAATGATATTTAAAATCAACGTAGTTTAAAATCGTATTTTTTTTATGAGATATAGAGTCCTCTTGTAAAGCCTTTAGTTATAAGCAACATTGTTCAAAACTTTTTTTTAAATGTATATCTTAAAATTAAATTAAATAAAAAAAAGCTAGAGTAAGGCGAGAATATTTGGCTTCGGTGCACTCTCTTACACACACATATAACATCATTATGACCTATAAATATTCGTCGCTAAGTTCTAAGCTTGGCACTCCCTCGTTCTAGTTATTATGTAAGTTTGATCCAAAACGGAACTAGAACGAAGCTATCGATTGCGAGCGTTCTTTATTGGATGGTAATAATAAACAACTGTTACGGGCCCCTCCCTAGTCTAGCCTTTGCGAATAGAATATAGTGAAACTAGTCTATAGAAACTAAGAGCGGTTTCAGATTGGCGTATGTTTCAGAGCGTGTGCAGTCGTTTCGACATACTCGTTTACACGCGCGCTACATTACGCGCTTCGAAAAACCGGGATTGCGTGAGCATGCATATTTTGACGTATTCGCTCAAACCGGTAGTGGAATCGTCTCAGTATCAACTGAATTTCTCTTGCAAAAAGGAGAAGGAACTATGTTCGTTTTGTTCATGGATATTTTCGGCAATTGTGAACCAATTTAAATAAAATAGTTCGAAAGAGTATACTTCCAAGGTCCCATTTTAATTTTATCGTAATTGGCTGAGCTGTTTTTAAAAAATCAACAATAATTTAAACAGTTCGAGCGAAATATCTGAATTTTGTACATGATAGAAAGTGGTTTTACCATTTTTTGCAAAAAATAATTAAAGATAGAATAAATCTTAAATAATGGCGGTTTCAGAATAGCGTTTTACACGCGCGTGTAAGTTCGTTTCTGGAAGCGCATGTAGACGCCTATAGAAAATTAATTGTTCAAAATTGGCTCAGTCAATTTCGATAAAATTTGAATGGGTCCATTTCGGGAGCATACCTACTCTAAATAAAAAAAAACCAGACAAGTGCGAGTCAGGCTCGCGCGCCGAGGGTTCCGTACAAATCCAGAAAAAATCACAAAATTGTGAAGTAAGTTGTTAAAATCTTACTCTATCGACAAAAAAGTTTTTTTTTTTCACTTTTTTCGTCATACTTCGAAAATCACACATTGTTAAAATAATTAAAAACCTGTTTTAGCATGTGCTAATGAAGTCCTTTTATATGATACGTATACAGTTTAAATTTAAACTCGATATCTTTACGCGTTCCCGAGATAAAGAGTCTTGACATACACACAGACGGACAACAAAGTGACCCTATAAACAGAACCCTTTTCTGTTTTTTCTGTTTGAGGTACGGAACCCTAAAAATACCTCGGTTCACAACCGACGAAAATATCGATGAACATACGTTAAAAATACAGACAGGCGAAGATCCTCCTATTTGGAAGTCAGTTATAAGTAGACTTGTTTTTTCCGTAAATATTAGGCTTATGACACGTCTGGTCCCCCCTGCCCCTTTCTTCAATCGTACGGCTAGACAGACGCGACCAAATCGCCACCCTTTTATAGTGGACATCCCACGCGTTAGAACCAAGCGTTTTGAGTCCACATTCCTCATACGAACTGCCAGAATGTGGAACGCTTTGCCTGAGTCTGTTTTTCCGTTAAAGTACAATGTAGGTGTCTTCAAATCTCGAGTAAATAGGTATCTTCTAGGTGAGCGTGCTATATCCTAGACCGCATATCTGCTTAACATCAGGCAGTGTGTAGTCAAACGCAAACCTTTTTGAAATAAAAAAAAAGTCTTATTCACACCGTTTTTGAAAAATCAATAGCCGCGTACCCACCTAGCGCATAGGCTCGCGCGGCAGCCTCGGTGTCCGGATCGCGAGCAATGGCTCCCGCGGCAGCCTCAGTAGTTTTGTTCAATTTACACGAGGCCGCCTCGCGAGGCAGGCTGAGCCATCATAATTCCGCGAGTATTCGTAATGGACAGTCGTGTATTTTCAGCTGCAGCTATTTTCCTAGCTGCTTACTGTTTAAAGAAATGAAAACAGTCACGTATCAAGAAAAAACCTAGACGCTTCTAGTTAGAGCAAATGGACTCCTCCTGACTGCCCATGATTTCAAAATTACAGAAGACAAACACGGCAAGAGACAAAACTTGAAGTAGCTTCGCGCGCGAGCCAAAACATAACCGTCCCCACCTAACGCACAGCGCTCACTGAGGCACCTTTGAGCGCGTCAAGTTTACCGACAACAGATGGCTCGGGGCCGAGCCGTGCTCGGTCGAGCAAATGCGCGCCCGAGGCAGGCCGAGGCACGTCCACACCAGCCGAGGCATTTGGCTCGCGAGGCTGCCGCGCGAGCCTGTGCGCCAGGTGGGTACGCGGCTAATAATGTAAAAATTGTATACATCGATTCGAGCAAACTATTCGAATTTTGTACACCATGGAAGTCGGTTTTGCTATCTTTTGCGCAAATTAATAATTGCAGATTATGTTTAAAAAGTTTACAAAGTAACCCCGAAATAAATTTCCTAAAAAAATGTGCTGAATTTGTAAAAAGTTTAATCTTACTAATAAGTAAAACTTTATAAACGGATAAGTTTAATCTAATCTGAAGTTTTCCTAATTTCAGGTAAGCTCGGGTCTAATTACTTTGGAGGACGACATCCGGTGAGTGCCGGAGGACCGGGGGAAGTGTATTGGTTCTTTACCACTTAGGAAAACCGGTTCATTAAATGGGCCATAAATCTCAAACGGTAAGTTTTACAAAAAAGTTAACTGGGAACAAATTATGCGAAATTTTATTTTCTACAATAATGATTTCCATAACTTTCGTCTAAAAGTGCATAGTTTTCGAGATATCGGCCAAAAACGTTTTTTCAAGACGGCGTTTGAAGTTCTACCTGGATCTGTCAGCATTTTGTGATTTTAGTGTGCCCACTAAGTGATTCTAAACCATATTAAAAAATTAAATTGGAACGGAAATTTAATGCAAAGTAACCAAAAAAAAAAAATCGTCTATTTTACTGTTTGTAGTAGTTACACTTTCATGCACTAAAACTGGGACAGACGGTGAAAATCAATTTACTGGAAAAAGATTTGGGACCGATAATTCAAATGCAAAATTACTTTTGTTGGTACATAATACAAATACTTACGGGTACAAGTGTTATTGCATTTCAACTAGCAGTCCCAAACCCTTTGAAGAAAGTTATTAATTTTTTGTACTTAATATTTTTTGGCATTTTATGATTGTCTCTATGGTGAGAATTGTTCTTGATAATAAGTATACCTGTTTTGTTTGTTGTTAATAATAATAGTTTTTGAAAATATTACTAAAATAACAACGTTTCATATAAAACATGTAACAGACTATAGTATGTAGAGTATTAGTTTATAGACTTATGATTAGTGGAACAGCTTACTCTCGAAGGACAACTCTACCACATCGCCTCATTGATCCAGTATACAGTACTTTTCGACTACTTGGATTAAGGAAGCCAAATACACCCATATATCGTAGCTACGCCAGTATTTTTAAGCCAACTAATGTCGCAATTTGAGACTAAATTGATTGAATCTCATGAAAACATATTGCAAAAGAAAATATAATGTAATTCTACAAATAAAAGTAATGCTTTAAGTAATATTCATGGAAAGAAACCCAAGTAAATAATAGAAAGAAGCCCATTTTATTGCTTGGCTGGTTATTATGAAGTAAGATTATTTTTGTTTGCTAAACCCTAATCCTGTAGGGTTGCCAAAGGGTTGTTGCGCTTGGTTGCTTTTCAAATATTTGCTGTCAACATAATTAACTTTTAGATAATTTTGACCTTGTTTAAAACAGCTAAAATAATTTATTTTCGGATGACATAATCCATAATTAATAATAACAGCTTTTTTATTTTACATTTATTCGCGTTTGAACTCACTGTGAAACTTATGGTATTGCTATCATCAAAATTAGGTAAACAGTCAAGACAGCAGTAGTCTAGAATCAATAATAACCGAGATAAATCACTTTGAAGTTTGACAGCTGTCATCCAAAATATAGATCTTGTTGAGTTCTATCACTTTCGTGCAGACATCAATGGTCTAGAATCAATAATAACCGAGATAAATCACTTTTAAGTTTGACAGCTGTCATCCGAAATGTAGATCTCGTCAAGTTCTATCACTTTTTTGAAGACAGCCGTAGTCTAGAATCGTAAATAACCGAGATAAATCACGTTGAAGTTTGACAGCTGTCATCCGAAATGTAGATCTCGTTGAAGACAGCTGTAGTCTAGAATCGATAATGACCGAGATAAATCACTTTGAAGTTTGACAGCTGTTACTGTGACACTAGTCGTGACAAATCACACGAGTCCATACTCGATGGGGTTATGAGATAATTTTCATGTCACTTTTCAATGCGTGTCATATTAAATCAATGCATCTCTTTCAGATTTTATCGATCGACCACATTATTCATCTAGTATATCTGTGATCAAACGAAAAACAAAAAATACACTTTCTGATTTATAATATTAGAAGGAGTTAGCGAGGAAAAGTTGGACCGATGACGCCACACACGATCCGATTTCGCGGTTGGCTCACACAAAATCAGAATGTATATGAGAGATTTTACTTATCTTCAGCTTAAGTTTGAACGGTTATCCCTAAAACCTTTTTTTCCGCTAACTGTCTAGATGTTATGGTGAACTGTGTTTAGAACGGCTCGAGTTGTGATTCTTGATAAAAAGGTGGCAGCGTGCGTTACGCTGCGGAACGCCATGTCCTTCGCTTAAAGTTTTCTCTATAATTCTAGTCATACGTAATCTTCTGTGAAATAAACGGATTGTTCGTGACGTCGCAATTTATCTCCTCGCCCGCTTAACCCACGCCACGCCACACTGAAGTATTGTTGGGTCAGATGGTATAAAATAATTACCACATTGAATCACCATAACTGATGCGGATCCTTTTATGGATTCGACATATATTTTTTCAATAGTAAAAATATAATTAAAATGTTCAACTAATTTTGAAACCGTTTGCTTTTTATCAATTATTCGCTGCAGAACTCATTCAATCATTAATTTATCAATGCATCAGCACAATTCAAAACGTCCGATTCAGCTATTTGAGCGACCACATTTTTCGTCTGACGCGATACATTACTGTACCCCGGACAATTAAAATACAAATGGATGCGGTCGACATCCATTTCCGCGTTTTTTAAGTTGGATTCGTTATTGTTTTTAACCGACATCAAAAAAGAAGGTTGGTCTGTGTCATAAAATTTTTCAAAATTTTCTCTTACTTATCTATGAAATTTTTAAATTTGAACCTATATTATTCGTCTTCTCACATCGTGCATTCAAAATCACTCGTTTTCGTGTTTCTTGGCCCGATGCCTCATCTTAATTCATGTTTTGAGGGAAGTTGTCGGTTCAGCAGTTTCAAAGATAAGCCCTTTTGTTAACTGCTGTTGCAATTTTATTGTGTTGTTAATTTTATTTTAATTTTTAGTTTAATCTTGTTCACATGTGACACGAAACATTGCTCTACCCCAGACAATTAAAATACAAATGGATGCGGTCGGCATCCATTCCTACGTTTGTTGAGGTTGGTTCCGATATTGTTTTAATATAAACAGACTGTCAGGAGAGCGGTTGACCTAAAAACATGGATGGAAATCAAAGTAAAACGAACGAATTGTTGGATTTGTTTTTCAGTGCAGCCAAATGCAATTTTAACTGCAGCAAAGTAATATTAATAGGCATGATGACAGAGTAAAAAATCAATTATATAATTAGTCAGTGAGTTAGATTATCAAAAAATATTGGACACGTATTTTTAGGGTCACTTTGTTATCCGTCTGTCCGTCTGTGTGTATGTCAAGACTCTTTATCTCGGGAACGCGTAAAGATATCGGGTTGAAATTTAAACTGTATACGTATATCTATGATCTATTGCAGTTGTGTAAAAGAAAAACTTCTTAGTTATCGTTTAAAAAAGTTAGAGCCGTTTATGTCGTAAAAAACCGCATATTTCACACTCACAAAAATCAAAACCTACAGGGTACTTCCCGTTGACATAGAACTATGAAATTTGGCGAAAAGCATTTTTTCAGAGTATTGCATATAGCAATAAATCTTAAAACTGTACATTTTTATTTAAATCACAAAAAAATAGAGCCTCAAAATTCACAAAATATGGGTTCAAAATTCAAAGTGAGTAAATCGTATCATGTAAGGTATCATATAAAAGAACTTCATTAACACATGCTAAAAGGCTAAAACAGGTTTTTAATTATTTTAAGAACGTGTTTGTACGGAACCCTCGATGTGCGAGCCTGACTCGAACTTGTCCGGTTTTTTATTTCTTTTCTCAATCAAACGACAAATGACAAAGATAAACCTTGTCAAAGTTTGGGAGTGGGGGTCGTGACGTCATCTCTCTTACAGAAGTCTATACATATGTACGGCACTTGTGACGTCACGCGGAACTTTGACGGGCTATATCTTCATAAATTTTCGTTTATTGACTAAAGAAAAAATACTTGTTTAATATTTTTTATGTATATCTGACTGACTAATTATATTTATTAGTCATCATGCCAATTAACTGTGTTATACTCGTATCTGCACTATCAGCATATCAGCTGTAGCTGTTTATTTAAAAATATTAGGTATCAGTCTACCCGTGACCATGGTCGATGCAACTCGGCCGAAACGTCGGGATGAGGAGGTATTTATTTATCTCGTAATTTTAGTGCACTATTAGTCCCGTAGTGTGTAATAATAAAATATTAGGTATTTTAACATAAAAATCTCTACAAAAACATTACAATTCAATGTGGCCGAAAATTACTCTAAGATGGCCACACCGCACCTGGTGCATTGAAAATGAACCCTATGTCGATTGAAACTGTTCGGGAGTAGTTAGTCTGGACGGTGAGTGGTCGATACGAGAAATTTTAGTGTATAATTAAAGTTTTTATATTAAATCATTGAAGACACTCTACTCTAATATTAGCATTTAACTCTAGAATTATGTGCTTGTCCTGCTCATTGCCACTTTAACTTGCTAATACATTTTTATAGAGCAAGTGCCTTTATTCTACCACTAAATAGAAGACTTAGCTATATAAACTACTACTAAACACCAAGCAATTGGACTGAGTTGGTAAATGCATCAAATTGCTTTCATTTGTCTCGATAATTACCATATTGTATACTTAATAGATAGTGTGGCGAGAGACGTGTATCCGTACCAGTGCCGAAGAGAAGGCTATGATTTTCGTGTTTGTTGGTAATGGTAATTTAACATGAATAATAATTTGTAACTGATGACATAATATAATTTAATGTTATTGTTAAATGAATTTTCGATTTTTTTTAAATTTTGAATATTCTGCTGGTGAATACAGACTTACCCAGGAAGATGATTGTTCCAGGTCTATCAAAGTAGCTCATTGCAAGGCTGGATGTTCGTTTCTTTGTAATTATTACCAAGTAATAATTACATACTTATAATTACGTAATAATTATGTACTAAGTAATAATAAATAATAATAATAAATTTATTGAATCTTTACAAACATCAATTTTTCATTTACATTCAATGAGATTTAGACAAATTTAAAAACATTCCATGTAGAATGACCTTGGTACCCAAACTAGGAATAACCTGTGTTATGGCATACCAAGGCCCTCCGCCTAAAAGTATATCACTTGTAATAATAATTATCATAAATCCAAAAAAAATGGTTTATTTGCTACTTTACTCACGCAGCAATGAAAAAATCGACTTATTTTTTTGTATGAACTAATTTAAAAAAAAAATCGTATCGCAGAAACCCTAACACCTTTGTCAATATTTCTAACTCATCCTGCTAATATTATAAACGCGAAAGTTTGTATGTACGGATGTTTGTTCCTCTTTCACGCAAAAACTACTAAACGGATTGGGATGAAACTTAGCAATAGGAATGCTTATACATCAGAATAACACATAGACTATAATTTGTAAAGATATTGCATGAAACGAAGTTCGCCGGGTCAGCTATTTCAGGATAAATATAAAATAGTAGTTCGTTTTTTCGATGACTGTTTGGAAGTGGCAGTAAGTCTCAATTGACTAGTTCTTGCCCTTATTGACCCGGTAATGGACACACGAGAGACAAGTGGCGTCTGACATTGACATAGGTATGAATTAATATATTTGGGAAGAAAGTTATAGGCATGACATATTGCATTGTTATTTTTTCTGCCAAAAATTGTGGACATGTTTTTATTTTAAAACTTATTTTTGTAGTTTTTTCGTCGTGGTTGTTTATTTCCATATTTTCAATTTTACCGTAAAAAATAAATGTAAAATTTTACAAAATATCAACGCATTTTTTTAGTTTAAAAAAAGTTTTAGAATGTCGCTGAATAATATATAAACTATATATATATATATATATATATATATATATATATATATATATATATATATGTGGGTTAATTGACTTGAATTTGTAAGTTACGTTGTTATTTACATTTATTTTTTAAATTGACATGTACCTAAAAAAAAAGTTACCGTTTAAATCCGTTGAAATCAATATGAAAAATATATTTGTGATATCTGTGTAAGTAACTCAATAATGCATTACTTTGTTTTTAAGAGATTTTATAACTACACTTTTTTAATTTTCTGTTATAATTTAGTATAACAAAAATACTTCTATTTTTTTAGGTTTTATAGTTTAAAATATTACTTACTTATGGCACGGTCTGTCTTCGGATGGGTGACCGTAGCTCGGATAGCGATTTAAATTGTAAGTTCGGTTGCTCTAACCACGGTAATTAAAATTCAAAATTACTGACACCAGGGCTAGCCACCCGGCCTTCAAGAACTTACTTTTAACGTAATGTAGACGCTTGGGGATCTTTTAGGGATTCTTGGTTTATCCTAAGACTACCCGGATTATTTTAGGATTAAAGCCGAACCATCTCAAAATAATTATCACTATATTACCCGCACATATTAGATTACATAGACTCCCCCGAGATATTATAGATGCACCCAACCTAAGTATATACAAGGCCAGATTAAAACGCTGGCTGATCAGTCAGGCGTTTTATAATATAGAAAAGAATATAGATAAGGAATACTTGACTACATACTCTTGAGTATGAGTACATGATGTTATACAACTAGTATTATTATAATATTTTTGACATTAATTTAACTTATAATATTTTATTGACATTCTTTTCATTTACTTTTATTATTGACATACTTGGGGATTTTTTTTAATTTTTTTAATTGATTAATTTAAATTATTGAATAACTATGACTATTAACTGTATAGTATAGTAAAATGTATAAGCTTAATTTAAATTAATTCATGTAATATCCTATCAATGACGTGTACTAAATTGTATGAATTAATTAATATGGGTATGAATACAGGGATCTACGAGTTGGTACAGTATATCCAATATGTATTCATATATACGATATTTCTGCCTCCATAGTTGCAAATAAACACGACTTTGTTGATTTTGAACAGCTGTAAAACACAAAATCTGTTTAAAATTTACACATTCATCTTTATAAAGATGGAGCTACATGAGAGGAGTTCCTCGTGAACCAACTGCTAAAGCACAACTAGTTGGACATCAAAAATACATTTTGCGTCAATGGTGCCATCTATCGGTAGAAACGGGTACTTATCATACAGCCTAGATAGTTATGCCGTTATTCAGCTTATTTTGATATTTCTTTGTGTTCTTCTGACTGGTTTTTTGACGTGAAACAATTTTAAAATGACACTGGGTACTAGGTCAAAAACTTAATGTGGAACGTAACTAAATGGTCTATATACTTATATCTTGTACGATACCGTACTTTACCAAACTTTTTAATAGTCTACTGCAGGACGTAGGCCTACCCACGAAGTGTGATTGGGCCATTTCCACCAAGCTGGCCCAGTGCGGTTGAATTGGTGAATTCACATCCGCTATCTAATTTCTTCTACGGATGTATACAGGTTTCCTCACGATGCCTTCACAGAAAAGCCAGTGGCGCGAAATTCCGTACATAAACTCCAAAGAACTTGTTTGTACGGGATTTGAACCCACGACCTCACGATTGTAAAGCGGATGTCACTATCTCTACCACCACGGCACCACGGAAATCTTATCTTAATAACTACAAAAGTATTAATCTTATAAACATACATGTAATTTCATTATTTACCTTACATACTCAGCTCTGTGTTTTGACACTTACAATCAGCTCATTTAGGAAAATAATTAGTATTTGATTTAATCAGCAGTAATAATAATGGTACCTAATGGCCCGCTAAGAAATTTTGAAATGGAGCATAGGTATAGCAGGTTCCGAACCTCATTCTATAATCTAATTTTACATAACATTTGAAATTTCACCTTCTTCTTCTTCCAGTGCCTCTCCATTAGTGAAGGTTGGCAGTCAACTTTTTTGAAATTCTCCTTGCTAAACAGTTGTTCGACAGTCATAATACCTGTCCATTCCCGGATGTTCCGAAGCCATGACATTTTCCGCCTTCCACTCTTGCGCTTGCCTGGTATTTTGCCCATCATAATAGTCTGCAGGAGGGAACACCGATCATGTCGCAGTAAGTGACCGAGGTAGGCGACTTTCCGCTGTTTTATCGTTCGAACAAGTTCTAGTTTCTTCCCCATACGGTTTAAAACTTCTACGTTTGTATCTTTGTCCGTCCAACTGATGCGGAGCATGCGACGGTAAGAACACATCTCAAAAGCTTCAATTTTTTTCCGAAGCTCTACCTTCATGGTCCATGCTTCACATCCATACAAGACAACGGGCCATATGTAGCATTGGAGGAGCCTGGTTCGTAATTTAATCGATTCGATTTGAAATTTCACCACAATAGCCCAATTTCAATATTTGAAGTCTTTTTATGCCATACTTTTAATTTTATAAGTGCATTATTGTACGCCCGAAATAAGCAGGCTGTTTGAACTTTTGTATTTCTTATAACATCTAATTTTATGTTCACAGCAACGCAATAAAGATTATTTCTATTTCTAGTTTCCATTACACGCTATCCTTTTTATACCTACTGCTGTTTTTAAAAGGGGCCTCTTAATGTTGGCATAGGCTCGATTGATGCCTAGTAAAGAACCAGGCCAAGTCTGTGCTTTCGATTGAATAAAGAATGGTACCTAACAAAATAAAATGTATCTTGACTAAGAGTGCTATAGTAAAATTTGTTTAGCATTTTTAATCATTAACTTATTTACATAATTGTGCTAAACCATTTAGGCAGAAGCGATAACCTTTTACCGCCCGGGGCCATAATAGAACTTCTAGAAACATCCAAGTCGATAATTCCAATTGATTCAGATAATAATCGTTACTCAATCGAGAGCCGCCCTCAAAATAATTGATTTGTTTTGGAACAAGAGTTGGAAACTTTGGAATTGATTGGAAGCTTTTGAATGAGTCGAGTAGATGAGGACTCGTTCCGGGAATTCAACAGTTTCCGGGAATTCGACAGGTTCCTGGAATTCGACAGCTTGGCTTTTGTCTCTTTTTAACCCAGTTTGAAACGGGAGGAAATTCTGATTTTGGGTGTATTTTTAAAATCATTATTACGTCAGTTTCCGTTTGAGACCTTCGAAGTAAAGAGCTTTTCCAGCAATTCATTTCTATTTTAATGCTTGGCTCAGGGGCTCTACTTTTCAATATCGAACGGAGTTTTTCTCGAAAGGATATGTCTACAAAATGTATGGAGGCTCGTTTAATAATAATCAAAAATTCTAACCACAACACTCGTTACATTTCGAGAAAGTTCATATTTTTCCGAGTCTACTACATTAGTTAAAAACACAAAAGACACCTCTGTTTTTTTAATTAACTTTGAATCTATTGGATAAATAAATATATTTGGCTCAAAAGGTAGTTTATCCCTATCAACTCTGATTAAGTAACCTCCAAATTGTTAAATAGAAGCATTTTTACCAATCAGACATAGTTTCAAAATGTTTTTTAGGGTTCCGTTCTCAAAAGAATAAAACGGAACCCTTATAGGATCACTTTGTTGTCCGTCTGTCCGTCTGTGTGTAGGTCAAGACTCTTTATCTCGGGAACGTGTAAAGATATCGAGTTGAAATTTAAAAAAACTTGACCCCAGAACTACATTATTATCTAGATAAGATAGAACGAAAAAAGGAATACTTTTTACTTGAATGGGAGTGAATAGATTTGTTTTCTACGTAGTCGAGTAGCATTACTTTCCAGCATGGCTAGCAAAGAAACCACAAAACATTTCATCAACGTGAAAGTGCTACATTTTCACACGTCGATAAAATACACATAGCGATGTGCTTATGCTATTGTCCTTCAGACTGCGTAAAGAGATAAAAAATATAACATTACTGCCCGTAGTATTTCATTCCTTTCAATGTTTCAAAATGTTTCTTTCGTGTTTTAAATTTATGAAAACTACCGCAATGTGTTTCGGGCAACCGACCATGCTTCTAGCTTTTTCTTCGTAACAATAGTATTTCGGTTATAACTTGGGGTACAAAGGCCTCGGGTCGGCTTATCTCATATTTTCTGACAATAGAAAGCTCTATGCAATAAAATTGAAATGCTCATCGCATTTTCACTTGCTTTTACTTTTACGTTTTCTTGAATAATGGTGGTGGTACACTGGGATGTGATGTCATGATACATCAAATAATGTATCTAGTATTACATCAGACAAGAAAGTAAGATCTGATACATAATAGGTCAATAGTAGTAAGATTTTTCACGTTCACAATAAATAAATATTGGGGGACATCTTACATCGTACGCAATACGTATTTATGCACCTACTAGCTTTTGCTTGCGGCTCCGCCCGCGTGGTATTTTGACTTTATACGGTTCCTGTGGAACCTTTTATTTTTTCGGGATAAAAAGTAGCCCATGTCACTTTCCGGCTCTTGAACTATATCCATGCCAAAACTCAAGTTGATCCGTTGCTATGTGAAAGAGGAACAAACCAACAAATTTTTCAGTTTTATAATATATATTAGTATGATGTTTAAAGTTAAACAGATTTTTTAAATGCATGATTTGATTAAAAAATATTTTTTATAAAACGCGACGAGACAAATATAATCCTATTTCGATACCTGTCACATTTGTCACACATGCTTGTGTGGTGGGTGGGAGCTAACAAAAATCTTGAATTATATAAATTCAGAATCCAGTGCGGCGCAGCACTACTCTCTTAAGATATTTGAGTGTTTATTAATGAAGAAAACATTTTCCTTCGAAATGACGCCCTGTATAATAATTATTCCGATGTTTTTTTCCACGACAATTTACTATTAAAACATCATCAATCAAATAAAAATGCCGCCATTCGCTAACAAGCGTTTTTAACACTCTTTTATTCACTTGTATGTTTGCCTGCTTGCTTGTTTGTATCCAACCCCTTTGAGCTCAATTTTGACCTACTTTGAGCGATAAGATTTTCTTTAAGCTTTGCACACCTATCAAAGACCGATGACTACGCATTTATTAAAAAAAATATAAGAAATTGATGAATTCTAAGCGTGTTTTTTAGTTTATTTTAAATATATATTATTTATATCTAGCTCGGATTTCATTCCAGCTGCGCTGCGCGTCGCATCGTCTTGATGTGCCTCGACCCTAACGCTTTTATTAGCTATATCCGAAAAAAAAAAAACTATATTTCATTTTCTCAGTAAGTATAAGTCATTTCGAGAGTAAGTCGGGGAGTGTGCGCCAATTCAGATATTTTTTATTAAGAAATCCTTTCGGGAACTATTGTTATGGCGTTATAGTCCGGCGCTAAGTGAATAACCCCTCGTAAGGTTTTATTGGCGTGAAAAGAAATGAAACGTCAAAAAAGAAAGGTTTTAGCTGTCTAGGTTTAAGTAACGTGAATAGGTCCAAGTTTTATATGGTAAAATTTCTCAGAAACTGAAGTAGATATTTGGAAAGATTCACTTACTCGTATCTTACTTTTATGTTTAGAAGGACTAGTATTTGAATATAACATTAAAATAAACTGTATTCTGTTCAATATAGTTTCAACGGAAATTGTTCCTATTAGGTCCATTTAAATGGTGATTTTTAAGATAACGCATGATAGCACCATACAGGGTTATTTCTAATCAATTAGCATCCTTTTAGGGGCTTATTCTGTACATCAAAACTAACAATTTTTGTTTTGCGACTTTTGTCAAAACTCATTTTTTTTTGTTTCATAGAAAAATATAGTTTACCCGCGACAAAATGTATGGGACAGCTGAATTTTTTTTTGAGTTTTGACAAAAGTTGTTGAACAAAATTTGTTAGTTTTGATGTACTCGTACATAATAAGCTCCTAAGAGGATGCTAATTGATTAGAAATAACCTTGTACAGATGCAAGCTGCTTACGGCCTGTCCTGCTGACAAGCTATTGAGAAGGCCTATGTTTAACAATGGGCAGTCTATGGCAGATTATTATAATCATTACTTTCATCTATCCATCAGCTTCAAGACGTCCACTGCTGAACATAGACCTCCCCAATGAATTTCCAATAAAGTGGGTTGGAAGCGGCCTGCATCCTGCGATTTTAATTACATCGCCTGTCCACCTGGGCAGTGGACGTCCTACGCTGCGCTTTCTGTTCCGTGGTCTCCATTCGAGAACTTTACGGCCCCATCAGTGATCTTTATTACATGTCCGCTTGACAATGTCGTGACCGAACACAATTTCAACGCGAAATGAAACGACGTGTTCAATATTGGAACCTTCACTCATCCCTAAATCGCAAAAGAAAACAACAATCAAGAATGTGAATTCCCACATTATTCGATCGCCAGTTCCAATCGAGTCGAGTCGATGTGGAACGAATAATCGATAAAATTAACAATTTATCGCCGGCTGGGCGCGACAACGCGTGAAATACGGACCGATTGTTTAACTTACTGCCTTAATGGCTTCGATTCCACTTTTAATCGAGATTAAACGTTTTGTGAGGCATAATTATGTAGGTTTTATTATTTCTTTGTGTTCCAATTTTAATAAAGTAATTTAAATCTGTGTAGCCCAAAGAGCAATGGAACGGGAACGTTCCTTATTCGCTTGGTTGATCGTGTCCCAAACGTAGAAATTCGACGTCATACTAAAGACGAATAAATAAATAAAAAATCTAAATTATATCGAAAAGGAAAACTGTTACATAAAACAACTAAAAATTATTCTATTATCCAAATGCTATTACACATTAGCCGATTTTTTAACGATAATCTAGTAAACGTAATAATAATCGTTCCAATACGAATAATAAAATTGCCATACCCTGATCATTAGGTCATAATCAATCAAAATCAATCAAATAAAGACATATGAACTATACAAAACATGTTAATTAAGAACCGCATATAAATTTCGTATGTTGCAATAAATGATATGACTTTGAATATATAGAAAATAATCCACCAGTTTGGCAAGTTAAATTGGCAGTAGGCAGAAAACATAGCGCAGAGGACTCATGACTGACGGGGTCGAAAGTTCTCGAGTGGTGACTACGTACCGGCAACGCAGTTTAGGACATCCACACACACAGATTTCAACAATTATGCAAATAAAAAATCTTTTTCTAGAAACCTGTTTTTAAATAATCGCCAGAATTATTTAACCAAACAGCTTACGCTGGGGGTAGTCTGTCAGTCACTGTTTGAGTTTACTAAGTAAGATACAATTTAAACCAAAATATGACTAAACTTTGTAGCAAGTTTGTCTTATCATTTAAGTAAGCTAACTGACGAATTTCCAGCAATATCTTGCCATTATTTGAACTTGAAACATTTCAACTAATTCGGAACTCGTGTAATCAAAAACTGAGTTTACAGTGAGTCAAGTTGTAAAGTTTGTTCAATAAACGCTAAATGGTTCTCACCTTTTACATCTAGTACTTTGTCTTGTATAATTTCTGGGAAATCTATTTGTTAGAGATTTTGAATTGCTGTAATTTTATACGTTCCCTGTCACCTTGAAGATTTGTTTTTTAATAAATACTAGGAGACATTGACACACAGTATCTGACCCCAAACTATAGGTAAGCTTGTGATATGACTACCAAAGACTGATATACTATACATATATATATTTTAATACGTACATTGATAATAACACCCAGACACAGCAAACACTATGTTCATCACAAAAAAGTTCGCCCTGAGTGGGAATCGACCCCACGGTCCTTGTTGTGACTAACCACTGAGCCACTGAGGCAGTTGGTTTCGTGGTTATAACAGAAAATTCAAAATACTCGTAAGATAGTTGTGTCCATAGACCAGTTGTGTAGCTTCATTGAAATTTGATGAAATGTAGCTTGATTGTTTCTTTTGATAGAAAGTCTTACATCATATTTATAAACCACATTACATATTATTTAATGTGCTCGGCCAATAAGTCTTGGAGACAAAGTTATAAGCCGCTTATGAATGACTAAGCTAAGTGATTAAAATAACCAGGGCTTATAATTTGACACGTTATCCTGAGTCATCACGGTTCGATTTTAAATTGCATCCGCGCCCGCCCCTCCAAAAGGTCACCGTTTGAATGGCTGCACTGATCGTTGCTTCACTTTGCTTCGTAAGTAAGGTCGGTTGGTTAGCCCTGGTGTCATAGATTTTAACCCGCCTCAAGGCCTCTGAGATGGCTGACTCTGCTTCGTTGCTCTGATGATCGCTAAAAACTACCTAGTCAAGCTACATTATGAGCACTAGGGAAGCACTAACTTACGGTGACTTGTATGAAAGTTTTCTAAGTCTACACACACTCACACACACGACTAACTGTATCACGCCTACGTCAGTTGTTGCTATAAATAGACCAACCCTACCGCTTCCG
Source organism: Hypomecis punctinalis (assembly GCA_949316475.1). Lineage (NCBI taxonomy): Eukaryota > Metazoa > Arthropoda > Insecta > Lepidoptera > Geometridae > Hypomecis > Hypomecis punctinalis. The sequence continues at coordinate 466,238 of OX438818.1, forward strand.
ATATTCCACAGGGTTGTCGAGGGACCTAGTAATTCATTATTTTATGTAAAAGATGTTCAATATAAAGTCGCTGACTTTTAAAAAAAGGTGACTACTGGATTAATTTTAGTTGAGTGTAAATTAATTTTAACAGATGCCGTGAAAAAATATTTTGAAGTGAAAACTTATTTAGCGGCGTAAAGCACTTTCTACGATGAGTATAAAATGTTAAACTTGCATCAGGACACGATGAGTGTGAGTTTTGTCGTAAACATGACGCGCTCTTCGGCGAGCGCGTAAGCATGTAATTTGTATGAACTTGTTGTGTTTCAAAAACGCGCCGCTAGTGGCGCTGTACATTTCTTCATACAAATTACATGCTTACGCGCTCGCCGAAGAGCGCGTTATGTTAACGACAAAACTCACAATTAGCATACTGGTCGAAAATTCGTAAGACGGAGGGAGAGTAGATTGCCGGCACGCCGTCGGAGAGGAAATAATATCCCCATCTTTTTCTACCGTGCGGCGAAAATGTATGCCTGCTCTTGCTGCTTCAATCTAAGCGGCGCAGTGTGAGTGTGTGATATTGTAGGTATTTTACCACATAAATATTTTATAGGTTTTTCAAGTTTTCACTTCTGTCGTCACTTCCGGAGTGTAACCCGTTGTTATTTTTAGGTACCATACTAAACATAAGCAGTGATATTAAAATGTGCATATGCAAGTTATGCTCGCCCTTCGGAAATCACGTACATATCTTGGAAACTTCATGACGACACTGGGAGCCAAAATAATTTAAAAAAAAAACTCTTTATTGATTTACATTTACACACACATAAAACAAAAAATAGAGGCAAATAGATTGAAGCAACCGGCGGCCTTATCACTGAAAGTGATTTCTTCCAGGCAACCTTAAGATGGAGAGAGATAGGTCCAAAAGAAAAAGTAGGAGAGGTAGAAGAGATATAGGTCAGATAGGTATAAAATAAATAAATAAATATTGGGGGACATCTCACACACGGTCTCTGAACCCAAACTAAGCAATGCTTGTGATATGGCTGCCAGAGACTGATATACTACATATACATATTTTAAATACATACTTATATAGATAGTACCTAAATGACACCCAGACACAGAGCAAACACCTATGTTCATCACAAAAATGCTTGCCCTGGGTGGGGATCGAACCCACCCCTCTTTGATCCAGAAGTCAGGTTCACTAACCACTGAGCCACCGAGGCAGTCAAAAAGAAGGAGTATACATTTTTATTTTACAACTTCCTTCAAAAAGTAAAAATTACGCAACGCAAAAATAATATTTGAAAACGTTTTACCTTGTACGGGACCCTAAAAACACTATAACAGTATAAACAGAGAAAGTTTCCAGAGCTTTCACGTTGCTGGCGTTAGCACAAATGCGCGACGTGATGCGATCAACTTAACAAATGAATTTGACATAAAGTCGACCTTTTCTCCACTAGGTCAGTGGTCTCATCGATTCTTTACAAATAGGTGGCAACCCTGCCCGACCGCGTTAATATTTCACAAGGGTTGGCCCGCGCGAGAAACTACTTGAAAAAGTAAAAACAAAGAGAGGAGAGAATGAAAATCTATTTTTATAGGGTCGGTACCTTAGATCAAATAATATAATATTTTGTATGATAATTGTGTACCGATTAACAATTTTTGTGACGAAACTAGCCATTCATTTGTATAATATGTTTTTTTTTTTTTTTTTTTTTTTTTTATTTATTTCAAATAGGTTTGCGTTTGACTACACACTGCCTGATGTAAAGCAGATATGCGGTCTAGGATGTAGCACGCTTACCTAGAAGATACCTATTTACTCGAGATTTGAAGACACCTACATTGTACTTTAACGGAAAAACAGACTTAGGCAAAGCGTATGTTTTCTTCAAGACCATGTTTTTAAATCATTTTCAAATATCCTCCTAATTTAACATGTTTCAACATATTTTATGAGACTTGTTTTAATTGACCTTTATGAAAAAACATAACAAACATTATCTCTGCAGTTAGTACCAAAAGTAATCAATTCTATATTGGCTTTGCGCGTCGATGAATTAAGATATTTGTATGTAACATAAATTAAGACAAAACCTAGGAGAAATAATATGCAACATAAACAAAAGAACAGGCTTAGACGGGCTATATCGTCATATTTTTTGTTTGATTGACCAAATAACAAATACACATCGAATATTTTTTGATAACCTATCTGACGGACTATTTATATTTTTTTAGTCATCATGCTTATAATCGGCCGTAGGACGTCCACTGCCAGACATATGCCTCCTCTATGGGTTTGATATTCAATCAATCAATCAATCAATCGTTTATTGCATCATATGTAGTATAATTTACATGCAGGTCTTAAGAAACATGTTTAGTATCTATATTCTATAAGTTATACATATGACCCTATTAGAGTATAGCAATATTGTGCGGAGCGATTTATTTGTTTCAATTTGCTATTTTATGACTGTCCAATAGGTACTCGTTTAATGTATAATAGCATTTCGTGATAAGTAGGTTCTTTAATACTTTTGCAAATTCGATTTCGTCTTCAATTTTCTTAATTTCGACCGGAAGTTTATTAAATATTTTAACAGCCCATTGCATGGCATTGGCATATTTTGATCTCGTCGATTTTTTCTAAGTATCGCTCACGGCGTAGTTTGGCTAGGTGTTTGTCAGCGATCACCAAAGTTAAGCAACGTTTGGAAAAAACAGTCTTCGCACGGATCACCACGGGTAGCATTTACAACGGAGCGCCGCTGTCTGTCGAATGACACGTTAAATAATTAAATAAAAATGTTTTAACCATTTAATCATGTCAGAAGCATACAAGCGGTTAAAAAACTTTAACACCAAGGTAAGATACCCGGCCTATGCGAACTTACTTTATAAGTAGGTGGTAGCCCTATCGACTGCGTTAATATTTCACTAGGGCTGGCGCGCGCGAGAAATAGAACTTGAAATATGGACGCGAATCGATAAGCGGTGCAGAGGGAAATCAGAACATCAGATTTTGCCGGTGTTTTATTATTCAACTCTTGGATACTATCTTAGACTAATAGTCATTTATTGATAACACCACTGTTACAAATCAAATTTTAAATACAAGTAGCAATAAAATAGTTCTATACATACAAAACACTTCAATGTCATATACATCGTATATGAAATTAATGATTATAATACTACAATTAGCCCGATTACAGAGGCACCAGCGTAAATTTAATAGCAACGTAAAAAGCGTTCTCTCTATCGAATGCCTAAAGTGAAAAATAAACAGAACTATGCTATTTCATTGGCGCGACGCCTGTTCCAGGCGTCGATGACGCCTCTGTCATAGGGCTTACTATAATACTATACTAAGCGCCACACAAGTCGGCGAATAAGAAGTTATGCGCAGAACGCTGCGCAAAAGCCGAAATATAGGTATTCGCGGGAGCCAGAGAGACAATACGCCGGGGCACACCCGCTCGCCAACCTCATGCCACCCGGGCGCTCCCTACGCCCGTGCTCGCTACTTCGCCACGCGATGTCGGCATTGTGCACACATGCGCAAAACTTAGCGAATTACGTCGAAGTGTCATCTGCGGCTAACTTCTCATCCGCCGACTTGTGTGGCGGGGACTATACCATAGGTATTAGACAATTATTTTAGTCTCTCTATCTTAAAGACTTAGAAAACGAGAAGGAGTGTCATATTTTCATCAAACTTTTTTACCACTTTGACTCTAGAAATGTAGAGCACGGCATTGACTTGACATGATATGACCCTTTTGGCCGCGTATGTAACCGTATTTTGTAACCGGTTACAAAAGAACGACCCTTAAATGCCGTTTTACTTTGCATTAAAAAAAATACTATTTACCTGTTTTATTTTCTCTGAAAAGCAAAACAGCTTGTACGACTTTTTTGCAGTAATTCATGATTGCCTCGGTGGCTCAGTGGTTAGTGAACCTGACTTCTGGATCAAAGAGGCGTGGGTTCGATCCCCACCCAGGGCAAGCATTTATGAGATGAACATAGGTGTTTGCTCTGTGTCTGGGTGTATTAAGATACTATCCATATAAGTATGTATTTAAAATATGTATGTATATGTCAGTCTCTGGCAGCCATATCACAAGCTTTGCTTAGTTTGGGGTCAGAGGCCGTGTGTGTAAGATGTCCCCAAATATTTATTTATTATTATATTTATTTATGTTGCTAACTTGCTATCCTTATAATTTCATAAAAAAACAAATACAAATATCGAGCTTATAATAATTATAATCATATTTACGTTATTTACATTCTTAACATACATATTTTCTTTAATTTTTAATAGTTACGAGTATATCCTAATTTAATAATAAACTTCTTTTGTGCCCGAAAATAAATCACACAGATTCTGACAATTAAACAAATAATTATTTTTCGCAAAAAATAGCAATACCGAGTTCCATTGTGTACAATCCGAATAGTTCGCTCGAGTCGATGTGGGTATACAATTTTTACATTATTGTTGATTTTTCAAAAACGGTTCAGCCAATTTCGATAAAATTAAATGGGAGGTCCCACCTCGGGGATCCTTTCAAACTAAATATGATTTCTATAAATCGCTTCACAATTTGTGATAACATCGATGATCATTCACAAAAAAATACATACAATCTAACATAGAACCTCCTCCTTTTCAAAAGTCGGTGAATAAAATATAGACCACTCTAGAAAATATAGCTGTCACTGTCTAATGTGTAATCTTTTAAACTTAAGAAATATTCGCAAGACACGGGCACAACAATAAAGTCAGTTCACCTTTCTCACAGGTAGACCAAATAAAAATAGATTCCGTACGTCAGTCTGTCTGTGCATTTCTAATCACTAGGTAACCTTTGTCAACCGTCGCGACGGGAGGCGGGGGTCCCTTGGTACAACAATGTTAGGCTCCGTACTACACCAGAGATGTGAATTGAAGAAAATCTTATATCATTATCATTAAAGATTTTGCACCGGATGCGTTCTATGGTCACCAGTCCGGGCAAACTGTACGCAGCCCGCATTATGTGTGAACAACGTTGTCGGTCAGGGCAATTGGTAGGCTGTCCGGTATACGGTCCTCGATAGAGCTGCATTTGGCTAATGGAAAGCAAAGCTGTAAACAAAGTTGGAGTATATTATAAACTTGAAAAATCCACTCTTGCTTTGAAAATATCTAGATTATAATTGTCAGTATAAATATCGAAGCCAGGGCATTCCAGTCTCGCGCGATCCGCGTTATGACAGAGAGGACAAATCGCTTAGTTCCAAGTGTTCAGTTAGTCGCACCGTTCTTCGATTTGTATCTCTGGTGTACACGCGCCTTTATTCGCTTTATTTGGCAGTACTTTCGCGTTTTCTTCAATGCTAATGTGTTTTTTATATTTAGGGCACGTAACGCGCTGGACTGACAATGGACCTAGAAAATGGGAAAGAAATATTTTAGTGAAAATGTGACAAAGGTTGACCTGGGTCCGTTATACATTTTTTATACATTTTAGTGACAATGCAAACGTAGATATTTATTAAATAAGTAAGTTACTTCGCGTAAGATGGGTGGCTAGGCCCAGGTGTCCGAGTTTTTAAGCCGTGTGAAGGCCTCTGACATGGCTAAACGGTTAAAAGAACTGGTTTCTACTATTTAACGTGTCATTAGAGCTATGGTAGCGCTTAGTCATAAATGCCACCTCCGGTCATCCATTCGAAGACTGTCCATAACTCTGATGATGGCTAACGAACACCTAGTCAAACTACGCTATGATAGGCATGTTTTTTAAACCCAAAAAGATATGACAGATAACATAAGCACGTTTTTCATGTATGGGACGCAGCTTGCACCAGATAGCTAAAAACAAGATGACTCGTTTTATACCTTGCTGAGAACGTTGCATAAATTATTATCCATTAAATAGCTGCCGCGCCGATCCTCTGTCTTTCACACAATATCTCAAATCTCATCGTTATCAGTCCATCTTGCTCTTGACGCGTGTTTCCTCCTGCTGTTCTTGACTGTCACTTTGCCACCTCACAATTCCGTTGGCTGTCTGAACAATGTATTAAGCTGCTTTTCTCCAAACACCAGGTAGATATAGCTAATGCACCGGTTGTGGCCACTACCCCGGTTTTGGCTATTTGTTGGCAAAGTTATAGCATAAATAGTTTATACAATGCCACACCATAAATATTGTTTGTATGAATATCGAAGTATGAACATTTTTTTACAAATATTAATTAACATTCAGGTTGTCTACACGATCTTTAATATTGAAAGTAGCCGAAAAAGACACTAAGATGACCACAACCAAATTATTTGCAACAATTTTGATTTGAAATGGTCAAAATGTCGTGGTCACCGGTCACTTAGTCAGCGGTTGTGGCCAGTGGCCACCTTCTTGGCATTGGTCACCGGTTTTGGCCAATGCCAGGGCAGTGGCCACAACTGTTGCATATACTTTGCATAAATAAATTGTTCTCTATCTATTTTGATATTTAAGTAAAAACCCGTTTAAACATCCCTACGAATGAGCGAGCTTATTTGTTCCATTAGAAGAGCAATTCTCTAAGAAGTATAAGGATATAATACCTTCCTATAAGGGATATAATACCTCTTAACAGTAACAATATAACCTAAACCTGAACCTTATTGCTTTTGAGCATTACCAGCGTTTCCTTTCATTCTGTACTGTGTCACGAAGTGCTAGAGATTGAAACAACTTTCTATATTTGGGATAGACTGAAATTTTAATTTTTCTTGTTGTTTGATTTATGTAGGTAACTAATACATTTAGTACAGTTATTTAGTCATAATGACAAAACTATTTTTCGTGTCATTAACGTAAATCTAAGAAGGATGCTGCTACCCGCTACAACATGGCGGATTACAATATTAATGTTCATCCACAATCTCCTCGAAAGGCCCAATTTTAAAAGCGCCATCGTAATTATAATAGCAATTTAGAATAGCTTTGTTGATAGAGGGAACATTATTTTAAGTTTCTACTATTTTTATGATGGCTCCTCTAAAATTGGGCCTAATATGTGAGTAGTTTGAAAGCGTTTTACATGTAAAACAAAGATTTGAGGATTGAAATGAAAACTGGGAACTTCTAAATAAAGTTATAAAATTAATTTTGAATCAATTTTTACTTGTCGCTAGAAACTACTTTCATTAAAATTTAGTCTTTTCAAAAATGAGTAATAAATAAAGTACTAATTATCATAATTATGAGGTTATTGTGATGGATGGCAACTAGGCTTGTGCCGCAAGGGTGTTGCCGCCGCGCCGCGTCAACGCCCTTGTGGAACCTCCCTAAATAAGTCGGTATGTGTACAGAAAATACTTGTTCAAAAGCTCATGTACTGCGGAGTCCCGTAAATGTCGCGCTTACATTTCACGCCTCACCGCCGAGGAATTATACTAATGCTTGGCAAGTGCTTTATGTTAATGTATTACAACTTCCTCGCAGGCTCTGTGACCTACTCTACCTACCAGGGCTGGATCTATCATGGCTTTTTGGGCTTCAGCTTAGGGCCCCGTGGATACCAGGGCCCCCAAGCTAAGTCAAGTCAAAAATAAAACATAATGCATAAAAATTAATAATTTTCTTAAATGAAACAGAGAACGTAAGGTTTGCAGCCTTGTGATAAATCAAACCCAGACTTTCGAAAAAGGAGGAGGTGCGTCTGTATTTATTTATTATTATTTTTTGGTTCGAAATGGTACTAGGTGAAGGTTTCTGAGGTAGATTCAAAATTTTATCGAAATCGGCTGAGCCATTTTTGAATAATCAAGAATAAAAATTGCATACATCAATTCGAGCAAACTATTCGGATGTTGTAGACGATGGTTGTACCATTTTTTGCGAAAAATAATTATTTATTTCAAGTCTATATTCAGGTGTTGGTACTTCGAAACACTTGACAGTTAAAATATTCGGCAGCCATCACACATTCATTAGATCTCGATTGTGCTCCGCTGTTTTCCTCCCAGACCATGTGTCTATATATCATGTTATCATATACTTTGAGTATTTTTTTTTATAAATATTGTGGGACGTCTTACACACGGCCTCTGACCCCAAACTAAGCAAAGCTTGTGATATGGCTGCCAGAGACTGATATATTACATATACTTATTTTTAAATACGTACTTATATAGAAATGAATTATTTTTTGATTATTATAATTTTATTCTATTAATTTTTGACATGTATTAATAAAATTAATTTAATTTATTGTAATTTATAATTTGCTGTTGTTTATGTTATGACGTTCAAAAGTGTACTTTTTTGTACCTATTTGATAAATAACTGATTGAATTGAATTGAATAGATACTAACTAAATAACACCCAGACACAGAGCAAACACCTATGTTCATCACATAAATATTTGCCCTGGGTGGGGATCGAACCCTCGCCTCTTTGATCCAGAAGTTAGGGTCACTAACCACTGAGCCACCGAGGCAGTCATCAATTAGATAAGCCCTTAAGTAGTATTAGGTATAGTAGCCCAGGGCCCCCTAAACTCACGGTCCGACCCTGCTACATACTCTCTACTCTATGGGAGAGATTTGTTGCTATGAATTACGTTTGAGATTGGAAACGTACCTACATAAATATTTTTTAACAATGGACGTTTCTCTATTATATTCACGAATCTATTAATATTGGGCTCAATATACTGAGTGTTGGTGTGCTGTGTCTAGGATCTATCTAGATATATCTTAGAAATATGTTTTGTCAAAAAAAACCCTCTTTTAAATAAAGCTTCTAATCACAATATTAGACCACAGTGCAGATTTATTAAGCTCGTGGAAACAATGTCTAACTTAGCCTTGAACATTTCTAGTCGAAATTCTATAACTACAAAGTGTTAAATAGCCAAATAACGTAAAAGATGTCAAAACGGAAACCTGTTTCATAAAACAAATAAGAAGTATCGCATGAAGCAAAAGCGACCATTAGACGAATTATTTTTATAGATAAAGGTGTATTTAAAATGACTTTTATTTACCGAGACCTAATGACCTTATGGAATTACAGAATGTCAGTGGCGTCTTGAAAATCCATTTAGGTATTTTCCCATTACGCACGACCCAGATTACTACAAATGAGCACAGTTTTTCAGATCATTTTGTAAATATATTCTACATTTTCTTGTACAAAAGCTAACCATATAACATACTAGCTTCTGCCTGTGGCCACAGCCGCGCAATATTTTTACATTTGTACCAGAAACTTTTTATCTAAGCTAAAAACCGGACAGGTGCGAGTCAGGCTCGCAAATCGAGGGTACCGTACAAACACATTGTTAAAATAATTAAAGACCTGTTTTAGCATGTGCTAATGAAGTTATTTTATATGATACCTTACTTGATACGAGTACGATTTACTCGCTTTGAATTTTGAACCCATATTTTGTGAAATTTGAGGCCCTATTTTTTGTGATTTAAATAAAAATGTACAGTTTTCAGATTTATTCCTATACGTGTACTCTGAGACAATGCTTTTTGCCAAATTTCATAGTTCTATCCCAATGGAAAGTACCCTGTAGGTTTTGATTTTTGTGAGTGCAAAATATGCGGTTTTTTACGACATAAACGGCTCTAACTTTTTTAAACGATAACTGAGAAGTTTTTCTTTTACGCAACTGCAAGAGATCATAAATATACGTATACATTTCAACTCGATATCTTCACGCGTTCCCGAGATAAAGAGTCTTGACATACACACAGACGGACAGCCGGACAGACGGACAGACGGACAGACGGACAGATGGACAACAAAGTGATCCTATAAGGGTTCCGTTTTTTCCGTTTGAGGTACAGGACACTAAAAAGTAGCCTATGTCTCTTTCCGACTTTTAAATTATAAATTATCCATGCGAAAAATCTAATCAATCAGTTGCTATATTGCTTTGTGATAATAAACAAACCAATACACTTTCGAATGTATAATATTAGTAAGAATTTTCTTGGATAAAAGCTGAACATAGTAACATAAGTAAAGCGGTCCTGACCTGTATCCAAGGCGTCCCGACAGACAGGCGCCGCGCCGCCGCCCCCGCCCGCCCTAGAGGTATATTGAGCATGTTTGCTCTGATATTGCTGTATCGACTTAATATAGATGTTGTCTGGCCTGTTTGAACGTATAAGGTGTTCATAGTGCATTAGTAAACATAGTTTTCTTACAAGTTCGTATACAGTAGACAGGTTTTAAGAAGCTCTTTAGTCCGCCTGTCAATAGGAAAAAACGTAACCTAAAAATAAATAAATACTAAGAGACGATCACTCTCAGACCCCGACATATATATACAGGGTGTCTCAAAAGAAATTTTATATTTGTTTAGCTTACTGCGTGAACGCTGCGTACTTGAGGGGTGCGGGGGTTATGTCAATTGGTAGCTTGGCTCTTGGGGATTCAGTCGCTATGGAGCGTTTCTCGGGAGCAGACCGCGCGTTGTGCGTGCGAGAGTTTTACAAGAACGGTGATTACGTAGAAAATTCTGCAGTATTCGAGGTTTTCGCCACTTAAATGATGCGCCAAGCCTTCCTCTCATTCGACATTGGGTTAAAAAGTTTGAAGAGACTGGATCAACGCTGGATAAATCAAAATCCGGGCGACCTAGGTCATCAAGAACGGTAGAAAACGTGGAGAGTGTTAATCAATCTGTACGTGACGACCCGAGCCTTTCAATTCGGAAGCGCGCGAGTGCTTTAAATGTGCATAGATCATCATTACATCGCGTTATGCACAAAGATCTAAAGCTGCACCCCTACAAAATTCAATTGGTGCAAGAATTACACACAAAACACACGTCCAATATATCTCTGCCACGTGTTCGTGAAATTTTCTCAGGAAAATTGATCTCCCGGAGAGGTGACATAAATTGGCCTCCACGTAGCCCAGATTTAACCCCTATGGACTTTTTCCTATGGGGTTATCTTAAATCTAAAGTTTACGCCAATAAACCAACTTCACTGGCGCATTTGAAAGAAAATATCCGTCACGAATATTCATATTCATATTTTTATTTGCAAGAATGTAGGGTAAGTACATGGTACTGGTCTTAAAACTACTTATATCTAGTATCACTACATCCAACTCTGATGGAGCATGCAAAATACAAAATTATTGCTTCTTAGAAACTATAAACTCATTAAACAATTCAATTAAATATTACAAAATTATCAAAATACAATGTCAATAAAATTTACAAAAATTAAAATCGATGTCAATAAAATCATGATAATAAATACTATTTAAATCCAACAAAAATATAATTTTCAAGGTCATGTTTTCTCTTTAGTTAAGTTCTTTATGGTAAACTTTAACTTAAATGGTTTTATCATCCAAAAAATCTTGAATAGAATAGTAAGCCTTTTCCAACAGAAGTTTTTTTAATTTACTCTTGAACACAAAGAAAGAGCTAGCATTCCTAACATATTCTGGAATTTTATTATATATTAGTATACTCATACTAAATACACTACTACTGTGCACTTCGGTTCTGCTTCTAACATTCTTCAATTTGTTGTTGTGTCTAGAGGTTGCAAGTTTGGGATATCTATGAATGTCAGACCTAACCAAAAGAGAAGCCTCTAATATATATATTGAAGGTAACGTTAGAATTTTCAATGACTCAAAGTAAGGCCTACACGTATCCGTCTGCTGTAGTCCACAAATAGCTCTGATACATTTTTTCTGCGCTTTAAATGCAGTTGTTTTCTCAGTAGAATTAGCCCAATACAAAACGCCAAATCTCAAAGCTGAACCTACATATCCATGATAAGCAGAAACTAAGGTATCAAGGTTAGCCACTCTCCTAAGCATGTAGAGAGCATATGCAAACTGATGTAATTTAGACACTACATGCTCAACATGCGGTCGCCAAGTTAAACCTGAGTCCAGATAAATACCTAGAAATTTAGCACAATCTGTTTCAGCTATAGTAGTTCCACCATACTGTACTGTTATAGGCTTTACTATCGAATTTTTAGTCCTAAATGTCATATATACTGTTTTTTTCAAATTTATTTTGAGATTGTTATTGCTTAGCCAACTTATTATGTTACACAGAGACTTGTTGATTTCTTCTTCATGATTATTGTCGCTGTTCGTGAAAAGGGCTGTGCTATCATCAGCAAATAAAATCATGGGATGGGATATTGCTTTAGGGAAATCATTGACATAATCTGCAAATAGAAAAGGACCCAATATGCTACCTTGTGGTACTCCCTTTCTAACAATTTGAGGATCAGACAGACATTTCTGCTCCGTTCTTGTTTTAGGGCATATTCTTGTAATTTCAGTGTATTGCTGTGTGCCTGTGAGGCATGATTTAATCATATCTAATGCCTTGTCACGCACACCATATTTTTCAAGTTTTTGAAAAAGTATCTCATGGCTTACCTGATCGAATGCCTTCGTCATATCCATAAACAAAGCTGTTACTTGCTTTTTATTTTCTAAACCTGCTGGGACAGTGTGTAACAATTGATGCATTGCCATATCTATAGATTTACCCCTCTGAAATCCATACTGATTGTCAACAATTATTTTATTTTTTTCAAAGTATTTACTAAGGTTGTTGTAAATTACCCTTTCAAACACTTTAGCCATTATAGGTATTAGGGCAATTGGCCGGTAGTTGCGAACGTCTAATCTATCATCTTTTTTGTAGATTGGAATAACTACAGACGTTTTCAGTACAGAGGGAAAACATCCACATTCCATGCATACATTAATTAAATAACTCATGACTGGACCTATAATCATGGACAACCTTTTGACTACTTTGGTACAAATTCCATCATGTCCTGTACTGTTTGTGTTTTTTAGTGAATGTATTATTTTGACAATGTCATACGGAGATGTCGGATACATAAAACATGAATTTGATTTATTATAAGTCAAGGTATCATTGCAATTTATTGTATCATTACTGTCCATTATGTCATTGATGAAGAAATTATTGAATGCCTGTGCTATGTCTTTAGGATCAGTAAAAAGTTGGTCATCACATTTGATCATACTTATTTCTTCAGGTGGTGAATTGTTTTTATATTTATTAATAATTTTCCATACTGCTTTAGATTTGTTAGTTGCTGTTTGTATGTAGTAATTGTTTTGTGACTTTTGTGTTAACTTTATGACTCTTCTAAATCTCTTTGTATACTGCTTGAAATTACTTCTATCCTTGTCTGTCCCAGAAAATCTATATTTCCATATCAAATATCTCTTTTGTGCTGCACACTTTTTTATCCCTTTACTTAACCATCTAGGACTCTTAGAAATGGAAATTTTAACTTTTACCAATGGAAAACATAAATCATAGAAAAGTTTGAAGAGTGAATGAAACTCGTCAAAAGCATTATCCGGATTATTATGCTCATATACCTCAGAGAAAGATAGCTTCCGCAAGCAATCCTCAAACTTTACCATGTTGTCTTCATTATAGTCTCTACAGAATTTGAACCAGTGATTGAATGAAAAACTTTTTTTAACTGGACATTGAATTTTTCGCCATTGGACGAAATGGCAGCTATCCCTCACTCCACCTGTCGAGCAGTCATAAGTAATTTTACTGTTCGATTAAATGAGTGCCTACAACGTGAGGGTTTACATTTAGACGATATTATTTTTAAGAAATGAATTCCCAAAAAGTGTATTTTAACAATAAATAAACATTTTTTCTATATACCGCTTCCTTTTTTTTTAATCAATCCACTAAATATGAAATTTCTTTTGAGACACCCTGTATATTCCACTGGCATTTCACTCAAGGATATCACTGTTACAAAAACTGCACACAATCCCAAATTGAATCAACCTAAGTCTTTATGACACAATCACCCTTCGCGCGTAGGCCTATTTTCAGCAGTGGATTCTAAAAAAAGCTATTATAGGCTCTGCAAAGTTTTTTCCAACATTTACCTGTTATTATTATAACTGTTTTAACAACATGTTCAAGGCTGGAGTTAAAAAAGCTTCGCCTTGTTTACCAGGCGCCCATAAAACGTGATTATTATAAAAGGACAAATTAATCAGTTAGGTAACATCGTAATACCGCTGGAGTGACGTCGGCGCTTGAAAACACGCTAATGAGGTGTACAGATATTGATACACGTGTAACACACGCTTTATGATAGTGAACATGTGTACCTATAAGAATATATACAGGGTTATTTGTAATCAATTAGCGTCCTATTAGGGGCTTATTCTGTACATCAAAACTAACAACTTTAGTTCTGTGACTTTTGTCAAAATTCAAAAAACTTGCTGTTCCATACATTTCGTCGAGGGAGAACGATATTAGTTTTTTGGAACAGCATTCTTTTTTTTTGGTTTTGATAAAAGTCGTGAACAAAATTTGTTAGTTTTGATGTACAGAATAAGCCCCTAAAAGGGTGCGCATTGATTACGAATAGCGCTGTATAATAATAGATGATAATCTTTTTAGTCGTGTCGATGATCCTCAACATTATAAGATTCTCTCCCAAAATTCAGCTACACTCGTCCCGCCGGGGGTAGGCTGGTAGAGGTCCCGCATTATGCACGCATTCGGACACTGAGGGTATGAAAGAAGGTGCTGCAATGTCTGCGTAGGCCCTCCGCCGCACTGCACGGCTGCAGTGTCCGAGTAGCCCCATAGATGTTAATAATAATACTATAGTAGATAATAGTAGGAAAACAAGGGTATTTCACGCGTACTCTTAGAATTTCAACAATTCTCTTCCAAGCAAACGTAGTGAGCAAAGCGTCTCTGTTTTGACTCGACAAAATCTTTCTGATGTCTGGATGTTTACTGTACTGTACCAGCCTTTTTAACAGTCCACTGCAGGACATAGGCCTACCCACGAAGGGTGATTGGGCCATATCCACCACGCTGGTCCAGTGCGGGTTGGTGGATTCACATACGCCATCGAATTTCTTCTACTGACGTATGCAGGTTGCCTCACGATGTTTTCCTTCACCGAAAAGCCAGTGGTGTGAAATTCCGTACATTAATTCCAAAGAAGTCATTGGTACGGGACCGGGGATTTGAACCCGCCACCTCACGATTGTAAGGCGGGTGTCACTACTTCTTGACTACCACGGCTTTTATTCTGGATGTTTATTTGCCTTTAAATGTACAACATTAAAAAAAATCTTGATCTACTTAATAATATTGTAAACCCGAAATTTTGTTTGAAAACAACAAACAAAAAAAAATGTTTGTTATTATTTCGCGCAGCAACATATAAACTAATTGTTTTAATTAACCGATTTCCAAAAAGGAGGGGATTCTATAATCATCTGTATGTATTTTTTGTGTATGTTCATCGATAATTTCGCCAATTGTGAACAGAATCAAAAAAACATTTTTTGGTTCAAAAGAATATAGTACTAAGGTTGTATATTTGAAATTTTATCGAAATCGGCTAAGCCGTTTTCAAAAACAATAATGTGCATGGATGTCACATCGATTCGTGCTAATTTATTTGTCTCCGGTGTATTCTGTCCACGGTGGATGACGGTATTGCGAGTTTTCGCAAAAATAATTATTTAATACTTATCTCATACGCTGTCAGTACTCCACAGAAACTGTAGTCTTTACAGAAATTCATCCAAAAAGCTAATACAGCAGAAGTCATTAATGTTGCTACAAGAAAGTTTTCCGCTTTTCAACTCTGAGCCGAGCGTAAAGACTTGTCACAGTGTAAATAATAGGGAATATGCATACGAAATGCATGGATTGGAGCCATTTTTTATAATTTCTAGATATTGTTTGTAAAAACAAATTTTATTTTTGTTTCTTCATAAAGCCTACTGTTCATGTCGTAGTAACGCTCATATCATAGTTTAACTAGGAGTTCGTTAGCGATCATCAAAGTTAAGCAACGCAGGGTCAGTCATCGGATGAGTGACTGCGGCTGGCATTTATAACTTAGCACTACCGTGGCTCGGATGACACGGTAAATTGAGATTTCTGGTTGTTTTAACTATTGAGACTTGTTACAGGCTTTAAAAAAATATATATTAAAAAAATATATTCCCTATTTGTGGGTAACTATCTTTACTTACTAAATTCTGGAAACACGTATGAACATGGCTTGGAAGTTTGTTCATTGTTTAAGTTGAAAACTCAATTTCAGTTTTAAGTGGAATTTTATTTTCTTTCTATTTTTTGCATGAATTAGCTTTTTCGTATTTTTCCTTGTCCTGGCTATATGGTAGATGTTCTTTTTTTGAGAAAAGTGCGATGAGGTAGGCGCTGTAAAGACTGATAAAATCGAGATGGTTCTTGACAATATTATAAAAATAAAATCGATTGCAGGATTTGTTATATGTGTGTGTAGCGATTGATGATTGATTTTGATTTTCGATATATAGACTCTGATCATAACATTGCAGTATCACAATATATTTATGCTAATTTATGAAAGTATACAAAATAAATATGTATAAATTAGTAAAAAATGTTAAACAAACGTAAAGCAAGTTGAAATTGAAGCAAAACGGTATACATAGTGCGTATGTTCTTCACAGAAAAGCCATGTATCCTCAGCAAAGATCAAAACACAGCATCACTCTGCTCCGCTTACAATTGAGTTATATTTGTCGTTAAGCAAACATAATGCCCGATCCACACTCTCCACAATACATAGCAATATATGAGGTTGTATATAACGGAGGACCTGGACTCTTGCGATTATTAGAAACCGTGACGTCAGCTGCGCTAACGTCACCATCTCCTTCACCCGGCTCATTCATTGCAAATAACGAAAACACAAATCACAAACAACAGTTTAATTATATTACGAACAATCAGCACCAAAAATTAACAAAATCACCGCCTATTAAAATAGCAAGAATCTTATAAACTAACATATAATAATTCAAATCGCACTCACAATGTTTCTCTTTGAAAATCCGCCGCCAAACAAATGTGCCTCCGCTGCGACCCCGCATTCCAAAATCAACATGGCGCGGTCGCAGTGAAGTCATGGAATTAATTCAATAATTAATAAGAAATCACTTCATTTATTGTACGAATAATCGAGTGGTTATTACTCAAAATATTTTAAAAAACGTTTTGAAAACAATCTAAACAATAATCAAACTATTTTCTAATTACAATAATTGTAACATCAAATTAATCATAGACTACTAGCGCCACGGCGCGGCCGTACCGTGAAACTAGCATTTAAAATAACCCGCCTTTATAATTAAATGGTCAATCTTTAAATCAAAATTAAATAATCTTTAAACCAAACCAGTGTCGCTTATAAATCAAGAAATGAATTTAGGAATAGACAATTAATAATCACAATAAATTTTAACTAAATAGAAGTTTATGTTTGCTGCCATAACAACAACAAACCTAAACTAATATTCGCTTTTTAAAAAACGTTTTTACATTGAAATAAGTAAGTTAAGACTACCAATCGAATACTTAAACTAATCAACGCATATTCATGCTTGATAATTGACCCTAATTTAATTGTTTTGGTCTCTGGCGTCGACATATAGCAATGATATTTGACTGCCTCGGTGGCTCAGTGGTTAGTGACCCTGACTCCGAGGCGTGGGTTCGATCCCCACCCAGGGCAAGTAATTATGTGATAAACATAGGTGTTTGCTCTAATATTAATATTTATTTATGCATGTCGGCGGATAAAGTTAGCTACAAGCTGCAGTGATCGCGTTGCCTTGTGGAGAGTGTAGATGGGCAGAACATTCATTCAGTGAACTCACAAATCACACTTTGTCCAGTGGAGAGAGATATCGTCTGGATCTATAACAAAAATATAAAACTTACACTCGAAGAACACCCGTAAAGTTGACGGATGGTTTTGTCAGGACCGCAGAATTGCGTTGAATACAAACCGCTTCCAATAAGAATTCCAACTCTCCACGAGACTACGCAAGAGAGAAAAGTTGTTTTCTCTCGCCTCGCCTCGCTGTTGCTCCCCTTGGTGGGATTAGCTGCTACAAGTGCCACCTCTGCTTGCCAAAACTTGTGCCGAGAGCCTCGCGAGAGACTGGAGTGGGCAGATTCATGTACAGTGGTGGAAGTCCTATGGCTGAAACATCGACGATACAAAATTTCCTTCTGGCAAAATTATTCCACTACGCCATGACATGCCGACGAAAGCCTTGACTCGTCCACACAGACATAAATCAGAGTTGAATGAAAATGAGCTGCTTTGAGCCTGCCGCGGCTCATTATAGCTCATTCCTGGCTCTATTTAGAGAGGCAACCTGTGTACAAATACAAGGACTGCGTAAACTATATCTCTTATACGTCCTCTTCATTATTGAAGGTCGTGCCCGTCTTGAAATGCTTTGACAGAATCAGTGACGAGTTGCTTCCACGCCGCCCTATCTTCGGCTTTCTTCAGAGCAGCGAAAACTGGAAGCCCGGTTATCAACTTAATCTGATTAGACCAACGGGTAGGTGAGCGTCCACGTGGTCTTTTGCCATCTACTTTCCCAACTACAACCAGTTTCTTAAAATTATCGGGCTGCCTACGGGCGATGTGACCAAAGTAAGTTAGACTCGTTGATAACAAATTGTGGAAAGCCTAGTCTTAATCTTTAATTGCTCAAGAATGGACTTATTGGTGCGTTTCGCCATCCACGGTATGCGTAACATTCTCCTTCAACACCATATTTCAAAAGATACTATATTTTTGCGGTCTAACGCGCGAATGGACCATGATTCGGAGCCATACAAGAATATCGAGAATACAGTTTTTTTACTAGTCTCATTTGGTTGCGTTGGAGATATTTCTGTTTCGCCAGATCTTCGTCATCTTGCCCATAGAGGCTTTCCCCATAAAAAAAGGAACGGAAAAGGTTTGCGGAACCCATAAAAAAGAGATAGGTCCATAAATGGATTCGATTGTTAGCGTATCGTGGGTTCAAGTGGTATTAAAAATATTGTTATTATGAGATCCACCGGTGGATCGAGGTGGAAAAAAAAAATCCACGAACCCACCTGTTGATTTAGATGGAAAATGAAGTATCTATGAATGCATTTGTGGATTTAAGAGGAAAAAGAAGTATCCATGAATCCACGGTGGATTTAAGAGGAAAAAGAAGTATCCATGAATCCACGGTGGATTTAAGAGGAAAAAGAAGTATCCATGAATCCACGGTGGATTTAAGAGGAAAAAGAAGTATCCTTAGCTCAACCGGTGGATTTAACAGGAGATAAAGGTATCCGCGGATCCACAAGTGGAGCCTAGCTGTGGATCCAAGTGGAGGGATCCGTGCAAAGGAGCCCAAAATGCTGGCCGCATTGCCCCGCGGTATGGCTGTACATAGACTGACTTTAAATTGTTTGTTTGTGCTGACCAAGGAATACGCCTTAAGTGCTCTTCTTGCTTCTTCACAATAAGTAACTGTTTAGAATTACAATGACACAATTATTTTGCTAGGCAAGCTACCTCATTATTTGCGATTGAGCAGCTGTTTGCTTCGAGTTCGTGGTATTTAGGAACTTAACTACCTACTGATTCTACGGAAGGTTTTTTGTTCTAGTTAAGCGTACTTGTTGTTATGTTTTTTTAGTTGACTCAGTTTAATATTTTATTACTAATGTAATTAAGGAGTACCGAGTGGTGAATTTAATAAGGCACCTAGACAAACCGAAAGGTTTTTTGGTGTTTTTACATGTATATTTATATTGTTAATGTGTGAGTTGCAAATAAATAAAAAAAAAATAAAAAAATATTTGCCTGTTAAAACTAGGTCAAGTTTTACGAAGGTCTTGGATTTATTATTTTAATGGATTTTTTATATTATGAAAGATTATTTATTATTATATAGGTCTTCAATAAAAGAATATAACTTTTCAGTTTCAGTTCCCAGAGGCTTAAAGTAAAATTCAACAGACTCCCAACTTTAACTTTATGTCTTTAACGTCATATCGACTTACCCTTTTGAAGAGTGCTTGCTCCGTTAAGTATATACTATAAAATATTCGGGCCCACTCGGGCTCCGAAAAAACCCCGAGTGTAATTTATTCAAGAGTTCCCACCACAACTCTTGTGATACGCCGCAAGCAAACTTGCCAGTTAGGGGGGGGGGGGGGGGGGGGGGGGGGGGGGATTTGCGCAAGTTTTATTACTGTTGAATTTGGGGGGTCACCTAAAACATAAAGAGGCGTGGGTTCAATTCCCACCCAAGACAAGCATGTCGTGATAAACACGGTGTTTGCTCTGTGTTTGCTCTGTGTTTGGATGTTATTATATATAATAGTACGTATTTTAAAGATATTATATGTAGTATATCAGTATTTTATTTTATTTTTTGGATATTTGAGGACATCTTACACACGGTCTCTGACCCCAATCTGCCAGAGACTGATATATACTACATATACATATTTTTAAATGCATACTTATATAGATAGTGACTAAATAACACCCAGACACAGAGCAAACACTTATGTTCAGCACATTAATGTGCCCTAGGTGGGGATCGAACCCACGCCTCTTTGACCCAAAAGTTAGGATCACTAACCCTGAGCCACCGAGGCAGTCAAATATGGCTGCCATGTTAGCTTTGCTTTGTTTGTGGTCAGATACCGGGTAGAAGATGTCCCCTACTGTACCAGCCTTTTTAATAGTCCACTGCAGGACGTAGCCTACCCACGAAGGGTTTTTATGGCCATATCCACCACGCTGGCCCAGTGCGGGTTGGTGGATTCACATACGCCATCGAATTTCTTCTACGGACATATGCTGGTTGCCTCACGATGTTTTCCTTCACCGAAAAGCCAGTGGTGTGAAATTCCGTACATAAATTCCAAAGAACTCATTGGTACGGGACCGGGGATTTGAACCCACGACCTTACGATTGTAAGGCGGGAGTCACTACCTCTAGACCACCACCTTACCCCCGTAAGCCGTGGTGGTCTAGAGGTGTCCCGAAGATGTCCCCCTAATAATTATTTATTTATATTTTTCTGTAAACTGGGTAATTACAAAAAAAAAAAACATGATCTTATTTTATGCACCAGCATCCATAAAATGCAACTAAAACTAGTCTGAAAGTCTTATTATATATTGACTGCCTCGGTGGCTCAGTGGTTAGTGACCCTAACTTCTGGATCAAAGAGGCGTGGGTTCGATCCCCGCCCAGGGCAAATATTTATGTGATGTATATTAGTGTTTGCTCTATGTCTGGGTGTTATTTAGTTACTATCTATATAAGTATGTATTTAAAAATAAGTATATGTAGTATATCAGTCTCTGGCAGCCATATCACAAGCTTTGCTTAGTTTGGGGTCAGAGGCCATGTGTAAGTTGTCCCAAACTATTTATTATTTGTTATTATCAAAGTCAAAGAATAAATTGGAACTTTTTAAGTCCGCTTGCTTCACTTTCGACCACAATGTCATCAAAATCAAGTTCACATATCATCAAGTTAAAATAACTAATTACCTAGATTGTGGACTTTTATCATCAAACAAAAAAAAACTCATCAAAATTAAACCATTTGTTTGTATAGTATGATGCGACATTAGATTTCAAACCAAAATGTTGTCGTGTATTGCTTTGATGCTACTTCTTCCTTCTTCCTTCTTCTTCCAAAAAGGAGGAGGGGCTATGTTCGTCTATATGTATTTTATTTATTTGTGTACGCTCATCGATATTTTCGCCAATTGTGAACTTATTTAAGAAAACATTTTTTGGTTCGAAAGATTATACCTCCGAAGTAGTTCCATAAAAATTTAAAAAGCTGAGCCGTTTTTGATAAATCAACAATAATGTACATGGATGGTCACATCGATTCGTGCATATTATTCGAATTCTGTACACGGTGAAAGTCGGTGTCGCGATTTTATGTGAAAATATAATTATACAGGGTTATTTCTAATCAATTAGCATCCTTTCAGGGGCTTAGTCTGTACAAAACTAGCAACTTTTGTTCTGCGACTTTTGTCAAAACTCAAAAAAAATATTTGCTGTTCCATAGAAAATTATCGTTCACCCGCGACAAAATGTATGGAACAGCTGATTTTTTTTTTGAGTTTTTACATAAGTCGCAGAACTAAAGTTGTTAGTTTTGATGTACAGAATAAGCCCCTAAAAGGATGCTAATTGATTAGAAGTAACTCTGTATAAGTGTGCACATCGTAGATTCATACGCGTAGGTAATTTGAAGTAGTATTGTACATGGACACGATGATCTCTTAAATAAAACTTGTATAAAGGAGTTAAAAGTTCCCATACATGCTCTAATTCACTCTCATTTCTACAAGTTTGAATACCCCATTTCTTGCAGCCTCTCTTGCAATAAATTGCAGCAAGTTCTTGCAAGTTTAAGCTCCACTCTAAGAACCGGACACAGGGAGGACTTCCGAGGCTATATCCCCGGGGCCACCACAGCAAAGAGGCCCCCACAACAGAAACTTTAAGAAATCAAACTCATCATCAATCAAACACATTACAAAACACCTTTTGATATTTTTTCATTATGTTAGTACTTTGCAGAGACATAATTAATATATATTATTCTTAAATAAGGACAAAAATGATTTATATAAATTTATTCACTACAACCAGGTACTAATTAAAATCTCTACTAAAAATAAATGCCATTTTATTTGGATATAAAATTGTGGGTGAAGCGGCCAAGTATTAATTTTGACCGTTCGTTGGCGGGAAGCGTTATGCGCCCGAAGGCTTTATGGCGTCAATAAATTAAGTGGACTGTATTTGTTAATTTTACTATGGAAATTAACGTGGTTTTCACACATTTTATACTATATATAACGGGAATGAACTCACGTGTGGGGATAGTCGTAACGACTATAGTTTCGGTCGCATTCGGCGACCTTTCTCAAGTTGGCGAGTGCTAGCACGCGGAGCCGTCTCGCAATGCACTGTGACTGTGCATTGCGAGACGGCTCCGCGTGCTAGCACTCGCCAACTTGAGAAAGGTCGCCGAATGCGACCGAAACTATAGTCGTTACGACTATCCCCACACGTGAGTTCATTCCCGTTATATATAGTATAAAAATGTATTTGTTAATTCGCTAGGATCACTGATTACATATCACATGGCATGTCATGACAATTGAGCGATATCTAGGTATAGGAAAATAGGAACCACGCACCTGCAGAGTTCTGGTACTTTCTCCGGATCCGAGGTCCTGGCTGCGCCGCACAAATAGCACGAGAAAAATGTCCACCTTTTATAAATTTTGTTCGCACAGTAGTTATGTAGTCTATAGGTACCGACGTACTTGCGGGTGTTCAAATTACACATAAAATTACATCACAATATACTGTTGTTGCAAAACCGAGTGACACGAAGACAGTCCGCGCAGGCTGCTATTCGTAGACTGCGTGGCGGTATGTGGGATTGGTGGGGGTGAAAGAGACAAGGAATCGCTCAATTAGCCTATATTGCCATGTGACAGAAAGAGAAAGCTAATGAACTAGTTATTATAGAAAAATGCATTAGATGATACATTTAGGCGCCAACAGTGGGCATGGGATCTCCACTCCTTTGTAGCCACGAGGCCGCCATAACACTTAATTTGGCCCTGTCCACTATGCTCTTAAATATTGGCAAATACGATTCTTTTTTTTATTTATTCCAATCAGTCATTAACGAAAATACCGACTGTAATATGGTTATTATATTTAGATAAAAAATTGCGGTTATGAGGCCTCCACTCCTAAGTTGCCCCGAGGCCGCCATATCTCTAAATTCGGCCCTGTAAACTTTGCTCAGCCGTACAATGAGTCGGGAAGTACATACTTGCTCGGAACTAAGCCTATAAAACGACGTTTCATTTGTGATTCAATTTAATTCCGAATGCGAATGTATTTCACATAGTTCTGCCGTCTCTCGCTCGAATGAGGTAAGAAGAGGTTCTTCTACGATAACATGGCCGCCTCTCCAAATACTATAATTATAACTACTACTACTGTAGTAATTTTGCGCCGTATACAAGCCGCTTCCAATAAATCTTATTGAAAAACTATTGGGTTAGTGACTTACATTAGAAGTCTTCCAGTGGACACAATGATGATGATGACGGCCTAATTCCGTAGGATCTCATTTTGGATGTAAGCCGCTTTCGAGCGACTTTTAAGAAAAAAGGCTAAATACTATATGTATATAATTTATATACAGGGTTACAGGGTAAGTCGACCTATTCCCGTTAAGGATGTGTAGTTTACTTTGTTTCTGACTATGAAATACACTATCCCAAATTAAAAAAAAAAAACAGATATTTGAAATAAGTATTTATAAAATTCCCAATTTTTAGCTATCAGCTCAGATATTTTGAAACGTGTAAGTCGTATTATTATTTTTATTTGATTTTTATATGTAAAATAATGCTTTATGACCTCACTACCCAATATTGTCCGTAAAGTTCCCGTCAAAATCCCATCTTGACATTATATTATTTTATTATTAACATTATGCATGAGAATGTGATCTTTGACATGCTTTAGGCTAAAATTAAAATCAAATTGTTTAACTTGTATTTTGTGCAGATATCTACTATGTGAACTCGTTTTATAGGTATTCAATCAATTTGTTAGTAGGTACTTTTTGTAAATTTATTGTCTGATAATTTCTTTGCATGCCGAAAGGTCGGATATGGCGGTTCTTTATATCTCTGTAAGATCTCTGTTGTACCCATATGCGCAAGAATAAATGATTTATGATTAAAAAATATTAACCTTATATAAAAAAAAGTATTTGAGTTCAAATATCTCGAAAACTGTGAGATTTAGGATATGGTGTTTCATTGTCAAATCAATCAGAAACGTAGTACACTACACACGCTTAACGGGAATAGATCGACTTAGCCTGTAACCCTGTATAATTTAAAGGCTAAATACCTAAGCCACACTGAGAGCGTTATAAGAAAAGCGATAAGATTTTCTTGTGCAGTGAGATTACTGCACAAGAATTTTTCTGAAAAATCTAATGAACTATTAAAAATCTGCTGATATTAGATATCGAAAAGCTGCTGTCTTTATTGACTATTCAGAACCTGCTCACAGTGTTCAAACGACTCCGATAAAATGAAAAAAATACCACTTTAGTTTTAATGCAGTTTAGATAGCACGTGGCAATGGCATAGATACTGGCTGAAGCATTTTAGGTCAGACAAACGCTAATAGCGAGGATGTTAATTCAAATCCCAGTTCTATGAGCTATTAATGTACTCTTTGAACCTAATATTTGGATTTTTAGTTTACTTACCTGTAAAAGAAGGTATTTTATGGCCTTATAACATTTTAAACTTTCTTTTTGTGATAAACAATTTCAAAAATTGACCCGTTCGCAGGATTTGAACCTGCGTCCTCTGGGACTCCGGCCCAGATGCTTTGTCCAATTAAGCTAAAACGCTCTCTGCAAAGGCGCCGAATTAGTGAGTGTTTATCATTTTTACCAACTACTACATTGTTGGAAGCGCCGTTTGTGAGAGCTGCTTTAAACCAGTCAGTCACTTAATGTGAAATTATTAGAACTTCTTACCATTAACGAGAAATGACGCATTGCTTAATCAATGAAAATTATTTTTATCGTGCTTCACACACTAGGTGTATAGAAACTTTCTTTTTGTGATAAACATTTCAAAAATTGACGCGTTTGCAAGATTTTAAACTGCATCCTCTGGGACTCCGGCCCAGATGCTTTGTCCAATTCAGCTAAAACGCTCTCTGCAAAGCCGCCGAATTAGCGTTTTTGCGAGGATGCAGGTTCAAATCCTGCGCACGATAAATATAATTTTCATTATTACAATTTGTCATATTGGCCAAGTCATTTACGGTAAGTGCTTAAGTGCTTTTCTTCTAATTCTAATTCTAACTAATAAACTTAATAAATGAATAGTTGAAAGAATATATAAACAATGCATCATCATCATATCAGCCGTAGGACGTCCACTGCTGGACATATGCCTTCACAGGAATTTCCAATAAACCCGGTCGGAAGCGGACTGCATCCAGATATCATCCACCTGGTCGGTAGACGCTCTATGCTGCGCTTGCCGGTACATGGTCTCCATTCGAAAACTTTACTGCCCCACTGGCCATCAGTTTTCCGAACTATACTATTATTATTATTTTTTGTTTTTACGTTTACACCGTCCTTGTCGTATTTACGTTTCCTCGCATCCAAGAGACATGTCTGGAAGAAATCGCTTTTAGCGATAAGACCGCCTTTTGTGCCTTTTATGTCTTTGTTTCTTTTGTCTTAATATTATTAATTCAATCACTCCTTCTTCTTCTTAGTCATATACACTCTTGAGAGAGTGGTCGTGGTCATCAGCTCCGATGGTGGCTCGCTTTACAATATTCCTCTCGTCGCTATTCCTCTCGTATGGACGCCTTTCTCGTGCACATATTGACGGGACCGTTTAGTGCAGCCTTTATTTGGTCGGTCCAACGTAATGGAGATCTACCTCGCGGTCTTGCACCTTCCATCCTTCCCTACACCACAAGGCGCACAGAGATGTTATCGCGTCGCGATACGTGCCCGAAGTAGGTGAGAATGCGATTTTGGACAATTGAAGATAGACGCTGCTTGATGCCGAGTTCTTGTAAAATAGACTGGTTCGTTCTAAATTCGGTCCACGATATCTTCAGCATTCGTCTCCAGCACCACATTTCGAGAGCATCTATCCTCTTGTTCTCACTCTCTCTCAAGGTCCACGTCTCAGCAGCGTAAAGAAAAATGGGAAAAACAAGGGCCCTTACAAGTCGGATTTTCGTGTTTTTTTATAACTTCAATCACTTACCCAAAGCGTTAGATTTGCCCTGTTTTTGCAAAAAGCATTTTGGCAATAGGCAACTACAGTGCTCTGTATAACACTATACAGTTTCGTTTCCCATCGCTTTAGTGGACTATGTGCTTTAAATCTAATAATGTATTCACTTAAACTCTTTCCTCAAGTAGATATATGTATGTAAAGAAGGCCCATGGTCTATGAACTCCATGGAATGTTTTCCTTACGAGAATATAAGGGTAGTTAAGGCCGCTATGCAAAATAATTGGTGATTTTGGGAAGGGGTTATAGCGTGGAGGGCGTTACGTGGAATGGGCCATGAATAAAACAGTCAGTTTGTATGGGGTTTTGTATTATCTAATCTTACAAAGTCGTAAGCCGCCGTATTACTTGAATCGTTAACAAAGCCTATGAATACAAGTATATCATACGTAGGTATATCTTTACCCTTACTAATGTCATGATTTTTAATCGTTGCATCAAATTTTGATCTGGTTTCTAAATATATACGTCGAATGATATTTTCTAGTATTTGTAAGGTTAACATTTCTCTGGCTTATGATTGGCCGACTCAACAGCCAGCCTGCATTTTAACCAATAAGAAATGTTCCCGGCGTACTTTTAAAACAGCCAATCAGGAAACGATAAAATGAACTGAAGAGATGTAAAAATATTAATCTTTGGGTGAGATAATTCTCGATTTGCGCCTCGAGGCGAAAGCACATATTCTTAGTCAATCCAAGTTGTAATAATTATTTAAGAAACTAATGTAAAATAGTTAATGGTGACCAAATACACATCATAATGGAATTGTTAGTTTGATTCACTACACTGATATTATAAATCCGAAAGTGTGTTTGTTTGATTGTTTGATGGTGAACAAACCACTAAACAAACAAATACACTCTATCATGCAGCAACAAATCAACGGATTGACTTGATTTTTAGCATGAACATAGTTTGAAAGATGGCAAATGACAATCCTACTATATGTAGCGTATAGTACAGCAGATTTTTTAATATTACGCAGGTTACCTAATTGTACGATTTTTCTATATTTAATACAGAAAATCCGTATTAAAAATGTACGAACTTTCAGTATTTACTACAGATAATTCGTATCAAAATTGGTGCATGTAATGCATTTTATTTGCGTTTGCGAGCTAAGATGCTTCAGATAAACATACTCGCAATAAATACAAATAATAAATATTATAATAAATAAATATTAGGGGGACATCTTACACACGGTCTCTGACCCCAAACTAAGCAAAGCTTGTGATATGGCTGCCAGGGACTGATATACTACTTAATATACATTTTTTAAATTCATACTTATATATATTCATTCAGACACAGAGCAAACACCTATGTTCATCACACAAATGCCTGCCCTGGGTGGGGATCGAACCCACGCCTCTTTGATCCAGAAGTCAGGGTCACTAACCACTGAGCCACCGAGGCAGTCAGAGAGTCAAAGTTAAACTGACAACACCCCTCTGTTACTTCGGGCGGTATAGAGCAAATAATGCAACGCGAGTAAGTATACTCCGGCAAAATGCAAAATTCAAGTAAAAAATGTACTCAGATTTTCATGTCGACAAAAGAATTTAGAGAAAATCCTGTCGAATCGGTTTATGTCGACAGACGCCGTGCTGAGTGGCTCGTGCTAAGCCAATAGTGAGTGGGGAGCTGGCA
Organism: Hypomecis punctinalis; assembly: GCA_949316475.1. Classification (NCBI taxonomy): domain Eukaryota; kingdom Metazoa; phylum Arthropoda; class Insecta; order Lepidoptera; family Geometridae; genus Hypomecis; species Hypomecis punctinalis. Next base: position 494,727 of record OX438818.1, read on the forward strand.
GGGGCATAGGCGGAGCGACGAGCGGAGCGATAGGCAGAGCGGGTATACAAACTTCTTGGCAGCTGTGACGTTAGCTAAGTACAAGCTGGACAAAACCCATGACTAAAACTGACAAGACGAGTGTAAATGCATCTTTGATACCAACTAGTAACAGCTGCCATGTTTTTATAAGCTTTTATTTAACTTGCAATGTATGTACCTATGTTTATAGGTAAGTTCGGGTGGAATCTTGCAAGTTTTTTTTTTTATTTCGAATAGGTTCGCGTTTGACTACACACTGCCTGATGATAAGCAGATGTGCGGTCTAGGGTGTAGCACGCTTACCTAGAAGATACCTATTTACTCGGGATTTGAAGACACCCACGTTGTACTTTAACGGTAAGACAGAGCCAGGCAAAGCGTTCCACATTCTGGCTGTTCAAATTAAATTTGACCGACTTCCCGGTTTCCGATTAAGCTGAAATTTTGCACGCATATGTATATCGCGTGACATATGGTATTATGGAGCTGATCTAATGATGAAGTCGGAAGGTGGCCATTTGAACTCCTGTACTAAACAAGATATACCCGTCGTTTTTAGACTCGTTTTGCTTGTCTTGGCTAACACTTCGCTGTTACATGATAACCAGGATCTCAAAAACTTGTTATTGAAAAGGTTTTTTTCCCTTTTTAGGGTTCCGTACCTCAAAAGAAAAAAAAGAAATCCTTATAGGATCACTTTGTAGTCCGTCTGTCCAACTGTGTGTATGTCAAGACTCTTTATATCGGGAACGCTTAAAGATATCGAGTTGAAATTTAAACTGTATACGTATATCTATGGTTTCTGACAGTTGTGTAAAAGAAAAACTTCTCAGTTATCGTTTCAAAAAGTTAGAGCCATTTGTGTCGTAAAAAACCGCATATTTCGACACTCACAAAAATCAAAACCTACAGGGTACTTCCCGTTGACATAGAACTATAAAATTTGGTGAAAAACATTGTCTCAGAGTACACATATAGGAATAAATCTGAAAATTATACATTTTTATTTAAATCATAAAAAATAGGGCCTCAAAATTCACAAAATATGGGTTCAAAATTCAAAGTGAGTAAATTGTATCATGTAAGGTATCATATAAAAGAACTTCATTAGCACATGCTAAAACAGATTTTTAACTATTGTAACAATGTGTAATTTTCGATGTATGACGAGAAAAGTGAAAAAAAAAACTTTTTTGTCGATGGTTATAGTACCTATAGAGATTTTAACAACTTACTTCCCAATTTTGTGAATTTCTGGATTTGTACGGAATCCTCGATGTGCCAGCCTGACTCATTCGGTTTTTTAAAAACTGTAATTACACACACAAGCCAGTTACAGTGTACAGTTTTGTCCGCAAGTGATCTCTAATGACGCCATAACCACTGAACCAATTCTAATGCAAGACAAAAGTCCTTTTTGCAGTTAGGTTACTATACTGAGAGTTAACACACAATATTACCTATTATTATTCAATTATTTAAAACGCTACGCTTTTTATAATATATCTGCACCCCATAGAGACGTACCATTGGAGCGGACATCACAACCTTCAAAGAGCTTGTCCGTATTAAAATGCATACTTTTCACTTTGAGCTGGTATTTTCCAAGAACTCCATGATATTGCTGTATTCCATTATTGTCATACTTCTTTTTCATTTATTATTCTTTATGCTCATCCGGCTTCTGTTTTTATGCTTCTTTTGTTTTTATGTTCGCTTCATTTCTATTATGCTCATTTTATATTTTAGTTTGTAGTTTTCATTCGCTGGAGAATTATTTTAATATTTTGAAGCCTTTTTAAGTGAGTGCAGATTATGGCTGTACACCGTACGTCTTCTTTTTTATTGTTTTACTGTTTGCCAAAGGACATGTCCACAAAATGTTTGGAGGCGGGTATAATAATAATCAAAAATTCTAACCACAACACTCGTCACTTTTTGAGAAAGTTCATATTTTTCTGAGTCTATTACAACAGTTAAAATCAAAAAAGAGCCCTCCGATTTTTTAAAATGAATTATGAATTTATTAGAAAAAATAAATATATTTGTCTCAATAGGTAGTTTATCTCCAGCAGTCCTGATTAAGTAACCTCCAAATTGTTAAGTAAAAGCATTTTATACCAATTAAACACACTTTTTAAGAATTAGAATTAGAATCATTTATTGATGTATTGAGCTTAATACTAAAATTAAATATACAACAGTTTGTACAATAATAATTAGTACCGCAAAATATATCTCGTCATTTCACAATACACAATAGCAAAATTAAATTAAAAAAATGGTTAAATAAAAAATAAATAACTAGGTATCTATTTCAGCAACAAGATTAAATGCTGTGGAAAGGCCACCGAATACAAAATTAAATAATGTCGGAACAATACAAAATATCAAAAGTACAAAGTAAATATCATAGATTATAGAAGTAGGTCAATTAAAATGTCATGGATTTTCGTCATTACATAATTACAAAATTAAATTAAAAAATGGTAATGTAAAATTAAATAATAAAAATATAAATAACTATCTACTAAGTGATTTTATGTCACATTGTACCTACTAACTGGTCACACTGGTAGGTTATAATTTTTAAATTTAGCAAATTAAGAGATGAATATGGAAGAATCATCTACGAATGCAAGTAAAATAACCATAGAAGCACTTTATTATTGCTAAACTAGAAAAAATAATAAGCTGTATTGTTATTTTTCATACAATTTATTTTTCGCATTTAAAAAAAATCGGATGGGTGAAAAAATCTAAATTAAATATTTTTAGGAAGCCCATATAACAAGCTTTCAAATGATGTATTTATCATCTTGGTTCGATTTTTCTCTGAATAATATACCACTCGTGGACGTCACCTTTATGGCAACATATTATTTTATTACATAAAAATCCATAGAGGCGGCCTTTATAGTTTTGATTCGATAAATGGGATCAAAAACAATATTAGTATTGTAGAGTCAAAATAAAAGTATTTTGTGGACCTAAAAGCCGGATCTAAATGAGAGTATAAAGTAGAACAACGCATTTTAGGATTTTTTATTCTAACGCTTTATTCTCGTGTAGAAGTTTTCATTAAAATATTTATGCGATAAAAGCATCATTGACATTTAGCATCTGTTTTTATCATAGACATATTATAAGTCTATAGACACGACATACTTACAAAGTAGAGCTGAGGGGACACAATATGGCCGCCATCACATAGTCAACCTATAAAGCATCTACTTGCATCATGCACGTAGGTACGCATTATGAAAATGTAATTTTTACACTTCCTTAGGTAAATAAAGGCTTCCAGTCTCTATTATATAGGTACTTACCTATTACTACAAATTAATTTACTAAAGGAATATTGAAACAATGGAAACATGTTATGAAGAAAATGTGGGCGGCAAAATGTCAAATTACATAGATATAAATGCTACGTCCGCCTGCTCTTTTCTCCTATACTCATTGGTTTTCATCAACGAAATTCACCTTCAAAGGGGAGAGTGGGCGCGACCCTTCCTCGCAAATATCAAGACGAGACAAACCGAGAAATACTTAAATATCTTAAGATTTCAAGCTGTATTGTAAAGACGATTGTTGTAATTAAGTTACGTTTGGTTCTGACGAAATTTTTGATGTTACTGGATTATTTTTGGACTCAATTAGGTTTTTATTAGGTCATTTTCCATCTAGACGAGATCTAGGTTGTAGCAAGCTGTGTTTTATTTTTAATTTTCGTCGTCGTCGTTTGAGCCATAAGACGTCCACTGCTGGAAATAGCCCTCCCCTAAAAGTTGGAAGCATCTAGAATAAATCTTTTCATTGTAATTTTAAGAGCTAGAGTGCGATCGTGTTGTCTTAACATCGACGGCATTTTTTCTTATCTATGATATATATATATATCTCTTATTTTTTATATATATTTTTTCTTGATGGGTCTTAAAGTCGTCATATTTAATTAATAATTAATTAATTAATTATTATTTTTGCCAAAATTTTACAACTGAATTCAGCCTTATAGAACCCGAATAGTTCGCACAAATCGATGTGTTCATTATTAGACACCTAGTATTCAATTTTCAAAAATGACTCAGCTGAATTCGATAAAATTTATATAGGACCACTTCTAAAGTACTAATGAAGTGGATGAGATCAGTCCAAGATAGGGAAAACTGGCATCAGGGAGAGGAGACCTATACCCAACAGTGGATTAGTACAGGCTGATGATAATGATGATTATGACCAGTTGCTTGTATATTTGTGTCATAAAGCTACTATAGGGGTATCTTTACACATATTATTTTGCCTATGTAACTTCTGCTGAACTTAGGCCTCCCCTTCTTTTTCTTCTTCTTTTCAGCCATAGGATGTTCACTGCTGGACATAGACCTCCCCTAACGAACTCTAATAAGACCGGTTGGTAGCGGTTTGCATCCAACGCGATTCTGCGATCTTGATGAAGCCGTCCACCTTGTGGGTGGACGTTCTACGCTGCACTTGCGTACGTGGGCTCCATTCGAGAACTTTTCGACCGCATCGGTCATCAGTCCACCGCGCTATGTGGCCTGCCCACTGTCATTTCGACTTGCGAATCCGTTGGGCAATAAAGGTAACTTTGGTTCTGCTACGGATCTCTTCATTTCTGATTCGATCTCGCAGTCGCTGTATGAAACTTGTCACCAATATATTAAATGGATGTCACTACAACAGCAGCTACATTACAGATAGCGAACCACCCGCCCGATGGCGGTGGTTATTATCTGCTGGCTGTTCATTTAGATAACGACCCGATTATTGAGCAAAATATACCATGATTTATTACATTAGCTATCTTTCATGTATGTAATTAAACTTTGGATGTAATTTAACTTTCTGTGGATGATCCAATTGCTTTCTATGTAGTAGTAGTGTAGTATTGTCATTATTTAATAAAAAAAAAAAAAAAAAATTAAACTTTCAAACTACATCGGCCTGGTTAAATGACGAGATTTTGGAAGTTTGTACGTACTTATAAAGGACCAAGCTTCCGTAGATGTATAAAAATAATCGACCAAGTGCGAGTCGAACTCGCGAACGAAGGGTTCTGTACTGCATGGGAGTGTATGGGAATCAATTATTATTGTACAATTTAATATTTTGTGAACCATTATTAATATCGAGAAAAAAATGGCTAAAAATTCAGGTTTGTTGTGTGGGATATTCATTGTACATATTCTAAAGTTTTTCTTAAGTTTTTAGTGTTTGTTATTATTGCGGCAACATAAATAAAATATCATCTTTCTTTTTGTGCTAAACATTTCAAAAATTGACGCGTTCGCAGGATTTGAACCTGCATCCTCTGGGACTCCGGCCCAGATGCTCTGTCCAATTAAGCTAAAACGCTCTCTGCGAAGGCGCCGAATTAGTGAGTGTTTAAAAATAAAAATCATCTGTGAAAATTTCAGCTTTCTAGCGATAATGGTGACAGACAGACAGCAAAGTCTTAGTAATAGGGTCCAGTTTTTACCCATTGGGTAAAAAACCATAAAAAATAAAGTTTCGTTTCAGCCACAGGAGGTCTGCCGGACAATATGACTATTTGGAAGCGGCTTGAATCCAGTACAATCCTGCAGTCTTAATGAGATCATTCATTCTCCTTGCTAAATTAACTACGTCTATATCGTGAAAACGCAAAAAATGAAACAGTAGTTCCTATCCTAGTAAAATCTTTTTGAAGTGAAAACTTCTCTGGCGGCGTTATTATTTATGCACTTTTTGAGATGGGTAAACTCGCGTCGGGACACGTGAACTGATCGAGAATTCGTAAGACGGAGGGAGCAAGTTTTCATTTCTGCCAGCACTCCGGGAGTGCAACGGTTATTTTTTGTTGTAATGCTTATTTCTTGCCATTTTACAGCTAGAATCACTATCGCTATCACTTCACTACATATAATAAAACAAAGTTGCTTCCTGCTGTCTGTCCCCATGTATGCTTATATCTTTAAAACTACGCAATGGATTTCCATGCGTTTTTTAGGGTTCCGTACCTCAAAAAGAAAAAACGGAACCCTTATAGGATCACTTTTTTGTCCGTCTGTCCGTCTGTGTGTATGTCAAGACTCTTTATCTCGGGAACGCGTAAAGATATCGAATTGAAATTTAAACTATATACGTATGTTTATGATTTCTTACAGTTGTGTAAAGGAAAATCTTCTCTGTTATCAAATAAAAAAGTTAGGGCCGTTTATGTCGTAAAAAACCGCATATTTCAACACTCACAAAAATCAAAACCTACAGGGTACTTCCCGTTGACATAGAACTATGAAATTTGTCGAAAAGCATTGTCTCAGAGTCCACATATAGGAATAAATCTGAAAACGGAATATTTTTATTTAAATCACAAAAAAATAGGGCTTCAAAATTCACAAAATATGGGTTTAAAATTCAATGTGCGTAAATAGTATCGTGTATGGTATCATATAAAAAAGCTTCATTAGCACATGCTAAAACAGGTTTACAATTTTCGATGAATGACGAGAAAAGTAAAAAAAAAACTTTTGTCGATGATGATGATGAGCACAGAGATTTTAACAACGTACTTCCCAATTTTGTGAAATTTTCTGGATTTGTACAGAACCCTCGGTGTGCGAGCCTGACTTGCACTTGTCCGGTTTTTTAATAGATAGAGTGGTTCAATAGAAAGGTTTATATGTATAATATACATGTGCAAAGCCGGGACGGGTCGCTTGTTATATTATAAAGCATTACACGCAAGTACCTACGATCTTAGTCCTTACAGCTGCCCTCCAAAAGAAAAAAATTTCAAGTCGATGTTGCGCTCATGGCGTAGTTAGATTAAGTGTCTCTCAACTCTTACCTAAATTAATCAACGTTTGGCACGTCAGTTTTTGGATGGTTGACCGCGAGTAGCATTTCCAACTGAACGCTTGCGTAGCTGAAATGACACTTTGAATAGGGTATTTGACTAGTTTTTGGAAATAGTTTTAAATTATTCGTTAGTACATACTAAGCACACTACATTTATATTTCCGAGAGATCTACTGTATTAACAATGAAAATCAGTGTTAAAAAATAGATATTCAAGATCCCACCAAAAACGACATTCAGTAATAGCGCTGGTCTTTGACGTCACTCACTAGTAAATAACGTTAGTTATTACTGGTAAATACGATAGTTCACATCTAAAAATTGATAAAAAATACTCTAAAAGTAACTTACAGATCCACTAATATTACTCCGAAATCACAAAACACAAATTACACAAACAACAGTCAATCGAGAAATTCTCGTTTACTAGCACGTGACGTCACCAGAGTTGCCGCCCTATATATAGAGCGTTTACGTCACAGATAAAATATCGTATTTTATTTCGCTCGATTTGCGAAAATTAGACATAGGTATTTTAGTTTAAATAAAGTGAAATATGTCTTTTTCAGGCTATTATCTGTGTGGAATACCACAATTAATAGAATATTTTCAATGTTGTTAAATAGCCTATTGTATGTGTGGCTGTTTTAACGGTTTAGCCATGTCAGAGGCTTTAAGGCCGTTTACAAATTGACACTGAGACTACGCCCACGGCCTATATCAACGTACTCTGTATATTTCATAGGGTTGGCCACTTCTCACCACGTCTCGGCATCTTATTCGATTACTCCGTAATTGCTCGCCTGAGTGGCATCCCTACTGCGTGATCGAGTTATGGCGAGACTTCACTAGCTCTGCCCGGTGGATTTATTTATAACTTTACATGACCACCGTAGGCCTAGCACGCTTGCCTTTCGTTGGTAGGCTTTTGTTCAGCAGTGGATTATTTAAAGACTGGTACAGGTCTAGCGCAACTGCTGTCAAAAAACTAAAAAGTAAACAGATATTTTTTTTTATGGGACAAAAGGTAGCCTTTATCACTTTTCGTCTTTCAAATTATGTCCATACCAAAAATCAAGTCAATCTGTTGCTCCATTGCTGCGTGAACGAGGAACAAACTGACAAATACACTTATTTATTCTATAGTTTATGTTTTTATATTTATTACTTATACTATATTATGCTTTATTTATACTATATTATATAGTTTATGTTTATTCTTTTCTGTTGTGTAATTGTGTCTATTCATATGGGTTGTGTGCCTGAAATAAACGATTATTATTATTATATTATATGATTATAATATTAGTCAGGGTATTTTACTATTAGGAGCTTCAATTGATATAATTATAGGTATGTAGCACATTCAGCTACAGAGAAACCTAACAAATTCTAGTAAAATTTAAAACATGTCTCTTATTTCATATCTGGTGAAAACTGGATTAACGCATAATATTTTACAGTATACCTACATAAATTAAGTCCAGAAATGAATTAAAAATGAAATGTAGTAATACATTATAATACAAGCTTTAAACTACGGTCATTAGTTAGCCATAGAGAAAGAACCTCATTATAAAACTAAGCCATACTTAAAGTAACTATGCAACCGGGTCGCGAGCTCTCCGACTAGCAATTAGTCGAAGAGCTGACGTCAAAGGTGCTGCGACATTACGTCGAGTGACTCTTTGACTACACACGAACATAGTTAAAGGCTTTCGCAGACGAGACTCAAAGTTGCATATAAGTTTTATAGAAGGAATTGCTATGAGTAATAGAACTGCAATACTTTTAATTACTTATGATTTTTTTTGAAGTGAAAACTTCTTTAGCTGCTTTGTGCTCTTTTTGGGATGGGTAAAGAATGTTAAACTCGCGCTGTGACTGACGTGTAAGCTGATCGAGCGGGAGTAGACCGCCGGTGCGGCGTAGAGAGGAAGTAATTTAGCATACAGGGTTATTCCTAATCAATTAGCATCCTTTTAGGGGCTTATTCTGTGCATCAAAACTAACAACTTTTGTTCTACGACATTGGTCAAAACTCAAAAAAAAATTGTTGTTTTATAGAAAAATATAGTTCACTCGTGACAAAATGTATGGAATAGCTGATTTTTTTTGGGTTTTGACGAAAGTCGTAGAACCTAAGTTGTTAGTTTTGATGTACAGATTAAGCCTCTGGAAGGATGCTAATTGATTAGAAATAACCCTGTATATAAGTAATAGAAAATGCATATCTGCTCTTGCTGTTTCGTGCGGCGCAGGGCGCTTGCGCTTGCTTGGTGTGCCTGTGTGATATTGTATTTTATCACATAAATGATAGTACTTTATAATATGTTCAAGTTTTTACTCCCGGAGTGCAAACCGTTGTTTTTTTTGGCTCAACATGACGGTAATGAGAAAATATGTGCATTGAGAGCTTATTAACTGGTCACCTGACTTGTATGTTTGTGGTCATTACGCATAGACTTGAATTTATTTTGGTTTTCACTTCCGCCAGCACTCCCGGTGTGCAATTCGTTGTTTTTTGGCTCAACATGACGATAATGAGAAAATAATTATGCGCATTGAGAGCTTTTTAACTGGTCGCCTGACTTGTATGATTATGGTTTGTAACTTCAAATTATTTTGGTTTTAGTAGTAAGAATTAAGAATCATACTTTTAATAAAGTGAAACTACATCAAATCAAATACATGTGTTTGGTATTTTTACATAACATATTAATCCTGAACATCCTTTGTATTTTATATGTCAATAAAAAATAAGTTTTTTGCTCATATTGGTATTTTTATTTCTGACATACGAATTCATATAATTGAAATTTTAACATTATTTTAAACTTATTCTAAATAATTTAATAAAATCAAATACACTCACTGCTATTTAACACATTATTACAATTTTATTAGTATTACTTTTGTCCATGGTATTATATTATTTTATTACTTTTATTAGGATCTGGGATGGTTTTCTAAGAGGCCCTTTAAAAGAGTCCTTCTTCTATATTGCTACGTCTTTACTCCTTTTGCAATAGACAGCAGCAAGTTCTCATAAGTCTACATGTGATACCCTAGAACGGTTTCAGATTAGTGTATTTTTCTGTGCGTATACGGTAATTTCGGCATACGTCCTTACACGCATGCTACAATACGCGCTTCAAAAACCGGACTCGCGTTTAACGAGCATATTTCAGCGTGTTTGCTTGAACTTGTAGTGGTGTCGTATCAGTATTAATATGGATTCTGATACTTGCGCTAATACAAACTTAAAAGCGAATTATTGCTCGTACGAGTTGCGCGTGTGCCAAAAGACGCGCCTATACGCATCTATAAACATAAGATCGTTTATGGAAGCGCATGTAAGCGCGTATAATCACGCTATTGCACACGCGCGACTCGTATACCATAAACCACTCGTAGACCATAAAACGCTAGTCTGAAACCGCCCTTATAATTATCACACAAGAGTGAGCGTTTTGAACTATAATTGCCGCCTTAATGAGATAATTAACGCCCAGGTGGAGAGCAATCACATTTGTTGGAAGTAGGTTAAAGATGCAAGGATTTTTAACTACACTAATTACTGTTTCATTTTAGTGTGAAATTAATGTGAAAGTTACAGAGTTATCCGGAACTAACGTACAAAGCTTAAAAGAGGTGATTTAGACAATTACGAACAATTTTTTCTAAAGGAACATACCGGAATCCGAATAAAAATTAGCATTTTTTTATATTTAGTCGATTCCGAGTTGCCATTTTTGACCGACGAACCACCGGAGGAGGTATACAATTCGACGCGTATATTTTTTATAACTAATTTATAACTAACGCATAACTTTTTACGTAGTGATCCGATTTTAATAATTCTTTTTTTATTATTTTTTTTGCAATAAATAATCTTGTGAATGAAACAGTTGTTTTTTTTTCTTGAATTCCGGAGGCCAAGTAGTGAAATTTGTTCATATTTGTTCATTTGTCTTTATCACCCTATTTTAGGGCAGTACAGGGCACACAGATAACCCTCTGTAGAGTAATTACATTACTACGTACTACGTAAAAAAGAGTCACAACTCAATCAATGGTTACAAATGTATCATTGATCTTATATATTGGTGTTTAAAATAAGTAGTTAAAATTTGGAAATTGGTATTTATCACGAAACGCGCTATGCTGATTACTAGCGGGAGAAGGAAAATAAAATAATTATAATTTTTAAATTTGGTTATAGAAACTTTCATGATTTTTGCACATTTTTAATTAGAATATAATTCATATTATGTTACTCGCTCTTGGTTTTTGTGCAAGACAGCCTACATTTTTGATCGAATCTGGTGATCTTTTTACCGGCTTCCGACAAAGAGGAGGTTCAGTCAGTTCGTCAGTGTGTATTTTTTGTGTATGTTCATCGATATTTTAGCCAATTGTGAAACGAAACAAAAAAAAATGTTTTTTGCTAAAGAGTATACTCCCGAGGTAGTCTCTGTCATTTTATTTATATTGTAATTGGCTGAGCCGTGCTTGATAAATCCACAGTAATGGAAAAATTGTACACATCAGTTCGAGCGAACTATTCGAATTTTTTACTATCGTTTTGTTTGATGGAAATTGGTTTTGCCATTTTTTGCGAAAAATAATTATTCAACATGGCGTACTAGCTAAATGTATGCATTGAACATTTATTATAATCGACGTGTAGAATGTAACTATATTACTTAGAATGAACCCACTAACAGTACTACAAATCATTTATGCCGCTTCACGTAGCACATTCTACGCCGTAGCACAACCGCTACGCCGTAGAGCAGATTAACAGATTACTACGAAACTATTATATAATCGTTATAGATCATTCAGTTGTTTACTGGAGCTATAAATACTAAAGGGTGTCTAACAAGAGAGTCTTAATTAATTTTTTAAATAAGTTTTATTGTGACGTGCCTTCTGATAGTAGACGTCACCGTAGACAACTGCAGCGTTACCAATGCGTTGTTTACTTTTCAGATTCATTATCTGTTTACATTTTTATTCTCGAGTATAGCTTTGCGGAAAAGATTTCAAATAAACATGAAGTTAGTGTAAAACTTTCAGGAAATATTACTAGTGAAAACAGGCGTTCATCGTATATTCTCATTTAAATTTAATTTAGTTGTTACTAGCACCTAGTTTTTGAATTATCTCAATAATTTAAATGTGTTTGACTCTATTATGATGTTCTTGTCTAATACGGAGTGTTTCTTTAGGCAATGGTATATCAGTTGCCTAGGATTCTGGGATATTATTGCACTCACCATTGCAACCAATTATACAACGGCACCAAGCTTGAAATTTTGAAAAGAAATCAGCAGTGCCATACAAAAATTCAACGATACTTAAAAAAATGTAATAGTGGTTTTTGCAATATCGAGATTGTACAAGTCGATTGTAATGATGATTACAATAACATCTTATATGTTTGTCATTTAAACGACGACGACTCTTTAAATTTAAAAAAACACTATAGTGATCCTTTAAATGACGTTGATTGTTCGTTTTTGGCTTTAAATAATTATGGAGTTCAGTTCATGTCGAACTCACTACAAGCACTAAAATTATCATAAAAGTTATAATAAACATCAGCACGATGAAAACTGTTGGATATAAGCAGCAATTTATTCGGATTTATAAAACACAATTCTCGTTTATACGTGATTCAAGCAACATGCTGTATAAGGCCGTTATACAGCAGCTATAAAGCTTTAGATCACGAAGCAGCAGTAAAATAGCTGTAAAACTGCTGACGGCTGGAACTATGCTTTATAGAGACACTTGCTGGAAATATGAAATGGGAAAATATTATTAGGAGATACTAAAGATACTCTATAAAGATTGTGTGGTGTTTACTCCTATACCTGTACTAATTGTATTAAGTTTTAGTGAACATAATATCTACAGTACAATTTATTTGTTTTTTAGTTTACTATCACGTTTTAATTTTATTTTGATATTTTATTTAAAACTCTACCTTCGAAAATTGAAACGGACTCTTGTGAAATAGAAATTAGGTGCATTTTAATATATACTAGATGACAACCCGGCTTCGCTCGGGTGAAATATGACTTATTATACACACACACTCATCATAATTTTACTTGATCACCATCTTTACGAAGAGCTCTTCGCTACATCAATTTTTTACAATCATGACAATTATTACCAAATGCAAGGAGCGGAGGAGGAAGGATCGCTTCGCTCTGAGCGAAAACTTATCCTTCATCTATGGCAAGGAGATTAGGCTGATAACAAAACGATGAAGGTCAAGCAAAACAATTATGAAAGACATAAATTTAAAAAAAATAGGTAATATCGGAATGATTGGTGTAAACAATACCCCAAAGTAATTGCTAAAAACTAAATGAATAAATACTGAAAATGTATCTATACATTCTGATAAAACGAAAAGAAAGACAACGTCAACTTTAAAGATTAGGTATGGCAAGTATTATATTTTCTATGATTATGTATCTATCTATCAGCCGTAGGACGTCCACAGCTGGACTTAAGGCTCATAGATTTCCAATAAAGCCGGTTGGTGATATATTATGATGTACTTTATGTAGCCTGTATCCTTTGCTTCTCCAGTGGAGTCTGATTACTACATACACAAAATTAATAGCCTACACTCCTGTCCTATTTTATGTTTCGGATCATTGAAAACATTAAGTAGGTACCTAACCTTCGGTTAGGTACTAACCTAGTATATTAGATAACTGTGGTACTAACCAAAGGTTGGACCTTAACGTGACTACGACAGTGACTATTTTGATACAATATTATCAAAAATTATTAAAACTTATTACTTGACACTGGCAAATGCACCATAATGCGACGCCAAAACATAAAAGACTTGACTGCTCAAGATCAGTGATGCCAATTTAGCATTTTTATGCTAAATTTAGCATATTTTCATCTTGTTTAGCATATTTATTAGCAATTTAGCATACGTCATATTTTTAGCATGTAAAATAATTGTACAATAAGTTTTTTACCATTAAAATTACATGCAGAATGGCAGATTTAAGTCATAAGTCATAAGTATTTATTAATAAAATGTCAATTTACACGTCATAAAAATATTACATAAATGTAATACAAAAAAAACATCATTTTTTTACATAATGAAGTGAGAAATTAATTGCCTTATAACAATAATAAAAATAAAAATAAAAATAAAAATAAAGATTTATGTCAGCAATATCGTATTTAACGCTTCCACTTTCAAATGACGAAATTGAACGGGTTTCTTTTAGTCAAATGAATGTATTAAAAATTATGCTACGCAATTGTTTGTCGGTAAAAAAAATAAATGTTATTTTATACTTATAAGATTCGACTTAAAAAGGGCAAGGAAATGCTGCTAGTCTTACGCAGTTCCAGAGAACGCACTACGCTCTGTAGGTACCAAGGGGAGTTATACAGTCTGAGCAATGACTCAACCTCGTCTTCAAGCTCATTAGTGGTCGATGAAGACCAAGATACTTACATTATATTTGATAACATAATAATAGGTCGATTAAAACACATATTTTGTTAATTAATAATAATTTTATAATTATGTTACGTTTCATTTCATATTGAAAAATGTTATTACAATTTTTAGCATGTTTATATAGCATTATTTTGCCACAATTTTAACACCATTTTAGCAGATTCTTTATTTGTGGTATTGGCAACACTTCTTAATTTATGTCATCCGTCATCCGGTGTCAATATGGACACCGTGTTTTTGTTTGTCAGCACCGTTATAATTTATTGAAATACTCGATAATCCGAATTTTCCAGATATATGTTGTCGACTCGAAATCATTATTTTTTTATGTTTTATCATTCAGATAAAGTTTCAATCGAGTCTACCGTACCCCTTGACGAAATTATTAATATAGACTAGATGACAACCCGGCTTCGCTCGGGTGAAATGTGACTCATAATACACACACTGATAATAATTTTGCTGTTACTCGATCACCATCTTAACGAAGAGCCCTTCGCTGCATCCATTTTCCACAACTATGAGAATGTTTACCAAATGCAAAGAGATTCAGCTGTTAACTAAATGATGTAGGTATCATCAAGCAAAACAATGATGAAAAGATCAATGAAAGACATTCATTTTAAGAAATAGGTACTTACTCACGATTTTTAATACAATATCCCAAAGTAAAATGTTTCGCTCAAAATTAAAATTACTCAAAAATAAATGATTAAGTAGGTCCCTACTACCGAAAATGTAGTCTTATATTACGTAAAGAAAGTCAACTTCAACTGTAAAGATTTAACCAGTATTATTTTTTACATGGTTATCTATCTAGATAGATCAGCCGTAGGATATCCACTGCTGGACATAGGTCTCTCCCATGGATTTCCAATAAGGCCGGTTGGAAGCTGCCTGCATCCATCGTGTTCCTGCGATTTTTATTATATCGTTAATCCACCTAGTCGGTGGACATCCTACGCTGCGCTTGCTGGTCCGTGGTCCATTCGAGAACTTTACGGCCCCATCGGCCATCCGTTCTTCGAACAATGTGCCCTGCCCACTGCCACTTTAATTTGCTATTCCGCTGGGCTATGCCGGTAAGTTTGGTACATCTAGGGATCTTCTCATTTATGATTCGATCCCGCAGAGAGACACCGAGCAAAGCCCTCTCCATAGCACGTTGGTACCTATGGTTATACCATCGACTTGGCATTTTTTCTTACATTCCATATTGATGGGTTTACCCTTCTATAATCTAAGGGTTATTGATAAAATATTATCAAAATTATAACTTAATACTTGACACTGGCAAATGCACAACAATGCGACGCCAAAACATAAAAGAAGAAGAAGAATGACTGCTCAAGATATGTCATGTGCCTGACAATATGGAGACTGCGATTTATTTGTCAGAACCGTTATAATTTACTAAAATACTCGATAATCCGAATTTTCCGGATATATGTTGTCGACTCGAAATCATATTTAGGAAAGGTTTCAATCGAGTCTACCGTACCCCTTGACGAAATTATTAATATAGATTTGCATTTACATATTGAAACAAAAATTAAAAGTAATTGTTTTGTTTTCAGGTAATACAACTTTTTGAAGAATTATTTTCATGAACAGCATATGGTAAGCATGAACGTATAAAATGTTTGATTTAAGGGCACTCCAGAGCTACGCTGCTAACCAGTTTTAGGTATTTGACAGCGGCCGGCGTAGACCCGCGTAGCTCACTGCTTGTGTGCGTGTCCTCGCACACATTTAAATCGCTACGCGAAGCCGGCCGCTCTCATACAAAGTGGTGTAATGACAGTTAAGACAAAAAATACTGAGCATCGCAAGTCCATTCACCATCTATCGTGAGAAACACTTATTTTATTTCATACGTGAAATTAGTGCAATTAAAATGTCACTTTTTATGTAACAAACAATTGGTTCTTGACGTCCACAAGTGGTATATTATTTAGAGAAAAATCGATCCAAGATGATATATACATCATTTGAAAGCTTGTTATATGGGCTTCCAAAAAATATTTAATTTAGATTTTTTCATCCCTCCAATTTTTTTTTAAATGCAAAAATAAATTGTATGAAAAATAACAATAGAGCTTATTATTTTTTCTAGTTTAGCAATAATAAAGAGCTTCTATCGTTATTTTACTTGCATTCGTAGCTAATTCTTCCACATTCATCTCTTAATTTGCTAAAATTAAAAATTATAACCTACCAGTGTGACCAGTTAGTAGGTACAATGTGACAAAAAATCACTTAAAAAGTGTGTCTAATTGGTAAAAATGCTTTTATTTAACAATTTGGAGGTTACTTAATCAGGGCTGCTAGAGATAAACTACCTACTGAGCGAAATATATTTATTTTTTCTAACAAATTCAAAATTAATTTAAAAAAATCGGAGAGGTCTTTTTCGTTTTTAACTGTTGTAGTGTTATGGTTAGAATTTTTGATTATTAATATACCAGCCTCCATACATTTTGTGGCCATGTCCTTTACGTTTAGATCGTGCAGTTTCTTATTGTTCAAGAACTCGCAGGATATACTCTGGTGCTTTTAGTGGCATTTTTCTGTCCAGTCTTGAGTCTAAAATTTCTGGAAGCAAACAAAAACTGTTACATAATGAATAAAAACACGAGTGTGAGTTTAAAATGTATGTCATTGTAGATTTTTTTTATCGCGAATAAGTCCGCGTTTGACCACAAACTCGCCTGATGGTAAGCGACGATGTGGTCGAAGATGAAGCACGCAGACTTAGAAGACAACTATTCACTCTGACCTTGAAAAGCCTAAGATTGTATTTCGCAGGAAACAAGAAAGCCGGCAGTTTATTCCATTCCCTGGCTGTAAGTTCGTTTTGAAGTTCGTAATTGGAATTTTATGATATACGAGTAGATAAAATATATCATTATACCGGCGCACTCTAACCGAACTAACCTTTTCATTAATTTCGTTATTTTCGTCGTAACGAGTAGTGCCTTGATTACAATTAGTTAACTCTCTAAAGGGTGACCTAAAAAAAAGTTTTATTTATTAGTATTTGTTTTATTATAATCAGCGTCTAAACATCTACCCCTAGAAGGATTATTAGGCCGTAAATATCTCTTGAACCACCCCATCCAACTATTGCCTCGCGTTTATTTTTGATAAATTGATAATAATTTTATAAGCACTTTCGTACCTATCTGTACCGTATTCTGGTTTTCATCCCCCTTAGTAGTTGCTTCTTCAGTATTTTTAGTAGAACTAAAAAAAAAGTAAATTTAAGAAATAAGTCAATTTCATTGTTCATTTCAAGGCAATAACAGTATGAGATCCAAATATTAAGTAGACTTCAACAAACTAATTTAAAAAACTGACTTCAGATGTTTACCCAAAATTACGAAATAATATATTGAAATGTCGTGTGGTGGGTTTCAGATAAAATGTAAGGTAGGTAGGTAGGTATCATCCTTTCATTTGATACCCATATTGTAAGAATGCATAAAAACTTAGTCCGCCATTTTTTAGAAGTCCGCCATATTGTATTTAGATTGACTTCAGTTTATTTATATAACCATAAAAAACTTAGTCCGCCATCTTAAGAAGTCCGCCATATTGTATTAAGAGTGTCCTCACTTTATTTTTCGAATTATCCTCGGCAAGCCCTTTCATTTGATACCCATATTGTAAGAATGCATAAAAAACTTAGTCCGCCATTTTTTAGAAGTCCGCCATATTGTATATAGATTGACTACAGTTTATTTATATAAGCATAAAAAACTTAGTCCGTCATCTTAAGAAGGTCGTCATATTGTATTTAGAGTGTCCTCACTTTATTTTTCGAGTTATCCTCGGCAAGCCCTTTCATTTGACACCCATATTGTAAGAATGCATAAAAAACTTAGTCCGCCATTTTTAGAAGTCCGCCATATTGTATTTGGAGTGACTTCAGTTTATTTTTCGAGTTATTCTCAGCAAGCCCTTTCATTTGATACCCATATTGTAGGAATGTATGAAAAATTTAGTCCGCCATCTTAAGAAGTCCGCCATATTGTATTTAGAGTGACCTCACTATATTTTTCGAGTTATTCTCGGCAAGCCCTTTCATTAGATACCCATATTGTAAGAATGCATAAAAAACTTAATCCACCATTTTTTCGAAGTCCGCCATATTGGATTTAGAGTAACCTCATTTTCTTCTTCGAGTTATTCTCAGCAAGCCCTTTCATTTGATACCCATATTGTAGCAGTGCAAAAAAAAACTTAGTCCACCATCTTTAGAATTCCGCCATATTGGATTAAGAGTATTTATTTATGACTCAAAATACTCAACGGTATTGTTTATTTTTTCGATTTTCATTTCGAAAAAAAAACGCCACCTTTCTTTTTGTAATAATTTTCCTTACGTTTTCCCATTATCACTAAAACATAAATGAACGAAATATAAGTATTATTTTAACACAAGAAATATAAACAACTTACACGAAAACAATAAAAATCACAAAACTGAACTTACCTCATTTACGTGTGTGCAGCTAATCATTCGTACACAATAGATCGCGGTCGAGTGTTCTCAGCGCGTCGCTCCGCAAATCGACGTGACCTCACTCTGAGCTCCGGTGGTCGACTGATTTTCCGAGCGCATACGTCGCGTATTTATTCAACATCGCGCCTCCATAGAAATAATGTATGGAGAATTTGAGACGAGATTTTAGAAAATTCATAGTTAAATAATCTGATGTTATTTTACAAATGTAATAAATAGATTTAAAACTTTCAATATTAGAGATTAAAATTAATTCAAGTTTGTATAGAAGTTCGACTGTTTATTATACAAATTCATTAAAACGCAAATATGCCAATTTTAGGCGTTTTGGTGTAAATTTACGTTTTTTTTTAAATGAAGTGAAACATAATTATTTATTTCTGTTACATAGAAACGGTAAACTGATTCTTTGTTGTATTTGTCATATTTTTTTTATGTCAACTAGTTTAGTAATACTGATGGTATCGTTATAACCGTGAATACAGTTTTGATTGATTTTACTCGAAGTCATCTTAATAAAGGTAATAAGTATAGGTATCTAGTAATACATAATGAAATAAAGAATAAGCTGCAGACGATCAAAAGTTACCGACATAGCCCACCGGGTTAGCAAGTTGAAATGGCAGTGGGCAGGGCACACAGTTCGAAGAACCTAGAGCTGATGGGGCCGTAAAGTTAAAGTTAGACCGGTAATCGCAGTGTAAAACGTCCACTTACTACGTAACTGACGACGATATAATGAAGTCTACAGGAACGTGCTGAATGCAGGCGACTTAGAATTAAATAAAAAACCTTAATCAAATAGCTTTCAATTGTTATTCTCACCTATAAAAAATATTGTCTCAGATAGATTACAAAAATGACCATAAATAAAATTAAAAAATGTTTTAAAAAAGGCAAATTATTATTGTAAATGTTTTGTTATATTACTTGTAAAAAATAAATAGAATATGGATATTAGAATATTAAATCAGACCAAACAAATAAAAAGTTGCAACGAAACCCGAAGCATTCATATTTGCAATTGAAAATATTAAAAATTATTTACATATTCCAAAATATTTTGAAAACCGAATTACAATGTGTTATGTTGTTTAGAAGTTCTAAGTGGATACACAGACAGACCTATGTGCATCAGTGGAGTCCTGTGCCTGATATCAATAATGATGATTTATCGGTGTGTTCTAAATAACTTTTACACACATAATCATATCTATACGTTTAATTTAGTGTTGGATGGTAATTACGCAATTATTCGCACCAGTGGTCACTTAATCGCTTGCAAGATTTGTCATTATTCAAGTATGCTATCATATAAAACTAGGTAGAAGACAAATCCTTAGATTTGCTTGCTCGACTAGTTGTTTGACGGCCGCAACAGTACGCATAGTTGCGCATAAGTAAATACTTTCAAACGTTTTGATTTTTAGAGGGGCGGGTCACGTTATCGTAGAAGATCACTCTATAGTAGATTGTATCATATGGGAGCAATATATATTATATTGCTCCCATATGATACTATCTCTTTTACCCTATCCCTTTTACGGCGAGGGCGCTTTTTTGAATCCAGAACGAAGTGAATTCTAGAGTAGAATTCCGAGCCTGGCGAAGGATTCTTTAAGTAGTAGAATCCTGAACGTAGCGAGGCATTCGAAGTACGTCATCCGAGCCAAAAATATTTTTATAATATGCCGGAGTGGTACACTCTACTTTTCATCATCTCTATGAGAAAATAAAAGGCCGCTCCCGCTCCGGTACGACAAGCGCAAGGCGCGATAGCCTTTCCGGGTTGTCGATCTTATTGCAAAGCACCAGGTAAAAATGCACCATAATAGCGCACTTGCGCCTGAGCTCCAATGTATCGAGACCTACCGTTTCCGCTACAAAAAGGGACGGATAAAAAAACGGATAGAAACCGTATTAACGTTGGATATCTTCAAGTCTAGAGTGAATAGGTATCTTCTAGGTCTACATACTCCATCTTCGGCTACAACTTCGCTTTCCCTCAGGCGAGTTGGTAGCCAAATGTAGACCTATTCTACAAGTACTTTAAAAAATATACATATTTTTTGCATAAAATCGCAATACCGACTTCTTCCACCGTGTACAAAATTTGAATAATTTGCATGAATCGATGTGACATGTACATTATTATCGATTTATCAAAAAATGTCTCGGCCGATTACAATAAAATTTAAATGGAACCATCTAGGAAGTATACGCTTTCGAACAAAAAAAAAATTTAAATCGGTTCAAAATTGGTACAAATATTGATGAACAACGCAAAAGAAAAATACATACAGACGAACATAGTGTCCTGCTCCTATTTGAAAGTCGGTAAGAAAATATAAGCTGTTCCGTACAACAAGTTTTTGGCTCTTGACTGACTTAAAATGTCTCTTGAACAATTGATTTTGTTTTTCACAGCTTATCGGTTGGTCCCACAATAATTGGTCATAAAGGTGACTACAACATACAGTGTCATATTCTACAATACAAGTATGTATAAAAATATCCCGTGTTCATTAATTACAATGTGTCTGATTTAATACCCACTAAAAAGAGCGTTATAACATTGACGCGTGTTTGTCTATACATCTTTTGTGAGAAATAATACGTATAGAAATCCAACTTTGCTGGAGAGCTAACATTACTGATGCCGCCATCTGCCGGCCATTGTCTCAGTTTAATTCCTTTTGTGCTTTGGCTTGAATCGAGCTTTGTGCGACGTGTTGGCGGAAAGAATTGAATTTCTCTTGAAAGAGGTTTAATTGTTTGTTTCTATGAAACGTAGGAAACGTTATATTCTTTTAATTACATTTTGAATTTAAGCTGTGTTGCATGCCCCAAGCATTCATTCTCGCCATTGAAGGGTGTCTCACTCGTGATCGGGTGCTGCTTGCGGGTCGCCGGCCTGCTCGTGGCATTCACGCAGCGCACGGACTGACTGATAGGCTAAGATTTCAACTATGTATTAACTCTCTTTGTCCAGCACAATCAAATAACTGTAAATTTTAGTTAACAAAATGCACAGACTCTAGTGTCTGTGATTACTAATTTATCGATAAAAAATACCTTTTTTCAACACAATGAAAAATGCTGATTTAGTGGAATATGGTGATGAGAGCATTTTTCTCCGAGTCCCAAATAGGCACCGATATGAGCGGCATTAAGTATGTGGCACCTCGGAGCCGGAGAACGTTTGTCGTTTGCATCCGCCCTCGAGGGCGGCTCGCGGGCGGAATAACAATCACGTGGGATCAGGTGCTATAGACTGGGAAATAGGAGGTTATATTAGTATACTTACGATTCACCTAAATATCAACTTTATTTCATCAAAATCTTTCAAGTTCTTTAAGTTGATACTCTGGAAATGCTATGTAATTTCCATTATTAGGTTTTTGCACAATGCTTACATGTTATATTTCCGTGAAAATAAATTATATGATTGATTGATTGGGCAAATTACTGATTCTATCGATTTACGAACTGCTACCTCCTCATCTTTCTGTCGCTTAGAGAATCTCATTCTCCCTTCGGGGTTATTTTTCATCTACAGGACTTCCACTGCAAACATAAGGTTCTTTTTAAGACTTCCAATAAGACCCGTTAGAAGAGGCAAACAGCGCAATCATAAAAAAATGCCAAGTCAATGAGCGCGATCTTATGGTTGTCTGTCCACCATGTGGGTGAACGTCTGACGCTGCGCTTGCCAGTACGTGGTCTCTACTCGAGAACTTGTCGTTCTCCCTTGTCACAAGTTAATGTCGTGCACAAATGACCCGCAAACGCAATACTTGTAGACCAGATGCCAAAATGTGTGTGGATTAATAAGTAGAGTCAAATGTTCCCAAATCCTGCATTTAATTTATGTATATTCAAATTACTTACTATGTTAGAATTTAGTACATCTTACCAGCTCTCCTATATCTATGCTACATCAGATCTACGCAGCTACCATAAATTCCCTCTAACCGTCCAGCGTCCAATACCAATTGTCCACTGACCATTGAACGCTACATCTCGATAGCGGCAATAATCGTCAAACAAAACCGGCAGTGTTTGCCTGCTGCTAGGAATGCTCGGGAATTCTGTCGATGCAAGCCAAATGGTGGAAATACATGCCTGAGCTTGAACGTAATCTTTCAATACATGGATTATGTTCCGTGTTTCATAGGACAACGGACATACTCTCTACTCAGACCAAATAAAAAAAATTAGAGACAGAATGTGGTGGACAAATAAATGAGCAAAACTGGCAAAACTACGATCGCCGTGTACAGATACATACACACACAACGAAACTACGCCTTGGCTCGTCAGCCGAAATAGTGCGGCGCAACACCAACGCACTCACCACACGTATAAAAATCCTGCCTCACTTGTGTGTTCACGACTATCTGTCTTAATTTTTGTTTGGTCTGAGACTCTCTAGGATAACATTTTACTTATCAAAATACAACTACCAAATTTTGATAAAAATATCGATATGAAATTGAAAAAAAACATATATGTTAATCATAATAGGTTTGGCTCATATTAGCAAAAGTACGATTATAGCAAATTTTTAATGACATTAAAAAGAAAACATTTTAACGTTATATTTCTGCAAACAGAAGACCGGGCATCTGTTTAACTAAACCTTCAAAATCCTATTAATCTCGATCCGCTCTTCACCAATTTGATGCTTGCAAATGTCTGAAAATTGATAATAAAAATGACATCGTCCAAGTGCGAGTCGGTCTCCCAGGCGAAGGGAACCGTACCGTTTGGGATCTATCTTAGACCCATTTTAAGCGTCTCCCTGTTGCTATTCTTATTATTATCGTGCAAGAAACGGCAAAAATATACGTTTGTTGAATGGAAGCCTCCTTAAATATTTATTGTATTCTGTTTTTAGTATTTTTTTGTAATAGCGGCAACAGAAATACAACATCTATGAAAATTTCAACTAATTGTCACGGTTCATGAGATACACGGACGGACAGACGGACAGTGGAGTCTTAGTAATAGGGTCCCATTTTTACCCTTTGAGTACGGAACCCTAAAAATGATATTCATAAAGTAATGCAAGGTGTTTCTACAAATCACATCAATATTTTCATCCACAGCCTTCTTTATCCCAGTGCTGGGCAGAGACCTCTTTCTTAGGGTGCGATTTATCTCGATCTATCACAAGGTATTGTACAGCAAATGGAGGACATCAATAACAATTGTCGTCGGATCACAGCAACCATGTGAATAGACATGTCTAATCCGCTCCTGCACCGTCGGGGCTTCGTGCATATTGAATATAACTGTCCGGTTGCATTGATTTCAGGCGAAAGTAACAGCGAAAACAAAGTTTTGTTCGGTATTTCATTTGTTTGGTTTTCCTTTATCTTCATAGCTTCTTTAAATTATTTTCAATTACGAATTTTATTACATCACGGGGTTAATATTATGAAACTACTTTACTCTCAATTTTAACAAGTAGTATGGAGGTATGTAAAGCTTTAAAGTCCAATGTTTTGTCGATCACATAGTTAATAAAATGTATTTTAGTGTAGTTGGTGGCAGTACTTAGACAACATTATTATACTGGTAACATCAATAACAATTGGCTGTAGTCGGATCACAGCAACCATGTGAATAGACATGTCTAATCCAGTTTAATTTAGTTAGGGCGTTGTGCTTATTGAATATCGTCTGATGGCTGCTCCACATGTGCCATTTAGTGGAGCTCTGTTCAGCATTTGATTCTGAATTATTAATTTTACTGTATCGCAGAATAATGGGTTTTTGATAGGGGGGATATTTCCTTCGAAAAAAGGAGGAAACAAAACAAATAACCGGTTGCGATAAAATTTGGTATTTTTTTTTATTATTTAAATCCTAACAAGTTTTGCGAGTATGAACCAAATCGGTCAAGAACGAGTCGAGATAATTTTAGTCTTATTAAGATTCAGTTATAAAGATGTGTCGCGAAATCTACAGTTCGGAGAGCTACTAGTATTAGACAGGTGACATCAATAGCTATATTTACAATCATCAATTTCCAGCAACCATGTGAATAGACAATAGATATGCCTAATCCCGATCCTGCACCAGCCGGGCTTTGTGCATATTGAATACTGTCTGGTGGACGCACTACGGTTGCCAATTCGGTGGAACTGTGTTCGGCATTTCATTGTTTAATTTTTTTACCCATAAACCTTGTGTAGATTATTCATAAATTATGATTATGATAACATTACGTTTTCAACTAACTCAATATTAAGTAGTGTTGTGAGTAACTTTATCTTTGAAATAAAAGTTATCAATCAAGAAGTAAAAATTTGTAACATTGCAGTTGGTGGTAGAACTTAGATAATATTAGACAGATGACATTGACAATCATCAGTTCTCAACAACCATGTGAATAGAAATGCCTAATCCGATCCTGCGCCAGCCGGGTTTAGTTAGAGCTGTGCATATTGAATACTGTCTGGTGGACGCACTACGGTTGCCAATTTGGTGGAACTTTGTTCGGCATTTCATTGATTAATTTTTTTTTACCCATAAACCTTGTGTAGATGATTTATAAAATATGATGAAAAAAACAATAAAGAATATTTTCAAAATTTAAGAGCGCGGTTCTTGTCGGAGGAGCTACTTCCACTTATCGAGGTTGTCCGCCGGGGTCTTCACCTCCCTGTACGACATGACATCTAGCTTTTCTTTGATCTGATCTAGAAATACCCATCGTGCTCCCTTTCCTCTCTTTCCTTCTATTATTTCTTCTAATACATATGATTTTAATTAGATTGTCATGTCGTACAAGGTGGCCAAAAATCTTTTTCCTTCTTTTTTTCATTGTTGTCAGAATTTTTATTTTCTTTCACCATGACGAGGATCACTCGTTTCGTTTTCTTTTATTAAAAAATCTATCTATCCAAAAGTCCATCTAAGAATTTTGTATAACTATACCATATAAATCAGTAGAACATCTAATTACATTACAAAAGGATTAGCCATCTTAAAGCAAATCTTTCAATACTATTTTCATAAACAAATTCCTCTCAGCTTCATTAAATTTTCCCAACAAAGTCAATCAACGCTTTAATAAGAAACCACATATGAAGGAGGACCAACTTAGATATACACGTAGCAAATAGGTAAAACTAAAATATTGGACAGAAGGTTGTCAGTTTGGCTAAGGAAACGCGACAGTGCTGCTCATGTCAATTGTTTACTAAGTTGGTGACACAGCCTCGAAACTTGTCGCTCGAAGAATGCTCCCCTTTGGAGAAAGGAAGCTTATTAATTGGTCAGCAGGAAATGCTTTGGTTAGCAATATTGATTAATTATTGGTTTGGTCATAGTAAAATTTGTTCATAAATATAATGGAAAACAAACCTACCATAAAGTATCTGTTTCCTCATTGCAATTTCACTATTTAGAAACGTACTGCAGTTACTCTGATCATAAAAGCAACATCTGCATATTCTGCATGTATTTACACAAATATATGTGCAAAATTTATCGATTTCAATTTTTTTGCTTAAATACGAAACTATGAGATAGCTTACGACAAAAATTTAGATTGACCATGCGGTAGAGGCGGCGCGTTTGTTTATCTTTTCAATTAAGTACGGATTAATTTGCATTACATGATGTAGCCGTAAGCCGTGGTGGCTTAAAGGTAGTTACATCCGCCTTACAATCGTGAGTTCGTTGATTCAAATCCCGATTCCGTACCAATGAGTTATTTAGAATAATGTATGGAATTTAACACCATTGGCTTTTCGGCTTTTCGGTGAAGAAAAACATCGTGAGGCAATCTGCATGCGTCCGTAGAAGAAATTCGATGGTGCATGTGAATCCACCAACCCGCTCTGGGCCAGCGTGGTGGATATGGCTAAATCACCATTCGTGGGAAGGCCTACGTCTTGCAGTGGACTATTAAAAAGGCTGGTACAGTACATGACGTAAGTTTGTTCATTTTGCAAAACAGCACTTAGTAGATAACTAGATTAAATTAAAGATTAGAAAAAATCTCCAACGCAATAGGCAAGATTCCATCGGCAGCTAAAAAAAGAACCGATAAATTCAGAACGGATGAACTGATTTCGATGAAACCTAAAAATACTTTCGAATAATTCACCTTTCAAAAAATACAAAGGCGAAATCGGATCATCCATTTCGTTCAGGAGCTACGATGCCACAGACAGACATGCATAGACAGACACATCAAACTTATAACGCCTTATCGTTTTTGTGTCGGGGGTTTAAGACGAAACTAATATAACTGCTGACCAAATACATGACACCCCACATAAATCCAAAGTTTCCCACTGTCTCGAACCCCCGGGAATTCCTCAATGTTTACGGACAAGATGGATCGTGATGTGATTATGTGTGTAGTTTCCAATACAATTATTCCTGTGTAGATCCGAATATACATTTGTACCTATGTAGTTTTGGATTTAATTTGCCGTGATGCTTGGTTGGTAAGAGGATTTTAGATTATTATAGTTCAGTTTAACTTGATAGAGAATTGGTAATGGTGGAATAGTGAGTATTGCGGCGTTTCGCCCCGCAAGCGGTTGGGCCCGCGGGGCGAACCACTTGCGGGGCGAAACGCCACAATACCCGGAATAGTTTACTTAGTCAGTTGTAATGTCATGCAGGACGAGTCAGCGATACTACTCGATCTTGATAAAGATCAAATAGGTATCCCGAGTAAATAGGTATCTTCTAGGTAAGCGTGCTACAACCTAGACCGCGCATCTGCTTAACATCAGGCAGTGTGTAGTCAAACGCGAACCTATTCGAAATAAAATAAAAAAGTTCGCCAAACATGGTGCGCAAACGATTCTATCGGAGTTTTCAATTATTGTGGCTCCCAGTGTTGCTAACTAAAAAGCACAAATTTTTCTTTAAGGAGCCATAAAAATCTGCAAGACAAATTCGTAGAGTTTTTGAAATTTAATTTTATTTACAAACGTGAAGAATGTGTTCCGTCTATATATCAGTAAGTAAGTTTGTATAGGCCAGGAGGTTAGCCCTGGAATCATAATTTTTAAACCAGTTAACGGCGGATAGGTAGTCAAACGCGGTAAGCTTATAAATTGGTTGTCCATAAAGTCGGTTTAAGGACGATAATTTTACGTTATAAACTTATGAAAACATTGTTGAATTAGCAACTAAAACAAACTGAACGCTTAGGCTGATTGCACCTCTCTATCACTTGTTCCGCCATCTCGCTTGCACAATCGGCTCAGGCGGAACGTGACAATGAGTCGTACTTTTTCAAGCGTGCAAACGGCGTTCATCGATTTATAAGATTTGCTAAACGTTGCTTAACTTTAGTGATCGCTGACAAACCTCGTCAAACTACGCTCTGAGCGCTACAGTTTTTCAGTGGAACCACGCCTTTAGATATCGATACAAACTGGGGCGTATCCGTATCTTCACTTCCGGTGTCTCCAATGACAGCTGACAACTTGACAGTAGAGAAAGGAATGAGGGTAGAAAGACAAGGCTATCGCAGTGACAACGACGTGTTTGTGGATGTTTAGACAAAGGGGTTGTCAATATAGTTTTTCTCTTAGAAGTTAAATCGGTGAAGTGAACAAAGATTATAATATCAAATAGACAAACCGTGAGAGTGAGAGAGCCGTGGTGGTCAAGAGGTAGTGACACCCGCCTTACAATCGTGAGGTCGTGGATTCAAATCCCGGTCCCGTACCAATGAGTTCTTTGTAATTTATGTACGAAATTTCACACAACTGGCTTTTCGGTGAAGGAAAACATCGTGAGGCAACCTGCATGTGTCCGTAGAAGAAATTCGATGATGGCGTACGTCGTACGTGAATCCACCAACCCGCACTGGGCCAGCGTAATTGATATAGCCTTATCACCCTTCGTGGGTAAGCTTATGTCTTGCAGTGGACTATTGAAAGGCTGATACAGTACAGACAAACTCGTAAATGATATGATATTTTGAGTATCCGAAAAGTTTTCCGGCGGTGTCGAAAAAGAAGGAGATTAATTTTTGGCAATCGGCAATCGGCCATAGACTAAAAAAATGAGGTGTCATAGGTACATTAATTTATTTGTACCTACTATTGAACACGACCTTTTTTGTATCGAAACTTTTTTTAAGAACACTTACTTGTGAATAATAGTAATGAAAAGTCACAGTTTGATTACAGGTGTCATAATGTGTCTAATTGGATATCTGTGAATTGCGGTGAAATTAGAGCCACTTTATGAGCAAGTGTGTTGAAAAATATTTTTATACTTCGAAATTATCTTACTTCTCAGAAACATTAAAGAACCGTTCGTTTTTCAATTTTGTGTACTTTAATACAAATATTGATTTTACCTATAATATTAAAAGATATCAGGCTAAGTAAACGAAACAGTGTCTAGAGACCAAAGATAATAATTGGAAAGAAAATTGAAAAGATTTCCCCAGGATAATAAGAAAATGTATTTTATTACCTTTGGGGTGAAATATTATGAAACTGGTAAACATTGCGCAGGAATAATAAATAAATAATACTGCAGATATCGTAGTCTGTACCTACTTCTCACAATAATAATTTGAATTGGAAAATAAAGTCGCTGACAAAGACTAAAGAAATATCTAAGACAAAATTCCAATACGATAGCCTTAGTGCAAGGAGCATATTAACCAGTGGAGAAAGTGCGCGGGGCGGCCTCGCTCACCATCGATAGGCGCTTTAGATGACTACCGACTAGGGATGCTCGATCCAGGTATTTGTATCGTTACTTTGAATTGCAATGGATCACATCGCAGTGTATCGATCCGCTTGTTTCTATATGATATTTTGGATCGATCTGGTATCGTATTTTAAAAAATAGAACATATTGTCTTTAATACCATCAAAGTTTATTGTTTTAGGTACATAAACAATACTTATTTACGTTGGCCAACCTGTAAGTGGCAAAGTACATAGAAATGATATTTTCTAAAGCCGCTCTTTGTTGAGACGATACGATTGTGTGGTTTCGATACGATATTTGATCCAGTATCGTGTCAATAGTTAAAAAGATGAGTTATTGCGATACGATATTTTATTCAAAGTAGAACCAAGTCAAAAATATCGATATCGATATTTTTCTACTAACATTTTTGACACCACTACAAGAAATGTTGTCATTGCGTCATTTTGGCGTCAGCCAATTACAGCCAGCGGAGCTTACCTCTCCCCCCGCTTAAAATCGGTGACCCATTGTTTCAACAAAAACGGGGCCCATGCGCTCTCCAGTCTCCTCTATGCCTTAGTGCCTTTCTGCTTTTTATTTCTTTTTGAATGCAATTCGCTTCTACTGATTCTTATGTTAAGAGATAAAAGTTCCTAAAAACCGGATGGCTAGCCCTAGTATCAGAGTTTTTGAGCCGCTTGAAGGCCTTGACAATTTAACGTGTTATCCGAGCCATGGTAGCGTTCGGTTATAAATTTTATCGGTTATATTATAATCTACTATTTTCTTTTGCACCTCGTCTATTTTCCGTTGCGGTATCCTTTTCGTACAGAGGTTGTCTGGAAGAAATCGCTTCCCGCGATAAGGCCGCCGTTTTTTTTAACTAGTTAAGTGTAAATTGTATTTGTATTTCTATCTTTGGTGTGAAGCAATAAAGTATTGTTTGTTTGTTTGTTGTTAAATTCTATCGCGGTCACCCATCCAAGACTGACCGTGCTGAAGGTTGCTTGATTTAGGTGATCGCTAACGAACAATAGCGTTAGCGTTACTCGTTCGTATGGGCCTGGTATCTGTTTTTAACCAAGGCCTCTGACATGGCTTTAAAATTTAAGACGCTCCAACAGTAAACTTTTAGGTACTACTTTACAATAATGTCTTACTGTATACAAATAGAGTCTAAAATCGCGTGTCGTTTGTTTTTAGACGAAACTCGAGATGAGAATTCGATAATTTTTCGCAGTTTTAGTTCGTTTAAAAAGAACTGTAGCCATGTTTGCAATAAAATATGTCTTTAGTTTAGTAAATTTTCTATTTTATGATTACAAAAAATATAGTAGTTCTAAATATTGAGAAATGCGAAACGAAAGATTTTTTCTAAAGTTTTTTTTGTGAATTTTTTTTCAGGATATTAGATAATATTATTGTAAAAGTATCTCTTGTGAACTATTATTGTGAGCTCTGTCTTTTTTTTCAAGTTTGTATCAGTAACAGTTACGCCTAACTGTGCGACGAAAAACATGACGTATCCCGGATTTTTGTCCTTGGGCAGCGCCTTAAATTACGTAAAAAAATGTAAAGCTATTCAACTTAATTATACATTACAAGAATATTACGAAATGAAAACAGTTGTTTCATTCATTTCGAATAAAAAGGGGTTTCTTTAAAGCTTTTCACATGAAACCTTTTGTCGGGAAGATGTAAACAGTTTCTCGTGGATTTACTTTGTTGACTCTCTTTTTTGTGTTTTTAGGCTCAAATGCTCAGATTATGACTTCAGTTTATGATGGCTGTGTAATTTTGTTTTATATTTAATTTATTATCTTAAAATATAGTAAAGAAATAAAAAGATTAATTAAATAGTTCCTTAACCTGAATAATATAACTCTGGTTGTATAGTGTTCAAAAACTTTAGATAATAGCATAACATTTTATCGCGTATTTATGATTAAAAGCTTTTATTTAACTTGCAATGTAAGTATGTTTGTTCGGGTAGAATCTTTGAACTCAATTTTGAAGTAGATATCATCAACCGATTGAGCTGTATTTTTGTATACACGTTTGTATACATGGTTAATGACAATGCACGATATACATATGTGTGAGCCAAGGATTTTGTACACGCGATAAATCCATGGTGACAGCATTCTAAATCCAATATGGCGGACCATCCAAGATGGCGAAATAGTTATTTTTAATGCATTTCTATAATATGGACATCAAATGATAGGCCTTAAGGAGATTTTTGAATAACTTGAAAATCGAAAATAGTTATTATCATTATTTTTCTTTATTCTATAAATCTCATACTCAAAGAGTAGAAAATTGACATCGGCTGTCATAGCTCGCAAAGAAACGAACTGAGTTTGATGTGGTTTCATTTGATTTTAAACGAAAATGAACAAAGTGGGTCTTATTGGAAGCTATTATATAATCGAAAAAAAAATGTGAACTTAAACTTCAGGTTATAAAATTCAATATTACTGTTTGATTGTTAATTTTGGAAAAACTTTGAAAGTAATGAGGAAAAGAAAGAGATTCAGGATTGACGGACATTATGTCGCAAAGTGTATAAAAATACCGGACAAGTGCGAGATAGGCACGCACATCGAGGGTTCCGTACAAACACATTGTTAAAAATAAAACTGTACAGTTTTCAGATTTATTCCTATATGTGTACTCTAAGACAATGCTTCTCGCCAAATTTCATAGTTCTATGTCAACGGGAAGGACCCTGTAGGTTTAGTCGAAAGTGTGTCGAAATATGCGGTTTTTTACGACAAAAACGACTCTAACTTTTTTAAACGACAACTGAGAAGTTTTTCTTTTACACAACAGCAAGAATTCATCGATATACGTATACAGTTTAAATTTCAACTCGATATCTTTACGCGTTCTTGAGATAAAGAGTCTTGACATACACACAGAC
The DNA here is from genome assembly GCA_949316475.1 of Hypomecis punctinalis. Lineage (NCBI taxonomy): Eukaryota > Metazoa > Arthropoda > Insecta > Lepidoptera > Geometridae > Hypomecis > Hypomecis punctinalis. Next base: position 527,286 of record OX438818.1, read on the forward strand.
GGACAACAAAGTGATCTTATAAGGGTTCCGTTTTTTCCTTTTGAGGTACGGAACCCTAAAAATGCTCGTCTTTTTGAAAATTGGTGGTAAATATCAAAAGAATATCTTTATGGCATGGAAGCTTTAATTTGTTTGCTGTATTGAGCCAACATACATAGATCGATGTTCCCAGCTGGTGTAGTTTCAATACAGCACACAAAGGTGAATAGCAGTTTGGCTCGACGCCAGGCGATCAGCGCGGATGTGCTATCGACTTTACGACTGAAATACTGCACGACAGAAGATTGCATCCTGAGATATTGATTTTGTCAAAAACGTAGGTATTTTATTGTTCATTTTTGGACTCCAAAAACGGTGTTATAGAATGGAAGTCATATTACTGAACCAGTTTTTTTTTGTCTGAATCATTACGTAACTAAAAATGCATCATTTAAAACAATATGTCAATAAGTGGAAGGACATTGCACTTTTTTATGAGCATTTGACAAAAGTAATGAAACAACTACGTTTTCAATGGCGTATGTGGATCTCATCTAGCATGGTATTATTTATATTTTTAATAAATTTGCGTTGCGTTTGACCGCATACTGCCTGATGTTAAGTAGATCTCAGAATTTTTTAATTTGGTCTGAGAAGCAGATATGCCAAGTAAGTTTTGTATTGAAAATCCGATTTTCTAGAAATTTTAGAATTAATCCGTAGCAAAAAAAAATCACAACGATGACAACAATGACCCCTTTTTGCTCCAATATTAGCAAAATTACATCCTTGTTTATCTCAGCTGCAAGTTAGTACGAAGTTAGCCAACTTGGCCCCGGAGCCCCGAAATGGCCCTTCCTCGGGCCAACCTTAGAAGTTAATGGGTGTCAATACGTTAATTTCCCGAAGTTTACAATATTTTGAAATGTTTGCGCGTCCTAGATGGTGTCAATCCACCAACCTGCACTAGGCTATTATGAATATAGCCAAAATGCCAAATGAGATTTGTGTGTCAAATATAATATGATTTTTCTCAAAATTTCAGAATTGATCCATAGTAAAATACTTATCTTGTACTACAAATCCGAAAATGTGTTTGTTTCTTTGTAATTCTTTCACGCAGCAAAATAGCAACGATTAGACTTAATTTTTGGCATAGATATAGCAGATAATTCAGAAAGTGACATAGTCTACTTTTTATCCAGGAAAAATAAGTGTATAAGTGTGTAATAAATGTTCCAGTAGAAGAGCACATAAAAATATCACGCGGCCAAAACCATAGGAGAATGTTAGTTTGTTCATAAATTTGAGTACAACGACCCCTTCCGCCTTAGCAGAACCCTGTATATCACAGCTGCAAGTTAGTACGAAGTTAGCCAACTTAGCCCTGGAGTCCCGTAATGGCCCTTCTCGGGGCCAACCTTATAAGTTAATGGGTTTCGGAACGCGGAGTTTCCGAGGTTTGAGGAGATTTGGAAGGTTTTGAAATATCTGGGTGCGGAATACTTTGCAAGTTCCGTGTGTGAAGATTTTAATAAGTTATGTGGCCTTTTGATTAGATGCTTGAAGAATTGAGATGAAGTTTCAGTAAGCTTTAATGGGATACCTATATTATCTATACTCATATAATCATTATTCATAATAGATAATCGTTACAGGTCAATTTAAATATCAATCCATCGATACTACAATATATAGTTAGCTATTTAATTTATTTAAAAATACTGTGAATAAAAATCAAAACTATTTCATTTCAGACACCTTTATAATTGGGACTCATGTACAAAATACAAACTAAAAAATATTTTTTAATTACATTTAAGTTGAGTAAATGTAACCGGCATCCTATTGAATCTTATTATTTTTTCTGAGTAAAAGCCATCGAAATCAACGTAGAAGTCCAATGCTGGACATAGACTATAGAAGAGGCATATGCCCAGCAGAAGACTGTGAACTGCTTCCAAGCAGTTTTATTGAACTGGTTGGAAGCGGCTTGCATCCAGCGCAATCCTGCGGTCTTAATGATCAGTAAAGTCATCTGGCAACCTCATAAGTAGACGTTCTACGCTGCGCATGCCGGTACGTAGTCTCCGCTTGAAAACTTTTCTCATCGGTCACCAGTCCTCCTTGCCATATAATAATTATCCTTTTCACTGCCATCTCAACTTGCCCCCCAGTGGATTGGCAAGTTGAGTCGGTAACTTTGGTTCTTCTACGGATCTACTCTTCTTCTTCTTATTCGTCCTCTTCATTACTGAAGGTCGTGCCCGTCTTGAAATGCCTTGACGGAATCAGTGACGAGTTGCTTCCACTCCGCCCTATCTTCGGCTTTCTTTAGAGCAGTGGAAACTGGAAGCCCGGTTATCAACTTAATCTGATCAGACCAACGGGTAGGTGAGCGTCCACGTGGTCTTTTGCCATCTACTTTCCCAACTACAACCAGTTTCTCGAAATTATCGAGCTGCCTACGGGCGATGTGACCAAAGTAAGTTAAGACTCGTTGATAACAAATTGTGGAAAGCCTAGCCTTAATCTTTAATTGCTAATTAATTGTCTAAACACCACGGTTATTAATGACTCACATCTTTTTATCAGAATAGATTAATTGAACAAACTAGAGCTATAAACCTTATTGATTTTTTTTTTTTTTTTTTAATAACCTTTACTGTCCCACTCCTGGGCAAAGGTCTCCCCCATTTCCTTCCACGAGTCTCGATCCATCGCAATTTCTTGCCAACCCCTCTCGAATGAGTCAAGATCGTCACGCCAGCGCTTCTTGGGTCTTCCCTGGCTGCGTCGTCCGTCAGGCACCCACTCCGTGACGATCCTGGCCCATCGATCGGGGTGCATCCGCGACACATGTCCCGCCCAGTCCCACTTTAGTTTGGCGGCTTTTCGGCCGACATCAACTACCCCTGTCATAGAGCGCATTGTGCTGTTGCGGACTCTATCAGTTCTTTTGATACCAAGCACGCTGCGTTCCATTGCTCTTTGGCAAACCCCAAGTTTGGACCTTTGTGAATCAGTCAGTGACCAAGTCTGGGCACCATAGGTTAGGACGGGCAAGATGCACATGTCGATTAATTTGCGTTTTAGTGATATAGGCAATGTGCCTTTCATGTACTCCTTCATTGACCAGTAGCTTTTCCAAGCATTTTCGACGCGACGTTCTATTTCCTTGTCTTGGCGGTTCTGGAAGGAAACTATTGATTATACTCTATAAAATTTAACTGTGTAGCTAACAGTTGTATAACACTTTATAACAAAAGAATGTACACAATTTCTTTCGAGTTGACATTACAAGTAGGTATTTGCTCCGTGTTCGATATCGCTCGAACCTAACTCCAAAATAAAACCGACACATTCAATAAACGAAAAGAGAAAATGAAACAAATACAGGACGTTTAAAATGCATCCCGCGTCGCTGTAAAAAGTTTCAACAAACAAGAAACGAAAAAATCGCACACGCCATTCTGTTAGCAACCCCTACAATCCAATATACAAACCACAAACGAATTCCGATCTTAACACAAAGAGTTAAAGCTTAAAATTTCTTTGCTGTTTTGGTCAGACAGCTATTTTGCAGTTAGAATTCAATGTGAATCGATTTTGTGTTTTATTTCTGTGCTTTACAGTTCTTTTTTGAGTGACAATTGCTTATTGAATATTGTAGAGGTTTTTTAGGATACCCTGCAATCCAAACTGTTTCATAAGCTATTATGATAAAACATAATTATCCTGAATATAAACAGCCTGTAGTTGAATATTTTAGTACTGATGTCCATAAAATTAATAGTATATATAACAATTTGTCAGTTGATTCGCAAGTTTATTCCTATACATGAATAGTAGTAATAATATTATATTACTGACTCCAATTTTTTGGATAAGCCGTAAAAAATGTTTGCTTTAGAATTCTAATATTTTGGGTTTAAATTCCAACCTGTACCAATGAATTCTTTGAAAATTATGTTCCTATTTAGTTACGAATTTCCACACTACTGCCTTTTTAGTGAAAAAAAAAACACAAAAAAAACAATATTCCAATAACCGGTCGAAATCAAAAAATAATTTATTGGCATACATAAGGATAATAGGTAAAAAATCTCCACCTCTTAACATACTGTGAAACTTATTTAAGGTGGGAACCTTAAATAAGTTTGAATTTGAAACCTGAATGCTCCTATGGGAATAGGAGCATTCAGCTCGTTCACTACTCTGCAATAACTTAACAAAAATAAGGCAACATTTATGAATTAAAACGATGTCCCAAACCTTAGGCAATCTCTCCCTTATATCCCGAGCTCCTGATTCACGAAGATCCCGCGGCACTTCGGAATTATGCGGCGCTTCCGATACACCGAGGATAACACCAATATTTTACGATGGGAGGACTGAGCTGTTCTTTTTACAATCACGATAATAATATACAACGTACATTGAGGTATAAATAAGCCCGATTACAGAGGCACCATCGTAATTATAATAGCTAGGAGCAAAGTTTTGTTTCTTTTTTACTTTAGGCATTCGATAGAGATACCACTTTTTACGTTGCTATTAAAATTACGCTGACGCCTCTATAATCGGGCTTATTAAGTAAGTTAGTAGAGGACGGGTGGCTAGCAATTTTACTAAAAGTAAGTAAGTTCGTAAGCTGTGGTGGTCAAGAGGTAGTGACACTCGCCTTACAATCGTGAGGTCGTGGGTTCAAATCCTCGGTCCCGTACCAATGAGTTCTTTGGAATTTATGTACGGAATTTCACACCACTGGCTTTTCGGCGACGGAAAACATCGTGAAGCAACCTGCATACGTCCGTAGAAGACATTCGGTGGTGTATGTGAATCCACCAACCCGCAATGGGCCAGCGTGGTGGATATAACCTGATCACCCTTCGTGGGTAGGCCTACGTCCGTCGGTAGACTATTAAAAAAAGGGTGATATATTAAGTAAGTTCGTATAGGCAAGGTGGCCAACCCTGGTGTCAGAGTTTTATGCCTCTGGCATGGCTAAATAATTAAAACAACCGGGGCCTACAATTTAACGTGTCATACGAGTCACGGTAGCGCTCAATTGTAAATGCTACCCGCGGTCATCCTTCCGAAGACTGGTCGATCATCGAAGTTAAGCAACGATCAGTAGTTGCTTAACTTCGATGGTCACTATAGTCACCTCTCAACGAACACCTCTTAACTACGCTATAAGTGCTACAGTCCAAGTCATAGCATAATATGACCAGGTGTTGTACGCTAGCACAGTCATATGTATTGTATAGCTGGAAAATAGTACATTTTTACATCACAATAAAACGAGACATAATAGCAAGACACTGTCATAAAGAAAAACCGCATCAAAATCTGACCATTCGTTAAAAGTAAGTAAGTTCGTATAGGCCGGGTGGCTAGCCCTGGTGTCAGAGTCTTTAGGCAGATTACGAGTTATTAATTCGTTGACGACTTACGATGTAGTGTGTGTTTCTAAATTGGTTTACTTTTTAAGGTTCCGTACCTCAAACCGAAAAAACGGAACCCTTATAGGATCACTTTGTTGTCCGTCTGTTCGTCTTTTCGTCTGTCCGTCTGTCCGTCTGTCCGTCTGTCCGTCTGTGTGTATGTCAAGACTCTTTATCTCGGGAACGCATAAAGATATCGAGTTGAAATTTAAACTGTATACGTATATTTATAGTTTCTTGCAGGTGTGTAAAAGAAAAACTTCTCAGTTATCGTTTAAAAAGTTAGAGCCGTTAATGTCGTAAAAAGCCGCATATTTTGACACTAACATAAATCAAAACCTACAGGGTACTTCCCGTTGACATAGAACTATGAAATTTGACGAGAAGCATTGCCTCAAGAGTACACATATAGGAATAAATCTGAAAACTGTACATTTTTATTTAAATCATATAAAAATAGGGCCTCAAAATTTACAAAATATGTGTTCAAAATTCAAAGTAAGTAAATCGTATCTAGTAAGGTATCATATAAAAGAGCTTCATTAGCACATGCTGAAACAGGATTTTAATTATTTTAACAATGTTTAATTTTCGATGTATGACGAGAAAAGTGAAAAAAAAGAACTTTTTGTCGATGGTTATAGTATAGAGATTTTAACAACTTACCTACTTCCCAATTTTATGAAATTTTCTAGATTTGTGCGGAACCGTCGGTGTGCGAGCCTGCCTCGCACTTGTCCGATACTTTTTTGAGAAAACAAAATGTGAAAAATATTATCTACCTACGAATCTTTGTTTCGATAACAAATAATAGTTTATTTATTTTATGTTGTGATAGAAGTAAGTAGTTAACTTCCTGGAGCGCGAGAGAATGTTTTTAAAAACTAGAAATTAAACAAAGGTGTTGCCGATGCAAAGGCACTATAATTAATGAATAAAATACACTGAGAAATCTTACAGGCTAACTTACTCATCTAGGTGGTCTTATTCGCAGAAGCTTACTCAGCTCTACCGATAAGACCGTTCCCCGGTTCGCTACTGCGAACAGGCCGCTTATCGCTAGTATCAAGTTACGTGGGAGAGAACATATTGCTTAGAGTACTAAAGGTGGTTCTGTTCGGTGAGCGAACATAACTTCTCCCTCCCTAAGCGAAAAATTATCGGAGCGCTCGATTTTAGAGGGATTCCGATAATTTTGAATAAAAGGAGTAATTTTGGTGTACGAAACATAAAAAATAATCAAAACTATACTTAATACTACTAATCCTAATGCTATGACACTGATTGTAGAGTCTTTTTCACTGTTGTCGCCGAAAACTTCACTGTTCTTCAAAGCAAAGGCCATGTATTTAACTTCGTCCAGTGCAATCTCTCGCATGTTGAGTGCATGTGCACTGAATAGCTCTTCGGTCGCGCGCAGTTTAGGTAAGTTGATGATGGGCAGTGGCTTCCCTGGATCTGACTCGGTGTAAAGACGGTGGTGACGGATGGTCGTACCGTTGACAGTGACATCACAGGGCCTGTTCAGCGTGACGATGTGCGTCCCGCAGATCTGCTGCTTTGAAGCTTCTTCGCCGCAGGTCTCTGTGAGGGTTGTTTCCGATCTGGTGTATAGTATCCAGTTGTTTCTATCTATTTTCTGCAGCTTTACGTCCTCGACGTGGATGGGGTGCTGTTTGCAGATGCCAGTGGTGTCCTCGTACCTCATGAGTTTTTCCTCGCAGGAGGGTCCGCTGTATGGGGCGCGGTTGTCATCGTCGCAGAGAAACTCGTCTCCAGCAGCGAGTGAGCGGCACGGCTTCACGATCGGCTGATACTTCAGCCCTTTCGCCAATAGGAATGGGTACTTGGGAAATATGGCAACGGTTAGGTTTTCAGGTTTGAGGAGAATGGGTAATGTGTACATTTTGAAATAGTTATACGTAACATTATCGGTCAGAGGGATTTCCAATATAAAGGTAATTTGGTCTTTTTTGATAAAAGATTTTACATCAATGGTTTCCTCAATCTTAATTAAATTAAATTCGCTGGGTACATATACCAGGTTCCTAGATTCTGCTATCAGTTTCAAATGGTATAGCAGTTCGGTGGAGTTAATTATGGCCTGATGTAGTATGGAGCCCTTGCTTAGAGCTAGAGCGGTTTCGATTTCACTTAATCTAATGAATATAGTCCTAAAACTACTTATGAATAAACTATAAAGTCCTAACGCATAAGATGATATACCTAAATTATTTTCTCGGATAACAGTCTCCTTAAGGGTAGTTTCAACCCTTCTTAGACGGGAATCCATCGTTAGGGAGTTTTGCTGAATTAACTCTGTGGCGTTTACTAGGCTGTCTAGCATTTTAGTGACAATGGTGATTTTCTTTGACAATATAACTTGGTTATGACTCGATTCTGAGGTCAACCGATCATATTTAAGGGCGTCCTCATGGTCTAAGTTGCCTGTTACAATCTTAATAATGGATCCTAATGGGTTAAGTATCCCACGTTTGACTCGTTGAGGAATTAATTGGTGATACTTGTCTATGGTTATGTCGCGCATGTATTCTGCGTGCATAAACATTCCTATGAATTCGTGCGGGAATGTTTTGTTAGGTGAAATTAATTGCTGAAATTCTGCAAATTTTGAAATTACTAAGTTTAAATCGGTCCAAATATTGTCTAACCTAATAGTTTTTAGAATTGTCCAACTATCGGTTTGCATGTGAGCTTGACCTTTCTTTACCGGCAGGAGTCCCGGATTCACTTCAAGATTTTGCAGATGAAGGGCGACTGCTGCTGTTGCTAGCATCGCGCTGCACCACCTGCGGAGGTCGTTTTATGTTTTTAATGGGTGCTTTACTATTTTTCCTCTCGGTTTCTACTTTGACAGGGACAACATTTTTCTCGACAGAGCCTATTACTTTGGCCTTTTTATAGCGGGGTTTTTCTTTACTTTTCCTCTTATTTATGTCCTTTACGAACACTACTTCTGGAAGTTCTACGTCGGCCTCCCCACCTCGTTTCGTCCTAACTTTTTCCTTGTCTGCCTTAAGTTTTTCAGATATGTGTGTGTACAGGTGTTTTGTTCGTTTACTGTGGTCTTTTACTAACTGCTGTGTATAAGATTTTTCAAATTCTAAGTTGAACGGGTTGTCTGTGTCGGTATGCCCGAAGACAACTTCGAAGGGCGTTAAGCCCGTTGCAGTATGTATGGTATGGTTGTAAGCCATGATGGAATAAGTCATGACAGACGCGGCGTCTGTGCATTTCTGTTCGTACTTAGCCAACCTATAAATTTCTATTAAGGTCGAGTGGAACCGTTCTACAAGGCCCATGGAATTGGGGTTGTTGACAGTCCCTATGTGTCTCTGTATTTTGTGTAGGCTAAGGAATTCTTTCAGGAGTTCGTTGTTGAACTCTGTACCGGGGTCTGAACTGATTTTCTTTGGTATCCCGTAAAATGAAAAGTATTTCATGAGGGCTCTTACAACTTCAGGGGTGGATTTGTTTGGGATTTCGAATGCTTGGCCTAGCTTACTAAACGCGTCTATGAGAGTAAGGTAATACTTTCCCTCGATGCTGAAAAGGTCGATGAAAATTTCCTGAAAGGGTGCATCTTGGGTCTGAGTAAGCTGCAATACGGGTTTTATTGGTTTTCGATCGTATTTGGTTTTCTTACATGCATCACAGTTATTTATCACGGCTGAAACGGTTTCTTGCATTTTGTCCCAGTAGTAAGTCCTACGAAGCCTAACTAATGTTTCTTTAATACCACGGTGACAGGTCTTTCCTTCGTGATATTTTATTATTATTGCTTTTTGTTCATTTTCGTCGTCTACGTAAACTACTCGCTTTGTACACTCGACTAGATTTATTGTCCCTTTCCTAAAGATTTCTATCACGGTTGTGCTAAATTGTTTACGGTGCTCTGGATTCTCGAAATAAATAAAGAGTTTTGCTTTCGGCTTAGCGTATTCCTTCAGAAAGTTTTTGACTAATTCGGGGTTGTTAATAGGCAAGAAAACTTCCAAAATTTTGTGTTTCCTTACGGAAATATCTTTGACATGAAGTTCGTTTTTTAGCCATGAGTATACCAGAATTTGGTTGGGTTTGGTATCAATGGCCTCGTGAAGGATTGGTATCCCGGTGGAGTCCATATCTTCAGCAGAGTGCACTGTGTGCGTCCTACTACTGGCTGGCGGGGACGGAATAACCGGTCTCTCTATTTCTAGCTCGGGTAACGATATGGTGGACTCGTCAGAATCAGAGAGGGTCACAATGGACATCGTGTCACTGTCGTCAGATAATTCCATGGTTGTTTGATTTGGTTGTGTTTGCCTACTCGTCTGTGGTTTAGGTTCTTGGTCACCTACGTTCACTACCATTGAGTCATCGTCGGTCAAGGCGTTAACTTTAACTCTGCTTAGGGCGTCAGCGTTAGTGTTTTGTTTCCCCTTTTTATAGATTATTTCGAAGTCAAAGTCCTGGAGGCGTAACCTCCATCGTGTCAATTTACTATTGGGGTCTTTCAGGGAGTTTAACCAAGCTAAGGGTCGATGGTCTGTATAGATGAAGAATTTTCGTCCATACAGGTAGAGGCGAAAATGTTTTGTTGCCCAGATAATAGCGAGCAACTCTCGCTCTATTGTGCTGTAACGAGATTCTGTGTCGCTTAAGGTACGGCTCGCGTACGCAACAGGTTTATCACTGCCTACTTGTCCTTGGGAGAGAACTGCTCCCAAGGCTACGTTCGAAGCATCTGTCGTCAAGATGAAGGGTTTGTCATAGTCGGGGTACTGTAAGAGGGGTGCATGTGTCAAGAGTTCTTTGCATTTATTAAACGCGTCAATGTAATTTTGGTCTACTATAACCTTATTGCGTTTTTTCAAGCACGAAGTCAGCGGTTGTGTTATTTTTGCAAAGTTGGGGATGAAGCGTCTGTAGTAACCTACAAGTCCGAGGAAACTTTTGATTTCCGTCGTAGTCCGCGGGATTGGGAAATTCATCACGGCTTTAATTTTGTCATCATTTGGTTTTAGGCCATCCTTGGTGATGATGTGTCCCAGGTACAGCACTTCCCTACGTAGGAATTCAGACTTCCCTAACTGTACCTTTAAATTGGTTTCTCTAAGTCGGTCGAAAACTAGTCTAAGTTTTTGGATGTGCTCCTCTAGGCTGGACGAGAATATGATTACGTCATCAAGGTACACCATACAGTGTAGTCCATGCAGTCCTCGCAGGATATGATCCATTGTACGCTGGAAGGTCGCGGGGGCTGTTTTCAGCCCAAACGGCATTCTTAAAAATTCGAAATGGCCGTTTTGCGTACTGAAAGCTGTTTTCTGTCTATCTCGCTCTTCTACCTCAACCTGGTGGAACCCACTGGCTAAATCGATTGTACTAAAGTACGTGCTTTTACCTAATTTGTCAAAAAGATCACTGATGTTCGGTAATGGGTATTTGTCGTCTATTGTAATCTCATTCAAGCGCCTAAAGTCAATTACAAGTCGCCATTTTTGTTCCCCGGACGCGTCCCTCTTTTTCGGCACTAAATGCACTGGGGCATTCCAGGGGGAGTGTGACTCCTGGACTATGTTGTCCTGTAGCATTTTATTTACTTGACGGTTTATTTCTTCCGCTTGAGCGGGGGCCTGTCTGTAGGGTTTTACATAAATTGGGTCCTCATTCTTTGTCCTAATCTTATGTTTTACTGCGTTGGAAAAGGTCAGGGGTAATTCGTCACAATGAAAGATGTCTTTGTACTCATTGCAGAGCCTGTAAATTTTTTCATGTTCCTCAGGGTTAGTGTGGTCTAGTTTTAACTTGTCCAAATTTTCAGTCAGTATTCTGTCTGTTTGTGGGTCAGTAGTAGTCACATTAGTCACATTGAGGTCGCATTGGGTAGATTCGTATTTAGTCACCTGTAAAGGTCGTTTTACAGTAAGAGTCACTATTTCCTCTGATGTGTTTTGTATTACGGTGGTTGCGTATCCGTTAATGCAGTTTACTAGGGCACTGGGCATTCGTACACCAGGGCCAAAATTTCGGTAGTCTAATACAGCCTCAACGGAGTGTTGGTCTATTGGTATTCTGACACGTTGTTCTGATCGGGGTTGCAACTCTATTTCATAGTCCAAATTTGTATTGATGATCGGTATCTGAGTTGTTTTTGTTCTAAGCACGGAATGCTTTAAGTCTATTACGGCACCAAGTTGCCTTAGTAAGTCATTTCCTATCAGTCCGTCATATTTTGAGTCAACGTTATACAGGTAAAACTTGTGGCTGTCATCTGTTCGGAATGTTGGCAGAAGTGGAATTTCGACTACTTCGCTATGCCTACTAGATGCATGCGTACTAACTACCTCAAAGGGTTCGTTCCTAACGCTCTCATAGAAAAATTCATATGCTTTCTGAGGTTTCAAAAATGATCTGGTACTACCCGTATCAATCATTAATTTCGCGTCTATTTCAGGGATGTAAATGTGGGGTAGTTTAAGTGTGGGGTCGCAATTTAGCTCTATCACTTCTTGTCCTCTAAAGAGGCCTGTGCTGTAAAATTTTCAGCCTGCTGTTCTTGTGTTGCATCTGTCAGTGGGGTCTCATATGTCAAGTCGTTGTTGTATGCGTCGTATTCGAAGTCGTTTGTAGGGTCGTAATATTCATACTGTCCGTACATGTCGTTTTCGTGGTCATAGGGGTAAGCATCGTCATGGTATTTATTTTGTTCGTCGTCGTGACCGGTTATTTCGTTAAGCTTAAATCCAGCAGGACGGGCGGTCCTCATAGATACGTCGCCGGATTGCAAGTGCGGCGGGTTAACTTGTTGAGGTGGTTGGTAGGGTGGCTTGTAGCCAAATTGAGGTGGCTTATACCCGAATTGGGGTGGCTTGTACCCGAATTGGGGTGGTTTGTATCCGAATTGGGGTGGCCTATAACCTAGCTGAGGGGTCGTCCCTAATTGGGGTCTGAACCCTTGCTGCGGTGTTGATTGCTGGCCTAATTGCGGGCGATAACCGAACTGAGGCGCGGAGCCTAGCTGAGGGCGGTAGCCAAATTGGGGCGCGGAGCCTAGCTGCGGGCGATAACCAAATTGGGGCGCGGAGCCTAGCTGCGGGCGATAGCCAAATTGAGGCTGTGCGAACCCTGGAACCGGTGGCCTATTTAGATTTTGGTTCCCAGGTATTCCGAACTGGAATTGAGGCGCGGGAATCGCGGGTCTCATGGTATTCTGGCTACTGGGCATTGAAAACTGAGATCTTAGTAATTTTGACTTCATATTGTATTGTTCCTGGAAGTTTACCTCTTCAAGTACAATTTTTAGAGCGTCTTCCAGTGAGGTTGGGTTTTTTAACCTAACCAACCGAACCATTTGCTCGGGCAAATTATAAAGGAAGACGTTTAATGCTGTATGATCATAAATGATCTTCTTCGCGACTCTCATTTCTTCTGTGTTGGATTGAAAAACTTTGGATATTAGAATGGCCTTAACATCTTGTATTCTACTGCAGAAGTCTAAGTAAGATTCATGGTGTTTCATTTTAAGTGTTTCTAATTCTATGGCAACGCACTCCTCACTCCGAGGGTCACCAAAATGTTGCACTAGAACTTCTTTTAATTCGTTGTAAGTCGTGAAGTCGCTTCGCTCGCTAATAACGGCGGCGGCCTTCCCAGTTAGTTTGCTCGTAATGCATTGCATAAGAAACTCATTACGTGTGGGCGTGCCCTGTAGTTGTCGGAGGACATATTCACACTTTCTCATGAACAAATTTAATAATTTAGTCTCCCCATTGAAGACAGGGATTAGTCCTAGCATTTCTTTTGGGATTTCCGTTTGTGCAAGAGCGCCAACCCTATGTTCTTGCGCCATTTTAACTAATTATATTTTAACACAACTACACTAAAATAATTCACACTTAATTTAAAGTCTGGGTAGAGTCAATATCGAAACTATTACTTAATATTAATTATTCTTAATTAACACAATTTAATCGATTTGAGGTTAAATTTTCAGACACTATACTATTACTAAATATCCTTAATTAACACAATTCAATCGATTTAAGACCAAATTTTCCAAAACTACAATTAACACAAGCAAATCTGACCGATGACCAAGGTCTAAATTTACAATATTCGAGGAAAAATGGGGTGTGAGGTTAAGGATGGCGAAAAAGGCTTACTCACCAACCGACCTGCATTTTCTGCGCCCGTAGATAACTTATTTGTTTGGTTCGTATGGATAGCCGGAACGGATATCACTGACTTGAGTATTAACACCGTTTACTTAATACTGCACAACGCGGGGGAAATTCACTGAATTTACGAGCGAACTTTTCGCGCTGGCAGCAGCCGACTATCCTACCGGCTGCGCCAGTTAACTTCCTGGAGCGCGAGAGAATGTTTTTAAAAACTAGAAATTAAACAAAGGTGTTGCCGATGCAAAGGCACTATAATTAATGAATAAAATACACTGAGAAATCTTACAGGCTAACTTACTCATCTAGGTGGTCTTATTCGCAGAAGCTTACTCAGCTCTACCGATAAGACCGTTCCCCGGTTCGCTACTGCGAACAGGCCGCTTATCGCTAGTATCAAGTTACGTGGGAGAGAACATATTGCTTAGAGTACTAAAGGTGGTTCTGTTCGGTGAGCGAACATAACTAAGTACAATAATGTTATGATTTTATTTTGAGTACTTTCCACACTAGATTTTATCTCAAAGAGTTATCTTTGTGATAAGCATTTCAAAATTGGTTAGAGCGTCGGGCTAGTGATCCGAAGGGGCAGGTTCAAATCCTGCGTTCGCTTCAGATTTTTGAAATGCTTATCACAAAGATAACTCTTTAAGTACAATAGGTTTAAATGAAATACTGAGTGTATTTCAACCAAAAAAATAAAAAATAAAACTTTAAGTAACTCTTAATTCAATCAACTTTTCGATTTCAATTTATTTTTCAGTAAATTACTGAAATTTACTACAAGTCGTTTCAAAGTATTAATGTTAACAATTCCAGCAAAGCCACAAAGAACAAAAGCGTATTGCCAGGCTCAGGTGACAAGCCAACAAATTCACAATCCGCAAATCACATCAAAACGGGACAAGGCCGATAAGAAAACAACCAGACAACCCTTTCGCCAACCCTTCTCGAAACTTCCAAATAATACCTCCACAAAGAGATACCAGAAAAGTTATGTTCGCAATATTACTCAGATCTTGACGCTGAAAAACAAAAACAATTATAAGTTTTTTTTTTTTTTTTTTTTTTTCAATATAATGACAATACTACATTACTACTACATAGAAAGCAATTGGATCATCCACAGACCCTTGAAGGTCTAAAGATAATCCAAGTGCTCAAGCCCACTGCCAGTTGGCAGCGTGCCCAGCATGCTGGCAGCATTGCCACGCTGAATGGCAATGCTTATACGTTGAGCCAAATAAACACCAGCATTTTGGTCACGCGTCGCGTCCACCAGACGCTCAGAAAGACTTTTGAAAACGAGATGAGCTCCCGGCCCCCACGGACCCAAAGTCTCAACTCCAAATGGCTCAAATATGTAACCACTGCCGAGGTTAGCATATTTGCGCCGCTTGTGCTGCTCAGCCGAATTGGCCGCCGCTCCAGCCCTACTCTGAGTCTCAGGAAGATGTGACGGTGCCAAAGTATCGACGCAAGTTGCGTCCCATACTAAGGGCCGTCCACACTTCCAAGGGACCAGCGTCATGCCGTCAGGCCTTTTGCCATCACCACGCGCCAACCCACTCGGTTCGAGTACGGCTGCGATATTGGCGGTGACAAAAGCCCTGCGTATGACATCGTTAAGGCTGGCGTGGCGTCCAATCCGACCAGCGCTTCTTGAGCAAGAGAGACCGTGGTGACCGAGCTGGTCAACTGCAGTACCACACTGACAGCGATGGGCTTCACAACACCTTGCACCCAAGCGTAAGCTGACAGCTAGACGAAATGCAGTTGGGTCTAAAAGGTTACCAGTATTGAAAGAGGGCAATGCTTGCAACCAAAGACCGGACTCCCATACAGAGACTGCAAGGATACGAGCGCGATCCGCGACGCTAGGACACGTGTCTAGAAGAGATTTCCGTGCTAGTTCGCAGATCGGCCGATCCCACAGTCTCTGCGACGATAAAGTCTTTGGAAGCTCGGTATTTGGGCAAGCGACCCTCCAAGCATTCGTTGCCTCATTCAAATGAGCTACATCTACGCCAGAATGGCCTAAAGAAGGTGCGAGGATTTTTTCAATCAAGTTCTGAGTACTATGAATGGAGGACAAGAAAGCTGGTAAAGCAACACTTGAAATTTGGCGGACCCCTAACCCTCCAAGCCTAACAGGCAAGGAGGCTTGTAGCCACGCCCTTTCACTCATGTCAATATTCAAAACCGATACTAGGGACTGCTTTACAACATCGTCTAAGCTCAAAAGGAGCTCATTGTGTTTCCACAATGGACTACATCGTAAAGCGTACATAAATTTTGGAACAAACAGACAACATCTTATAATGGTAAAAGCCATGTGGGCGTTAATTTTGAGTAGCCTATCAGAGGCACTCAAAAAATTTTGAATTTTTTCTTGAACGAAAGGCGGAAAAGACTCATC
The DNA here is from genome assembly GCA_949316475.1 of Hypomecis punctinalis. Lineage (NCBI taxonomy): Eukaryota > Metazoa > Arthropoda > Insecta > Lepidoptera > Geometridae > Hypomecis > Hypomecis punctinalis. Next base: position 543,317 of record OX438818.1, read on the forward strand.
TAATATCGGCGAACCTAGAAGGCGAAGAGAACACTTGTCTACCGATTTGATGTTTGGTGCCAAATCATTAAATTTGTTAAGTATCAAAGCTTTATCCGGACATGAGTCGCAAACGAAAAGTTCGCATTTCGAAAAATTTAGCTCCAAACCAATTTGACGAAACTCGTCAATAAGAATTTCCAAATCACGTAGGACTGTGCTCGCATCGCCACCCAAAGTCCCGTCATCCAGATACCAAACGTTGAGTTTAGATTGGAGACGTTGAACAATTGGATGAATGGCCAGGCTGAAAATGGCTGGTCCGAGAGGGTCACCTTGTTGACAGCCAACGGAAGATAGCAAAACATCATTTTTGTAAATTAATTTAGTGGGTTTGCCGTAGCATTGCCAAAGAAAATTGAAAAGATCGGGAATTTTGTCTTTGACCTGTGCCAACAAGGCGTCTCGATTAACCGAATTGAAAGCATTTTTGACATCCACCTTAAGCAACACCTCTCCACAATTTTGACCGAGAAAAGTACGAAGCGAATGAACAGCAGCCTCACATCCACCCCGCGAACCAAAGCCAAGCTGTATTGGTTGAAAAAGGCTACTCAAAAGAGCAACCTTTTTTCCACAACCGGCTTTGGCTGCGAGACGACGATATGTGGTGCCAACAGCAATAGGTCTGATGCCACCATCTTTTTTGACAAGTGCGCATAGGTTAGCGCCATACAAGACTTCGATAACGTCATCATTGACCTGCCCAGATAACATGAGATTTGCCAAACCCGTTAATTCTCTCAAGAGAGACTCAGCCACCTCACCAGAGCTAAAAGATAGAAGATCTTTTAGATGTTGAGGCGAGAGACCATCTAGGCCTCCGGCTGAGCCGCTCCGAAAAGAAGAAACGGCCGCTGCAATCTCCTGAGCTGACACTTCAATGACAACGTCATCAGGGTGTGGTGGCTCAGGCAGGTGGAGACATGCTGCCGGCGGATGCTTGTCACGGAGTGACTGGACCGTATCGGGTGTGTGGGGGGCAATAGTGTCGCTGGAGAACAGGACTCGTGCGGCGCCTTTGATATCGCCATCACTAATTTTGCTCTCTACTATTTTAATGGTAACCGAATCGTCTGTTTTTTTAGAATTTGGTTTATTCTGCCTTGTTGGCGGAATAATGCTTTCAAAAATTATAAGTTTTTGTTTTAAGTATTTTGAAATTAGGCATCTTTTGATGTGAGGGTGGGAAAAAAATGTTTTGTGATGGCAGAGTAGGGAGTTTTTATGCTAGATTATTTTTTAGCCGCGGCTTCGCCCGCATGATATTTTGACTTTTGACGCAACATCATTATAATTTATAGCCTATGTGTTATTCTGATATGTAAGCTATATTATTGCAAAGTTTCATCTCAATCCGTTTGGTAGTTTTTGCGTGAAAGTGTAACAAACATCCATCCATCCGTCCATCCATCCTCACAAACTTTCGCGTTTATAATATTAGTAGGAAGTAGGATTATAGCCTATGTATTATTCTGATATATAAGCTATATTATTACAAAGTTTCATCTCAATCCGTTCAGTAGTTTTTACGTGAAAGAGTAACAAACATCCATCCATCCATCCATCCTTACAAACTTTCGCGTTTATAATATTAGTAGGATTGTAATATTAGTAGGATTTTAATCATAAAATAATGTGATATATTTTGTACTTCATTGCAGTAGACTTTTTGCTATATTTGATCAAAGTCAAAGTTCCTTTATTCCGTAGATATTACATTTGCACTTGAAAGTCAAATGACAATGTTTGAAATATCTACAATGACATACATTCGAAACAATTTATTAATTCTATTAATTACCAATTTTAAGTCAATATCAATATGTAAACTAATTTCAACGACAACAGACATCAAATAAGAATAGAAAATAAATAATCATCACAGAGACATCTTCTACTATATAAAAGTTTTCCCTGAGTGACTGACTGACAGACAGCCTACAGCCCAAACCGCTTAAGATATAAACTTGAAATTTGGAATATAGGTACATTGTACGACACAATGGAACATAAAGGAAGAAAATTTTGAAAAATCGATCTGTAACGGGGTAAAACGGTCCCTTTTCGTTTTAATGTAACTTTTTATTCCCGAATGACTTGAAATTTAGTATGCATGATTTATATGCAAAAAAAAAATACGTTTGTTCCTATTTTCCGAATTTTTCTTATCTAAGGGGTCAAATGAGGTCCCAAAGTTTGTGAAAAAAGCGTCAATTACATCCAACCATATCCAACCCAAATGGCAGTCTTTTATAATTTTAAGCTAGTATTAAGATAACGCAGGCCAAACCGGGGACTATTAAATAGAATTATAAGCAAGTACAAAAACAACGTAAGTCAAACCGCGGGCTATTTAAATTTTAAGCAAGTACCTATGTACTAAGACAACGCGGGAGAAGCCGCGGGTTTTAAGCTAGTCATGATATACGATTCTTTATTATTTTAGCAGTACCGTAGTATTTTAGCAGTAACCTGTAACAGACTTTTTTTAAAGGTCCCGAACAGGACGTAGGTTTACCCAGTAAGAGTGATTAGGCCGTATCCACCACACTGGCCCAGTGTGAGTTGGTGGATTCACAAACGTTATCGAATTTCTTCTACAGACGTACGCAGGTTGGCTCACAATGTTTTCCTTCACAGAAAAGCCAGTGGTGTGACATTCCGTACTTAGTTCCAAAGAACTCATTGGTACGGCACCAAGATTCTGAGAAAGATGTTACTACCACTAGACCACCACCGCTTAGCATTTTAGCAGTGGTATAAATATAAAAGTAAAGGTGACTACAATTGGTATATTGTTCAGAGAAAATACGAACCAAGATGATATGTACATCATTTGAAAGCTTGATTTATGGGCTTCTCAAAAATATTTAATTTAGATTTTTTTTATCCCTCCATGTTTTTTAAATGAGAAAAATAAATAATACAGCTTTGTATTTTTTTTAGTTTAGCAATAATAAAGTGCTTCTATCGTTATTTTACTTTCATTCATAGCTGATTCTTCCACATCCATCTCTTATTTTGCTAAAATTAAAAATTATAACCTACCAGTGTAACCAGTTAGTAGGTACAATGCACAGACATATACTTACTCTTATATGTCTGTGGTACAATGTGACAATAAAGCTCTAAAAAACTGTGTCTAAATTATTAAAAATAATATTAAAAATTGGTAAAAATGCTTCTATTTAACAATTTAGAGGTTACTTAATCAGAGTTGCTAGAGATAAACTACCTATTGAGCCAAATATATTTATTTATTCTAATAAATTCAAAATTAATTTTTAAAAAATCGGGGGGCTTTTTTTTGTTTTTAATTTTTGTAATAGACTCAGAAAAATATGAATTTGACATGTCTTTTTTTTTTTGAAGCTGTAAAGTAAGATTTTAGAATAAAGTTTCGATGTTTTTGGGCCGTATGTTTACTAAATTTACTAATATTATGTATAATTATGGAAGTGTGTTTGTGGGTTTGTTATTTATTCACGCAACATTGCTCTGTAGCAAAGGAATGACTTGATTTTTAGCATGGAAATAATTGAAACGTCGGACAGTAACAGCTACTTTTTATCCCGAAAAAAAAGGTTCCTATGAGACAGCACAATATAGCAATATAGCATATAGTAGCCAATAAAATAAACAAAACTAGTAAATCAGCTGTAAAATTATATTTTTCTTGAATCCACACTAATCAAAGTATGTATGATGTCAAAAAATTAGTCAAGAAGACTAAGTGAAAAGCTTTCAAAATATAACTTAGTTTCTATAGAGTACCAAACATAAAGCGGTTTACAGCTAAATCATACACAACTTTTAAGTACAATTAAGCAAAGTCTTAATTCTAACGGCGTATATGAATTTAACGACTCGTAACGGGCGTAGTAACGGCAAACTGTCCATTCTGTATTGTTCGTAACGACGCCAAGTTTGGGCGCTTCCTATGGGAGAACTTCTAACAATAGGTACTTATTACTCGTATTAAGAAATAAATAGTAGAATAATATACTTTTGGAAAGTAGTCATAGTCATATATCTTTATTGCGTATATGGGTAATACAAGATGGTATAGTAATAATAATTAACCGCCATATTCTACCTGTTCGGCATGCAATAACAACGTCAGTGTCAATAATATACCTAATTACTGTACTATTATGAAAATGCCAAAAACGGAACCGCATAACATAATACAATTTATAGCACCAAAAATTAATCTCATAAACAAGATATTTACCTAATAGAACAATTCGTTAATAATTGTTATTTTACAGATATCTGTGATAATTGCAAACAAATACCAATCAAGCCGAGCAAACACATCAAGATAAACAAAATACATAAAATATCTTAGATCTAAATCATTCATTGCATTCACTCATTCGTTCCGAAGTATTTAATTACAACTGGATTATAAAGCGTGCTATGCATGATTATTTTTAATACAGTTAAGACAGTTGTCATCAATTATTGAAATTCAATGTTACAGTCAATATAAATACAGCACTGCTTTGTATTTTATAGTATTATGCAATAATTATCAAATATACTCATCAATATTATAGTAAAAATTAGAAAATGTCAATGTTTCAAATAAAATGTCGGATACAATTCAAAGTTCAAATACGATGTCAGATATTAATTTAAATAAAAATTAAAATGTCAAATTAAATGTCAAGCATAAGACTATTAATAATTAATAAAATTACATTATAATTACAATGTCAAATTCAAAAATTAAAATTTGTCTTCCAAGTATTCTTTCACAGTATAATATGCCTTTACTTGAAGGAAACACTTTAATTTGTGTTTAAATATCTGCGTGCATTTCGTATTAATGATATCTTCTGGCAATTTGTTAAAAATAAGAGGAATCATGCATAATGTTGTATTGCCAAATAATGACGTCTTATGTTTTGGCATCTTAATTTTATGTTTATGACGTTCAGCGTTTAAACTGTCGAAAAGGTTTGGATTATTACGCACAAACATCACACATTCATAAATCTATAGACATGGAAGTGTAAGTAATTTAAGATCTTTAAAGTGTGGCCAGCAGCTGTCTGTCCAGCAGCTGTCTGTTTGACGTAATTTGCAGATCGCTCTAATGCATTTCTTTTGTGCTTTAAATACTTTTTCTTTCCCGCTAGCTATGTAACGCGGTTTTTTTTATTTCGTATAGGTTTGCGCTTGACTATACACTTAATATATTAGGAAATGTTTATATAGGGTTATTTCTAATCAATTAGCATCATTTTAGGGGCTTATTCTGTACATCAAAACTAACAACTTTTGTTCTGCGACTTTTGTCAAAACTAAAAAAAAAATTTGTCGTTCCATAGAAAAATATCATTCACGCGACATAATGTATGGAACAGCTTATTTTTTATAAGTTTTGAGAAAAGTTGTTAGTTTTGATGTACAGAATAAGGCCCTAAAAGGATGCTAATTGATAAGAAATAATATAAATTAATGTATTAATTTAAGAAAATAATAAGAAATGAAATAAATTGATCCTCATGTCTATATAAAATACTATTGTTTAGTTGTTACTCTGATGTTTTGTGATTTTATGAATAGTAAATTCAATTAAATTGTTACATTAACTTAAATACAAGCTTTTGAGATCCTGGATATCATATAGCAGCAGAGTGTCAGCCAAGACAAGTAAAACGAGCCCAAACACGACGGGTCTATCTTGTTTAGTACAGAAGCTCCTATAGCCACCTTCCGACTCCATCATCAGATCAGCTCCAGGGTACTATAATATTATATTGTCACGCAATTTACACATGCGTGCAAAATTTCAGCTTATTTGAAAACCGGGAAGTTGGTCAAGTTTAACTTGCAAGATTCCACCCGAACTTACATACGAGTACTTACATACACTTTAAGTTAAATAAAAGCTTGAAAAAAATTTTAGCCTATACTATGTTGTGTTTCTACACTTGCTATTTAATCTAGTACCTAACTTCCCTAACATGTATTTGCTCTTATAAGCGAATTTTATTTAATTCTATGACATAGATATCCTTTTATTGTGACAAAAATAGAGAGTACAACATACTTAAATTAAACATAATAAATATTAAAACTAAGTAGAATACTTATAATCTATATTTCGGTCACAAATCGGCTCCACCTCAGCATATGCTAGCTGTGAACCAGCGCTGGTCTTCCGGTGGAGCCGGCAGGTGACATCACATTGTTATAAAAAATAAATTATTTACTGAGCTAGTCTACACAACCAGTTTGAAAATAAGCAGAGCTATGAGAAAATAAATATCATAAACCTGAATTGAGGAGACCTGTGCCCAGCAATGGGCTCCACTACTACGATTGCATTAGCTAGCTCGTGACAGGAATGCTATAGAAACTTTTTACCTGTATTCACTGCTGTATAGCACTGCCTTGCGGCTGTATTTTGTACGCGTTCTGGCGTTAGGATTTGCCTTTTCTCCTGCTCACGTCTTTTATTCGTGTTACGAGAGCGAGCGGAAGGAAAAACGAAACGGAACACCAGCATGCATAGAAAATACGGGGGCTGTAGCTGTACAATATCAATCAATCAATCAAAATGTTGTATTGACATAAATAAAGTAAATGAAAATTATTGAAGCCTCTGATTCCCGAACTAGCCAGGGGCTGTACTACGGAAACCAGCGACTTCTCCTATAATAATGTTACGAGATGGGTTCTTGGATAATCAGTTAAAACGCCGATTAATCACTTTGCACTTTATTGCACACAATTACTTCACAAACAAATCACAATATACACGACACAACTGGTTCGCACAAACACTTTACACTGGCACTGATATTCACACAAACTAGTCACTTCACAATCGCACTGGTCCACGAGATGTTTTCGCTTCGACGGTAAACGAAAAACTGATCCCCAAGGGTCGGCCGGCGTATTTATAACCGTTATTTCCTACAGTCTCGAACCTACGAGATAATTCGCAACATTACTCGATCTAATAAACGCTATTGTGTTAACAAGTAAACAACTTGAAAGTTCGAGACTTCCCTATTGTTCTTGCATACGTAAACACCCAAACGAAAAAACTAAACAAAAGGCGGCAGACAAAGACTGATCCCGCTCGAGTTATAAAACCATAAATCACTTAGGTGTAAACAACTCGCCGTCATTACCGCGCAGCTTACCTACTGCGTCACAATAACGACAATAATTATGTCAATTTACCTACCTATATTTTTTAATGTTACTTTATTACTTATCTAGATTGTATTTTATATTATTTACGTTTAATAAAACGTACTTATATAACAATACAATTAGACATTTTAATATTTTTTTTCATATTTTTTCCAAAATTAAGATATCACTTATCACGTTTAGTGGAGACAAGTAAGAATACTACGAATACAATTAGACATTAAGTTATCACGTTTAGTGGAGAGACGTACAGTTTTAGACTAAGTGCAATGGCAGTGGGTAGGACACATAGCATGGAGGACTGAAGACCGATGGGGTCAAAAAATTATTTAGAAGAGGCCACGTAGGTACCCACAACACGGATAACCTCATTAAGACCGCAAGATTGCATTGGATGCAAGCCGTTACCACCTGGTCATACCAATTGGACATCCATAGGGTAGGCTTATATATACCACAAGACGTGCTATGGTTGATGGATGGATGGATTGATGGAAACTGTCAGAGATTTTGAGCCGCCTGCAGGCCTCTAACATGGCTAAGTTTTAGACTAAAAGATCTCTTTATTTTACTCTACATACATATAACTAGTGTCTAAGAATGTATTTTTTTTGTAGAATACCGAGCAAATCCACAGGGAACTATTAGTATACAATAAAGTGTTCAGTTTTGCGGATCGCCTCAAGCAAGGAAAATCCAATTCGACGTGCCTATACTTATCGGGCTTAACTCACAAAGGTTTCTTACTGAAGCAATTTATATTATGTTTCGGAGAAATATTTATGGTAATCGTATTACGAAAAAGGTATAAATAAAATATTTAAAATCAGGTCGATAGGTGTATTGCGTAGGCATGAAGATGTTTTAAGAGATGTATTTTTTTTTTCAAACCTTGGCTTTGTACCTATTACAATAGGCGTGATGCCTCGGTAAAAAAATCATTATTATAAGTAGCCCGTGACTTAGATTTATCAAAAATACTGGAGACGTATTTTTTCTTTTGTCAATAAAACAACAAAGGACAAGTCCACAAAATGTATGGAGGCTGGTATAATAATAATCAAAAATTCTAACCACAACACTCGTAACATTTCGAGAAAGTTCATATTTTTCTGAGTCTATTACAACTGTTAAAAACAAAATAGAGCCCTCCGATTTTTTTTTAAATTAATTTTGAATCTATAAGGATAAATAAATATATTTGGCTCAATAGGTAGTTTATCTCTAGCAACCCTGATTAAGTAACCTCCAAATTGTTAAATAGAATCATTTTTAACAATTAGACACAGGTTTTTAGTGGTTTTGTCACATTGTACCTACTAACTGGTCACACTGGTAGGTTACAATTTTTAAAAGAGATGAATGTGGAAGAATCAGCTACGAATGCAAGTAAAATAACGATAGAAGCACTTAATTATTGCTAAACTAGAAAAAACACAAAGCTGTATTATTATTTTTCATAGAATTTATTTTTCACATTAAAAAAAATGGAGGGATAAAAAAATCTAAATTGAATATTGTTGAGAAGCCCATTAATCAAGCTTTCAAATGATGTATGTATCATCTTGGTTCGATTTTTCTCTTAATAATATACCACTTGTGGACGTCACCTTTAATGGCAAAGATAAACCTTGTCAAATTTTGAGAGTGGGGGTCGTGACGTCACGTCTCTCACGAAAGCATCTAAATTTGTATGACACTCGTAGCTTCACGCGGAACTTTAAAGGGCTAATCTTCATCAATTTTTGTATTGACAAAAGAAACAAATATACCTACCATGCTAATATTTTTTTAATCTGTTTGGCGGACTAATTGTAATATATTTTTCATCACATCTATTAGAAAAGGACTACTTGGTCCTTTTAGTGCGCCCAAAGGTGGTGTTTTCTATAAGGAACTTTATAAGTGCGCCGGAATTATCTTTGCCGCGCACTTTTTGAATTTGGAAGTATCTGTAATGTTAGTGTTCAACGCCAAGAAAATGAATAAAAAAAAGGTAAAAATAAGTTTTCATTTGTTTTATTATTAGATACCATTTAATTTCAATTTAGTTGCTACTCTACGTTTTATTAAATAATAATATTATAATAAAATATTAGGCGCCTTTTATTTTCTCATAGAGGTGATGAAAAGTAGAGTGTACCACTCGGGCGCAAAATATATTTTTGGCTCGGGCGACGTACTTAAAAACGCTACGTTCAGGATTCTACTAAAGAATTCCTCACTTCGCTCTGGATTCAAAAAAGTGCCTTCGCCGTAAAAATATTATTTTACTCCCTTATGATATAATCTACTATTTTTAGTCTTCATGCCTATTAGTAAGTGAGTGCGGTACGGCAAATTTTTATTTTTACTGTTGAACATAGGCTTGTCTAAGAAGAGTTGTGTATTATTTTACCACGCTGGCCATAGGGCTGTATTTTAGAACAGATAACCTGCGCAGGATGTTTTTATATTCGTAGTAAAAATGAATGAAAATTTTCATCCATTGAAGATCAACAACAGCCAAGAACAAGCCGGAAGTCACATAAATACCAACCCTACATAGTCGACGTACCACCTGCTCGTATCAAGCGATTCGCTTCTTCCTTCATAATGCGGACCGCCAGGGATTGGAATGCCCTGCCTCCGTCATTGTTTCCTGACAATTACAATTTGAGTATCTTCAAGAAACAAAATTATTCTAATGTCTGAATCGTGCTTATTGCTGAAATTGTCAATGACAATGATCGAGTTAGCCGTTAAAATTAGTTGCTAAGATTCTAGACAATTAATACATAATTAACATGCTTGATTTACTCGATGCCCCTAGCCTGCCTTGTTTTAAGGCTCGGTTAAAACGCTGGCTTATTGAGCAGACGTATTATGATTTTGACGTTTTTAAATGTGTAAAATAGATTACTTATGCAATATTAGGGCATAATATTTTTTTTTTTTATATTTCTATACTATATGTAAATATTTTATGTACAGTATCGACATTCAATTTGAATTTTTCTGACATTTTTATTTTGTATAATGACAATGATATTATTATAATTATTTAATGCAATTGACATCCTCATGCTGAAATGTTTGTCAATAATTGGTTATTGTTCTAGATAATGATTGAGACTGATTGACATGTAAATGAAATATTTTATGAATAAATTGAATATGAATATGAATATGAATACTTCAAGGTCATTATTGTCGGTCCTGTTAGTATGGTATTACCTAACTGCAATTCAGACAGCAAATTCTTGGTGTTGCCAAGGTATCTTCTAGGTCTACATGCTCCATCTTCGGTTACAACTTCGCTTTCCATCAGGCAAGAAGGTGGCCAAATGTAGTATTCTAAATTTTAAAAAAAGATTCTTGATCTAATAATTTCCACAGAAATATGAAAAACTGGAATTTCTAAACAGAAAACTATAAAAAAGCGTAAGTAATAAAACCGTATATTCAATCGATGTTCGTTTCAAGCCGACGTGTCTTGTGCAAGGCAATTTCAATCATATTGTGATGTTATCAGAGTGCAGAGTCGCATGTGTTGGAGATGATTCAATAAGGCTCGTGGCTGAAGGATGTGATGCTGCTGCCGTTATGCAAAGTTACGGTGAAAAACAGCACTTGAAATGCTGATTTTCTTTCATATATTCTTTACATTTGTTTTATTTCTAAAAGCAAGAATAAGCAGTATTGATTGGCCCATGGTGTTTTAAAATTTCGAATAATAACTGACCAAGTACGATTCAGACGCGCACGAAGGGTTCCGTACCGCTTTTAATATATTTTATTTTAACTATTTATTTTTGAAGGGAATGTAGGGACAACTTAATATTCTATAAATATTTGAAGCATCTTCCTGTTGCCGAAATTAATATCGAGCAAAAAAATCACGTTTTTTGTATGGGAACCCACTAAATTTTTATTTTATTTTAATTTATTTTTGAAGAGAATATTTAGTTTAATATTATGAAAGTACTAGTTTTTACCCGCGGCTTCGCCCGCATACGCAATATATCATTATAATTTATAGCCTATGTGTTATTCTGATATATAAGCTATATTATTGCAAAGTTTCATCTCAATCCGTTCAATTGTTTTTACGTGAAAGAGTAACAAACATCTATACATCAGTAAGATACTTCTCTTACTTCGTTTGCTAAGTCAAATTACTGATCTGAAATTGAAGAAAATATATGATAGCTGCGGAAGGCTATTTTATTTTCCACTTCTTTTATTGCCAACAGATCTAGTTCCTCTATACATCACGCCCATTACCATCCGAATGGCTCCCAGAACGTTCGTATTTCATTCTCTCGCCATCGACGCACATTGATGCTTCTGTTCTATTCATTTGCTGGATTTATGAGATCGGCGCGCAATGTATGTTGTGTAAATTGTTTGCTTAGTGAAAAGTGTTTTTTTTTAGTAGATTGGCTTGGATGAAAGTTCTATAATTATATATATATATATAGAGACTACGTACCAGCTATCATAGCATAAATTATTCAACCACAAGGCAAACACAGGTATAACCGCAAAATTTTGTCGGATGCGAACCGCTTGCATCTGATCTTATTGAAGGAGATTTTTCGAGTAGGCCTATGTGGACGGTTGATATAATGATGAAGGTTTAATTCTACAGTGCTGGTTTTTCAACTGTCCACTGCCGAACATAGTCCCAATATGAACAAATCCACGAATAGGCCCAGGCCCTAGCCTCTCTTTAAGATTTTCAATAGGACCAATCGTAATCAACTTAAATTCAGCGCGAAATAAATTCAATGGCGTAATGTAAATCTAATAATATCTTAAACAATAATAATAATAATAACCCTAATAATCTTAATTTATATAATATCTTATCTTAATTAAAATCTTATCGCAAACCTATTCGAAATAAAAAAAAATAAAAAAATAAATCTTAAAACTAGTTTTAACCCGCGGCTTCGCACGCATGATACTTTGATTTTTGACGCAATATCATTATAATTTACAGCTTATCTGTTATTCTGATATATAACCTATATTGTTGCAAAGTTTCATCTCAATCCGTTCAGTAGTTTTTGCGTGAATGAGTAACAAACATCCATCCATTGATCCATCCATCCATCCACCCATCCATCCTCACAAACTTTCGCGTTTATAATATTGGTAGGAAGGGTAGGATAATATTTGGTAGTAAATAGGTTAAATATTTTTTATTGTCTTCTGAGGGTTATTAACACATCTGTAGGACGTTCTTTATCGGACATAGGCCTACCGTATAGATTCTTAATAACACCGGTTGGAAGCAACTCATATGCTACATGTGTACCATCCGCAGTAAGACGTCCACTGCTGGACATAGGCCTCTCCTATAGAATTCCAATATACCCGATTGGAGCGGCCTGCATCTAACACTTTTCTGCGGTTTTAATTATATATTCGGTCCAGCTAGTTGGTGGACATCCTACGCTGCGCTTGCTAGTAAATAACACGTGCCAGTCTCCGGTAAAAAAAAACATAGCCTTTTAAAATTAATCTTCTAACATAGGTACCTTCAATAGGATTGTAGGATCAGTCCCCAAATTATAAATCTCATAAAAAAAATCTTTTCATTCCGTATTTAAAACGTAATTAGGGACCGCCATTGTGCACAGGGACCGCGTAAGGGAGGGGTATGTAACCAGGCGGGGGCGGGGGGTTGTTAAAATGTTGTGTGTTGCGACTAACGTTAATTAAATCCTTTGTTTATGAATGTTGGTATTAATTACGTTTGTGAAAATAAGGGTTATTTAACTATATTTCAGAAGAGAGGTTTGGTCGTTATAGATAACGTCTTTGATTTAAAGTTATAGGCTGACTCTACACTAGAGATACAATGTGTAGATAATTATTTGATACAATAGACAAATTGAGACATTTGAGTCCGTGGGGGCTGGAAGATCATCTTGTTTTCAAAAGTCTTTCTGAGCGTCTGGTGGAAGCGACGCGTGACCAAAATGCTGGGGTTTATTTGGCTCAACGCATAAGCATTGCCACACAGCGTGGGTCTCGTTTTTACCCTTTGGGTACGGAACCCTAAACATAAACTACACAACATTTCTGTGCTTCGTCCCAAATATAAATAATAAGTGCTCCAATTGTATTTTTTCTCAGTTTTCATTCAAAAATATTATTCCAAATGTACGTTCTGAATGCATTTTATATGGAAAGCGTGGATTTACGAAAATGGAACACATTGTTAACCGCGGGCAGGAAGATTTCGGAGCCGCCATGTTTATTGTGAATTAAATTTTAACTCGAAATGGAATGAAAAGTTTTATTCTGTTATATACATTTAAAGAGATTATATCTCTAATTGACCATTATGTATTTTACAGTATCATTATATTGTTAAGACCACAGGAACGCGCTGGATGCAGGCCGCTTCCAAATGGGCTTCTTGGAAATCCATAGGACAGGCTTATGTCGTCAGTGTGCGTCCTACGGCTGATAATGATGATCATTATAGTCAATATTATAACTTATTTTTATTAAAATTTGCAAAAATCAACTGTAGTTATTGTAAAAGTAGTATTTATATTTTTTCTATTGTACTGTACTGTACCAGCCTTTTTAATAGTCCACTGCAGGACGTAGGCCTACCCACGAAGGGTAAATGTTTTTCCTATTACGGGTCTGTTATAATTTTTTTAGTAAGTACCTACACGTGTGCATGACGTTATGTTATAGGAAATACCGAAAAAAGCAAAAATGCCGTTAAGGTATGTATTACGGCATTATCGTCATGTTTTTAAGACTTGAAGTTTTAAAGATTACTTTGAGAAAATAATAAATATTTATTTTATTCAATTTTCGTCAACAATTTTGACTGCTAGCTGCATTGACTAAAAGAGCATTTTAAGTTTTATTTTTTGGTATTTTAACAAACAAACAAACAATACCTTTATTGTACACCATATAACAGATACATTAATGTAGATTTTTACATTAATGTAGATTGTAAATGGCGACCTTACCGCCTTTGGCGATTTCTACCAGGCAACCTTTGGATGGACTGGAGAAAAATTAAATAATAGGAATACGGTCGGCAGTGTATACATACTGTGACAAATATTATACCTATATATACCTTATAAATATACTAATAACGTGTAAAATACATATACATATTAAATACATACATATATATAAATACATAATTTATACCAATTATAACTAGCACAAGGAGAGATAATGTTGATAAACTAGATTTTTTAAATATAGGGAGGGATTTGGCCTGTCTGATAGCAACAGGCAGTTTGTTCCACAGCAGGACAGCTGGCAAAGTAAAGGATTTAGGAAGGAATTAAAGGTTTGAAAGAGACTTGTAGTTAGAAAGTGGCATCAATTTTTTATTGTCACCGTTTTTCGCGCGTATCTCAAAATGTGGTTTTGGTACTTATCGGCACTCTAGTTAAAGGACGGCAGAATAAAACAATTTACAAGTATCAACACTTTACAGAGGGATTAGTATGCGTTAATACATATACGAAAACTATTACAGTTTGAGTGGCTCTATACAATTTTGTATACTGCCCGAAAACAAAATAGAACTAACACAGACTAGACAGAAGGTTGTCTGGCAGAAATTGCTTTTATCGAAAATATAATTTGAGCCTCGCCTCTGATTTTTTTATTCTGTTACTTGTTTCTTTTTGTGTTGTGTATTGTTGTATTGTATTGTGTAGGTATGTACGGAACTACACTAAACGACGATACAAAACGATAAAAGTTTTCGTTTACTATGCGAACTCACACTAAAACCTTCTAATTCAGTTCCGTTACAAATATAACTGCTAAAGTTGGCAGCGAAATACAACAATTCTAATTAAATGAACTAGACCGAATACTTCCAAAACTGTGTAACAATTAGGTCAGAGCCGTCACGTCAAAGGGAGAAGAGAGTTAGTTGCAGGCAAGTTAGGAAAACCTTTGTTAAACAAAGCTCTCGAAGCACAAAGAAGTGTAGTGAGTTCATTTCATTTATTTATATGCTTCATACGGTACAAGACAAAAGCCGTGGTGGTGGTAATGACATCCGCCCAAAACGAAGGAAAACATCGTGTGGCAACCTGCATACGTTTGTAGAAGAAATTCGATGGCGTATGTGAATCTACCATCTCACATTGGGACTGCGTGGTGGATATAGTCCAATCTCTCTTCGTGAATAGGCCGACGTCCGGCAGTGGATTATTAAATAAGACTGGTAAGTGGTACAGTACGGTACAAGATGTCAGTAAAATGAGTTCGATTGGCAGTTGCCCTTGCTACACTAGGCCAAAGAAGATATAATAATACTACGTGTAGAACGGCCACTCGTTACCCCCCACCCGTTTGAGTCTTCCTCACTTCCACCCCGCGTCAGGACACGATTTACTACTCTGCGCGCGGGCTGCACAGGCCGCTGCAAATACCCGTGTAGCGTTCGTGCGTATGTGTAGTGTCTGTGAATAAATATAGTGTTATGTGCGTAAGACAGCAGATTTTGTATGAAAAAACGCGGAGTGTCCGGGCTGTGACTAGGTGTTAATTCGTATCGTAACGTTAATTAGATTATTCTTTTTCGAAAATAATGATAGTAGAAACTAATTTGAACCCACGTTTGTTTAATATAAAGCGTGTAAGATGGGTTTTGAAGTAGAATAGAAGAATACAATATTTGTTGAGAGCTCGGTTCTTGAAGTTGTTGACTCATACGTCTACCTAGGATAAGTAGTCCAGCTAAGTAAGTCCAACTTTAAGAAAGGGGTCGATCGCCGAATCCGACTCGGCTGGGCAGCGTTCGGAAAATTGCGTGACATCTTTTCATCCGATATACCTCAGTGCCTCAAGACAAGTGTTTTCGATGGTTGTGTGTTGCCAGTGATGACATATGGAACTGAAACGTGGTCTTTTAATGTGCGCCTCATGAATAAGCTCAAGATAGCACAACGTGCTATGGAAAAGGCTATGCTCGGTGTCTCTCTGCAGGATCGAATCAGAAATGAGGAGATCCGCAGACGAACCAAAGTTACCGACATAGCTCAGCGGATTAGCAAATTAAAGTGGCAATGGGCAGGACACATTGTGCGAAGAACGGATGGCCGATGGGGCCGGAAAGTTCTCGAATGGAGACCACGGACCAGCAAGCGCAGCGTAGGACGTCCACCGACTAGGTGGACTGACGACATAATAAAAATCGCAGGAACGCGCTGGATGCAGGCCGCTTCCAACCGGCCTTATTGGAAATCGATGGGGGAGGCCTATGTCCAGCAGTGGACATCCTACGGCTGATAGATAGATAGATAGAAGAATACATTTTTCCTTATGTACACAGTACTAATTTTTAGCATTAATTTCTGGATAAAGTTTGAAATCGTATCATTAACTTATACAGTACCTACTGTTTTCCACTTTGTAGATAGAAGAACTTTGAGTGGTTTCGAGAAAGCGAGTGAAACATACCTGCAAGTGAAAGGTGTCACCAGCTCTGTATACATCCGATATTGCTGCCTTTTGTCCGGCTTGTGTTCAATTATTCCATTTAGCTCGCTTTTGATACTGTACTGTAGCCTTTGTTTTAGGGGTTTATTTGATACCTATGCAGCAGCTATGCTTTGTGTTTGCCTATTTGAATGCACTTATACTAGGTCACCAATGTTAATCTAGGTTAAATTCAACACTACTCCTAGGAATTAGGTACTAAAAATATTGATCCAGGTAAATTCTGAAGAAGGTAATTCTGCTAGGAATTACTAACATTTTTGCAACACTAGTGTCCATCAACACCGTTAATATTTAAACTCTTAATTGTATTTTTTTACATGGTTAATTAATGTATTGAATAGGGCCCTTAAACTTAATTGCCTACTAACAAGATAGCAGAAATACACTAAATATTTATTCAAATCAAAAGTTTGAAGATGAATTTCCGCAAAATAACGCCTGATTTAATCAACAAGAACATTTTCGGTAAATTTTCGATAAAATGCACGTTTCGGTAGAAACCTTTTTTCCCCCTTAAATTGTAACAAAATGTTATAATCTATGTTTTGAATAAATATTTAGTGTTATTTCCGCTATCTTGTTGTACCTTGATTCTTGCGAGCGAGCTCGAAGAGTCAACACGTCCTGAAGATGCCTCGTTGAGAGGTGAAACACGTGTTGAACAGAGTGTAGTGCAGTGAGAATAAGGGTGTTATTTATTAGTGAAGTGTTTTAAATATTTTGTCATATTATTTTTAAAAGATTTTTATAATATTTATTTGTTGTTAACGAATTATTAATATAGTATTAAAAAAAAAACAAAAACAAAAAAAAAAAAAAAGAGTGTACTGAAAATAAGTGATATTTATTATTATTTTATCTATTTTGTAAAATTAAGTTTTTGAATGTATAATTATTGTAACATCAGTAATTGTTTGTAATTTTTTATGTCCTTAATGCACTTAATGCCCTTAAACTTATTTGCCTACAACAAGATAGCGAAAATAACACTAAATATTTATTCAAAACATAGATTTGAAGATGAATTTCCGCAAAGTAACGCCTGATTTAATCAACTAACAAAATGTTATGTTTTTGGAGTATTGCGCTTGAATAAGAAATTTTGCGCGCTCATACGTCTTTTTTTTTTTTCGGAAAAGTGTTCAGTTTATGTATACTTTTCAGCCTGTTATTGCGTAAAAATTAGACTTTTTAGAGGCTTATAACTTTAAGGTCATATTTAAAAACCTGTAAAATGTGTGTCGTATAATCCTAGCAATTAGCGATCTTGATAATGCAACAGATAGCTGGGGCTACCCCATTCCAAATTCAGCCATCCAATCTGGTTCTGAAAGAGCAGAACTAATAGCAGCTTCTGAGAGACCCGTTCTCCGCCCAAGTGGTAATGATGGTGCCATGTCGGGTCTCCTCAGTGCTGCAATGCAGAGCTTGTTCCGATTCATGCCTAAAACACCACCTCCACAGACAACAGCGACCTCGAGGAAGGCTTCACCACCTCAGGCAACCCGCACGAGAGCCGACATGGGACAGGTCGATTCGCCCCGTTATATCTTGGCTTCGGCGCCACGAGACCACGCTAGAAATGCCCTGATCGAATACCTAGCCTTATTGAGAGCGACGAAAAATGTCAATCTTAAGAACTGCGACAACATTCTGGAGTTCTTTAGGCTGGGTGGTCCAGTAAGTGAGAGTCTACTAAAATTAAGACTCGAGGAGGCAGAAGCAGCCATATACAATAACGTCACTTCTCAAGTCATCAGAGGGAACATGAAAGGACAGCATATGGCAGCTTACAGCGCAGAAAGTGGTTTTGTGGAGTTGAGTGAGGGAGAGACAAAGCGAATAGGAAGACCGAAATACGCGATACCATCAAACGACCCAATTGTAGTCACCGCCAAGTGCACAAAGATAATGCTAGACGATAGAATCCTCGAGATGGCCAAAACCATCGAACGGAGCTCGGACGTCGAGAAAAGCTGGCAAAACTGGGCGGTACCAAAGATACAATGGGTCAACGGGGTACCAGGATGTGGCAAGACAACATGGGTGATTAGACACTTTGATGTGGACAGGGACGCTATCATCACAACAACAACAGAAGCAGCAAAAGACCTGAGAGAGAAGCTATCGCACCGAATAGGAGATCTAGCAAAATCAAGAGTGCGAACCATGGCTTCATCCCTCGTAAATGGTTTTGGAAAAGAGAGCTTCAGCCGCCTTCTGGTGGATGAAGCTCTAATGAACCATTTCGGAGCTATAATAATGGCTGCACGACTGTCTGGTGCTAGCGAACTTGTCCTCATTGGGGACGTCAATCAGCTGCCTTATATCGACAGAGAAAATCTCTTCGAGATGAGGTACCATCGCCCTACCCTGGTTGCAAACATCACCCAGGAGTTGCTCTGCACACATAGAAACCCAATGGATGTCGCGTATGCGTTGAGGGAAATATACTCAGGTATATATTCCTCAGTTCCCCGTATTAGGTCTCTTGAGCAAAAAAGGTTCAAGGGGGCTCAAATATCCAAAACCCTCCCCAACACCCTTTTCTTAGTGCATACGCAGGAAGAAAAGGAGACCCTAATAAGCCAGGGTTATGGAGGTGGCTCAGGATCGCGCACCCTTACCATCCACGAAGCTCAGGGACTGACGTACGAGTCGGTAATCGCCATTAAAACTAAGCCTAGAATAAAGCTACACGAAAGCGTCTCACACGCTGTCGTTGCATTGTCTCGGCACACTGGAACTTTCATCTACTACGCTGACGACATCGAAGGTGATGCCATCAGTCGATTCGTGCGGCGTGCATCGTCTGCGTCTTTGAGGGCTATCAAGGACTATAACCTGCAGATGGCCATCAGAGACCGGAACGCGGCGGTGATGGAGGCTCTGGGCCGGGAGGAGGCAAAAGAGTTGTAATAGAAGGACATGGGAGCGATCACAAGCGGAGTAGATACCACCGAGTAACACACGGAAACGTAGCCTTGGACTCTGCTGGTGATCGCTTTCACAAAATAAATCAGAATAAGTGTGCATTAAATAGAAATTAGCATTGCGTGCATGCCTTGAGCATTCATGCTCGCCATCGAAGGCTCCTTCTTGCGGCGGCGTCGTGTGTCGGGTCGTTCTCTTCCCTTGAATGTGGTCGAGGAGAGTAATGGCTGATACATGCGTCATACTCGTGATCGGGTGCTGCATGCGGGTCGCCGGTTTGCTCGTGGCATTCGCGCGGTGCAGTGAAGCCACTGGCTTAGACTAAGATTTAATCTAACCCCTCTCTATTGTACAGTCGCATTCTTTCAATTGGAACTAACTTAACAAAAGGCACAGACCCTGGAGTCTGTGGGCCATTAATTTAAATTAAAAAAAAAAAAAAAAAAATCCTAGCAATTTAAGTGCTGATTAGATGAAAAAAAAAACCGGACAAGTGCAAATCAGACTCGCACACCGAGAGTTCCGTACAATCTTGAAAATTGCACAAAATTGGGAACTAACCGTCTAACCACAAAAGTTTTACACACGCTTTA
The DNA here is from genome assembly GCA_949316475.1 of Hypomecis punctinalis. Taxonomy (NCBI): domain Eukaryota; kingdom Metazoa; phylum Arthropoda; class Insecta; order Lepidoptera; family Geometridae; genus Hypomecis; species Hypomecis punctinalis. The sequence continues at coordinate 563,566 of OX438818.1, forward strand.
AGCAATGTTTAGCAGTACAAATTGTGCCGTTAAATAGTGCTTAAGGCGTGTTTAAATCTTTTGTGGTAAGGCGGTAAGTTGTTAAAACCTCAAAGAGTAACTAGAAAATCATTAATTCACTTTGAAATTAGAGCCCATTTTTTTTAATTGAGGCCCTATTTTTTGATTAAATTTAAAATGTACAGATTTATATTCATGTTTCAGAATCATCTCATACATTGTACTCTCTCAGTTCGTAATTTGTTTCGAATATACACAGTTTGCATTTTTAACTGATTGAACTTTTACGATCCGAGAGGTTTGATTGGGAATGCAAGTTTTGCAGGTATTTAATACTTGTGAATATACTGAGAATTAGTAGTTAGTTCTACCGTGCGGCGAAAATGTACACCTGCACTTGCTATTTCGTTTAAGCGGCGCGGCGCAGGGCGTTTGCGCGAATGTACGTGTGTGATATTGTATTTTATCACATTAATGATAGTATTTTTAAATTGATAATCAAAGAAATTCGTGATAAATTATTCCTTAACCATTCCAAAATATTCAAAAACGCACAACGTTAATGTTTAAGTTTTCATTTCTGCCGGCATTCCCGGACTGCATCTCGTTTTTTTTTGGTCAATTTTTTTACGAACATATGCAAATCTTTGTTATTTTCTTTAAAAAAAAACAAAGGCTATTTATGTGTAAATACATAAATAGTTTCTTAGTCGTTGATATTGCACTAATTTAAATAACAATAAAACTTTAGTTCAGACAAGAATGAAATATTCAAAACAATGCAAGCTGTTCTATAATTTCCACAATTTTAATTACAACTTAAATTGACATTGAAATATCACACTATTAAGTACATTTATACTCTACTGTAGAATTTATACTCTACAGTTCTTGTAACGCATTGTATTGTTCCAATAGAGGAATTTTAGTGGAATGCTCCAGGGTACTCTCTCAGTTCGCAATTTGTTTCGAATATACGTTTGAATTTTTAACTGATTGAACTTTTACGATGCGAGAGCTTTGATTGGGAATGCAGATGGATACTTTTAACGTACTGAAATGATTTATCAAAACCGGCTTAGTGGATTACGGAGAAACAAAATATACACCATAACTATTTTGAACTTTTACATTTGAATCGTAATTACTTGAAATAAACGTTTGTTTTAGTAAAATAGCTGTACTCTGTTCTTGCAGGATTTTTTTATCGTCTACTGTTGAACGTAGGCCTTCCCGAATGGTGCTTAGGCCAGTGCGGATACGCCATCAAACTTCTACAAACGTATGTAAGTTGGCTCATGATGTTTTCCTTTTTTTGACTACCTCAGTGACCCAGTGCTTAGAGATCCTGACTCCTGGGCAAAAGAGGGGTGGCTTTGATTCTCACCCAGGGCAAGGGCTTGAGAGGCGAGCGATCTCACACTTTAGCCATTATAGCCTATACTTAGGAAACTACAGATTTTTCGTCACATAAATCATGATTAAATCCATTGTTTTGTTCCAGGTAAAAACAAACGCAAACACTAACAACCGATCTTCAAAACCCACAAATTTCGCAAGAGGTAAATAAAACACTAGTTCTTATAAACAAGCACAAGTTCCCCCGCCCTAAGTTGTGATCTCCACGGCGTGTGGAAACCACAAATTACGGCGGTTCAGTCGCGCGGGAGATTTACGCTCCCTGACTAATGTTGCTGAAATGAAGTGCTACTTGCGGTTCTCGAACTTGATTCGCAAATTTTTTTTTACTGTCTCTGTGGCCCATTTGTTTGTGACCCTAACTACTGTGCCATGGAGGTGTGGGTTCGATTCCCATCCAGTAGAGCAAGATTTTTTGTGATGATCTTAGGCGTTTCCTCATGATCTAAATATTACTATCTATAACAGTATGTATTTAAAAATATGTGTAGGTATGGAAAATATATAAGTCTTTGACAGCCATATCAAAGGCTTTGATTGGTTTGGGGTTGGAGGCGGTATCTGGGATGTCCCCTGATATATAGGTATAATTTTTTTCGTTGAAGACATTATTGGGCTCATTGTGCTCCTTCTTACAAAATAGAAAACAATGACATAAGGAAGAGGAGGCCTATATCCAACAATGGGTGGATATAGGATATTAAGGCGATACGGATATTCCATAACCTTTTTTTTGTCGCCATGCCCTTTCTTAGATGAGACAAAATAAGGAAGAATGGCACAAGGGGAGGCGGACAATATCTGGCAGTGGGTTAATAAAGACTGATGATGATATTTTTAAAGACTCGTTGACGATTGACTATATCTCGCCTGTGTCAAGTAGATATATATATATATATGTAGTCCAGGATGTAGAAAAGTAAGTACCTGTTGTAACACGAATTAAAAGAGAAACTAGATTTTTTTACAAAGACTGGTGAATATTACATTTATTTTCTTGGGAGTCCTCAGAAAATGAACAATACACGAAAATTGACGGGTATTTTCCCTCGCCGGTTTGGCGACAGAATAATTATGTCTTCGAGGAATTTACAGTAGAATACGTTCTCCTATTCATCAAATTAATTGGAATTCCACTGCTGGGCATAGGCCAATAAGTGGATGTCCTACGCCGCGCGCTTGTACGAGGTCTCCACTCGATAACTTTTCAACTCCATTGGTCGTTAGTCCTCCTTGCCCACTGCAATTTCAAGTTTTTATTTTGTTTAAGTCTTTTATATTATACGTTTGTGCCAAAAAGATTAAGTTCTAGAACCCGTAGTAACCCTCCTGTGTGTGCTAGCCTGAAGGCAATATTTCAAGTCGTTTAACTGCCGGGCGCAGTAAACAGAGCTCCGATATTGCAATCGATTAGCGCTGCACTTTCTGTATTGTTCTCTGACCTATTTTTGTAGATTTACAGCGTTTGTTTAAAATAAATGTAATGGCGAACAAATATAATACTTTAAAGATTATTTTCAAATTTTATTTAGTCACATATATTTGCGTGACATTTGGAAGAATAAGGTCAATTACATTCTTATCTTCAGTAAAAAAAAATACTAAAATCAATGCACCTTAAAAAAAGAAATCTAAATACCTAATTCAATTCATTTAAAGGTTAGTATTCCAGAATTTTAACGTTTAACTTATAGAAACTTCTTCATTTGTATAGTGCTAAAAAAATTAACAAGAAGTTTAAAAAAAACAGCAAAGATAAACCCCTATTTATGAAAGTACAAGTTATTCGTAGAGTCCAAGTAAAAGTCAATCTTTTTATTGCAGTTTGCATGTTACATTAGTGGTAAAAAATAATAATGGCTCAATACAAACTTGCCTAATCAAGGCGTGCAACGTTACTGGCCGTAGTGGCAGTTCTATTTATTATTATCAAATAAAATCAAATTAATATCACAAAAAGTCTAAGTACACAATTAACGTGCTTCATTTTTAACCACGACTTATAGGTACGCTATAAAAAATCTCCGTTTATCTAGAGATGTTATACGAGTACATTTACAACTGAATACTTTTCTGTAACATAAAGGTCAATGTTTTGTAACAGGAAACTCCTTAAAAACTGACCTTTTTCCTTCGTCTGAAAATATTTTTCCGCTACATGTGTGTGTGTAATTTATGTTGTCTTAATAAATACGAAAACACCGACCTGAGAAAAATATCTTACAAAAGATCAAATAGACACAGATACACAACTCTAGACTCAACTCAACTCTCTCTCAACTCTCAAGTCTACTCTATTTTATGTCACTTGTTTTTTTTTCCTTTCAGTGTATTTTTTCTGAATTGTATTTTAGTTTTAACAATAAAGTGTATATCTATCTATCTATCTAGACCGATTGAAATTAAATGTAAGCTTCTTCTTCCTGGATATAAATCTCGACTGTTGATGTTAACTTATCTTAGGTCGCTTCTTCCTTCATAATACGGACCGCCAGGGATTGGAATGCCCTGCCTCCGTCATTGTTTCCTGACAAGTACAATTAGGATATCTTCAAGTCAAGAGTGAATGGGTATATTCTAGGCCTACATACTCCATCTTCCGCTATAACTTCGATTTCTATCAGGCGAATTAGTTTTTTATAATTATATAATACTGTACTGTACTGTATCAGCCTTTGAATAGTCCACTGCGGGACGTAGGCCTACCCACGAAGGGTGATTGGGTCATATCCACCACGCTGGCCCAGTGCGAGTTGGCGGATTCACATACGCCATCAAATTTCTTCTACGGACATATGCAGGTTGCCTCACGATGTTTTCCTTCACCGAAAAGCCAGTGGTGTGAAATTTCGTACAAAAATTCCAAAGAACTCATTGGTACGGGACCGGGATTTGAACCCACGACCTCACGATTGTAAGGCGGGTGTCACTACCTCTAGGCCACCACTGTTTTTATATAATATAATAATATTATTAATTAATAGTGCCCAAATGTAGCCCTATTCTACATAAAAAACGGTTCTTAGCTATGTATATCTATACGGTCATATAATTATCGTTCAGTTGTATAAATTAAATTAACTTTAGTATTAATTTTGTTATTTAATTTGACTTTCTCAAATATTTGTTGTCAATAAGGTTGTTGTGAAGTTTTTGTGAATAAATTATTTTGTGATTGTATGTTGTATTGGTACCTTGTACTGAGCCAAAAAGGGGTGATTAAGACCATCACTATGAACAACTTTTACTATGGGGCTATCCCAGATTTCCAGACAAAATTCTGCTGTTCCGTACAGAGAAACATTCTGAATGCAAACTGCTTCGAACTTTTTGAGAATCCACAGGGGAGATTAACTTGGCTAAAGATATTCTCTAGGGGGACAGCTGCTTAATTTAACTTACCTACTCTAGGAAAAAATAAAGTATTGTCTTTCAAGTTGAGCATATAAGTTTTTTTAGATTAAGGTGATGGACATTTTAATGACGATGTCCAGCAGTGGACGTCCTACGACTGATATTGATGGTAAAAAACATATCATAACTAGTTCACCATATTTTTTTTTTATTGAATCATATTGTTATCCTTCTGTCTTTCCCTCATCCGTGTCCCGGTCCTTTGTTCCGCAGTTCTTCAGTCCAGGTTGTTTGCTCGGAGTGTTTGCTCAACTAAGACGGGCTTGTTTTGCTGTGTTGTTTTTGAGCAAATCGTTCCTTTGAAAAGGCTGTAAAGCCATTCATTGGAACGTTATTATTTTGATTTTGTTCTTATACCATTAATTAATGGCTATTTTAGAGCCCGTTGTCTATGAAAATATGAGGGCGATGATCTTAGTTCATTCAATAAAAGAACGAATAGGTAATTTTTAATATGAAATCAACCACTTGAATGATAAATATTGGACTGAACTCACGTGTGGGGATAGTCGTTACGACTATCCCCACACGTGAGTTCAGTCCCGTTAATAGTATAAAATGTGTGAAAACCACGTTAATTTTCATAGTAAGATAAATATTGGGTTTCTCATACAAGAAAGGAAAATTTCCGTCGGCTGTCCCAAGTACAGAAAATGCGAAAATCATTTTCAGAATTATTTACATTGTGAATACTGAAAAGTCCTGTTGCCAACTGATTTCATTTTATTCTGGAACCGTCCACGCGCGCGCCAGCCAGCCAGACGGCAGTCTGACAGCTGTCACTCCACCCGGCTGCCAGTGATTAATGATTTTAACGCGATTCCATTGGGCAACATACCAGTGTGTTCAAGGTTTTACTCACAGTGACATAACTTGACATAATCTGGTAGTTTTTTACTCTATAAAATTTAACTTGATCTCTGCGACAGTGACATTGACATAGAAGGTTGACATTTTTAGAGTTGAGATAGTGGCGGAAAAAAATGATTTTCAAACAATGTTGTAATAAGTAAGTAAGTTCGTATAGGCCGGGTGGCTAGCCCTGGTGTCAGAGTTTTTAGGGCGCCTGAAGGCCTCTGACATGGCTAAACGGCTAAAACAACTTAAATGTTAAATGTTGTAATGAAATCGAATGAGTAGTTGAAGGTGAAAAGTTGGATTTTATTTACTTACTATTATTTAAGATCAAGTATGTACACATGTAAATAATGTTATGATTTTAATTAAATACTCATAATAATGTAACGATAGCATTTATCGACGTTTTTCACTTTTATCGATGCTAATGTAACATTAATTGGGTTTTATTTAATTACACATGTAAAAATGTTATGATATTAAAATATACAATAATATTAATGATAAACTAAGTTTTATTTAAAATATCGTCAGTATAAACTATCGATATTTTGATTAAAACTCTAAGTATCTAAAACTCTGTGGTCACGATCGTTCGTCGCCCATCACTAATCGGCATGCCCATAAAGTATGACATTGACAGGTACTGTCTGTACTATTAAGAAATTCAGGACTTCATAGGTGTGATTATTCTGACAGCTGTCGCAGAGATCAAGTTAAATTTTATAGAGTTATAGTACTAAGCTTGATTCAGATAGGGGAAAAAGTGAGAACGTTTGGTGGCTGATCATGGTATCACAGTTTTTAAGTCACTGTAAATGTCACCTGCTGCTGTCATACATATGAAAACTGACCAACTGACAGATAGGTGTTATTGCTTACTTCTCAGTACGCGTGCTATTTAAATAGCTACAATTTTAAGGGTTTTCATTGTACTGATCATTTTATATAAACAACTTTTATCAAAGATTCAAACCCTGAAATAGTAAAGAATATTGTAACAATTATTCATACTACAGTAAAAAATATGGAAAGAGATTAGAAAATAGGAATGTCAGTGGCCTGGACACATAGCTCGTAAGACGTCCATCGACTAGGAGGAACGATTATATAATGAAGACCGCAGGGTCAAGCTGGATGCAAGCCGCTTCCGACCGGTCTTATTGATCATTCATAGGAGAGGCTGCAGTGAATGTCCTACGAGTGACGTATGGATGGACGGAATCGCACGCAGTACAAGAAAGATGATATTTCTTATGCACACGACACAAAACAATCTAATACAGTCCACTATTACCTATATTCTGAATTCCCGACCGATCCCTACAAAATTTCCCAAAGAACACGTAAATCATGACGACATAGAACCAAAGAATAGAAATACCAAAACCTTTATTTGCCATAATCAAAGAGCAAGGCACTAAATTTTAAGGTCCTTTCAAGTTCTCACAAAAATATATCATTCGCACCCCGATGCATAATCGGGTCAGAGGCGTTATCGTGTTCGGATTTATCTGAGGGCCGCAAGCAGAGATTGAATAACCGAAAAGATAAGGTTACGGTTAACGGTATGAGGTCATGCCTTTTTATTGAGGCATCTGAAAATTACAATACATGGAATTGAAATAATTTTGATTGTATTAAAATTTAAGACGTGGTTAGCAAAAGAATTCCATAATCTAAGTTTCGTAAGCATGTATTTTGTAGTACTACATAACTACGTGTCTAGTAGTTTGTCGGATAAAAAAAGCCTTTCTATAAATCTTAATCATTTTGATTTATCTCTGAAAAAAATACCAAAAAACACTTAAATTATGAAGACAAGAACCTAAGAATGGAAATACAAAAATTTTCCATTTTTCATAAACAAAGAGCAAGGAATTAAATTTTAATATCCTATGTTCTCACAAAAATATATCATTCCCACCCCGATGCATAATCGGGTCAAAGGCGTTATCGTGTTCGGATTTATCTGAGGGCCGCAGTGGGCCTCTAGGATTGGATAACCGAAGAGATAAGGGTAATAACGGTTAACGGTATGAGGTCATGCCTTTTTATTGAGGCATCTGAAAATTACAATACACAGAATCGTAGTAACTATGATTGTATTGACTGTGTAAAAACTTAGACGTGGGTAGCTGAATTTTTTTTTACAGTTTTGGAGATTTCTTGTAAAACACAAATAATAAAAACTGTTGGAAAAACGAAAGCAAAATCACAGTGTTAATCCAAAGACCTTCGCTCTGCTTCGGTCAAATATATTTTTAACTTGATTTAACCACTTTTGATCCCTGGCTGCGAGCGGGCGGCAACTGGGCCACGCGGGCCACAATTGGGACAGCATTGTCGCGCCGTCATTTGTCCCATTGTGGGCCCAGTGCTGGCGATGTGATTAGCTAATCTTGACTAATTGGGCCACTTTTAACGGCGTCTCGCTCATGTCATTGGCAAGATAAGATAGGTTTTGCAGTTGGGTTCTTTTTAGGGTTCCGCGCCCAAAGAGTAAAAATGGGACCCTATTACTAAGACTCTTTTCCGTCCGTTGTCTGTCTGTCACCAGGCTGTATCTTCTTAATACATTGATAGCTAAAACGTTGAAATTTTCACTGATGACGTATTTCTGTTGCCATAGCGGCAATAAATACAGAAAAAAAAAATTTAAAGGGGGCTCCCATACAACAATCCTAAATTTTTAGCTGTTTTTAGCTCGATATTAATAACAGTGACTGGTAGATGCTTGAAATATTCAAAGAATATTTAATTAAATATAAAAATTAATAATTAAACTAGAATAAAACAAAAAATAAAGAAAACGACTTTCATGCTCGATATTAATAAAGGCAATAGGAAAATGCTTGAAATATTCCCAGAATATTAAGTTGTTTATTCCCTTCAATAATAAATAATTAAATTAAAATATATTAATGGGGGTTTACATACGGTACGGAACCCTCAGTGCTTGAGTTCGACTCGAACTTGGACGATTATTGCAGTCGGTAAAAACTCAATGGAAAGGTAATTTCAGTAAACGTACTTGTACCCTTTGTTATCGAGGAAGCACTGAGCAGGAACTATTGCCAATGAATCGGAACAACCCGTCGTCACCGGGGGTTCAATTAATCTCCCCCCTCTATTCTACTACCCTCCCCCCTCTCTCCCCTCCCTTTTCGGCACCTCATTGACGGCACCCTTGTTAATATCCACTACACATTTCACATACACACACTACCGAACAATATAGGCATTTGGAGAGTTTGGGTTTGAATATTAAATCACAGTGATTTAAATCTATATATATAAAAATGAAACCCGTTTTCCGTTGTCACGACATAACATGAAAACCAATGAGTTCTTTGGAATTTATGTACGGAATTTAACATCGCTGGCTTTTCGGTGAAGGAAAACATCGTGAGGCAACCTGCATATGTCAGTAGAAGAAATTCGATGGCGTATGTGAATCCACCAACCCGCACTGGGCCAGCGTGGTGGATTAGGCCCAAACACCCTTCGTGGGTAGGCCTACGTCCTGCAGTGGACTATTTAAAAAAGGTTAATACAGTACAATACAGTACACTGCCCGGTTTTTTTTAATAGTCCACTGCGGGATGTAGACACAAAAGGTGATCGAGCCATGTACATACACCACGCTGCAGGCCCAGTACAGGGGTCTAATTCAAAAAACCTAACGTAACGTGCTATTTTATTTTTATTTTTTCGAATTTCGTTCAGAAAAATGTTTGGTGAATGCAAAATTACTTAAAAGCCGATTATAAACCGAGTCTAAGTCATATTATTTGAAAAATACATATTTTGTCACACAAATTTCTTAAAACAAAGAGCACGTTAGAGCGCGCTACGTGCGCGTTTTCATACAAAATCACCCACCTGGCTTTTTAAATAGATTTACATACGCCATCGATTTTCTTCTTCGTACATATGCAGGTTGTCTCACTATGTTTTTTTTTAGGGTTCCGTACCTCAAATGGAAAAAACGGAACCCTTATAGAATCATTTTGTTGTCCGTCTGTCCGGCTGTCCGTCTGTGTGTCTGTCAAGACTCTTTATCTCGGGAACGCGTAGAAATATCGAGTTGAAATTTAAACTATATACGTATATCTATGGTATCTTGCAGTTATGTAAAAGAAAAACTTCTCAGTTATCGTTCAAAAAAGTTTTAAAGCCGTTTATGTCGTAAAAAACCGCATATTTCGACACTCACAGAAATCAAAACCTACAGGGTACTTCCCAAATTTGATTTTTGATTGATTTGAAATTTGGCGAAAAGCATTGTCTCAGAGTACAAATATAGGAATAAATCTAAAAACTGTACATTTTTATTTAAATCACAAAAAATAGGGTCTCAAAATTCACAAAATATGGGTTCAAAATTCAAAGTGAGTAAATCGTATCATATAAAAGAACTTCATCAGCACATGTTAAGACAGGTTTTTAATTATGTATTAACAATTAACAATGTGTAATTTTCTGGATTTGTATGGAACCCTCGATGTGCGAACCTTACTCGCACTTGTCCGGTTTTTTTTCACCGAAAAGCCATTGGGGTGAAATTCTGTAGGTACATAAGTTCTAAATTACTCATTGGTACGGGACCGGGATTACCCGGTCGCCAGTATGTTATAAATATAGCCTAATACTAGGTGACCCAGTGAACTAGGCTGCTCCGGCGCTCCAGTTTGGCGACAAGCCAAATGCAACCAGCAATCGATTCTGGCATTATACCTAGCCAGAATTGGGTACAACTGGTTCGCTGAACCTAATTTGTATAATTATTTTTCGCCAAGAATAGCAAACCTACTTCAATCAACAAAATTCTAATAGATCTGACCAACTGAGATAATTATACCTACTCTTTGATTCTAGATAAGACATGGATAAATGATTTATTGCAATTATTAACACGCTTTTATTAGGTCGACGTGTAACCTATGTAATGGAATCTAAGGTAACTAATTTAACCATCTTCCAAGGGTCGTAGCGTAATGAAAATTGGCAGCTGTATGTAGTTCTGATGACAATACAATAATATGGTACTGTCGAACTGATCTGATGATGGAGCCGGAAGATATGAACTGGAACTTCATGGTGGAAAATCGTATCATAGCTGTTTTGGATTTCTTAGAAAAGTCTTGTTATGAACTATGACCACGATTAGGTTTCAAGGTCTTATGATGAAGCCGGAAGAAAGGCTCAGGTATTCCATGATGGAATATCGTATCATAGTCGTGTTTGCACTTGTGAGAAAGGCCCTGGTAAAGCGTGTTTTTTAAACTATTAATTTAAGTGAGATTGTAATATTGTAAACGCGAAAGTTTGTATGTATGGATGTTTGAATATTTGTTCCTTTTTCACGCAAAAACTACTGAACAGATTGAGATGAAATTTTTCAGTTATAATACTTACACATCTGTCTACGCATCAACGCAACATTGAAGCTCGCCCGCTGGCCGCCACCGCGGCATCGTCGCTTCCGCGCGCCGCGTCGTACCCTGGGCTCGTTTAAGGGCATGCGAGCGCCCGCTCGCCCTCTTTGCCCTGCGACCACAGCGACGCTACAGCCTGCCTACAAGTATTAATATTTACTCCTCGCTTTGTCACTCGATTCATGTATTTAATCTGCGTTACAACATTATACAGTCCACTTATAACAGCAAAGATTTATTTTACCACCCCTACAACTAGGGATAGGGAATTAGGTCGTCCTTATTTTCCCACATCAGAATAACACATATGCTATAATTTATAATATTGGGTGAAACGAAGTTCACCAGGTCAGCTAGTATAGTATATTTTATGCCATATTAGAGGTTTTTAAAACTCTGACACCAGAGCTAGCCACACGGCCTAGTTATACAAACTTAGATATGAAATTAAAAACGATCTGGATCACATCAATATTCAACGAAAAACCATATCAAAATTGTTTTTTATTTATTTAAAATATAACATACATTGCACAAATATACATAATAAACAAATATACAAGCATACACGTTCAACCTTTTTAGGTCAGGGGCCAAAAATGGACAAAACCGTACCATTGAACGACGAAAAATTTAAATAATAACTTATCGCGAAAAGAGATCTTTTGGCGTGAAAAATGCACGCCATTTTTTGCTGAACGCCATCAAACATGAGCCATTAATTTAAATTGGTTCTGATGGAAATGCCAGACCGTCTTCAACTTTTGAACAGATTTTTTAATCAAGACTGTACGATAATTTTTTTTTTAGTTTCAATGCATAATACTTACTCTCAGAATTTATAAGTTATTATTTGGTAAGAGGTCATTTTTGGGGTGTATATGAAACTACTACTGTGACATGAAACTACTTTTTCTAATTCAAAAATCATATTTCATGTGATCTTGGGATTTACAAGTGAATTGATATTGACTCAATGACTCTATGACGTCACGTTCACACAAACTTTGGTGGCCTAACACCGATTTTTTTTTCGCAAATTGACTTTGCCCTCTTAAAGTCTTATCTCACGTTGGTCTTATTTTTTTCGGAAAAGTTTTTAGTTTCGGTTTACTTTTCAGACAAGTTTTTTGCGTAAAAATATGGATATTCTAAGCTTATAACTTTAAGTAACAGCTTATTGTTTTTGCATGGCCAAATTCGCGGTTAATACATTAAATACCAACCAAAATTCTTTAACTACGAAATAACTTAAATATATGTAAATTTTTGTTTCAATTATATTAAGTCTTAGATTACATTTTTGTTTGATGTGAAAGCTTTTTACTTTAACTTACCCCCAGACCTATTTTTACCACCTAATTCTGGTTTTTGAAGAACATCCCAATCTAATTTCGTGAGGTTTCACCGAAGGCACTCCGCGTTCGGTTTTAGGGTCCCATCGTAAAATTCTCGGCCCAATTTGGCTAACCTACTTACTAATGGCCTTGGAATCTCTCAAATGTTTTACAGAGCTTTTTTTCATTTTGCAAATAAATATTTCTAAAAGTTAGTTTTTATAGATCTCCAAAAAGACCAGTTAAAAACGGCTTGCATACACCGTCTACCTTGAGGGACGTCCTACGCTGCGCTCGTTACGTATTTGGTCTCCACTCGAGAAGTTTTAGACCCCATCCGTATTCCGTTTTATGTACCATCCTTCCATCAGCCATAGGATGTCCACTGCTCGTCATAGGCCTCCCCTATGGATATCCAATAGGACCGTTTGGTAGCGGCTTGCATCTAGCGTGATCCTGCAGTCGCAATAAGGTCAACCGTCCACGTTGCGAGTGAACGTCCTACGCTGCGCTTACCGATATGTGGTCTCCACTCGAGAAGTTTTCGACCCCATCTGTCATCAGTCTTCCGTGCTATGTGCCCTGCCCACTGTCATTTAATCTTGCTAATCCGCTGGGCTAGGTCGTCAATTTTGGTTCGTCTATGGGTCTCTACATATCTTATTCGATCTCACAGAGAGACCCCGAGCATAGCCCTCTCCACAACTCATTGGGCTAATTGGAGCTCAAGAGTATTATTATACCTTACCTGAGGCTATATTCAATAGTACTGTATCAGCCTTTTTAATAGTCCACTGTAGAAGAGTGATTGGGTCATATCCACCACGCTGGCCCGGTGCGGGTTGGTGGATTCACATACGTCATCGAATTTCTTCTACGGACATATGCAGGTTGCTTCACGATGTTTTCCTTCACCGAAAAGCCAGTGGTGTGAAATTCTGTACATAAATTCCAAAGAACTCATTGGTACGGGACCGGGATTTGAACCCACAACCTCACGATTGTAAGGCGGGTGTCACTATCTCTAAGCCACCACGGCTTCAATATTCAACAGTAAACTTTTGAAAAGGTTGATACAGTAATGATTGATTTCTTTCATCTTCCTCTATTAGTGGATTATATAAATAAAATACCCACTCGGTTTGTGTACGCAGCCGAGTACGTTTTCACGGCCCAGTGGGCCCGCTTCAAAGATGTCAGCGTCATGTCCGCAATGGGACGGAATAATTTCGGCTTTTTTGATCACAAATGAAGAGTTGAATTAATTTTTGAACGGTTGAGTGGAATAATGAGAGTGGCATGTTCCTTTTAAATTATTAAAATAGGACTTTTCACCTTAAATAAACATAAATTGCAATTATCGTTTAAGTACTTTTAAATTTCTATATACTGAGGTATTATACTATAGTCATACCTATGAACCGATCTAAAATACTTACAACGCGGTTAGTTTCTCGTTTATTTAACCCGCCGTTTGTAACCTATTGTACAGAGAACACTTAAAACTAATTATTATCATCATCATCACCATTTTTTTAAAAGATCTTTTGGTGAAGTAAGTCCAATAAACAAAACAACGCGCAGTAGGACCAGATGCGAACATTGGTCTACGTGTCCTTGCATTATTATTATTTTTCTACACTGAAAGTGAACGTTAACGCTATGTTTTCGAGCTTGTGGTCTCTATTTAAGACTTATAACCTATTGATTTCCAAAAGAACCATTAGTTTGAAGCAGTTTGCAAATATCTTATTTTTAGGTCCTATCCGTGGCTTTCCTATGCTATGCTTACCAGATTATCAGATATTCAAGATTAAAATATTCCTTGAAATATATTACTACTTAAAAAGCAAATTTGCAACATCTGTTTGTATTTTGGGCGTGTAGCTACGAGTACATCTTCGAAAAGAAATTGACCGTTGAAAACTACTGTACAATTGTGGAATGATTAAAAAAATAATTGTACGACAAGGATACTGTATTTGTTAATTATTTCGAGTATACTTCATAAAAATAAATAAATAAATATAAATAAATATTTTTGGGACATTTTACACACGGTCTCTGACCCCAAACTAAGCAAAGCTTGTGATATGGCTGCCAGAGACTGATATAATACATATACTTATTTTTAAATAACACCCAGACACAGAGCAAACACTTATGTTCATCACATAAATAATTGCCCTGGGTGGGAATCGAACCCACGCCTCTTTGATCCATAAGTTAGGGTCACTAACCACTGAGCCACCGAGGCAGTCCTAATATTTCTGATGAAGTTAAAAAAACTCTAAAATTACATAGTTTTTTAAACATTTAGAATAATCGAATGACTTGGTTCAAAAAATGGCAAATTTTAGGCATTTCAGTTTAGTTTCTATAAGACCTAATAAATGAAACTTCATATGTATAATACCTATGCTAAATGATAATAAAAACATGTGTTTTTATGACGTAATCTTTTGAAATGGGATAAATGACTTGAATAAAAAAATATTGTACTTGAAAAATCCGGTGCGTGACACCGGGGTCACAAACGATGTAAGTCAAATTGAGGTCACAAACGGCGGGTTGGTAAAATTAATCAGTAAAATAATTATTTATTGATTTATTTTTGTTTGAATGTATTATTTCATCCTACCTCAGCGAGGAAATGACTAAAGTAGTCTATTATATCGTGCTGCTACAAATACTTTTCGCGTGATTGTTGATGGGGAAAGTTCATTTGCAGTTTCAGTCAGCATGAACAGTTTCATTCATCAGATATCTGTGGTTTCAGTTAATGGTTTCAGTTTCAGTTTTTGGCGTCAAATAAACTTCAGCGTCGCTTGAATTAGAGTTAGAGTTTTCACTTGTTTTCAAGTTTCTGGTTTTTAACATAATGTTTTAACAATATGACGTAAGAAATTCCTAAATCTACGATATTTCAAATGGAGTTTTGGCGGGAACGCGGAAAAATCATGTCGCCTCATTGTATTATTTTGCTAAACTTGTGTTTTTATCAGTGATAATTAGTAAAAAATGGTGGTATTTCGTTGATTATGAGCTGATTTACGTGCATGAGTGTAGGCAAGTGATATAATGTTACGTATCATGTTGTTCCGTGTTGTTACCAAAACTCCATAGACGCCTCTAGTAAAGTCTCCACTGCTTTACTGAGGTATGACTTGGACTATGATTGGACTTTATTGGACTATGACTACGACTACTATGACTATTTTGATAAAATATTATCAAAAATTATTAAAACTTATTACTTGACACTGGCAAATGCACAATAATGCGACGGCAAAGCTAAGAAGAAGAAGAAGATATTTCAAATTTATTTATGTCAAAACAAAAAAGTACAAAGACCTATCATTACGACTGGTCGACGCAACGCGTGACCAAAATGCTGGCCTCTACTTTGCCCGGAAGATTAGCATTGCCATTCAACGTGGCAATGGGGCCAGCATCTTGGGAACCGTGCCCGCTGGCAGTGGGCTTTTAGATTAAGACTTTCATCTTCATCTATATATATATATATATATACTAGCCGCCCGCGCGTTTTTACCCGCGGCTTCGCCCGCATGACTTTTATCCGGGATAAAAAGTAGACTATGTCATTTTCCGTCTTTCAAACCCGAAGCCCTATCTTACCACCCTTAATAAAGGAGGTGAAAAATAAAAAAAGAAAAAGAAATAAAAACGATTGACGGTTGTTCGATTCGACAGTTGTTTTATTTTGACATTTTTTAAAGCGCACTCTAGAATAACTCGCAGATAGCAAAATTTTTACTACTTACTTAACACTTATCGTTATATTATGGAACATTTACGCGATATCATTATAATTTATAACCTATGTGTTATTCTGATATATAAACTATATTAATGCAAAGTTTCATCTCAATCCATTCAGTAGTTTTTGCGTGAAAGAGTAACAAACATCCATCCATCCACACAAACTTTCGCGTTTATAATATTAGTAGGATATATTCGTTTTAAGTTTAAGTGTTTTATTAATACCTATGTTTTTGTTTGTACATAAATTTAGTAGCTGTTGTAATTTATTTTGTACCTAGTTTTTTACATAACGTTTAGTTTACGAAATGTTATTTAAGTTTTATTTCAAAAAAGAAACTAATGTATCGGTTTTGTAGAAATATTTCAGAAATGTTAACAATAAATGAATTTATAATTTAATGTCAAAACTCTATCAAAAAATATATAAAATCGTTTTCATCGTAATTCATTCGTTTGAGTTATAATACAAAGCATTAGACATAAATTACTCAAATACAATATAATCTCATAATACCCCTAAAAGGAGAAAGATTAAAACAGAGTTTACGTGGTTACCGAGTATAATACCTACTCATAAAAATGTACTGCATACATTACCGCCCTTTAGGACTAGTCTTTCAAGTTAAATAAAACCTACCTCATAACTACATTATGTAGCTTACATCCACAAAAAGACTAACCAACGTCCAAAACACTTAATGAAGTAACCAACCGTCACCAAAAACCACCAAAATCCTTTTCAAAGAGTACAATATCAACAAAAGCTGGATTATTCTCTAAAGGCTCCATTGTGAGACGTCACAATAGAAACGATGACGTCACACCACTCCAGCTCATAATGAAGATGTGACAAAGAAAAAACGGCAAAGAAAAATGCCCCTTGGGGTCACCATTTCTCCGAAAGAATGTTAATGCAGGTTTATTCTTAATTATACCTCTACGGGGTATTTTCCTTGTCTTGGAGTTAATAGCTCCATGATTTCCGTATTTCTGTGATTCTAATGATTATGATAATGACTTTGCACATAAAAATGTCTAATTTAAGGAGAAATAATATTTTGTTGCCGCGGATGTCTATAAAAATGTTGAGTCACGAAAAACTTCTCGCAGGCATGTTGTTTAAAGGATCAGTTTGTATTTAATAAATGAAGTAGTTTTATAAGGGATTATCTGTTTCTATGGTTTTACCTAATTATGAATATAAAAAGGTTAGTTTTCTAAAACGTCTCAAGAAAAAAACCTTTATTTTCTTCTTGAGACATATAGGAACGAAGGTACGTTTCCTACGAATTCTAAAAACACCAAATTACAATAGCGGCTTATTATGTAGTAAGTTAGTATGGGCAGAGTGGCTAGCCCTGGTGTCAGAGTTTTTAAGCCGTCTAAAGGCGTCTAATATGGATAAACGATTAAAGCAACATGGGCTTACAATTTAACGTGTCATCCGAGCCACGGTAGCGCTCATTTGTAAACGCGGTCACCCATCCGAAGACTGACCGTGCTAACCGTTGCTTAACTTTGATGATCGTTACCGAACAACTAGTCAAACTGCGCCAGGGTGGTTAAAATGTTGCCATCAATAACATAAAAAGTTTACTTAAGTTTTTTTTACAATAATAATAGATATGAGGACTGGGTAAAAATAAAGAATTATCATAACTACTCCGTGTGTTAGATTATCAAAAAATATTGGATACGTATTTTTTCTTTTGCAATGATATATCTTGTAAAAGTTTGGAAGTGCGGGTCGTTACGTTACCTCTCTTACATAAGTATATATATTTATATGACAGTAGTGACGTCACGCGGAACTTTGACGGACCATATCGTCATCAATTTTTGATTAATTGACAAAAGAAAAAATACGTGTCTAATATTTTTTTATAGTCTACCTAACAGACTAATTATATTTTTTTAGTCGTCATGCCTATTCTATAGTCTTTTAGCATGAGATGCTCATAAGTACATTGATATCGAAGCTAAAGTATAGTCCTGTAGGTCATCGACGCTCCAATCTCCAGCGGCAGTCTCCGCCAATAACGAAGTTACTGGCGCCGGAGGACAATCCAATCTCAAACAATCACGATCCACGGGACACTGTGATTGGAAACTTCTAACTAAAGTACAGGATGTATGAGTATCTACAGTGTGACATTACAACAAGTAGTTTTCCGAACAAATTATATGTAATGTCAAAAAAATAATATATGTCAAAAATACTATAATTAGATCATATCATCATAGATATACGTATACAGTTTAAATTTCAACTCGATGTCTTTACGCGTTCTCGAGATAAAGAGTCTTGACAAACACACAGACAGACAGACGGACAACAAAGTGATCCTATAAGGGTTCCGTTTTTTTCGTTTGAGGTACGGAACCCTAAAAATCAAAAATGTCTGTATAAGAAACCATCATCTGGACAGATGAAAGCTAGATTTTCGAGTCAAACTGAGACTCTCACTGTAAAAAAATCACTGTAAAACTCACTGTAAAATTCATCCCGATAGCCCAAAACGAAATACCTATATCATTTACCCTTTACAATAGTTTTCCTCTCCTTAGCATCTACAAATAAAGTTGTATTATATAACCTAAGATATATACCTAAGATGTTTATAATATTTTGTATTGGCTCTTTTTGGTACAGGCGTCAGCTTCTCTGTAAAAAAAAAACTATAATAATCATTGTTAGACAAAAATGTGAGTTACAAATACATAAATATAATTTCTCATAAATTAGAGTCATGTTTGAGAACCTATGTAAATTGAGATTTTTTTTTAAAATACGACACAACATTACAACTGGGTATTAAGAGACCATAACCATTTATATCTTTCACAGACCGTATTTACTTTAAAATATGGTAATGTAAATATAACCAAAACTTTTGTCCCAAAACCCTTTTCTAAATGTCCCAAAAAAGCGTCGGATTGGCGAAATTAGGCAAGTTCACCGCGGCCCGCCAATTATAGCGATTACATCGTGTTTCCCGAATAAATCACCCTAATCCTACCCTGTTACCCCACACGGGGCACTCTGGGGCAGTGGGGCAGTTGAACAATATCACTATAATGTACTTACCCAAATGTAAAACTTGGTGCTTCACTGTAAGCTTTATAAGCAAGCTCAAAGTAGCCCACCCAGCTATGACAAGGATATGAAGAATCTCTTTGCGATATTGAATAGAAATAAAAAGACCCATAGGTGAAATAAAGTCATGGACATAGTCCAACCGATTATCAAGTTAAAATGGCAATGGGAGGGTACATAGCGCGGAGAACTGATTGCCGATGAGGGGATCGTTTTTAGGGTTCCGTACCTCAAACGGAAAAAACGGAACCCATATAGGATCACTTTGTTGTCCGTCTGTCCGTCATAAATCTTCTCCACTTACAACTCCACTGTTTTTTGTGTCCACACAAGATTCCACACAGGGTCGGACCCGAAAGTTGCCGAAACTTACCGACAAGTCCCGACAATTCCCGAAAACTCCCGAGGGTGGGCGAGGTATGCTAATTAGCTATTTGCTTTGTCTATAATTGTTCTTGGATTAGTTTCCTTGGACAGTGGCGAGTTCCGCATTTAGTTTAGTTTAGTTGTGCCAGTTTAGTGTAAGTTTTAAGGCTTGGGCTTACATGGGGACTTACTTTTGTTCTTCAGCGTATGTTAAGATAAGTGTGTTAGGATTATGTATAGAATGGAACAGTCTCTCAGCTTTCCTCTTTCCGAGATATAATTGCAAAATTAGAGTGAATAGGAATTTTCTTAGTCTGTGTGCTTGGTCACAATTTCGCTTACCATCAGGTGAGTAAATGGTCGATTGCGGACTTATTAGCGATATAATTATTTTTCGCAAAAATGGTATGACGTCGGTCATACCATTCAACTGTGTACAGAATTCGCGAATATTTCACACGGATCGTTGTAGCATTTTTCACATTTATGTTGATTTATCTCAAATGACTCAGCCGATTTCGATAAAATTTAAATGGGACCAATTATGAAGTATTTTATTTCCAATAAAATAGTCTTTCCAATTCTCCTCCGTTTCGTCGGTCAAAAAATAGTTTTCTCCTAAGTTTCGAAAATAAAATGAAAAAGAAACATTTTATAATATTACTACAAATCCCCCAAATTAGACAGAACCATGATGTGTCTACCCGTGACCACGGTCGATGCAACTCGGCCGAAACGTCGGGATGAGGAGATATTTATTTATCTCGTAATTTAAGTGCGCTATTAGTCCCGTAGTATATAATAATAATATACTCAGATTGCTGATCTAGGGCGGTAGGGCGGGTTTGTGCCTCTTCAGGCTTGTAAAGCAACAACATGATAATATTCTTAAAATTTTAAACACAACTTGTTAAGCTTTATCTCAACATATTTATCGGAATTTTTTCAAATATATTAGTGGAAATATTTCACGAAACATAACATCCGTAGAAATAGCTACCGTTCATAAAATCAGCCATTTAATCGGCGGGAGAAAATGGCTAGATCTCCCGGTTCCCTGACGTTGCAGCTTACAAATGGCTGGTAATGAATTGTCACCCGCGCTGCGATAGGATCCCATTGGCGGAGACATTCGTGAGGATTTGTCACACGGCAAATACATACCGTACAGAAGTAAAATTTACATTATATGCGATGTAGAGAAACAAGATCATATTTTCTATGACAAAGTATTGAAGTTCCTCGATCTCAGACCAAATTAAAAAACCGGACAAGTGCGAGTCAGGCTCGGACACCGAGGGTTCCGTACATATCTAGAAAAATTCACTAAATTGGGAAGTAAGTTGTTAAAATCTCTATACTATAATCAACGATGATTTTTGTATTTTGTCATACATCGAAAATTACACATTGTCAAAATAATTAAAAACCTGTTTTAGCATGTACTAATGAAGCTCTTTTATATGATACCTTACATGATACGATCACTTTGAATTTTCAACCCATATTGTGTGAATATTGAGGCCCTATTTTTTTTGCGATACAAATAAAAACGTACAGTTTTCAGATTTATTCCTATATGTGTACTCTGAGACAATGCTTCTCGCCAAATTTCATAGTTCTATGTCAATGGGAAGTACCCTGTAGGTTTTGATTTCTGTGAGTACGAAATATGCGGTTTTTTACGACATAAACGGCTCTAACTTTTTAAACGATGACTGAGAAGTTTTTCTGTCACACAACTGCAAGAGACCATAGAAATACATATACAGTTTAAATTTTAACTCGATATCTTTACGCGTTCTCGAGATAAAGAGTCTTGACATACACACAGACGGACAGACGGACAACAAAGTGATCCTATAAGGGTTCCGTTTTTGCCATTTGAGGTACGGAACCCTAAAAATCAAGACAGAGCGTCGTGAACAGACAAGTGAGGCCGGTTTTTTTATACATGTGGTGAGTGCGTCAGTGTTACGCTGCCATAGTGCGACTGACAAGCCAAGGCATAGTTTCCTTGTACGTGTTTGTGTATGTAATTATGTCTGTACACGGCGAGGCGTAGTTTTGCCGGATCACTTGTTTGTTCATATCATTCTATCTTGATTTTCTTATGTGGTCTGAGTCCTCGATAGCAACACCACGCCAGTATCATGTATTAAATATTTATTTTTCGTAAAAAAACGCAACACCGACTTCCACCGTTTAGAGAATTCGAATAGTTTGCACAAATCGATGTGACATCTATGTACATTATTGTTGATTAATCAAAAATAGCCGATTTGATAAAATTTAAATGGGACCATCTCGGGAGTATGTCTATTCTTTTAAACAAAAAAAAGATTTTTTAAATCGGTTCAGCTATCAAGGACTATAACCTGCAGATGGCCATCAGAGACCGGAACACAGCGGTGATGGAGGCTCTGGGCCGGGAGGAGGCAAAAGAGTTGTAATAGAATGACATGGGAGCGATCACAATCAGAGTAGATACCACCGAGTAACACACGGAAACGTAGCCTTGGACTCTGCTAGTGATCACTTTCTCAAAATAAATCATAATAAGGTGTGCAATAAATAGAAATTAGCGTTGCGTGCATGCCCTGAGCATTCATACTCGCCATCGAAGACTCCTTCTTGCCGCGGCGTCGTGTGTCGGGTCGTTCTCTTCCCTTAAATATGGAAACCGATGGCTGATAAGTACATGCGTCACACTCGTGATCGGGTGCTGCATGCGGGTCGCCGGTTTGCTCGTGGCATTCACGCAATGCAATGAAACCACTAACTTAGACTAAGATTTAAACTAACCCCTCTCTATTTTACAGTCGCATTCTTTCAATTGTAACTTACTTAACAATAGGCACAGACCCTGGAGTCTGAGGGCCATTAATTTAAAAAAAAACAATACGGACAAACATAGTACCTCCTCATTTTCGAAAGTCGTTAAAAATGTAGGCTGCTTAGTGATCGCAGAAATAATACTTGTGTCACACTCGATACGCGATTACAACCTTTTTTACCCGGCCGCCAAGAAAAGGTATTGCACAATGCATCCCTTTCAGATCATCGATCATAATCTATCTCTCTGGCAAAGACTTTCCGATGTGGATTTATCGTAAGAACCAGATTCGTGGCTCCGATAGCTGCGATGAAAAATTGATGGCTACTATTAGTATTCTGTCTGCAGATCCATCTTATCTACCTGAGGTTTCTTGTCACTGTGACTAATGTCTGTATAAGTAATGGTCTAGTGGTAGTAACACCCGACCTGATTAGCAATCGTGAGGTCGTGGGTTCAAATCCCGATCCCGTACCAGTGAGTTTCTTTGGAACTTATGTACGGAATTTTACACCATTAGCTTTTCGGTGAAAGAAAACATCGTGAGGCAACCTGCATACGAGTACGTCCGTAGAAGAAATTCGAGGTTAAACTATAGCCGCCCGGTACCCGCGGGGAGGGGGGAGGAGGGGTGGGAGAGGGGGTGGGGGGAGAGGGGAAGCCCTCCCTGCAATCCCCCCCCCGCCGGAGGCCCTTAGTTTTTGAGTAATATTTTTTTTAGTACTTAACCTCACTTTCGGCTACATCAGTATTTTTAACCTATTTTTTGTTTGACACCTAATCTATCAAGGCGGTTCACTTCTGGCACTTCGCCGGCCGCTGCCGCGGCACGCTCGCTTCGCTCGCTCGGCTCGTGCATTGTTTGTCATGTTCTAACCTAACCTAACCTATCTTTTGTTTCACACCTAATCTATCAAGGCGGTTCGCTTCTGGCACTTCCAAAGTCGTAACAAAAATCGAAAAACAAGAAAGCACACATTCACGAAACTACGAGAGAAACGGAATAAATGGATGACAGTCCATCGGTCAGTAAGACAAAATACCGGCTTTTTTTGCTTGTGATACGTTTCGTTTCACTCAGTTTGACAACTTAATGCATAATATTGTACCATTTTCTCAACATTGCGTTCCATTTCACATGTTTTTATTAAATTTTAATTTAATCATAAACAATTTAAACTACGCCTCCGGCAAAAAAAAATTGCTGGAAGAGCTTCAGGTGGACCCCAATGATACCCCTACACTCACACCTTCATCAAAATCAGGTACCGGACGGCTATAGCCAACCCAAATTCGATGGGTTATGTGAATCCACCAAACCGCAATGGGCCAGCGTAGTGGATATGGCCCAATCATCCTTCGTGAGTAGGTCTACGTCCTGCAGTGTACTATTAAAAAGGCTGGTACAGTACAGTGACTAATGTATGGTCCTGTCACAAAGCTATATGTATGCTCAAAAAGGACTGATTCTCAACGCTTGTAAAGCTAAAAAGTAATGTAACTCATTATTATAAACTGCTTTACTACAAGACCAACCCAGAAAGCGAAAAAATCTGCTACTCCGCACATTTTTTGAAAGCCATAAACTTTTTTAATGAAACGGCTAACTTTCGTTGTGCTATTTCGGGGTAGGTCCCATAGTATAATTTGTTCATAATAAATATGGATTTATTTATTATTAGCTTTTGCCCGCGGTTTCACCTGCGTGGTATTTTAATTTTTGTGCTACCCTATGCAGCATTTTATTTTTCTGGGATGAAAAGTGCCTTTGTCACTTTCCGTCGTTCTAACTATGTCCGTGCCAAAAATCAAGTCAATCTGTTGCTCCTTTGCTGCGTGCGAGGATCAAACCGACAAACAAACTTTTGAATTTTTAATACTAATTTTATAAATTCAAAAGTTTGTTTGTTGGTTTGTTCCTCATCACAGGATTTTTCAACATCGGGATTGTTTCCCTTACACCGAGTCATTATCATCAAATGATGATAATGACTCGGTGTAAGGGAAACAATCTTATAATGATGATAATGACTCGGTGTAAGGGTAAGACATCCACTGCTGGACATAGACGGCTTCCCTAGGGATGGCCAATAGGCATTCAGGTAAAAAGTATGTTCGTATAGGCCTGGTGATTATAATAATAATAAATAATAACATATAAAATCGCAAGGGCGGCTTTGTGGCGAGCCGTCGGTGAGTGGCGACACCGCAAACCCTGATTCCCTGGGGCTAAATGAGACCCCTGACCCTTCTCTTGCCTTAACCGGCCGGTTTGAAGTGGAAACCGCAATAGCTACGAACCTAAGCTCCAGGGTGGAAGTGTTAAAGGGCATAACGCCGCGAGTAGCGTCTAGTGAAAGCGCAGCACACCTCTCGACACCCGACGGCCGTCCACACCAATGTTGCCCCTCCGGCGCCAAATTACGGTAGTCTTTATGGGGTATTTAGTGGATGGCAAGTCACCACCCGCCTAAATATTTTGAAATGAGGCATTACTTGGCGGGTGCCGCACCTCATTCCATAGACCAGCTTATAATCACGTAATAATTCATCATAATAGCCCAAGAAGTACCTATTCCCGGTCTTTACAATAGTTTCCCTTTTTCTATCACCCAAAAACTGTATATCTGTAGTTAATGATTGTAAAAGGGACTCTTGGTGTTTGTTTCAGCCCCACCAATGCCCTTCAAATCTCTGGGGCAACCCGTGAGTTCAATTTAACGTGTCATCCGAGCCACGGTAGCGCTCAGTTTGAAAATTCCACCCACGCTACTTGCGCTACGGCATTCAGTTGGCTTAAAACTGACACCATGGCTAGCCATCTTGCTTACACGTCGAACTGACACCATGGCTAGCCATCCGGCTTACACGTCGAACTGACACCATGGCTAGCCATCCGGCTTACACGTCGAACTGACACCATGGCTAGCCATCCGGCTTACACGTCGAACTGACACCATGGCTAGCCATCCGGCTTACACGTCGAACTGACACCATGGCTAGCCATCCGGCTTACACGTCGAACTGACACCATGGCTAGCCATCCGGCTTACACGTCGAACTGACACCATGGCTAGCCATCCGGCTTACACGTCGAACTGACACCATGGCTAGCCATCCGGCTTACACGTCGAACTGACACCATGGCTAGCCATCCGGCTTACACGTCGAACTGACACCATGGCTAGCCATCCGGCTTACACGTCGAACTGACACCATGGCTAGCCATCCGGCTTACACGTCGAACTGACACCATGGCTAGCCATCCGGCTTACACGTCGAACTGACACCATGGCTAGCCATCCGGCTTACACGTCGAACTACGAGTAACATATTTATAGGATCAATTGGAAGCGGCTTGCATCCAGCCTATAGAATATAAGAATTTTTACTGTTAGTATAGGAATTTTTATATTAGATTTTTTTTACCCGAAAGGGCCCTGTAGTAAAACTGGGAAACACTTGAAACTTTCTACTTCGGAATTTTTAGGGATTTCTGGATTTAAGTGGTTTTATGGATCCTTCTCCCCGAAGTTTTAGTTTATTTTGAGAAGAAAAGCAAATGCCTACGGATTAATAATGTTAACTTGTTTTAGTACCCGCCTTCTTTTTGAATTCTTCAACATTTTGCAAATTCAACATTATGAGCCGAGGCGATAATAACAGCCTCATTTTGTAGGTTTTTCTTTTCTATAACAGGCATGATGACTGGGTAAGACAAATTATTATTATATTATTTTTCCGCGTTAGATTATCAAAAAATATTGGACCCGTATTTTTTCATTTATCAATCAAACAACAAATGACAAAGATAAACCTTGTCAAAGTTTGGGAGTGGGGGTCGTGACGTCACTTCGCTGACAGAAGTATATACAATTATATGTCACGCGGAACTTTAACGTGTGATATCTTCATCAATTTTTGTTTAATTGACAGAAAGACGGAATAATTATAATATTTTTAGTCCTCATGCCTATTAAACTATTAACATAGATGGCAAACTCTGTATTAAGTCATCTATTAAATGTACGAGAAAATAATTATTTTTTTCAAAAATGCCAATACCGACTTCCGTTGTATACAAAGTCGAATAGAAGTGTACAATTTTTACATTATTGTTGATTTTTCAAGAACGGCTCAGCCAATTTCGATAATATTCAATACTCATACCTACTCATTTATAACAATTAGTTACACGTCATTACTTGTTACATGGTAATAATTAAACAAGAAATAATTTGATTTCATTAAGTAAATAATAATAATAACTAACAAACACAAATTAATAATCGAAATATCAGTGTGTTAAAAATGTATCACGTTTAAGTTAAATTCATCTCTATAGGTAGTTAAAATTACCAATACACCAGTCACTCTACCTTAGGTAGAAAGTCTCGTACCTTGTAAAATGCCTGCTCAACAAGCCAACTTTTTGTTTTATTTTTGAATGACTGCCGCGACGGTGCATCTTTTATTACTTCTGGGAGGTGATTGTAAACATCTGTCGCAATTGTATGGATATGCTTGGATGACTTTACAAGCCGATGGGAGGGCACGCGCAATACCCTCGCGCCCTCGCGACGCGGGGGCTGCGAGCGCTGCTTGCCTCTACACGCATATTCTTCCAAATGGTCTCTGCAGAGCCGGATTTGCCTTAAGGCCGACTAGGCCCAGGCCTAGAGCGGCTAGGTTTTAGGGGCGGCCAGTTATCGAATAACTTACGAGATCTTAACACATCACATCTAACGCAGCTCTCATAAATTACATATTACAACAGTTTAAATATTTGTTTTCTTCTACTCATACCGTACCTACACTGATCCTACAAAAATATGCAAAAAAAAATGCTATCGGTTTAACCGTCCCAATCAGCGGGAGGTAATGAACAATCCTATCTTCTACACAGAGAAAACGTAAAATGGCATTTATGCCACAAATTATAGGGTTTACGTCCCGGCAGACAAAACATTATGCTGGTCAACGAATGCACATGTGCGGAAATAGTTTTAACACAAAAAAATAACCTTTATTGGAAGTTGCATTGTGCAATTCCCCAAGTTCACTACTTCTTGTTTTAGAATGTTTTACGATATGCCCGGTTATCAAATAACAATGAACTTCGCTCAAAATTGTGTTTCTTTTGTACCTCAAGTTATGAGTGTATTGGAGAGGTTTATACATTGACAGTTTCTTTGAAACTGTCGTTGGGTTATAATACCTGTAACTCACAATTAATTATGGTAAATATGGGTGCGATTCAAATTAATCGAATATTTTCATCTTACTCTCATCATAATCTGAACTTTTATTACAAACACTACTATTTTTTACTAGAATAAAAATGTTCAAAAATATCTACTAAATAAACTTAATGCGAATAAATCAGTGCAAGTTTCAAATTTCAAATTCCAACATTTCTTACATTTTTTTTATTGATCTTCACAAATGTTTGTACATTTTTTCTTTATTTTAATCAGACAAAATTGCTGAAAAAATATATCAGAAATCTTAAACTCCTTACTCGCATTACACATTACTTATAGTCTGAATTAGTATTGAAGAAATTGTCAATCGTAAAAAAAAGATTGTGGCTGCTGGCTGCACTCGCGCAATATGTTTATGCTAGTATTATTTATTTATTTATTTATTTATTACACATACTACTATTATTACAGGCTTAGCCTAATGCAATAGTGTATGTCACTCTTATAATTATGTTATTCAATCCTTACTTCTGGCTTTCCTAGTGACCATCAAAAATTCCTTACAACTTGATAACACCCTTGAGAGAATCCTAGAAGGGAGAAAAAAGGGGGTGGCTGAACTAACTGGCCTATGGCGGCCCAATGTGCTAGTCCGCCTCTGGGTCTCTGGCATATAGGGCAGCTTCTAATATCACCATAGAAGGGAGAATCAAGATTTTCATGGATCGAAACATCGGTTGCGCGGATTGGTCTTATCTTTGCAACTTCACGTGTCAGGATGCGGAATACCTCTTCCGGTGTGAAAATTGTGCGTCGGTCGCTGCCATAACGTCTGCGGCCGGGGCGCCATACGAAGCTGGCGAATTAACAAAATTTAAATTGACAGCTTCTACGGCCTTCAACTTACTACAGAACTTAAGGTGGGCATACACGGTCAGTTCAACTGATCAGTTTTTCGCGTCACTCCAATTGGGGCTCATTCAGTAAATTAAAAGGTGGGAATTGGTGGCTCTATGTATAAACCACTACCAGAAGCTGGGCACACATGATGAAATGATCGCATCAGTTCATCAAATAATTGCAGCGGGGTCCTAATGTAGTCAACTATTGCCGATAGGTACTGCGATGGTTTGCATGCTTGTACCACTACGATGATTAACTGAATCTTCAGTAACTCACGTAATTTCAATTTTTTATAAAAAAATATCTGAACCAAAGTTGTTTAGAATTTGATTTACTACAACTTTAATTCACATCAACTATTGTAGGATCGATATTTTTTTAATATGACAGTGGTGCCATTGTAAACAATATGGCACCACCGTCTTATTAAAAAAAATATCGATCCTAGAAAAAATTGATGGGAATCAAAATTGTAGGAAATCAAATTTTGAACATTTCTGGTTTCCCAAATTTCTCATGAAATATTGAAATAACACAAGTTATGGAAGAAGCAAAATGGCACCACTGTCTTATTAAAAAAAATATCGATCCTAGAAAAAGTTGATGATAATCAAAGTTGTAGTAAATCAAATTTTAAACACTTTTGGTTCCGATAATTTCTCATGAAATATTGAAATAACACAAGTATGGAAGAAACAAAATGGAACCACTAACTTTTAAATTAAAATATCGATCCTGGAAAAAGTTGATGGGAATCAAAGTTGTAGGAAATCAAATTTCAAGCAACTTCGGCTTCGATAATTTCTCATGAAAAATTTAAATAACAGGTTATGGAAGAAACAAAATAGAACCACTAACTTATTAAAAAAATATCTATCCTAGAAAAAGTTGATGGGAATCAAAGTTGTAGGAAATCAAATTTCAAACAACTTTGATTCCGATAATTTCTCATCAAAAATTGAAATGACACAAGTATGGAAGAAACAAAATGGAACCACTAACTTTTAAATTAAAATATCGATCCTGGAAAAAGTTGATGGGAATCAAAGTTGTAGGAAATCAAATTTCAAGCAACTTCGGCTTCGATAATTTCTCATGAAAAATTTAAATAACAGGTTATGGAAGAAACAAAATAGAACCACTAACTTATTAAAAAAATATCTATCCTAGAAAAAGTTGATGGGAATCAAAGTTGTAGGAAATCAAATTTCAAACAACTTTGATTCCGATAATTTCTCATCAAAAATTGAAATGACACAAGTTATCGAAGAAACATCATGACACCACTGGCTTATTAAAAAAATATCGATCCTAGAAAAAGTTGATGATAATCAAAGTTGTAGGAAATCAAATTTCAAGCAACTTCGGCTTCGATAATTACTCATGAAAAATTTAAATAACAGGTTATGGAAGAAACAAAATAGAACCACTAACTTATTAAAAAAATATCGATCCTGGAATAAGTTGATGGGAATCAAAGTTGTAGGAAATCAAATTTCGAACATTTCTGGTTTCAAAAATTTCTTATGAAAAATTGAAATAACACAAGTTATGGAAGAAGCAAAATGGCACCACTGTCTTATCAAAAAAATATCGATCCTAGAAAAAGTTGATGAGAATTAAAGTTGTAGGAAATCAAATTTCAAGCAACTTCGGCTTCGATAATTTCTCATGAAAAATTGAAATAACAATTTATGGAAGAAACAAAATGGAACCACTAACTTATTAAAAAAATATCTATCCTAGAAAAAGTTGATGGGAATCAAAGTTGTAGGAAATCAAATTTCAAACAACTTTGATTCCGATAATTTCTCATCAAAAATTGAAATGACACAAGTTATCGAAGAAACATCATGACACCACTGGCTTATTAAAAAAATATCGATCCTAGAAAAAGTTGATGATAATCAAAGTTGTAGGAAATCAAATTTCAAGCAACTTCGGCTTCGATAATTACTCATGAAAAATTTAAATAACAGGTTATGGAAGAAACAAAATAGAACCACTAACTTATTAAAAAAATATCGATCCTGGAATAAGTTGATGGGAATCAAAGTTGTAGGAAATCAAATTTCGAACATTTCTGGTTTCAAAAATTTCTTATGAAAAATTGAAATAACACAAGTTATGGAAGAAGCAAAATGGCACCACTGTCTTATCAAAAAAATATCGATCCTAGAAAAAGTTGATGAGAATTAAAGTTGTAGGAAATCAAATTTCAAGCAACTTCGGCTTCGATAATTTCTCATGAAAAATTGAAATAACAATTTATGGAAGAAACAAAATGGAACCACTAACTTATTAAAAAAATATCTATCCTAGAAAAAGTTGATGGGAATCAAAGTTGTAGGAAATCAAATTTCAAACAACTTTGATTCCGATAATTTCTCATCAAAAATTGAAATGACACAAGTTATCGAAGAAACATCATGGCACCACTGGCTTATTAAAAAAATATCGATCCTAGAAAAAGTTGATGATAATCAAAGTTGTAGTAAATCAAATTTTAAACACTTTTGGTTCCGATAATTTCTCATGAAATATTGAAATAACACAAGTATGGAAGAAACAAAATGGAACCACTAACTTTTAAATTAAAATATCGATCCTGGAAAAAGTTGATGGGAATCAAAGTTGTAGGAAATCAAATTTCAAGCAACTTCGGCTTCGATAATTTCTCATGAAAAATTTAAATAACAGGTTATGGAAGAAACAAAATAGAACCACTAACTTATTAAAAAAATATCTATCCTAGAAAAAGTTGATGGGAATCAAAGTTGTAGGAAATCAAATTTCAAACAACTTTGATTCCGATAATTTCTCATCAAAAATTGAAATGACACAAGTATGGAAGAAACAAAATGGAACCACTAACTTTTAAATTAAAATATCGATCCTGGAAAAAGTTGATGGGAATCAAAGTTGTAGGAAATCAAATTTCAAGCAACTTCGGCTTCGATAATTTCTCATGAAAAATTTAAATAACAGGTTATGGAAGAAACAAAATAGAACCACTAACTTATTAAAAAAATATCTATCCTAGAAAAAGTTGATGGGAATCAAAGTTGTAGGAAATCAAATTTCAAACAACTTTGATTCCGATAATTTCTCATCAAAAATTGAAATGACACAAGTATGGAAGAAACAAAATGGAACCACTAACTTTTAAATTAAAATATCGATCCTGGAAAAAGTTGATGGGAATCAAAGTTGTAGGAAATCAAATTTCAAGCAACTTCGGCTTCGATAATTTCTCATGAAAAATTTAAATAACAGGTTATGGAAAAAACAAAATAGAACCACTAACTTATTAAAAAAATATCGAACCTGGAAAAAGTTGATGGGAATCAAAGTTGTAGGAAATCAAATTTCAAACAACTTTGGTTCCGATAATTTCTCATGAAAAATTGAAATAACACAAGTTATCGAAGAAACATCATGGCACCACTGGCTTATTAAAAAAAATATCGATCCTAGAAAAAGTTGATAAGAATTAAAGTTGTAGGAAATCAAATTTCAAGCAACTTCGGCTTCGATAATTTCTCATGAAAAATTGAAATAACAAGTTATGGAAGAAACAAAATGGAACCACTAACTTATTAAAAAAATATCGATCCTGGAAAAAGTTGATGGGAATCAAAGTTGTAGGAAATCAAATTTCTAACAACTTTGGCTCCACTAATTTCTCATGAAAAATTGAAATAACACAAGTTATCGAAGAAACATCATGACACCACCGGTGTTTTAAAAAAATATTGATCCTAGAAAAAGTTGATAGGAATCAAAGTTGTGGAAAATCAAATTTCAAACAACTTTGGTTCCAATAATTTCTCATGAAAAATTGAAATAACACAATTTATGGAAGAAACAAAACGGCACCACTGTCTTATTAAAAAATATCGATCCTGGAAAAAGTTATAGGAAATCAAATTTCAAACAACTGGGGTTCCGATGATTTCTCATAAAAAATTGAAATAATACAAGTTATCGAAGAAACATCATGGTATCACCGGCTTATTAAAAATATCGATCCTAGAAAAAGTTGATAGGAATCAAAGTTGTGTAAAATCAAATTTCAAACAAATTTGTTCCAATAATTTCTCATGAAAAATTGAAACACTTAACACAAGTTATCGAAGAAATATCATGTCTCCACTGTCTTCAAATATGTGTTAGAAATTACGTGCTTTTAACTTGCAACACCACCTCGATTATCTGTGGCAGCGCGGCCCGAACGAGGGGGTTCGTGCCAACTGATGGATTATCTTGGATTACGCTAAAAAAGAAACAAAAGCCGTCGTCAAGAAGCGAATTGTCGTGAGTTTTTAGTCAGTTGATCAGTTTAAAGGTATGGTAAAGCTTTTGATACGACTAGTTATACATAACATTTCTTTTCGATACGAATCGGATCATTTGTATTTTGTATTGGAACGTCGCGCCTTGACAATATGTCACCTTGCCTTGTTCATGTCTCTTGAAATATAACGCTAAAAAACTGATCGTAGACGTATTAATTCAATTACATCCCGTTAGTTAACATATCAGAATTGGGATTGGCGAATAAGATAATATCTAAATCTTACCGTCGATCCAGCCCACGACATATTTATTTTTCTTTTTCTCGTACCTATTGCTTTCTTCTCATTATTAATACACTTATTGATTTACTAGAAAACGCTATGATCAGGTCAAAATAGTACAGTTAAGAGATTTGACGTGAACTTCTAAAGGACACCTTTTTGAAAATGTATGGAGCTTGGACCACGTTTGTATTCGTCAAGTACAGTATCAGATAACTTACTGTGTTTGTTTTACAAGACGATTTCACCATTATTTTTTTGTAGCAGTGATATATCAGCCCAAAAAAAAAAAATGTGATAATGGCCGTAAATAAAAAATGCACTCGATGTAATTTTGGGTAATTCAAATACATCGTAATGAATCGATTTAAATATACTACCATAATAAAATGTACTTAACAACATGATAATTAGATAATATGATCA
Source organism: Hypomecis punctinalis (assembly GCA_949316475.1). Classification (NCBI taxonomy): domain Eukaryota; kingdom Metazoa; phylum Arthropoda; class Insecta; order Lepidoptera; family Geometridae; genus Hypomecis; species Hypomecis punctinalis. Next base: position 597,233 of record OX438818.1, read on the forward strand.
ATTAACATTAAATGGTCAAATTATTGGCATACCCAGTCAAACACCGGCTGCCTGGATACAAGCCCTACTTTTCTTTTTAACATTTTTCACATTATAGGACAATTAGCAGGAATTTGTTTTATTAATCAATGCATTGATATTTTTTTAAATTAAAATTAAAAAATATATATATATATATTTTACTTCCATTTGGTGATCATCATAAATGTGCTATGTATATTTTCATATATGATAATTTGTACAATGTCATTTGTGGGTTAGACACATGCAGATTTGAAATAAAAAAACAAGTAAATAAAAAAAAAAAAAAATAACGAATGAGTTAAACTAATACTTAATAAATTTTCATCCAGTCATTTATAGTTGTATTTTCTTAATTATCGTTAAATGGAAATCAACTCTTGTAAAAACATACTTCGATAATTAATAACTTTGGTTGAGTGATAGGGATTTATTTTCTTTCTCTTATCTCTGTCGATGAAAATTTGGTTACTGTATATGAAGATGTTATTCTTTTATTTATGGCCATGGAATGTTTGGTTAGGGCTGTGCATTATTGGTGCATTAGACTTGAATCGATAATACCTTGTCTACGCTGTAATATTGTTTGCACAGCTACTAACTTATCGAATGCAAGTTTCAGACGCCATGGAAGAGCCAGAATCGAAACGGAGACGCAGAGGCAGCGTCACAAATTGTAAAGTGATTGGTGGGAGTGACTCAGAGACCGAGCGCAGCGAAGGCAGCGCTCGTAGAGGGGGCACTCCACCACTACCTCATGACCGCGGCGAGGGAGTGGAAGGTAGCCCGCTTAAGAGGCAACTCCACAAACGCCATAACTATAACATCACTAGTAAAATGAACGAGAAACGAAAGGGCAGGGAGTCGCCAAGGCGACAAAGCCCAAAACACGACAGCACCAAGTCAAGCGAGAGCGGCGAATCTAGAGCGTCGCGCTCTCGAAACAAAGTCAACTATAGAAGATACCGTAGGTCGACTACGGACTCACGCCGGGCAAAAGCATCTCGTAGTAAACGGCGCCAGAGTTCAACTGACGAATACGACAGATCACGATCCAGTGAAAGGCGAGCTAGTCGCAGTAAGAAAAGGACTCGTGGTTCCAGTACGAAGACGCGGCGACGCCGTCGGGAAACCAGCGACTCTTCTGAACCAGTGCGTAAGACATCTCGAAAGAGGCATTACGACGATAGTGAGAGTGATGAAAATTATTGGAAATATCGTAAGAATAAAAGAAAGCGATCTAGAATTCAGCGGCATCACTCTCGCTCTCAGTCTAACACCTCGTCACCGGATAAGGGTCAAAATAATGTTCACGGATTATCTACCGATATGCTACATAAGTTTTTAGACGTATTGAAGGAAGTCAAAAGACAATCGACTACTAAGCTTTCCCTGACAAACGTCATACCAGAATTCGACCCGATGTCTAAAGAACAGACTGTTAAAACTTGGATATCAAAGGTAGAGGAATGTGCAAAAATTTATGGTTGGAGTGAACGCGAAATAATTCATTTTGCCCTGCCAAAACTTGCAGGGCTTGCAAAAACTTGGTATCAAAGGTTAGACACGGTGCTTTATAGCTGGAGCGAATGGAAGGGAAAGCTTAATGAGTCATTTCCTAGTAGGGATGATTACGCAGAATTGCTTACCTTAATGCTTGCAAAACGCGTACGCTTCGGTGAATCTTTGGAACAATATTACTATTCCAAAATTAATCTTCTCAATCGTTGCGGTATTAAAGGTCGCAAGGCTGTAGATTGCCTATTGAACGGAATAGATGATCGTGCCGTACGAGTAGGCGCGCAAGCGGCACAATTTAACGAACCCGAAGATGTGCTTAAATACCTCAAAACCATTAAAATTTATACCACGACCCGTAATGATAGGCAGCGTCAAGACAGGCCTCAAACACGAATGGCAAACCCTAACAGACAAAAGACTGAACGTGCATTTAAAACTAAGTGCTATAACTGTAACGAAGAAGGGCATAAAAGTTTTAATTGCAGTAAACCTTCAAATAAATGCGTTTCTTGTGGTAATCTCGGGCATTTAGACGAACATTGTAGACTAAAACAAAGAAACAAAGAAAACAACGGTGAGTTAAACGTCATGAAATCTGAAAAACATAATTATAGCTCTTTTATACAAGCCAGACGACACTAATCAGAAGTATCTTGTTGAGGTTGAGGTCAATAGCATACCTATGTTAAGCCATGTAGATTTGGGCAGTCAATGCACATTAATCAGATACTCCGAATTTACGAAATTGGGTCTAGATTTGGGCAAGGATATGTTACCGGTTCTTCGTGGGATAGGAGGTTACCCAGTGAAACCTTTAGGTAAAGCCAATGTAGAAATAACTGTTCAAGATATATCGGAAACTGTCGAAGTCTATATTGTCGATGATTTGGTCTTGAACTACCCAGTTTTACTCGGTCACAGTTTCACGGAAATGCCAAATATCACTATCACAAAGACGCCAAACGAATTGATTTTTGAGAGAACTTCTGAAGTAAAACTGTTTCTAAGAGTACGCGATGATCTTACAATTGGCAAGGGACAATTTGCTGCAGTCTCAGTTAAATCGCAAGCAAATTACAAAGGCCCAGTTTACGTAAATGGCTCTATCCGCGGTGATTTACGCAAACGTCATTACCTTCTCCCTGGAGAATACATAATCGATAATGGTCAGGGTAGCATCTTCGTTCAAAATTTGAGTGACGATGATATTTTATTTAAAAGGGGATCTTTAATTACCAGAGCAACACCCGTTCATGGCCATCATAACGTACTGTCCGTAGCACTAGACAAAGATGAGGAACAGCCAATCAATTGTGGAGAACAACTCACGCAGGAACAAAGATCCCTATTGCACGATTTGCTCGCTAAATACAGTGACTGTTTCTCATCAGGCCTTAAAGATTTAGGTTTCACCACAGCCGGTGAGATGAAAATAGAACTAGAAAACGCGGAGCCGGTCGTTTACAGGCCTTACCGAATGTCGCACGGTGAGAGGGTTCAAGTTAGGGAAATTATACAAGAAATGCTCGACGCCGGGATAGTAAAAGAGTCTTCTTCCCCATATGCCAGTCCGATTGTACTAGTCAACAAGAAAACTGGCGAGAAAAGACTTTGCGTCGATTATCGAGCGCTTAACCGTCGAACAAAAAAAGACCACTACCCTTTACCGAGGATTGAAGATCAACTCGACCAATTAGCGGGAAATAGACTTTTTATTACCTTAGATTTAGCTTCTGGCTACTACCAAATTCCGATCTAACAGAACTCCCAGGATAAAACTGCATTTGTAACACCTGACGGTCAATACCAGTATACGCGCATGCCCTTTGGCTTAGTGAATGCCCCGTCAGTATTTCAAAGAACTATAAACAAAATACTAGCAGAGGCAAAGGTTAAATATGCATTAGTATATATGGACGACGTCCTTATACCGGCAAAAACGTTTGAGGAAGGGATGACTAGACTAGAAGAAGTACTAACTCTGCTAAAAAAGGGTGGTTTGACTCTCAAGTTAGCAAAATGCCATTTCTTCCGCGAGACAATAGACTTTCTGGGATTCGAAGTCAATGCTAACGGAATTAAACCCGGTCTCAGGAAGATCGATGCAGTCACTAAATTCCCTATCCCGAAGAATCATCATGAATTACGGCAATTCCTTCGACTGGCGTTCTTTCGTAGATTCGTACAGGGGTTTGCAGTAAAAGCTAGACCGTTGTCTGATCTTCTCAAGAAGGATTCCGTGTGGAAATGGACTGAGCAACAAGATAAAGCTTTTCAAGCTATCAAATCCACTTTGATCGAAAGACCTGTACTTGCACTATACGATCCCAAAAGAAACACCCAGGTTCACACCGATGCGTGCAAATACGGGGTCGCGGGAATTTTATTACAGGAGGCCGACGATGGGATCTTTAGGGCAGTTTCTTACTACAGTAGGAAGACGACCCCAGAAGAACAGAGATTGCACTCGTTCGAACTTGAAACTCTCGCAGTTGTATCATCCCTTAGTAAATTCAGAGTGTACCTCTTAGGGATCCCGTTCAAGATCTTGACAGATTGCAATGCTCTTAGGACGACCCTTACCAAAAGAGACCTCGTGCCGCGTATAGCTCGTTGGTGGGTACAGCTCCAAGAATATGATTGTGACATTGAATACCGCGCTGGGTCAGGCATGGCACACGTCGACGCTCTGAGCAGAAACCCGGTAGGAGAAGCTGTGATCGAGTCTCACGTTTTAGACGTTTTATCGGTTAACACTGAGGATTGGATATCTACTGTCCAGTCTAATGATCCGGAGATAGTTAGAATTAAAGAAGTATTAAGTGACCCAGATTCAGAAAAAACCATGGAAATCTGCAAAAATTACCGTTTAAAGAATGGTAAGATTTATAGGGTAACCAATGAAACTAGTAACGAAATGAGATGGTTAGTTCCAAAAGGGGTTCGGTGGCAAGTAACTAAGATGAACCATGATGATGTGGGCCATTTCGGTTTAGATAAAACCTTGTCTCGCATTAAACAGTCATTTTGGTTTCCCAAAATGAGGAGATTTGTAACTAAGTACGTGAGATCATGTTTAGAATGCGCTCACCATAAAATACCCGCCGGAAAGACCCCAGGAGAATTACATCCGATACCCAAATCAGACGTGCCCTTCCACACCATCCACGCCGACCATTTAGGGCCATTTGTCCGCAGCAAGAAAGGCAACTCGTACCTCCTTGTTATCATAGATGGCTTCACCAAGTACATCAATATTACGCCTGTTAGAAACACAAAGAGCACGACAACTATCAAAGTGTTTCGCGATCACATAAGTTACTTTGGTGCACCGGCTAGACTGATAACGGACCAGGGCACTTCATTCACAAGCAACACCTTTCGGTAGTTTGTGAAAAATTCAGGAATCAAACACATACTAAATGCCGTGGCCACCCCAAGAGCAAACGGTCAAGTAGAGCGGTTTAATAGAACTATACTTAATGCTCTATCCACGAAAACCCACAGCAAAGACGATAAGAGCTGGGATGAATATATACCAGACATTCAAGTCGGCATAAATACCACGATTCAGACGTGCCCTTCCACACCATCCACGCCGACCATTTAGGGCCATTTGTCCGCAGCAAGAAAGGCAACTCGTACCTCCTTGTTATCATAGATGGCTTCACCAAGTACATCAATATTACGCCTGTTAGAAACACAAAGAGCACGACAACTATCAAAGTGTTTCGCGATCACATAAGTTACTTTGGTGCACCGGCTAGACTGATAACGGACCAGGGCACTTCATTCACAAGCAACACCTTTCGGTAGTTTGTGAAAAATTCAGGAATCAAACACATACTAAATGCCGTGGCCACCCCAAGAGCAAACGGTCAAGTAGAGCGGTTTAATAGAACTATACTTAATGCTCTATCCACGAAAACCCACAGCAAAGACGATAAGAGCTGGGATGAATATATACCAGACATTCAAGTCGGCATAAATACCACGATTCAGACGTGCCCTTCCACACCATCCACGCCGACCATTTAGGGCCATTTGTCCGCAGCAAGAAAGGCAACTCGTACCTCCTTGTTATCATAGATGGCTTCACCAAGTACATCAATATTACGCCTGTTAGAAACACAAAGAGCACGACAACTATCAAAGTGTTTCGCGATCACATAAGTTACTTTGGTGCACCGGCTAGACTGATAACGGACCAGGGCACTTCATTCACAAGCAACACCTTTCGGTCGTTTGTGAAAAATTCAGGAATCAAACACATACTAAATGCCGTGGCCACCCCAAGAGCAAACGGTCAAGTAGAGCGGTTTAATAGAACTATACTTAATGCTCTATCCACGAAAACCCACAGCAAAGACGATAAGAGCTGGGATGAATATATACCAGACATTCAAGTCGGCATAAATACCACGATTCATAAAGCGACTGGAAAAAGCCCATCCGAGCTTTTATTCGGCTTTAATATAAATAGCAACACAGACAACCTTTTGCATGAGATCATCGATCAAACCAGAAATCATGTATCAGCTGACACACTGCAACAAATGAGATCTGAAGCAAGTGATAAATTAGCGGACCAACAAGCAAAAGATAAATCTCGGTTTGATGCAAAACATACATCACCTAACAAGTTCAAAGAAGGAGAGTTGGTTAGCGTTAGGCGCGAAGTACCTAGTGACGGAAAGTCTAAGAAACTATCTATTAAATATCAGGGTCCATATCGTATCTCTAAAATACTGCCAAATGACAGATATGTAATTGAAGACACTCCGCTAACTCGCAAACCCGGCCGCGGTAGGTATGAAAACATAGTGGCTGTAGATAAACTAAAACCTTGGCTTGCATTTAGTAGGGATTTAGATACGTCGTCTGCATCGGATTCAGAAGAGGAGTGTTAAAACAATATGTATGCCATTAGCAGACATTGGCCTGTCAGTTAGGCATTATATCTTAAATTAATTTAAGATAAGTTAAAGTACTTACTAGAATTAGCGATATTGTCACTAATAATACTTTTCTTATAATAATTACTTTTCTTAACTTAAATTACATTATCATTTTGGTGTGAATTTAGCAACGATAATTTTAACTGATGTGCGTTGCTATTAGGTTTCTTTTTTCTGTGTTGTGACTTACATTAAGACTGTAAAATGACTCGATATCATATATCATTTTAAGGTGATTTGATTGTTGACCATTTCAATTAATGTTTTTTTTTAGTAGGATTCTTTACTGCATTTTGATTATAGTGAAGTATTACATCAAACTGTAAAAGCACTCCATATTATATAATGATGCCTACGTATAAATCAGACAATTTGGTTTTGTTTTTTTTTAATATTTTACCTACTATTTTGGCGTGAATTTACTGATGTTATGTTAAAGTGTATGTAGATGAAAAAAAATAATATCGTAAGAGTAAAGTAGCTATTTGACTACTCCAGCAGTTAGTATTTAAAATTTTTATTATTATATAAATTTAGATTACTTTAAAATGAAAGACTGAACTATACAGGTATCTATTGCAATACAATGTTTCTAAAGCTTATTTAATATTGATGCTAATTTTGCTATTATTACCACACGTATACATTTTAAGTGTGGACTACTATGTTATGTATAAAACTGTATAATTATAACAATTTGCAACATTTTCGTAACACTTGTCAGTAAAATTAATCTGTTATCAGTTTTAGTCCTCTGTATAAATGTCTTTATAAAGCGCGAGGACTCGCTTCTGCAGGATGGCCGAGCTGTTAGAAATTACGTGCTTTTAACTTGCAACACCACCTCGATTATCTGTGGCAGCGCGGCCCGAACGAGGGGGTTCGTGCCAACTGATGGATTATCTTGGATTACGCTAAAAAAGAAACAAAAGCCGTCGTCAAGAAGCGAATTGTCGTGAGTTTTTAGTCAGTTGATCAGTTTAAAGGTATGGTAAAGCTTTTGATACGACTAGTTATACATAACATTTCTTTTCGATACGAATCGGATCATTTGTATTTTGTATTGGAACGTCGCGCCTTGACAATATGTCACCTTGCCTTGTTCATGTCTCTTGAAATATAACGCTAAAAAACTGATCGTAGACGTATTAATTCAATTACATCCCGTTAGTTAACATATGGAACCACCAATTCCCACCTTTTCATTAACTGAATGAGCACCCAGTTGGAGTGACGCGAAAAACTGATCAGTTTAACTGACCGTGTGTGCCCACCTTTAGACCCGTCGGGTCGCGTCAACACCTCTGTATAGTCCTGCGTTCTACGGGATTTCCCTGTTTCTGATTTAACTACGTCCCACATGGATTTGATTAAATTTGGCGACTGCTGTATTAAATGACAGTAATAATTGCTCCTCGAGCGTTGTAATAAACTATAGTACTGCTCTTAAAATACTTCTTATAAATAGGACCACTTCGGAAGTATGCCCTTGCCAAATATATTTTTTTTTGATTCGTTTCACGATTGGCGAAGATATCGATGAATAAACACAAAAAAATACAAACAGACGAACGAAGAACCTCCTCTTTTTTGGAAGTTCAGTTTTCGGTTAATGTTAATTTTTGCAATGTATTGGTTAATAGTACAGTTAATGATTTTATATAATTATTTTAATTTATTGTATTCGATTTACCTAAGCCACTGATAACTGAATATTTTTTTTTTTTTTTTATAAATTTGTTTTTTTTTTTTTTTTTTTTAATTTTTAATATAATGACAATACTACATTACTACTACATAGAAAGCAATTGGATCATCCACAGACCCTTGAAGGTCTAAAGATAATCCAAGTGCTCAAGCCCACTGCCAGTTGGCAGCGTGCCCACTGAATAACTATAAAAGCATCAAAAAGTCACGAACAAAATTCTCAAGTGTAACTACGTACGAGTATGTATTTATGTATATTTTGTGGAATCTGAAAGTTCACTGAGACAGCTAGGTAATTTTGTAGGTAGTTACTTATTAGTCTAGCATTATAATTAAAATATTATCATATCGGCGTTAAGCATTTATAAAACGTACTTTTGCCATTCCAAAGGCCTTCATAATAACTCTAACAGCAAGGTTGCGCCCGGCCTTTAAGAACTTAGGTCCTTTGTACTTTTAACATTTTCAAGTTTACTACTTACTATTCAATAGATGTAGACTAAATAGGTATTTATTACAAAAGATACAAGACATTCTTTGAAAATAAAACCTGTATTTTATCACAAACAGTCTTAGAAAGCTGAGAGAATTTAAGATCAATATTTTTGTGTCATCCAAAGCCAATATCACCATTTTCGATATACAGTAAAGAAAACCAGAGAAGTAAAGCTCTTCATTTTCTGGAAAAATCGAATGACGTGCCGTACGGTCCTGAACTAGTATTTTAGAAGTTTTTTACAAGCCAATCTGCACTCGGGTACCTAGTTTGTATTACAATGTGTAACAAACTTTTTATATCACATCTTAGGTAGATAAGATCACTATGTGACAAGAAAACTTGTAAAGAAACTTGTAAAAAACCTTGTGTGGAGACCTTCTGGCGTTCGCCACTCACTTCTGGAGTGAAGTCATCGAGAAACACGGGGAGGCACTGCCTGTCTCTTTGGTCATCTCCAAAGCTTTTGACCCCTGTCAAAAGCTGGCACGAGAGCCTTATTTGCAAGCTTTAATCTTACGGTTTGCCTGCTGATTTCTGCGTGTGGGTATCAGATTTCTTGAAGAATTGGTCGATACGAGTGGTTGTAAATGGCTGCTCGTCAGACCGAATGGCTATCAATACCGGTGTTCCTCAGGGGTCAGTGCCCTCTGCGACACTGTTCCTACTACATTTCAACGGCCTGCTAAAGTCCGGTGTCTTTGGGTACACAAATGACAGTACACTCGTGAAGAGCTGCACATCAGCGGGCCACAGATCGAGTCACTCAGAGAGGCTATGGTCGCACTGCTCAAATTGAGTCTAGAGGCGGTATCAGACTACTTGAAGATGTACTTGAAGATGCTAACCTGCCGGGCTAGTATGCGCGCCACAAAATATTATTTATTTCGTAGGGTCAGAACGAGACAGCGTTATGGCAAAGTATATATCTGTCACTTTTTCACACGTCGAAATGAGTTCTTTTTGTGGTTGCATGCTTGACTAGCTGAGCAACTGCTTAATCTTTATAAAGCACAAGTCAGGTTTTGCATGGAATACTGCCCTCACCTTTAGAATGGCTCTGCCAAATATCAACTGGAGGCTCTGGAGTCTTTTATCGTATACACTTCGGAGAGTGCGCCCAGGAGTTGCACAATCTGGTCCCACCTGCCCCTTTCTTGCCTGGAAGAAATCGCTCTAAGCGATAAAGCCGCACTATTTTAATTTTATTGTATTCTTTTATTGTTATATTGTAAATTGTGTGAACAATAAAGAGTTTTCTATTCTATTCTATTTCTTCTATCGTAAGGCTAGACAGACGCGATCAAAGCGCTAACCTTTTATGGTGGACATTCCGCGTGTTAGAACCAAGCGTTTTGAATCCTCATTCCTCATACGAACAGCCAGAATGTGGCACGCTTTGCCTGGGTCTGTCTTCCCGCTAAAGTACAACGTGGGTGTCTTGAAAGGTCGAGTAAATAGGTAGTAGGTAGGCAGCATATTTACTTAACATAAGGAAGTATGTAGTCAAACGCAAACCTATACCGAATAAAATAAATTGAGCTTAATTTTCTAGCTGTCCGCGCACTGAAAAAATGTTAAGTAAAGCGGATCTAGAGCATCTCCCGGTATTATATAATTCAACTTTTAATGTAGAATTATCCATAATTTCTTTTTCCTCGTCACTTGGCGCCCTCTCTAAACAATTCGTCAACCCTGTAGGGGGTGGGAAGGGGGGATGAAAAACATAAAAACATTTTTACATTCGCTGCGTGTTACTTTTTTATTTTCCCATCCGGCACGGACTTGAAGAAATTATTGTTGGCCTAATAAAAATGTCGGAGATAACAATATAGCTGTAGGTAATTTAAATTACTTAGGTAAGTTTTTAACTCAAAGAAAAAACGGAATCCTTACAGGATCACTTTGTTGTCCGTCTGTCCGTGTCTGTCCGTCTGTGTGTATGTCAAGACTTTTTTCTCGGGAACGCGTAAAGATAACAAGTTAAAATTTAAACTGTTAACGTATATCTATGGTCTCTTGCAGTTGTGTAAAAGAAAAACTTCTCAGTAATTGTATAAAAAATTAGAGCCGTATATGTCGTAAAAGACCGCATATTTCGACACTCAGAAAAATCAAAACGTGCAAGGTACTTCCCGTTGACATAGAACTATGAAATTTGGGAAGAAGCATTAATTTAACATAGAAATTACTTTTAATATGGTTGATTTTAGTATGATTGTAAAGCCTTATTCAAGCTTTGGTGTCTTTATAAATATAAACAATACTAATGAACCCTAAAAAAGCAAAATAAGCCACGAGATTCTACTTGAAAGTAGTACACACAAACTTACAAGATGTAGCCATTCTAAACTACAATCTCCCAAAGTTCTAGTCTCCCGCATTCAACTAATCAATACTCTATCTGTACATGCAAATCGCATCGCTACAGGGCCAGCCACTGCACGCGAATAGCCCATTACATTTGCATATAACAACAGTTTGAAGCACAAAGGACGCACGCTGCGGTTTCTATCAACAAACTATTACAATTTCCATCTGCATTAGATAGAGGATGTTAGAACATGTAATAATGGTTGTAAGGCAAAGTGCTGCCATCTTGGTTTGTTTTACTAACCAAATCTTAACACGCATTAAACAATTTTGTGACTGAGCAAACAAAATAAGAGAGGTTCCAGTTTTAAATCGATAATTTCGCTGTCTTCGGTCCGGATGTTGAATCTTTTCTTTAGTTCGCAATTTTTTCAACTAATCTTGACCAAACCTCGTGCACAGGTTTAAGATGTATGTTTATTCAATGGACAGGACATAATAAGAGGTATTGAAAAATTGAACAATCGAATTGTATTTTGGTATCCAAATGATATCTTCGACATTGTTGTTGAAATAAAACGTCTATGATCAGTTTCATTATTGTAATTAACAAGAAAACGAATAATATATAATAAATAATGAATACAAGTGCGAAACGTTATTAGCTCTAATTTTGAATCTTATTTTGAAAATAGCTTGAATACAACACGGTACCTTTAATGCTTGTCCTACTTTTACTACCTTCTACTTTTACATTTCAACTTTGTACTTCAATATTAATAACCAAAATAATGACTCAACAAAATTATTTTTTGCAAAAATTAGCATGACCGACGTCACCCGTGTACAGAATTCGCGAATATTTCGCACGGATCGATGTAGCATTTTTCACATTATTATTGATTTATCAAAAACGGCTCAGCCAATTTCGATAAAATTTAAATGGGACCAAATGGGTGTACATACCTATATATACGCGTCGAATTGTATACCTCCTTCGGTGGTTCGTCGGTCAAAAATGCAGCATGGCCGCAGCACAAAGCCCGACTGCCCACAGGCCAAGAGGCCTCGGTAGAGAGGAGTCAAACGGTAGTGTAGCCACTATGATAACTGTTCATTGATGTGCTCATATGGTATTTTCAACACAAAAGACGTAAAAAGAAAACGTGGCAGACAGGTCAGAAGGTGGGAAGACGAGATAAAAGCAACAGCAGAAAAAACATGGACCAGAGCAGCGCTAAATAGGGAAGAATGGAAAGGAATGGAGGAGGCCTTTGTCAAAGTTGGGCAAATAGACGTAGTTTCCGATAAGGACTCACCGGAGGAGATGAATAGTGTTTAAAGATTTGTTAAATATTGTAAAAAATTGTCTGAATAAAGGTTTTTATTAATATTTTATACTTCAAGGACAGGGCCGAGTCATAACACTGTTAGATACCATTACCATGGAGCCTTTAGTACAGGTTTTGCATAGTTTACTTACCTAACCTTGCACGTTCGCGTGTGGCTCCATACATTTTTGTTAGATCTTCTTCGTTTTCGCCAGAGGCGCTGTACAAAAATGTATAGAGACAAAGTTCTCCGCAGTCTAGATGTGAACAAAGCCAGTGGCCCTGATGGTATTCCGGCCACTGTATTGAGGACTTGTGCGCCTGAGCTGTCGCCTGTGCTGACTCGCTTCTTTCGCCTATCTCTGAAGACAGGTCAAGTGCCCAAATCTTGGAAGCTTGCTAACGTGCAACCTGTACCCAAGAAGGGCAGCCGTGCCGACCCTGCCAACTACAGGCCAATTTCGATCACGTCTATACTCAGTAAGAGTATGGAACGTGTTCTAAATAACAGGCTCCTGGCCTACCTGGAAGCGAATGACTTACTCAGTGACCGCCAGTACGGCTTTCGCCGAAACCGGTCTACTGGGGACCTTCTAGCGTACGCCACACACATCTGGAGTGAGGTCATGGAGAAGCACGGGGAGACGTTGGCTGTCTCCTTGGACATTTCCAAAGCTTTTGATAGGGTCTGGCACGAGAGCCTTATTGGCAAGCTTCCATCTTACGGCCTGCCTGCTGATTTCTGCACATGGATATCAAATTTCTTGAGGAATCGGTCGATACGAGTTGTCGTTGATGGCTGCTCGTCAGACCAAATGGCTATCAATGCCGGTGTTCCTCAGGGGTCTGTGCTCTCTGCGACACTCTTCCTACTGCATATCAACGATCTGCTTAAGCCCGAGATCTTTGGGTACGCAGATGACAGTACAGTCGTGGAGAGCTACACATCCGATGCAAGAACCAGCGGGCCACAGATCGAGTTATACAGAGAGGCTATGGTTGAACGGCTCAACTTGAGTCTGCAGGCGGTATCCGACTGGGGTGATGCTAACCTGGTCAAGTTTAATGCCACAAAGACTCAGGGCTGTCGGTTTTCGGCCAAAAAGAGACCCTTTCAATTGTGTCCCGCTTTCCGTGGTGTCTCCGTTCCGGTAACTGACAGCTTGGAACTATTAGGCGTATTACTCTCATCTTCTCTTAACTTTGGCTCTTACATAGAGTCCAAAGCCCAATTAGCCTCCAAAAAACTTGGTGTTCTCTCTAAGGTGAGACGGTATTTCACACCTGAGCAACTGCTTAGTCTTTATAAAGCACAAGTCAGGTCTTGCATGGAATACTGCTCTCACCTTTGGGATGGCTCTGCCAAATATCAACTGGAGGCTCTGGAGTCGATTGAGAGACGAGCCAGGAGGCTGATTGACAACGACACCTTGACTAAGACGCAGCTGCAAAGTCTTGAGCATCGTCGCAAGGTAGCGTGTTTGTCGGTCTTTTACCGGATACACTTCGGAGAGTGTGCCCAGGAGTTGCACAATCTGGTCCCCCCTGCCCCTTTCTTCTATCGTACGGCTAGACGGACGCGACCAAAGCGTCACCCTTTTATGGTGGACATTCCGCGCGTTAGAACCAAGCGTTTCGAATCCTCATTCCTCATACGAACAGCCGGAATGTGGAATGCTTTGCCTGGGTCTGTCTTCCCGTTAAAGTACAACGTGAGTGTCTTCAAATCCCGAGTAAATAGGTATCTTCTAGGTAAGCGTGCTACACCCTAGACCGCACATCTGCTTAACATCAGGCAGTGTGTAGTCAAACGCAAACCTATTCGAAATAAAAAAAAAAGACATACGAAAAGTAAGTACTTAGTGTAGTTTCAATTTACATGTAAACCTGCACTTACCCCCCTGTACCAATGAGTTCAAAAACTTAGGGCCTGAATTTCACACCACTGGCTTTTCGGTGAAGGAAAACATCGCACGGCAACCAGCATACGTCTATAGAATAAATTCGATAGCGTTAGTGAATCCACCAAACCACACTAGGCCAACGAGGTGGATATGGCACAATCACCTTTCGTGAGTAGGCCTGCGTTCAGCAGTGGATAATAAAAAGACAGGTACAGTACATATATCTTATCCATGTTGCAAGAGAGCCCAAATCTCCTACTAGCTATCATCTGTCCTCTTCAAAGGCTCTCCTAAACTTGTGTTAGCGACCTTTACTAATTTTGGACAAATGCCTAAATGAGGGTAGACCGAATAACTTTGAGTGACGTCACAATCGCGCAGGGCATTTGTTACCGTTATTGATATGGTACGTAGTTGGTGACACTTGTACTCAAAGCCTCTTACTATGGTGTCTCGGTGGCTGCCGTGATTCGGATGGCACGTTTAATTGTAGGCTACAGCTATGTCAGACGCCCTCAGGTGGTTTAAAAACTTTGACTTCAAGGCTATCCGGCCTGTACGAACTGACTTTACTAACAGCTATAGCGACCTGTCTTTGTTCGTCTGTTGATTTAACAACTTAGTTCTTTTGTGGGATTTTCAAGAATTGTACGGAGTCCTCAGTGAGCTTGTCTGACTCGCACTTGATCGTTTTTTTTCACCGTAGTTTCTTCAATAGGCGTACTTCACGACCTAATATTGAGTAGTTTTACGAGTATGAGAAATTACAGTATTTACTGCACGATTTAAAATAAAATAAAAATAAATATTTTGGGACATCTTACACACGGCCTCTTTTTTTTTTGTATTTCGAATAGGTTCGCGTTTGACTACAAACTGCCTGATGTTAAGCAGATGCGCGGTATAGAGTGTAGCACGCTTACCTAGAAGATACCTATTTACTCGGGATTTGAAGACACTCACGTTGTACTTTAACGGGAAGACAGACCCAGGCAAAGCGTTCCACATTCCGGCTGTTCGTATGAGGAATGAGGATTCAATACTTACATATACTTATTTTTAAATACATACTTATATAGATAGTACTAAATAACACCCAGACACAGAGCAAACACTTATGTTCATCACATAAATATTTGCCCTGGTGGGGATCGAACCTACGCCTCTTTGATCCAGAAGTTAGGGTCACTAACCTGAGCCACCGAGGCAGTCGAATTTATTGATATAAAACTAATTGTTGGGATTTAATCTCTATCCTTAAATGTTTGAGAGCCCAACTCTCCACCTAGCTATCATCTGTCCTCTTCAAAGGCTCTCCTAAACTTGTGTTAGCGACGGTTACTAATTTCGGGTAATTGTCTAAATGAGGGTAGACGCGAATAACTTTGAGTGACGTCACGATCGCGCGGGGCATTTGTTACCGTTATTGCGACGTTCTTGGGGTTTTGTTAGTGACACACTCATAGCCTCTCGCTGTGGTTTTCTGTTTCAGTGTAGGACAAATCAAACTTGAAGGATGTTATGTTAGCTACAAGCTGCGAATACTCCAATCCTCGAGCAGCGGTTATGTCTGCTTCAGTAAGGATTGGGTTTTTCGCAGTTTGTAGGTAATATTACAGCCGCCAAGATGTTTGATTCGACCTATACACTCCATATTTACGTTACACATACATACATACAATTGTATCAGGAGTTGAGTCATCATATCAGCACTTTTACTGCAAACGCAATAGGCGTGATAACTGAAAAAATATAATTAGTCCGTTGGATAGATTATTAAAAAATATTAGACACGTGTTTTTTTTTTTGACAATTAAACCAAAAATTGATGAAGATAATAGCCCGCTAAAGTTCCGCGTGACTTTACGAGTGTCATACAAATGTAAAGACATTCGTGACAACGTGACGTCACGACCCCGACTCCCAAACTTTGACAAGGTTTAACTTTGGTAAATCAGTTATGGTGATTCAATGTGGTAATGATTTTATACCATCTGACCCAACAATGATTCAGTGTGGCGTGGTGTGGGTTAAGCGGGCGAGGAGATAAATTATTGCGACGTCACGAACAATCAGTTTACTCGTATTTCACAGAAGATTACGTATGATTACAATTATAGAGAAAACTTTAAGCGAAGGACATGGCGTTCCGCAGCGTAACGCACGCTGCCACCATTTTATCAAGAATCACAACTCGAGCCATTCTAAACCTTTTCTAAACACATTTCACCAACCTAACCTCTCTTTTACCACTGACAAGTGACATCTCATCTCGCACCGCCCATCGGCCGATCATGCGATATCGCTCGAAACCTCCTTGGAAACAATCAGCAGCGTTTGTTACCAGCGTTACCCCAGGAATGTTGCCACTACCATTCCTAGTCCTTCGAAATTATACTAAGTGGCACTAAATAAAAATAAATTTAAAACTATGGTCCCGTTATGTTCAAAATTTTTTGATAATCTGTCTGACGAACTAATTATTATAATGTTTTTACCCCGTCATCATGCCTATGCCACTTTTTATGTCGCCGAAAATAACCATTTCTATAATTGTTGTTTCGAAGTGATTCTTCTGTACCATTATTTATTTATTCTGTAGTTAAATTATCTCAATGTATTTGATATTTCAATGTAATTGGAGCAAAAGGCATGGATTACCCGCGATGTCAATAGATACCGCAGCGTGCGGTTGCTGGATGAATGCCAGCCTAATGGTAATAGCTGATAATTAAATACAACTACATTACAGAAATAGCGGAATGAGCGGGCTGGCTCAGTTGGTTAGAGCGTCGGGCTAGTGATCCGAAGGGGCAGGTTCAAATCCTGCGTTCGCTTCAGATTTTTGAAATGCTTATCACAAAGATAACTCTTTGAGATAAAATCTAGTGTGGAAAGCACTCAAAATAAAATCATAATATTACAGAAATAGGCTACAAACTAGGTTGTATTCAAGCTTTCATCCGATTTCCAAAAAGAGAGATTCTTGCCACTGTGTGTTTATATGTTTTTTTTGTGGATACGTTGCGCGTGTTATTTGCTTTGTGTAGGCCAATTTTTGTAATGCTTTTTCAATCTATTGAATTTTTTTTTTCTGTCCTAAGAAAATTCGTATTTTAAATTAGTTTAGTTCTATATATCAGGAACTATTGATAAGAATTTGACTACTTTACGCCTGCTAAACTATGTTTAGACTGGGCTATAAAAATATTACTCAAAATATGTATCAAATTAGCTGTTAATTTTTCATAGCGTAGTTTGACTAGGTGTTCGTTACAGATCATCGAAGTTAAACAACGTTCAGAACAATCAGTCTTCGTATGGTGACCGCGGGTGGCATTTTCAACTAAGCGCTACCGTGGCTCGGGTAACACGTTAAATTGCAAGCCCTGGTTGAAATAACCGTTTAGCCATGTCAGAGGTCTTCAGGCGGCTTAAAATCTCTGACACCAGGGCTACCCACCCGGCCTCTACGAACTTCCTAACTTATACAGCTGATGTTATTTTTAAAAGCTTTTATTTAACTTACTATGTATGTATATATGTAAGTATGTCTGTTCGGGTGGACTCTTTGAACTCAATTTTGAAGTACATATCTTCAACCGATTGAGCTGAAATTTTGTATACACGTTTAGTTTGGATGACAATGCACGATATAGTGTGTGACGTCATTCTAAATCCAATATGGCGGACTGTCTAAGATTGCGGAATAGTTATACTTGATGCACTTCTACAATATGGGTATCAAATAAAAGGAATGGTTGAGAATAACTCGAAAAATAATGTGACGTCATTCTAAATCCAATATGGCGGATTGTCCAAGATGGAGGATTAGTTATTTTTTATGTACTTCTACAATATGGGTTTCAAATGAAAGGGATGGTTGAGAGTAACTCGAAAAATAATGACGTCATTCTAAATTTGGATTTGAAGCTTTTATGATCATATAAATTATGTATGATGAGGTTATAAGTTGATGGGTAAAATTTTAAAGGAAAATCTTATCTTCCTCTTTTTAGAGCAATTAAATAAAATCTCTTTATGAAAAATATTTTTTGCTTTTAATTTTTTGTTGTTTTAACAACAATTTGATGTATTAAAAATACTTTGGCACAAATATTTTAGATCAACTATGTTCTAGTAATTCACGTTATCAATACAGACCGCAGCCTGCGGTTATCGGATCAATTTCCACCTAAATGTAGCGTGGATAATTACATTACATAACCAACATTTAATATGATCTAGTTTTCAAATAATATTACTCTATCTGTAGAAATAGAGCCGTGATGGGAACACGCCTAACAGAAGCGGTCATAGACGAACATGAAACAAAACCTGCATCGAAAACGTTCTGGACGGACAGCAAAACAGTACTCACGTGGATAAGAACCGGGTCCAGATCGCATAAACCATACGTCGCTCATCGACTCGCCGCCATAGAAGACGCCTCGACAGTAAACGACTGGCGCTGGGTCCCGAGCAAACTGAACGTGGCCGACGACGCAACTCGAGACGTGCCACCATCCTTCACCGAAAACCACAGATGGTTCCGAGGACCCGAGTTCCTATATCGATCTATGGAACATTGGCCGATAGAAAACTCACAAACGACTACGGCGCCGGCCGATACGGGCGAGGAGAGAACTAACCATATAATAGTCGATGAAAAACGCAAGTTACGTCTATCTGAAGGATTTCCTGCAACTTCACGATTTTCCAACTGGGAACGACTGCGGTACGCGACAGCCAGAGTCCTGCAATTTATACAGCTGTGTAAAATAAAGACGCACAGTATACACTATAAGAAGACAAAGAAAAACAAGGTGTAGACCTCGATTTGCCCCTATAAATTTTGAAGAGGAAGATGGAATAAAGGCGTACCGACGCTTGGATGTGTGTTAAATTGAAGTTTCCGGATGTTTAAATCGCTTAGCCATGTTACGGCTTCAAAACTCTGACACCAGGGCTAGCCACCAGGCCTATACGAACTTACTTACGTATAAAATGAAATTGAATACAATTTGTCTGAGAAACAGAATCATCAACAACGCCGGTTACTAGGCAGTTCTTAAACAACATTTGTCATAAACTGATTTATTACGTTATTACCTTTTCTCTGAAACCAATAAATAGGCGGAAACTGGAAACTCAAACTGATGGAAGACCTATGTTCAACAGAAGACGTTCTGTAAATAAAACGGTAGAACAAGTTCTAAGGTATTGCAAGACCACAGAAAGACTAGAATCCCTAGCGGGTTGCATGGCGCTTGTTTTGTCATCGAATAGACGGCAGCGGCACATAGCCATGCTCCGTTATTTTATGGCTCGGGTAGACGATGGAAGGAAAAATGCACAAAAATCCTTATGCGAGACGTCGGTTAAGGACCTATCGTCCCCACGTAAACATCTAAGTACTTACGTCATAATATTTTTCGCCAAAAAATGGCATGACCGATTTCAACCGTGTATAGAATTCGCGAATAGTTCGCACGGATCGTTGTACCAATTTTCACATTATTGTTGATTTATTAAAATTGGCTCCCAATAAAAATTAACAAGCACTAATTTCAAAGTATATTCTTTGCAATAAAAAAAGATTTATCGAAATCGGATTACTAAGAGAAAAGTTATGCGTGGTTATAAAGTATAAAAAAATATAGGTACGTGTAAAAGCTTTAAACATTTTTCAACAATAAAATAATTCTTTCACGACAAATAAATACTTAACATCCGATTCCGTTCTTAGCGTTTCTTCAACTTGTAATATTTCTCATTACCCGAGGAGCACATCAAAAGAGGGATATTAATCTGTTACTTCGCGAAATGAATGAGCACGAATTCGAGATGTTCTGAAGGACAAAAGTCTTTTTCGCCAGGTGTGGCGCTGGAATTACTTTGTTTGAAACATTTTTGAGATTTCGTTTCGTATCTTGAGCTTTTTCGTGATAAATATTATGATATTTCTTTATCGTTGTCGTTATATATTAGCCTTGGGAAGGCCCATTGGTCCAGGACTCGACTTCGATTGTTTTTGACCGACGAAACGAAAGAGGTACTCAATTCGACGCATAACTTTTTTTCACGTAGTGGTCCAATTTCAAAAAAAATATTTTTTTGTACAGAGTATACTTCAAAATTGGTCCCATTTCAATTTCATCGAAATCGGCTAAGGCATTTTTGATAAATCAACAATAATGTGAAGAATGCTACATCGATCCGTGCGAATTAGTTGCGTATTAATAATAAATTAAAACAAAATTGCTATTATGAATGTTACTATTTATTATATTTTGAATAAATTCAGCACATTGGAAAAGTGTCGACCCCAGTTTTGGCCCAGTACTAAGCTTACGAGTACCAATTCGTTAGTTATTCCCAACAAAAATTCATACTTCACCAAATCGTAATTTACCCTTTTCCGACCCCAAAGGCGTCCGAAAGTCTTTGAAACGCTTTCAACTTCAGTTAAACCTTTTTGTGCTCTTTACAAAGCATTTTGTTTATTTGCTGGACCAAAAAGGGTGAAACATTAAGATAAGGGTGGTAAATTAGTGTGCTTAGGAAATTAAATGCGAAAATCTCGAGTTTTTTGTTGCTTTTGGTTGATTTTAGCAGTGAGTAAACAGTTAAACAGTTGGTTTGGTAGTACGTTAACTAGTAGTTTTGTTTACGGTAGACATCGTGAGCACAAACCAATCCGTAAAATAAATCTATTAATTATGATGGTTACGCGGACACTTTCCACTTGTTGTCGGTGAAGGCAAACATCACGAGGAATTCTGCCTAGGTCCGTAGAAATGTAACATTGTAGGTATATGTTAATCCATCAACCCACATTTAAGCAGTGTGGTGGATGCCCAAGTAGCACACTAGTGAATTTTGCAACTTATATTATAGCTCTAAGTTGCAAATTAGTTGTATTACAGTGTTTGATAAAACCTTTAGCATCAAACACAACTCTTATTTGTATATGAGTACTTCTTGTCGCTCGTAGTTTCATAGGAAAGATTTTTGTTTCTGCTTTGTTTCCTACGGTAGCATAAAACCGATTTTGTTACCTAAAGTAACATACAGGTTTTAATTTCCACTTATACAGAAGTATTGGTTGTATATAAGGTCTCTAAATCACATATATGCAACTCCTAAATCTAAGCGCTATCGTACTCTTATTTGGCACTTTTAGTTCCAAATAAGTAATACAATAGAGGAATATATCTCTTGTAGTAGCTAAAGGTATCATTTTGCAGCTCTTATGAAACCTGTTATATTTGCAGCTTTAAGGGCTAGTGTACTCTGCCACGCCACTTCAACGCGTAACTAAGTTTCTATAGGGGTTCTGGAATACCAAAAGCAGCAATTTCAACTTATTTGAAACCACTAAAGATCTAACAGTTTCAAAATTAGGTATTATATTATTATTATAACTATTGCTACTATAATAACGCATATGTGTATATATATTGTTTAAGCTGTTGTCTTACGCTCACTTAGGCATAGGCCTATCTAAGTACTAAAACATCAGGACCTTTATAAAAATGAATTCCATAACATGGAAAAAAGTAAAACGTTTTTATCAATTTTGGGACCCCTAATCCACAGGCACTGGGAGATCTACAAAAGATAAAATAATTACTATTGGTAATAAGATCAACTGCTTTGCCACTCGCAAGATATAAATAAGTGATTTTTACATCTTGTAGGTGCAAATAGAGCATATATTAGTGATATTAAGAACTATAAGATTTCTTTACGTCGCCATGTTTAGAAAATGGAGACCTTGAAAATGTTTTGTTTTGAACATGATTTTTATCACACTGATGCGTAAACACAGAGTTTTGATAGTTATGATTGATGTACTTTAACATCATACTTAACCTAAAACTATTATATCAGGTTTTTAACAGTTTTACTTTTCAATAGTATTATTTCGTTTATTAATTTAGCACAGTATTTTTTATAAGTCTTGATCAAATCGAAGGCCCGTCAAAATTTACAAAGAAAACAATGTATAGTTTCACAGTAACAAAACAATCGCAATGACTTTTGTGATATTTCAGTGCAGGGAAGCAAATACAATATTATGTATTAAGTGTCATCAAACACAAACAGCAGTATAATATGCACTATGGCCGCGCCAATCTCATTCAAAATACCGTCCGTAACACAAAATACAATTTTACAGCTATCGCGGACTGTCGCTACTCTGAATAACTTTAGACGTCTCATTTATCACTCAATGACCGAGCGCGTTGAATGAACGAACGCACTATTGTTCAATGAATCGTTCACTGCGCACATTTTATACTCATAGTTCTAATTGCCACTCATGGTGATCTTGAGAACTGCTATAGATTCCATTTGGAACTAAAAATAAGCTGCAATTTTTCGCCACTTGGTTCTATAATGGTTGCATAAGGGTTCTCTCCACCTATATAGAACTTCATAATGGTTGTAAATTTCACCCAAGTCTGCTAGTAGATCTAATATACGAGCTATTTGCCACTATTTGTGCTACTTGGGTGTGGACTGGTTTGGTATACAGGCCTAGCCACGAAGAACAATACGGCCATTTCTACCCCGCTGATCCAGTGCGAGATAGTGGAGTCATTTACGCCACCCGTACCAGTCTTTTTTTTAAGAGTCCACTGCAGGACGTAGGTCTACCCACGAAGTGTGATTGGGCCGTATCCGCTACGCTGGCCCAGTGCGGGTTGGTGGATTCACATACGCCATCGAATTTCTTCTACAAACGTATGCAGGTTGCCTCACGATGTTTTCCTTCACCGAAAACCCAGTGGTGTGAATATTCCGTGCATAAATTCCAAAGAACTCATTGGTACGGGACCGGGATTTGAACCCACGACCTTATTATAAGGCGAGTGTCACTACCTCTTGAACAGTACGGCTTATGCCACCTAATTTATTCTTATATCAATGATGAGTAAATTCGTATAGATCGCCTAGTCAAACTACTATGCAATGAACGCTACGTGTTTTTGTTTAGCAGAAAACTATTTGGATATAAAAAGCCGGTACCTACAGTTTGGTCGTACACAATCAAACTACAGCCTTGGCCAAAAGTATTAGGCACCCTGTATTTTCACTCTATCTTCTAAACTAATTTCACTCCTTTTTGGCATTTTTAACAAAATTAGGTGTCAATTTAATCACATCAACAGAAATGAAAGCTTGTTTACTTGTTAAGAGTCCAGAACACAAGTGACCAAACATTGACTGATAAGACCGAAAGAAAACCGAATTCTTTGTTTTCGGTCACCAGGTGTTTTATGACCTTAACATAGCCGCTTGATATTCTAAGAAGTTATTTATGAACCCGGTAAGTCATTTAAGATAAGCACTCAGTTATTGGTTAAATAGTGGTGATTGGTTAAACATGCATTTTGATTTTTTAAAGGTGCCTAATACTTTGGCCAAGGATGTATATAAATATGATATAAACTTAACTACGCAGCCTTATGCATCCTAGTAGAAAAACACCTTTAAGTGCTCTATGTTACGTATTTCCATTCGCACACGTAGGCGTAGCGTAGTCGTATCGTAAGCGTATCTTAATACGCGCGCAGGACGAAAGCAATACGACCACGTGCATGTTCAAATAAGTCCGCACACGGCGCGGTGCTGCTGCGTATCGTAGGAGGCATTTACCCCTGTCGCACATGCAGACGCGTATTACGATACTCTTACGATACGACTACGCTACACCTACGTGTGCGAAGGGCCTACACTCTGCTGAAACCGTTTTTCTCACGAGAAAATACTAAAGGCGCAATATTGTTGTATTTCCCGGATCGCTTTCACTCCTTTCCCCTCTCCCACTTCCTTCCCCTCCCCTTGTCCCTCCGGATACCTAAATCGCTTTCTTGATTTATTTTACATCAGGAAACAGATAATCTCTTCATGATAAACACCGAAAAATGTTCCATATAGAAGATACAAACGACTCTACACCTTATTACTTTGCGTTTAGCTTTCTATTTTCTTTAACACGTCTTGAGGAAAAAAATAAAAAAACGTACCTACGCGTTTTGTTATACGATTTCGTATCTTGTCTTGTAAATAATAGGATTCAATTTTGAATGAGCCGAGAAAAATATTCATAAGTTATCGAAGCAGGTGATACAGCGATCAATCTCTGATTTTCCCTGATGATGTATTTTTATTTCTCTCTTTTGTTCCTTAAAATGGAAGGTGTGAAAGAGAGTCAAGATAAAAGTAACGGCAGTTATATAGACAATGTTATTGATGTATTGAGGAAAATTTGGTCACTTTTTGTTATTTATTTTGTTCTGTTGGAACCATTTTTTTCGGAGAAGTTTGTTTTGTTTACTTGTAACCCCTTGGCTCAGCTGTCAAATAAATGATGTGACATTTCGACTTGAACTTTTTGTATTTGTTTGAATAAGGATCTTTTTGTGCTTTTTCTCGTTATTAGGGTTCCGTTTTGAAAAAGGAATGAGGAACCATAAAGGTATACATATACCTATATGTATAGTGCTCATACAAACCAGTTTTTAAAAATGAATTCTAACTAAAAATAAGAAGAAGGTAGTTTGTACAAAAAAGAAGGGTCGTAGATGAGGTCACCCGTGTGCTATTTTACTAATTTTGTCACGTTAATAACACTGCTCAGTCATTGCTAGTACAACTAAAAGTGTTTGATACTTGGTAGACACCAATTCGGTTTTCATCAGTAGACTTGCGTATAGACAAGTAGTCGGTACCTTGGCTACCGATTCTCTTTTTAGACATACTCTATTTTTATGTAGTAAACAGTTTTTACAAAACATGTGATGTTACAAAAAAATGTTCAAGTAAAACCTACCTTCTTCATTAAGCGGATCAATATTTTATCTTTACTATATTTTTTTGAATAAATAAGAGAAGTTAATTGTCTTGTTTTTGTCCAAAGTTTACCTTGAATCTTTGTACTCAATAATTATGATACATTGACATTTTTTTTTATAATGAATGTGATACCTATTTAAAAATATTTTTTAATCTTTTTCAGGTACGATACTGACTGAAAACATCAGCAGAATCGAGACACAATAAAAAATAAGTGGATAGGTACGTTATGTAGAAAATCAACGAAACGGATAAAAACAAACCGCTCTATACATCCAACGAAAACATTTTCAAGTGAAATGTAGCCAAGACAAGACCAGAGTTTACACTTTTAAAATGTTGCCAGATCTCATGTAGAGCCAAGCTTCTAATATTACACACCTGAACTCTACAAGTCCTTACTCTACAAACTCTACAGCTTAGTCAATATATGTGATTTGGCTGTTTCGTTTCCAAGGGCGTAAAGTGAAGATTAATTATTAAAAAACATGTATTGACGCGCACAGCGTAAGACTTTCTCTCAGAAGGTAGACCGCCAAATTGCGGTTGCTTCACGGCTGCATAAGATGATGATGATGATGGTACGCAACTTCACTATAATCTATCCATCCATCGTCCATCTCCAATAAGACCCGTTGGAAGTGGAATGCATGCAGTGTGATCCTGCGGTCTTGATGAGATCATCTGTTGTCCTTGTCCTATGCTGCACTTCACTCTAAGTGAGGTAAGTAAGAAGCTTACTACATAATACTACATAAGTAGTTATGGCTGAGACAATGATGATGATACAAAACTAACTTCACTCTTAAGTTACTAATCAATTTCTTCTAAGGAAGGCTATAATAAGCTCGTCTTAGCTTACTTAAAAGGTAAGTAAGGGGCTTACTAACTAATTAAAACCACTTAAAAGTCTTATAGGCTTAGCAGATTCCGTAAAGCCGAGCGTACATTGACGCGGGTCGCGGACACGGCCGCAGTTTTATTCATTCAATTTATTTTTTGTCAATTTTTTTTTTTTTTTTTTATTTAATTGTTACACTCCACAGACTCCAGGGTCTGTGCTTTTTAGGATATACATTAAGAAAAAAAGATTGAACAATATTGCTTGGAAAGGCTTAACAAAAGGACCTTAAATCTAATAAAATTAAAAACAAACTTTAAACTACGTTGATTTTACATAATATCATTTTACAAATTACTGCTTATACCGCGCAGAGCCTCCATCACCGCCGCGTTTCGGTCTTTAATGGCCATCTTTAAATTATAGTCTACGATGACCTTGGGTGACGCAGCCGTCGCACGCCGCACAAAGTGGCTGATAGCGTCTTCCTCGTTGTCTGCGAAGTAAGTGAAGGACCTGGTGTGCCGTGAAACTGCGACGACCGCGTGTGAAACGCTTTCGTGCAACCTCATTTTAGCCCTGATTTTTATGGCGATGACAGAGTCGTATGTCAGACCTTGAGCTTCGTGGATGGTAAGGATGCGCGACCCCGACCCCACTCCATACCCTTGGGTGATAAGGGTCTCCTTTTCTTCTTGAGTGTGGACCAAAAAGAGGGTGTTGGGGAGGTTATGGGGTATTAGCGCACCCGTGTATCTTTTCTGCTCTAGAGATCTGACCTGGATTGCTGAGGAATATACACCCGTGTATATCTCCCTCAGTGAATACGCTACATCCATGGGGTTCCGATGCGTACATAACAACTCCTGGCTGATGTTTGCGACCAGGTTAGGGCGATGGTACCTCATCTCGAAGAGGTTTTCTCTATCAATATAAGGTAGCTGATTAACGTCTCCGATGAGGATAAGTTCATTGGCACCAGACAGCCTCGAAGCCATCACTATAGCTCCGAAATGATTCATGAGAGCCTCATCCACCATTAGACGGTTGCAACTCTCAGAACCTCGAAAACCATTTACGAGAGTGGAAGCCATGGTGCGCACCTTAGTTCTTACTAAGTTACCTATACGGTGCGCCAGCTTTTCTCTTAGATCTTTGGCTGCTTCAGTTGTTGTGGTGATGATAACGTCCCTATCCACATCGAAGTGTCGTACCACCCAAGTTGTTTTGCCGCAACCAGGCACTCCATTGACCCACTGGATCTTGGGTACCTTCCAGTTGCCCCACCGTGCCTCGACTTGACTGCTCTCGATGGTTTTTGCCATGTTAGCAATTTTGTCATCCAGCATTATTTTGGTACACCTGGCGGTCACCACAATAGGGTCCTCTGGTGGCGTCACGTACTTCAGTTTTCCAGTCCGATCCGTCTCATCCTCATTTAGGGCCACGAATCCTTTTATTGCATTATAAGCAGCCATATATTGACCTCTCATTGTTCCCTTGATGATCTGGGAAGTGTCGTTATTGTATATGGCTGCTTCTGCCTCTTCCAGTCTCGCCATCAAAAGACTCTCATTTCCTAGCCTAAAAGACTGCATGATGTTTTCGCAGTTTCTGAGATTGACTTCTCTAGTCGCTCTCGTTATAGCTAAGAATTCTATGAAGGCGTTTCTGGCGTGATCTTTTGCTGTTGAGGCAGGGATATAGAGGGGCGGATCAACCTGTCCCATGTCGGCTCTAGTTGGAGTCGCTTGCCTTGTTCGTGGTGTAGTTTTAGTGGCTGATTTGGTTCTGGGCCATTTTATTTTCGGTGTTTGTAGGAACAAGCTCTGTGCTGCGGCGCTAAATGCTGTCAGAAAAGCCGAAACGTGACCTCTACTCCCGTCGCAACTGTCACTATGCCGTTTCGCGACCTTTTCTGCCGATGTTCTTTCTTGTACCCTTTCAGAACCGCTTTGAGTGGATGAACATGGAACGGGGTGTCCCCAGCTGTCAGTTGCAGGGTTTTCTGACGAAGACTTCAGAAAACTTAAGTTTTCTCCCCTGTCTTCATATATGATGACCTCATGATTTTTGGAGGCCTCCAGGCAACTTAGCCGGTCCGTGACTTCTCCTGTCCAGTGTGCTACAACCATGGCGTCGATGCTTATCATGCGGGAAACACTGTCTGTGTTTTCACCTAGACTCTTCAGCAGTAAACTTGCCTGCGCAAAGGGAGTCTCGGTCGTCCAGTCAAACAGTGCAATCGTTTTATTCTTCGATCGCACCAGTCGACATCGACAGCCCGCTACTTCCAGTATTGGCATCGCATCGTATGTTTTCTGCTTCATAGTGGTTTTAGAGGTGCTTCCATTGAGCAGACAAGCTAGTCCAGGCGAAAGTTGGACACGTTTTTTGTTCCGGGTAAGGCAGAAGCTTATTCCAAACCTCTCTTTATTGTGATCCATGAAGAGGGCCACCCCACGGATGTGGACCCCTGGCTCTCCTCTGTCTGCAGAAGCGAGCAAGTAGTCCACTGTAACGTCCTTTATGGTGGTTTCTAGAGGGCGTCTTAAGTTCTGCGCACTGGTGGTGGCTCGTATATTTATGTGTGAGGAGGAGGAGGGCAATGTGTGTAAAGACGAAAAAGAGGCGGAGGGTGCCACCAGACTGAGAGAAGAGGAGGGTCTGTGAAGAGTAGAGTTTCTCTTGGCTGCTATTCGAAACGACCTATCAACAAATGATAGAAAGTGCGATCTGCTTTCTGGGTCTTCTAAAATATTGTGGAGATCTGAAGCTACGAGCTTTCTATCAATGCATATTTCAAGGTCATTACGTGCCGCAATGAAGCGGGGGCAATCTATGATTATGTGCCATACTGTCTCCGAGATATTCGAGTCACATTCACAACCTGGACTTTCTTTGAGCTTAACTCTGTGCAAATACTCCGCTATTCCTCCGTGTCCTGTCAGCGCTTGCACCTGAAAAGGTGTCAGTTTTGTAGTACGTGACATCCGGTGTGCTTTGGCTATATCCGGGAGGAACTTATATGTAACTCTACCAGCACTGGAAGTCTCATACCGGTCCTGCCACTTCCGGACTGACTCTTCACGTATTTTCTTTTTGACATAGGACAAGGGGATCCCTTCGTAATCCCGGGACGTGCCCGCGAGTGCTGCCGATTTCGCGAGCTCATCGGCTCTTTCATTACCGGCAGTTCCCACGTGTGCTTTCAGCCAGAACAAACGAACTGATCTTCCTTCCGCACTGATCTTTCCAATGTTTTCCCTTATACATTTGACCAATGGATGACTCGTTTTGGGATGCCGCAATAATTCGAGTGAAGACCTTGAGTCACTCAAAATGCTAACCATGGTGTCGCCACTCGACATCACTGCTTGAGTTGCTTGGTACAATGCATAAAGTTCCGATTGGAAAACCGTGCAGTCAGAGTGCAGCGTAAAAGTAGCGCACCTGACTTCCTGGCCATTCTCCCACCAGGTAAAGGCAGCGCCAACACGTCCTCCAATTTTGCTCCCATCTGTATAAATCTGGGGACCATTTATCGGGCTAGAGATGGTTTCTAGGAGGTCGAAATCCAAGGATGTTTGTGTGGACGGATGAGGTTTGTCCAGAAAATTTAGATTTCTTTCAAGCTCCGTGTCAGGTGCGAGATAATCTACAGAAATACTTTTCTTTGCTTTGTACAGATTTGCAGCTTCTTGTATTCTTAGGTCCAAAGGGAGTAGACCGGATAAGGCCAATGCTGACGTAAGGGAAACAGTACGATAGGATTTGCATATTTTTTGGGCGAAGCCTCTTTGTAAAGAGTTTAAGTGAGTCTTGACCTCTTCCAGTTCTGTTGCTTGAACCCATGCGCTTGAAGCGTATAACATTATTGGTTCCACCACAGCGACGTATATTGTTCTCGTGATCTCGCTATTGAGCCCCCAAGACACCTTCGCTGCACGCGCAAGTTGTTTGTATATATCCGCCGCCTTTTTACATTGAGCGGTTACGTGTGCCTTGAAGTTGAGCCTTCGATCAAGCAAGAGACCGAGCAGCTTGATTTCATCCACAAGATTAAGCCGGACGCCAGACATAACCAGATTTGGTGGATCGTATTTCAGCTTTCTCGTCATTAGCATCGCGTTGGTTTTATGCGCTGCAAAGCTGAGTTTGTTACGTTTGCCCCACTCTACTACTGTGTCTAATGTCTTGTTTGCTTCTTGCTCCAATTTTTTGCTTGACTGGCCTGTGAACACGAGAACGACGTCGTCTGCAAAGGCTTGACAATGTACCCCTTCGGCTTCCAATAGACGCAACAACGAGTCCAAGATAACATTCCAGAAAGTTGGACCACCAATTGACCCTTGTACACAGCCCTTGGTGGTCCCCTTCCTGTACGCTGCTCGAGCGTAGTTGAATTTTTTGTCAATTAAAATTCCCGAGTTCCAAATATTGAGCAAATTCTACGTGAACCCCGTATATTTAACCCATAAATACATGTTGTTACCAAAAATCAACAAACCCAATGTGTTTTTTTATTTATTTTATGAATCGAAAGCAGAATCAGCACTACATTAGAATACATTAATTCTGTAAAATAAAAAAGTCGAAATTTTGAATCAAATCGAAATCAAAATTGGCTTTATTCTTTGGACATATGGAAATGCGCTTAGAATCGTCTTTTTACAAAGGTATTCCATAACATAATTACTAATTACAATTTAATTAATTACTTACATAAAATATTTTTTTACAAATTAGAACACCCTTACATAAAACAATCTAAAAAATTAAAAACAATACAGTAGGTATCATGAAGTCATACATTTCAGGGTTAAAACGCGGCGCAATTACTTTGTACCAATAAAATACTTACAATCGTCCATTCATTCGTTTACGAGTCATTAAAACAAAAACTTTTGATTATCTCACCCCCGGTTATCTGCAGATGATGAACACAAAAAAGCGAAGCTTGATTAACCAATCGTTAATTTTTAACCAAGCGTTTGCGTAACCATCATTTATGTTGCATTTGATGAACTCCAGCCTAACTATCTCTATATTGAACCTAATGCATATTGTTAGGTCACTCCAGAAATAAAACTCAATTTTCCATTAACCAATTCCATTTCCATTGGCTTTCGTTTTATGGCTATGATAATATTAAAAAAACGCGGATCCAACATGGAGGAGATTGTAATACATAGAATCGGAATAAATAGAGCGTACAAGAACAGAGGCCTATGCTCAGCAGTCGGCAATCACAGGCTGAAAACTGTAACTGGTATCATGATGATATTTTCCTAACTCTCATGGCCGTTGCCGCGACTCGTGTTGGTATGAGCGAGACTTAAAAAGTTACTTGACATTTTGGCAAATGTCAGAGGTCGCTAAATATTAGAAATATCAGCAGTCAGACGACGTGGAGCAGAATTTCAGGTCCTTAGGGAAACAAGATTAAAAGCTCCTCGAAAATGTATCATTTTATTTCTACTACGACGATAAGGTATATGGTACCTACTTTGACTAGACATTCTTTTTGGGCTGATGCTCTCGGTGAGCGCGCGAAATTCTTTTTTTTGTTTTTTTTTTCGGCTATTACACAGAAACTACTCATTGTAAGTTTACGAAAATTCATTTAGTGGTCATCAATAGGCAGTGGTTACGAGATAATACATCTTAAATCAAAAATATTGGCCAGTCTATACACAAAAATGCTTCAACTGAGTTCACCTTGGTTTTTAGTTAGTGGACTCTTAACTTGTGCACAAACTGGCCACTATTTGGTTTCTAGGTTTATGTACCTCGTTGACACTAGGTACCTGTTCGTGGCCGTTAGATGAGTTTTTGTAAACTTATAATGAGCAGTTAGTCTGTGAATGCCAATGAACCAAGAAAATTATTGAATTTCCCGTTTAATAAATTCACGATAACTACTGCGCCAGGATTGGGTTTAGCGCATCTTGCCGCTAACTTCACAGCCGCTAAAAAGTTTAATTAGTCCATAATACACAACAGACAGATTCTCATTTAATAATAATAATAATAAATCTTTATTTCAGACACAACGATCCATATCACAAAACAAATAATATTAAAAGAAAAATACAAATCAGGTAGCAATAGCTACCCATCGTTTATAAGTTGCAGACAGCAGCTGCCGGTCCGCTAAGCTTCTAATGATCTTGTTTTTACACGTGTCAACTCTGGACATAAATGATGCGATACGTTTTCGCTGAATGGCGTTGAATGAGTCTACTCGCGATTCTGCGTACATTTCGGAGGCACTACAATACCACTTCAGGCCCATCAGGTGCCTGAAGATGTTATTGTATGCTACTCTAATTGCGTTGTGCGACCTCATGGTGTAATTGGTCCAGAGTTGACACGTGTAAAATGCTTGACAATATGCTTTAAACAAAGTGATTTTGACGTCCTTAAAAGCTCTGTAGAACTTCCGTGCAATCATATTGCCAACAACACAAAGGGCTCTGCGCTGACGCTCAATATCTTCATTATCAGAAAGATTAGACGTCACAATGTGTCCAAGATACTTGAAACTACTCACAGTATCAACACTGTACTGCCATCTATTACTCCGCGCTCGCAACTCTACCACTTTCCCACATTAGCAAATAGATGTCACTGCCTCATTCCTATTTATCACCAACAGATGTCACTGTAATAAATATTCATTTTCCACCGTCTCCGTGCTATGGCGTCGAACTTTTTCTATAGTAGAATGTAGCCCAAATTCTATTTAAATGCTAATACTCTGACCCTCGGTACAGCGTTTGGCGCAAATGGGGTAGTAAAAGACACCCCTTACTTGTTTCAGGGTAAATTTGATGCGACACATTACTTTTATTGGTCATGTATGTAAAAGTTTGTATCGCGTGTGATCCTAATTTTATTAGTTTGGACCCTTCTTTCTTAATAAGTGTCGTGTGAAAGGTTGAGCGTTTTTGTTTATGAGTTTTGTTTGACTGGTGGAGACAGGATGCTGTATTTTTGTTTGTGAGTAAGCGTATTATTTTGCGACGCTGTGTAATTGAAATTAAAATCCATCAACCCACACAGCGCATGTGTAGTGGATAATATGGCCCAATTACCCTTCGTAGGTAGGTCTGCGTCCAGTAGTAGGCTTTTAAATCGCTGGTACAGTACAGTACAGTACCATTTAAAACGTCATCATCAGACTGATCAAGCGTAGCTCGTCAAATGTTGGACATAAGCTTGATACCACATTAGATTTTCAATATAAATAGGTCCGCTTGAAGGCTTCTGACATGGCTACACGGTCAAAATAACCAGGGTCCACAATTTAACGTGTTATTTGAGTTACGATAGTCCACCCATCTATCAGCCATAGAACGTCCACTGCTGGACACAGGCCTCCCCTACGTACCTATCTCCAATAAAACCAGTTGGAAGCAACTTGCACCCAGCGCGATCCTGCGTTCTTGATGAGGTCATCTGTCCACCTCGTAGGTGGACGTTCTACGCTGCGCTTGTCGGTGTGTGGTCTCCACTCGAGAACTTTTCAACCCGGGCATCAGTCCTCCGTACTGCGTGCCCTGCCAACTGCTATTTAAACTTGCCGATTCGCTGAGCACGATAGTGCTCAGTTGCTGCGATCACCCATCCGAGGACTGACCACTAACCCGACTTTTCCAATAAAATCAGTAATTATCTCCGGACTTTTAAATTGTATATCTGTCCCAAGCGACACAGTGCCGCCATCTGCCATAGCTCATCCGCATTCACACAAAAGAATTAAACAAAATGTTTCGCATCTACCCGCATTGGACGTTATCTGGGAAAATGTTTTATTTAACCTGAAATATGCTTCGGTCTGGAAACGGTTCCTTTTTAAACGCTTTGTTTGTGGTTTTATGTGGAAGACATTAAAAAGATTAGTTTGTTATTGTAAACTTTAAAGTCTGACCATCAAAAAGAAGAAAAAGAAATAGAGGGTCCTACTAAAAACATTTTCGTGTAATAAAACGTTGGCAACATTTTTACACTATAAACTACTAAGGGAGACGGAGTGTGAACGGAACGAGCCCGAACTGGGCCCGAACGGGGCTTGTCCGAAGCACTTTTCATACAATTTAAGACCAAAAATTTATGGAACGTGCGTCATCCGAGATCCGTACGTACGGGCTCCGTCTGGGCCCGTCCCGTCCTAAAATAAATCACCCCTAATTATACTACCTATAGACGAGACTATAACTCGTCCTATTAGAAAGTTATCAGATCTCTTGTAGAGTCAAGCTTCTAACTCTACACGCTTTAACTTCAAAAACTCTACAGTTTAGTCAAAGCTTGGCTGTTTCGCTGAAAATCCTTGCATTTTGCAATGCAATACCCTATATCTACTTTTTAACCGACTTCAAAAAAAGAGGAGGCCCTATGTTCTTCCGTTATGTGTATTTTTATTTGCGTATGTTTATAGATATTTTTGCAAATTTTGAATTTGAATTCCGATTTAGAAAATTCTTTTTTTATTTCAGAGGGGTATACGAAGTGAAATTACTTAAAGGACATGTCCACAAAATGTATGGAGGCTGGTATAATAATAATCAAAAATTCTAACCACAACACTCGTTACATTTCGAAAAAGTTCATATTTTTCTGAGTCTATTACAAAAGTTAAAAACAAAAATGATCCCTCCGATTTTTTTTAAATTCATTTTGAATTTATTAGAAAAAATAAATATATTTCGCTCAATAGGTAGTTTATCTCCAACAGCCCTGATTGAGAAACCTCCAATTGTTAAATAAAAGCATTTTTACCAATTAGACACACTTTTTAAGTGATTTTTTGTCACATTGTACCTACTAACTGGTCACACTGGTAGGTTATAATTTTTAATTATACAAATTAAGAGATGAATGTGGAAGAATCAGCTACGAAAGCAAGTAAAATAACGGTAGAAGCACTTTATTATTGCTAAACTAGAAAAAATAATAAGCTGTATTGTTATTTTTCATACAATTTATATTTCGAATTTTAAAAAAATTGGAGGGTGAAAAAATCTAAATTAAATATTTTTGGGAAGTCCATATAACAAGCTTTCAAATGACGTATGATATATACGTCATCTTGGTTCGATTTTTCTCTGAATAATATACCACTTGTGGACGTCACCTTTCATCGAATAGGCTTGATTGTTTTTAAAAAATCAACATAATGTTAAAATTACTCCATGGGACACATCGATTCGAGCGAACTTTTCGAATTCTGTACACGGTTAAAGCGGATTATGCCATTTTTGGCGAAAAATAAAAACGGGTTGTATCTTCAGAAGTGTGTTAATCGTATAGGTACAGGCTACACGATACTTATACTTAGAATACACGTCTTCTATCTCATTCAATGTCAAGTTTGCCTAGTAGATATTGCTGTAAGCAATAAGGCCACTAAATTGCTAAGGGCGCTAAGTTGTTGCACTAGTTATAAGCTATTTTATTATTCCGTTTTGTATAATCGTATTAGTATTAAATAGTTTACTAATCTCGTCGTAGTTGTCATCGTTTCAGCCATAGAGCGCCTGTTAGGCATAGGCCTCCCTTATAGATTTCCAAACATACCGATTGGAAGCGGCTTGCATCCAGCGCAATCCTGCAGTCTTGATGGGGTCATCTATCCAAGTTGTGGCTGGACGTCATACGCTGCGCTTGTCAGTACGTGGTCACCACTGGAGAACTTTTCAATCATCATCCCTCCTTGATATACTGTACTGTACTGTATCAGCCTTTTCAACAGTCCACTGCAGGACGTAGGCCTACATACGAAGGGTGATTAGGCCATATCCACCACGCTGGCCCAGTACGGGAGGGTGGATTCACATAAGCCATCGAATTTCTTCTACTGGCGTATGCAGGTTGCCTCACGATATTTTCCTTCACCGAAAAGCCAGAGGTGTGAAATTCAGTACATAAATTCCAAAGAACTCATTAGTACGGGACTTAAACTCAGGACCTCACCATTGTAAGTCGGGTGTCACTACCTCTAGACCACCACGGCTGTCTGATCACCTCCTTGATATGCGCACTGCCTACTGCCATTTCAACCTGCTATTCTGCTGGGCTATTTTTTTTTTTACGGATCTCCGCATTCCTAATTTGATCTCGAAAATAGTTTCTACTAATCTTTTATTACACTTATTATTGCATCAAAATTGGGTCAACAGATAGTGGCGGTTTTTTATACAAATAAACTTAATTTCGAACAGATTCCGACGAATAATTGGCAACTTTAGTGGAAAAATGCCCGTAAAATGGTTTCATAGACAGGAGATTAAAATTTCCGCCATTATGCTGATCGAGCATTACTGGAACTATTTTTTTGATGTCATTTTTATCGATCTCATTTTTATGAGCTTCTTAATAGGTCAGAGGGAGTATTATTTAATTTTATTTGTAGCTTAAAAAGCTGTAACTATTTTTAACACGCTTTTATTAGTTTCACCTGTATGTTTGCTTGTAACCAACCCCTTTGAGCTCGATTTTGACTTACTTTGAGCGATCAGATTTTCTTTAAACTTTGTACACCTATCAAAGACCGATGACAATTAATTTAATAAAAAAAAATAATGACACCAAAGCGTGTTCTGATTTAGTTTTTTTTGAAAATATATTTATATTATTGTGGTTAAAAATTGCCTCAAGCGACACAATATCTCTGGTTGTATTAACTCTGCAATCCGTGCGAACCATTCGAATTTTGTACACGGTTGAAGTCAAATTAATAAGCAATTAATTAATGAGTAAGTAATTTTGTATAGGCCGGGTGGCTAGCCTTGGTGTCAGAATGTTTAGGCCGCCTGAAGGCCTCTGTTGCGCCCAGTTGGAAAATGCCTCCAGTGGTCACCCATCCAAATACTGACCGCGCGGAACGCTTTCGGTGATCTTTTATTGACAAACAATCAAACTACGCTACGAGCGCTACAATGAATTATTCCATCCATCCATCAGCCAAAGGACGTCCACTGCTGGACATAGGCCTCCCCTATGGATCTCCAATAAGACCGGTTGATAGCGGCTTGCATCCAGCGCGATCCTGCGGTCTTAATAAGGTCATCTGTCCACCTTGTGGGTGGATGTCCTACGCTGCGCTTGCCGGTACGTGGTCTCCACTCGAGAACTTTTCGACTCCACCGGTCATCAGTCCTCCGCGCTATGTGCCCTGCTCATTGTAAATAAAATATATATTCAAATTGGTTTGCGTTTGACTAGACACTGCCTGATGTTAAGCAGATATGCGGTCTAGGATGTAGCACGCTTACCTAGTAGATACCTATTTACTCGAGATTTGAAGATACCTACATTCTACTTTAACGGAAAGACACACTCAGGCAAAGCGTTCCACATTCTGGCAGTTCGTATGAGGAATATGGACTCAAAACGCTTGGTTCTAACGCGTATTAAATGTGAAAATTATTGTGCTATAAAGTAATTGTGGAGGAAGCCGTGGTGGCTAGGAAGCCGTAGTGACTTAGAGGTAGTGACACCCGCCTAACAATCGTGAGGTGGGTTCAAATCCCGGTCCCGTACCGATGAGTTCTTTGGAATTTATGTACGGAATTTCACTGGCTTTTCGGTGAAGGAAAACATCGTGAGGCAACCTGCCTATGTCCGTAGAAGAAATTCGATGGCGTATGTGAATCCACCAACCCGCGCCGGGCCAGCGTGGTGGATATGGCCCAATCACCCTTCGTGGGTAGGCCTACGTCCGGCAGTGGACTGTTAAAAAGGCTGATACAAAGTAATTGTCATTAATAGTTTAGCAAGAGTCCATAGAATATACATAACAACATCAAATTAGATTTCTACGTGAAGCATTTGGAAAGGATAAACTGTTGGTTTGTTCGCCACAAAACCAACTAAATTGAAACATAGATATTGCAATGTGTACATGCAAATGGCGTCCGCTGATTGAATGTGGTCACACATGGTGAGTTCGGTGAAAGCTTTCGATTCCCTGTTTCCGTTAAAATTATATCGTCGCGATATGAAACGAATGAAACGAATGGCCGCATTGCCTGAATCTGTCTTCCCGCTAAAGTACAACGTGGGCGTATTCAAATCCCGAGTAATCAAAATCAAATCAAAATCCAAATTTGCTTTATTCTTTAGACATATGAAAATGCGCTTAGAATCGTCTTTTTACAAAGGTTTTCGATAACATAGGCAATAGGAGATAAAATAGGTATCTTCTAGGTAAGCGTGTTACACCCTAGACCGCAAATCTACAAGCAGTTTGTAGTCAAAGGCAATCCTATACGAAATAACAAAAAAAGGAATGTACAATATAAGTTGAAAAGGCAGTGGGCAGGGCACATAGCACGGAGGACTGATGACCATTTTTTTTGTTTTTATTGATACCGATTACCGATGGAGACGAAAATTTATCGACCGGAGACCATATACCAGTAAGCGCAGTCTTTAGGGGAGGCCTGTGTCTTTCAGTGGACATCCTATGGCTGATGGATGGATGATATAAAATACTTATAGCTTCATTTTCACATTTTTCTTCTATCTAGATGTTGATTATCCTACATAGGTCACTTTTTCAATGAATCTGACTTAACTTAGTACACACACAGGTTCTATTTATTGTTGGGTTTTTGTCGTCGGTGACTTACAATTGAGGAGCACTCATAAAGGGGAAAATATCTGTAGCGTTATTTATTAGTCGTTTTTTGTAATATTTGTCAAAATCGTTTCAAATCCAAATTCTAAAAAATATCTAAAGCCTACGATTTCCGAGTTTGAATCAAACCAATCAAAAGCGAGTCGAAATTTAAGCTGCTGAAGATTAAGTTTAATAGATCTATTGTTTGAAGTACTTGTAGTCTTAGCATTCATACAATACTAGCTTTTGAGGGCGGCTTTGCCCGCGTCATATTTTAATTTTTGCGTCATCCCATAGGAATCTTATATTATTTTTGTGATAAAAAGTAGCCTATATCGCTTTCCGACCTTTGAACAATGCCATTATATCCATGCCAAAAATTTAATCGATCGGTTGCTCTGTTGCTGCGTGAAAAAGTAACAGACCAATAAACTAACAAACACTTTTCCGGATTTATAGTATGTGTCCATAAAGAACATGCTTAGCTCAGCGTGTCGTTACTGGGCCGTATAGCGGAT
The DNA here is from genome assembly GCA_949316475.1 of Hypomecis punctinalis. Classification (NCBI taxonomy): domain Eukaryota; kingdom Metazoa; phylum Arthropoda; class Insecta; order Lepidoptera; family Geometridae; genus Hypomecis; species Hypomecis punctinalis. The sequence continues at coordinate 636,343 of OX438818.1, forward strand.
AGCGTCAGCCGGCGGAATCTGCAGAGTCGCGACCCAGATTCATCGTCAACCATCTAGGCGAGGCATCGGCACACAAATATGCACGGTCATCAAATTAGGCATACTCCAAGACCAATTAGATGCAAGATACTGTTGTATAAATAGTAGTTAAGCATGTAATAAAATTAATCACAACCTAACGGTTGTTCGATTCACAACAAGAGGGGTGCAGTGGCGAGTACCTTCGGGCGGCTGCGCTCGGAGTCAAGGGTCCACGGGTAGTGGACTTCCACGGTTGTGTCGGTGGGTTAGTCAGGCGTCGCACGAACCTAACCATTGGTTGTGAGGCGGCTGTACTAACCGAAATTTCATCAGGCTTTAGCTAATCATTGCAAAGATTGGCTAGCGCCTGAACAGTATGTATTAGTAAAGTAAGTAACTTTGTATAGGCCGGGGGGCAAGCCCTGCTATTAGAGTTTTTAAGCCGCCTGAAGGCCTCTGATATTGCTAAACGGTTAAAATAACCGGGACCTAAAATTTAACGGGTCATCCGAGCCACGGTAGCGCTGTTATAAATGCCACCCGCGGTCACCCATCCTAAGACTGACCGAGGTGAACGTTGCTTAACTTTGATGATGGTATACGAACACCTAGTCAAACTACGCTATGAGCGCTAAAATAACATTAGTAAAGAAAGAATACAAGTTTTATTTCACAGATCTAGTTATAATGATAGACAGGCGAAACTGTCGAAAGTGTCGCGACGAGAAGTCGCCTCGTCTTGCAGAAGGTCACGCCCATTGTCACGGGAAACAGCTGTGCTGGCACATTATTAAACAACTTTCTTCCTACAGACTTTACGTAACAGACTTAGGTTTATAATAAAAGTTTATTCGGGTTTTGTTACTAAGAGTTGTAGAGAATCAAACTTGTTATACCAATGCTGTGATGTTAGCTAACACATCAAGCGTGCAAACATCAAGAGAAATGCTAAATCGATGCGTGCAAGAAGTGCAAGAATCATATCTTGACTGAATAAATAAATATTAGGGGACATCTTACACACGGTCTCTGACCCCAAACTAAGCAAAGCTTGTGCTATGGCTGCCAGTGACTGATATACTACATATACATATTTTTATATACATACATACATAGATAGTTACTAAATAACACCCAGACACAGAGAAAACACCTATGTTCATCACATAAATACTTGCCCTGGGTGGGAATCGAACCCACGCCTCTTTGAACCAGAAGTTAGTCACTAACCACTAAGCCACCAAGGCAGTCTTACTTATCAGCTACACAAGAATTGGGTTTCGTGCAGCTCTTAAGTATAAATTATTATGTGTTTTTAATATGTCTAAGATAATATTGTTTCAAAATTTGGTATTATTATATTTAATATTAACTTTTTACATTGGCATTTTGTACACGTAATTTTCTGACGTGGTGGAAGACGTTAGTGCCCAGGATTCAGATTTTCTTGTCTGGGTACTAACTCACGTTTAATTTAAGTATTTATCTAGTATGTACACAATAGCTTTAGTATATCTTCTTACTTTACCATAGAAAATTCCTGTATGTGTACTGAATTCAATAAAGTATTATTTATTTATAATAATAATAAATAGTTTGAATAGGTATCTTCTTGGTCTACATACTCTATCTTCGGTTACAACTTCGCTTTCTATCAGGCGAGTTGGTGGCCAAATGTAGCCTTATTCTACATGAAAAAAAAAACTTCACAGTCCCTATTAATACTTTTAAGAGAAGGGTCAGAGTTTTTAAGCCGCCTGAAGGTCTCTGACATGGCTAAACAGGGGCCTACAATTTAATGTGTCATCCGAGCCACGGTAGCGCTCGGTTGTAAATGACACCCGCGGTCGCCTATCCGAAGACTGACCGTGCTGTACGTCGCTTAACTTCAATTATCGCTAACGAACACCTGCCCCTCTACCGCCTAAGCAATAGCAATCGTAATAGCAACCGTTTATGACTTCATTTTAGTCATTTGGCACCGCCTATGTGACGTTAGCCATCAATTGCTTTGCGAGGATTGCGAAAGCAATCGTTGAATGAACAACTTTGATAGCTAACGTCACATAGGCGGTGCCAAATGACTAAAATGAAGTCATAAACGATTGCTATAACGATTGCTATTGCTTAGGCGGTAGGGGGGCTGGTCAAACTACGTTACTACTGCAAATAACTGACTTGGTAGACTTCGTATTTATCAGTGATCACCGATCGTCGTGGTCAGGTTTCGGGGCGGTGACCGTTGGTGGCATTTCTAACTGGGCGATATTGTGGTTCGGATAATAAGTTAAGTTGTGGGTTCCCGATTGCTTTTACCGTTTAGCAATGTGAGAGGCCTTCAGGCGGCTTAAAACTGACATCAGTATGCTGAGTGTGAGTTTTGTCGTAAACATGACGCGCTCTTCAACGAGCGCGTAAGTATGCAATTTGTATGAAGAAATGTACAGCACCACTAGCAGCGTGTTTTTGAAACACAACAAGTTACATGCTCACGCGCTCGCCGAAGAGCGCGTCATGTTTACGACAAAACTCACACTCAGCATACAGGGCTAGCGACTTTGCCTATATGAACTTAGTCACTAATATAGTACATATTATTATAGTCAATTTACCTACACATTAACAATAGGGTTGCCCTACACTGACTTAACAAAAAGCAAACACTCTACAGTCTGTGGCACAGTGATATAAACTAGAAAACATAACTGAATTCCATTTTGAGTTAGAAAATAAATAAAATAAAAATCTAGCGCTTCTCCAAACAGGCTCTGAAAAAAGTGAAATGCAGTTTCACAAACCGAATAACTATATTTGAAATTACTGTTAACAATGCACATTTTCTTCGTGAAAAATGGCAGAGATGCAACATTTTCTATAAAGTTTTTACGGAAGGTTATCAAATTCCGGGAGCTCGTTAATTTAACTGCATAATTGCTCGCCGTCGGACTTTTTACGGTGAAACTATAGTCACTGATACAGTACGTAAACTTACGACATTTTATTTTGTTGAAGTTAGATATTATTTGGTTTTTACAACTCACGGGTTGCCCCGGATCTTTGAAAGGATTTGGTGGGGCCGAAACTAACACCAAAAGACCCTTTTACAAACATAAAATAGTTTATAAAATATACAGTTTTTGGGTAGTAAGAAGAAGGAAACTATTGTAAAAACGGGGAATTTGTGCAGTTATTAAGCAATTGGAATGAATTATTACGTGATTGTTTGCTGGTCTATGGAATGAGGTGCGGCACCTACGAGTGGGTAATATCGCCTTTGTCAAGATATCGTATCGAAACTATATATCGATATTTGATATCGGATTTTGAAACTATATATTGCTAAAAACCATATATTTTGTCAAACGGATTCAGATTTTGATTTAAAATCATTCGATACAAGGCGTGCATTGGCTACCGCAATATAAAATATCAGGTTTAATATCTGATTAATTTTGGGTTATAAATTTTTTTTTTTTAATTTTGTCGTGATACATTTTTCTTCTTACTTAACCAGGCTTAGGACAAAAGTTTTTGCCATAATAGCATAAAAAAAATATAAATGTAATATCTATAAAGTTAGCGACAATCTGTGAAAATCCCCACACCTCATCGTCGCTGACATATGAATTCGATACTGCGCAACGACTCGCTTTATGTTGACAAACGCCATCAAGTTTGATTCAGCCTATACCCAGATCAGTAGTAAGAAATCTATTCTGTATTTATTTCTATGAGCATAAGGTTCAAAATAGTACTTCCACTTTCTATTTCTACTCTTCTAGAGGATAATGGCGCGAAAATCGTATGACTCGAAATTGAACATTTGAACATAAAACACTGATATTATAATTAATCGATTCAATATCTCGATATCTCGTTCGATATTCCATTATAACGTATAACATTACGAATCAAATCAGCAATATCGTGTTTTAGAAAAATATATAGTTTCATCGCGGGTCAATATCGGATTTCCGATACGAACCCGATATATAGTTTCAGTATCTATATACGATTTGTATCACTCATCCCTAGCGGCACCCGCCAAGTAATGCCTCATCACATAATATTTAGGCGGGTGGTGACTTGCCGTCCACTAAATTGCACTAGTAAAGGCTACTGTAAGCAGGCACCGGAGGAGCAACATTATTAAGAATGGCTTAGGGTGTCGAGAGGTGTGCTCCGCGTTCACTTAGTGCTACTAGCGGCGTTATGCTCTGGGTCACTGAGTTTGTTAACGAACTCATCCGAAAAAATACTTGAGAAAAAGACTTATGATTATTATGTGTTATTTGTTAAGTCTAAAATTACGTAGGTCGTATGCTATTTATTATATCGAAACATTGTCTATCGGGTCAACTAGAATGATTTAACATATAGAACATTTTGAACACAGAATGCGTGCAGAAAAAGACTCGAGTTGCACTCTCTTGCACGACATAACAAATTAATAAGAATCATAATAAAATAACACAGAAAATAGTTCAAAATGATTATTTTAAGACTAGGTCAAAGAGACGGCGCGGCGGCGTAAGAAATCACTAACAGAAAACCGGGAAACGTTCACATCCATCAGCCAAACGACGTCCACTGCTGGACATAGGCCTCCCCTATGGATCTCCAATAAGACTGGTTGGAAGCGGCTTGCATCCAGTGCAATCCTGCGGTCTTAATAAGGTCATCCGTTCACCTTGTGGGTCCTACGCTGCGCTTGCCGGTACGTGGTCTCCACTCGAGAACTTTTCGACTCCACCGGTCATCAGTCCTCTGCGCTATGTGCCCTGCCCATTGCCATTTCAACTTGCTAATCCGTTGGGCTATGTCGGTAACTTTGGTTCTTCTACGAATCTCCTGATTCGATCCCGCAGAGATACTCCGAGCATAGCCCTCTCCATAGCTCGTTGGGCTACTTGGAGCTTAATAATAAGGCCCATAGTGAGAGACGACGTTTCTGTGCCATAAGTCATCACTGGCAACACACACTGGTCGAAAACTTTCGACTTGAGGCACTGAGGTATGTCGGACGAGAAGACGCTACGCAATTTTCTGAACGCTACTCATCCTAGTTGGTTTCGGCGATTGGCCTCTTTGTTGAAGTTAGACCTACTTAACTAGACTACTTGCCCTAAGTAGACGTACGATTCAACGACTTCAAGTACCAAGTTTCCAACATAAATCGGGGTGGGTAAAACATGGGAATTACACATGACTTTCGTCTTGTCCATGTTCATCTTAAGACCCACCTGTTGAGAAACCCGATTTAGGCCTTCGAGCATCGTGCTGAGCTCTTCCATCGATTTTGCCATGACTAAAACGTAAACGTTCACGGTTTAATGGAATACATAAAACTTAGAAATCATTTCTACTTTTACTTTCACTATATTTTACTTTACAGAAACTTTCATGTTATTTTACATTATGTAGAATAGGGCTAAATTTGGCCACCAACTCTTCTGATGGAAAGCGAAGTTGTAGTCGAAGATGGAGTATGTAGACCTAGAAGATATCTATTCACTCTTGACTTGAAGATATCCAAAAAGTAATTGTCAGAAGATAATGACAGAGGCAGGGCATTCTAATCCCTGGCGATCCGCATTATGAAGGAAGAAGCGAATCGCTTGATACGAGCTGGTCGACGACTATCTAGGGATGGTATTATACGAGTACGACTTCCAGCTGTTGTGAAAATGAGATGAAGGAATTTGAGTGTCGTGGTCGTGGAGTTCGAGTGCACAATCGCCGAAATGGAGCCTATATACCTATAGAAAATTGCCAAATACTTTACGCTTTCCTTATGTGAGGAGACCAAAGACTTGAGCGAAATTATACACCAATATGACGATTGCGTTAACTTTATTCTTCATTCTTCAACTACAATATTTCTTCCATTTTCAGTATTCTAAAGCTTGGCGCAGGTACAATTACTTGTTCTCAGCTTGAACTCTGGTTCCAGAATGATTCTAAAAATCCGTCGTGAAGCCGACCATGAGCTTATTTTTATTTTTTTCCATATCCCCCGCAATCGCCAACCACAGCTCGTTTCCGGTAGGATTTATTCTTATAAAAGTCTGTGGTTGACTACTGCTTTCGTTAACTTGTGAAACTATCGTATCCGTTCAAAAACGGCACATTATTTAAAATATGCAGTTTCTGTCTCAAACCCAACACTTAAGTATATTCAACTTACTTTATTTCATATAGAAGAACGAAATAGGTAATATCGTTCTTATTCTCAGTTTTTGCTCCACACATATGAAATATGATATGAAGTTTATATACTGCCAAGCTATTCCACGGTTTCAACCTTTTTGCACTTTTTACAAAGATAGTCGATAGCGTCATTTTTTGCGGGAAATTGGGTGAGTCGTTAATTATAATAACGAACGTAACGACGTTGTTCTAACGGCCGCGATGGCATCAGATGTTAACGCCGTTCGAAGAGATAACGATTGCCAATTTTCTTCGGCGAATGTTGTTAGTACTTGAATAATGCTGTTTGATAACTTTGAGTCTGTCGATACTTTTTGATGTTTTTGTTTTCTTTTCGTGCTGGTTTACTGATATTTCTTTAAAATATCTATTTATTTTAGGATATTACTGTACGTTAGAGTAATTCTATTTAACCGACTTCCAAAAAGCAGGAGATTCTATATTCGTCTGTATGAACTGTAGTGTATCAGCCTTTTTTAATAGTCCACTGCAGGACGTAGGCCTACTCATGAAGGGTGTTTGGGCCATATCCACCACGCTGGCCCAGTGCGGGTTGGTGGATTCACTACGCCATCGAATTTCTTCTACTGACATATGCAGGTTGCCTCACGATGTTTTCCTTCACCGAAAAGTACCATACATAAATTCCAAAGAACTCATTGGTACTGGACCAGGTTTTGAACCCACGACCTCACGATTGTAAGGCGGGTGTCACTACCACTAGACCACCACGGCTTTTTTTGAACCCACGACCTCACGATTGTAAGGCGGCGTCTGTATGTATTTCTTCTTATTTATGTCCGTTGAATTTTTTGCCAATTTTGAACCGAATTAAACAAAATATTTTTTAGTTTAAAAGAATTTACTTCCGAGGTGATCTCATGAAAATTATATCGAAATAGGCTAAGCCGTTTTTAAAAATCAACAATAATGTAAAAATTGTATACATCTACTAACGAACTATTCGAATTTTGTACACGACTGAAGTCGTATCGATTTTTAAACAGCTTAGGGTCACGGATAGACTCTCGACTATCTGCCTTAGACGTGTACTTGAGTACTTTGGCTACATAGCTAGAAAGAACGGAGAAAATTTGGAAAAGCTCATGGTTACGGGGAAAGTCGATGGCGGTCGCGAGGTCGGAGCCCGATGCGTTGGTCCGATCAAATCCGCACCACGCTGGGCACGTCAGTTTACGAGGCGCTCCACGCCGCCGAGGATAAGGGACGATGGCGCAAGATTATTAGAGAGAAACTTTTGGGAGGTGGTGGTCACGACCCTCAGACACGAGGAACTCGACTGGAGGAGGAGGAAGAAGTCAGTTGTGCCATTTTAGCGAAAAATTAATAAAGTTACAAATCTTGAATTGAAAGCTTGAGGTAGGTTAGAATCAACCCTCAAACCATCATAATAACAGATGTATTTATACAAAATTAAATTACCTTTGACATATTAATTTATGAAACGACTGTTTTTTTTTGGTTGGTATAAGTTGCCGATAAAACTCAGCGGATTAGTAAATTGAAATGTTATTATTTTATACTACGGGACTAATCGCGCACTAAAATTACTAGATAAATAAATACCTCCTCATCCCGACGTTTCGGCCGCGTTGCATCGGCCGTGGTCACGGGTGGATTGGAATGTGCAACAGCTGGTACCGCCAATTCAATTTGAACTTGAAAAATTGTCATTACGACACACAACACTGACGGTATCTAACAATGTCCTTCTACCTACACTACGCGATTTGCATTTGTTGACAACAGGATTCCACGACGCCGATAACTTAAATCCATCCTCCCGGTTGAAATTCTTATGTTTTTTGATTTCCACCGCTTCGTAGTATAAAATAATAATGTGTTCAAATCGCGAAAGTTTCAAAACAACATAAATTGAAATGGCTTTGAGCGGGACATAATATATAGAACGGATGACCGTACTGCTTTCGAATGAATACCACGTACCGGTAAGTGCAGCGTAGGACCAAACATAGATAAGGTGGACAGGTGATATTAATGCAACGCGCTGGATGCGAGCTGCTTCCAGCCGGTCTTATTGGAAATCCATAGGCATATGTCCAACAATGGGCGTCCTTCGCCTGGTAATGATATATCCACCCATACCTCAGCCATGTGATATCCACTGCTAGACATAGGCCTCCCCTATGGATCTCCAATAAGACCTGATTGGTTGGAAACGACTTACATCCATCATCACCCAGCGGACTTGATGAGATCATCTGTCTACTTCGTAGATGGACGTTCTTCGCTCCGCTTGCCGGTACGTGGTCTCCACACGAGAACTTTTCGACCTCATGGGTCATCAGTCTTCCGAGGTATGTGGCCTGCCCGCTGCCACTTCAACTTGCCACTCCACTAGGTTATGTCGGTAACTTTGGTTCTTCTATAGATCTCTTCATTCCTGATTCGTTCTCGGAGAGAGACTACGAGTATAGCTGGTAATGATTATAATAATATTATATTAGGTAAGTAGGTACCTGAGTTGCCTTTCTGCTTATTCCTATATTTCTCTATACTTTTACTACTCTCTACAAGGCAAAGTTGGCTTTGCTCCGAGTTGCAAAGTTGCTCTTCTAGCCAATTTGCTTTGTCCCTACACATGCATATAATATGCATGAATGCAGTTTTGAGTGGAACTTTCATGCAAAACTGTTGGTAATGATGCCTTGGAACTCGGACAGTTGGGTTTTTATTTATCTGTGGTCTAGGTAAAAGTGCAAAAGTTCTTCGTGGAGTTTTCACTACAATGTTGGTAAAACTTTTTCTTAGTATTGTGAATAAAGTATCTTCGTAGGGAAAAATAGAGCCTAGCTAAGGGAAAATCGCAATAAAATAAAAAAAAAACATTTGGTAAAGTTAATGATTTTTCATGTTATAAATACGACCCTAACTTAAGATTAGGTATTACTACAAGCAATTTGCGATTTCTGCCTAAAAGAAATATTTTACAATTTTCAAAATGTAGGTATGTTTGGTTACGAGAAAATTGCCGACTAATATCTAGTGCTGCCAATCTCGGCATAAATAGTGTTCAAATCTCGAGTAAATAGATTTCTTCTAGGTAAGGGAGCTACGCGAAGGTCTACACCGCATGATATATCTACTTCAAACATTAGGCAGTACAATAAATAAATATAAGGGGACATTTTACACATGGATTCTGACCCCAAACTAAGCAAAGCTTGTGATATGGCTGCTCGATACTGATATACTACATATACATATTTTTAAATTTATATACATAATTATATAGATAATGCCTAAATAACACCCAGGCACAGAGCAAAACACCTATGTTCATCACACAAATATTTTCCCTGGCTGGGAATCGAACCCACGCCTCTCTGACCCAGGAGTCAGGGTCACTAACCACTGAGCCACCGAGGCAGCCAAATGTAATGAACTCAAACGCTAACCTATATTAAATTAAAAAAAAAAACTTTAATATGTATCTATGTCCAGAGCTTTCAGAATAGTATTATTCCTTGAGGTTGTCATTGCAAAGGAGTCTTATCCTGGAAGACGACAGCAGCGCCGCCAGTTCTTAGTGTAAGGAACACGAACTACGTAGCTCCTTAAGATACTCCGAGCTTCAGGGGCTTAGACATAGATGGCGTTATTTCAATCCTTCAACTATGTTAAATAAACAATACCAATGAGAATATTTTATTATTTTTCGCCAGAAATACTACAACCAACTTCCATCGTACAAGATTCAGATAGTAAGCTCAAATCGTTTGTCGCATTTTTTAATTGTTGTTGATTTTTCAAAAGCAACTCAGCCAACTTTGATAATAAATAAATGGGACTATTTTTAAGTATGATCCACAAACCAAACAAAGAACCATTAAAATTGGTACATAATTGGTGGATTAATTACCACCTATTTTAAGTCAGTTAAAAATGTAATGACTTATTTGCGATAATACAATACAATCCACCAGCAATCATTAAACTCGACCCGTTTGTGCAGTCGACCTGCCAATTGCCATTTCGACTTGCCAAGCCGCTGGGCTATGTCGGATAACTTTCGTTCTTCTTCGGATCTCAACCAGTACCTACCTACAAGATTTACAACACTATCCCCTCCTTTACTACTCACCCCGTTTTTTTATTATTTCCTCTCTAGATGAAAGGGTTGCCTGGAAGACATTACTGTAAGCAATAAGGCCGCCCTTTGTTGCACTAGTTTTAAGTTGTTTTTTATTTTCCTTTCTGTATTCTATGTTAACAATAAAGTGTTCATTCATTCATTCAAAAATATTGTTCTTTTTCTAGTTTGTTTATTCTAGTTCTTCCACATTATCGTTCTCGTTCTTCCTAGTTTATACCTACTCGTTCTTTTGTAAGACAGCATTCCACGCACTCCGTATTGTAACAACAGAATCCGTCGACAATCGTAAAACTCTGCCCGTTCCTTACACCCGCCATTCTCCCAAAATTGGACAAAAGTTTAAAATTATGTCTTATTTACCCCATTCTTTCCCCCGATGAGGGTAAAGGCGCGTTTACATGTTCACGCTCAACATGAAGGGATCGCGGTCTCTCCTGGTAACTGTTTCCTTGAGGAGGCCTATGTTCAGGAATATTATAGTTATATTATCAAGAAGGAAATTTCTCTGCAGTACCAATAGTCTAAGCCAGCTTTCATTAGCAACATGAACGTCATGTAGTTTACCCACCCTAAGAGTAATTCCGTTGGCCTATTACACGTAGGTAGGCTTATGTTTAACAGTAGATAAAAAAATTAGGTTTAAAAAGTTCGGTACCATATAAGGGCATAACACCAGAAACGCGCTCAACAATATGTAGCTACCTAATAGTTTAACGTTACTAAAAATCTATACACAATTCGAAGTTTAAAAGTGAGAACAGGAGACGAATCGTTGCGCAATGGCAAATTAATATGTCAGCAAACTAATTTTACAGGCGTAACTTATTTTGATTTTGATAATAATTTTATGTACACTTCTCATCGCGCAGTGTGTAAGGAAAGGCAGTGGGTACAGGGGTAATTCCGCCCGCCTATGACATAATTCTGGGGAACACTCGGAGCAGACGTTAAATGTTCGTTTATTATGTTATTTTTCAATATTTTCGTCAATTGTAAACCGATTCAAAAATCTTTTTATGTGATAACGTCTTATAACTACGGCTTCACGCTCCAAAACGTGCCACTTTCCGGCGGAGCCAGGCGCGGAAGTGAGATCGCGGAACAAGCGATAGGGAGCACGATCGGCCTATACTCTATAAAATTTAACTTGATCTCTGCGACAGTGACATTGACATAGAAGATTGACATTTTTAGAGTTGAGATAGTGGTGGAAAAAATCGATTTTCAAACAATGTTGTAATGAAATCGAATGAGTAGTTGAATGTGAGAAATTGGATTTTATTTACTTACTATTATTTAAGATCAAGTATGTACACATGTAAATAATGTTATGATATTAATTAAATTGAATCACGAACTGAAATTCATATGCAGTCAATATCTTCATGCAACTTATGTAGACATGTATTACAGCAATAACCGCCCCAGTAGATATGAATTCTGTACAAATCTAAGTGGAAGCATATTGAAAGAAATTCTTCATATCTCCTTTAAAAATGATTTCAGCCGATATCAGAGCGTAGACAGAATCAAAATGAGCAGGTTAATGTGTAATAAAAATGCTACGATCAAAATTGATCATATCAACAAATCAACACAAACCATGGCTGAACATAGTAAAACTGACCACTTTGACGACATTGTTTTGGAAACAGACAATGCCACTCTCAACAAAGATAATGATTTTTTTCGTGCATAACTTCATACACATATTCCATCAAAATATTGACGGTCTTATCAATAAATCTGATAGATTGTTGGTGGCTTTAGACAGCTTACAGGATCAAGGTACTCCAATTGATGCACTATGCATAACTGAGCATAACATGAAAACAGAGGATTCTGAAGTCTTGACAATTCAAAATTATAGACTAGCATCCAGTTTCTGTAGGCAGCAACGCCGTGGCGGGGCATGTATTTTAGTTCATAATGGTCAAGAATTTAGAACAATACACAATTTGGTAAATGAATCCATCCCGAACATATATGAGTGCGCAGCAATTGAACTGAACAACTTAAAAACGTATTTAATATGCATTTACAGGCCTCCGACTACCAAAAAGCAAAATATTCTAACTTTCTTTGATAAACTGAGTGAACTTTTGGACTTCTGTTGTAAGAAAGAATACAAAACAATAATATGCGGAGACTTTAATCTTAATATTCTAAAAGATAACGAATATACCAATACCTTCGAAAATTTACTTATGGAATTCAATATGAAATGTGAATTTAAAAAAGCAACACGACATCTAAGTAAGACATGCATTGATAATATCATTCATAATATACGAAGTAGCAAAGGGGATATACTCGAGTTAGCCCTATCAGACCATTCAGCTCAACTATTAAAAGTTCCAGTTAAAAAAACTTGTAAACTTAATCATTGGTACACTACGACACGTGACTATAGCAGAGACAATAAAAATAAATTTGAAGATATTATGCGTAGTCTAAATTTTCAGGAAGTGTTTACAACAAAAGAAGCTAATTTAGCGTTCAATGAATTCCACAACACTTTTCTTCTATTTTATAATTTATGCTTTCCAACTAGAAAAAATAAAATTATGACGCACACAAAACCCAAATGGATCTCGAGAGGTATGAAAGCATGCAGTAAAAGAAAACGAGAGTTACTCTGGAGCTACAGGCGTGATCCCACTATAGTAAATAAAAACGCACTCAAGTCTTTCTCCAAACGATATAAAAGAATTATATGCCTAACCAAAAAATCACAAAATAACTACTTTATCATGAACTCAAACAACAAATCTAAAGCAACATGGAAGATTTTAAATAAAGAAAGAAACAATATCCCGAAAGAAGGTATAAATTCCATAACTAAAAATGGGAAAACTCTAACAAACCCAACTGAAATAGCAAACGCGTTTAATGACTATTATATTGACTTGGTGAAGCCTGACTCACAAATCTCTGACAAAACAATCAAAATACAACACAATAAACACAATTCTTTATTTCTCTCCCCAGTAACACCCCACGACATATTCTACATCATTAAGTCCCTCAAGAATACCAACAGTGTTGGATACGATGAGATTCAGGCAAAAATATTGAAACTAGTAGCTCACTCCATATCGCCGGTACTATGTGATATTATAAATAAATGTTTAGAACAAGGAATCTATCCAGAAAACTTAAAAATATCAATAATAAAACCATTATACAAAAAGGGACCAAAACATGACCTAGGAAACTATAGGCCGGTGGCTCTTTTGCCGGTGCTATCAAAAGTTATTGAAAAAGTGATATATAACAAATTTTATGATTATTTTGAAAAGAATAATATTTTCTCAGATTACCAATATGGGTTTAGAAAGAATCAGACCATTAACCTAGCTATATTTAATTTTCTAAGTAAGATAACTTCAAGCGTAGACAAAAAAGAAAAGGCTGTGGCACTATTTTTAGACATGACTAAAGCTTTTGATCACGTCGACCATGAAATTTTAATAAAAAAGATGGCCAAATACGGAATCAGAGGGGTAGCCTTAGATTTAATTAAATCAAGCTTGAGTAACAGAAGGCAAATAACTCGAATTGACCGATTTTGTCCAAAATCTAAAACAGTTAAACAATTCGAATCAACTGAACGGATTGTTAAAAACGGCGTACCACAGGGCAGTATACTAGGGCCATTTGAGTTTTTATGCTATATAAACGACTTTCCGACCGTAACATCTAACCCGATGACACTTTTTGCTGATGATAGCACAATCTTATTTACTGGTGACAAAAACTACAATGACATTAATTTAACATTGACATCTATAATAGAATGGCTAAATAAAAACAATTTAAAAATTAATATTAACAAGACTAATATAATGGACTTCAAACAACGACATACTGAATCGGATAGGCTAGACTTAAGTTACATGAATTATAATATTAAAGAAATTGACTCCACCAGATTCCTAGGTATCACTATTGATAATAAATTAAAATGGAAAAATCAAATTGACAATGTATGTAAGAGACTTCATAAAGCATCTTATGCCTTGTCTAAAATTAGAAGAGTTGTGGATACGCGAGTTTTAATGACAGCCTACCATGCACATGCCGCTTCCGTCTTGCGATATGGCATCATATTCTGGGGCAACTCAACAAATAAAGACAAAGCTTTCAAAGCTCAAAAGAAGTGTATTCGAGCAATTATAGGACTAAAACGGACCGACTCATGTAAAGGATATTTCCAGCAACTTCAAATCTTAACCATGCCTTCGATGTACATTTATGAAGTTGCAATTTTTGCAAAAACGCACCTACATTTATTTAAACCCAAACAGTTCCATGCGCTGCGCTTCCAACAAATGGAAAAACATTCAGGAAATCTATGTCTTCTGGAATGCAAAACACATCTATCCAGTACAAGTGTCTTTGGAATGCTACCAATAATTTACAATAAAATCCCAACAAATGTAAGGATTGAGAGTGACATTGGTGTCTTCAAGACAATGCTTAGAACACTATTACTTAAAAAAGCTTACTATTCAATTGACGAATTTTTGAAAGATAAAGACTTTACTTAAGTTGTTATTCATGACTATATTTGTATTCTATTGACATTGCATCTAATAATAAAATTAACAATAATGAGACACTAAACTTTGACATGTATATTTATATCGTTTTTATGATTTCAATGAA
Source organism: Hypomecis punctinalis (assembly GCA_949316475.1). Taxonomy (NCBI): domain Eukaryota; kingdom Metazoa; phylum Arthropoda; class Insecta; order Lepidoptera; family Geometridae; genus Hypomecis; species Hypomecis punctinalis. The sequence continues at coordinate 651,383 of OX438818.1, forward strand.
ATAATATGTACTAATTCCTTTACTTAAGATGATGGTAATACATAATATTACCTGCTTGCATGCTAACTATGTAGCTGATGTAGCGTACCTACTTACCAATAAGATCACAATGTAAATTGTTTTACCTACTTCGCAAGTAATAAATAAATGAAATGAAATGAAATAAATACTCATAATAATGTAACGATAGTATTTAATGTAACATATAATTGGGTTTAATTTAATTACACATGTTAAAAATGTTAAAATACCTATACAATAAAATTAATGATAAATTAAGTTTTATTTACAATATCGTCAGTATAAACTATCGATATTTTAATTAAAACTCTATCTAAAACTCTGTGGTCACGATCATTCGTCGCCCATCACTAATCCGCATGCCCATAAAGTATGACATTGACAGGTACTGTCTGTACTATTAAGAAATTCAAGACTTCATAGGCGTGATTTTTCTTACAGCTGTCGCAGAGATCAAGTTAAATTTTATAAAGTACAAGCATTCGGCTTGTTTCAGTTGGTGATTCAAAAGTTTGCTTTGACGTAAACCGACTTTATATATAACCAATTTTTATTCTTTTGAAAGGATATACGCCTGAAGTGGTCCCATTAATCGAAATTCGCAAAACCGTTTTTTAAAAATCAATATTAATATACATGGATGGCACATTGATTCGTGCAAATTATTCGAATTATGTACACGGTTAAAAAGGTTATACGCCGTTTTTGGAGAAAAATAATTGTTTTGTATACAATTCTCACCACGCAGTGTGTAAGGAAATTTTTGCGCTGTATAAACCCACCCTAAGGGGGTAATTCCGCCCGCCTATGACATAATTCCCGAGAACGCTCGGGGCAGACGTTAAATCAGTTTTATGTTTCATTTTATACCCGTGACGGCATTTCGAGTATTGCATGGTAGGAGCGAGACGCTACCTACTTATTTGCAGTGGTAGTATATCCATAAATGCTTGTTTTTGTCTACATATTTGATGGGGTAATGACGAACATAGTAATAGTACACATACAATTACTGCAGTGCGAAAAATTAAACACCACAGAATTTTTAATTTGTAAAAGTAATTTGCACTAAGTAGGTTAGTTTGCAATGGTAATTGAGTTTCAAAAACGTAATGATTTTTTGTAATTGACGGGGTGATGAAGAACTAGGGTAAAAGTGCCTAAGTAGGTTCATCTGAAAGTGGATTTATATTACTTGCAGTGGTAATTGTTATGTTATGTATGTTATTGTGTAATTATTATGTCTGCTTATTGATTTTTGACATGGTGACTTATGAATATATTTTTTGTGACATTTTGTTGGTTAAATTTGACATTCTAAGTATATTTGACATTTTATTTACATTATGAATTTCAACACGTATAATTGAATATTTGTACGCCACCAAGGCAAGAACATGCGCTCTATATATGTATATATCACTTTGAACATCTGTATACAACTTTGTATGTTGTTTGCATTACCATGTTTTCTTACAAATAATCTTGAATCTTGAATTGTTCCAGAAATGTAAAGTTTTTGTGTATTGGGAGGGGGGTTAATGTAGAGGTAGGGAAATATTGCCAATGTTACGGTAATTATCGTGTACTACGGCTTCTGTGTTAAAAATTCACAAAATTCTACAGCCATGGGCTACCATTCTCCACTGAGAGACCGAAGAACTAAGACAACCGGCTTTTGTTATTTTTCTGAGACGACAATTTTATTAACGGTGTGAGGCACTGCAAAAATTAATAAAATAAATATTGCGGACATATTACACACCAAACTAAGCTAAGCTACGTTGTACGTACGTTGTAATTACTTCCTTGGTTAGAGTTTCAGGAAATTCTTGAAATGTGGCGTTTTTGAGTTTTTGTACAACTAACTGGGTAGTGTAGAAAGAAAAGACAATAGTGTAAGGCAGTGCAAAAAGCAATACTTAAAATCTGATACATAGTTTGTACTAAAACGTATCTAAAAAGTTTAAAATACAATATAGTTAGGTATTTACAGTCAAAGAAAACTTGCAGTGGTAGTTGAATTTCGGATATCTACCTATGTATCTGAACTTCAACTACCACTGTAAAAAAATATAAATGTACCTACGACTAGAGCAGAATGTCAAGAAAAGTTAAACAAAAACAACTACACTCTTAACTGTAGTTGTTTTTGTATTGTTATTATTTTTTGAAAAAAAAAAAAGGTTTTCAACAAAAGCTTTTAAACGACAAATTAAGAAAATAAAGCACTCAAAACACTTATAAAGCTAGAATCGAGATAGTTAACAGTTAATAACCCGCGCTCGACTCGATAAACTACTCGTATCGCCGAACTCACTCCGCAGCCAGTTCTACCCAATTAGAACCGGTTAAATCCGGTTAATACCGGTTACAGGCGGCATTGTGCAGCTGAGTCGAGTTATAAACACGCGAGTTAGTGCTAGTTGGATTGCATTACACATGCAATGGGATTTGAAATGGGGCTGTTGGAAACTTATGTGTATCAAAATTAATACTAAAAGAGATATTGCAAAAATGTATTAAGATTGGGCCACTACCTTATACGGTATTTCATTATTAGTATGTTTGTTTTAAAAAATAATGTTGAGTGCTATTATTTTTTATAAGACAGTCTCCATTTAAAACAATTCAATATCGTAGGTATATCCGGATCTAATGAATATGACATTGCTTAAAATATGGTGGCCATGTTTGACTTAAAACATTAATATACCTAAATAAAACTTCAAAAATACTGACACTTTTATAGAACATGCGGCTTATAGTGGCTTAGTGGGAGCTCTCCTTACAACCGTGGGAGCAGGTTCAAATCCTGTCACGGACCACAGTAATCAAGTTCTTTCGGATATTATATACCTACAGATTTATAAACCATTCACTGACTTAAGTGAAAGAAAACTTATAGTAGCTATCCATAGAAGAAATACAATGGTGTATGAAAATCTATGAGCCTGCAATGGACAGACCTGCACATTCAGTAAACATATTTTGTGGGCAGATTTATGTGTTTTTTTTTACTGGGATTACGTGGAATGGCTCGTAATATAAATTAATGATATAAAAAAATAATAATGCCTGCTAAAATCTTCCAGCAAGATCGTTACAGGCACAGGCACATCATTTTGCTCAATTTTTTTTAATGTATTTTATAACACAATTAATTGTTATAGATAAACGCTATATTGCATACCAATAAATAACAATCACAAGAATCAAAGATACAAAAATAGTGTAGGTAACAATAGGCGGCCTTATCGCTGATAGCGATCTCTGCCACGCAACCATTTAGGTAAGTTTCATATTTCACTTAAAGTTGGTTGTCTAGCATTTCTTAAAACTAATAAAGAAACAACCTCGCACTTTATTATTTTAGAGTGATAACTATAAAAAGAAAAATTCGCCTCTATGGTATATAAGCGACATCTGTTAACGTGGCTGTGAAATATTTCCCATAAGACGAGGGTGGTGGATGGTGCGTGCTGTCGTGACTGTGCACTCAAGTTACACAAAAAGGGAGACAGGAGTCGCTACCAGTTGTTGGCAATGTATTTTTGAACCGACGAAAAAACGAAGGAGGTGCTCTATTCGACTGTATACCTACTTTTTGTGTGTAGATATGTTACGCGATTACTTCGCCAATTTATTATGAACCGATTTTCATAATCTTTATTTGTTCCGGTTTTGGCCATATATATGACAAAATTATTGCATATAATTATTATACAGGGTTATCTGCCTACCCCGTATCTACTAAGCCGACAATTTCTACTATGGGTCCAACTAGAAATTCAAGAACAAAAAACCGGATAAGTGCGAGTCAGGCTCACACATCGAGGGTTCCGTACAAACACATTGTTAAAGTAATTTAAAACCTGTTTTAGCATGTGCTAATGAAGTTATTTTATATGATACCTTACGTGATACGTTTTACTCACTTTGAATTTTTGTACTCATATTTTGTGAATTTTGAGGCCCTATTTTTTTGTGATTGAATTTAAAATGTATAGTTTTCAGATTTATTCCTATATTATATGTGTACTCTGAGACAATGTGTTTCGTCAAATTTCATAGTTCTATGTCAACGGGAAATACCCTGTAAATTTTGATTTTTGTGAGTGTCGAAATATGCTGTTTTTTCGATTTAAACGGCTCTAACTTTTTTAAACGATAAGTGAGAAGTTTTTCTTTTATACAACTGCAAGAGACCATAGATATACGTATACAGTTTAAATTTCAACTCGAGATTATTACGCGTTCCCGAGATAAAGGGTCTTGACATACACACAGATTTTTCCTTTTGAGGTACGGAACCCTAAAAATCAACTGTTTCATTCATTTTGTCGATTCCGCGGAACCCTAAAAATCAACTGTTTCATTCATTTTGTCGATTCTTGTATGTAACAGTATTTATATTCTAGAATTTAGAGTTGGTCTCTTAGTAAAAATTGTTCGTAATGGTGTTCCTAATCATCTCCTTTTGAGGGTAAGCAGATAACTTTGTATATTATGAACAATGTATAAATATTGCTTGCCTGAATGTTTAAGTTTGAAAATTTCTTTAAATATATTACTGTTCACAAATTCATTAAAATTCAAAGTGAGTACAAAGTGCAAGCACTATCGATGCATTCACCCAACATCAATTCGAGAGAACTATTCCAATTTTGTACGATTAAAGTCGGTTATGAGTTTTGGCGGGAACGCGGAAAAGTCATGTCGCCTCATTTTATTGAACTTGTGTTTTTATCTCAAAGAGTTATCTTTGTGATAAGCATTTCAAAAATATGAAGCGAACGCAGGATTCGAACCATGCCCCTTCGGATCACTAGCCCGACGCTCTAACCACTGAGCTAGCTCGCCTCCTACGCAAGCTTCAAATTTCTGAAGTGCTTACATTTCCCAACTTATAGCGTTGGTGGCGCCACCTGTGATACCCGTATTAGACAGGTTATCACTCAACTAGAAGTTATTAGAACTTCTAAAGATTGACGAGAGATGACACACTGCTTAATCAATGTTATGATGTTTATTTTAAGTGCTTTCCACACTAGATTTTTATCTCAAAGAGTTATCTTTGTGATAAGCATTTCAAAAATATGAAGCGAACGCAGGATTCGAACCATGCCCCTTCGGATCACTAGCCCGACGCTCTAACCACTTTTGTGTTTTTATCACTGATAATTACTGAAAAATTGTGGTATTTCGTTGATTATGAGCTGATTTACGTGCACGAGTGCAGGCAAATGATGTGATGTGACGTATCAGGTCGTATTGTCACCAAAACTCCATAGATGCCTCTAGTAAAGTCTCCACTGCTTTACTGAGGTATGACTTGGACTATGTTTGGATTTGACTGCGACTTTATTGGACTATGACGTGACTATGACAGTGACTTTTTTGATAAAATATCAAAAATTATTAAAGGAGTTGGTAAACTTTTTATATGGGAGGCGGTCCTTGAAAACCGGCAGCGATGCGAGCTATGTTGAGTGCCATATTTTAGAATATTATTTCACGCAAAAACATATTTTTGTGTATCGCCGTTTTATTATAATATCTCTTTTTTATTTCACTAAGTAGAAAATATTTAGAATGAACTGGTAATACTAAGAAGAGGTCTACGTAGTCTACATATCAGACAGGAATCTTCAAACAACTAATAGCGGGCTGGTATTTTAGAGTTTGACATTTATTTATTTTTTAAAACATGGCGACCAGCCCTCTATTGGTTGCTTAATATTGACAATGTCATTTCCTTTTGCTATTTCTTAATGTCACTGTCAGGTTTTTTTTTTCAATTTAGGCTTAATGCAGTTATTTGGTGTAGCACATAGTTCATTTTTCTAATGTTTTTAGAAGCTATTTGAAAATTAAATGGCGATGAAAAAAATTCTAAAAAATATGTGTTTGAAAAGATAATTATGTAAGCTCTCTATTGGTATAACTTTTGTCTCTGCAAGATTTCAAAACCCGCATCTTTTCCATATCCTTTAACACTTGACACTGGCAAATGCACAACAATGCGACGCCAAACAAAAGAAGAAGAAGAAGTCGGTTATGCCATGGTTATGCCATTTTTGACGAAAAATAATTAAACCTTGCACCAGTTTTCGCCAAGATTTGTCAATTCCTGTCTTCAAATAGCAAGACAGCAATAAAAACCACGGTCTTTTCATTATTTCTGTAACACCGCTCCGGGCACGTTCCTCTTGCAAAACGAAAAACTTTTAAACCTTATAAATCCTGATTTTTGCGGCGACAAAACTTTCGCACTTAGTTTTAAAACATCTTGGAATTTATGGAGTTGTTATTTATAAAGTTTATTTAGGTGATGTTAAATTGTGGCCACCTGCATACTTATACTTACTTGTTTTGTACTTAGGTATTAAGTTACAAAGCTAGCTCAAGATTTCTTGTCACTTTGTGGTTTCGTGGCGTTAGTGCGACTTCTAAATTCTACTCAAATATTTTATAACTTTTGTAATAGAATTTAGTGTTTGTTATATTATTATACTGTTTTGTACTTTATCAGCCTTTTAATAGTCCACTGTAGAACGTAGACTTACTCACGGAGGGTGATTGGTATCCACCACGCTGGCCCAACACGGATTGGTGCATTCACAAACTCCATCAATTTTCTTCTACGGACGTATGAAGGTTGTCTCACGATGTTTTCCTTTACCTAAAAGCCAGTGGTGTGAAATTCCGTACATAAATTACAAAGTGAGTGAAATGAGTTCATTGGTTCGAGACCAGGACCGGGATTTGAACCCTGAATGAGCTTCATTTCCGCAAACTAAAACACATTTTTGCTCATTTTACAAAAAGGTGTTTGTCGGTTTATGAGGAAAACAATTTAACATTTTTATCGATCTTGGATTCGCTAAGACTTTTCTTTCTTCCCTGAGATTTTAACTTAGTTCCTGGTTTCTTACAATTTTTATGATTTGCACGGAACCCTCAGTGGGCGAGCCTGACTCGCACCCCTCCGGTTATATTTTCTTCTTGGGTAGATGTATGTTCAGCAGTGGACCTTCAGTGATCAATTAAAATACCAGTCAAAATACCACATACATTTATTGGGTATATTTTTTAGAATAGACATATAAGCAAAATACTTTTACTTTCACCTAGCGACCATGCAAAACGACGTTTCACTTTTCCAGTAGCACGATTACCTAACTACGATGATCTTCACTAATTACACTTTTAAATCCCCGATCCCACAATTGATTCCGAGAGTCGTAATCGGCTTTAATGGTTCTAATCGGCATCAATTGATCACATTTTAATCGCCACAATTTGCCGGAGGGAGGACGTCCCTCAGGATAAGGAGGTTAGAAGGACTTTTAAATTATGATCCATTTTTACAAGCATTTATTTTTACCTTGCCCAGCTTAGAGATCTAATAAAGTAGGCATGAAATAGGTACACTTATATACTCGTAGTTGTTAGTTTATCAAGTGCATAGATTTACAAAGATAGAAAGATATACTTGTAAACTCGTCGTTATGGACCACTTTTAAGGCAAACTCTGAAATCACACAAGAATATTTTTTGCAAAAATTAGCATGACCGACTTCACTCGTATACAGAATTCGCGAATATTTCGCACTGATAGATGTAGCATTTTTCACATTACTGTTGATTTATCAAAAATGGCTCAGCTGATTTCGATAAAATTTAAATGGAACCATTTTCGAAGTATATTCTTTCGAATAAAAAAGGAATTATTGAAATCGGACTACTAACAAAAAAGTTATGCGTAGTTATACATAATATATATATACACGTCGAATTGTACTATACCCCCACCGGTGGTTCGTCGGTCAAAAAACAAAACGAGCTGTTAATACAATAAGTTCAGTAACTGACCAAATTCACGGAACAGGATATTGTTCGTCTCATGGTGAAAATTTGTCATTATCATTATTTCAGGCATAGGATATCCACTATCGGATATAAGCCTTCCCAATGGATCTCATATAAGATCGTTGTTTTCTTATTGAAAGTTTACATACTATTCCCTAACATTAGGGGATTCCATCTGATGTTATAATTATCACTAACTTAATAAAGCCTGTTGAAAGCGATCCTGCGGTCTTGATGAGATCATCCGTCCACTTTTTGGGTAGATGTCATTTTTTTTAAGAGGGAGAAATCTTCCAAAGATGCCCGACCGCTTTGGGGTGCAGTTGGTTATGTGGGATTTTACCCACTAAAACCCCCTCGGTGGTCTGCTTATGTGCCTTCTTGGGAGCTCCGGGATCTCCAAAAGGAACGCACCGGTGCTCCCGGCACTTCATGTGTCTACTCGTCTGGTAGTAGACCAGGCTTGTACGGTCCACACGCTGCCGTCCTTCTCGGGCCCGCTTGAGTGTATGGCCAGAGCCCCAACTCTGACCACCCACGAGCCCAGGGGTTCCCTTTTAGTAGGCTCTTACTACAGGCAGGGGATACCGATGCCGTATTCTAGTGCCCCGGCATGCCCGGCATCAGGTAGATGTCCTACGGAGCGCTTATTGTTGAAATATCTCCGTCTACGTTCAGAAACAACCTGGTATTTCAATAATATCCGCATATTAAAATCGGTTCCAAAAGGTTTATAACTTTAATGAAATGAACTTACTTGTTTGTTGCAGAAGTAAATCACAATGGCGGCGTTCGTGGCGAAACAAATGGTCGGCAACAAGCTCAGCGCCGTTAAAGGTAAGCGATATAATTATCAATGACTACAAAACACAAAAAACTACATACTTAAGGTATTACTACATAAAAACTATAGAATAATCCACGGGCCCCTTAAGGTCTAAAGACATAGTGAAGTATATGACTAGACAAGGCGCTAAATAATAATAACTACAAAAGTAAGAGAAGGCGAGATGTGCAAGTATAAAGAGTGAACAGGACGAAAGTAATATCTTTTGTCTCTATTTGCGTATACGTTTTTTTTGTCTAACTACTACGCACGGCCTTGATGTTGCAGCCAGACAAAAAAACTACTGTTGAATTTATGATGAGATGCTTAAGTAAATCAATATATTTATGAACTGCTATCCATTTTCTATCACTTTTATTAGTATTGTGCAGGTTTTTACTATTATCTAGAGTCTGAATATGATAAAAACATAAACATCTTTTTCTCACACCTTATACGCTAGTAGCTTCTCTAGTACATACTTGCTCCAAGTCTAAAGATAATGCTGGCAACATGATGCTGAATTTCATTGCAATAAATTAAATAGGTATACATTTTCTAGAAAAAGAACTGGTAATTTTGTATCACATCGGTCACATTAACTCGACACATCGCATTAATGTTTAAGCAATTTTTACTCGATTTTAATAAACAGGTAGAAACTTATCTTTTATAGATGATGGTTTGGAACCTTTCGTGCGGGAGTCCGACTCGCACTTGGCCGGTATTTTTTGCATACCCTACTTGAGCGCCAAAATAACGTCACATGGTCAAGCGTCTAGTTAATGTGACCGCGTTGTACTTGTGTACTTAGCAAATCTCGGGAATCAGACATAAATACCTATCACACCACGCGTGCGGAGTTTTATTTGGCCCAAATAAAATACCTTAAAATAGAAGCAGTTAAACCTTACATTGTCTAATGTAAGTCTTAGTTAACACTGTCTCATCACGTTCATAAATACAACTATCTCGCGCAATACACCACATCATAACAGCAAATCGCGGCAACGAGACACACGTACACAGGTACATAAAAATAAATTATTACTTTTGGGTCGTGCGAGGTTTTATTTGGCGCGAAAGAGACACCTTAAAATAGAAGCACCTACCAGGTGGAGGATATCCCAGTCAGCATTGTCTCAGCGCTTCGATAGAATACAACTATCTCGCGCGATACATCACAATATTGCGAGTCGTAACGATTGGCCAAATCGCCCGCCGAGCACGTCCGCCGCTGCATAGATCTGATAACGTCTTACTTATCGCGAAAACTTCCGACGATTCAGCGATTTATACTTCCATTACTATATTTTATTCTAGTTGAATGTTTGAATGGTTCGCTGAAAAACTGTGATCAATATAATCAGTAATATTACGTACTTTGATCTAGTTTTTAGGGTAACAGAAACAAAAATAGCAAAGCATAAGAAAGAATGAAATGACAATGTGGATAGTGTCATACTCCCTGGCAGGACCACATCGTTATATCTATATAATAGATAGTGGAAAAAAATGTACATAATTTGTACAAATTTGTACAGAAATATTAAAATTTGTACATAAGTACTTTTAGAGTAATCGTCAAATGAAGGTGGTCCTGCCAGGGAGTATACTCGAAATATCAACTTTTTCAAGGAGGTGATACATGTAAATAATTGTACAGAAATTGTACACCTCAAAAGCGCTTACAGCTTTGGTCTATGTTAGGTGAATGAAATTTTAATCACGTTTCATTATTTTTCAGAAAAGTGCTCCTGTTTTAATTTACATAGCAACTTGAGATCAGAAATGTATCGTATTTAAGTAGGCGTTATTCTATATTTTGTAGTCGCCATTTCATTCCAAAGACGTGCACTGTTGGACACAGGCCTCCGCTGGTCCGGTGGTCCTGCCAGGGAGTATACTCCCTGGCAGGACCACCTTCATTTGACGATTACTCTAAAAGTACTTATGTACAAATTTTAATATTTCTGTACAAATTTGTACAAATTATGTACATTTTTTTCCACTATCTATTATATAGATATAACGATGTGGTCCTGCCAGGGAGTATGACACTGTGGATACTTTAAACTGAATAACTACATTGCATAACTTTTTTTATATTTTTTTAGTGATAACTCAAAAGTGCCTTTATTAAGTACAACTAAGTACAACACTAATTTATAAGCTAAAACTACACTCACTACTACATAAAAAGCATAATAAATATCTAAAGATATGTCTAAAGATAATCCAAATGCTCAAGCCCACTGCCAGTTGGCAGCGTGCCCAGCATGCTGGCAGCATTGTCACGCTGAATGGCTATGGTTACGTTGAGTCATATAAACACTAGCATTTTAGTAATGCCTGAAAACAAGATGAGCTCCCGGCCCCCACAGACCTAATGTCTCAACTCCAAACGTCTCAAAAATTTAACCACTACCTAGGCTACTTACTATAAATTATTGCGGTTATTGCTGACAAAAATATTTAAATTAAAACCAAGTTCTATTATCCCTGCCGACTGTTTCAGCCAACACCACCGTTCCAATAATGGAAAAGATTGAAATGGAGGACAAACTGAAGGTGCTCAAAATAATTTCGGCACCTCATAGCAAAATTTAGTGCGGGTGCTCAAATAAATGGCGGACCAATTTAGCTAAAGTTGCAAGATCTGAAATCAGGAAGAATTTTACTACAGATCGGGAAATCAAGGATGTAACCACAATCCGAAGGACCCCGCTTCTCGACCTCTATCCATAAGCTGTAGGGCATCCACTGTTGGACATATACGTCCCCAATACATTTACAATAAGCCCATTTGGAAGCGACTTGCTTCCAGTGCGTTCTTGTCCTTAGGAATACATGTACCTATGAATTATTACGAAAACTATATTAATCGAATTACTAGTTGAACTTAGAGAGCTTAATAAATACACACTTCGTGATCATAAAAAATGTATAAATGAGAACCAATATAGCATATGTATTTCTAAAATTTATTCAATTCGATAAATGGCACAAATTATGATATAACTTCTACGAAAAATTATGTACAATAAATGAATTCTAAAGCTTAATATAATCTTAAAACTACCAGTAGATATTCATATAATTTTATTTTTTTAATTTCATTTATATCTATTTTTACAGCATTTAATTCTAATAATACCTATATTTCTAGTCATACATAAAAGTACAAACTAAAACTAAAAAAATCTTTCATATCAGCTAAAGTCCATACAATACTCCTTATTGTGGAACAAACTTATCAACACTCGCTTTCTCATTCCCCCTTTCAAGTCGGGGCTATAACTGTCCTTGTCGCATTCTTTCATGTAAACTTTTTGTATGGTTTCGCTCGAGTCGGGTACGAGCGATTGTTTTCGCTTTGTCGCTCTTTTTCGCTCATTTCGCTTGAGGAAAGCGTGGTTTTTCTCATTTTCGACGTCTGCCATTGGTGAATGGAATAGCTTCTTGCTGATTGGCTGTAAGCTCGGCTGCCTGATTGGTGAATCGGTTTCCATCTGAAATCAAACAATTAACATTGTTAAAAATGGTTTGAAGTTTTTATTTTAAAACATAATATTAAAACAAATAGACCACATCATAGCGTCGGAAGCAAGTCACTTGCAACCGGTTTCATTGGACATCCAAAGGCCTATGTCCAGCAATGGACGTCATGGATAAATGAATGGAAAATAAGGAGTCGAGAACTACCTAAAAATATCAACATGCAAATCGTATGACGCATATTTACATGGGGACAGACGGACAGACCTACTTTGTTATAAAAGAGTAGTTCTGACTTTATTATTGTACTGTACTGTATAGTCCACTGCAGGACGTAGGCCTACTCACTATTATTGTACCTATGTCTTCTAACTACTGTAATACACGTATCTGCCTATCTTTTTAATTAAACTAAATCTGATCTTTTTAGGGTTCCGTAGTAAAACAAAAGACACATAAAAGACCCGTATTCTGTCCGCCCGTCGCAGCTTCGGTCTGACCGTCCCCAAGCCATAAAGCAATAAAACATACAATAATATGCATTCCTAAGAAACTTTTATCGTTTAAAAATTGAAGCTCCTGGCTCTTTTACCTAGAACCTTTTACCTATTTGTGTGGAGCCCAAGCGTAACAAAAACATTTATTCAAATCAAAGCTCCGGCGAGTAATTCACGGAAAGAATGTAAGCCCCGAGAGATAAGCCGACAAAAGAGGTAGGTAATTACTACGGGACTCTTCGGCGAAAAACAGTCGAAATAAGTGCGGTTACGTTGCAGGTAGAATTCACCGGGAGTACGATTTAAAACTCCTAAAATTTGTTTGCCAGTTTTATTAGCTGCTTTAGAAGAATTGCTTTATCCTTATCTTTACTTCCTTACTAATAGAAAGAAAGTGAGTTTCTTGGTTTATAGGTTTGTTTCACGCAGTGACCTTAATTTTTCGCATGGATAGGTATAGTTCAAAGGTCGGAAAATGACATAGTCTGCTTTTTATCCAAAAGAAATTAAAGGTTTCTAATGATAGCACAAAAGTCAAAATTTTAAGGGTGAAGAGTTCTGTTTCGTTTGTTAGTGAGAGGTTTTTTGGAACATGTTCCTGCTGTTTTAGAGGGCAGCTATTGAACCTTTTGATAATGAATAAAAATCTTAAAAACCTATTCAATGAATTTTATAATAAAAAGATTGTTCTTGAAGTTACTACTTAAATAGTGAAAAATCCTATATTTATGTAACGGCTTGTTGTTTAATCCGACTCGTTAGTATTACGGAATGCTGACTTATTCTTATTACTTATATGGTCTCACTGACTCTGTTTTAAATGACCGTAAAACTTTTTAACATCAACAAGTACATATTTAGAAGTGAATTTCAAAACAATAAATTTTCTCAAAAGGCTTAGTTACTTATTGGGAAAATTAAAATTGTGAAACTTCTTTTAACCTTTTATTAACTTTAGATAGATAGGTACCTACCTACTAGTTTTTGCCCGCGGCTTTGTCCGCGTGATAATTTGTTTTTTTTTTTACCATCCCGTATGCTACCTTTTACTTTATCGGGATAAAAAGTAGCCTATGTTACTTTCCATCCATGTCCATGCAAAAAATCAAGTCGATCGTTGCTGCGTTAAATACTGCGTTGACACAAATTGCATTATAATAATTTATTTTTATCGGTGCTTTGTCTCGAAATACATATTAACAGGATATTTAGCTGCGCCATCTACAAATAATACATATTTTAGAGCTTTTTGCGACGTACGATAATTAGTATGGAAACTGCTGGTCTACTTGAGTAGCTCAGTTTATGATATTAGTAAGGATAAGGCGTCTGAAGTGTAGATAAAATGGTTATTTTAATAAAACCTACCCAATCGAGACATTGACGTATTTACGCTTAACTCCCGAGAGATATGGCGTCAAAAGCGGTAATTATACTACGAGACCTTTCGACGAAAACCGGGCAAACAAGTGTGATCCGAGGCATCAGGCAGGTAGAATTTTCACAGTGAATACAAAGTGAATGCGACAAAAACTCACGGTTAGCTTTAAATCCAAACATTGGTTTCTTTACATATTCCTAGCAGACCCGGCGAACTTCGTTTCACGCAATATCTTTATAAATTATAGCCTATGTGTTGTTCTGATGTATAAACATCAGTATTGCAGTGTCATCTCAATCCGTTCAGTAGTTTTTGCGTGACAAACATCTATATATACTCACAAACTTTCGCGTTTATAATAATGATTAATAGGATATCAATATGATTATTTTGAAGATATATCGGAGCTTGAGAAATGCCGCAAGTCTACAATTTAAAATCCACGTTTTTAATTACCTACTTAAGGATTTTTCAACGCAATTCCTCAATATATATTACCTATGTTCTGTTTCTGATCAACATTCCACTTGGTTTGTATTTTATGTACCTACAGTTTTATTAAAATCTATTAGTTACCTACGTTTATTATATTATTATACAATTACACTGAAAACCGAAGTGTATGTTTGAAAAAGAAAAGTTTTATTTAAAAACAAGAAATAGATAAACCACCGAAAAAACCTAACATAGGTTGTAGTATGTCTATAAATAATGAGTAAAAAGTTCCACTTACCGTATCAGAATCCGACATAAACTCCACGGATTCGTTTAATATATTATTTCTTATTAACACTGTTAAGTTTTCTCTAGAAATTGTGTTTATCGGGGTCGACACTTCGGACGCCATTTTAAAATATTCAAAATGGCGGACTGCGCACGCGCTTACCTAGCGGAGGTTGTAGGTGGACTGACATGACAAAATAAAACTTACCTATCTTTCCACGGATATTAAAATGGGAGTGGATCGGTACGTGGTCAATCGGTAAGCTTCACCGTGAAGTTGTCTGCCTTTGAAAGCCTTAGGTACCTGCCCTTTTTTCAAGAGACCTTTAAAGTTTTTTTTTTATTTCATATGGTTTGCGTTTGATGACTACATTGTTTATTTACTATATTATACATACAGTTGTGTTTTTTTCTCCTTTAGTTTTGAACGTAATTGTATTTTGGGAATACATATTTATATCTTTATCTCGTGAACTTATAACCTAATACCTACTTACATATTAATATTATCCCCAACTATTTTGACATCCTAGAAATGTACCTCGTCGTATATTCGTGTCATAAAATCATCATAAAATATTCAAAAATAGTGTTGCAAAACTTAATCTTGTGTATAATTACAACTACTTTTGCAAACTCAGTTATGATAAATAATTGTATTGTAACGGCATTTAACTAATCCACTGCTGAACAAAGGCCTTCCCACGAAATGGTATTGGAAACTCTTGAATATTAGCTGTATTTTGTGAAACATCAGTTTTGCTTTATTTGCGAAACTTTTATGGTTACTTCGATAAATATACTGTAAAAAATATAATTATTATTATAGTTATGTGATGTCACAGCCCGGACACTCCGCAATTTGTCATACAAAATCTGCTGTCTTACACACATTACATAGTACTTACTCACAGACAACACACATACGAACGCTACACGTGCATTTGTGTGCGGAACGTCTATGGCTGTCAGCGATCACCACGACGTGACGACATGCCGCGTGAGTGAGACGGTTGCGTATTCAATTTTGCAAAAATGAATATAAATCTAGTGCATATAAAAGTATAACAATTACTTAATTTGGGAGCATTTTAGCAATAAGTAACCGATCTACTTTAATTGAAAGAGAATATCAAGAGAAAGTTACCAAATAATGTAAAATAAGTTCCTTTTACTTATATAAACATTAAAATGTATTGTTTTGTTACGTATTATTGATATTCAACCATACACAGCTCAATTCGTCCTTATTGTCACAGTCTAGGTATTTTTTATTACAAAATCTACCGGCCAGTGCAGCCCGCGCGCTGAGTACACGATCGGTACGTGAAACGCGGGGTGGAAGTGAGGAAGACTCAAACGAGTGACCGTTCTATACGTAGTATTATTATATCTTCTTTGGTGATATGGCAATTAAACAGTTGTTATTATAATACTTACTTGTAATAAGATTAACGCCATTATTATCATAACCGCTGACCCGCTGACCTATCTGATAAACGATAGGTACCTATACCTACATTGATTTTAATTAAAAGGGGATGTGGTATCGTGCTTGAGCTTGCATTGACTGCCTCGGTGGCTCAGTGGTTAGTGACCCTAACTTCTAGGTCAAAGAGGCGTGGGTTCGATCCCCACCCAGGGCAAATATTTATGTGATGAACATAAATGTTTGCCTTGTGTCTGGGTGTTATTTAGTTACTATCTATACAGGGTTATTTCTAATCCATTAGCATCCTTTTAGGGGCTTATTTTGTGCATCAAAACTACATTTTTTTTTATTAAAATTTATTAAAAATGTATTAAATTTTTTTTTATTAAAAATGTATTAAAAAAAATGTTTTTCCATAAGTAGGAAAATATCATTCACCAGCGACAAAATGTATGGAACAGCCGATTTTTTTTTTAGTTTTGACAAAAGTAGTAAAACAAATGTTGTTAGTTTTGATGAACAGAATAAGCCCCTAAAAGGATGCTTATTGATTAGAAATAACCCTGTATAAGTATACATTTAAATAAATGTAATATATCAGTCTCTGACAGCCATATCATAAGCTTTGCTTAGTTTGGGGTCAGGAACCGTGTGTAAGATGTCTCCTAATGTTTATTTATGTATGTATTTTTACGATAGTTAGTGACTACAAATTATTAGTTTCAAATATTCTTTTGGCAATAGCAGACAGACTTAAAGAAGAACAACGAAAGAGCAAGCTTACACCCAATCCTCTTTCATTCAAGGCAGCATTCGTTTTTTTGATTAAGTGCTTACAGTGAGCTAAATACAAGACTTACGTAATCTAAAACTAGTAACTACTTAAACTACCACTACATAACAAGCAATTCGATCATCCACAGACCCTTGAAGGTCTAAAGATAATTCAAATGCTCAAGCCCACTGCCAGTTGGCAGCTTGCCCAGCATGCTGGCAGCATTGCCACGCTGAATGGCAATGCTTACACGTTGAGCCAAATAAACACCAGTAAGATTACATTGCTATTAGGTAATTAATTCGGCATGTAGCAGAAAGAAAACATGGAATGCCAAAACTTTATAAATAAAAATTATTATCAATGCTATTATACATCTATTACACACGCAATTAATACAAACGGAAAATTCCTGTAGAAATTTTAGTTGATATGGCATCTAAGTACATACAAGGGTCACTCAATAGATAAATAAATTGTTCTATTTATAGTAAGACGCGGACTGCGACAAACATGCAGTTAGTATAGTGTTTCCCGATTAGTAAATAATACCATTCAGTGTGAAAATGATTATTAAATTATGTGCAATTATTTGTTTGATCGCCAGTTCTTTTGCGTGGCTCCCACCAGAACGATGCGCGCAGAATAAGAAATCCAAAAGACATGTAAGTCTCACTACAGTCCAAGCTGGGCCAACGAGTGACATCGACAAAATCGCTGCTATGCAAACAGAAAATCTCCGCAAAATGTATAAAAACCACAAATTCCTTAGCTTGTCACCAAAAGATCGCTGTTTCGATGGGCTTTATGCAACGCATGCGGTAGGAATTTATAGCATATATGCTCCACATAACTGCTCTTTTCGTACCTACGATCCAAGGTTACTGGCAACTGTTGGCTGCAGCGGTGCAGCTTGTAAGCTATCTCACTCGGTGACCACTGTAGATACGTACACAGCAAGCGAGGGCTACAATTGGGGAGTCAAAATTTCAGCAAAAGCATCGTTCTTTGAAAAACTGTTCGAGGTTGGAGGCGAAGCGTCCACAGGCGGCACTTATACCTGTACCTATACGAAAGGAAAATCTACCACAGATTTGGTAGAATGCTCCGATTCTACGGGCGTCAATGGACAGTTGCAACTGTATAACGTTCAAACTGATATGACGTGCGATTTTGGCGAGATTACTTTGGACACGGAAGAAAGAGACAACCAGAGTGGTGTTAATATCACTTCGGGGTATTTTACTGATAGAGAAATCGAAGAGCTAAAAGGTAGTGCGGAGATTGGTCACAGTTGTAAAGACTTCTTTCTTATGGATCCGAGTAATATATCCGATCTATTGCTCCAAAAAGTTTTGGATAAAGCGCCGCTGTACAATCCGTATACTGATCTGATTCTGGCACACCCTAAGTTGACGAAGATCGTTTATTATAAGATAACTTCGAGTGATAGAAAGTATAAACACGTGATCCCGTTTACTAATGAAGGGGGGAACTCTGTATATCAGTACGCTTGCATTAAGACTCCATTTTAACCGTTTTAATCTGTGCTTCTGATAAACTACAGTGCGACATAAAAAACTTTAAAATAAACGAGGTCGCCACCATCACTTTGTTCGCATATTTTGCATTATTTTTTGCATAATGTTACTGTTTTCCTGTTCACAATCCACAAAATAACATAAAACGAAAAAAATGCTAGAAAGTTAACAATGATTGACAGCTCAGGTTGTGGTTCCAGCAAAAGTGATAATTTAGTTTCCGAATAATTCGTTTCATCTCTTTTGTGTCGCACTGTACAGTGAGATGCTTTGCAAAGAGTTTTCTAGGCATACTACCTTAAAAAATCAGTTCCTTAAACTCCTTGACTTTTAACAAAATGTATGAACTAACTGATAACTATCTTTATTTTTCTACGACTTTCGACAAAACTCAAAAAAAAATATTGTTATTTCATAGAAAAATTTAGTTCACCCGCGACAAAATGAATGGAACAGCTGATTTTTTTTATATTTTTGGCGAAAGTTGTAGAACAAAAGTTGTTAGTTCTGATGTACAGAATAAGCCCCTATAAGGATGCTAATTGATTAGAAATAACCCTGTATATATACGTACTTGAAACGTAAAATGCGTCTTTAAGATCAATTATGCTTTCAGTTATAACAGACATACATACAAATATTCTAACATAATTAAATTTAGAACTTTAAAACACTTCCTACATGAAATAAAATTAATATATAATGATGAAATATAAAAACATGTATTTTTATAATATTTTTATTATGTCATTAACGGTACATTTTTGCACAGTCTTACATTAGGTGTAATCCTTATCACAGTAATCTTAATTATCGTCATACTATTATTTTATTGAGTAGGTTGTTATTTATGAGCCTTATTAAATTCATAATTATGTTAATTTGTAGCGTAGAAGTCAATATTTTATTCATATCAATATCGTTGTCACGTTTTTACCGTAAAGCTCTCGTCACATAGAAGCGGGAAGTGCGGGAAAGCGATCGCGATCCGGGACGGGAATTTTTTTGTAATATTCGAATTTGTATGTAACCTGACACATCACAAATGGCGCACGCGCGTTGCACTGGACCGCTATCGGATCGCTCTCTCGCGGCTCTTGCCTCTGTGTGACATGAGTTTAAGTGTCAAAAAAAGACGGCGACATTTTAAGTCGCAAATAATTTAATATTAAAATCGATTACACTATAATATTAAAAAAACTTTTGATTAAAGTGTTTTGCTGTCACTTTTTGTCACTGTATAGATAAGAATACCTAGTTAAAAATTATACCGTAAAAATACTATGCATACTTAACCATTAAGTACTCAATTAAACATAAGCTTTCGATTTCATTTCACCTCATAAAACCATGTCACAAATCAAGGAATGATTATTTATTGTCATTTCATAAAACATTTAACCTGTAACTGCCAAATAAGAATAAAAGTTTATCTTAAAAATTGTTATTTTAAAATTTCGCGATCTGAACACATTATTCTTATTGGCTACGGGACTAATCGCGCACTGAAAATAAGAGATAATATAATTAGGTAAATAACCTTTTACATAAATACCCACAGAACAGCACAACTCTCTTTAGTGTAAATACCTAGTTAATAAATACATTATACCGACGCTTTGACCGAATTGAATTTGAATTGAATTGATTTATTTGCATAGTATAATTTTTGCATCGATCGTGAAGACAATCTACCGGACTGCTCGCAAAGAGGTATTATTTATGTATCTCGTATTTTCTGTGCGCGATTAGTCCCGTAGTATATAAAATAATAGATTTAAATCTATTCAAATTTTGGTCAATTGTTTCCAGTTACTTCAGCACAGTAAGTTAAAATTTAACCCGCTCCAGTTCTGGTTGATAATGTCTTGCTTATCTCTCGTCAAAATAGTTTTTTTCTTCAGCAAATTTTTCGCCAAAATAAATCCATTGTCAGTGATGTCAAAGTCCACGTTGAAGAATGCTGAACTGGGAAGTTTTTTCAAATCATTTTCGTCCCCTTTTTCTTCGCCCAAGTTCAAAAAATTCAAACTTCTCGAGTAATTTTCGACCATCAAAAGCTCTTCTTCTATCATTTTTCTTTTGATATAAAAAGCTACGTTACTCACTGTGTAGTTTAGTTCACATTTTCGGGCGAATTCTTTGAACTCGGTTAGGAATTTCCTTAAGGGGATCATGTGGGATTTGCAGTACTTCTTGATCATGTTGCTTGTGTCAAGAATTTCTTGAGTGGTTACGCTGTTTTGCGCTTTGAGGTCTGTAAGGGCTTCGAGCTTGAAATTGGTGTCGTTTGTCAGGTTGACGTCTTTCATGTAGTTTTGGATGTTGTTTAGGGCGTAGAGTTTGGGGAAGATAGATTCTAGGTAGGGGGAAGTGGGGGGAGGCGTGGTGAACATGTTGAATTCGTGGTAGCGGCTGGAGGCGCGCCGGTCGGCTGGCAGCTTTTCTTCCTGAAAATGAAAAGAAAATTATAAATTGTTGTTCTACATTGTTGCCAAATTGCCTACGCGAGCGTGAAATTTCAGTATCTTTTAGGTAAAGTGCAGAAATAATCAAAAAACACAAGAAAACAATCCGATTCTTACTGGGAAAACTATTCACTGGTAAAGGTCAGGTGCTACAAATTTTATTTGTCGATAGTTTGTGAACTTTTTTTATGGAACAGTTGATTTTTTGCACGATTTAGGGGTTGGTCACCTTTAAAATGTTGCACGTAATAGCAATCATACTCGTTTTTACGAAGGTGCCGGGCCGCCACTCGTCGTTGTTTTTGTTAGGGTATAAAATAGATAGACCACACATTGGCAAGCCGTGCAGCGTAGGGGGTCCATCGCCGAGGTGAACCGAATTATTTTATTAAGACCGCGCAGGAACGCGCTGGATACAGACTGCTTCCAACCGGTCTTATAGGAAATCCATGCATAGAAGAGGCGTGTGTCCAGCAATAGACGTTCCACGGCTGATAATAATGATGAAAACACTGTACATAACGCGGGAGCATACCGAGCGCGAAATCGTTTAGACATTTTTATTAAGTAATCTAGAGTATGTTTTATCCTAGTTTTTGCGAAAATAATTCGTTACGGTTTTACAAGATTTTATGCTTGCAATGGATGTATCATGTACCTAGTAAATTCGGGTGGAATCTAGCAAATTAAATTTGATCAACTTCCCTTTAAATTTGATTTCCGATTGATCTGAAATTTTGCGTATATGTATATCGCGTGACAATGCAATAATATGCATATCACGCGTATGCTATGGGGCTGATCTGATGATGGAGTCGGAAGGTGGTCATAGGAACTCCTGTACTAAACAAGATAGATCCGTCGCGTTTGGGCTCGTTTTCTTGACTTGTCTTGGCTAGCACTCTGCTGCTAGGTAAGTACACGATATCCATGATCTCAAAAGCACAAGCTTTATAAGTACAAACTTATAAAGTTATATTTTTATAAAAAATATTCTTTGTTAGGCATAAAAATATGGAGAAAAATACGTACGAGTGACTCCAAGTGGTGGTAGTAGTTGCAAACATCTTTGAAGCTGTTTCTCTGGCCGCAGTGCATCCACACGATGAAGGCGCGTCGTACCGTCGCGTTCGAGTAGGGGGGCGAGCGTGACTCCAGCAGCGGGTGGGGGCCGTCAATGAAACTCACGCTGGAAAAAAAACAACTTCTATGAACACAACGCGAATGGATACACAGTATAAGCATGTATTTATATATGGTTCCTGCACGGGTAGCACGGCAAAGGGAAAAAACCATTTTATCCACTTTTAATCTCAGTTGTCATTGTCAATCAATTTCTTTCATTATCTTTCCTCTTCGAGGGGATATAATGGAAGGAAAGACAATATGTTCCTCTGCCATGCTACCCGTGCTGATTAAGACATAAAAATAGTCAATATACCAAACTCGAAATCTGTATCTATAGTTCATAATAATAGTCCAGATTACCTCAAACCTACGTACATAAAGCTGCCATCTCTCCATACATTACCATTTTGAATTCAATATTAATATAATTTAAATGGTTTTGGCTTCGAGCAAATATCTACAAAGCCACAGTCTCTAAGTAAAAGAAATAAAAAAATGTCCGAGCGCCGTCATACATACCGCCTTAGATATTTACATTAAATTGTTCACAATTACCCGTTTTCTCAAATCTCGAAGTTATGTCACCTAATTAGTGCTTGTAACCGAGCACTTTCGCATCGCGCGGCGTTGTAGCCGGCTTGCAATCGCCTTACGACTAACTAAAAAGCCTGCCCACTACGTAGCTTGAGCAGGGTTTTAGTTCAGACACTTTTCCCACGATTGTGACTATAGATATTTGCTCGAAGGGTTTTGGTAACTACGAGTAAGTAGGTCTAAGTTTCGTAAACTGGTTCTTGACAGACAGACAACAAGATGATTATAAAAATGTTCCTTTTTTATTATTCAGAAAAATGACACCCTAAAAATAACTTTCTTCTAAACTATCATCGTTAAGAGTGCGCCTAATGCCATGAAAAAATCAGATTTCATCCGCGCTACTTTCATCGCCCGCTATCATCTATGCTGCTCTGTTTAGAGTCGAAAATCGCATGACACAGTTCACGGTGATGTTGGCTTCGAGCTCCAACTTACATTTTTAGGTGGGATTTTATTTATTTATCCAAAATTTAAGCATGTAATAAAAAAACTAATTGATTACTTGACCAGATCATTAGTCTGGCTACGTAATTTGTCAAAAATGATGTGGTGTTGTCGCTGATAATTTCGAGCATTTGAAATAAAATGTTTATATTTTATGATGCGAAGTTTTTATTTTTTTCTAAAGTAACCATATTATTTTCCAAAATTCTACGCAATTACTTTGCTACTATAGGTTTTTTCCTTTCCCACAGTATTTTTTAATATGGATATTTATGTTCGTTACCTTTACACCACGTCTTTAAAAATACACCTTTCGCTTGATTTTGGCATTAGGCGCCCCCTTAATGATGTAGTGGTGTTAGGTACGTTACAGCTATCTCATTCACACATTTGGTTGTTTGAGTAGGTAAGTAGGTTATAGTAGGTTTTGGTTTTTCCTAAAACCATACCCATATTGTACTTAACAATAGCGTTCAAAGTAATTCGATGACTACCTGGTTTATTCTATTGTTTTTACAACAGTATTGTTTCATAATCTATTAAAGAATTTGGTATATTCAGTCATAACAAAGAAATTAGTGTAAATAATCCCTAGCAGTTAAACCAGAGGTAAAAAATTTGGCGAAAAGAAACCTTTTCGCTTTTAATATACCTATCAATTGATTTTTTAGTACTGTACTGTAGGACGTAGGTCTTCCCACGAAGGGTGATTGGGCCATATCCACCACGCTGGCCCAGTGCGGGTTGGTGGATTCACATACGCCATCGAATTTCTTCTACGGACGCATGCAGGTTGCCTCACGATGTTTTCCTTCACCGAAAAGCCCGTGGTGTGAAATTCGGTGCATAAATTCCAAGGGATTCATTGGTACGGGGCCGGGATTTGAACCCATGACCTCACGATTGTAAGGCGGGTGTCATTACCACTAGACCACCACGGCTTATTTTAGTAGATATAACAATAAATTCGTGCTGAAAATAGCGGATATAGGTCGAATCACACAAGTTGGCGGATGTGAAGTTAGCTCCAAGCTGCGTAATATCCAATCCTGACTGAAGCTCACATAAAGCTGCGCGTTGATTGGGTTACGCGCAACTTGTAGCTAAATAAACAGGAGCTACTGGATGCAAGCCGCTTCCAACCGGTATTATTGGAGATCTATAGAGGAGGCCTATGTCAAGCAGTGGATGTCATAAGGCTGAAACGGCGACGACGGCAATTTCTTTCTACAGGGTTCTTTAGAAAGGGTGTGCTAAGCCGGAAAGGAGTGATATTAAACCGTCGCGGCATTATGAACAAAGTTCACTATGTAGCCAACACTGAAACCGTTAAATAAAACTCTGCTGTTTTAAACATTTTTTTAACTAGCAATTATGTTTGTGACAGCTGATTTCTTATTCTTGAATTATGTGTATGCCTATAGAAAATTTGTTTATTATAGTCTGAATCAGCCCCGTTCCGTTGAAAAACATGCCCTTTGAATAACCCTGTATGACTAACAATGATAAATAATCTATCATATTTAAGTGCTTGTCACGTACCTACCCTACATAACTATAATTTTCAACCAACAACAACATAGGAGGTTGTCAATCCGCCTACCTAGGTACCTATGTTTTCTTTGTATGTTACACGATTATTCCTGCAATTATATGTATAAGTAGGTACCTATGTACCGATTTTGATGATGTTTTTTTTTGTTTCGTGGGTCATATTTCAAAAGAATTGAATTTGGTTGATAGGTCTTTGAAAAATTATCAATAATTTATTAATGGCATACCCGCTTAGGTACTTATTTATTTTATTCATTTATTCAATTAGTACCGCATGCACGAATTACACTAATGATAATTATTTATAAATCAATTATATAAAATTAATGTCAATAATACAAATGTCAAAGAAAAATTATACTAAAATAAAGGAAAATAACAGTAAAAAATTCAACCTAATAAACTAAACAGATGTGAAAATGTCCATGAAAAAAAAATATCACCATAATAATACAATAAATAATTACGTCACAGTTACCTACTTAAAAATACTGGATTGTTTTTGTGACGCGACAGACTCACAATAATGTAAACAGTGTACTTACATCGATTTGAACGAACTAATTGAATAATTTTTAAAACTAGTGCAATTAATTATTGCAGTCGGTTGTGCGAATTTTGGCAAAAAATAACTATATAATAGTAAAAAACTCAGACCAAAGGAAAAAATCCGGCCGCACTTGTCTGCTCACGACATTATTTACGACGTTCCGTCTTGATTTTTTTATTTGGCCTGAAAAAAACTACCATTTGCAAGTAACCGAACACATACCTTGTACTCATCTCGTTTCCTTTAAGCTTAGATAAATTCATTTTACACACTCTTTATACTAAAATTCACTGTAAAAATTTAAAATTAATTCATTTGCCTTAAAACTAAATAAATTACTGGTAAAATTAAATCATAACTTATTATTTTATCCGACACGTCAATCTGGCCCGGACACCACGCAAGTGTAAACAAAATGGTGGTACTTTTTCAAAACTACCCTATTATTGTAGGATTAGGTACTTTGTTTCACTACCTGCTCTTTAAATAATAGTTAACAGTAATTGTTAACAGATGTTGATTGTTTGCTTAAACCGGACAAGTGCGTGTTGGACTCGCGGAGGGTTCCTTACAAATTCCACCCAACCGGGAAATAAGTTGATAAAAAATTAAGGTGAAGTCATTGATAAACGAAGATTTTATGTATTTTTATTTGAAGTTTTCCTCATAAAACGAAACACTTATTACATATTATTAAAAATAATTTAAATAATGTTTTAGTTGTACTAACGATTTCCGTACATCATGGACGTATACGTAATTTTGACAGATTGTATGGAGAATCAGTCAAGTTCCGTATAATATGACCACGCCGTCTTCATACATTATACAAGTTCCGTATCCGTCCAAGCCAAACAATACGTCAAAAAGGCTAAATAGGCTTCCATTTGGGCGTATTGTGAATGGACCCTAAGATAGCGAGACTTAACTACTATTCTCGATAATAGCATTCAATGAACTCGCAATAATATTCCAATAACCAATAACCCGTCAACGAATCAATATAAAATTCAGTTCATCCGTGCCATTGTTCTAAATACGTTCCGTGGCACGCAGGAATGCGATCGGCGATACGCCGCAAATATCGGGCAGAACGGAACGTATGGAATGTCACTTTAAGGATGCGCTAGGGATGGGCTGATATCGACGCGCGTCGTCTCTGTTGTCGATAGTCGATATTGCATTAATTGTGTAATAAGTACTATAATAATACAATTTTTCATTCTATTTAGGTACTTGAAGATAAATCTAATCTAATGACATGTAATTTAATTTGTCTGTTGATGTGTAAGTACTACATTGTATCAATAAAGTATAATCGTTCATAGCAATTCATTTGCATTTAACGGTGAAATAACAGGATAAGGTTGTAAAGAGTTAAGGACATCGTCATCCATTGCTTTATTAACCTATAATATACACATATAAATAAACACATTGTTTGTTCCAGCCTTATATCAATTTTGCTGTCATTCGGCTTAACTTTGTTAACTATTATTAGTTTATTCAATTACTACGCACTTTTACTGTTTCAATGAGACCTGTCTGTATCTCATTAAAGATACAGACAGGTCTCATTGAATTAATTTCTCTTAAATTAAGGTCTCTTTTATTACAAGACAGAGAGCCTAAAAGAAGCAAGATGATATAAATGCGTCGTAAATTGTTGGAGTAAATTTTTATTTGCGCGCAGTCTTTTTTTACCTTTTAAAATTTCATAGAACGATAAAAGCTAGCCATCACTACCACTTACTATAAATATAAAATTTCAGTGCCAATAATTTCATAGCCGCCAGTTATTCAGGTCAAACGGATCCACTCCGTCATGGCGACGCATTCTTCCACGCTCCATCTCGGATCCCACCGTCTCAGCGTTATGAGAGATAAAATGTCTGCCGCAAACCCTTTGGAAAGATCTTAGAAGCTTTCGTTAATGGATTGGTTATGAATTTTTGAAGACATTTTTGTTACAAAGTGAATTTATATACGTAAAAATGAAAGTAACTATGTTTGGTGAATTTTGGGGTGACTTTTTTGGCTGTCATATTGGTAATTTGATCAACAAAACGTGGCGCATATTTCTTTAATAATGCTTACAAAAGTTCTAATAGGTAATTAATAAATAATTCTTTATTGTTTCACACCATAACACAAAATATAAAAACAATACGATTTTCACTTAACGTAGTTTAAAACAAATCTACCTAACGGCGGCCTTATTAGCGATCCAGCGATTAGGCCGCCGTTAGGTAGATTTTGTTATGCTTATTTTTTATTGTGATTCATACGAAAAGTGTTTTGGTTGTGTAATAATATACATTCATGTATTTTGTCATACATAAAAGTAGTAATTACGATAAGCTTCTACTACATACAGCTAGATGGCGCTGTTGTCGTCACAAATTAAGGTAAACAATTAATCAAACGAAGCCACTTCGCTTCGCTTCTTTTCTGCTTCACCTCAACGACTGGTTTCTTCTGTCCAGATGTTGGTTTTTCTCTACAGGTCGCAATATGCGGCAAGGTCTAGGATGGGATATTTACGCAGCTTGTAGCTAAATTCACATCCGTCGACTTGTATGACTCGGCCTACTAATTGAAAGTTTTAGTAATTGAAACTACTTTTGAAACGCTCAAGTGTCCAAAAATGTGAAACTGATCCAGAGCAGAAACTTCTTACTTCAAAGAACTTCCAAAGATCCTGGGGCGAGTTAATTGAAGTAAACTATTCACGTCGGGAGGCGAACAGTTAACTTAATACGTCTCTCGGGCATCCTGCTAGTTATACTTTACTGCTACTTAAGTTTTTACTGGCACTTTGTTTGGTGTTAAGACTCGTTTTGCATAAAAACAGTTTGTTCATTTGAATACGCAACTGAATTATAATCTTGTCGGTTTCTATATAAATTTACTTTGTTTACTATCGACTTGCTTTAGTTCAGACTTATTTTCTACTTATTTAGGTGGTTTGAAAATTGGGAGTTTGCTAGTTTTAGCACAATTCAATAACTTAACTAAGTATATAAAATCATCAATATTATTTAACATGTGTTAAGTGTTGTAGTCTTCCATTGGTGAGTTATAATTATTTTTTAAGCAAGCGCATTTCAACCTATAGTACAATTGACTATTATTTAGTTCATCATGGTTTTAAGCTACCTTTGGGGCAAATACTGATAAACATAGGCTTCCATTATAGATCTCGAGTAAGACCAGTTAGAAGCGGCTTGCATACAGCCCTGTTCTGCGATTATAATGGGTCGTCTGTCAATCTGTAGTTAGACGTCCTATGCTGCGCTTGCCCGTACGTAATCTTCACTCAAGAACATTTTGACCTTACCGATCATCAGTCTTTCGCCCTTAGCTTCGACCATTGTCTTCTATGCCCACTACCATTTTAACAATCCAATGCATATATCTTGTTTTGTGTAAACTTTTAAGAACAATAAACGATTTATTTGTTTATTATCTTATTCATCAATATCATCTATAGACTTATTTATCCTCGTGCTGGGTATAGGCCTCTCTCTTACTGAACCATCTGCCTCAGTCCTATGAAAATCGTATCCAAGTTCGACCCGTGATTTTGACTATATTATCAACCCATCTTGCAGCCGGTCGACCACCGCTCCGCTTATCTTAACTCCGTCTAACTAATATTTTATCTACTTACTTACTTTATTGTATCTTCAAGAAACGGCTACTTAGGTAGTGTTATTTTTAAGTTCTCACGATACCTCAGTTGTCATTGGCAATCAAATATCCCGCTAGCCCTTTTGGCTTAAGATAAAGAACAATTAGAATCAGACATAATAAAGTCAGCAACGTTTCCTGGCTGGGGGAACAACCGTTAGGGACTGCTAGCACATGGTTTGCACATTAAATCAATATGGAAGATAAAATACCAAGTCGATGGCACATTACTAATGAAATAAAATAAAATCAATCTTAAATCTAAAAGTAATCGATAGCAGCTATAGAAACTATCCCATCACTATCCATAAAGAGGGGCGTGGCAGACGTGTCGTCGCCATGGCGACAGAGACGCCACGAAATGCGTGAAGTCACTGGTGTCGAGTTACTTGGGAAAATGCACTCGTTTTATTTTTATTATCTGTACTGTTCTACAGGGTTATCCAGAACTGGTACTAAGCCGAAAGGTGGTGATTCAGGCCATTATCATTAATAACTATTAATATGTGTGAAAAAGCTGTTTTTTTTTATCTAATACTGAATTGGAATCGTAGTAAAAATTTGTTCATAATGATTCTCTGAATCACCTACTTTCAAATTAGTACATCAGTTCTGAATAACCTTGTATAATAGCTAGCTGCCCACCCGGATTCGTTTGGGGTATATTTCTGGATTTAGATGGCAGCACAGAACGTCCAACGCTATAAGTTGGTTAAAATGATAAACACTTCGCAAATTCGACGCAAAGTCAGGACTGCAAATTAGCTCAGTTGGGAGAGCATCAGGATAGTGATCCGAAGAGGCGGGTTCGAGTCCAGCATTCGCGACGAATTTTTGGGATGTTTATCACAAAAATAACTCTTTGACAAAACGTCCAGTTTCAATCTATAGGGGTATTTTGAAAATAATTTAATGTGTCGTTGTAAATTGGAATATTGCCTGTGAAAATCTTTTCACAAATATACTAAGAGTACCACAAACCCGTACTAGGCCAGCGTGGTTAATATGGCTCAATTGTGACATAAGCCTACCCACGAAGGGGGTAGGCTTACGTCCTGCAGAGGACTATTGAAAATACTGATACGTTACTAAGAGATACCCTCGAGAAAACCACGTCATCGCGTTGTAAGCTGCTTCCGATCGGTATTATTATGGCTTAATGAAGATGATCTCATATAAGCAACAACTGATGGTAATAAAATGATGAAGGCTTCTGACTAACTGGATTGCTGAACACTTGAAATAACCTGAAATTTTACGAGTCAGGGGAAGTCAACTCGTTCGCGAAGACATCCATCCGGACACTGATCGTGGCGTAGTGTAGGGCAGTGCCCCGGTTGAGGACATCTTAGTATCACAATTATGTGGTCATTTTGAATTTTAACGATTAATTAGACAATTTAATGTTCAAATAATGTTTAAATAAAAACATTGTAATTTGAGATTCACACAAACATTATTTATGTTGTTACATTGTTTATAATTACCATTTATGCAATAATTTTGACACCAAAATGGCCACAACCACCACACGGGGCACCTGCTATACTTTGGTGATTGCTGAGAAACACATAGATCAAACTACGCAATGATGATGACGGTACCTGATAAATATGTACCTTTATACAAGCCTGGCAACCCTGTGTCTATATCCGCGGCATTATACGCCGCGATCTCGCTAACTCCCGTTTACGACTTCGGATTTCCGTATATAGGGCGACGAGTAGAACATCTGTAGAGATACAACTATTTTCTCTTGTCTTTACAAATTTTATGCTTAGAATCAATAATAAATAAAAAATCAATAAATTAGCATTATTAATAGGTATCCCACTAATAATTATTATAAACGCGAAAGTTTGTAAGTTTGTGAGGATGGATGGATGGATGGATGTTTCTTACTCTTTCACGCAAAAACTACTGAACGGATTGAGATGAAACTTTGCAATAATATAGCTTATATATCATAATAACAGATAAGCTATAAATTATAATGATATTGCGTAAATTTTTCATAATATAACGATAAGTGTTAAGTAAGATCTGAGAACTTTGAGAAGCTATTCTAGAGTGCGCTTCAAGAAATGTCAAAAAAAAACAACTGTCGAATCGACCAACCGTTCAATTGTTTTTTGTTTTATTTTTTGGATTTTCCACTTTATTAAGGATGGTAAGGTAGGGCCAGATAAATAAAGGGTTCCCATGGGATAGCACAAAAATCAAATTATCATGCGGGCGAAGCCGCGGGCAAAAACTAGTACCTAATAATATTAGGAACATCTTACACACGGTTTCTAGCCCCAAACTGAGCAATACATACCTATTATGAATATTTTAAAATACATACTCCTATTAATAATATAGAAATAAAGAAAGCAACTAAGTTCATTACAAAATGCTTGGTGTAAGTGGCATCGAGCCCTCAACTCTTTGGCACAGGAATCAGGGTCATTAACTACCGCGCCACCGAAACAGACAAATTCTGATATACTCGTATCCTACCCTCTGATTACTAATTTTAATCCTATTATTGAAGTAGGTAGTTATTTATACTTTTATTATTTAATTTTACATTACCATTTTTTAATTTTCTCAACGGAGTGGGTTCCTCTGTCCAGTCGACCCCGAGGCCGTCCTCCAACGCGATGGCGCGACGAAATCGAGAGGTTTAAAAAGGATTGGACGGAGGTAGCACAGAACAGAAAAGAATGGAAGGAATTGGGGGAGACCTTTGCCCAGCAGTGGGACAGTACAGGTTAAATAAAAAAAAAAAAAAAATTTTTAATTTAATTTAGTAATTATGTAATGACGAAAATCCATGACCTTTTGACTGACCTACTTCTATAATCTATGATATTTACATAGTACTTTTAATATTTTGTATTGTTCCGACATTATTTAATTTTGTATTCGGTTGCCTTTCTATAGCATTTAATCGTGTTGCTGAAGTAGATAGTTATTTATTTTTTATTTAACCAATTTTTTAATTTAATTTTTGTGTATTGTGAAATGACGAGATGTATTTTGCGGTACTAATTATTATTATACAAACTGTTGTATATTTAATTTTAGTATTAAGCTCAATACATCAATAAATGATTCTAATTATAATTCTAATTTGTCAAGGGTATATATCAGAATTTGACCAAAAGTGCCCCAAATTTATTTTTGACATGCTGCGCCCCGCGACGTTACCCGCGTTAGTCCGAGATAAAAATAAGCTTATGTGGTAATCCAAGGTCTAAGCTACCTCCATACTAAATTTCATCTAAATCGGTTAATCCGTTTATTCCTGAAAGAGTAACAAACATCCATACATACAAAGTCACAAACTTTCGCGTTTATAATATTAGTGGGATTAATATTTTAAATATACATTCATTTTGGTTTCACATGTTAGTTTTTACTTATTTTTGTTCTGAAGGGGCTTAAAAATTACCCGGGTATAGAAAAATTTTGATGTGGGCCCTAGCAAATTAAGCCTAGCCTTTATAGCCTAACCACTTTAACAAATTGCGTAGCTATATAGCAAGTGACCATGGGTGCTAGAAGTGTTGAGAAAGCGACTCGTGTAATTTTTAAGTTCTTACGATACCTTGGACTCATAAGCAATGAAATATCTCAATAGTTCTTTAGATTTATAATATAAAACAATGAAGTGGAGGTACCAGGTAGAATAATAAGAGCGGCAGTATTTGAGCCTGCTGGAAGAACCGTTAGGGACTGCTAGGTAGAAAGAAATGCTTGTACTCTGCTGATTATTTTATAGATCTACTTTTAAGTAGGTAGGTATTTGAATACTTACGAGTGAACTTTATTTGTAAATAAATGTTACAATTAGATCTGCGCTAAAAACAGTTTCATATTTAAAAAAATATTAAAGCTGTCTATCCAAATTTTACTAAAATATCTACAAGCTGACCCGGCGAACTTTGTACCGCCAAAGTCATTTGTAAGCATAAATAAAAAATGCTAAGTCGATATTTGTAAGCCAGTTTGAATTTTAAATAATACCTTTGATTATAATTGGTTGTCATGTTTAAGACTAAAATATCGTTCCATTTTTAAATTACACTACACCATAGCCTTATTAGTAAGCTCCAAGTTGCCCAACGAGCCATGGATAGGGCTATGCTCGGAGTTTCTTTGCGAGATCGAATCAGAAATGAGGAGATCCGTAGAAGAACCAAAGTTACCGACATAGCCCAGCGGAATGGCAGGTTGAAGTGGCAGTGGGCAGGGCACATAGATCGGAGAACTGACGACCGATGGGGTCGAAAAGTTCTCGAGTGGAGACCACGTACCGGTAAGCACAGACCATTAACATCGCAGGATCGCGCTGGATGCAAGCCGCTACCAACCAGTCTTATTGGAGATCTTTAAGGGAGGCCTATATCCAGCAGTGGACGTCCAATGGCTGAAACGACGACGACGACAGCATTGCTAACAATAATTTCAAATCAGCTTTGAACCAAAATGTCTCATAACCTATTATAGGTTCTTATATCATGAAAGTATTTCTCTGTTTTCTACTCCGTGCATACGTACCGCGTATAAATAAATACGTACGTATACGCCACATACATTTTTTATACGGGATCTAAAACAGATATATCTCGCAATCGTATGTTTATGTATTGAATGCTATTGGAGATGTGAATAGTGATCTCGGGATAAAAACTACGGGTGAAAAGGTTCATTTTATTGAGGAAAATTAGAAAATAGGTGAGAAAAACATTTACTATAGCAACTTAGTGGAAGAGCATGTTGAGAGAATGTTGAGGTCGTGGATTCAAATCCCGGTCTCGTATCAATTTTATTATTATTAATTTTTGAATTTTTGTTGAAATTAAGTCTGCGTTTGACCACCACCTCGCCGATGGTAAGCGATGTTGTGGTCGAAGAGAAATCACGCAGCAATAAAATTAAAGTATTTTATTTCACGATTTTCACACCGTTGGATTTTCTTTCGGTGAAGGGAACCTATAAATATGCATAAGACAATGTAATCCTACATCCATTAACATGTAAGTTGCGCAGACGACACACTGGCTGCAAACCGCTGCTAACCGCATTTATTAAAAATCTACAGTCGAGAGGTCTAATTTCAGCAGTGAACATAATTACCAGAAATCGTTTATTGCCTAAAACTGGTAGGTACGTAAATTATTAAATAATCGGCCAAGCGCGGGTTCCATACCATATGGAAGGCCCGCTTAATTTACTTTATTTTAATTATTTATTTATGAAGGCAACATGCAATTATTAATGATGTTGTGAAGCCCATCACTGTCAGTGTGGTACTGCAGTTGACCAGCTCGGTCACCACGGTCTCTCTTGCTCAAGAAGCGCTGGTCGGATTGGACGCCATGCCAGCCTTAACGATGTCATACGCAGGGCTTTTGTCACCGCCAATATCGCAGCCGTACTCGAACCGAGTGGGTTGGCGCGTGGTGATGGCAAAAGGCCTGACGGCATGACGCTGGTCCCATGGAAGTGTGGACGGCCCTTAGTATGGGACGCAACTTGCGTCGATACTTTGGCACCGTCACATC
Source organism: Hypomecis punctinalis (assembly GCA_949316475.1). Taxonomy (NCBI): domain Eukaryota; kingdom Metazoa; phylum Arthropoda; class Insecta; order Lepidoptera; family Geometridae; genus Hypomecis; species Hypomecis punctinalis. The sequence goes on from OX438818.1 coordinate 685,941, forward strand.
TTCCTGAGACTCAGAGTAGGGCTGGAGCGGCGGCCAATTCGGCTGAGCAGCACAAGCGGCGCAAATATGCTAACCTCGGTAGTGGTTACATATTTGAGCCATTTGGAGTTGAGACTTTGGGTCCGTGGGGGCCGGGAGCTCATCTCGTTTTCAAAAGTCTTTCTGAGCGTCTGGTGGACGCGACGCGTGACCAAAACGCTGGTGTTTATTTGGCTCAACGTATAAGCATTGCCATTCAGCGTGGCAATGCTGCCAGCATGCTGGGCACGCTGCCAACTGGCAGTGGGCTTGAGCACTTGGATTATCTTTAGACCTTCAAGGGTCTGTGGATGATCCAATTGCTTTCTATGTAGTAGTAGTGTAGTATTGTCATTAAATAAAAAAAAAAAAAAAAATGTCAAATTCATATTAAATACCTAATCTGTGAATTTGTCAATCATTTTTCTGTTGCCATTATTGACATCAAACAAAAAAAATCATGTATGGGGTATCTCTTAAATATTTATTTATTTTAATTATTAATTTTTAAAGTGAACATAACTAATAATAAATATAAATGTCCTATGAATATTTAAAGCATCTACCTGCCACCATTATAAATATCGAGCGTATAATGGATATTTGTTTTTTTTCTGATTTTAGTATTTGATGTTATAGCGGCAACAGAAATACGTCATATGTGAAAATTTCAACTCTCTCGCTATCACCGTTCACGAAATACAGCCTGGTAACAGACAACAGACAGGCGGACAGCGGAGTCTTAGTAATAGGGTTCCGTTTTTACCTTTTGGGTACGGAACCCTAAAAATTATAAATTGTCATGACAGTCTAATAAGGATGATAGATAAGGATTTAAGGTAGGTACGAGTAAAGGCTATCTACAATTATTCAAAAAGATGTTGTTACTTACATACCTACCTACCTACTAACTATCATACCAAAAGGGCATAATTTAGACCATCGTAATTAAAAACGTTTACTATGAAGCCAACCCGGAACTGGAAGATAATTAAAATCAACCAGAATCAACAAAAAATACGGAACAGTTGATTTATTTTTTAAATTCCGGGTTGGCTCAATATTGAAATATGTAGGTAGGTAGGTACAAAGTGTTGGTTTGAATCACACTTTTTCGGCTCTGTACGCCTTTCAAAATACCTCTGTTTATATATCTTGAGTACCTATAATCATTGAATAAAGCGATTTTTTTTTTAAATTATTTCCTGCGCCCCCTTCCGAGTTGTCAATAAAGTATCAAGCTGATCTTTATATAGGTTATTGAAACTATAATACTGGTATTATCCGGATAAAAGCCGACTGACATGTTTTCACTGGATTAGGGGTGTCGCTATAGGTACATATTTGGGAGCTAAAAATGATATGTATTTACTTACTAACATTTTATTTTTACTAGGTTTATTTTTGTTATTATTTCTAAGGATTTTCGTATTTTTTTCTGTAAGACGCTACACAAATATTTTTTTTTTATCATTAAAAAGAAATTTTGTTATCAAAGACTCACGTCAAGACTAGCCACCCAGCCCAGCCAGGGTACGAACTTACTTACTAAAGTGTGTTACTGTTTTAATTTAGCTATATGATACAAGTTTAAAATTACATGCAGTGTAAAACATATAGTTCTGCTGTTTTTTGCTTATTTTAGTTAGTAAAAAAGTTAGTTTGTACAATAAGAGAAGCGTTGTAGGTGAGGTCGCCTGTGTTCCATTTTACTAATTGTGTTACGTTGACAACACTGCTCTGTCATTACTAGTACGAATAAAAGTGTATGTTACTTGGTAGACACCAATTCGGTTTTCATCAGTATTCGCGTCTACCAAGTATAGTCGGTACCTTGGCTGCTGATCAAAATCTTATTGTTAGTTTGCCGTAACGTCACGACGGTTTTCACTTCGGTCATACTTTTTTTGCACATACTCCAGCATACTAGCATATAGGTAATACAGTAGGTACCTATTCAACTTTATATACCAACGTCGAAAAAACCTTCAACACGAGCAAACGCAAGTACAATATCCCAAATTTTTCCCAACGAATATTTTGACATGGCAAGTTTTTTACGGCACATTTTTACACTCCATTTGTACGGTCTCCGAGTTCTTTTTATTCCCGCGTAAAACGCATTGTACGTGACCGCGCGTAATATGACTTCTACGCTATGAAAAGCCGAGTTTTTAACTACTCCCTACTCACTTACTTATATTATAGCTTTGCTCGATGAAAAGTAGAAATTAGAAAGGAATTTTAACCTTGATGTTCTGCTACAATGTATGTAATTAATGCTATACTAGCTTCCCGTCCCGGCTTTGCTCGTTTACTATTGGGTAAAGAAGACAAATAGTAAGTTTAAAAACCCTGTTTATTTGTATGAAAAACTGTCTTGGAGGACCGCTCGCAAACCTCGCCAATGTACGACGCAGCTTAGCGCCATAGTTCTGCTGCTTTCAGAGGTTCATTTCGGTATACCTCCTCAAAATGCTGGAACAATTTGCCTCCTCCAATACGGAACCTGCAGAGTATTCACAGTTTTAGACTCCAACTAAAGAAATTCTTTCTTGAACATCAAAAGCGCGAGGAGCAAATGAAGAACGACACAAGTGCTATATAGGTTAGAATGTGTTTTACTATGTTTATTATCCATATGTACTATAATCCATGTACTTTCAATTGTACATGCATTTGTTGTGCAAATTGTCAAATGTGAGTAATATTACTTAAGCGTAAAAGTTTACAAAACAAGACCTCTTACCTTTGAATGTTTTCTTATAATTGTAGTTGTATCAGTTTTGTGTCCTTGTGTAATATAATATTAGTATTTTTTTGCAGGTATTGTTATTAGTTTTATCATTTAAAATAGTAATGTAATTTGTTATTTAGTGGTTTTATTACTCAAATCTATGTTTACAAATCAAATCTCGGATTGTAGAATCAAAATATTATAAGAATCAATGCATTAAGTATCACTGTCAAAATGTGAAGTTGACATACAAACCAATTTTTTCTTTCTTTTGGCGTGGTATGTATCTGTATTTGCCGATACTGCTTATACATATCAAACTGCTTGTCTAGACTAGCTCAGTAAATGTTTTATTTTTTTATAACCATCTGATGTCACCTGCCGGCTCCACCGGAAGACCAGCGCTGGTTCTCAGCTAGCATATGCTGAGGTGGAGCCGATTTGTGACAAAAATATAGATTCTGCTTGGTTTTAACATTTATTATGTTTAATTTAAGTATGTTGTATTTTTGTCACAATAAAAGGATGTCTATGTCTATGTCTAAAGATTCCTATTTTTTTTAAATTATAATATATGTAGCTTATTTTCACCGGAGATAGTGTAGCTTTCCAACGGTGAAAAAATTTCCAAATTGGTACAGTAGTTTTGAAGCCTACTCGATGCAAACAAACAATCAATTCTTTCCTTTTTATAATATTGTTATAGATATTTTCTAGGTTTATTTCCTAGATAAAATAAATCATCGTCCGGGCGCGCCTATTCCCTGATGAAGGAGTACTAACTACTCTGAAACCGGTCGGACGCATAGCAGCTCGACCGTTCAAATAATCGTGAGTTCAAATAATTGTATGCGGTGTTCATATTAAAATTTTAATATAAATCATGTCATAAATTAAGTGATTTGCGTATATCCTTCTTCATCTAATTTATTATTAAAATTAATTTTATTTCTATCATACAATACCTATAGAACATGATGTAGGCATTTGGTTGTAAATTAGGGCCACCAAGGTACAAGCTTAACCTAGATTGGGCCCATCAAAATGATACATACTATATTAATAAGCTTATTAATTGTATTTTTTTAGGTATGGACTTATGCCTTTAGAAAAACAGTTAAACAACATAGTACATACCCTAACTAAAATTACGAGATAAATAAATACCTCATTATCCCGACGTTTCAATAATATGTTCAAATCGCGAAAGTTTAAAAACAACATACCATGCGTAACGTAAAGCAGTAAGTATTTTTTTTATTTCCTTGAATTTCATTTGGAGAACTGTTTGATAAATGTAAAATTACGTGAAAATATATTATAAACCGAGTTTAAGTTATGCTATTTGAAAAATTAATAATTTCCATGCTAATTTCTTAATAACAAAGAGCACGTTAGAGCGCGTTACGTGCTTGTTTTCGTACAGAATGACCCACCTGATTAAAAATGCTGTCAAAATTCTACTGTTGTTAATAGTTTGGTTGGTGAGTAGTTAAGTACCAAATTGCAAAAAAAAACATTTCGCGCGTTGCTTCTAGTGCTTCACCTTAACCATAGTACTTAGTTTATCTTTTGGAAGCTGGTCATATTAACAGCTGTAGTTTGGCAATGCACACTAATTTTTATTTAATTTTCATAATATATAAATCCACCAACCCGCACTGGGCCAGCGTGGTGGATATGGCCCAATCACCCTTCGTGAGTAGGCCTATGTCCTGCAGTGGACTATTAAAAAGGCTGGTACTGTAAATGCCACACCGATTTCCATGAAATCAAACTTCTAGAAACTTTGTATTGGAGTCGTTCAGTCATATTTTTTACAGGTATTTCACATACCTATTTTTCTATTATTTTTTTTTTATTATGCAGCTGGCAGCCCTAACCCGTGGTCGCTCGACCACGCAGGGTGTCGCGGCGCGATATCGCGCTCCGCCGCCTCCGAATGCGGCAACCCTACACGATTACACTTTATTTATGTGGCAACACCAATTATTTATACGATGACTTGAGATACCGACCTCGTGAAAAATCTACGTTAGATTTGCTTGGAAATCTGTGGAGAAAATATTTACTTAGTTGAGAAGTTCTAGATGGACAAATATCACATTAATCACAAAGAAAACGGCCCAGATCTTTGACAATGAGGGCGTACTTAATATGCCAAACCTGTCAAAATTTGTATGGATAGGCACTATATATGGACCATTTTGGGCCGTTTTGCTGTGTTAATTTGGTAGGTATCTAAACAGGTACATAATCAAACGACAGAGCAATGTTGTCAACGTAACGAAATTAGTACAAGATTATTTTTTGCAAAAATTAGCATGACCGACTTCACCCGTGTATGCCACACCAGTTTCCAACTTTTAGAATTCGCGAATATTTCGCACGGATCGATGTAGCATTTTTCACATTATTGTTGATTTATCAAAGATGGCTCAGCCGATTTCGATATAATTTAAATGGGACCAATTTCGAAGTATATTCTTTCAAATAAAAAAATAATTATTGAAATCGGGCGACTACGAAAAAAGTTATGAGTTAATACATAAAAAATATATATATATATAAGCGTCGAATTGTATACCTCCTCCGATGGTTCGTCGGTCGAAAATGGCACACGGGCGACCTCACCTACTACGCTTCTCTTTTTGCAAAAACTCTAGTTATAATCTATTTTTTTCCAGTATAAATAAAATAAAATATATATTCGCTTGACTCAGACGATGTTAAATCGATATCAAAGCCTCTTATAAGACTTTTACTAGACTCTTCTATAATTTTCATTAGATCTCCATGGTTCTAGTTAATTTATAAGGAGACTGAAGAAAACATCTTCTATTTCTTCCAAGCCAGAACAAATTATTTAAATAACTACAAAAAAAAATACCATTTCACTTGATATCTATTCAATGTAAAACAAGTGACCAATATATTAAAACAAAAGCTCCTAAAACTCGTTCTTGTTACAGTAATTACCTAATTGGAATAATTTCTCCTCTTTTTGGGAGTAGAGTGTAGGTAGTCTATATTCACGGTAGCAACAACATCAACAACAGGCTCGTTTACTGAAAAAATATAATTAGTCCGTCAAATAGAATAACAAAAAATGTTAGACGCGTATTTTTTCCTTTGTAAAAAAAAATGAAAGTATAGCCCGTTAAAGTAAAGTAACGTATAATCACTACAAATGTACCAGTTAGTGACGTCATGAGTCCTAACCCGACTCTCAAACTTTGACAAGGTTTATCTTTGTCACTTATTTTATTGTTTGATTGACAAAAGAAAAAAACGTATCCAATATTTTTTAATAATCTAACTATGATAATTATTTATTATTTACTAATTATGATAATTATTTTTTTACCCAGTCGTCATACCTATTGGAATAATTTCCCCTATTTTTGGGAGTAGAGTGTGATCTATATTCGCGGTAGCAACACCAACAATTACGCGCAGAAAAGAAACCCAATCGAACAATACTCATCGAATCCATCTCAAAAATGGAATATTAAGCCCCATCTACACAGAGGGGCAATTATGATCGCAAAGAGGCTCTATACAGGGTGTAAAGAGAGTTCTATACAGGGTGTCAAACGCAGCGCGCGGAGGAAATTGCGCCCGACGGCAGCGCCCTCTCGAGGACCGGAAGGGGCCAAATTATACGCACAATGTGGGCCGCGAGCGCCAAATGGATGCGGATTGTTCGACATTTAGAGATAATGTTTGAGGTTAGATTTTTTGTTTATGGCACGCTTTTTGTGGCTCCCGTATTGGCTTATTTAGCCACGAGCGCAGTAACCACAGATCATTGAAGAACAACCTTGTTCTCTGATCTGTGAACCAGACGGGTACTACGTGAAGATGTAATAATTATTTTTTGCAAAAAATAGCATGACCGACTTCACCCGTGTACAGAATTCGCGAATATTTCGCACGGATTATTCACATTATTGTTGATTTATCAAAAATGGCTCAGCCGATTTCGATAAGATTTAAAAGAGACCAATTTCGAAGTATACTCTTTTCAATAAAAAAAGAGTTATCAAAATTAGACTACTATGAAAAAAGTTATTCGTGGTTATACATATATAAAAATAATATATATACGCGTCGAATTGAGTACCTCCTCCGGTGGTTCGTCGGTCAAAAATCCAATGATATTTTTGGCTACGGGATTGTATCTTTACTGTACTGCACCCACCTTTTTAGTACCCATGATAGGTAATTGGCTCTGGGGATCTATAAATTGACTTTCGAAAGACTAGGGACCTAAACTAAAGTGTGAAATTCCGTTCATAAATTCCAAAGAACTCATAGGCACGGGACCGGGGTTTAGAACCCACAACTGTAATTTTTAACTCGGTCAAAACGTCGGCATAATGAATTCGATTAGTGCCGTAGTACGGTACTAATTAAATAAAAAACAAACACTCTAAAAATACGAGATAAATGAGGCACAATGAGAATTTATTATGCCGACGTTTTGACCGAGTTAAGAAAAAATAAGTAGTACATGACATCACGTTACTTAGCGCTCGTACATAGCGTAGTTTGACTAGGTTTTCATAAGCGATCATCGAAGTTAAGCAACGTTCAGCACGATCAGTCTTCGAATGGGTAACCTTAAAAGTCAAAAGTGAAATCTCTTTATTTCGTAGACACATTACATGTGGTGAAATCGATCTCGGGTGGCATTTACAATTGAGCGCTAGCGTGACTCGGATGACATGGTAAATTGTAGGTCCCGGTTGTTTCAACCGCTTAAAGCATGTCAGGGGCTTTCAGTTAGCTTAAAAACTCAAACACTAGGGGCTCCCGGCCTATACGAACTTGCTTTTTACCTCACGATTGTAATAAAAAGCGGGTGTTACTACCACTCCAGGGCTGATTTCTGGAAATTATGTCAAAATAACACATGTCTGCAATTACAGAGGTTATCACAAAAAGAAAGTGTGAAGCACGATTAAAATCATTTCATTGATTAAGCAATGCGCCATTTCTCGCTAATGCTAAGTAGTTCTAATAATTTCACATTATGTGACTAACTGGTTTAAAGCAGTTCTCACAGATGGCGCTTCCAACAATGTAGTAAAAATGATAAAACACTCACTAATTCGACGCCTTCGCAGACAGCGTTTCTAGCTTAATTGGACAAAGCATTTTGGCCGGAATCCCAGAGAGATGCAGGTTCAAATCCTACGAACGCGTCATTTTTTGAAATGTTTATCACAAAAAGAAAGTTTTTAATTACAGAGGTTTTACATCTACAGGTTTCCACGCAAATTGAAAATACAGTAGTTTCCGCATGGCTCTATACATTTTTGTACAGCGCCTCTGGCGAAAACGAAGAACTATCAAGAATGTATGGAGTCACACGCAAACACGCAAGTTTAAGTAAACTATGCAAAATTTGTACTAAAGGCCCAGCTTTCTTCATAAGGAGGGCAAAGCATCGAGCCTAAGTAAATAAAACAGCCTCCGCGATATAGTGTCGTTTTCTCTCCCCTGTCAGTGGGGTGTGATTAATGAGACGGTTGATTAATTGACCACGTGGGAACACTCCGACTTAATCACGTGACTCGTGTGGATTACGGCACGTCACGCCACGTCAGGGCACGTCGGGATATGTTAGGGCACGTGGGATAGGAAAATATCTAGATTTCATTTAATTTATACATCATAGATCTTGATTTGTAGAAAGTTTGCATTTTCGACTTGTTATTGTGTTCACGCCATGCACGGATATCATTATTACATTTGACAATGCCAACGATGTATATCTATCGTCTTCGAAAACCGGGTCCCATAATATTAAATTAGAAAAAAACCTCTTTTAAAAAACAAGGTTTTTCTGAACAACTACTCGCCAAGACGTTTAAAACGAGCCTGAGATAGCGTCGTTTCATTACAGAGTTCCTATGACTACCTTCCAGCTCCATTATCAGACCCTGGTTACCATTGAAAGACAAAGTACTCGCCATGATGATGCAAATGAGCCCAAATTCGATGAGGTTGTATCATTCTATTGCGAAGTCCCGTTTCAACTGAAACGTGGTCTTTTAGTGTGGGCCTTATGAATAAGCTCAGGATAGTCCAACCTGCTATGGAGAGGGCTATGCTCAGCGTCTCTCTGCGAGATCGAATCAGAAATGAGGAGATCCGTACTGCCGTCCTTATGAAAAGTGCAATAACTCGACTTTTTGGCCAAATTGAGTTATATACATATTCGTGATCAGAAAAAAAAGCTCTACATTTTATTCTTAGACATTTTTGACGTATCTATTGAAAATCTGGAGTTTTTGTTAAGCATAACTGCAATATGTTAGGAACTTTGTGTTAGTTTACCAAGCAAGACCACAATAACTTGAGTTGTGGTAAGGTAAAATCTAAATTCTATTATTTAGGCCATAATTACTAGCCATAAAGACAATAACTTAGAGTTATATACCATTTTTATTTAGATTAATTTATTTTTGTGATACCGTCTCCTAGTCATAAGTGCAATAAGTACAAGTTATAGCACTTATATTAAGAAAAGTTGCCGAGTTATTTGAAAGTTCACTAATATTTTAAGGTAAAAGGTAAAGTTATGGCGTTTATTTTTAGAAGAAACAAGCGATACAGTATTCCTACACAAACTAAATCCCAATATTTCAACTACATATTTGATGCGTTCATGAGTTTTTGGTTAACATAGTAAGCACCGAACTCATTTCTGCAGAATCTATTTCAGTGAAATATTTTGAGCCCGGCCATACTTACATGTCTGCCGATCACTTCCACCATCAAGTCGAAAAATCCGTAACAAAGAAGAAAAAGATTTATGACTTTGAGGACTTCGCAGACGCGGTGAAAATGAGTAACTCAAACAAAAATACAGTAAAAGTCATGACAATATCTGATATCTATTGTTATGAAGATGTTTCATCACAACATAAAATAAAAAAATAAAGAACCAAGGGGGTATTCGAAACACCCATGATGATGGTTACGGCAGACAGAGGATCTTTTATTTTAAGGTATAAAGAGATAACTGGATTTCTTTCAAGTAAAAATAATAAAAAAACGATTTTTTCCAATTGTTGATGCTGAAAGCAAAACCTCTGTAAGAGAAATATTGCCAAAGGGCGTAAGCAAATAATCATAGCAGATTTAGTGCCTTTAATGAGACGAGAGTTCTGGTTAAATTTACTTGAAGACTCTAAATTCTGGTACCAAATTTGGATTGAGCAAAGATCAATCCAAATTAGGCACCAAAGTAATAGTTAAAAATCAACCAAAAAACCCGACTACGTAAAAGTTTTTGTCTTTTCATGGTACATTTCTACTGTCTAAAACCTTTATGTCAGAATTGTTTTACGAAACATTAAATCGATATATATAGATCCTAAACGGTCAGCTAAATCCAAAAATGTTGAGAGAAAACTAAAATTGAAGTTTAAATACCTATTCAACAATACCCCACTACCAAGTGGGGTAACAAACTACATCAGTAGTTTGTTGACTCTATTTTTTTCCATTTTCACGATATGATTTACTCGAATATAATTCTGTCATTTGGTCTCCCTTCTATGATGTACATATAAAACGTATCGAACGCGTACAAAGAAAATGTCTAAATATACTATGCTATAGACAAGGCCTTAAACGTAAGCTTCGTTCATACTCGGATAGATTAGTCAAATATAAATTACAAACCCTTGAATCCAGACGGTCAAGTGCTGATTTAGTTTGCTTATTCAAAATATTACATTCCCAGATCGATTCTCCTTCACTTCTTTCAAATATAAACATAAACACTAAACCTAGAACTCGCGATAGCTTTTCCAAAACGTTTATACTACAAGTATATAAAAATAATACCTCGTTCTATAATCCTATAGTAAGAATGTGTCGCCAATACAATGAGATCTTGCAAAAACATCACGCGTCTATTGACGTGTTTGATCAAAAGCTAAGTAAATTCAAAAGAAACGTCAGAAATATTGTTTTCACGGCATATGATAACAGTGACAAGTAATACATATAATTTATTTCACAGGATGTTATATAGATACTTAAGTAAGTTTAAATTTAATTTTGTATAAATTTCTGCTTTTATAAGTCTAATCATGTTGTGTACACATATTTAGAAATATAGTTTAGATCTAAACTTATGCAACATTAATTTTATATTTTTTGTAACTGTATTTTGTTTTGTGTGCCAATAAAATAAATAAATAAATAAATAGATATGGCGTCCAGTAGTCGCCATATTATATTTTCACTAACGTGATATCTTTAGTGACACTCACCGGACTAAGAGGAATCGATTGACGTGTAAATCATAATAATCGGTCCAGGCGTTTGGTCTGTGTAGTGCTTCAAAGGAACATACATACATAATACATAGGCTGATAAACACATTACCACTCCTTTGCGTCATGCAGTTGTCGTACACAATTTTTTTACACTGATTGAAAGATTGATCTCACTGTGCCTTAAATATAAGTATGAAGATGACTTTTGTTAAATTTATCACACAAATGATTATGACTGGCACTTAGTTCAGATTAAGTACTTAAAAATCCAACACATCACTGTAAGATTTAATGACTGTAAAAATATTATTTTTACAGTCATTAAATCTTACAGTGATGTGTTAAGATTAAGCTTTTATTGGCATTTTAAAATAAATGCATCTTATTTTTATGTACGACATTAAACATTGTCTTACATAATAACGCCCTTTATTTGAATCACGTTCAATAAAATTTATTAAACTCTAATGAAAACTGCAATAAGTCAGACAAATATTGCACTTATACTTAGAATTACCATACAGACTATTGAGAAGCACCTGCTAATCTAAATTGAAATATGTTGATATACTAACAAAAAGTACGATAACTATGTTACTTATTGTGGTTATGACTGGTAATCACTTACACTTTTAGTGAAATAGTTTTAAACAGAAATACAATGTTGTGATTTAAGTAGCTTAAATAACATAATTTTCAGTTTTGAGGTACCTGGTAATATGCCCAACATTTTTATCTACAATCTTGTGCATGTTTCAAGTTGATACCTTACTTAAGGGCAGAGATACACTTAAAACAATTTTAAATTTTTCTATCGCGTTTTTCTCAAAAGTTACTCAAAGTTAGTTATTGCACTTTTCATAAGGACGGCAGCGTAGACGAACCAAATTTACTGACGCGTTAGCCCAGCGGATTAGCAAATTAAAGTTGCAATGGGCAGGTTACATAGTTTGGAGAACGGATGGCCGATGGGGCAGTAACGTACTCGAATGGAGACCACGGACCAACAAACGCAGCGTAAGACGTCCACCAACTAGGTGGACTGACGATATAATAAATATCACAGCAACGCGCTGGATGCAGGCCGCTTTCGACCGGCCTTATTGAAAATCCATAAGGGAGGCCTATCCAACAGTGGACGTCTTACGGCTGATGGATGGATGGATAGAATTTTAAGTAGCCATTTTATGACAATTTCGTCGGTCGTGAACAACATTCCTGTCAATTCTTGTTGTAAAATTTGTTCCATTAGCTTTTGTCCGACTCTACCTTACTATTCTGACCTACAACATTTACTCAACTGTCCAAAAAGAAGCATTATTGAGTAAAATGATTCCATCTTCCAATTCTATTCCACCCGTTGTTCCAAACCCTTGCCTAACTAAATAAACAGAAGCAAAAGTAGCAGTGGCACAAAGCATTTATTAATGTAGGGGGCGCTACGATCGCAAATCTTATTAGACGGTCTTTGATTACGCAAATCAGGGTTCTTAAAGCGAGCCCGGGGAGGCTAATTTCATTATATGGAGCGGGTGCTGCATTTGGACTGGCCAGTTACTTGGGCCAGTTGCTGGAAGCAGACATTTTTCTAGAAATGTTGCTACCACAAATGTAAGTTATATTGATTGGTGCGTCCACACATCTATTAATTGCTGGGTGGAAATAAGTTTCCCCTATAGATTACGTAATATTCACAGAGTAATTACTTACTTAAGTAAAACGTAAAAATAACATCATCAGTGCCACATATTGTTTAGCTTTCTTTTAATGTTTCAGGCATTTTTTATTCAATAGGAACGGTTAGAATTGGATTATGTCTAGAGTGCTTTTGCGATCTTGGTTAGCTTGTTTGTACATCTTATTACTGTGAGTGTACATCGTTTTACATGTAATTCAGTCAACAAAAAAAGCATGTCAAGATAATTGAATTGTGTATTAATAAATGGACCCATTATATAATTACTTCTGCGAATTCTTTTTAGAACATTTTCCAAACGTTGTAAATTGTGTTTTTTTTACAACTTTAAACATTTTTTCACAACAAGGAAAATAAACAACGCCACACGCCGCATTTTTTTATAGTTAAAATTAACTATCCACCTTAACTTCACCTTCATAGTGTGATTTTGATTCCAATTATCACCCAGTCATCATCATCCACTACTCAAGTTTTACAGTAACTTCGAAGTTACCAGGTCCAGTGACTCGCCTCAGTAGCTCGCCCGACCCAAACCTACGACAGTCGAGTGCAGATCTGTCGAGGTTAATGAAACGAAACCGTCCGCCATAGAAACTGTTGATTTACTTACAATAAACATTTCTCTTGCCGCTGACAGCTGTTGAGATAGATATTCTGCTCCGTTTTATATCATTGAAAATATTTAGAAGATTAATAAAATTGGAGAAGAAAAGAAGGTTGACTACAAAACCCATGCTGAAGGTGCCACTGAACACACAAAATAGACAACTGACATCCAGACCTAGGAATTATATTTATGTGTTTCGCGAATTTGTGTACTTTAATGTATACTACAAGCCTTTTTAATAGTCCACTGCAGGACGTAATCCTACCCACGAAGGGTGATTATCGCAAATCTGCTCGGCTGGGACTCGAATATTAGACTTTCTGTATCGAAAGCATAGTTACTGCCAAGTGCCCCAAGAAAAACTTGTCTAAGCCAGGAGGACGTCATTTTGTCAGGAGGGATGTCACCGTACAAAAACATCGTTGCGACAATCACATCTACTACCTTATCAAGTTTCACACTGACTTTTGGATGTCCTCGCATGTACTCACTTTTCTAGGACATTCACAACTAAAATTGTAAAGGTACATTAAACATGTGAGGAGTCAGTAACCACTCAAAAGTAGGAAATTGTCGGGGAAAGCATCATCATAGTGACTTTGATTTCAGTAACTAGCATTAGACCTTGTTGACCAGTCGAGTCGAATTCCTCGAGATTCGAAAAAACAAACCCGTCCACCATAGAAGCTGCTGATTTACTTACAATCAGTAAAAAGAGGTCGGATGCTATGCAAGCGACAAGGAGGCTGGTAGCAAGCAGGCGAAAAGGTTTGTCACAAAATTGTCCTCATCCACGTATATCTTGAATAAATCACTATCTAACGTCGGATCTGCTCACTCAGCAGTAGTCGGGAACACTCAGCATGGTGTAGCTACATTAAGCAGTTTTTACAATAAGTCGCGCGGGATCGGCGGGATGTCACGTACGGGTACCCTTTCACGGAGTATTATACTTAGTTCTAATGGTGCGGGGTCGTGGGGCAAGTAGGGGCGATAGCGGAGCAGGTAGCGGGTAACATCGAAAAATACTGTACTATAGAGGCCATAAAACCAATTTTCGTGCAGCTATTATGTAAGCTTAAACTTCACAGCCACAATATTAATTATATATATTTGTCGGGGTCTGAGAGTGATCGTCTCAATCACCCGACATCGTTATTTGTGGGTCATTCATTGATACAGCTCGCCGGCGGTCTCCAGTTGCCATCTCACCAAAACAAACACTCTGTACTACTGCAACGGGTGGTTTTATTGACCTAGGATCACTTCGTAATCAATTTAACAAGAATTATCGAGGATGGAAACAGATTTCAAAGTCAATGGATTTGCACGGGTGCAATCCGCCTCGCGCTCGGTATGGCATGACGTCATCTGTCAAAAGTAATTTCATTCCGACACAAGCATGCAGTGTTGCCACGTGCGACCCCATTCGGGTGATACCCACTTTAAAATCATCACTATTGCTTTCAACTAAAACCAGCTATGCTGTCTCACTCCGTCATATTATATTATTTAATTATTAATTATAATTAAAAACATTGTGCATTATAAAAACACTGTGTTGGGGATTGCATATATTAAGCTTATAACATGGTTAAATCAATCACATCTACAGGAAATCTATAGAAGAGACCTATGTCCAGTAGTAAATGTGCTATGAATGAGACTTAGTCAGTATAAGCAAAAAGTATATATGGCTTTGCCAGATAATATTAAATATTTGAGCACCAAAAATGAAAGTGTATCCTAAAAGAAAAAAGAGACAACAGTCGCGACGTTACTATTAGGCAATGTTCAAATAAATTTTAAAAAATATTGAAGTATATTTTTTAATAAACCTAAAGTTATTTATTAAAATACATTAATATTTATGTAGGTACCTTCAAAATGAATGTTCCTACTGGATATGTTCAAATCGCTTGTCACTTGTACCACGGGCGCGGGTTTTCGCCGCACTAGCGCCGCAATAAGTTAGAATTGTCCTAATAACGCTCGCGTCGGAAATGAGCGCGATAATAGCACATAGTGTCTGAAATATGGCACGGGGATGAACAGGCGACTGCGCGCGGGAGCCACGTCTCCACTTAAATAATCAATTGTAGAGCTTCAATTGCTTTTTGCTAAAAGGCCGCTTATTGTGACATTATTCGTAAGTTTTAAATTGTTTTTTTTTAGTTTTATTATTGGTGTGGCAATGAAGAATAAATAGGTCTAAATAGATATTTATCTACCAATGTTGAAAATATGTCTAATTACCGTAAGTAAATTTGTATAGGCAGGGTGGCTAGCCTAGCTAGTCTAGCATACGCACCATGGCATATTTATTGTCGACATGTAAGAAAGTAACAAATACAATTATACTTCATCATGTCTCAGTCTCGTTCTGACTCATCGACGAAATTATGTCGTTGTGCGTCTGCTAGCCCGGCTGGTGTCTTAGTTTTCCACGCTTCACTCATGTAAGGCAAACGTTTTTCCACGCTTCACTCATGTAAGACAAGCGTTTTTCCACGCTTCCCTCATGTAAGACAAGCGTTTTTCCACGCTTCCCTGATGTAAGACAAGCGTTTTTCCACGCTTCCCTCATGTAAGGCAAGCGTTTTTTCACGCTTCACTCATGTAAGGCAAGCGTTTTTCCATTAGGCTACCACAGCTTGCCTACCTTTTTAGACCTGGTGTCAGAAATCTTAATCCGCCTGAAGGCCTTTGACAAGGTTAAACGGTTAACACAACCGGGACCCACAATTTAACGTATCATCCGAGACACGGGAGTGATCAGTGGTAGGTAAATGCCATCTAAAAACTGGCCGTCCGAACTTCGATGAGCATTAAGAAATATCTCGTCAAACTACGATATGAGTGCTTCAAAATTCAAGATGATTTATTTCTGAATACATGGTAATCTTGTACAGTTCACAAAGTCGCAGTCGTAGAGAACGCATGTTTTTGCCCGTCGTGACGCACAAACGTCACACAATGATATTCAAATTTTAGAAAAAAATGTACAATCCTTATCCTTGCTAATATTATAAATCCGAAACTTTGTTTGTTGGATTGTTCCTCTTTCACGCAGCAACGGACGTACTTGACTTTTACGATGGACATAGTTTGAAAGACGGAAAGTAACATAACCTGCTTTTTATCAAAGAAATAAAAAATATAACTTTTTAAATACAGCTTTTGAGATTCTGGATATTATATAGTAGTTTAGTACAGGAGTTCCTATGGTCACCTTCCGACTCCATCATCAAATCAGCTCCAGGGTACCATAATATTGCATTGTCACGCAATATACATATGCGGGCAAAATTTCAGCACAATTGAAAACCGGGAAGTTGGCCAAGTTTAACTTGCAAGATTCCACCCGAACTACTTACATTCCTACATAATAAAAGCTAAAATAAAATAAAAGTTTCCCATAGGATAGCTATGGGAAACTAGTATTTTACAAGCTTTTACTTACTTGCAATGTATGAAATATAAAAATACTGTATATTAAAATATAATAATGTATTGCATTGTATGATGTCCGTATTAATTTTAAAACAATGTCTACTGCAACCAGTCACTTAGTTTACCTACTTATTGATTGCTTGCTTCGTAGTGAAAGCGTTTGAAAAACATTCACCATTCGTGGGCAAACGGCGCGGTAACGTTTCATATGGATGACCCTCCTCAACTCTTCCCTCCGATTAATATGGATGACCCTTCCAAGTAAATCACGTTTTATAATCATTGCGTCATTGTGTTAGAAGCCTTTAACCGACTTCCAAATAAAAGAAGCTTACAATTCGGGTTTTCAGTAATTAAATGCCAATATTTTTGCTCTCTCTCATTTTTTTGGCATATTTTTTCGCTTATTTTGAAACAAAGTGAGACAAAGTCTGAATCTACGCTGAAATAGTTTCTTTGGAACTCTTTTACCAGTTATTTGTAAGGTCGCCATGTTTTTCGATCTGTTAGAACTAACTATGCAGCCCCCACTTGCTTACCGATTTACGTCAACCAATATTGGAGACTGCAATATTTTGCGTATATAAACTCACATTTTCAATCTAAATCTCCCAGTTAATTCTCCGAAGGTTTCTCTACCTCTCAGGCTACGGTCCTGATTCCTGCCCGCCGGTCCTGAAAAAGAAGTCTCCCAAAGGGAATCTCGCGCGCGGTATATTCTCCACCAAGTCTATTGGTCTAGGAAAGGTGCCAAGTAGAAGTGTAAAGTTTAAGGAATTTAAAGTTAGACTATTAAAGTGATAATCTCGAGTAACTAAGTTGTTTTTTTTAATTTATTTATTTATTCAATTACCGCATGCACAAATTACACTAATGATAATGATAAAAAAGAACTCTAAAGCTCAGTCTATCAGATCGTATTACGAGTATACATATGTTAACGACGTTGCTTTAAAAATATGGCCATACAAATAAAAATCAATACAGTTTTTTTTTCTATACTTAAAGCAAGTAAGCATTAAATGACGTTGTTTTACTGCCCATTTGTTTATCATATTTTACCCTGCATTTGAAGCATAGGACAAAACTTAATAAAAAAAATATTTTCTTTGGAACTCCAACGCCCTGTTTACCCAAGACAGTGGTGTCCGTTATATAGCGGCCGCAATACAGCGGTAAATGACTTCACTAGAATGTTGTTTATGATAAATAATCAAATGGCGCGGTTACCTAAAGGGCGGTAATTTACACCGTAAACTAAGAGAGACCTTATTAAAGTCAGTAATATTACGACCGTTATATGACGGCACCACTATCCTTTACCAGAACTTTAAACTACTAACAAAAGGAACCCTCTCACACTATAAAATTAAATTAAATTTCGCCAATAAATTCCAACTACCCGCAAAATACACCAGCAATATCCCAAAATCCGCGAGGTGTCCGACGAAATCGGCCCACTTCCGGTCGAGTCCAAGATGGCGCACAATTTCCGGTGTTCTGCCGCCATTATTAACTTGCCTGCGGCACTTCGCCGTTATACGGCCCGAATCAAACTTTTTTAAAATATTAAGCAATATATTAAAAGTTGAAAATTCTGGAGTTGTTCAATTTTAGCGCAATCTGAAATTTAACAAAAATAAAAAAACCGATCAAGTGCGAGTCAGGCTCGCACATTGAGGGTTCCGTACAATCACGTTGTTAAAATAATTAGTTTACTGTTTTAGCATGTGCTAATGAAGTTCTTTTATATGATACCTTACATGATACCATTTACTCACTTTGAATTTTGAACCCATATTTTGTGAATTTTGAGGCCATATCTTATTGTGATTTAAATAAAAATGTACAGTTTTCAGATTTATTTCTATATGTGTACTCTAAGACAATGCTTCTCGCCAAATTTCATAGTTCTATGTCAACGGGAAGTACCCTGTAGGTTTTGATTTTTGTGAGTGTCGAAATATGCGGTGTTTTACGACATAAACGGCTCTTACTTTTTTAAACTACAAGAGACCATAGATATACGTATACAGATTATATTTCAATTCGTTATCTTTACGCGTTCCCGAGATAATGAGTCTTGACATACACACAGACGGACAGACGAACAACAAAGTGATGCTATAAGGGTTCCGTTTTTTCCGTTTGAGGTACGGAACTCTAAAAAAGTTTGGATTTTGCTAGTGAAACAATCTAAAAATGGGAATTTGACACGGTTGTCAAGAAAATTAAAATTTAGTAAGTACTTAATTATTGTGAAATGAATAGAATAAGCCATGGTGGTCTAGAGGTAGTAAGTTTCGCCCTACGATAGGCAGGATGACTAAAAAAATGTAATCAGTCCAGCAGATACACCATTTTTTTTAAATTCCTGGTAGGTTTGCTTTTAACTACATACTGCCTGATGTTGAGCAGATATGCGGTCTAGGATGTAGCACGCTTACCTAGAAGATACCTATTTACTCGGGATTTGAAGACACCCACGTTGTACTTTAGTGGGAATACAGACCCAGGCAAAGCGTTCCACATTCTGGCTGTTTGTATGAGGAATGAGGATTCGAAACGCTTTGTTCTAACGTGCGGAATGTCCACCATAAAAGGGTGGCGCTTTGGTCGCGTCTATAGAAGAAAGGGGCAGGTGGGACCAGCCCCCCGGCCGCCTAAGCAATAGCAATCGTTTATGACTTCATTTTAGTCATTTGGCACCGCCTATGTGACGTTAGCCATCAATTGCTTTGCGCGGATTGCGAAAGCAATCGTTGAATGAACAACTTTGATGGCTAACGTCACATAGGCGGTGCCAAATGACTAAAATGAAGTCATAAACGATTGCTATTACGATTGCTATTGCTTAGGCGGTCGGGGGGCTGATTGTGCATCTCCTGAGCGCACTCTCCGAAGTGAATCCGATAAAAGGCCGACAAACACGCCACCTTACGTCGATGCTCAAGCATCAAAAATTATTAGACACGTATTTTTTCTTTAACAAAAATTAATAAAGATTTTATTATAAGTTCCGCGTAACGTTACAAGTACAATAGGCCCAATTTTCAAAGCGGCATCGTAAATTTAATAGCATCGTAAGATAGTGATCTGTCTATCAAATGCGTATGGAGCAAAAGAAACAGAGCTACTCTAAATTGCTATTATAATTATGATGGCGCCTCTGAAATTGAGCCTCATGTAAATATATAGACTTCTGTGGGAGCGGTGACGTCACGACCTCCAACCCCAATCTTTGACATGAACCACGAGTCTGGACCCGGTTTATCTTTGTCATTTGTCGTTTGATTAAAAAAAGATAAAATAATACATAATATTTTTTGTTAATCTAACTCACAAACTAATTGTATAAAATAATAATGTTTTTAGAGTTCAGTAGGTACCTCAAAAAGAAAAAACGGAACCCTTATAGGATCACTTTGTTGTCCGTCTGTCTGTCTGTCCGTCTGTCCGTCTGTGTGTCTGTCAAGACTCTTTATCTCGAGAACGCGTAAAGATATCGAGTTGAAATTTAAACTGTATACGTATATCGATGAATTCTTGCTGTTGTGGAAAAGACAAACTTCTCAGTTGTCGTTTAAAAAGTTAGAGTCGTTTATGTCGTAAAAAAACGCATATTTCGACACTCACAAAAACCAAAACCTACAGTGTACTTCCCGTTGACATAGAACTATGAAATTTGGCGAGAAGCATTGTCTTAGAGTACAATTATAGGAATAAATCTGAAAACTGTACATTTTTATTTACATCACAAAAAAATAGGGCCTCAAAATTGACAAAATTTGGGCTCAAAATTCAAAGTGAGTAAATCGTATCATGTAAGGTGTCATATAAAAGGTTTTTAATTATTTTAACAATGTGTTTGTACGGAACCCTCGATGTGCGAGCCTGACTCACACTTGTCTGGTTTTTTTTTACCAAATCATCATGCCTATTGTGATCAAATCAGCTACAAATTGTTTTTTTTTTCGGACGTATGCAGGCTGCCTCACGAATCACGATGTTAACCTTCACCAGAAAGTACTTAATAGAAAAGTAAGAAAATTTTCTGAGTAAGGTTTCACCCCGGCTGTCCATCACCCCTCCCCTCCACTCATCGCCGGTAATTGATGGCCCAATTACACTCTGATTCGGATTCACTACCATTCACCAATTAAAGCATTTCTTTTGTTATTAGGTACTTTTTTTGTTTTTATTTACTTCACCAGTTATCCCTAACAAGTCAGTGTCAGGGGTATTTATAGCAGATTTGATAATTAAATACATTATTTTAACTTAAAGCTAATGAATATTATACAAGTATAATAGGTTAGCCTAGCTTATACAACTATTTATTTCTAATTATTGCTCTACTACATATTTTTATACTATATTCTAAAAATCTATTCCTTATCTGATTATTCTGTATTATATCATGGAGATTATGTTTATTTATGTTTATACCCAACTCCTGCTCTATATCATATCTTTCTTTACCATATGCCGGGCACTCTGTGATAATGTGTATCGGGGTTTCGTTTTGTGCCGGCTCGCAGATGCATGATGGGCTCTCCCGTAACCTGAATCGATGCAAGTATTGGGAGAACCCACCATGGCCTGTCATGATTTGAGTCAAGACTCCCACTGGCTGTATAGCAGTTAGTTATTAGGTACTTAGTCGGTTTTCGTGGGAATGACGTGTCGACTTAGGTAGCAATTTGAATTTAAACAGGCATGCCTGTTTGCATATGTCAGTAGAAGAAATTCGATGGCGTATGTGAATCCACCAACCCGCACTGGGCCAGCGTAGTGGATATGGCCCAAACACCCTTCGTGGGTAGGCCTACGTCCTGCAGTGGACTATTAAAAAGGCTGATACAGTACAGTACAGTACTTATTATTATTATTTTTAGTTAATGAATTCAATTTATTCCTTATTTAATTATTTACATGAAACAATTAATGACGTGTAACTTATTGAATAATAAATAATAAATATTTTGAGACATCTTACACACAAATATATGAGTACTAGCGGACCCGGCGAACTTCGTTTCGCCTAGAAGTCGAATGTCAAATCATCGTCAATAGTCACAAAACCGACCAAGAAAGAGTCTATTAGTATATTTTTCAATCTTTCTGAGAGATTTTCTTAATATTTGTTTCCGTAAGAACCTTGTACAGAGTATTACAAAACTACAAAAAAAAATAAGCCAAATCGGTCAAGCCGTTTTCATATTATGTCGTGACAACGGAAAACGGGTTTCATTTTTATATATTATTATACAACGTGTAACGGAAAGACTGTATACATACTGAAAGTACCAAATCAGATAACGGTAACAAACTAGATGGGGGCATGTTTAGCCGTGTAACTTCGTTTGCTGATTTTTAATCTTTTTTTGAAAAACTAGTCATTTTTATGACTAATTCACATTTGCACAGCACTATCACACTAAACAGCTGTGAGGTCAATAACACGACCTTGCCCATCAAAATCAGACCACACCTCCTTGTTGTGACATGTTTGTTTACGTGTAAAAGATTTTTCTAGTCAGACTTATTTAATTTTTTTTAAAAAGTGAATGTTGTTATTTTGGCTCGGAATTTCGAATACAGCATCTATATAAGGTATAGTATCAACCCACTTTTTATGTATATAGCCTTTCCGTTACACGTTGTATAGATGAGCGAACTATTCGAATTTTGTACACAATGGAAGTTGGTTTTGCCATATTTTGCGAAAAATAATTATGTATTTGGTTAGTAAACACAGCACAGAATAAACAATACACATCAAAAGGTAACGTAATGAATGGGCTACAATCATTAAGATGTATGATGCTATATCCATCACGAGTGAGCGATGTAAGCCAACCCTTCACAAGGGTGGTTATACACCGCAAATAAACAGAATTACACACAGATGAATTTTCGGTAAACTAAATTTTATACACGTATATCGTCGGTCCACCTAGTCGGTGGATGTCCTACGCTGCGTTTGTTGGTACATAGTCTCCATTCGAGAACTTTACTGACCCATCGGCTATCAGTTCTCCGAACTATGTGCCCTGCCCACAACCATTTTAACTTATTAATCTGCTGGGCTATGTCGGTAACTTTGGTTCGTCTGCGAATCAAAGCTCCTGCTTCGATCTCGCAGCGAGACTCCGACTATTAGCTGGCCTATGTCCAGCAGTTCCTCTGTACGGTCTGTGTTCAGTCTTACGGCTGATAATGATGATGATGAAATTTTGTATAAGTTGCTGGATAGCTGGCCCTGGTGTCAGAATTCCGGCGCATAAAGGCTTCTGACAAGGCTAAGCGGTTAAAATAACCGGGACTTACAATTTAACTTGTCATCCGAGCCACGGAAGCGCTCAAATGTAAATGCGATCCGTGGACACCCAGTCGAAAACTGTGACCGTCATGTCGAACCTGGCTTAACTTCGTTGATCGCTAAAAATATACTAATCAAACTACGCTATGAGCGCTGCTTCCAGAGAAGGAAAAACATTTATACGAAGCCGTCATCCGTTTCAAGAAGAAATATCGCCTATGTGAATAAAGTATTTAAAATGAGTTGTCAAAAGCGTGCCGAGTCACGCGTATAATTTTGTATAAGACAAGAAAATATTTCAGTATTTGAGTCCGACCTTATACGAAGTCAAATTCAGAGGTAAAAACTTACTGCTTTTCGTAAATTATGCATTAAAGCTACACGACCTTATCCTACCATCCTCTTTTTACCATAGAGCAAATTTAGAGGTAAGAACCTACTGCTTTTCGTAAATTTTGCATTAAAGCTAGGTAAGAACCTACTGTACTGTACTGTACCAGCCTTTTTAATAGTCCACTGCAGGACGTAGGCCGACCCACGAAGGGTGATTGGGCCATTACCACCACGCTGGCCCAGAGCGGGTTGGTGGATTCACATACGCCATCGAATTTCTTCTACGGACCAATGCAGGTTGCCTCACGATGTTTTCCTTCACCGAAAAGCCCGTGGTGTTAAATTCCGTACATAAATTCCAAGGAATTCATTGATACGGGACCGGGATTTGAACCCACGACCTCACGATTGTAAGGCGGGTGTCATTACCACTAGACCACCACGGCTTAAGAACCTACTGCTTTTCGTAAAATGTGCATCAAAGCTACACGATCTTATAGTACCATCCTCTTTTTACCACTGAGCATATAGAAGTGGTTGGTGGTAAAGCGCTGACACCTTGACATATTCAAGACAAAAAAACTCACTCATTACAACCCGTACACTGTTGATTTTCCTGCAATTTGTACGAAACAGTTTGACTCAATATTTCTGATCTATACAGCCAGAATATGAAAGCTTTGATTATGTATCTGTCTAGACACCGAATTAGCACGGCCCAAAAAATATGGTACCTATCCAAACAATTTCGACAGGTTTGACATATTAAGTACGCGCTGATTGTCAAAGATCTGGCCGTTTTCTTTGTGATTAATGTTTATGTTTGTCAATCTAGACAGACGTATAATCAAAGCATGACAAAGACTGCCAGCTTTCCTATATCATGAGAGATAGCTGAAGCTTTCCAAAATCAGAATGAATAGGTATCATCTAAGTGTCCTATCTTCTTCTTCGTCTTCGACCAAAACGTTTCTTTACATGTTTACATTTTACTATCAGGCAAGTTGGTGGTCAAGTGCGGAGTTATTAGAAATAAAAAAGTGGCTAAAAAATCCACACTAAATCCGGCAAAACGCTCTCCCGTATAAATTAATTCCCCTATCTATTTGAACACTACCTGTTTCCAATGTTATCCGGATTGCCGTATAAATCATCCGGTTCCAACCAGGGACTGAATTCGCTTAAAGCATAGGTAAGATATCGGTATAAAATAACCGTAGTGCTTTTTGTATAGTTATTTAATATTATTTTTGTTAAATATATTTTTTTTGTGTCATAGTTTGGGCGTGTAACATGTTTTTTTTGCATGTATTTTTATTGTTTTAATGTGTATATATTCAACGGTAGGCAACAAAAAACAAGACTCAAAGGAAACGGGCGTTGTAGAGCCATATTAAAAAAACCCATTGACAGGACATGAGACGTAAAATGCTACACTTTATACGAAACTTTATATGGTATAAAGTGTAGCATTTTACGACTTACATGCACCTCAATTGATTGTTTTCTAATCTAAGGACGTATACCGGTTTCTCTTAAAATGTTTTCATTTACCAATATGTCATATAAATACCAATGGGGTTAATTTAACGGGGCCGGGATTGTAGCGTTCTCTTACTTAACTTCCACGAATTCTCCTCATAGTATATTATAACTTTCAGATATCGAAATAAAACGGTATGACATTTCACTGTTCACTGTTAAAGCCGTCATCATTCCTGTTCTACAATCCACTTTGGACCGGGAAAAATCGACAGAATATGTAAAATACCGGAGGTATATTCCAACCGCTTAACTCAGTCCTCGCCTGCGTGGGTAAAAGGGCGCGGGGGTAGACGACAAAGGACAGGTGAGACAGGTGCGGGCGGCGAGTCCCCGCCAGTCCTGTCTCAGTCCCCCTTTGTTGTGTACTCCCGCGCCCCTGTACCGCGTAGACGAGGACTGAGTTAACCAGTCGGATTATAATTGAATTGATTTATGCTTATCCGAATTGCTTTTGACCCAATCTGGGTTGGCTACGTAATTAATTAATAAATACCAAACAAATATTTTACTAGGTTCCCATGGCCTTTCTTTTTTCTTTGTAATTTTCTGATATCCAAACAAAACAGGTTGACGTAATACCGTTAACCGTTATAGCTTTATCTTTTCGGTTATTCAATCCCCACCAAACCGCTTCGGACCGGTTCGAGCCGGATCAATCACAATGACATGGAGGATTCGATGCATCGCTCAGTGCCGGGAAAAATCGACAGGATATGTAAATAATAGAGGGGGTAATTGAATTGATTTTTGTTTTATCCGGGTTGCTTTTGACCCGGTCAGGATGGGATATGTGTCTGGGTTTTGTTATTTGTTTGGTTTGTTTCAATGTTTGGAATCTAATTTATTTTTGACCGACGAAACGGATGAGGTTCTCAATTTGACGCGTATATATATTTTTTTTACGACGCATATCTTTATACATTGTGGTTCGATTTTGATAATTCTTTTTTTATTGAAAAAAGTATACTTTGAAAAACTGGTCTCATTTAAATTTTATCGATATTGGCTAAGTCATTTTTGATAAATCAGCAATAATGTGGAAAATGGTACATCGATCCGTGCAAACTATTCGCGAATTCTTTACACGGTTGAAGTCGGTCATGGACAACAGCAAAATGTAGGTCTTATCAATCATAGAATACAGTGTTAGTAAGTTTGTATAGGCCGGATGGCTAGCCCTGGTGTCAGAGCTTTTAATTGGTCTGAAGGCCTCTGACATGGCTGAGCAGTTAAAACAACCGGGACCTACAATTCAACGTGTCATCAGAGCCACGGTAGCGCTTAGATATAAATACCACCGGCGGTCACCTAGCCGAAAACTAACTGTGCCGAACATTGCTTGAAAACTACCTACGCTATGAGTGCTGAATTAATTTTCATTGAATGAATTAATGATCTTGTCACTTTATACAGGGTTATTTCTAATCAATTAGCATCCTTCTAGGGGCTTATTCTGTACATCAAAACTAACAACTTTTGTTCTACGACTTTCGTCAAAACTCAAAAAAAAATCAGCTGTTCAATAGGTACATTTTGTCGCGGGTGAACTAAATTTTTCTATGGAACAACATTTTTTTTTTTAGTTTTGACGAAAGTTGTAGAACAAAAGTTGTTAGTTTTGATGTACAGAATAAGCCCCTAGAAGGATGCTAATTGATTAGAAATAACCCTGTATTGCAAACGAAATCAAACATATCCAATACAACTAGCTACGAAATCTTAGAACCACACTTTGTATGGAAAAATCAATTAAGGCCACATACATTGTCGGGCCAGTAGGTATTGTTTTCGCCCAACGACCCTCGAAACGCGTAATGGTTGTCGAATGACTTGCATTCCTCAATGAGTATCGCTCGCTTCACTAACAAAGCGAATCGTAGTTCAGAGTGATTAATTTTAGTGGCAATTAATTTGATACTTCAAAGTTTCGATGAATAAAATGTGATAGTTATTATCAAACTGGTAGACATCAGTACATTAGACCTCGCGAGACATATTTTTAACTAAATTTTCATAAGCCTATATTTCGACTCGCTCTTGACCTATTTGGTTCATTATTGTAAATCTTCTTAGGATTTAGGTACTTAACAATCTTGCCAAATATTAGTAAAATCGGCTGATAAATAGCGCGACACCATTTCCCCCCCTTCAACGGGGAAATAAAAAAGGGGGGAAAATCGCTTACGCTGGATCAATTAAGGTGACGCATTGACGAACTATTATTTCTCAAAAATCGAGAGCCGCGCTCCTTCACTCGGGCAAACTTTACGCGGTCGCGCTCGACAGGATCGCGCCAGATTGGCGGGCGACAGTGAGTTTTTAATTGATTACTCATAATTTACACATTAAAAAAATAACTTCTCGGTTTGTTAAATAGAAAAGTTATTTGGCTATTTTATTCGTAAAAAATAATGGGGTGATGTCGCTCATAATTCTGAGCATTCGATTTTTTAAAAAATTTCCCTTTCCCATTTTTTAAATTTGAATCAATATTATTCGTCCTCTCACATCGCGCATTCAAAATGTTTATCTGTTTATACTATCCCTGCTTTGTTAAGTATTCATTAAACTTGTAAAACATAATTATTTCGCAAAAGAACCTTTCACTAAAATTACTACATAAATTGAGGCAACTATTTCTCAAAATAATGGTGCAATTAGAATCCGGAATAGATACAAGTCGATTGTATAATTTCTATTAATTATATTTATGTTACTAAAGAAAACACCGGTTTTTACTCACGTATGATCCGGGCCGCTGGGAACCCGACCGGTTTCGGAGTAATTAGTACTCCTTCGTTGGGGAATACGAGCGCTCCCGTCGACTGACGCACACGCACTCAGAGTGTAAAAACCGGTGTTTTCTTTAGAATGAATGAATTCTCACGCGAGTTTTAATATATTTATGTTACCAAGTTCCGACTAATAAAACATTAAACTAAATAAAAAACATCTGCGGCCTAAAAACTCTGACACCAGGGCTAATCACCCGACCTATACGAACTTGCTTACGTACTAATAATACATTCGTGTAAAACATATATTTGAGTAATAAATAAAGTCATCCGGTCTATATAATTGCCTTGTCGTAAGTTTGATTGTAGTTGACGAATATTCTCGTAGGTTAAATTGAAAAAAATATATATATTTTAGGCTTCTTTTGAAATTGCCAATAATAAATCAGATACTCCATTCAAAAAGTTATTTGAGCTTTGATTTGCAGCAGATTTTGTTGGTGAAGGCGAATTGCATTTTCATGCGTCGTTGCCACAGTTGCTATTTGTATATGTTTAACCAACTTAAACTTAACTTAACCAACTTACTTAGCGGAGTGTAAGGTACCTGACTCAGCTGAGCCCTTTTCGACATTTCTTTTTTTTTTATTCCGTATAGGTTTGCGTTTGACTACATACTGCCTGATGTTGAGCAGATATGCGGTCTAGGGTGTAGCACGATTTCCTAGAAGATACCTATTTACTCGGGATTTGAAGTCACCCACGTTGTACTTTAGCGGGAAGACAGACCCAGGCAAAGCGTTCCACATTCTGGCTGTTCGTATGAGGAATGAGGATTCAAAACGCTTGGTTCTAACGCGCGGAATGTCCACCATAAAAAGGTGGCTCTTTGGTCGCGTCTGTCTAGCCGTACGATAGAAGAAAGGGACAGGTGGAATTTCTGTCATTTAACTCCTTTATTGATGTATAATTTTAAATTTATAATGTTAAGTAATCTATTTTTGTGTATTTAATGTTGAATAAAATATACTTTCATTTCCTTTCATTTTTCATATCCAAAAAGGAGGAAGTACTATGTTCATCTCAACAAGAAAATACCATGTCGATTCGTCTGTATGCTTTTTTTTCTGTGTATGTTCATCGATATTTTTGCCAATTATAAGCCAATCTGAAAAAAAAAACATCAGTTCAATAGGGTAGGTATACGCTTGAGGTGGTCCCATTTAAATCTTACTAAAAACGGCTGAGCCATGTTTGAAAAACTAACAATATTTTATGTAACAAGATCATTTTTTGCAAAAATCAGCATGACTGACTTCACCCGTGTACAGAATCATTACATAGTATAAAACAAAGTCGCTTTCCGCTGTCTGTCCCCATGTATGCTTATATCTTTAAAACTACGCAACGGATTTTGATGCAGTTTATTTCAATAGATAGAGTAATTCAAGAGAAATGTTTATATGTATAATACACCTGTACGAAGCCGGGGCGCATCGCTAGAACGCAAATATTATGCACGGATCGATGTAACATTTTTACATTATTGTTGATTTATCAAAAATGGCTCAGCCAATTTCGATAAAATTTAAATGGGACCAATTTCAAAGTATATTCTTTCCAATAAAAAAGAATTATTGAAATCGGACTACTATAAAAAAAGTTATGCCTGGTTATACTTACATAAAAAAAAAATATACGCGTCGAATTGTATACTCGTACCTCCTCCGGTGGTTCGTCGGTCAAAAATTGTATACATAATATGTAGATTTGAACGAACTATTCGAATATATTTATTTATACTTGTACACTATCGAAATTGGTTGTGCCATTTTTTGCGGAAAATGAAAAGTCTCGGAATGATCTTTCTGTAATACTATTATTTATTTATTCTGTGGCCCTAACATAAATTTGAAAGTGGCCTTCATATAACAGTTTCAATAGGATATCGGTTGCCGTCGGATATTTGGATTGAGCAGTGAAATCGAACGGTGGCTTCCAATACATACTCGTAGGTAGCTATCTATTGACAGCTCTCGACAGGTTGATCAAAAGCTAACGAATTTCCAATTAATTTCTATTGTATGAATAACATTTTGTTTGTCAATGTTGCGACAATATCAATTTTATATGAACAATTTTTTTTATTGCGAAAAAGAACCGAGAATTAAAAAAACTAGAGATTTATTCAGAGAGGTGACTGCCTCGGTGGCTCAGTGGTTAGCGAACCTGACTATTGGATCAAAGAGGCGTGAATTCGATCCCCACCCGGGGCAAGCATTTATGTGATGAACATAGGTGTTTGCTCTGTGTTTGGGTGTTATTTAGGTACTATCTATATAAGCATGTATTTAAAATATGTATATGTAGTATATCAGTCTCTGGCAGCCATATCACAAGCTTTGCTTAGTTTGGGGTCAGAGACCGTGAAAAAAAAGAAAAAGAAAAAAAAAAGAAAAAATAAATAAGAAAAAAAAAAATTTACTGATTCGAAATAGGGGTTTCTCTTTTTCAAGTGATTTAACAAATTTTCAAGTGAAAACGTGCACTTTTTGGGATAGGTAAAAAATGTTAAACTAGCGTCAGTACACGTGAGCTGATCGAAAATTTGTAAGACGGAGGGAGAGTAGACCGCCAGCGCGGCGAAGGAGAGGAAGTAGTAGTAGTAGCTTAGCGATAATTTTTAGATTTTTAGGGTTCCTTACCTCAAACGGAAAAAACGGAACCCTTATACTCCTTATAGGATAACTTTGTTGTCCGTCTGTCCGTCTGTGTGTATGTCAAGACTCTTTATCTCGGGAACGCGAAAGATATCGAGTTGAAATTTAAACTGTAAACGTATATCTATAGTCTTTTGCAGTTGTGTAAAAGAAAAACTTCTCTGTTATCGTTTAAAAAAGTTAGAGCCGTTTAAGTCGTAAAAATCCGCATATTTCGACACTCATAAAAATCAAAACCTACAAGGTACTTTCCGTTGACATAGAACTATGAAATTTGGCAAGAAGCATTGTTTTAGAGTATACATATAGGAATAAATCTGAAAACCGTACATTTTTATTTAAATCACAAAAAAAACCCCTTCTCTTTCTACCGCGCGGCTCAAATGTATGTCTTCTTCTACCGCAGGGCGCTTGCGCGAGTGTGCATGTATGATATTGTATTTCACCACATAAGTAAATGGTGGAAAAAGAAAAGTAAATAATAGTACTTTATATGATCAAGTTTTCACTTCTGCCAGTGCTCCCGCAGTGCAGCCCGTTGATTTTTTTCGTAAGAGTGTTACTCAGTTTTTTCCAATTATGAACCGGTTTGAATGTTTTTTTTACTTTTACTACATCATAATTATTTCAGAAATAGCCGGGTGTATATTTTATCGACGTCGGTTAAGTGGTTTTTGTAAAATTATCTAAAAAATGTATCCATCCATCAGCCGAAGGAAGTCCACTACTGGACATAGGCCTCCCCTATGGATCTCCAATAAGACCGGTTCGAAGCGGCTTGCATCCAACGCGAGCCTGCGGTCTTAATGAGGTCATCCATCCACCTTGTGGGTGGACGTCCTACGCTGCGCTTGCTGGTACGTGGTCTCCACTCGAGAACTTTTCGACCCCATCGGTCATCAGCCCTCCGCGTTATGTGCCCATTGCCATTTCAACTTGCCAATCCGTTGGGCTATGTCGGTAGCTTTAGTTCCTCTACGGATCTCCTCATTTCTGATTCGATCTCGCAGAGAGGAGAGACTCCGAGCATAGCCCTCTCCATAGCTCGTTGTATCAAATCTCGTCGTCAAAAAATGTATAGGTACATCGATCTAGCAACTTATTCGAATTTTGTACCATACGTCGCATTAAAGTAGGTTGTACTGTTTTTAGCGAGAAATAGTTATCAGAATAGCCTGTAGACTTTTACCCAGTAATTTAATTTCAATAAGCGCTATGTCGCGTCATTCCGTAAATCGTTTGAGGGCGCTGTCGTCGACAGCACCGACTATTATTTCTTCTGTGACACTGCTATCTTGTACAAAGGAATATTCAGTTTTACTACAGTAAAACTGGAAATTTTGCTGAGCTGACATGTATGAGATAGTGCCGCTGAAATACTGTATACTATAACCATTTATAAGTGTAGTATTGTTGAGCGTGTTCTACATTTTACTTGAAAATCCGTTTTTTGGGAATAACAGCCAATTTCTTTCTTTCTTTTCATACTAACTACACTGCTTGCAAGTTTCAGAGATGTACCAATATGCTCATCATTCATAAAAAACAATTACTATGGGACTGTAGGTAAGGTGAACTTGTAAGACTCTTGACGTTGTAGTTTTTATTAAAGACCTAACGAGTTGCATGCTCTAATTCTAAAAAGAATCTAAATTAATAATATTGCCTGTATGAACTCCATGGTGGTCTATTGATTGTAATGCTGGCCTGTCATTCTTGAGGTCGTGGGTTCAAATAATGGTCTCGTACCAATGAGTTTCTTTGGAACGTATGTACGGAATTTGGCACAACTGGCTTTTCTGTGAAGGAAAACATCGTGAGGCAACCTGCATACGTCCGTAGAAGAAATTCGATGGCGTGTGTGAATCCACCAACCCGTACTGGGCCAGCGTGGTGGATATGGCCCAATCACCCTTTAAGGGTAGGCCTACGTGCAGCAGTGGGCTATTAAAAAAAATGTTACGTTACGGTATGCACACACCTACTAAATTTCTATTGCATTTACTTTCAGAGAATCCGTTATTGAGGCAGACAGACAAAACTCTTTATTTATAACCACAATATAAAAAATAAACACTATTTACATATATACGACAAAAAAATATGATTATAAAGTGGCGGCCTTATCACCCATGGCGATTTCTTCCAGGCTTTCTTGAGAAGAGCTTGAGAATCCTATTTATTTCCTCGGATGAAATCACCATCCAATACAGCCACTTGTGTGAAAGTTAATACTAATACGCACACGTAGTTGTCCGTCTGTCAATATATTAGTGGCAAAGTGGTGGAAAAGTGGCGGGTGAGGTTACGAGCCAGAGCTAATTGATAAGCGGCAGCGGAAAGCGTTAGTCTACGGTGCGGTGGTACGTTGGTTTTGGAACCGTTACACTTAAAAATTGACTATTTGATTTTGAATATAACAAAAACCGGACAAGTGCCAGTCAGGCTCGCACACTGAGGGTTCCGTACAAATCCAGAAAATTTCACAAAATTGGGAAGTTGTTAAAATCTCTGTACCATCGACAAAAAAGTTTTTTTTTTTCACTTTTGTCGTCATACATCAAAAATTACACATTGTTAAAATAATTAAAAACCTGTTTTAGCATGTGCTAATGAAGTTCTTTTATATAATACCTTACATGATACGATTTACTCACTTTGAATTTTGAACCCCTATTTTTTTGTGATTTCAATAAAAATGTACGGTTTTCAGATTTATTCCTAATGTGTACTCTAAAACAATGCTTCTTGCTTAATTTTATAGTTCTATGTCAACGGAGAGTACCTTGTAGGTTTTGATTTTTATGAGTGTCGAAATATGCAGATTTTTACGACTTAAACGGCTCTAACTTTTTAAACGATAACTGAGAAGTTTTTCTTTTACACAACTGCAAGATACCATAGATATACGTATATAGTTTAAATTTCAACTAGATATCTTTCGCGTTCCCGAGATAAAGAGTCTTGACAGACGGACAGACGGACAACAAAGTTATCCTATAAGGAGTATAAGGGTTCCGTTTTTTCCGTTTGAGGTACGGAACTCTAAAAATCTAAAAAATATCGCTAAGCTTATACAATAAGTTCACTCCACATTGTCGATTGACATTTCGACTAAATGCACTTTGATGCATTCCAGTGCAAGCCAAACTGAGTGTGTAGTGTGCCCTGCCCGTTGCCATTTCAACTAATTAGCAAACTATATATTTGCCGAAAATCATTTCAAACCAAAAAAATCATTACGATGCACTAGTAACAATGAACATAGTAATAAATCTACTTGGTTTTTATTTCATTGTAGAAGAATGTTGCCAATTGACCCATAAAAAATTCATTCTCTTGAAATCGGTTAGCCAGCTTCGCTAACATGATTACAATTTTATTGTGTTGAAGTTGGCTCTCAACAATCGGTCTCTATAATTCACTCGGCTGTTTTTTAAAGTTATTATTACCATTGTTTTATTCTAAAGATAACAACAACAAAAGCAAACCCAAACAAGCCAAAACAAAACTAAAACTAGGCGCCACAAACGGCCATTGAAAAACAAAAAGGCGTATCATTAAGGGTATCACAATCAGCCAAATAACGCGTATCACATTACATCCCTCGGTAATTACCAACACAAACACACTTCTGTAGTACTACAGATACACACACATGCATAAACTGTGGAAGAAAACAGTATCACATCTTGTGATTCATCCTTCGTCTGTATATTTTTTTCTTTTCATTTTATCCGATGTTACTTGGATTTCTCCGCTGTTTGCATGTCAACTCTAGTTTTTTTTTCTATAATCTGAAAAGTAACTTTGCTACTTCATATTTTTTTTGTTTTGAAGTTACAACAGTTCCAAAAAAATTAAATATTCAAATTGAAGCGTCTATCAAAATAAATAGTATTTTTTATTTTATTTATTTATTGCAAAATTTTCATTTTAGGTCAGATTAAAATTTCGTAATTCTTAAGTATGATTTTATTAATGTTCAAAAAAATATTAATCAGTATTGTTTTATAAATTTTAGGACTAGTCCAGAATGTAGTCACTAGATAACTCTCAGTATGGTGCCCACAACACGGGCGTGGAGCCTAGTGTGGGACCAAAGGATATTTCGCTTGTGAATCCTGAATCTAATTATCTTGCCAACAACTGTTATTCAAGAATTCGTGTATCAATTTTAGTAAATAAATAACTTTGACTTTGACTTTATTAGCAGAAAACCACCGACAACAGTCTAGCTATTGAGTTATAACAAATAAATACTTTTCAGCACATAGAATGTAAATACAGCTTAAAACATCTCTATACTCTACATCTGAAGTGAGGCCACTTTTATTGACCCGTTGCACTGGAGCCAGGGCATTCGGACACGGGTGCTGTCCACGTCTACTGCTGGTTGATCCAGTGTGGAAGATAACGATGTGTCTGGTGTTCCGACACATCGTCAATGGCACGGAGTAAAAGCCGCGGAAGAGTGCAAAAACGTACCCGTTACTTTGACATCAAGCAGTGGAATATTCCAGAGTTTTTAGTGGGTAAACCGACCAGTCAACGGAACTCCTATATTAGCACTCATGCATGCCTCCGAAGCGCGGTGAAATCAAAATGATTCTCTACAGAAAAAAAAGAGTATTTATGAGAGCCACTCTTAAAATTGTGACTTTTCTATTTCTTCGCTCTCACTTAGCTTATCCGTAACATAGTATTTAAAGAGGCGGTCAAACAGAAACCGGACGCGGTCCCTACTGCCTGAGTCGGCCGGCGACCGCAGGGGTGTCGCTGAGAGAATAAGAAACGTATTTACCGGAGCCACTTGCGATCCGTAACTTTATACCTAAACGGAAATAGGGTTGTCAGGTTGAAAATAAAATAAAACTAAAATAAAATCATTGTGAGGTAAACTGCATACGTCCGTGAAAAAAAATTCGTTGGCGTATGTGAATCCACCAACTCATATTGAGCCAGCGTGGTGGATATGGTCTAATCATCCATCGTGGGTAAGCAGATGTTCAATTGTGTTACTAAAAGTCGAATTAGGTTATCCCGAAATAAATAGAGCAAGCGGGCAAAACCCCCAAAATAAGCACTATCAACACTTTAAACAGAAATTTTCTCATATTTATTTTCCTCTTTGACTTATTCCATTCCTTTTTTTTGTATCATATCTATATCTGTAGCTTTGTATCAAATATAAATTAACAATAAATGTAAATTTTGCATCGTAGCAGCCCTGCGTTGTCCATCAAACGCCCTCCGCTAAGTATATCAAATGAATTGTAAATGAAATCAGCGCCGAGTGGCGGCGAGTTTTATCGCCCCCTCTCCTTGCCTCTACCTCCTCCCCTCTGCCCCCCGCCTCGCGCCGCCCCTGTGCCGCTAGCCGACTGACCGAGGGGGTTGCGAATATGTTACACGAAAAGATTTCGAAAAACGCTTACCTTACAATGTAAGTTTTGGTTATACAAGTTTTTTGATTCACAAACAACAACGTTAATATTATTTCGAAAAGTCAAATTATTTATCAAATCCGAAGCAGTTACAAAAACGCCTAGCGATGTTCGTTCCTACGCTGGTAGTCATTGCTACAATCGTAGCTTGTTCGTAGCACTGTCTACGATTACTGCTACGCCGTAGCACTATCTACAATCGTAGCATTGGTTACGATTTACACTGTACCAGCCTTCTTAATAGTCCACAGCAGGACGAAGGCCTACCCACAAAGGGAGATAGGGCCAATTTACACAAAAGTATTTAATTTTGATAAACCTACCTATAAAAGTTATATAAATGCAAATACAACATGAACATAGTAATTATGTTCATTATATTTATTTATTCATAGTTAATTGGTTAGACAACTATATACTTGTATCATGTTCGTGTTATATGAGTATACTAGTTTTTACCCGTGGCTTCGCCCGCATGATATTTTGATTTTTGACGCAATATCATTATAATTTATAGCCTATGTGTTATTCTGATATATGAGCTATATTATTGCAAAGTTTCATCTCAATCCGTTCAGTAGTTTTTGCGTGAAAGAGTAACAAACATCCATCCATCCATCCTCACAAACTTTCGCGTTTATAATATTAGTAGGATAGTATCGTAAAATTGCTAATTTTTGTCTTGAAAACCCTGAAACATAAAATTTTCTGGATGTATTTACAACAATCTTATTGTTTATCAATCAAACACTAACGAATTTTCTTTTTATTTTCAGGTAAACCAAAGAATAATACTAGCAAATGTGAATAGTGCCGTAAGTAGCCGTGAAACCAAAGTGAAGCCGTGATGGCTTAGTAGAAGTAACGCTCGACTTATAATCATGAAGTCGGTGGTTCTAATCTAGATCCTGTAGCAATGAGTTCTTTGAAACTTATATATGAATTCTCACACCACTGGCTTTTCGGTGAAGGAAAGGAAAATATCGTGCATAAGGCAACCTGCGTTCGTCCTTAGAAGAAATTTAATGGAGTATGTGAATCCACCAACCCAATCTAGGCCAACGTGGTGGATATGGCCTGTTGATCTTAGTGGGCAGGCCTGTTTTCAGCAGTTGACCATGAATTAAATGAATTAAAAGCCGGGTAAATGAGTGCACGGAACTGTACCGAAATATCGGAACCTTAAAAATTATAGCCATTATAGTCAAATATTTGTACAATAGCCCGAGAGGTAAGCTCAAAAATGCAAGTACTTTCTAAAAGCTGAATTTTTCGTATTACGTAATCATGGTGGTGTACAACAATACCTCGGAATCAGTCAGCTGGGTCAATCAAAGGTTTAAAGTAGCATGCTACTTTAAAGCCTGACAGAGGCCCTACTTCACGTTACAGGTGATGGAAATTGTTAAGGTGACGCATTGATAAACTATTGTTTCGAAAATTCTCCCTTCCCTCGGACAAATTTTACACGATCGCGCTCGACGGGATCGCGCCAGAGCGGCGGGCGGTAGTGAGTTTTTAATTATTTACTCATAATTGACACGTTAAAAAAAATAACTTCTCGGTTTATTTAATAGAATAGCGGTCTGGCTATTTTATTCGTAAAAATAATGGGGTGTTGTCGATGATAATTCGGAGCATTCGAATAATTAAACTTTTTTTTGGTGGGAAATTTGTAATTTATTTGTTTTTAATAAAGTCGGTTACTTTTCAAAATGTTGTCCGGTTCATTAAATTTTTAAAGATTTTCCCTTATTTTTTAAATTTGAATCAATATCATTCGTCCTCTCACATTGCGCATTCAAAAGTACTTGTTTTCGTGTTGCGAAGCGCTAAAGAACCCACCTGACTGACTCCGGTGTATACCACAATGATAAAGTAATACAAAAAATCGGGTCCAGACTCGTGGTTACACCGCTTTGTTACACCAGTGTGACTACGAGGAAAATTTTTTCCTCGTGGTTACACTACTCTAAAAGGATCGTGCTTGACTAAATATTAGGTAAGTAGTGATGTGCCGGATAGTTGAAAATACGATTGAGGTCAAGATATGTTGTTGCAAACTGTTTAGTAATGTCATGGAAAATAAAATATATCCACTAAGTATAACAAAGTCGTAAAGTAATTTTTAGTGTTTTAGCTCCTTTTCAAAGAAGACCAAATGGTAAAAATAATTATAATTTTACGTTTCAAAAATGACATGTGTCAAAGTGACAGCTGTCATATTCTAGAATTCATACTAAAGTAGCATGACAGCTGTCAAACTTTAAAGTTGTTTATCTCTGTAACTATCGATTTTAGACCATTGCTGTCTTCACAAAAGTGATAGAGCTCAACAAGATCTACATTTCGGATGACACCTGTCAAACTTCAAAGTTGTTTATCTCCGTAACTATGGATTTTAGACCATTGCTGTCTTCACAAAAGTTATAGAGCTCAACAAGATGTACATTTCGGATGACAGCTGTCAAACTTTAAAGTTGTTTATCTCTGTAACTATCGATTCTAGACCATCGCTGTCTTCACAAAAGTGATAGAGCTTAACAAGATCTACATTTTGGATGACAGCTGTCAAACTTAAAAATTGTTTATCTCCGGAACTATCGATTTTAGACCATTGCTGTCTTCACAAAAGTGATAGAGCTCAACAAGATGTACATTTCGTATGACAGCTGTCAAACTTTAAAGTTGTTTATCTCTGTAACTATCGATTTTAGACCAGCGCTGTCTTCACAAAAGTGATAGAATTCAACAAGACCTACATTTTGGATGACAGCTGTCAAACTTTAAAGTTGTTTATCTCCGTAACTATGGTTTTTAGACCATTGCTGTCTTCACAAAAGTGATAGAGCTCAACAAGATCTATTTCATAAATATACACATTTCAGATGACAGCTATATAAACGAAACGCCATTGAACGAATCGATAAAATGTTGCATATTGTTATTTAAAATATTTTACTGCTATGTCCGTAGTATAAAGGGTAGACCTACATGTAAGTATAAGCCGAATTCTACATCAAAGGCTTGAAACCGATTGAATATTAACCGGAATTAAAACGGTACAAACCTGTTTCTCCATTTTTTGGTTTACAAGGTCATCTTATATAGTACAGATTTTTTTTTATTTCCCTACACTAGCAGTGTGACCACGAGTCCTACGTTTTATTAGTTTACTCGTGGTTACACCAGTCGGTGTAACCACGAGGAAAAAAGTTTCCTCGTAGTCACACTGGTGTAACAAAGCGGTGTAACCACGAGTCTGGACCCAAAAAATCATCTTTTAGAAAGTACTTCAAGTTTTTGCGCTTACCTCCCGGGCTATAAGTGTTAGTTTGTAAATAATGTATTATTTTTTCATTCATAACCTCATTTATATTTTACTCTTCAGATAAAATATTTCAAAGTTAAGACATTCTTTGGAGCAGTTGTGAAAGTTCTCTTTGTTAAGTTGTTAGCTTGAATGTTTGTATTTTTATTAAAGCTCAGTTGTACAAGTTTGAAAGCTTATTTTTGTTTTGTGTAAAAAGTAGAGATTTTAGGTCTGCTTTTTAATACTTTTTGTTTGATAGTTTAGTAGAAGTTTGTTTATACATGATATACGAGTAAGTGCGTATTTTAAGAATTGTATTAAAAAGTTTTGGAAATCCATATATGAGGCTTATGTGGATATAATAAAAATAAGGTGTTTTCTAAAAAAAAAATATTGACAAAAGTATCCAATAGATGGCGACAATAGTTTGAAATCGTCGATCCTTTGACTATGGAAATCGTACTGTCATTGTCAAGATTTCTTCTTTTTATGTTTTGGCGTCGCATTGTTATGCATTGGCCAATATCAAGTAAGCAGAGTATACATAGTTTCAGATTCAAATTGAAGAAATTTATCATCGAACATCAAAAGGGCGAAGAATTCATGAGGAATGATACTAGTGCTATATGAGTTATTGTCATAAAGTTGCAAAGTTGCAACGTTACTATGTACTGTAAAAGATCACATTGTTGTACGACTACAACAACTATTGTTTTTGTTTTCTTCTATATAATTATTATGATTGTGTTCAATTTTTTTGTTAATTTATTTCTTTCACTTCTTAAGTATATATTTTATTTTTTATTTTATTTAGAATTTTATTTCAGACAAAGTCCATAAAACAGAATTGAATATATACACTCAAAATTTTTTAAATAATCAAACATACCTAGTTAAAAATATCGAATACAATGGATAAAAATAGTTTAAATCGTAAACAAATGTCAATAAATATCAAATTACTTACACAAAACAATTAAAAAATGAAGTTAATTTAGCATGTCAATATCATACAGTCAAAACATAATATTAAAGTTATAAAGTCATAAACATTGAAATTTAAATGGACACATTCATTAA
This sequence comes from Hypomecis punctinalis, assembly GCA_949316475.1. Classification (NCBI taxonomy): domain Eukaryota; kingdom Metazoa; phylum Arthropoda; class Insecta; order Lepidoptera; family Geometridae; genus Hypomecis; species Hypomecis punctinalis. The sequence goes on from OX438818.1 coordinate 726,256, forward strand.
TAGAGAATCGCTAAATTTTAAATGTCATCTTAATCTATATCGCGATTTGACACCTGAAAACTCGGTATGCTGCTTGGTCCAATGGTTCATTATTGGACAATCTATGTCCATCCTCCAAGCGAACAGTTGAAGGTAACTGTTGGGGCCGCCACGGACGCGACGCATCAGGGACGCCACCCGCTTCCTCAAAATAGCGGCGAAGCCGTCTATATGCGCGTCCGCGAACATTCCTGACGCGCTACAATACGGCGGCAGCCTCAACAGCGCCCTAAACGCATTATTGTACTGGGTACGCAGGGCGGTATAAGACCTTTTTGTATACTTGACCCATAAGCTGCACGTGTAGAAAGACTGGCAAAACGCCCTGAAAAGTGTTGTTTTCACCTGCGCAGTACAACGTGTAAACCTACGAGCCAGCATGTTAGCCCTAACACATAACGCCCTGCGCTCCCTCTCCATGTCTACGTCATCCGCGAGCGTCTCCGTGACCCAATGCCCGAGATACTTGAACTGCGATACTCTTTTAAGAATATTGCCATTCAGCGCAACTGGTGGCACAGTTGAATATGTTTTTGAACCTGCTTTAAACAACAGTATTTCGCTTTTAGCCGCATTATATCTCAGGCCATGGCCCTCCGCATAACGCTCGCAGATACCAATAAGTTTCCTGAGGGCCCTGATCGATGGACTCAGCAACACCATGTCGTCCGCATAACTGATGTTGTTCACGAAAACTCCATCAATCGAGCAGCCGACATTGGCGCTGCTGAGCTCACGGATGAGGCGATCTATGTACAGGTTGAAAAGGCCCGGAGAACTTAAGCCACCTTGTCTTACACCGCATTCCAACCTGTACACATCCGATAGCGATCCGGACCACCTCACACAATTCCTCTGATTACCATACCAATACTTTAGTAGGGATATATACTCTACAGGAAGTTCAGTATCACTCGACAACTTCTGCCACAGCCTGTCATACGCAACCAAATCAAAGGCCTTCGATAAATCAAGGAAGCAGGCGTAGACAGGCGTGCTTCTATCAGTGTAGTACTGAACGGTGTGCTTGAGATTCAGTATAGCGGTTTCAGTCGACAACCCAGGTCTGAAACCGAACTGGGCATCATGCAGATTTAAATGTTGTCGCAACTGAATATCAATCACACCGTCCAGCACCTTAGCTATGATAGTTGCGAGTGATATGGGCCTGTAATTGTTGATGCTAGATGAATCACCTGTTTTATTTTTAAGTATTGGAACAACTATAGTTTTCATCATCTTTTCTGGTAAATATGAATGACCAACACAAAAGGTGAAGAACATGGCGAGCACCCTCGGCAAATGAACGCCCGCATGTTGCAAATGCTCTATGCTTAGACCGTCATGGCCGGGGGATTTTCCCCGCTTCATGTCCTTCACCACTCGTGCAACCTCTTTCGCAGTAATGCGCCTTATAAGATCCCCAGTATTCAATCCACTCATATCCCCCGTGGCTGGTCCCAGCGGAGAGCATACTTTGAAATGTTCACTAAACCGATTGGCGATATGGACCGGATCACTGATACCCTCTACACTTACGGGAACACTCGGCCTAGGATTCAGTTTATTGGTCTCCTTCCAAAACTTACCGAAGTCTTTAGCTGCGTGCTGTGTCGCTAGAATATCCATTTTTATTTGAATTTGATTATCTTTACACCATTTAAGTTTAGTTTTGAAAGATTTACGCGAAGTCTGCAATATAACCATTATCATTTTGTTTTTGTGTGTCTATTGTATTTTGCCTGTGTATTTTGATAAGGTTTATGCTTCATGTTATTTGTACGCATACTGTGCGACAAACGCGTTCGTGACGTCACCTGTCGGTCCCATCGGAAGACCAGCGTCGGCTGTCACGGTCGGCATTATGCTGAGGTGGGACCGATTTGTAGCAGAGACGAAACATTATGCATAACATAATTTTCATGTGTACGTTACTTGTTTATGTATTTATTTTATTTTTATGCGGTTGTTTTGTATGTGTATGTGTTTGGTTTCTGTAGCAAATAAAATTATGTCTATTGTCTATTGTCTATTGTAAGTATTAAGGTTGAATCATTTTTAGTAACATTTTATCAAAATAGTCACGCCATAGTCCAATAAAGTCGCGGTCAAGTCCAAACGCAGTCCAAGTCATACCTCAGTAAAGTATTGGAGACTTTAATATAGGTTTCTCTCTCACACCCTTCTCCAGTTGATAATGACAGATCAATTTATATGACTATTACGCCATCTAGTAAGTTTTGTGAAACTATTTTTTTTTCACACATTTTCTAAAATCGACTTCAAAAAAATGTAATAAAATACATACATTTTAGTAATTGAATCACGTCACTGAATCTATTCTTACACCAGAATCACTTTGACCCAGATCGCAATTTGCGATAGGAATATACATTTTACACGAGAAGGAGAGAGACAGATATAGTTTTGTGATTCACGGACAATTTGATAGTAATAGTACGGGCGCGGTAAAAGGTTTTGACATTTATTTTTACGGTAATGCGTACGTTGTATAGTGCGAATGATTGGGTTGACTGCAGAGCATGTTAAGAAGTATTTTTTTTACAGTCTTTGAGCAGAATGAATTCTCTATAATAATTATTTTTTGCCAAAAATAGCGCAAACCACTTCAAATATTGCTCTTCAATTCGAATAGTTTGCTATAATCGATGTTTGCAGTTTTACCGACCTCCGAAAAGGAGGAGGTGCTATGTTCGTCTGTACCTAAGAATTTATTTGTGTATGTTCATCGATATTTTCGCCATTGCGAACCGATTTAGAAAGATTTCTACTCTTCTGAATTCTTCTCTCTTAAACTACTCTCGAGGTAGCTCTATTTTAATTTTATCAAATTGGCTGAACTGTTTTTGATAAATCAACAATAATGTACATGGATGTCACATAGTGTCATAAAAACTATTTAAAACCTGTACAATATTCAGTTAGGTGGATACGGCGGTGTCATTTTTACGAAAAATATTATTATTGTTTATTATATAAATGATAATAATTTAATCTATTTGTATTTTTTGAATTTTAAATAATGTATTTTAATTTTAACTGATTGTATTGTTACGATTGTAAAAGAACACTAATGTATTTCTATACTGTTATTATTAATCCAAATATTATTATTAATGCTATAGACAATGACTTGTAACAAAATGTTATCAACAAATTGATTATGATTATGATTATTTTTCAATAATCAACCAATTAATTTCGATACGACTTATAAGGGAGTAAAATTGAGGTATACGTTTCCCAATAAAAATATAAACAGACTACTTTTTAAAAGATAATGTATGATGAATCTTACATTAAAAAAACACACGATTTTACTTGAAAACCCCGATTTTTTGCTAATTTATTATCATATCATTAAGTGTTCCTCATAGTTTAAGTTAAGTTTGTGATCTCTTTTAGGCAAGCAACAGGAAAAGTATAATATATGTGCTTACTCATACTCTTAGGTATGTTGGTTTCTTGTCCACAGACTTATATAGGTCAATAGACGACATGAACTCGTATAAATTATTCCTTGAAGATATATTAAATTCCTCAATTAAGATTCAGGCATTCAACCGCTAGCTCATACGACGATTGATGCAATTCATTTGAATATTCTATTAAATCTACACACGAACCAACCAGTATTTAATATTTAACTACTAAACATAGGCGCACTCATGTAGAGTCAAACGCTTTCAAAATTATCTAATTTAAAATGTACAGGTTTAGGGTCTGTTTTTTTTTACTATTTTAAGCAATTTTGTCAATATGATGTGTAGATAAATTGAATTACTAAAAATTGTAAAGCAACGTCATCCATCGTGTCTCTCTGTGTCTCTCACCTATCTGATTACATCTTTTAAACTACACAATTGTAATGCTATTTTCAAAATATTTAATAGTATTTCTTCCTTAAGTTCATAGTTTTAATTCAATCGTACCCGGGCAAAGCCGAGGAGCTTGATAGTACATTATATAAAGTAACTAAAGAAAATGACTTTCCTTACTGTGCTCGCACACGCACATTTCAATGGACTTCATTGTAAAATTGGTTTTTGAAAAATATTTTGACCCGCCATATGTTCCTCTTACATCCTACGCCATCACAAACCAACACTGCACATCACAGCTTCTGCAACAGAGTTGTCTACAACTGGAACAGGTTGCCTGAGGATGTAATCTCAGCAAAGACTATAAACACATTTAAGACTAGTCTGGTTCTTTGGATAAAGAAGGAAAAAATTATTTGACAGATAAATACTAATTTCATTCGACTCTGCTTGACATAGGCACATCGGTTTATAATGCTCGCCTATAAACAAATAAATGATAACGTATTATATATCTAGGAAAGCCGGTTGCATGCACGAAAGAGTGTCACGTTCTGCCTGAGCTGAGCGCGCAAGCGAGTGCGCGGAACAAGCGATAGGAAGGCTTTTGGCTTGACACGCATAGGAGGTTATTACGTAAAATTATCGTCCATGAACTAGCTTTACAGACAAACAACAAAATTTTTTGAAAGGTTTTTTTTTAGTTAGGGATCTAATAGCGAGGAAAACCACGGGACACATCATGTACGACAGCTAATGCATGATCCAATAATACAAAACAAAGAGCCATAAGTACATGCAATTTAATATAATATTCAAATTGTGTGAGTCCTGTCGGCATCCGGAGATGAGCGATAACGTCCCGAGCGACGTGGTTTGAATAATCTATCCGGTTTCATCCGGTTTTATTTTATTTTAGCCGGTTTTAGGCCGCTGATGACAGACGTTGAGAATATCCGTAGAAGAACCAGTTACCTACATAGCCCAACAGATTTAGATAGCATGTTTAAATGGCAGTAGACAGGACACATAGCGCGGAGGTCTGAAGGCTGATGGGGTCAAAAAGTTCTCGATCCCGTATCAGCAAGCGCATGGTAGGACTTCCACCCACAAGGTAGACGGATTGCGCTGGATGCAAACCGCTTCTAACCGGTCCTATTGGAGATCCATAGGAGAGGCCCAAGTCTATCAGTGGACCTTCTATGGCTGATGGATGGATAGATGGATAATGGTAGACGTTAGATAGTTGAAGTCCTGAAATAGAGACTAAGTACCCGCAAGCATAGCGTAGGCGTCCACTCAACAGATGGACACTAATGGATCTCATCTGATTGAAACTGCAGAATTGCGTTGGAAAGCTCTTCCAATTGATATACTATGTTCGTCTGTATGATTTTTTTTGTGCATATTCATTGATATTTTCGCCAATTGTTAACCGATTTAAAAAAATATTTTTTAGTTCGCAAATGTTTCATTTTCATTTCTATTCAATAATTCGAAATCGGCTGAGTCGTTTTTGGGTAAATCGTCGATTATGTACATGAATAACATATCGATTCATGCAAACTATTCGAATTGTGTACACGGTGGATATCGGTGTTATATATATTTTGCGAAAAATAATAATGATTCCAGAATAAATGTAATAATAATAATAAATGTAATGTAATAATTGTACCTATGTGTTTTGCTGAAATAAATAAATAATAATGATATTAATAAAATAATAATAATAAAAAGTAGCATTTATCGGATTTTTAAACATAAAGTTAAAAAACCGGACAAGTGCGAGTCAGGTTCGCACATCGAGGGTTCCGTACAAACAAATTGTTAAAATAATTAAAAACCTGTTTTAGCATGTGCTAATGAAGTTATTTTATATGACACTTTTCATGATACGATTTACTCACTTTGAATTTTGAGCCCATATTTTGTGAATTTTGAGGCCCTATTTTTTTGTGATTTAAATAAAAATGTACAGTTTTCAGATTTATTCCCATATGTGTACTTTAAGGCAATGCTTCTCGCCAAATTTCATAGTTCTATATCGATGGGAAGTACCCTGTAGGTTTTGATTTTTGTGAGTATCGAAATATGCGGTTTTTTACGACATAAACGACTCTAACTTTTTTAAACGACAACTAAGAAGTTTTTCTTTTACGCAACAGCAAGAGTTCATCAATATACGTATACAGGTTAAATTTCAACTCGATATCTTTACGCGTTCTCGAGATAAAGAGTCTTGACATACACACAGACGGACAGACGGACAACAAAGTGATCCTATAAGGGTTCCGTTTTTTCCTTTTGAGGTACGGAACCCTAAAAATCGGACAAACGTTACCTTTCCGAAAATCAAGTGTACTTGTTCTGTTGCGGCGTGAAAGAGTAACAAACCAACAAGCACATTTTCATATATTTAATGTTACTAAGGATAGCTAAGGGCCATTACAACTAAAACAGCTCAAATGTTGACGAAAAACCAATAGCGACAAACATACATACACACAGATATACAAAAACTACTCATTGTTTGGGCTGCGTCTAAAACAGCCTGAAGTGTAATTTCAGTACCTACATAGTTTCCAAAAGTGCTCATAATATTTGTTGAAGGCAACATTTTCATTTCTTCTAATTTAAAGTAAGTAAGAGTAACTGGGTCAGTTTTAAAGCGTGTTTATTTGGAAACTAGCGCCAGGTTTTAATTTCGCTCCGAATAGAATTTAAAATTGGACTCTACCATGTGTAAATAAAGTTGAATTTTGTAGAGCTCAAAATCTTAATTTGATGTGAGAACTAAAAATATTTTAAGGAGGTTTCCGCAATTTTACTATTTCATCATCATTGTTTAAGCTATAGGACTGCCACTGCTGGAAAAGCTGGATAGGCATACAGAGCTATCCAGAACTGGTGTAAGTACTAACTCGAAAGAAGGGTCCAGATTATCATGAACAACTTTTACTATGTTCGACCCATCAACAAAAATCACAGCACAAAATCTGCTGTTTCATACATTTTGTCGATTCCGAGTTGCAGTTAAACATTTTCTCGAATTTTGGGTTGGCCCCTTTGTAAAAGTTGTTCATAGTATATAAAATTTGGCTTAATACAAGATTTAAAATATATATATAAAAGTTTATTCATTAATTTTCGACAAAACGTATTTAAACATAACGATGAAAATTATTTCTAAGGCCAGTTGGAAGCATCTTGCATCCAGCGTGGTTCTGCGGTCTTAATGATGTCATCTATCCACATTATGGTTCTTGTCCTTTGCTTTTTTCTATTTAACCATAAAAAATAGCTATAGTATGATTGTTTTTTGTTCCTTCCACAGATACTTAGGTCTGTGCTGTATATTACAAGCAATACCTATACAGGGTTATTTCTAATCAATTAGCATCCTTCTAGGGGCTTATTCTGTACATCAATACTGACAACTTTTGTTCTACGACTTTCGTCAAAACTCAAGAAAAAATGTTGTTGTTCCATAGAAAATTTTAGTTTACCCGCGACAAAATGTATGGAATAGCTGATTTTTTTTTAGTTTTGACGAAAGTCGTAGTCGTAACTTGTTAGTTTTTATGAACAGAATAAGCCCCTAGAAGGGTGCTAATTTATTAGAAATAACCCTGTATATTTTCATGATAGAAAACACTTCGAAAACTAAAGGTTTTACAAGAGAACATGAATTTTGATTATATTTCAAATGTATTATTAATAAAATTATGTCAATTATTTTATTTTTGACACACTTTGCCTAGTGTAAAGTTTCACTCTAAGTAAAATTGGTATAGACATCAGTCTTCGGATGGGTGACCGCGGCTGCACTTACCTACAACTAAGCTCGCTACGAACGACACTGTAAATCGTAAATGCTACAAAATGTTCGATATTTTGGCCGTTTATCTATAAAAAAGGCTTTGAAGCGGTTTAAAAAATGATATTTTTTGCGGCCTATACAAATAATATACTTACTTCAGTTATACTTAGTACTTGTTTTAAAGAGCCCTCTATATAAAACAACTACAGACTTTTTGAACGTACTGATATTAATTGAATTACTTGATAAATGGAAATTAGACATAACATTGTGTAATTTTATCCATTACACAAACGATAGTAAGTGGTATTACACATTTATAGTGATACACACACAAACGACAGCTACAGCTCTAAACAAACCCCTATCCGATAGAAAACTAACTGAAATAAACCTTCTATATCCAACAGCCTCTGTCAAATGCATGCTATAATACTAAATTACTTAATGCATCGACCTATAAAAGATTTAACGCACTCACACAAGCAGCAAGCCACGCCCACCAGTCGGCGCTCCTTTGTTCTTACACACACATGCGCAGTACGCAACTGCAGCGCCGATGTGTGCGTTAAGGGGCATGATATATATTTGCAATTATTCTTCCTTACATTTTATTTATCGATGTTACTTGTATTGGCTATTGAATTCGGGTTTTATTGCTAAAAAATTCTATCATTTCCATAGTTATAGACTTGACATTTTCCTAATAAAAGTGGGGATAGGAATCGGCAAGGGACCGAAAAAATCCGCAGAAATACATAATTACGATCATTAAAAGAACAGGCTTTTAAAATTATTTTCCATTTCGCATCTCCGAGTGACAATGGCTGTAAGATTTTCTGCAGGCTCTTAAGTGTGCGAGTGAGACGGCGACGTCGGGAGCGTGTGTGCGTACTGGCGGCTGTACGTGTGACAGCATAAATACGAGAGGCGCCACGATTTTCCAGCATTCGGCGTCCGTCGCTCGCGTCGGAACGACGTCCCCGCGGAACAAAAATGTCATAGCTTATTACGATACATTCTCTCTCTTCTTCTTCTTCTTTCTAACGATACGTATCATGTATTGTCTAATGTAATTTTGGTGCTCAATTAAAAAAAAAGTATTTTTATATTCGGACTTATGGAGCCTTGTTAGTAGGTTGTAGGGTAGTATATATTATATTTAGAAGTGTGATAGAGCAGCCAGAAAGATGAACTTCATAGGTAAGTTGTGTTTTAACCGTTTAGATTGCATTAAATTTTGTTTTTATCTGGTGGTTTTAAGTTCTACTTTGGATAGCTTTTCTTTTATTTAGCTTCTGTGAACTTGCCCTTTCTTTTACATATTTTCTTTCACTTTGTATGCAGAAATGTTTTATGAGCGTTTCTTTTGTGATTCTTTTGAAATTGGATCGCTGCGGTTTAGTAAAAGCTTTATTTTTCTTTTCTTTGGCTTAAACTTACTTGCAACTTATTTTCCTTTTGATTAAGATTTTGTACAGCATAATTTAAAGTATCTACTTTTTAAAATTACTTTCTATGAATTTTCGAAAGCGGAGTATTTCGAAATGTGCTCATATCATGAGCTTTGAACTTAATCACTCGACTGAACTAGATTTTAATGATGATTTTAAATTTTAATATCATTTTTAATCACTGAAACATAGCACTGGTCCAATGGACTAAGTTATATAAATCAGATGTGTGCCAGCCATTGGTATTACAACTTAGTATTGCCGTGACTCGGGTGACGCAAAATTGTAGGCTCTGATTGTATCTCTTAGCCTTCAGTCTATGGAAGTTACGAATACTCCATACAAGTTCCGTATACGACCAAACCGAGCAAAGTTTAAGAAACGATCCCAGTCTGTCATAACCCCAGCATCGATGCGGCAAATCCATAAAGCCTCACGCCCATAGCCCTGCCTGCGTCGAGTGTACGCATTTGACCGAGTTCTTTCAAGGCTAGCCTCCTTGGCACCCCGCCAACTAGGTTGGAGTTCACTACTACATACTACGGATATACCCGGACCAGTAACAAATGAACCGGATTGACAAAAACCGGTTGCTGGCAAGAACCACTAAACCGGATAAAAAATGGCAAGAGTGCCAGAAATGCTATTTGTCAAAAGGCTCCTAGCTCGTTTGAGTTGCCTGAGTTACACCTAAATTGTAAGGTTTGTTTTTGAGGTTGGGTCGAAATTGTAGAGTTTGTAGGCCTAATTGGTTGTAAAAAAGGAGTAAAGGTCTAATTTATCAACAAAATTAGGATGTTTTGTGTGAATAAAAGCTGGGTTTCTGAAATAAAAACTGAGATACTCGTACGGTAGACATTGTTGATTAAAGTAAAAAAAGAAGGCAGCGCATATGCTATTCTGGACGTGGGCAAATTCTAAGTTACAGGCTATGTTTTCAGATTTTAACAAATGACTGCAACTGATTATGATATAAACTAGCCGACCACCGCGGCTTCGCTCGGCAAGGAATGAATTATAGCTATAAACATTTCAGGGATATTCTGAAAGATATTGTAATATATTGTGCAGTTTACAAGATTTCCACACAATCTCAGAGATACATATACAAAAAGGCGACTTTACCTTTTAATTTGACTAAATAAAAAATATTTATTTAAGTTAAGTGCACATTTGTTCCTAAGCTTTTCTTAATATTAATAAATAATTGCAAAGAACGACCAAAAATTTATACGTTTTAAAAATTTCTGGCTAGTTATCTACTACGGGACTAATATAATAATAATGTGTTCAAATCGCGAAAGCTTAAAAACAACATTTCTGGCTAGTTTTTTGAATGTAGGGTTTTTTATGCAAAATAGGGCTACATTTGGCCATCAACTCGCTTGATAGAAAACAAAGTTGTAGCCGAAGATGGAGTATGTAGACTTAGAAGATACCTATTCCTTCTTGACTTGAAGATATCCAAATGGTACAAAACTTATTTCAGATAGTCTTGACACATACCCAGTTTCGAAACAGAAAAATAGAAAAACACAAGTTACACTTAAAAGTGTAACTTGTGTTTTTCTATTTTTCTGTATGGGTTGGAAATAAAAGTTGTAGCAACTCCTATTAGTGGAATCTACCCCGTTGGAAGCATAAAAACTTATTATTAATTCAGTGGGTCTGGCTGAACGCCAACGGCTGGCAAGTGGTCCGGTCATTAGATTACTGGAATATTCTGGTTTAGACCAGTTTCAACATTGATTTTTCTGAATTTTATTTTGGGAGAGATATAGGCCGGAAAAATCGGATTGATATTACATTGCTTCTATGAACAGTCTTCTTGTTATTACTAAATACTTTTGGATGACTCAACATTACTTGAATATTAAGTTTAGTTACCCGCACTCTAAATTTCAATCCCAATAAAGGTATAGAAGTGTCACGGTAACGGAGAACTCATTGAGACGGGACCGGGATTTGTACCTATGATCTTAAAATTGTGAGAGAGTCTCACAATCTTGAGATCGTGGATTCAAATCCCGGTACTGTCTTAATGAGTTCTCTGTACTTAATAAACGGGAATCGAAAATCATCACTAGGGAACCTTCATATTATATCCGGTCTGTAAAAGAAATTCGAAGGTGCTTGTAAATGAAAATCCACCAACCCGCACTAAGTTAGCGTGATAGATGTGCCAGTAGGCCAATACTCAACAGTGGACTATTAAAAATCCGGCACAGTAAAGTGGAGTACAATAAAATGTATAAATATAGCGTACTCTATAAATTGAATATCATCAAATTACCGGTTGGTGTTTCAAGCCGGTTATTGAAGTCTTGGATCTTATCCGTGTTGGATATATCCGGTTTAGCGGTTATTTGTATTTCCACTCCAATTTCTGTTCTGTTCTGTTTTCAAATTATTGTAAATGATTTGTCAATACCGTTTTAATCAAATTTTGCTGTGTAATTGATTTCTGGAAAACATAAATGTATACCTTCGTCGAAAATTTAATAGATTTTTATGGCGTTATTTTTGCTTAAATGTATGCGTCCTTATTCCATAACGCTATCTGATAGACATACTTATTTTGTCAAATAACTATGTCTATCATATTCTGCGTATTAGTATCGTATCGTAACATGTATTCTGCGTAATTCAAACTATTGTTGTCATTTAATTATATAGCATTTCCATCGCAAGAAAAAAATAAGTATAGGAATTATAATTTTTAAAGTCAGTGTTGACGTTACATTTCGGGTATATTTTTTCTAATTTTGAACAAATAATAAAATATCGGTCACCCACAAAGTAGACAGATGACCTCATCATGATCATGCTGAATACTTGCCGCTTTCAGCTGGTCTTATGGAGATATAGAAGAAGCCTATGCCCAACAGTGGACGTCCTATGGCTAAAACAAGGATGGCAAAATATCAGTTGATTAATTATTTATCGAAAGAAAATCCAGTCAAGTGGCAATTTACCCATTTATTTCATCATTGGGTTCCGCTTTGAAGCGGTTATTGCTGCCTAGGATCTTGAGCCTTATAGTGAAACATCCGGCTTGCAGGATATTTGTAGTTTCAATTTATTTTCCATTATTTAATGTCGATATCTCTTGCCCTTATTTAGCTTCATTCTTAATTTATTAATATACTCGTAGCTATGAATGCCACTATAGTAAATTCTAGTAAAGGGCCATAAGAGTGGAAAATAACAATTATCTGTGCTCCTCTGTTTTATTTATTTCGTTTATTTATTGAGGCTTTACATTAATACTACATTTATTAATGTAGTTATTAATGTAAAGCTTTATGTGCTTTTTTATATGTAGTATCACATCTCTTAAACGAATGGATCGATTCTACATAGGTTTTTCTCGAAAGCTGTAACATATAGTTGAGATGTTTCTTAGCTATGTGTAATTCAATAAAATCTAGTAGAGTTACCGTACTGGGTTCCCTCCGAAGCGGTTATTGCCGCCTCGGATATTATCCGGGTTGAGACACCCGGCTTGGTGGATATTTGTAGTTTCAATTTACTTTCTATTAGGTTCTAATACGTTATAAATGTATTATCGAATTGCTTTCGTTGGAAATTGTTATATTTTACAGTGTTGAAAGTACCTACGATGGGTTTTTTTGTAGGTATTACTACACAAAACTCGTGACTCGTACTCAAAATAATCGTAAGTGATGATAAAAAAAAGGAGAAACCCGCCAAAAGCATTGAAAGATAGAAGATTAAAAGAAAGCTCCTTAAATTTGCAAGGCAACAGTTTATTTTAAAATATTTTCCTTATTTAGAGATAAACCTTGTATAAAAGTAAATATACAGGGTTATCCCGAATAAACCTTGTATAAAAGCACATATACAGGGTTATCCCGAATTGGTGTTCTGAACTGAAAGGAAGTGATTCTGACATCATCATTTTTAACTATTTTTGCTATCGAGTTCATTTTTTATGGAACAGCTGATTTTTTTCATCGAATTTTGGGTTGACCCCATAGTTAAAATTGTTCACAACGATGGCTTTAAATAATCATTTATTCAAGTATCAAAGACTCAACAATAAAAAAAAAAAAAGTTTAAAAATCACATAATCAGTCACATTACAAATACAATAAAATTAATCGGAAACATATTTAAAAATTATCATTAAAAATTACTAATAAAATTACACCATTTTAACAACATTAAAAATCAATGAATTCTGGCTACGACTTATTTAATCTCTGTGTGCAAGGTGTAACAGACACGCGTGCTGTATGTATGGGCAGTCGAGCCTTTCGGCGAGCGCGGCCAGCAAGCCGTTGGTGCTCCCTCGCACTCGCCGCACCAGGGATGCGCCTCTCTTTCGCATGATTGTATAGAAACAATCTACACGAGCTTCGGCAAACATACCCGATGCACTGCAATATCGAGGGAGCCCCAACAACATCCTAAACGCGTTATTGAATTGGACGCGAAGGGCGCTGTATGATTTCTGCGTGAAATAAGACCACAGGCTGCAGGTGTAAAACGAGTTGCAATATGCTCTAAAAAGAGTTATTTTAACTTCGGCGGAGCACCGAGCAAACCTGCGGACCAACATATTCGCTCTGATCGCCATCGCCCTCCGCTCCCGCTCAACGTCCGCATCGTCCTTCAGGGCAGATGTAACCATATGGCCTAAGTATTTAAAAACATCTACCTTCTCGAGAGGTGAACCATTCAGTTTTATAGATGGCATATCGGTTACTTTCCTCGGCCCGCCCTGAAAAACCATACACTGGCAGACTGACTTTAGCAGATAGTCCTGTACTTAGATAGTAAAGTTAAAATATTCAGTTTCTACTAACTATGAAAAGTCGCGTCGAACTTGCACTATCATCCCCGGCTTAAAATATGCAAAAAACTTAGAGAATGTAGATAAAAATCTAACTTGAGTTAAATAGTTTTTCATGTAACGTTCTTAGTCTAGAAATGGTGTTAGGAAACTACATTTTATAATATGGATTTTAAGATAATGTAATTGAGAATATGGTAGATAAGGAATATAGTAAGACAACCTAAAAGGTGGACAGAGGCTTTTTTATAATTTGAATCCAGAATTTTACTTTTAGGGGCTTATTCTGTACATCAAAAGTAACGACTTTTGTTCTGCGACTTTTGCCAAAACTCAAAAAAGTTTTTTTGAGTTTTGAGAAAAGGCGCAGTACAAAAGTTGTTAGTTTTAAGTACAGATTAAGCCCCTAAAGGGATGCTAATTGATTAGAAATAATCCTGTATATATAAAGTACCCCAATAATTATTTACTACATCAACAGACAACTGTAATTTTATTATTTGGTATGATACTACAGTTCCTTATCTTTAAATAGATCATCGCTATCATTATCAGCCGTAAGACGTTAGACGTCCACTGCTGGACATTGGCCTAACCTATGGATTTCCAATAAGCCCGGTTGGAAGCGGCCTGCATCCAGCGCGTTTCTGCGGTCTTAATGCGTATATCGGTGAAAGTCCTACGCAATGCTTGCCGGTGCGTAAATAGATATCTAAGTCGAATTCTTGAAACAAATTAAAAAACTTCTCCCAACAAAATCGTCTAAGTTCAGCAAATAAACTCGTAGATTTTTTCTTCTTTAACTAGAAATCCACTTCCCACAGCATTCAGGGAACTTTTAACGACGACGCCAAAGCTGGCAGGACCTTTTATCTCTTTTTACTATACGCTTTTAGATAGAGATGCCTGTAGTTTGTAAGGGGTCGAATTTAGTACGGCAAAGATTCTTATAGTCTTAAAATCCTCTTTGTTATTGTGGTTGATATGACGTGTCCCACTGCTGGGCAAATGCCTTGAAATCGTTTTTAATATTATAAATCCATAATTATTTTTCGCAATAAATAGAATGACCGACTTCAATCGTCTATCTACAGAATTCGCGAATATTTCTCACGGATCCATGTAGCATTTTTCACATTATTGTTGACTAGTTTTTACCCGCGGCTTCGCCCGCATACGCAATATATCATTATAATTTATAGCCTATGTATTATTCTGACATATACGAGTAAGTTATATTATTGCAAAGTTTCATCTCAATCCGTTCGGTAGTTTTTGCGTGAAAGAGTAACAA
Organism: Hypomecis punctinalis; assembly: GCA_949316475.1. Lineage (NCBI taxonomy): Eukaryota > Metazoa > Arthropoda > Insecta > Lepidoptera > Geometridae > Hypomecis > Hypomecis punctinalis. Next base: position 741,527 of record OX438818.1, read on the forward strand.
ACATTCATCCATCTATCCTCACAAACTTTTGCGTTTATAATATTAGTAGAATTTATCAAAAATGGCTCAGCCGATTTCGATAAAATTAAAGTGGAACCAATTTCAAAATATACTCTTTTGAATAAAAAAATAATTGTCGACAGACTGCTACGTAAAAAATTATGCGTGGTTATACATAAATAATACGCGTCGGGTACGAATTGAGTACCTCCTCCGTTTTGCCGATCAAAAAGGGCCTCAACAGAGCAACAAATCGGTTTTATTTTTACCATGAATATAGTTCAGAGGCCGAAGAGTGTCACAGGCTACTTTTGTTCAGGATTAATTTAAGAATCGAATGGGAAGTCGCGGTGTAGACAATACAATATTATGTTTGACCGACGAACCACCGGAGGAGGTATAAAATTCGACGCGTATATATATATGTATAACCACGCATAACTTTTTTTATAGTTATCCGATTTCAATAATTCTTATTTATTGGAAAGAGTATAGTTTGAAATTGGTCCCATTTACATTTTATCGAAATCGGCTGAGCCATTTTCGATAAATCAACAATAACGTGAAAAATGATACATCGATCCGTGCGAAATATTCACGAATTCTATACACGGGTGAAGTCGGTCGTGCTAATTTTTGTGCGAAATATAATTATAGATTTATAATATTAGGAACGATTTCAAGGCATTTGCCTAGCAGTGGGACACGACATATCAACCACAATAACAAAGAGGATTTTAAGACTATGAGAATCTTTGCCGTCCTTAATTCGACCCCATACAAACTACAGTATATAATCTTGTATGATATGTGTATTTGTACAAGTTACATCATAAGTATGAAAACCATAGGGTTACATTCAATCTCAAAACTTGAACATAAGATAAAAAAAACAGAACGTATTTAAAACCATACTTTTCTAAATTCGGCCCAGCACAAATAAAAACCTAAAAGACCCTCATGAAACTGTAAAATACTTTTACCCATAACATCAAAAACGCCGTAAACCCCGACTGAATTAAAATTCCCCCGGCCCGTCCTAGCGCCGCCCCTGCCCTAAAGTAGTGGCCAAACAGTACAAGAGTATGCTTTCAGCCACCCGCAGGAGAGCAGATTAACACTGTGTACATACGCCTTTATACTGTCTATAGTACTAGTGCAGATATTCTGTGTACATACGCCCTTATACTATCTATATTATTAGAGCATGTAACGCTTATATAGTTTGTACAAAAAGAGAAGCGTCGTAGTCGTCGAATGAGGTCGCTCGTTTGCATTTTACTAATTTTGTTACGTTGGTTACGTAACGTTGTTATTTTGTTGAGGTTGTCTCAGAAGAATGACAAGTAAGTTCTTATTCTTTGTTGACAACACTGCTCTGTCATTGCTAGTACAACTAAAAGTGTCTAAGTCATTGAAGTATCATACACGAGAACTGAGGATTCTTCTCGATGACGACGTCAGCTAACCACCGGCCGAGGCCGGCAACGCGCGCCGACTGGCCGCAGTCGCGATTAAACAAAATGCTTGAATATATCAGACGTCAAAATATTATTAAGAAATTGAAAATGGGGAAATGTGTAGTCAAAACATGGTAAAAACCTGTTATTCCCGTTCCCAATTTCTTCATAAAGCTTCTGGAATTTATTTCCACAAATAAATATGTTTGACACTATTTGAAACTATCACATAAAATATTATGATTTTAAAAATGACTAATTTTACAGTTGATGTTGCCAGGTGAAACATGATTTCGTTTCTCCATAATTATGGGAGATTTCGACTAATCGATAACTACTTTTTTGATATTATAGGATACATTTTTAGCTAAATTAAAAAAAATAGCCTAATAATGGTTTTCTTGACATGTCTAACCAAATTTTTTGATCTCACAATTTTTTGATGAAGACTGTTGTTGCTCGAGTTTTTTTTCTTTTTACTAGCCATGGTTTTGTTGAGGTTATGCCAACCCAAATATATGTGATTGTTAAAAAATATATGTCGTGACATTTTTGGGGAAAATTTTAATCGCATATTCGCATATATCGCATAATCGCATATCCCTCCGTTACTAATTATGTATGTCACCGCGTGTTTACTTAGCAACGATATTATGTGGCTCCATTCCTATACTCTATAAAATTTAACTTGATCTCTGCGACCGCTGTCAGAAAAATCACGCCTATGAAGTCCTTTTTAGCGAAGCATGTAACGTTAGTATACCAAGACTGAGTTTAAATAAGCTAGCCAACTTTCCGTGGTGGTCAGACGAACTTGCCAAGTTGAAGAAGGAAGTGGCTACCAGGAAACGCAGGATCCGATGTGCAGCACCAATACGAAGATCTAGAGTAGTAAATGAGTACTTGCAGGCTAAAGAAAAATATGAACAAGAAGTAACAAATGCACAAATTAATAGTTGGAAAGAATTTTGTAGAAAACAAGACAGAGAGGGAATGTGGGAAGGTATATACCGCATAATAGGAAGAACGGCAAAACGGCATGAGGATCAGCCTCTATCGGCAAATGGAAAGGTGCTGAGTCCAAAGGAATCTGTGGAGCTACTCGCCAAGACATTCTATCCAGAAGACAGAAGAGAAGACGAAAATGAGGAGCATGAGGGAATTAGAGCAAAGGCTGATCAAGTAAATGAGCAGGGTGATGATGAATACCATGACCCTCCATTTACCTCTGTAGAATTGAAGTACGCAGTCGACAGCTTCAACCCTAAAAAAGCTCCTGGGTTAGACGGATTCACAGCAGATATTTGCAAGCAAGCAATAAACCAGTATCCTGATGTTTTCCTGTCACTGGTAAACAAATGCCTACAGCTGGGATATTTTCCACGAGTTTGGAAAGAGGCAACCGTGGTGATACTAAGAAAACCTGGAAAAGATAACTATACGGTGCCTAAATCCTACAGGCCCATAGGTTTGTTGCCGGTGATGGGAAAGATCCTGGAAAAAATGTTAGTAGGACGTATAAAATGGCACATTATTCCAAAGATAAGCCCACACCAGTATGGCTTTATGCCACAAAAGAGCACAGAGGACTCCCTCTATGATCTTGTCAAACATATCAAGAAGAAGCTAGACCAAAAGAAGCTCATCATACTTGTATCGCTTGACATAGAGGGTGCCTTTGATAGTGCTTGGTGGCCAGCAATCAGGTTGAGGCTGGCAGAGGAAAAGTGCCCAGTAAACATCCGGCGGGTGGTGGATAGTAACCTGGAAAACAGGAGAGTGAGGGTAGTATATGCAGGCGAGGAGGTTGTCAAGGAAACAACGAAGGGCTGCGTTCAAGGTTCAATTAGCGGCCCCATTTTATGGAACGTTCTCCTTGATCCACTATTAAAAGGACTTAAAGCACATGGCGAATATTGCCAAGCGTTTGCCGATGACGTGGTTTTGTGCTTCGATGGTGATACAGCTAGTCAGGTTCAACAACGAGCAAATGGGACCCTCGCCTACGTTCAGCGGTGGGGTGTCAAAAACAAGTTGCGATTCGCACCACAAAAGACAAAAGCAATGATCATAACACGAAAGCGGAAGTTTGACATCCCTCAGTTGAGCATGAGTGAGATACCAATAGCTTTGTCTAAGGAAATAAAAATTTTGGGACTCCTCATAGACGATAAGCTTAAATTTAACACTCACATAGCCAGTGTATGTACGAAAGCTTTTAATGTGTACAAACAGCTGTCCAGAGCCGCAAAAATTAGCTGGGGTCTTCACACGGAAGTAATCAGGGCAATATATACCACAGTGGTGGAACCGATCATCCTGTATGCAGCAGCAGCCTGGGCACCAGTGGTTGAAAAGCGATATATACAAAAGCAATTGAACTCAGTTCAAAGGAGCTTTGCTCAAAAGCTATGTAAAGCTTATCGGACGGTTTCCCTAAACTCAGCACTGGTATTGGCTGGAATACTGCCACTCGACCTCAGAGTACAAGAGGCTGCCGCTCTATATGAGACAAAGAGGGGCATGTCCCAGCCGGTACTAGGAGTGGGGAAAATCGAGCGAAGAACTGCGTTCACAAGTATCCCACATCCCGCACTGCATTCCGATAACATGTTCGTTTGTTTGGAAAACAAGGAGCAACAAATACAATGCAGCAATAGTGCAGTGCAGATCTTCACGGACGGCAGCAGAGTTGGGGGTAAAGTCGGGGCAGCATTGTCCTTATGGAACAATTCTGTTGAAATCAAATCCTTGAAATTAAAACTGCCGTCCTATTGCACTGTTTTCCAGGCGGAAATGTTGGCGATATCGGAAGCCGTGGGCGAAATCTTAGAAAGACCTGAAAATACTTTCGCCATCTTTAGTGACTCCAGATCATCACTGCAGGCTGTAGTGAACAACTGCTCTCTCCATCCTCTCGCAGTCAAAACTCGAAGTAAATTAAGGGAGTGTCGACTTCGAGACAAAAAAGTTGAACTTTTTTGGGTCAAAGCACATACGGGACTCGAGGGGAACGAGAGAGCAGATGAATTAGCAAAAGAAGCAGCCCTAGAGACAGAAACAAGATTAGATTATGATAAGTGTCCGGTTTCATTCATCAAGCGACAGATCCGCATGGGCACGCTTGATGAGTGGAACCGGAGATATAAAGTAGGTAGAACTACTCCAACAACCTTGATATTTTTCCCCGATGCAATCGAGGCATATAGAACCATAAGAAGTATAAAGCCAGAAGGTACATTAACGCAAGTCATGACAGGCCATGGTAGGTTCTCCCAATATTTACATCGTTTCAAACTGAGGGAGAGCCCATCATGCACCTGTGAGCCTGAAAAAGAGCAAACACCCCTGCACATTCTAGTGGAATGCCCAGTTTATTTAAAGGAGCGCTACGAAACAGAACAGGAAATAAATTGGTCAATAGTGGTCGAAAGTTTATGTGAAATAATTAGAGACAAAGATGTTAGAAACAAGTTTATCGATTTTTGCGTAAAAATATGTAACAAAGTGATTAAACAAAATAAATAGATATATAATATAGGTTGAATGTACATATTTTACAATATGTAAATATCAACTTTATTTAATCAAGACCACGATAGAAAAATTATGATAGACATAGAGCAATAGATAAAAATGTAAAGTGGTTTCTCAAATAGTAATAATTAGTCACAATTAAAATAAGATTGAATCCCCTAATCAAGTTAGGGAACAACATGTAAAAAAAACAATAAAAAAAAAAAAAAAAAAAAAGTCCTGAATTTCTTAATAGTACAGACCTGTACCTGTACCTGTACCTGTCAATGTCATACTTTATGGGCATGCCGATTAGTGATGGGCGACGGCTGATCGTGACCACAGAGTTTTAGATAGAGTTTTATTTAAAATATCGATAGTTTATACTAACGATATTTTAAATAAAACTTAATTTATCATTAATTTTATTGTATATTTTAATATCATAAGATTTTTTATATGTGTAATTAAATTAAACCCAATTATATGTTACTTTAGCATCGATATTAGTGAAAAACGTCTATAAATACTACCGTTACATTATTATGAGTATTTAATTAATATCATAAAATTATTTACATGTGTACATACTTGATCTTAAATAATAAAAAGTAAATAAAATCCAATTTCTCACCTTCAACTACTCATTCGATTTCATTACAACATTGTTTGCAATCAATTTTTTCCACCACTATCTCAACTCTAAAAATGTCAATCTTCTATGTCAATGTCACTGTCGCAGAGATCAAATTAAATTTTATAGAGTATAGGTGTCTGTCAGCGATCACCAAAGTAAAGCAACGTTCAGCACGGTCAGTTTTTGTATGGGTGACCGGGGGTGGCATTTACAACTGAGCGCTACCGTGGCTCGGATGATACGTTAAATTATAGGCCCCGGTTGTATAATTCGTTTAGCCATGTTAAAGGCCTTCAGGCAGCTTAATACTCTGACACCAGTAGGTCAAGCATGCGACCACGAAAAGCCACGAAAAAAACTCATCTCGACGTGTGAAAAAGTGACAGATATATACTTCGCTATGACTGTCTCGTTCTGGCACGTCGAAAGAAATACTGCGTGGTGCACATCCTAGCCCGGCAGGGTTAGTCACCTGGTCTATACGATAGTTGTTTGCAAGGCCTAGTGGATGGTCCTAGTGTCAGAGTTATAAAGCCTCCTGTAGGCCTCTGACATGGCTAAATGGTTAATACAACTACAGGCAATCTTCTTTATACTGTCTATACTCTATACCTATAGTAGGTAGGTACTAAAGCAGTTATTAATATAGGGTGGGGATCTGAGAATTAAATTAAATCACATATTTGGTCCTCTGCTAAAAACTTTCGACGTAATATTTAGAATTTAATAAAAGGTTCCGTTGCCTATCAGCCAGGGGGCTGATAGGCAACGGAACCTTGACTGAGTCGAAGCTGCAAAGTCTCGAGCATCGACGTAGGGTGGCGTGTCTGTCAGCCTACTATCGGATACACTTCGGTGAGTGCGCCCAGGAGTTGCACAATCTGGTCCCACCTACCCCTTTCTTCTATCGCACGGCAAGACAGACGCGACCAAAGCGCCACCTTTTTATGGTGGACATCCCACGCGTTAGAACCAAGCGTTTTGAGTCCACATTCCTCATACGAACTGCCAGAATGTGGAACGCTTTGCCTGAGTCTGTCTTTCCGTTAAAGTATAATGTAGGTGTCTTCAAATCTCGAGTAAATTTATAGGTATCTTCTAGGTAAGCATGCTACATCCTAGACCGAATATTTGCTTAACATCAGGCAGTGTGTAGTCAAACGCAAACCTATTTGAAATAAAAAAAAATATATAGCAATTTACTTAGTTATGCATAACTTTCTTTTTAAGCCAATTTTGATTAATTTCAAATGAAAACTCTGTGACGAAAAATAATCATCAAAATCGATTCAAAATCGGCAAAATAGCTGTGTAACAAACAAACAAAGATTTGCACAAACAAACAAACATCCTCTATCTATCTATCTCTCACCCTTAACGCATATACCTACCTTCTCTGTTCCGTCATGGGTAAAAAACCACACTCAAATTGAGAACCTTCTTTTTAGTTAAAAATAAAATTAATCTCTATAATAATCTTGGCAGTAACACAACTTGCTCTGTGCTTAAGTAGTACAGAAATGTAGCTTGAATGCATTTTAAATGTAAATGCAGTAATTACTTTCAGTGCATGGAGCTAGGGAGCCTAAATGGGTTAGTGCTGGTTGTAACCTAGATTTTGAGCACCAGCGTTGGAGAATGGTTGTGAGTACGTTTTCGGGTTTAATAATTACTCATTGTTGTTTTAGAAAATTCGTACCTTAAGACGATAGATATTTTCTGAATTAATGGTATACTCATAAATCACTACATAGTATTAAAACAAAGTCGCTGCCGGCTGTCTGTGTCTAATCTCTATGTATGCGTACACCTTTAAAACTACGCAACGAATTTTGATGAGGTTTTTTTAATAGATTTAATAATTCAAGGGAAAGGTTTATATTATAATACACCTGTGCGAAGCCGGATTAGGTCGCTAGTGTACAATATATTTAAATGGCTACTCTAATTTATTTATATTATTTAGTGTACAATAAAGATATTGTTAATTTATTATGACCAACTTTTCCATCATCCATCTATCCATCAGTCATAGAACGTCCACTGCTGGACATAGGCCTCCCCGATGGATCTCCAATAAGACTGGTTGGTAGTGGCTTGCATCCAGCGCGATCCTACGATCTTCATTATATCGGAAGTCCACCTAGTCGGTGGACGTCCTACGCTGTGTTTGGTGACCTGTAGTTTCCATTCGAAAATTTCATCATTATAATTTTATCAGAGGCTTCATCAGCCATCTGTTCTACGAACTATGTGCCCTGCCCACTACCACTTTAATTTGCTAATCAGCTGGCTATATTCCTTCCTGACTGCCAATTTTAACCAACGAAATAGAGGAGGTTCTCAAGTCGACGTGTAATTTTTTTTTTGACCACGCATAACTTTTTACTACACGGTAGTCCCATTTTGATACTTTTTTTGTTGTTTGGTAAATCATACTTGAAAAATCTCATCATTAAAATTTTATTAAAATTGGTTGAGCCATATTTGATAAATCAACAATAACGTGAAAATTACTACATTGATCGTTATGCCATTTTTTGGGAACAATAATTATAGCTTACTAATTCGTTGAACTATGTTATAACGGATACGTTTAGTATACTGAGCGCCACACAAATTGATGGATGGGAAGTTAGCCGTAGATGACACTTCGACGTAATTCCCTAATTATTGTGCATATGTGTGCACAATGCCTACACAAATGGCGAAGCAGTGAGCTCAGGCGTAGGAAGCGCGCGGGAGGCATGAGGTTGGCGGGCGGGTGTGTCACGGCTTTTCGTCTCTCTGGCTCCCGCGCGTGCCCATATTTCGGCTTTTGCGCAGAACGCTGCGCATAACTTCCCATCCATCAATTTGTGTGGCGCTCAGTATACCATGATATAGTACCGTAGGTAGGACCACAATGTCAATAATGTCATAGAATCTGTCCGTTATCTTGAATTTACTAAGTAATACTGGACTGTAACGTAAAACGTAGTAAAGTGGATTGCAAATATTCATATTTTATTTCCCAACCTTCTTTTACAGTTCAATATAAAATAAACAACTAACCAGATAGCCTCTATAATATCACAATAACATTATCCCAAATAGAAAAAATATAAAAATACCTGCTCTATTCGATGTTTTTGGCAATTTCAAACAAACTACCATACTTTATCTTCTACCCATCAATTCGCGTGCTAAACGGCCATAAGAAATACTCCACCTGATACGAAAAACATTCGCTATCAACCGGACAATTGACAATGAACTTTAACTACAAGACAATAAAGCTCAAATACTCACAATCATTTCAGGTCTAACCTGAAAAAGTATACGGAAATAGCCTTTATCGAAATACTAGCCTTTACTTGCGGTTTTGTCCGCGTAATATTTTGATTTTTGAGCCATCCCAATATTTTTCAGGATAAATGTACTTTTTGACCTTTTTAACCGATAAAACAACGAAGGAGGTTCAAGTCAACGCATATTTTATTAATTTTTTTGTTTGATAGGTCATACTTTAGAGATGGTCCCATTTAAATTTTAAATGAATCGGCTGAGAAATTTTTGGTAAATCAACAATAATGTGAAAATTACTTAATCGATCCGTACAACGCGGTCACATTAACTAGACGCTTGACCATGTGACGTTATTTTGGCACTCAATTACGGTGTGCAAAAAAACCGGCCAAGTGCGAGTCGGACTCCCGCACGAAAGGTTCCAAACCACCTTCTATAAAAGATAAGTTTCTACCTGTTCATAAACTGTTACCAAAAATGCTTCAAAATTAATGCGACGCGTCGAGTTAATGTGACCGCGTTATACGAACTTTTCGAATTCTGTACACGGTTGAAGTCAGTTATGCTATTTTCAGTAAGTAAGTAAGTAAGTTCGTATAGGCCGGGTGGCTAGCCCTGGTGTCAGAGTTTTTAGGCCGCCTGTAGGCCCCTGACATGGCTAAACGGTTAAAACAACCGGGACCTACAATATTATAAGTTTATACTAATTATATAAGTTTCTACCTGTTTATTAAGATCGAGTAAAAATTGCTTAAAAATTAATGCGATGCGTCGAGTTAATGTGACCGCGTTATACGAACTTTTCTAATTTACACTGTTAAAGTCAGTTATGCGATTTTCAGTGAGAAATAAAATTATATCTAGGTAGGTATATCCATCCCAAAAATCAACTATATCCTTTGCTGTACTGCTGTGTGAAAGAGTAACAAATCAACAAACACATTTTCGGATTTATTATAATAGTGCGGTAAGGATTGGCCGGAATATAAAAACGGGCAGAGGATTTTATGTCGTATCTTAAGTAAGTTAAAGTTCAAGTTCGAAGACAATATTGAATTGTAGCAGTAAATTTTAGTGTCATCAAAGCAGTTGAGTATTGGAGCAGTTAGGAATAGGTACAGTTAAAGAAACAGGGTAGTTATGAGGTAGAAAGGGCGTGTTTTATTTGCCGGTCGATATTTAGGTCAGAATTTGCGAACTAGGCTCGACGGCTGGCGGTGGTCTAAGGTGTAAGAGATTATAATAATGTCTGTTTTGTTCAAATTACCGTTTTATAAAGAGAAATGCAGAGTGATTTATGACAGATCTAGGATTAGAGTAGACTCCGCGCCACCACTGAAGTCCAACGGCATAATTCGGGAACTAAATACAAGATTAAGGAACTAAGCGATTGAGACGCTAAGTCTATGAAATGATTTTAATTTTATACCTAGTGCATCCCACACTAGGTTTATCTCAAAGAGTTATTTTTGTGATAAACATTTCAAAAATTCTTCGCGGATGCAGGACTCGAACCTTGCGTCTTCGGAACACTAGCCCGACGCTCTGCCCAACTGAGCTAATCCGCAATACTGCATACGCGTCGAATTTTGTGAAGTGTTTATCATTTAACCAACTTATAGCGTTGCTTACAGGTGGCGCCGCCAACGCTATAAGTTGGTAACTAATTCTGTGTTTCCCGTCAAATACTCGTAGGTACAACTTCAAATCTAAATTCAACGAGTTCCCCTCATTTAAGTGTGCAACAACTTATATTCGTAAAATTAGGTATTACGTATCACTACAACACGCTACAACAAAAGGACATATACAAAGGTATCGGCAGGACAAACTAAAATTGTCATACAGAAACACCTGACACGTTTTCAAATAAACTGATTATTTTCTCAGTAACAGAACCAGGGAAAATCAAAAAGAAAAAGAAAACTTTAAATTCTTCAGAAGTGCTAAACTTGCGCCAACGGCCCGCGCAATAATTCACATGTTTGACTTGCGTGCAGCCCGCTTTGTTAAAGCGACTTAGCTACTATGTAGAACTATGCGGTACCTTCTTAAACAGTGTACCTGTTTTAATATTTTTGATATTTTATGTTTTAGTATGTCCTTTCTCGAACATATGTACTAAATCATAATTCGTGTGAATAATAATAAAAATAACGACAAACCACGTAGTTATTATACTATTTTAACACCAATTATCTATTATTATGTGTAGCATTTAGAAGTAGTATTTTATACAATAAGTGCAAATTTTGTTTACAAACAATACTAACCAGAAAACAAAAGAAATATTTTTATTATTATATACTACGGGACTAATCGCGCACTAAAAATACGAGATAAATAAATACCTCGTCATCCCGAGGTTTCGACCAAGTTGCATCGATCGTGTTACGGGTAGATCATCGATCGTGAACGGGTAGACTAACAAAAGGTCTAAAAAAATTATTCAAAAGTGCTCAACTTGTACCACCGGCGGCCCGCAATAGCTTACATGTTCTGCTCGCGTGCGGCCCGCTTCGTTAATTCCAAAGGCTACTGTGCGGAACTATGCGGCGCCAGTTAAACTATGTACAGTATTTAATGTTACAATTATGCCGATTCACGAGCTTAAACTCTTGTGAAACTCGTTTACACGTGTAAGTGTGCGTGTATTTCTAGTCTAGAGGGTAAAATATTGCATCATTGTTTTTGAAGCTATTTCTAATGTAAACAAAGCTATGTTTCGATGAAGTTGTAGTTTTTATGTGATATGGCTATTTTTACAAACTTTCAAAAAGGGAAATGAATCTAATATGTACTAATGCAGTACACCTAATGACTGCCTCGGTGACTCAGTGGTTAGTGACCCTAACTTCTGGATCAAAGAGGCGTGGGTTTGATCCCCACCCAGAGCAAATATTTATGTGATGAACATAAGTGTTTGCTCTGTGTCTGGGTGTTATTTAGTTACTATCTATATAAGTATGTATTTAAAAATAAGTATATGTAGTATATCAGTCTCTGGCAGCCATTCTTTGCTTAGTTTGGGGTCAGTGGCCGTGTGTAAGATCTCCCAAAAATATTTATTTATTTATATTTATGGTCTTCTATATGTTTTTTTCTACATTTTTGTCGATAGTTTCGACAATTGAATTTATTTTAAAAAATATTTTTACCTAGAGGCTGAGACTTTATACTTCAAAGTTAGTCCCATTTAAATATTACTGAAATCGGTAAATCAATCAACAATAATGCACATGGATGTTACATCGATTCATGCAAACTATTCGAATTCTGTACAAGTGCACATCGACTATTACAGTCGATGGGGGCGTTTTTACGAAAAATAAATTATTCACTAACATAAACTCAACTATGAGATAGCAAAACATTATAGAGTTTTTATGCTTACAGAGTCAAATTCAGCAGTGATACCTGTAAGTGCTCTAAAAACATTTAAAAAATGGATTGCGTCAACTCCCGTCTTAGTCTCATCTAAGCTTGTAAACAAAACTAAGGTCCGAATCATTTGATGGAATTTATTGGGCTTTATCTCGTTATTATCTTATATCTTTCTGATACACATACACAAAATCTAGCTTATTTTAAGCCAAAATGCTAGGATAACTTATTTTGAGCCGACACGCTAAGGAAACGTATTTTGAGTCAAAACGGAAACGAAACCAAAGCCTGCTGTCAAGTTAAAGCCTTCAGTACAAAGGGGTTAAAGTACAGAGTCTTTCAAAATAGTAAAAAGCTATTTAATGGTCTTCCCACACTAACTTCATGACCATATCTACAAAACTACACACTAGTAAAGTATCACGCACACTCATAAACCTAAAGCCTTACACTGAGTTTCTTTAGTAAACGAAAACTGTTATCGTTTTCGTGTAGTCTATATTTTTTTTTGAAACGCTTATTTCTGACGTGCGAAATCCACTATACAAACGTGGTGCTTTGGGAGCGTCAGTCTTGCTGTACGATAGAAGGGACCAAATTGCTATATCCATCTCCATCCATATTTTTCAGTTTTTTCCAGCGGTAGTTCTTCCTCGTTTGCCACCGGCGGCGCTGTGCAAAAATAAATGGAGCCACACAGAAACTACTGTAATTTTCTTTTACGTATAATCTTAATCAAGCCCTCGGAGGGGTAAGTCTAGGTTTACACGTAAATTAAAACTACAGCTGTTTCCGTATAGCTCTATAGTTTGGTGCTTGTATCGACATCGCATTCGCGCTCTTGATCGATTCCACCTAAAATGTCTACGTGATATTTTGGACACCAAGTAGTCTGACCGCGTCAGGAACACAAATGTTCTCAGGCGTGCGAATGTGTGCGGAGTGGAGGCTTACTTGGTGAGACGGCAGCTGAGATGGTGTGGGCACGTGTTCAGAATGACCAATGAAAGGATTGTAAAACGCATTTTCTACTCAGAACTTGAAAAAGGGAAGTGTAAAAGCGGAGGCCAGTTTCTCCGATATAAAGATGTGCTGAAGAGGCATATGAAGGGGTGTGGTATCGAACCCTCATCATGGGAACGACCGCACGTCATGGAGAAAACAAGTACATACCAACGTGTACGCATTTGAGGACCAAAGGAGGCGTGATATAGACCTAAAAAGAGACCATCTCAAAAACAAACCGCCGTCCAACATTACATACAATTACATAAATGGAGTCCTCACGTGTAGCCACTGTCCTAGGACATTTACAGCTAAAATTGGGTACATCAGCCATGTGAGGACCCATCAGTAACCATACCCATGTACGGAAAAGGGTCGCCGTGGCCGAAATCGGCCAGGAAGACATCATCATCATCATCATAGTTTTTAGAACAGTGCCCCTGGTGGAAACGAGGAAGAACTAACCAAAATGTATGTATAAAAGTTTAAGTAAACTATGCAAAACCTGGACTAAGGGCTCAGTTTCTATTTAACAACGAGTACTCAGACTAAATACCACGCCTCGTGTGGGAACAAAAACGATCGCGTTCAGTAATGTACGGTTTGTGCTGTTTTATTATGAAAACCGCTTAAGTATTCTAAGAACAACGCCATGCTTGTTCTATTTTGAGGTTTCCGACCCCGCGATTGGGCTTATTTTCCTAGAAACTTTGCAATGAGTTACTATAATCTTACTAAAAGCTGCTGATTCAAAAATGTTACTACACAATACACGATTAGGTACCTAGAAAACTTTTCAAGCTCGCGAAACTTAAAATTAAGATAAATAATTGATTCATTCATGCAAGTCGTGTCAATGGCTAGAATTTTTTTACATATTTTGAGGTAATTCTAACAGTATAAACAATATTTGCAATATTTATGGATTATAATTGATTCATTTATTCATGTCGTGTCAATGGCTAGACTTTTTTTTATAATTTGTTTTTTTTTTCATTTTTTACATATATTGAGGTAATTCTAACAGTATTAACAATATTTATGGATTTTATATATTTTGGGACCAGAATATGGCGACTTCTACCATTGATTATTTTATTTTGTATAATTGTAATTAAGATTAATATTATATACGATTTGCAACACCCTAAGACTATATTTAATATAATATGTACTATTTCATCATACGAGACATATTATTATTATAGCAACTGTACTATATTCGGTCAGTATTTGGATGGGTGACCGCGGGTGGCATTTTCCAACTGAGCGCTACCGTGGCTCGGATGACACGTTAAATTGTAGGTCCCGGTTGTTTTAACCGTTTAGCCATGTCAGAGGCTTTCAGTCGGCCTAAAAACTCTGACACCAGGGCTAGCCACCCGGCCTATACGAACTTACTTACTTACTTAGTAAATAAGATTAGCATATTCATACATTGCACTACGCGTATGAATAATGTATAAACATACAATAAATAGAGCGGGCTATGCCCAGAGTCTCTCTGTGAGATTGAATTATTTCGAGATTTGTAGACAAAGCAAATGGTACCGACATAGACCAGAGGTTTATCAAAGTGAAGTTGCAAAGGGCAGGAGGTCGTAGAACCCGCCTATGTCCAGCAGTGGTTGTTAATAATAACAATGATGCAAATATCATCATCTCAGCCATAGGACCTTATATGTACCTAAAACTTATGAATTAATGATCGTGAATTATGGACATTCCATTGCTGGACATACGAGTATGCCTCGATATCATTAGGTATAAAAATTTTGTGTCGCGTTGTTTGTCCGCGATGAACTCATACTATTGAACCGATATTAACCAAATTTGGCACACTGTGTGCAGTTTGATCCAACTTGAAAGATAGGATAGTTTGTATCTCAATTATAAATTATAAATTGAACAATTTTTTTATACATAAAGATATCGAGGCATATGTAAATGCAATGTCCATAATTCATAATCATTTATTCATAAGTCTCAGGTACATACAAGGTGGTCCTATGGCTGAGATGATGATATTTGCATCATTGTTATTATTAACAACCACTGCTGGACATAGGCGGGTTCTACGACCTCCTATCCTTTGCAACTTCACTTTGATAAACCACTGGTCTATGTCGGTAAAATTTGCTTTTTTTATAAATAAGTGATATTTTTTAATATTTTTATGCCAAAACAACTTTTGGCGAGTCAGCCAGACTCTTACAGATTTCAAATAAAAGCAGTTGCAAGCAACTTGCATTACGCTCAAAGGTTCGTATTTGACTTGTTCACTCAGTAGATAGATGTTCTACGCTACCCTTGCCTTTAAAGTCCCGATATTTGGTACATAACTTCATTTAATTGATTTTTATTCGTATCTGTCTCGAATAAAAACAACTTTCCTCTTTCAATCAGTCACCTAAAAAGTTTCTTCCGGGACATATCCAAGACAAAAGCAGTTTCTTACGACCCCGCGGTCACGTTCCACTTTCCCCTCACGTGCCGTTGTCGTTGTTTTTCGCGACTACCCTCAATTTGGGATGTTTTTGTTGACCTGCGTTTGTTGCCAGTTTCGCGGGAAATGGTAGAAAAACATGGAAGTACTCGTAAAAAATAAGCGTAACAATGTTACTTGGCTAGAAAGATATTGGTAAATGTTGAAAAATACCTAACTTTTTGAGACTAATGCCCAATATAAAGCGTTTTTTTAATTAACAATTTACACTTTACATAAAAGGCAGTCAGAGTCGTTTTATTTCACACTAGCTGACTCGGCGAACTTCGTTTCATGCAAGATCTTTATAATTTTCATAGCCTATATTAGCGACCCGCCCCGGCTTTGCACAGGTGTATTTTACATATAGACCTTTCTCTTGAATCACTATATCTGGTAAAAAAACCGCATCAAAATCCGTTGCATAGTTTAAACGATATAAGCATACATAGGGACAGACAGACAGGGAAGCGACTTTGTGTTAAACTATGTAGTGATGTGTTATTCTAATGTATAAGCATTATTATTGTAAAGTTTCCTATCGATTCAGAAGTTTTTGAGTAAAAGAGTAACAATAATCCGTACATACAAATTTTTGCGTTTATAATATTAGTAGGATTGCAATAAATAATCAACTACACCTCTTTAAAACACAAGTTAAAAAGTGAACTTATATTTATAATTTAAACGAGTAATACTTTTCGTAGACTGAATATTAAATAGTCAAAAATTGAATCCAAATATTACGTACTTACATCTTTCTAACTACGATCATTTAACCCAAAACTCTTTTCCATGTTTAAATTACCAACCGTAGTTTCAAAACTTAAAAAATTAGTAAATCAATACTTTGGTGCCGCCGACCTCAGAGCAAATAAAAAAATCAAGAGAGAACGTTGTGAACAAACAAGTGAAGCCAACCAAAACTACGCCTCGCCGTGTACAGACAATTACACACACATCCAGGTAACTATGAAACTACGCCTTGGCCTGTCAGTCAAACTATGGCGGCGCAACAGCGACGCACTCAGACATGTATAAAAAACCGGCTTCACTTGACTATTCAACGACGTTCTCTCTGGATTTTTTTATTTGCTCTGAGCCGTCGACTTAGTATTACCTCAGTCTGCGTGTGCCTTTAAGCTGAAATCTCATTTCTCAGTTCAGTAAGCCCCTAACCAACTATCCCCTAAAAAGAGACGAACGTTTTCCCTCTGCAGGGAGCCCTAAATCCCAGACTCTACCAAAATGGAGCGAAGCGGGGACAGGCCGAGCTGTACTAGTATTTTCTATGCATTCTGGAATTCGGGTTTGCTTCACCTCCCGTTCGCTCTTGTAGCGCGAGTAACGGGCTCGAGCAGGAGGAAGAACGAAGCTGAATGTGAAACGCGTACACAAGCTGAACCTCGTTTGCAATATGTGGTCGTACCACAAGATAGAACATTGTGATTCATAAGACTATTTGCATAAACATGATATTTACTTAAATAAAAACAAATCCCAGCTCCGCTCCGTTCTGAGCTGTACTAGACTTACTTTTTCTTAAAGGTAGTCCACTAATGAACATAGGCGTGCTTACGAAGAGTAAATTGTTAATATCCACGACGCAGACTCTATGCGGTTCACACGCGTCATAAAATATCTTCTTAAAACTTATGCTGGTTTTTTCACGACGCTTTTCTTCACCAAAAAGACAGTGTAAAAATCATTACTAATATTACAAATCCAAAAGTGTGCTTGATGATTTGTTTGTTTCTCATTCACGCAGCAACAGATTTTCAAATTTCATCGTCAAAAACCGCTTTCCCATCCATGAAAAATGAGTATCCTGTGGAAAGTAACGGGTAAAGCTAGAGCGTACATAAGTTACAAATAACTCATGACTATGGCAATGTAGCACGCGCCTTTCATCGTATTTTTAACTTCGGTTATTTTCAACTAATTACCGTTTAATTTAATTACCGTCGGTATTTTTAACCGACTTCCAAAAAGGAGGTTCTATGTTCGTCAGTTTGAATTTTTTTGTGTATGTATATCGATGTTTTCGCAAATTCTGAATCGATTTAAAAAAAAAACGTTTTTTAGTTCAAAAGGGGGTAGGTTCTTACTCTCGAGATGGTCCAATTTAAATTTTATTAAAATCGACTGAGACAGTTTTGATAAATCAATAACAATGTAAAAAAAAATAAACATCGATTCGAGCAAACTATTCTAATTTTGTACACGATTTGTTATGCGAAAAAAACATTATTATACTTCTTGCAAAGCTAGTATGACATTACTACGATGGGCCTACAGACTACAATGTTCTGCTTATTTTTGCCTATCTCCATTTTGCTTTGGTAGAGTCCAGCCCTAAACGAGGTTCAGCTGGACCACAGGAACTTTTAATTAAGTGCAAACCTCCGTCACAAACAGACGGAGCTAGAGCTGCTGGATGCGACTCGTTTATAAAGAATATGTTCTTGAACCGCTTCAAGCTAAACGCGAAAGAGTTGTGAAAGTTCTGCAAATTGCAACGCTGTTTAGTTTTTCTTGTTTACTTTTTCATCAACCATTCTATCCATCCATCGGCCATAGTACGTCCACTGCTGGATATAGGCCTCCTTTGTGGATCTCCAATAAGACCGGTTAGAAGCGGCTTGGAAACAGCGCGATCCTGCGGTCTTAATGAGGTCATCCGTCCACCTTGCGGGTGAACGTCCTGCGCTGCGCTTGCCGGTATGCGGTCTCCACTCGAGAACTTTTCGACCCCATCGGTCATCAGTCCTCGCGCTACGTCCTTTGTCCACTGCTATTACAACTTTCCTATCCGTTGGGCTACGTATACTTTTTAATTCACCTTATTTTTAGTAAGATACTGTTATAATAACTGGTCTAACGTTCGTCGTTTAAAACAATGTGCGGTAGCAACAACATAAGACTGTTATAAAAGTTTAATTTTGCGTACATTTTCCTTAAAGGCTAAGTTTCTGAAAACATTATCTTTTAATCCGAAACGCAGCAATGTTTGAATAATATTACACTACTGCGTAGTTGTTTTTTAAGTAGCAGTGAAATATTCAAACATCTTTGTAAATAACCTATTTGCATCGAACAAATGTTTACATTGTATAAAATATATTAGGTATTTTTTATTTATTTAAATAAATAAATAAATATTATTGGGACATTTTACACATGGCTTCTGATTCCAAACTAAGCAAAGCTTGTAATATGGCTGCCAGAGACTGATATACTACGTATACATATTTTTAAATTCATACTTATATAGATAGTAACGTAATAACACCCATATACAGAGCAAACATATATGTTCATCACATAAATATTTGCCCTGGGTGGGGATCGAACCCACGCCTCTTGGACCCAGAAGTTCGGGTCACTTACCACTGAGCCATGAGGCAGTCAAATTTCAAATAGGTTTGCGTTTGACTACACACTGCCTGATGTTAAGCAGATATGCGGTATAGGATGTAGCACGCTTACATAGATGATACCTATTTACTCGAGATTTGAAGACACCTACATTGTACTTTAACGGAATTACGTATTTTTATTCTAAATTATTTCCAAACAATCAATGTATAAGATACAATGTCTTAAAATCTTAGGCTAGCTAATCTAGATTACTAAAGATCTTATTTTAGTCATTTCAAGACATATTGCCACATCTAGACAATCCTAATTCATTCGTACATGGCATCCAGAGTAAATGAAAAAGATCCAACGTTTTTTTTATGTTGTACCGTATTTTACTTGTACGTATGTTTCGTCTAAATTAATTTAAATCTTTAAGCGGTAGATTAATTTAAGATATCCAATCTGAATTTTAATGTTAAAAAAAGATATCCATATTAAATATAACGCATGACCAAATAATTATAATGTGGTATTTTGCTAAAAAGGTTTTATCTAAAACCACAGGCAAAATCAATAAAAGTAAGGCACATGCCACACGAGCGTTGACGCCGCGTAATTGCACCGCGGCGTCACCGCCGCTGCACCGCCGCGGTGCAGCGGCGGTGCTGAGCGTCGTCGCGGCGACACCGCGGCGCCCAGTATTGCCTTAGACACTGATGACATCTAGACAGTTAGCGGAAAAAAAGGTTTTAGGGATAACCGGCTGAAGATAAGTAAAATCTCTCATATACAGTCTGATTTTGTGTGAGCCAACCGCAGAAACTTGTTCAGCAGAAATTACGTTTGTTCTTCGTTTGATATATTAGAGAAATAATGTGTCCGATCGATAAAATCTGAAATAGATGCATTGATTTGTGCAAAGTGACATGAAAAATATCTCATAAGCCCATCGAGTATGGACTTGTGTGATTTGTCACGACGAATGTCACAGTAACAGCTTTCCAAGTGACAGCTGTCAAACTTTAAAGTGATTTATCTCGGTCATTATCGATTCTAGACTACTGCTCTCTTCACAAAAGTAATAAAGCTCGACGAGATCTACATTTCGGATGACATCTGTCAAACTTCAAAGTGAGTTTATCTCGATTATTATCGATTCTAGACTACTGCTGTCTTCACAAAAGTGATGGACTCAACGAGATCTACATTTCAGATGACAGCTGTCAAACTTAAAAGTGATTTATCTAGGTTATTATCGATTCTAGACTACTGCTCTCTTCACAAAAGTAATAAAGCTCGACGAGATCTACATTTCGGATGACATCTGTCAAACTTCAAAGTGAGTTTATCTCGATTATTATCGATTCTAGACTACTGCTGTCTTCACAAAAGTGATAGAGCTCAACGAGATCTACATTTCTGATGACAGCTGTCAAACTTAAAAGTGATTTATCTAGGTTATTATTGATTCTAGACCATTAATGTCTTCACAAAAGTGATAGAACTCAACGAGATCTACATTTCAGATGACAGCTGTCAAACTTAAAAGTGATTTATCTCGGTTATTATCGATTCTAGACTACTGCTCTCTTCACAAAAGTAATATAGCTTGACGAGACCTACATTTCGGATGACAGCTGTCAAACTTAAAAGTGATTTATCTAGGTTATTATCAATTTTAGACTACTGCTCTCTTCACAAAAGTGATAGAGCTCAACTAGATCTACATTTCGGATGACAGCTGTCAAACTTCAAAGTGATTTATCTAGGTTATTATCGATTCTACACTACTGCTGTCTTCACACAAGTGATAGAGGTCAACGAAATCTACATTTTGGATGACAGCTGTCAAACTTCAAAGTGATCCGAAATGTAGATCTCGTCGAGCTTTATTACTTTTGTGAAGAGAGCAGTAGTCTAGAATCAATAATTACCGAGATAAATCACTTTTAAGTTTGACAGCTGTCATCCAAAATGTAGATTTCGTTGACCTCTATCACTTTTGTGAAGACAGCAGTAGTCTAGAATTTATAATAACCGAGATAAATCACTTTTACGTTTGACAGCTGTCATCTGAAATGTAGATCTCGTTAAGCTCTATCACTTTTGTAAATACAGCAGTAGTCTAGAATCAATAATTACCGAGATAAATCACTTTTAAGTTTGACAGCTGTCATCCGAAATATAGATCTCGTCAAGCTCTATTACTTTTGTGAAGAGAGCAGTAGTCTAGAATTTATAATAACCGAGATAAATCACTTTTACGTTTGACAGCTGTCATCTGAAATGTAGATCTCGTTAAGCTCTATCACTTTTGTGAATACAGCCGTAGTCTATAATCGATAATTACCGAGATAAATCACTTTTAAGTTTGACAGCTGTCATCCGAAATGTAGATTTCGTCGAGCTCTATTACTTTTGTCAACAGAGCAATAGTCTAGAATCGATAATAACCGTGATAAATCACTTTGACGTTTGACAGCTGTCATCCGAAATGTAGATCTTGTCGAGTTCTATCTTTTTTATGAAAACAACAGTAGTCTAGAATTGATAATGACCGAGATAAATCACTTTGAATTTTGACAGCTGTCACTTGGAAAGCTGTTACTGTGACATTCGTCGTGACAAATTACACGATCTTATTTCTAACGTGTACGAGGGATTTTTCTCATCTTCAGTTTAAGATTGAACGGTTGTCGTCAAAACCTTTTTTCCCGCTAAAAATTCATAGAATACTCGAATACTCTAGATTTAATGTCTAAATCGCTACCGGCAACACTGGTCACCGCGGTGACGCCGCGACGACGCTCAGCACCGCCGCTGCACCGCGGCGGTGCAGCGGCGGTGACGCCGCGGTGCAATTACGCGGCGTCAACGCTCGTGTGGCATGTCTGTAACTTTGTAAATAAAATAAACCATAAGTCATTCTACTGGTATTGTAAATACACACAACAGCAAAATTTCTACGGATTAAAGGAAAAAATTAAACAATTTTATAAATCAATAAATTTAATAGTAATAGTCTTAGCTAACAATTAATTCAAGAGTAAAATATCATAGGAGGTATATTTGTTATTAAAATCATCGTTTGATATTTATATTCCTGTGCTATGCAAATGTTTTTCATACCGTGTGTTGAGAATAAAAACCGTCCATGCGCGCGAGTGACTCGGCTCGGTGCAGGTACGTCAGTGTGAGCTTGGAACGCCGTTCGCGCATGACGTCTGCGGAACGATTCAAGGATTAGCGGCCTAATTCCTAGTGCGTTTGATATATTAAGTGGGGCGCGGATCGCCTAATTTTGTGTTGACTCTTAAATTGAAGTGCAAATGATTGGCGGCGGATGCAATAGAATCCTGGAGACACATCATCAACCGTGAGTTCGTTCCATTTAGTTTTGGTCGACCAAGGGGGTAGGATTCGGGACGAGTTTAGGTTATTTCCAGGGTGGAATGAACTCGTCGGCTTGCGCCGATAAGTACAATATTCTTGTTCCATTTTTCTGTAATTTCATACCAATTGTACAAAATAAATCACATCAGCCGGGAGCGGTGGTTTCCAGTGATAGTTTTGCCCGCCTGATACTTCGCGCCGTTTATTACTTTAACTGGCAATACTGCAGCAAGCGGGCTGCACATATAAAACACGTATTGTTCATTATTATAACATTCGCTACTAGTAAATGCATAAGACAGTGATGCCAAGAATTAATTGAAAAAAAAATCCATAATTTATTTTAAATTAAAATAATTATTTATTAACAATTTGATCTAATGAGTAAATTAACATAAGATCTATAATATCGTCTAAACCATAGTTTGTTATTTATGTAAGTTTTGCAGAGGTTTTGTCTTGTCATACAGTGATTTGAGTAAAAAATTGATGTCGTATTTTTCATTTATCCCCGGTGTCTCTACTGCTTGGCTCAACTAGTAGAGCAAAGCAAACTTTTGTTTCCCGTGACACTACTAGTAGTGCTATGAGTAAAAGTACATTTCCCATTCTATAATCGCGCACCATTTGTACAGAATAAATCACATCAACCGAGAGCAGAGGTTGCCAGTTTTGCCCGCCTGATATCTCTCGCTATTTATTATTTTAACTGGTAACACTGCAGCAAGCGGGTTGCACATTCATAACACGTTATCTTCAAGTGTGATACGGGTGTTTTGATATAGTCAAAATTACTGCGAGGACAACAGTGGATAACTGTTAATAATTTATTAACATAAAACTAAGTTATAAGATAGCCGTGTTATAAGCCAAAAAGAGTTCGTTGTAAGTTCTTATCTTTTTGATAAACTGCGGGGCAATTTTGTTAACCGATCTCTTTACTGAAGTGATACTCTCTTCTTTTGTTTGGCGTCGCGTTGTTGTGCATTTGCTAGTGTCAAGTATTAAGTTTTAATGATTTTTGATATTTCATCAAAATAGTCACTGTCGTAGTCACGTCATAGTCCAATAAAGTCGCGGTCAAGTCCAAACATAGTCCAAGTCATACCTAAGTAAAGCAGTGGAGACTTTACTAGAGGCGTCTATGGAGTTTTGGTAACAACACGGAACAACATGATACGTCACATTATATCACTTGCCTACACTCGTGCACATAAATCAGCTCATAATCAACGAAATACAAAAATGTTTCACTAATTATCACTGATAAAAACACAAGTTTAACAAAATAATACAATGAGGCGACATGATTTTTCTGCGTTCCCGCCAAAACTCAAGTGATACTTTCTTGAACCTCTCTCGTTTTTCTGACAGGTCTGACAGCTCAAAACTGTCAAAAAATTGAGAGAGGTTCTAGAACGTATCACCTCAGCAACGAGATCGGTTAACAGAATTGCCCCGCTGATCTTGATATTGTGAAATAAATCAGTTTAAATGATCAATGAAGTAGAGACCACGAACTGGCAAATGCAGCGTAAGACGTCCACGCTGAAAAAACAGATTAGATAAATAGGTAATAGCATAACATCACTCAATAAAACGTTAAAATGTCACTAAATCATTTGTTGGATGCCAGCCACTTTCAGCCGGCTTTATTGGCGATCTATAGAGGAGGCCTATGTCCAGCAGTGGACGTTCTATGGCTAGTATGGTTGAAATAATGATAGCTTTGTACTTGTGTTAGATCTTTGACGTAGAAATTCACGCGGCTCTGACACCAGGACCTGCCCATTATTTTTATATATTTTTTTACTTACGTCAAAATACGTACACAAACATGCTCATACGTGAAACATTTAATATTTACCGACAAAGTCCAACAAAGTAACTTAAGCTACGTCTGAGCTCCGAAAAACTTGAAAGACAGAAATCAAAGTAGGAACAAGAAACTCGCAACTCCGACTTATCACCCATCGCTTACTTAACTTAGGGTTAACTTAACTCTAACTTAACTGTAACTTGACAGTTAAGTTCCCCACAATTACCATAACGAGCACACTTCGTTACTTATTACTTTCAAAGCCCTTTTGTCTTTTGAATTCCTGTAATTTTGAAGTTACTTTTAAGCAGGGCTGGCAATGCTAATGTTCTGAAGTCACCGTAAAACCTTACTTAGTTTTCATTAGTATATTTTTTTTTATTTACTTTATAAAATTTCGTGTTTTTGTGTTCTCTCCAGTTCGTTCTCAGCTCCTCTACAGGGTTCTTCCCGTTGACATATAACTATGAAATTTGACGAGAAGTATTGTCTCAGAGTACACATATAGGAATAATTCTGAAAACTGTACATTTTTATTTACATCACAAAAACTAGGGCCTCAAAATTCACAAAATATGGTTTCTAAATTCAAAGAGAGTAAATCGTATCATGTAAGGTGTTGTATAAAAGAACTTCATTAGCACATGCTAAAACAGTTTTTTAATTATTTTAACAATGTGTTTGTACGGAACCCTCGATGTGCCAGCCTGACTCGCACTTGGCCGGTTTTTTGGAAATTCGCAAGTATTTTTGTTGTCCTTTAACACGAGCGAGACCGTATTTACCCGCGAGACCGCGTAACATTGGCCGTTAAAAAGACCCAATCAGTAGCATCTCACACCAGGCGTAAAAAGCTAATTTTGGCAATGTCTAGGAGATTTTCATTACTTAATCCTCCTTCTGCATATTTCTTTCAATTCCAGCTCACTAAAGCCCAATTCCCTAAGCTAACAACCTTCTAAAACAACCCTCGCTCAAGCTGTAATTTTGTACCGTGTATTGATTCAGCTATTAATAGGCTGGCGCCGCTCGCTACATAATTGTATTATTGGACCATGACTCGATACAAATCGATGTTGAACGATTTATAGAGATCCTACTAAAGTACACGTAGATGTCTTCAAATCCCGAGTAAATAGGTATCTTCTAGGTAAGTTTACTACTAGGGTGTAGTACACCGCATATCTGCTTAACATCAGGCAGTATGTAGTCAAACGCAAACTTATTTATACGAAATAAAAAAAACTAAGTACTTGAAAATCAAGTTTACAATTTGCAGAAATAAAATGTTTTTTTTTGAGTTGTTACAAAAGTTGCATAACAAAAATTGCTAGATTCGATGTACCGAATAAGCCCCTAAAAGGATGCTAATTGATTAGAAATAACCGTGTATAATATCCGAACATTTTTTATTTCTACAAGTTATTGCTAACCGGATTTATTGTTATAGACACGAGTACGTTTTTATCATAGAATGTTTTTTTAACGCGAATAAATCCAAGCTTGATACACTCCCCGGATGGAAAACGACGTTGTGGTCGAAAATGAAGCACGCAGACTTAGAAGATACCTATTCACCTGACTTCGAAAAGCTTCAGATTATAATCATCTCTTAGGCAACAGCATAGCTGGCAGCCTGTTCCATTCCCTGGCCGTACGGATCAGAAATGTTAAATCAATCGGTGTTGTACGCGTATGCTCATGCAAATTTCAATCAAGTGAAGTGCTTGAGTAGCGACCACGTTTCGGCAAGCGCAGCGTAGGACATCCGCCTATTGTTCACGGATGACCTCAGGTCGCGCTGTATTCAAGCCAACCCGTCTTATTGAAGATCCATAGGGGAGGCCTATGACCAGCGGTGGACTTCCTATGGCTGATGGATGGATAGAAAGTCAATCAAATGAAAGTCAGTGCACACAATAAAGAATTCTATCTATCTATTTTTCTTTGTGTTACCATTGCAATTCAGACAATATGTGACATCCTCTTGTCTATAACTTTAACACTTTTACGTATATTTATATACGATATAGAATTTGTAATTTTAGAAGTCCAGGGGTGCGTTTTTAACTTCGAATGCCTCGGACATATACTTATCTTTACGGATGATTTTTTTTCGAAATTTGTTTAAAATTATTAATTTAAAACTTTAGTACTTGACATGGCAATTTTAAAAGAAACCACAGACTGCAAAGAAGGAAATCGTAAATGGAACGTCATTTAAAAAGAAAACTATCAAAACAAAAATGGCGAATTATTTCGTACTGTCACTGTCAAAGTGCCGTATACTTTCGAAGGTTAAAAAAACGCACCTCAGAATAGAAACGTTTCGTTTCACAGACATCAAATATAATCGACAGGTACGTAAGTACGTACATATCTAGTTATAATTCGTATTTTTTCGACAAAAGAAGCTGAAGGTAAATAGACACGCGATGTTGGGAAAAACGAATGAATACGTAATGTTAATGTACTTGTACATTATTATCGGTATTTATCGACAAATTCAACGGAATAAAATATTTCTTTCATTGACGTTGTCGATAATTTCGATTCGAATGATCATTCGTTTTGACAACGTTGAATTGGAGACAAATGAAGTCACGCAAGTGTTTTTTACATTATGAATTGCTAATGCCGCGGCGACACTGATCATATTTTTTTTAAAAGTTTTTATTTTTGTTATTATTTTTCTTTTTAGGAATATGATATCCATTGTTGAACATAGGTCTCTCTTATTTACAGGGATACTGGTAATCAGTATCCTCTCAGGGGCTTATTCTATCTTGGTCAAAACTAACAACTTTTGTTATATTATATTATCAAATCTCAAAAAAAAATTCTGTCCCATAAAAATTATCGTTCACCTTCGACAAAATGTATGGAACATCTGTTTTTTCTTTTTAATTTTGATGAAAGTCGCAGAATAAAAGTTGTTAGTTTTGATGAACAAAAGAAGCCCCTAAAAGGATGCTAATTGATTACCAATAACCCTGTATATCTACCGCTTAGAAAAGGCTTAAATCTAGCGCGTTCCTGCAGTCTTGATCAAACCATTATTGGTCCATTTTCTTAGTACCTACACGCTGCGCTCGCCTGTACGTGGTTTCCACTCGATATATTTTCAAAGGCACAGGTCAGTAGCTTTCTTAACTTGGTAATTTAAACTTCTAAGTAAGTATTATTTAACTTTGGAAAAATATGTAATCATTTGCTCATCTACCTAGGTATGTTATTTCATAAATGTATGGGTATTAGCATGTAAAGTGAACAAAAAAAGGCGGTCCTCTTCGCCTCCAAAATAAGGCCCCAGGTCTCGCAGAGAGACTCTACGAATAGCCTTCTCTATATTATGGAAACCGATTATCCGATTAATCATCGAATTTAGTATGCAATTTATCATTCTACGTCAAATCATAACTACAGCTCTACCGTACTACCACCGACCTCTACAAATCGGCGAGCTAAGCACCTGGCCCCGTCGTAAACCTATCTCTCCGTCGTTTGTTCAATATATGTATGTAGGTGTGTTGGATTAGACTGAAGCGGTTCGCAGTGTCTGGTATTTGGTCAGCATTTAGCCATAAAACTAGTTCTACGTTAAGAAAGTTACTTAGCAGAAAGAATATTGTTCACAAAGCATGAAGACATTTTTCACGTCAAAATTCTAAATGTTTTTTCTTAAAGTAGAGGATTTCTATGCGGGTGTAGTTTTTTGTAACTACAGAAAACACATCGATGGACTTAGAAAGTAGGTATAACACTTTGCCAACCCCACTTAATAAGCTACAAAAATCAAAAATTCATCAGAGGAAATATTTTTTCCACTAACTTAACGTAAATTGAAAGTTTATTGACGTCTTTAGAGAAAATTCGATGACGTCTGTGAAACCATCAATCCACGCTAAGCTAGCGTGGTGTATGTGACCCAATCACCCTTTGTGGGTAGGCCTACGTCCTAAGTTGGTAATATGTATATGTAAGTTGGTAAGTAATGGTGATTTCCATGCAGTTTTCGTTCACAGCGACTGCGTAGTTTCTTCTTGGGTTACTTGATGACTCACATGACTAAAGTAACCAATTTTAGCGGTGAAAGTTCGAGAACAGGTGCTACGAGCAACATCAACGTAATTGTGAAGTATGTTTGCAGGCTGTCAGTTTATAAGTTGTTCTATTTTCGCACCTAGATTGCGCCTTCGTTGGTCAAATGTGTAAATATTTTTGATATTTTAAAGAGACTGGTACAGTACGGAATAGCTGATTCGACAGCTGACCGTTTTAACATCCTCCATATTATCATATTATGCCGAACATGGCCGTCGCAGGTCCCCGAGGCAAAGAAGATATTACATAATACAATGTACATTATACTCGCATTGTTTCAAAAGAAAATAGGCGGGAAAGTAGACCTTATAAGTTTTGTTATGCTATGTTCGTTCGTTTCGCACGTGGTCAGTCCCTTGGGATATTTCTCTGGGAAAAAAGCCTTTATAACTTGAATTCTGATTATAAACATCGTTATTCTATAAAAAGCCTTGTAGATTTTTGAAGTGAAACGTCTAATGCGACTTCCAACAAGGTTTCGTTAAACGTTTAACGCTACCATGGAGGGGGTATGAAAAACACTGTTGCGTCGAAATTCGACTTCTTCCGCGCGGAGGGACTCTACGCACAATTTTTTTTTATGAAACCCTAAAAACTTGGAATCTCTTTTAACTTTGTTTCGTTTGATATATAATATTATTGTTATCATATCAGTCGTAAGACGCATTTTTCTGGACATATGGATCTCCTATTAATTTCCAATAAAACCAGGTAGAAGCGGCTTGCATCCAGCGTCTTCCTGCGGACTTAAACAGGTCTCTTCAGTCAGTGGACGTCCTAAGCTGCGCTTGCTGGTACGTGATACAATTCGAGTTCTGTAAACGGTTGAATTCGGTTGTGCAATTTTTGAAAAAACTAATTATTAGTCTGACTTTTCCTTTCTCTGTTAGAACACTCACAGTTTTAAACTTTAAACTACCGTATGATTATATCAACGTATGATAACGTATTTTAACGTATCATTAAAGAAGGCAGACCGTTCGACGTCAGGAAGTGAATTTGCAATAAAACTACATCTCCGGAACGCATAGCCAATTTATTGGATTGGAAGCCATTACGCTCATTACATTCTCTTTGATTGAAACTTAAACCAAAACAGATCGTGAAAGTTAATATCGCGGGCTAATTTGACGCCAGCGCCATCTAGTTTAGATAAGAGTGACTAATAAGATTTCAGCTTTTGTTGCTATTAAATTGGAGGTTGTATATTTACATATTTATACATTTACATAGGAATTTTCATTTAACTTATTTACAGTTTAGACACAGACACCTTTAAGCCGCATATTCAACGATCTCAAAACCATTTCACCTCAAAATCTTAACACCAGGGCTGCCCACTCAGCCTAAACGTCCTCACATTATACCTACGACCTCTTCCATTGAACACAGCCATTACCAGTAAAAGCCTATGACAGAAGGGTCGGAAGTAATCACAATTCTCCTTTGTACTTTTATCAGGCCCGAGCTTTGGAGTACTTTATAAAGGGTATTTCTTAATATGTTATTTATTGATAGTTTATTTAACGGGATCATCTGCGGAAACTATATTTTTGGAGGAAAATAGATATTGGTAATACCTACCCGTCCTTTATGCTTTGTCGAAAAGTGAATGAGAAACTGTGAATTGGTATCGTCTAAATCTACGTGCTTCATCTTCGATTACAACGTTTACCATCAGGCGATTTGGTTGTCAAGCGCAAACGTATTCACTATGATTAAAAAGTAATTGAAAAAGTATAAAATAATTTAAAAGCTCTGACTTAAAAAGTAAATGTAACGCGAGATAATAAACGTAACAAGATTTTATAAGTAAATAAATAAATAAATATTTGGGGACATCTTACACACGATCTCTCACCCCAAACTAAGCAAAGCTTGTAATATGACTGCCAAAGACTGATACATAGACATATTTTTAAATACATACTTATACAGATAGTAACTAAATAACACCCAGACACAGAGCAAATACCTATGTACATCACATTAAATACTTGCCCTGGGTGGGGATCGAACCCACGCCTCTTTGATTCAGAAGTCAGAGTCACTAACCACTGAGCCACCGAGGCAGTCAAAGTTGATCTCTCGCAGAGTCGTACAACAAGTAAACAGTAGAGTATCAGTTTTCGTAGCATTTTCCTACATGTATACCTACCTAAAAAATAGAGTTCTTTTATTTCAGGAAGTATCTTTTTCCCAACTATATGACGTCCGCTGCTGGACATAGGCCACTTCTATAAATATCCAATGAGAAATTTAAAAATTACTGAAAGCGGCTAGTCTACAAGTATGATATTTTTTTATACATTTTTACAGCATTAATACACGTATAATCTCATTGATATTTAGGCAGTTATTTTGAGAGGGTAATATAACCTTCAGTGAGAATAGCTTATACTATGGGACTAACACTCAAAGTGCAAAAAAAACAGTACTATACTGCCTAAAAGATAGCTTGATCTCTGCGACAGTGACATTGACATAGAAGCTTGACATTTTTAGAGTTGGGATAGTGGTGGAAAAAATCCATTATTAAACAATGTTGTAATGAAGTCGAATGAGTAGTTGTTGGTGAGAAATTGGATTTTATTTACTTTTGGCGTCGGGATTCGTACTGAGGAGAATGGAGGTTTGTATCAAACAAGATGGCGGCGTGCCTTTTTTTAGTTTATGGCCTGGTAACACGGCCTTTGAGCCAAATTTTACATGAGTAGGTGAGAATTTGGATTCAATTTACTCACTATTATTTGAGATCAAGTACACATTTATATTTTAATATCATAACATTATTTACATTAATGTTATGATATTAAAATATACCATAAAATTAATGATAAATTAAGTTTTATTTAAAATATCGTTAGTATAAACTATCGATTTTTTAAATAAAACTATCTAAAACTCTGTGGTCACGATCATTCGTCGCCCATCACTAATCGGCATGCCCATAAAGTATGACATTGATTGTGTTAAGAGAGAAGGTTATTGGGCTATGTCCATTACGCTGGCCCAGTGCGGGTTGGTGGATTCACATACGCCATCAAATTTCTTCTACGGACGTATGCAGGTTGTCTCACGATGTTGTCCTTCACCGAAAAGCCGGTGATGTAAAATTCTGTACATAAATTCCAAAGAACTCATTGGTTTGAACCCAATCGTAAGGCAGATGTTACTGCCTCTAGGCCACCACGATTTAACTATACAGGCTGTATAAAGTACGTTAATTATAGTTTTAAACCTGAATCCTTTTATACTGATTTTAGGTTCCAATATACCGATTTTTCTTGGTAGTTCTACCGATTTCACACTTTTTAATTTTGATACCACTGCCACCACGCTCGCCCGGTGCTGGATGGTAGATCACTGACCTCTGAGAGAGCATTGACCTCTACAAAAACATGTAATTCAAACCTGAGATATTTACGATAAGAAATCTATTAATTTAACGGCCTTGTTTGTCCGTAATGACGTGAATAATGACGCCATTAACTGTCATTTTACGATATTGTTGTTTACGAAGGAATATTATACCACCTTCATTTTCTTGGACGTATTTTGGGGTGATACGTACGGAAATAGGATTTTATATTAAGACTGGCTTTTTAATAGTCTCAGATGAACATAGGCCTATTCATGGTTGTACTCAGGCTACCACGTCAGCATAGTGTAAGTTGGTGAATTTACATAATAATAATATGTCATCGAACATCTTTTGCAACGCAACCGTTGCTGCCACTAGACTGTTAGACAAATCAAAAGTAACCAACATAGCCCAGCGAATTGGCAAGTTTTAATAGCAGTAAGCAGGACCCATAGCACGCCCGAATTGACGGCCGATGGGGTTAAAAAGGTTTTGAATGAAAATCACATACCAGCAAGCATAGCGTAGAATGACCAGTCGCAAAGTGGACAGATGATTTGATTAAGATTACAGAATCGCGCTAGATGCAAGCGGCTTACGTTTGGTTTTTCTAGAAACCTATAGATAGTTAATCTACCTCTTTATTGATTCACATACATATAAAACAGAAAAATAGATGCTAAGACATGTGAAGCGACCGGCGGCCTTATCACTGAAATTAATTCCTACCAGGCAACCTTAGGACGGAGAGTGATAGGTACAAAAGAAATAACGACGGTGTGTGCTAATTTAGAGGACACTTTAAAAAAAAAATTATACAAAAGACATGTACATACAAATATTATAACTACTAATACATGAATAAATATTAAAATAAAATAAAGTAATAAATACTTTTAACTTCTAACATACATATATATAAGTAATTTATAAGTAAGTAGTTTAGGTCTTTGTCCTTGTCCAGCAGTATCATCTTATGGTCAACCAAAACGATAATAATGAAAATATATTTTCATCACATCTATTCGAAAAGAACTACTTGGTTCGCCTTTAAGTGCGCCCCAAGGTGGTGTTTTCTATAAGGAACTTTATAAGTGCGACGGAATGATCTTTGCCGCGCACTTTTTGAATTTGGAAGTATTTGTAATGTTAGT
Organism: Hypomecis punctinalis; assembly: GCA_949316475.1. NCBI lineage: Eukaryota > Metazoa > Arthropoda > Insecta > Lepidoptera > Geometridae > Hypomecis > Hypomecis punctinalis. The sequence goes on from OX438818.1 coordinate 774,499, forward strand.
GTTCAGCGCCAAGAAAATGAATAAGTAAGTAAGTTCGTATAGGCCGGGTGGCTAGCCCTGGTGTCAGAGTTTTTAGGCCGCCTGAAGGCCTCTGACATGGCTAAACGGTTAAAACAACCGGGACCTACAATTTAACGAAGAAAATGAATGAAAAGAATGTAAATATAAGATTTAATTTATTCTATTTTTAGACACCATTTAATTTAAATTTAGTTGTTACTCTACGTTTTATTAAATAATAATATTACAATAAAATGAGGCGCCTTTTATTTTCTCATAGAGGTGATGAAAAGTAGAGTGTACCACTCGGGCGCAAAATATATTTTTGGCTCGGGCGACGTACTTTGAATCCCTCGCTACGTTCAGGATTCTACTAAAGAATCCCTCGCTAGCTCGCTACGCTCAGGATTCTACACTAGAATCCTTCCCTTCGCTCTGGATTCAAAAAAGCGCCCTCGCCTTAAAAATATGATGTTGCTCCCATATGATACAATCTACTATTGTTCTTAGCATACTAAGTAGGTAATAGAAAATGTTTAAACTATCACATTACCACAAAAGCTAGTCTGTAATCACACTGGCGGCGTAGGGCTTCCTCATAATTGAATTGAATCGCACGAGTTTGCAGTACTACTGCTGTGGTATACGCGCACTACTTGTCATCACCATACACAGTAGTTTTTAACCAACTTCATAAAAAGGAGGTTCTCGATTCAAGTGAATGTTTTTTATACAGGGTAAGTCGACCTATTCCCATTAAAGCTGTGTAGTTTACTTTGTTTCTGACTAATTTGACTATGAAATACACTATCCTAAATTAAAATAAAAACCGGACAAGTGCGAGTCAGGCTCGCACATCGAGGGTTCCGTACAAACACGTTGTTAAATAATTATAAACCTGTTTTAGCATAACGTGCAAATGAAGTTCTTTTAAATGATATTTCACTCACTTTGAATTCGTTCGAGTCAGAAAATGGATTTATATATTTGCAATCAAACCACATCTCCGGAACGCATAGACACCTCGTACATCGACGGAGAAAGTTAATACCGCGGGCTAACTTGACGCCAGCGCCATCTAGTTTCGATATGAGTAAATACTGAGATTTAAACTATTGCTTTAAGAATTGATTTTATAACTTATTTGATTTGATTGCTATTAAGTTTGATGTTTTTTTATATTAATACAACTAACTATACATTTACATATAAATTTATATTTGAACATATTTTTAGTTTAAACAGAATTTTGAACCAATTTTTTGTGCCCTATTTTTTGTGATGTAAATAAAAATGTACAGTTTTCAGATTTATTCCTATATGTGTACTCTGAGACAATGCTTCTTGCCAAATTTCATAGTTCTATGTCAACGGGAAGTACCCTGTAGGTTTTGATTTTTGTGAGTGCAAAATATGCGGTTTTTTACGACATAAACGGCTCTAACTTTTTTATACGGCAACTGAGCCTTTCTTTTACACAACTGCAAGAATTCATAGGTTTACGTATATAGTTTAAATTGCAACTCGATATCTTTACGCGTTCCCGAGATAAAGAGTCTTGACATACACACAGACGGACAACAAAGTGATCCTATAAGGGTTCCGTTTTTCCGTTTGAGGTACGGAACCCTAAAAACACAAATGCTGGGCACGCTGCCAACTGGCAGTGGGCTTGAGCACTTGGATTATCTTTAGACCTACAAGGGTCTGTGGATGATCCGATTGCTTTCTATGTAGTAGTAGTGTAGTATTGTCATTTAAATAAAAAAAATTAAAAAAAAAACACATGTTTGAAATTAGTATTTATAAAATTCCCAATTTTCGGCCATCAGCTCAGATATTTTGAAACGTGTAAGTCGTATTATTATTATTTTTTTATTTTTACAAGTAAAATAATGTTTTATGACCTCACTACCCAATATTGTCCGTAAAATTAACCTTTTATAAAAAGTATTTGAATTCAAATATCTCGAAAACTGTGAGACATTGTGTAATATTTGGCGATAAATAAATCCTTCAGTATTCATCTGTTAATCAGTTCCAACAAAGACATTAGAATCGATATGTGTAATATTTATTACAGGGTTATCTGCTTACCCTGTACTAATCCAAAGGACCATTATGATTGACACTATCATTATGAATAACTTATACTACGAGTATGTGGCTTATCCAGAATCGGAGCTTTATGAAAAATTGCAACTTGGAATCGACAAAACGTATGCAGTAGCTTAATTTTTTTTCCGGTCGGCTTCGTAGTAACATTTACTTGTACAAAACATGTATCTATCTCGTTTTCTCTCGTAGATATATTAGATTATTATTTTTATGTGATTAATTTGTGGTGTGCTATAAATTGTATAATGTTATCCGGTTCCGTTTTTAAGGTTTTTAGGGTTCCGTACTTCAAACGAAAAAACGGAACCCTTATAGGATCACTTTGTTGTCCGTCTGTCCGTCTGTGTGTATGTCAAGACTCTTTATCTCAGGGACGCGTAAAGATATCGAGTTGAAATTTAAACTGTATACGTATATCTATGATATCTTGCAGTTGTGTAAAAGAAAAACTTCTCAGTTATCGTTTAAAAAAGTTAGAGCCGTTTATGTCGTACAAAACCGTATATTTCGACACTCCCAAAAATCAAAACCTATAGGGTACTTCCCGCGACATAGACCTATAAAATTTGGCAAAAAGCATTGTCTCAGAGTACACATATAGGAATAAATCTGAAAATTGCACATTTATGTTTAAATCACAAAAAATAGGGCCTGAAAAATACACAAAATATGGGTTCAAAATTCAATGTAAGTAAATCGTATCATGTAAGGTATCATATAAAAAAACTTCATTAGCACATGCTAAAACAGGTTTTTAATTATTTTAACAATGTGTCATTTTAGATGTATGACGAGAAAAGTAAAAAAAAAATTTTAGTCGATGATTATAGTATAGAGATTTTACCTATAACATCTTACTTCCCAATTTTGTGAAATTATCTGGATTTGTACGGAACCCTCGGTGTGCGAGCCTGACTCGCACTTGTCCGGTTTTTCATAATAGTACACTGATTAATATTATTGACACTTATGTTATTTTTGCATGCTGAACTGGTAGAATATGGTGGTTAATTATTATTATCATACCATCTTGTATTACCCATATACGCAATAAAGATAAGTATATGACTATTACTAAAATGATGCTCTGAATCACCTCCTTTCGGTCTATTACACCAGTTCTTGATAATCCTGCATTGGTAGAAAAAGAGATTTCTTAATTTCACCGCAGACAAATAAAACCGGTCCACGATAATCGAGCCCGCAACCCTTCACGTCTACCGACTCGCATAGTTCCCCTCTCTATTAAAAATCCAACATGGCGTCTAATTTCCCTCCAAATATGAGCCTGTCCACGCGGTGCAATGTCTGGCATCCACATTGAGACCGCGCGGCTATGATCTATTCTGTGCCGGAGTATTAAACGAAATTCCTTCACTATGACGCCTGAACAATTCAATTTACCCCCCAGTTCAATGCGAGACAGCCCCTTGCTGGGACGGAGTCAGGGTAGGGCGGCGGGGCGACTTTGACTTTGGACAAATTATACTTTTCACCTATTAAATTTTGAAATCAATGATAATTTTTTTGATTGTTTTCATTTTAATAATGCTTATAATTAAAAATGGAACTGTGTAATCAATGATGAGAAATAAAAGGCTTTCTCATTTTTTTTATATATTTCATTTTAAATATTTTTGATATGATACACTATTAACTAGCATCTAATATAATATTTTGATAACAAAGAAACTGATGAAAAGCAGAAAGCCGACAAGTGACTTTCACTTACAAATAGATCCATCCAGAATTGACATCTAATATATAGACAAATGTAAACCAACTTAACAAAGGGAATAAACCCTGGAGTCTGTGGAACAGTATACAAATTCAAAAAAAATAAAAATACAAATCGCCATTTAGTTAAAAAGCCTCCACTGATAAGACAATATGAAAATTATAAGATTAGTTGTAATTATTAGAAACTCTTTGTGTCTTAAATATCATAATTTTGATCTAAGCTAGAAGAGTTTATCAAGAGTTTGGCACATTTGCGTTTTATATTCCCGAAGTTCGTGATAATTTTCTAAATTCTGACATGTGTCAGAATTTAAATATTAATATTTTGTCTACTTCCCCCTTTTAAAATATCACCTGTGTCTGTACCTCGCTTTAAGAATTGCCCTCGCCTAACTTCAATACCCATTAAGAAAAGGCACTTGAGTACGTGCCGAATACGAAATTCGATTGTTAATTGATGATACGCCGCCGAATTTTTCTCCTCCCTATTTCCCGCCATTTTTTTTCTTCTTTCTTGACTTTTTTTTCTAAATTCCTATTGACGTTCGGTTTTCAAATTAAATATACGCTTCGGTATTTGAATGTTAATGGAGTTTTGTTAACAATGATTTCGTGGCTTTTGTCGTTCTTTTTGTATTTTATTTTAACATAGCTAAGATATTTTTAACTTGATAATTGTAAAACTTAAAGCAGCCTAAAGTTTATGTCAAAAACATTAATATTTTTTTACCTCTGTCATCCAAACCTATCATTTTTTTAACGAAATATAAGGTAGTTTTGCGCCATTTTTCTGCGTCCACATCCTAAACTTTCCCAACAAAAATTACAGTATTCCACGCACGTCAATGCATAAATAGATAAAAACCCTTTTTCTAAAGTGAACTGAACAGAAAATAGGGGTTTTCCGTCCTCTACGCCTGCGTTCGACGTGACGAATGCCCAGATTGACGTGAAAATCGCGAAATGGATTTTTGAATACGCGGCCATATTGGTCGGCCATGTTGGGCCGCCATGTTGGCCACTCGACCGGACGGATTCGGTTTGAAGCGGTTAGGGATGCCAAATGTGCCTATAATTGCGTTACGTTTCAATTGTTTTCACGACTACATGATAACTGGACGAAGCGATTGTTTAATTTTTTTTTTTTTTTTTTTTTTTATTGGAAAATTACAAACCACACACTCCAGGGTCTGTGCCTTTTGTTAACTAAAATATTCAATTATTCGATTTTACTATACAAAAAGAGTTAGTACAATAGAGATGGGTTAGTTTAAGTTTTAGCCTAAGTTAGTAGTTTCAGTGCATTGCGTGAATGCCACGAGCAAACCGGCGACCCGCATGCAGCACCCGATCACGAGTGTGACGCATGTGCCAGCCATCGCTCTCCTCGACCATATTTTAGGGAAGAGAACGACCCGACACACAACGCCGCCGCAAGAAGGAGCCATCGATGGCGAGAATGAATGCTCAGGGCATGCACGCAATGCTAAACTCTAGATATTACACACTTGTCATGATTTTCCTTTGTGAAAGCGATCATCTGCAGAGTCCGAGGCTACGACTCCGTGTGTTACTCGGTGGTTTCAACTCTGCTTGTGATCGCTCCCATGTCCTTCTATAACAACTCTGTTGCCTCCTCCCGGCCCAGAGCCTCCATCACTGCCTCGTTCCGATCTCTGATGGCCATCTGCAGGTTGTACTCTTTGATGACCCTCAATGACGCGGAAGATGCACGCCGCACGAATCGGCTGATGGCATCATCTTCGATGTCGTCGGCGTAGTAAATGAAGGTTCCAGTGTGCCGTGATAATGCAACGACAGCGTGTGACACGCTCTCGTGTAGCTTCATTCCAGGCTTAGTTTTGATGGCGATTACCGACTCGTACGTTAGTCCCTGAGCTTCGTGGATGGTAAGGGTACGTGATCCTGCGCCCTCTCCATAACCCTGGCTGGTGAGGATTTCCTTTTCTTCCTGTGTATGCACTAAGAAAAGGGTGTTGGGGAGGGTTTTGGATATTTGAGCCCCCTTGAACCTTTTCTGCTCAAGGGACCTAATACGGGGAGCTGAGGAATATATACCAGAGTATATTTCCCTCAACGCATACGCGACATCCATTGGGTTCCTATGTGTGCAGAGCAACTCCTGGGTAATGTTTGCAACCAGGGTCGGGCGATGGTACCTCATCTCGAAGAGATTTTCTCTGTCGATATAAGGCAGCTGATTGACGTCTCCAATGAGGACAAGTTCGCTAGCACCAGACAGCCTTGCAGCCATTATTATGGCTCCGAAGTGGTTCATTAGAGCTTCATCCACCAAAAGGCGGCTGAAGCTCTCTTTTCCAAAACCATTGACGAGGGATGAAGCCATGGTTCGCACTCTGGATTTTACCAGATCTCCTATTCTGTGCGATAGCTTTTCTCTCAAGTCTTTTGCTGCCTCTGTTGTTGTAGTGATGATAGCGTCCTTGTCCACATCAAAGTGTCGAATCACCCATGTTGTCTTACCACAACCTGGTACCCCGTTGACCCATTGTATCTTTGGTACCACCCAGTTTTCCCAGTCTGCCTCGACGTCCGAGCCTCTTTCAATGGTTTTAGCCATCTCAAGGATTCTGTCGTCCAGCATTATCTTGGTGCACTTGGCGGTGACTACAATTGGGTCGTTCGATGGTATCGCGTATTTCGGTCTTCCTATTCGTTCCGTCTCTCTCTTATTCAGCTCCACGAAACCACTTTCTGCACTGTAAGCTGCCATATGCTGTCCTTTCATGGTCCCTCTGATGACTTGGGAAGTGACGTTATTGTATATGGCTGCTTCTGCCTCTTCGAGTCTCGATTTTAGTAGACTCTCACTTACCGGACCGCCTAGCCTAAAGAACTCCAGAATGTTGTCGCAGTTCTTGAGATTAACAATTTTTGTCGCTCTCAATAAGGCTAGGTATTCGATAAAGGCGTTTCTTGCGTGGTCTCGTGGGGCCGAGGTCGAGATATAACGGGGTGAATCGACCTGTCCCATGTCTGCTCTCGTTCGGGTTACCTGAGTTTGTGAAACCACTCTCGAGGTCACCGCTGTCTGTGGAGGTGGAATTTTGGGTGTGAATCGGAACAAACTCTGCGCTGCAGCACTGAAAAAACCTGATATAGTGCCAAAGTTACCACTTGGGCGGAATACAGTTCCTTCAGAAGCTGCTTTAAGCTCTGCTCTTTCTGAACCAGATAGGGTGGCTGAACTTGGAATGGGATGGCCCCAGCTGTCTGTTGCATTATTAGGGTCGTTACTTGGGGACTTCAGAAAACTCAGATTTTCTCCTCTGTCCTCATATACGACAACCTCGTGGTGTTCAGAGGCTTTGATACAACCCAGCCGGTCTACGGCTTCAGCTTTTAATCGTTCAACCACCATCGCATCCACGCTTATCACCCGGGGACTGTCTCCTTGTATGCTAAGATGTTCAAGCAATGAGCTGGCCTGCGTGAAAGGTGACTGGACGCCCCACTCGACTAGTGCAATCGTTTTGTTTTTCGATCTCACCAGTCGGAATTGGTGGCCGCCAGCCTCACACACTGGCATAGCGTCGTAGGATTTCCGCTTCATTGTTACTTTGGCGGTGCTCCCGTTAAGAAGACATGCTAGTCCAGGTGACAAGCGGACGCGTTTCCGGGCCCTGACTTGGCAAAAGCTTATTCCGAATCTTTCTCTGTTGCTGTCCATGAAAAGAGCCACACCACGGATACGAACCCCAGGAGCCCCTTTTTCCGCGTTTTCCAGAATTTTATCGATGGTTACGCTTTTTGAGGGTACTAATTCTCGGACGGGAATTGCGCTCTGTGTCGCTTCAGTGGACTGTGTGAGTGTTAAGTGTGTCGAAATGGGATCAGGTGTTAGAGTGGAAGGAAGTATGGTGATGTTAGGTATAGTGGAAAGTATTAAGGTAGTGCGGGATGGTAAGGTAGTGGGGAGTGTTCCAGTGGGAAGTGTTGCAGCTGGAATGTTTTGTTGGTTGGAGTGGAGAGTAGAATTTCTTTTGGCCGCAATTCTGAATGACCTCTCCATGAAGGACAGAAGAAATTGTCTACTTTTTGGATCTGCTAAGATGTTATGGAGATCCGAGACCACTAGATTTCTGTCAATCATTATTTCGAGGTCATGTCGTGCGGCCGAGAATCTGGGGCAATCGATGAGCACGTGCCAGACTGTCTCGGAGACATCGGGGTCGCACTCGCATCCAGGGCTGTTCTTGATCTTACATCTGTACAGATATTCAGCTATTCCTCCATGTCCCGTCAAAGCTTGAACCTGAAAAGGAGTCAGTTTTGTGACGCGCGTCACCCGATATGCATTTGCGATATCCGGGAAGAATGTCTGAGTGACTTTGCCTTTATCCGAGGTTTCATATCTGTCCTGCCACTTTCGGACTGATTCTTCGCGAATTTTGCTTTTGACGTAGGACAGGGGGATCCCCTCGTAGTCTCTTGACGTTTCAGTGAGTGCCGCTGACTTTGCGAGCTCATCAGCTCTCTCATTACCAGCGGTGCCCACGTGTGCTTTCAGCCAGAAAAGACGAAGAGATCTCCCCTCTGCAGTTATTATTCCAATGTTTTCCTTTATTCTCCTTACCAAAGGATGACTCGTTTTGGGGTTCCGAAGCAGTTCGAGTGAAGATCGTGAGTCACTCAATATGTTGACTTCAGAGATTCCGCTTGTAGCCGCCATTTGAGTCGCTCGGTAAAGAGCATAAAGTTCCGATTGGAAGACTGTGCATTCGGGGTGTAGCTTGAATTTTGAATACTTGACTTCCCTGCCATTTTCCCACCAGGTTAAGGCTGCACCGACTTGACCCTTAATCTTGCTACCATCTGTATAAATTTGGGGTCCATCGGGCAGATTTGAGGTGTTTTCTAGAAGCTCGAACTCGACAGATGTCTGGGTGGACGGGTGTGGCTGGTCCAGGTGGCTGACATTTCGTTCGAGCTCCACTTCTGGTGGGAGATATTCTTGGGACAAGTTTTTCTTCGCTCTGTACAGGCTTGCCGCTTCCTGGATTCGCAGGTCAATGGGGAGTAGACCTGAGAGTGCGAGTGCTGACTTGAGAGAAACAGTACGATATGACTTACAGATTTTTTGGGCAAAACCTCTTTGGAGTGCATTCAAATGGGACTTGTTTTCCTCGAGGTCTGCCGCTTGCGCCCATACGTTTGAGGCATACATGATGATAGGTTCCACCACTGCGACGTAGATGGTTCTCGTGATTTCGCTGTTCAGTCCCCAGGTCACTTTCGCTGCGCACGCGAGTTGTTTGTAAATACTCGCTACCTTTTTACACTGGGCGTTTATGTGCGCTTTGAAATTGAGCCTTCGGTCGATCAACAGGCCTAACAGCTTGACTTCTTCAACAAGATTAAGCTGAACGCCTGACATGATTAATTTTGGGGGTTCATACTTCAACTTTCTTGTTAACAGCATAGCGTTGGTCTTTTGCGCTGCAAAGTTGAGTTTATTCCGTACTCCCCATTCCACAATCATATCTAACGTGTGATTGGCCTGCTGTTCGATGATGGTCGATGACTGACTTGTAAACACGAGGACGACGTCGTCCGCGAAGGCTTGACAGTAAACTCCCTCTGCCTCTAGTAGTCGCAGCAACGAGTCTAGAATTACATTCCAAAAGGTGGGTCCACTGATTGAGCCTTGGACACATCCTTTAGTTGTTTCCCTCTCGCTTGCTGCTCTGGCATAGTTGACTACGACCTTCCGGTCTAGGAGGTATGAGTTTGCCATCTCATAGAGGTTAGTAGGACACCTCTTCTTCGCTAATTGGTCTTTTAAGGCGGGCCACCATGCATTGTCAAAGGCGCCCTCTATGTCCAGGGAGACTAGGAGTACTAAATTTTTGTTGTTCACTCCGGTTTTTATGTGCTCTACCAGGTCATAAAGGGCATCTTCAGTTCCCCGTTGGGGCATGAAGCCGTACTGTTTCTTACTGATGGTTGGGAGGAGATGCCATTGGAATCGGGCCACTAAAAGCTTTTCGACGATTTTTCCCGGGACAGGCAAGAGACCTATGGGACGGTAAGGAAGGGAAGGAGGCGTGTGCGACTAACATACTTACTCTCTTGCTACGAGTGAAAGGGGTTGAGTTAGACAATTCGGACACGCTGTCGGACTCTTCGCCGTCGAGCTCTAAGTCTTTTGGCGGAGATATTCCACACTGTTCCCAATTGTCGACCTTGTCTACCGCCGCCACATACACTGAGCTCGACTCTTGCGCTGATGTTGATGGTGCGGAGCCATCGCTGGCCGTCTGTGTTAGCGGTAAAGGAATATCGAGGGACTGAGTGGTTCGTAACGCTGTCTCGGGATCTTGAGGTGGTACGTTGGGACTTTTGGCACTGCAGTGTTGTGTCAGTGACATCTCTGATTTGCTAGGCTTCATTGATTTTTTGAGAATTTTTTTGTGAAGAGAAGATGCCACCGACCTTACAGAAAGTAACCTCGCTTTTGGGGCGGCGATGGAGGCGGTGGTGAGGGGAGCAGACTTGTTGCTAGATGACATTTTGATATTAAATTGTTGTCTCTATTATTGGCCAAAAAGAGAAAAACTACTTAAAAGAGAAACTACGCAAACAGATAAAAAAAAAAATTTACAAATGTGATATTACAAGAATAAAAAAAAGAAACTTATACTTAGACTAGTTAGGTACTACTTGTGACGCTGGTGTTGTGCGTTCCTCTTCTGTACAGCCTGACGCGCCAGAACCTGGTGGATGTTCTGCGTGCTGTCCAGTCGTCCAGAATTCAGTAGCCAGTTTTCAGCAGGGGCCGGAGATGATGATGTTTTCCTCTCGATTGTGTTTTTGACACCAGGTGCAGGAAGTCCACCTCAGCTGGGGCGGGGTAGTGTCAGACTTGGTGGAGGGAGGGGCGGTATCATAGGCGCCTGCCGATGACGTGCGATGGATCGGTGCGTGCGGCTCCACGAACGTGCCGGACGGAGAGTTTCGATATCGGCGATGTCGCGATGACTCGAACGTGACTTTCTTGCGATTTTCAACTATGCGACTGTCGTGTTGTTACTTTGGACTAACCTTTCCTCCGATTGTTTGTCCAATATTTTCGAAGATTTTCTCCAAATCCTTGGGGTCCCGGGGGATGCCAACACAACCTCGGGCTCGTTATACTGCCGCCGATTTACTGGTACAACTGTGCCGCGCGTAGCTCCGAAAAAACCCACTATTATGATTTTTTTTTAGCGGAGCTGATGTGAAACGTGTGCGTGCGTTTTAATCTATATCTATAGTGTATTGTTTAATTTTAAAGCTAGGTTTGTTGTCTGGTTAACAGGATAAAATCGTTTTGGTAATGTTAGTTGATATTCCATTTTTTTATTTATTTTATTAGAATTTTAGCATTTGACTAGTTATCAATGAAATGGTTATTTGATCAAATTTATTTCGTATATGTTTGCGTTTGATTACATACTGCCTGATGTTAAGCAGTTATACGGTCTAGGATGTAGCACTAGAAGATACCTATTTACTCGGGATTGGAATACACTCACGTTGTACTTTAGCGGGAAGACAGACCCAGACAAAGCGTTCCATATTCTGGCTGATAGTATGAGGAATGTGGATTCCAAACGCTTCAAAATATTTTATTTATTTATTTATTTTATAAAACAAAACATCAATCATCGACAAGTTAATAATCTGAACAAGTAAAGAAGTTTTAAATATTACAGGCTTTTTTGGAAGGGCTTTTATAAACCGTTACAGTTATTTCAATGTATCAATTATTTGATTTATTTAAGATCACATCATATGCGCTGCCGACCGGTCTTATCTCTCATTGGGTATACATTGGGAAGGCCTACGTCCAGCTGTGGGTGTCCACATAATGCAGAAGTTAAACACCTAGAATAGGACCTTCCTATTCCATGTAGTGAACAAAGTAACTAAACTCAAAAATGGTCGTCTCGAATTATAAATCTACTGAGATAGTTTAATTAAATGATGAGGTGATTTATTAATTAATAGCCTAAACCATAAATAACCGCAAATTGTTATCTTTTGAGGTTTTGTGGAGATCGCGCGGGAAGGGTTAATTGAGTTTTGTTAATGAACCTTTGGGATCCTTTGAACCCACTTATGTATCGAAATACGCTGTTAATTTTGGATTTTATATATGATAATTACTGTTTTAAACTAGGTATCTCGTTCTCTATAGAATTTAATTTTTGATTTAACAGCGTATTCAATAGAAATAGTCAAGCAGCGCTCGTAGCATAGAATGAAACTTAAATATGAAAAATATCGTAGCGAAAAGTAAAAATATTTTTTGACAATCACCGAAGTGAAGCAACCAACATCGGTTAACCTCGAGTGGAATTTATAACAGAGCGCATCTGAGTCGCGCTTGTTGTTGTTTTAACCGTTAAGACATGTCAGAGGCCTCCAAATGACTTAATACTTCTACCATCAGAACTTGTCAAACAATATAAGCTTGCTCCTTCGTGAAAGATATAGGTTAAAGCGTTCCCACATAAAGACGGTCTCAGTCTGTTTGATTCTGTGCGATTGATTTGAACATCCGGTATAAGCTATTTCCTAGTAAGCAGCTACATGACTGCATAAATCCTTTGTATAAGGGACTCATTACTTCAGAATATCCATAGATTTACATTTAAATACAAGTTTTTGAGGTCCTGGATATCATGTCACATCACAGCAGAGTGCTAGCCAAGACAAGTAAAACGAGCCCAAACACGACGGGTCTATCTTGTTTAGTACAGAAGTTCCTATGGCCACTTTCCGACTCTATCATCAGATCAGCTCCATGGTAGCATATTATTGCATTGTCACATGATATAAGCATGCGTACAAAATTTCAGCTCAATCGGAAACCGGGAAGTTGGTCAAATTTAACTTGCAAGATTCCACCCAAACTTTCATCATACATACATAATAGGTACATGCATTGCAAGTTAAACAAAAGCTTGTAAAATTCAGTAACGTTTCTAATTAGAACAAAAACAGAACACATGACTAACTTTTATTTTTCTGTTGTTCCAGGCGCAGTGGGCGGTGATGGCGATGACAGCGACGATAAGGAAAAGGAAGAGGAAGCAGAACGCGAACGGCAAGAGGCCATCCGCGAGGCTGAGGACCGGCGCAAGGAGAAGCACCGCAAGATGGAGGAGGAGAGGGAAAAGATGAGGCAAGAGATTAGGGACAAGGTACGTAACCTTAATGTGCTTGATATAAAGTTGATTATAGAATGGCAAGTTGCGAAGTAGCGGCGCAAGGAGAAGCACTGCAAGATGGAAGAAAGGGAAAGGATGAGGCAAGAGATTAGGGACAAGGTACGTAACCTTAATGTGCTTGATATAAAGTTGATTATAGAATGGCAAGTTGCGAAGTAGCGGCGCAAGGAGAAGCACTGCAAAATGGAAGAGAGGGAAAGGATGAGGCAAGAGATTAGGGACAAGGTACGTAACCTTAATGTGTTTGATATAAAGTTGATTATAGAATGGCAAGTTGCGAAGCAACGGCGCAAAAAGAAACACCGCAAGATGGAGTAGGAGAGGGAAAAGATTAGGCAAGATATTAAGGACAAGGTAGGTACCATAAATAAACAACAAAATTGATCTAAAGTTGATAATAAAACGACGATAGGGGAAGAAACACCATAAAGAGAAGCAATGCAAAATGGAAGAGGAGAGAAGAAGGATGAGGCAAGAGATTAGGGACAAGGTATGTATCCCTAACGTGCTGGAAATAGTCGTCATGGAGTCTGTAATAGAATAGCAAAAGGTAAATGAGCGACTCGATATAGAATTGATTATAGAATGCCGAGATGACATCCGTGAGGTTGAGACGCAAGGAGAAGTATCGCAAGATGGAGGAAGAGAGGGAAAATATTAGGGACAAGGTTTTTCTGGTACAACACTAAACCTTATATTTATTACAATAGAGTAGTCATTAGAAAAGCAATTTGTGATGGAGTGGTGCAAGGAAGCTACCAGTAAATGGAAGATGGACAAAAGAAAAGAAACAAGACATCAGTGACATATTACAGAACCTTACTATGTTCTACTCAAGTTCTACTACTATTCGTGGATCTACAGCTATTCCTAATTATTTCTCGAATTTCCATTTTACATGAAAAACTTACCCAGAGTTTCATACATTTCCCACCATAATTTCCTACAGGTATATTACAATAGTGCATATATCCGCCACTCAACGCACAAACGTCCTAAGTGAAAAACTCGTTAAACCAATCCAGTGCACAAAGCGCGCGCACAATTAACCCGCTGTCGGCATGTAGGTCGAGCACTCGTAAGGCGCCCTCCACACGAGAGGTAATTTGTACGGACCTTTATGACAGTTTGTCGAGTTTGGCACGAGTGTTTGGCCGATAAATATACTCGACGCGAAATTAATATTGATTGGGGTACAATAGTGTTATGTTGCATTGGTTGTGTTGTTTTTATACCATTTTTATACCAAATTAATATTGATTGGGTTACAATAGTATTTTGTTGCATTGGTTGTGTTGCTTTTATACCATTTTTGAATTAATATTGATTAGGGTACAATAGTGTTATGTTGCATTGATTGTGTTGTTTTTAAACCAAATTAATATTGATTGGGGTACATTAGTATTTTGTTGCATTGGTTGTGTTGTTTTTATACCATTTTTATACCAAATTAATATTGATTAGGGTACAATAGTATTTTGTTGCATTGGTTGTGTTGTTTTCATACCAATTTTACGTTAGTAAAATCGATTTTTTCGTTGTCATCGCTTAGACAGGATATCCACTGCTAGACATAGGCCTGCTTTTAGCGATTACCGAAGTCGAGAAACATTCTGCGCGATCAGTCTTCGCATGGGAGACCGTGGGGTCATTTATAACTGAGTTCTGCTGTGGCTTAGATTATACGCTCAATTGCAGGTCCCGATTTTTGTAGCCACTTAGTCATGTCAGGCGCCTTTAAGGGGCTTAGAAAAAACTGAAAACCAGGCTAGCCACCCGATCAACACAAATCACTTACCTTGGTAAAAATAATGGGAAAGTAACCTTTATTCACGTTTAGACAAACATTACGAGTAAACTTAGTAGTAAAGTACGTAGCACACGGCAGGTAATTGGTATGAAAAGTATTATAAAATACAATATTTGTTCAAATAAAATGCTGCTTGGTATCTGTTCAGTAATGACGATTATAATGAGAATTATATTGGTAATTTTATAACATTGCAATGTCAAATATAATAGTAGAAAATTAAAATAATCGTACCAATATTATAAATCCGAGTTTGTTGGTTTGTTCCTCTTTCACGCAGCAACGGAGTAATGGATTGACTTGATTTTTAGTATCGATATAGTTCAAGGATCGGAAAGTGACATAGGCTTCTTTTTATCCCGAAAAAATGAAAGGTTCCTGTGGAATAACATTAAAGTCAAAATACCACGCGGGCGGAGCCGCGGGCAAAAGCTAGTACTACATAAATGTACGTCTAGAATAAGTAAGTTTAAGCATAAAACAGTCAAATTAACACTTTCTTCTCTCTTTAGCAGTCAGTAAAAAATCACGGGAAAACAGCTGCAATAACACAAACATCGATCTCTGTAGTAAAGTGCGCGGCACACGTCGAGTAATTCTGTCTGACGTGTCAAGAGCTTTTTGCATGCTGAGGGTAATTTTATGTTCGTACATGTATGGCCACCTTTATGGGTGTTTGGATGAGTTGAGTGATAAATAACATACACGGGGTTTTCAATGGGATCACAAATTGTTGTTTTTCAACTGGGTCATCAATTTAACTTTACACTTTTTAACTGTTTTTACAGTATATTTTAGTTATAAAATTTGCCTGTGTACTTTATAATACTTTTCAAAAATGTATGAAATATAGCAAGCAGTACTTTTATTATATAGTATATTTAACAACACTTCAACGTAAGGGTAGAATAGTTTAAAACTTAAAAAAACAGGGTTATTCAAAAACGGTGTACAAAGTCGAATGAGGATGGTTCAGACCAACAATATGAAACATTTACTATGAACTAACTCAGATTTCGAAAAACACCAAGCCACCACAAAATTTCAAATCAGAAACGAAATCAAAATGTTGTTTTTAAAGTTGCGCGATTTGAACACATTTTTGTTATATACTACGGGACTAATCGCGCACTAAAATTACGAGATAAATAAATACCTCCTCATCCTGACGTTTCGGCCGAGTTGCATCGACCGTGGTCACGGGTAGACTGGAAATCAAAATGTTTGAGCGAGTTGATTTATTTCTCGAGTTGCCCGGAATCCCCAATTGGCCATCGTAATTTTTTTCTTAATGTTGGCCTAAATCATCGTCTTTCAAGCTTAGCACACCTTTCCTAAATAGCCCTGTATATCTAAATTCCATATTTTTTTACAATACACGAAAATATTAAGCCATAGACAAACATACAAACTAAAGTCAAGCGAAGGCATAACACCATTCCATTTGCACCGAGAGTTAAAAATAACCCAACAAAATATCTCCTCCAAGGCCAAAAGCTAAATAATAATAAATTCACAAGTTAATTTACAAAAATATCATCAACGGGCCCGCTAAGCACCATCCTCCAGTAAACTAATTTAAAAAATCTTCCTAAGACGGCTTCCACTCAAAAAAATTAACCTGAAACTGACATTAATCTCGGCCGAAATGAAAAAAACGCACATCTTCATTACGGGAACAAAAAACCTCGGGGGAACATTTCACTTATTTTTAATTAAAAACTCTATAATCTGCGCTCGAATATTCACGGAATGTCATGAACAATTTTTTCGTGACCATTTTTCCGTTTTGCCAGTTATGTCGCTTTGCTCTCGGGTATTCGAATTTCCTTTTTTGTTGTTTCTACATATTTTTGTTTGACGTGTGACATGTTCTAACCAAGTTTGAACGTTGCGCGAATTTTCTTTGGCATCAAATTCTCTGCATATTTATCTCAAAAATATGCTTTAGCGTGTTTACCTTTGCATATACGAAAATTATTTATTTTGCTCGTATGTGCTTTGGATTTATTATTTACACAGAAAGGTTGAATAACATAATGCCGAAAAGTTTTTCATTAAAAATTGTTAAATATTTTTTACAAGTTAACAAGTAACTAGCTAGGTACTTAATTAAAATAAAATTGCAACATAAAAACGTAAGTAGGTAAACCGTAAATATTATAAGTTTAATGCCTTTACTTACCATAACGTAAGTAATGGCATAAGTAAGTAAGTTCGTATAGGCCGGGTGGCTAGCCCTGGTGTCAGAGTTTTGAAGCCGCCTGACAGCCTCTGACATGGCTAAGCGGTTAAAACAACCGGGACCTACAATTTAACGTGTCATCCGAGCCACGGTAGCGCTCAGTTGGAAAATGCCGCGGTCACCCATCCAAATACTGACCGTGCGGAACGTTGCTTAATTTCGGTGATCGCTGACAATCACCTAGTCAAACTACGCTACGAGCGCTAGTAATGGCATTAAACTTAGTAATTTAAATTCAATGTTAAAACTGTTTTCACCTACAAAAACTTGCTGCAATTTATTGTATACTATAGGCTGAATCAAACTTTTTGGCGGCTGTGATGATAGCTACAAGCTACGCAAAATCCAATCTTATTTGAAACACACTTAACAGCTGCTCGCGGATTGTATTTCACGCCGTAGCTCCAAGAAGTTTTATTCAGCCTATACTAGCTATGACCCACGGGATTACCCGCGTGAATTTTTGGTTTTTATGCCGCTATTCTATCAGTATAAACAAGTAGGTACAATTTAAAAAAGCTTTTACTGAACAAGTATTCACCAAGACGAATCAACCGAGCCGAAACTCGATAGGGTTGCGTCGTTTTATTACAGCGTTCCTATGACCACCTTCCAGCTCCATCGTCAGACGCTGGTTACCATTGAAAGACAAACTACTCGCCAAGATCATAAAAATGAACCTAAACTCGATGACGTTGAGTCATTTCATTTCTAAGTTCCTTTGGCCATCTTCCAGCTCCATCATCAGATCAGCACCATAATATTATGTCATCATAAAATTACATTGTAACGCGATTTACACATATATGCAAAATTTCAGCTCAATCGGAAACAGGGAAGTAGATTTGATTACAGACAACGGGACAGGTAACACTAAATAAAAGTGTGTAAAAATTGCCTATACGTCTATGATACTACGGCGTAGAGCTAGCGTAGCAGCTACGCTCCTCGTAGCAACTCGTAGCTCTTGCAACAGTAAACTTGCATCTTGTCTGCAACTTCTGCAAGTTTCTTGCTACTCTAAATTCTACATTAGCTTTTAAGCATTTAACGCACGCTAAAAGCTGAACCAACGCTAAATTCTCGGTCTAGTTTTATGAATTCGTTTAGTGCTGAAACACTCGGGGCTTATGTTTATTACTAGCTCGTATAGTTTAATACATTTACGTGCTTATAGTTATGAATTCTAGGGTTTCTGTTATGGCACTTCACTGTCGCTATATATAGGTATATTATAAAGAAAAAGATCTATTTTTAAAAATCTTGGCATATTAACATTAACATGCATGTATATTTTTGAAATAGCTATATTGGTTCGTAAACACTAAACATCCAAAATTATTCCGTACAGCTAATGACAAATATCCAAGGAGTACAAAATATGGAACAAGATTAGTTTTTGAACGCCCCCCTAGACTGACATTATACCAAAAGAACAGTTATGCTATGTGTATCACCGTGTATAACCAGTTACCAATAGTAATAAAAGGACTGCTATATGGTAAGTTCCGAAAAAAACTTAAGATGTGGTTAGCAGAAAAATGTTTTTAGAGCTTAAGAGAATTTTTTGTAAAATGTAAATAACAATTGACTATATTAGATCGAGATAATTATCCGAATGTATTGTGTATCTTAACATTGTATAATTGAATATTATGACATTATTGAACATTTTTTATTTGAGTATTGTGAAATTTTTGAACACTTTTTTTATTATTTTTTTTTATTTTAAAATTTGATTTTATTGACACTTGATTTGTATACATATTTATTTATTATGAGTTATGACATTGTCGTATATTGCACATGCCAAGGAATGGCAACATAGATTGGACAAATCCTACAAAATTAACACCCTAATTGTACTCTATTTTTTGTGAAATAAATATCATTTCATTTCATTTCGAAAACTCGCTTTTTGTGTAACTGGATATACAGATACAAAAAAAAGTTAGCTTAGATCTTCTTAACTACACAACAGATAGTAATGCGGCTTTTGACATAAATAAAATAATTTATTCCCAATTTGATGCCCAAGATTTCATTACGGCGCTACTTACCTACGCCTACGCTATTTTGATAACGTTGCAGCTACAGTATGTGCTACACCGTAGCACAATCTAAGCAAATAATTATCTGTACTGTACTGTATCAGCCTTTTTTAATAGTCCACTGCAGGACGTAGGCCTACGAAGGGTGATTGGGCCATATCCACCACGCTGGCCCAGTGCGGGTTGGTGGATTCACTTACGCCATCGAATTTCTTCTACGGCCATATGCATTATGCATTGCTTCACGATATTTTTTTTTCACCAAAAAGCCAGGGCTGTAAAAATTCCGTACATTAATTCCAAAAAACTCATTGGTACGGGACCGGGATTTGAACCCACTACCTCAAGATTGTAAGGCAAGTGTCGCCTCTAGACCACCACGGCTTCTTATTACTTATTATTCTTGTCTACCAATTAATAATTACCACTAATTTTCTACAACTGATCTACTAGAAGCTGATGCCCAAGATTTACGGCGTAGATTTCATAGCGTAGCAGCTATGCTACGCCGTAGCACAATCTTACCAAATATCTACAACCGAACTACTTGCAACAGTAAAGTTGCCACATTCACCGGTCAACTTCTGCCCAGTCCTTGCTACTGGAAGCTCTATACTTAGCATTTAAGCATAAATTTAACAGACGCTAAAAGCTGCTAAACTCTCCGACTGGTTTTATACATTTGTTGAGTGCTGAAACACTCTTAAGCACGCTGCTTGATACTAGCTCGTATAGTTTGATATATTTTTATGCTTATAGTCAAGAAACCAAGGAATTGAAAATTGTATTAATATTGTATTAATTAGTTTGACTGCCTCGGTGGCTCAGTGGTTAGTGACCCTGACTTCTGAATCAAAGAGGCGTGGGTTCGATTCCCACCAGGGCATGCATTTTTGTGATTAACATAGGTGTTTGCTCTGTGTCTGGGTGTTATTTAGGTACTATCTATACAACGTGTAACGGAAAGGCTGTATACATAAAAAGTGGGTTGATACTATACCTTATATAGATGCTGTATTCGAAATTTCGAGCCAAAATAACAACATTCATTTTAAAAAAAAAATTAAATATGACTGACTAGAAAAATCTTTTGCACGTAAACAAACATGTCACAACAAGGAGATGTGGTGGGTGATTCTGTATGAAAACAAGCACGTAACGCGCTCTAACGTGCTCTTTGTTTTTAAGAAATTAGTATGAAAATTACTTATTTTTTAAATAGCATAACTTAAGCTCGGTTTATAATTTATTTTAACGTAATTTTACATATATCAAACAGTTCTCCAAATGAAATTCAAGGAAATAAAAAAATTACTTACCGCGTTACGTTACGTTTTGTCGATAGAGAATCAGGACCGTGGTCTGATTTTGATGGGCAAGGTCGTGTTATTGACCTCACAGCTGTTTAGTGTGATAGTGCTGTCCAAATGTGATTTAGTCATAAAAATGACTAGTTTTTCAAAAAAAGATTAAAAATCAGCAAACGAACTTACACGGCTAAACATGCCCCCATCTAGTTTGTTACCGTTATCTGATTTGGTACTTTCAGTATGTATACAGTCTTTCCGTTACACGTTGTATAAGTAAGTATTTAAAATATGTATATTATGTAGTTTATCAGTCTCTGGCAGCCATATCACAAGCTTTGCTTAGTTTGGGGTCAGAGACTGTGTGTGAGATGTCCCCCAATATTTATTTATTTATTTTATTGCGATTCTTAGTTGACTTTAAAAAAGTGTTTAGCGATGTCGCATTTGGTTTCATAGTAAAGGCTGTTTATATTGTTGAGCATACACATCTCAAAAGTCCATGGGCTTTAAAATCAAAAAGCTGTATATTTTTCGTCAAATTTTGTTAAAGGAAAAACTCTTCATCGTTATTTTTTCTTAAAGAAAGTTTTCATTTCATAAAAGCCAAATGAAAAAAATTAGATATTCAGAATAATCCCTAAAATGTCTTAAACTAAGTGAAAAGAGTCAAAGGAAGTCATCTCAGTTCGAGAAAGTCTGAAAATAGGTCTCTTGCCCTTCATCTATCCTTTTTCATGACACAGATTAGACTAGGGACAGAAGTACATGTCGCATATGCGTGAAGTTGGAGATCATCATCATCATCATCATTTCAGCCATAGGACGTCCACTGCTGGACATAGGCCTCCCCTAATGATTTCCAATAAGACCGGTTGATAGCGGTTTGCATCCAGCGCGATCCTGCGGTTCTAATAAGGTCATCCGTCCACCTTGTGGGTGGACGTCCTACGCTGCGCTTGCCGGTACGTGGTCTCCACTCGAGAACTTTTCGACCCCATCGGTCATCAGTTCTCCGCGCTATGTGCCCTGCCCATTGCCACTTCAACTTGCCAATCCGCTGAGCTATGTCGGTAACCTTGGTTCTTCTACGGATCTCCTCATTCCTGATTCGATCTCGCAGAGAAACTCCGAGCATAGCCCTCTCCATGGCTCGTTGGGCTACTTGGAGCTTACTAATAAGGCCCATAGTGAGAGACCACGTTTCTGTGCCATAAGTCATCACTGGCAACACACACTGGTCGAAAACTTTCGACTTGAGGCACTGAGGTATGTCGGACGAGAAGACGTTACGCAATTTTCCAAACGCTGCCCAACCGAGTTGGATTCGGCGATTGGCCTCTTTCTTGAAGTCGGACCTACCTAACTGGACTACTTGTCCCAGGTAGACGTACGAGTCAACGACTTCAAGAACCGAGTTCCCAACTGAAATAGGGGTGGGTACAACATGAGAATTACACATGACCTTTGTCTTATCCATGTTCATTTTAAGACCCACCTGTTGAGAGACTCGATTAAGGCCTTCGAGCATCGTGCTGAGTTCTTCCATCGACTTTGCCATGACTACGATATCGTCGGCAAATCGAAGGTGAGTGATGTATTCGCCATTGATGTTGATGCCGAGTCCTTTCCATTCCAGGAGCTTAAAGGCGTTCTCCAGAGTAGTAGTAAACAGTTTCGGAGATATTACGTCTCCCTGTCTTACGCCTCTCTTCAAAGGGATCGCCTTGGAGCTCTCTTCCTGTACTCGAACCGACATAGTGGCGTTATTATACAAACACTTCAGCACTTCAATGTACCGATGGTCAATACGGCATCGTTGAAGAGACTCAAGCACAGCCCATGTCTCAACCGAATCAAAGGCTTTCTCATAGTCCACAAACGCCAAGCACAGTGGCAGGTTATACTCCTCGGTCTTCTGTATAACCTGCCGCAGCGTATGTATGTGGTCCATGGTGCCAAAGCCCTTCCGGAAACCGGCTTGTTCGGCAGGCTGGAAGTCATCAAGCCTGCGTTCGAGACGATTCGTAATGACCCTTGAAAACAACTTATAAACATGGCTCAGAAGCGAGATGGGTCTGTAGTTTTTCAATAAGGTGTTGTCACCTTTTTTGAAGAACAACACCACCACGCCTCTGTTCCACGCTTCTGGCGTTATGCCCTCGAGGACGACGGTGTTAAAAAGCTTCTGAAGGACTTTTAGTACCGGCGTTCCACCCGCTTTCAGAAGCTCTGAAGTGATTCCGTCGTCACCCGGCGCCTTATTGTTCTTAAGTTGGTTCAGGGCCATCCTAATCTCATATAGGCTAATGTCCGGGATGTCTTCGGTGAAGTGTCGGGTCAGCTTGGCTCTTGGGTCTTTGGCCGTGCTGTTTACAGGCTTTGCTACCGAGGCGTATAACTGTCCGTAAAACCTTTCGATCTCCTGCAATACCTCTGCCTTGGTTGACGCTATACTGCCATCTTCTCTCTTCAGCTTTGTCAACTGGCTTTGCCCAATAGAAAAATGCCTCGCGAACACTTTGGAGCCTTTGTTCCGCTCTATTGTCTCTTTAACATGTTTAGTATTAAAGAGACGAATGTCGCACCGCACCGATTTTGAAATCTGTCTATTGAGCCGCCTGTATGACTTTACATCATCGGAAGACTGCAGTCTTAGCGAGCGTCGTTCGGCCATGAGATTTAGAGTATGATCGGAGAATTTCTTAGGTTTATCTGAACGGCGGGGTCTAAAGAACTTAGAACCCACCGTTTGGACAGTTTCTACGAGCCCGTTATTGATCTCGTCCACCGACGCAAAGTTCTCCAGGCAAGCAAAGCGATTTGAGAGCTCGAGCTGAAAGTTCTCGGGGTTTTGTATGTGGGCACGAGTAGGTCGGAGCGTAGACTTCATCAGGCGGGACCTTTCGAGTTTAACGTTGATATTCAGTTTGCCTCGCACGATTCTGTGATCACTGCCAGTTTTTACCCTGTGGATCACGGAGACGTCGTTGAATATCCGTTTCTCGCTAGTCATGATGAAGTCTATCTCATTTCTCGTGGTACCGTCGGGACTCATCCAGGTCCATTTCCTGCGAAGTGGCTTCTGGAAGAAAGAGTTCATCATGAAGAGTTCCTCTTTCTCCAGAAAGTCTGCCAGCATGTGGCCCCTGGGGTTCCGTTGCCCACATCCAAATTGCCCCACTCTCAACTCATCATCGCTTTTCTTGCCCAACTTTGCGTTGAAGTCTCCCATAACAACCGTGAAGCGGGTCTTAGACGTATGTATGGCCCGACTTACGTCCTCATACATAGCCTCCACTTCATCATCTGGGTGTGACGAGGTCGGTGCGTATACCTGGATGACCTTCAACGAATATCGTTTGGATATTCTGAGTATCAGGTATACAACCCTGCTCGACACACTTTCGATGGTAATGATGTTGTTAACGAGAGACCTGTGAACGAGAAAGCCGACACCACCTTGGGACCGTTGGTCACCTTCCCGGTAGTACAGTAGGTTGCCGGATTTCAGGGTTATCGTGTCCTCGCCCTCTCTACGGACTTCAGATAACCCCATAATATCCCATCGCAACCTACTCAACTCTTCTTCCAGTTCCGCAATCTTCTCATCAGTCCTCATGGTGCGCACGTTATATGTTGCCAGGGCCAGTCGTCGTCGGTTGGGGTGGCAGCCGGATCTCTGCCGGGGATTCTTAGCACCCCTTGCTCCGCCGTTACCGTGGTCGCTGCCGGAACCAGGACTAGCGGAGCTGCCGGGTTGGCGTTGGAGATAATTACAAAAATTATATTCGCTTAGCATGGTACATTAATTATTTCACACACGAAAATATAGATAATTTGAACTGATATGGTTAAAGATAAAGGGTTTTTTTATTTTTAAATTAAAAAACCTTTATTGATATTTTACTAGCAAAATTCACTCAAATGAGAAAATTGATACAATAAAATTTGTACCTACTACGTTAGTCAAGTACAAATATACTGGATTTTCACCGACTTCCAAAAAGTAAGAAGTACTACGTTCGTCTGTATGTATTTTTTTGTATGTTAATAGATATTTTCGCCAATCGTGAACCGAATCAAAAGAACATTTTTACTTTTGGGGTACCGTTTAAAGTTTATCGAAAAAGTTTATCGTTTTTGAAAAATCAACAATAATGTAAAACTTGTATAGTTTTGTTCTTTTTATTTGTGGGTCCGCAACCTTTCGCGGTTCGGAAACGGAACGCGGCCGCCTGATGCTCATCGTTTGTCTATGGTGTCATCTATAAAAGTTATCCTTCTGCCTGTGTAATCTCTGCATAACATCGCTCAATCGTCCTGCTCGCGAAATTGCGGGCAATTCCGCCGGCGCTAGTGCCACAAATTGTGCGAAAGTGGCACTTCCCTTTAGGGGGTGGTTATTGCCCCTACAGAGCCCCTACACAGCCCCGCGCGGGGGTCACAGGCGGTTAACTTTTATTTCTACGCCGGGTAATTTTCTAGTTCTTTCGAGACAGTTGGTGACTTTTGAAGTTGAATATTTCATATTTTGTAGTCGAAAGTAAGTCTAGCTTTTACAGGGAAGAAAAATAAACTTCATAGCTTAGAGCATCGCCGAGTCTGTCTATGGTTTATAGAATTCATTTCGGAGAATGTGAATCAGAGCTATAGGCCGAATCATACAAATCGGCGGATGCGAAGTATACGAGCTGCGCCAAATCAATGCGCAGTTTATAAGAGCTTCAGCCAGGATTGGATATTTCGCAGCTTGTAGCTAACTTCACATCCGTCGTCTTGTATGATTCGACCTATACACGACATTATCTTACCTCACTTTACTGTAGTGCAAATAGAAAAACGCCGCACTACCACCACATACTGATGGTTTTCTTTCGTCACGTTTTAAGCGATTTAACTCAACGTTTCTTATCCAGACGGCCAAGGAATAGAACAAACTGCCAGTTTTATTGTTTCCGGAGAAATCATACTTAATATCATAAATCCGAAAAGTTTGTTGGTTTGTTCCTCTTTCTCGCAGCAACGGAGCAGCGGATCTTCATTTTTGGCATGGATATAGTTCAAGGGCCGGAAAGTGACATAGGCTACTTTTTATCCCTAAAAAATTAAAGTCAAAAGTCAAATACCACGCGGGCGGAGCCGCGCGCAAAAACTAGTATTATCCAAAGTTTTTCAACGTTTTGATAGTTATTTTCTAAGTTTGCGATGCTTCCTCATCGACCACAACATCGCTAGTCACCAAAGTGAAAGCATTTCGAAGTCGGGGGACAGACCGCACTGTCAAGGAGTGAAATCATGCCGGTCTGTCCGCCTATGATCAATCGGGGGACAGAGAAGAAATGTTTCTTCCGTTCCCCCGGGGGACAGACTGGAATAATACTTGCTATTCAGCGTGGCAATGCTGCCAGCATGCTGGACACGCTGCCAACTGGCAGTGGGCTTGAGCATTTGGATTATTTTTAGACCTCCAAGGGTCTGAGGATGATCCAATTGCTTTCTATGTAGTAGTAGTATAGGTAGTTTTAGCATATAAGTAGTATTGTATCATATTCTAGTTAATAACGTGGACTTATGATACTACACAATCAAATATTCATTGGCTTCAGCCATAAAACGCCCATTGCTAGACAGAGGCCTACCCAAACAGATCTGTAATTAAATCGGTTGAAAGTGGCTTTGGACGTCGTCCTACGCTGCCCTTGTCGACGTGGTCTCCACTCTAGAACTTTCGACTAGTATAATGACTGTATTTAAACAATGTGCTCTATTTTAATTACAATTGTAACTTTCGAAGCACAGAAAATGCATTTAAATAAACCAACAAACTAATCTCACCTTATACAGGATGTTAGTCCTGGCAGTGTATACACAGGGTGTTTGCGCAAACCGGCCAATCAGCGCGCGTAATGTCTCCGTTTAATCTCGTGGACAAACAGACGGACGTACAAATATTACTATACATACAGACATGTACAGACAAACATGTTTGTATTATGAATGGAAAGTTTTGTAATTTTCATTCCAGAATATGCTATAGGGGATCTTCGTAATTAAACCGGGAAACATCTAGTTGTAAGCATTGACACAGTAATTAGGTTTCGCAAAAATACTGCAAAACCGATTTCTATATTCCACAAAATTCGAATTGATTGCTCGAATTGATGTTTACAATTTTTAAGTTATTGTTGATTTTTCAAAAACGGCTAAACGGTTTCGATAAATTTTCAATGGGACTACGTTAGGAGTATACCCTTTTTAACTAAATAAGAGTTTTTTGGTTCGGTTCACAATTAACGAAGATATAGACGAACATACAGCCATACAGACGAACAAAGAACCTCCTCCTTTTTGGAAGTCGGTTAATAAAATAAATATATCCTTGCAATTAAACTCCAAGTCAAAAACCCAGCCCTCGCCCCGGACGTTCCTTTGAGTCGACCATTTAGGCTGCAAATTTCATTACGAGAGTCAGGCGGCGCGCGCGAGTAATGGTGCTGCTACGCCGGTACTCGGCCGGTGATGTACACGGAACAGTTTTAAAGTGTCTAGTTTAGGTTCAAGGAACTTTTGTAGTGGTAGTTTCATTAGTTTAGGACCACTCAAAGGTATCATTTTAATCGACTTCCTACAAGGAGGAGGATCTAGGTTCATATGTATGTATTTATTTGTGTATGACCATAGAGATTTTCGCTAGTTGTGAACAGATTTAAAAAAAAGTTTATTTTTTATTTCAAAGTTGGTATATACCTATATCCTACCTACTTACTCTCGAAATGATCCCATTTTAATTTTATCGGTATCTGCTGAGCCGTTTTTGATAAATCAACAATGTCCCACCAATTCGTGCAAACTATTAAAATTGTGTATACGGTGGAAGTTGGTGGTGCTATTTTTTTTATAGTACAAAATTGGTTACAAGTGATTTAGCGGCATGCAAGTATGCACCAAATGATTTTTTCTGTATTTCTGTTACCTACAGCATTTTCTGTCATTTTATAAAGTATGAAAAGTGACTACAACTTAGGTAGCTTGCTGATTATGAATTTCTCATTTCTTACGATACCAAAGTTTTTTTTTTTAATTTCTTTAATTAAACAGTTCTTTGATCACTTTTCACTATAATTTAATTTAATTAAGTACGGTGCGCGTGTTTTGGTGTTGGCAGCCCCGGTAATGTAACCGGAACCATTTTAAAATGTCGAGTTTAGTTCTACAAAGTTTCCTAGTGGTAGTTTCGCTAGTTTCAGACCATGGAGTGTAAAATCACTACATAATAATGAACTGAAAGCAAAGTCGTATATTGGTGTATCTGTCTTTTTTTTTATTAAAAAAAATGTTTGATTGTCTTTTTGTCTGTCTATTCCCTTAGGTTTTCTTTTTAAATATGTTTTAGAATATTTCTTCCGGAAGGAACCTATAATTAATTTGGAACCAGGCGAAGGCGGGACAGGCAGCTAGTCGATTTATAAGTGTAACAAGGCTAATTCGTTTCTTAGATTTTTTGACGCTACCTTGATACCATGACTTTGTAAGATCAAGGTAAGGCCTCTGTCTTGGCTAAACGGCTTAAATAACCAGGACTTACAATTGTTGTGTCATCCGAGCCACGGTAGCGCTCAGTTTTTATTCTGACTCCATTGATTCTTTCGAGAACAAAAGCCATCGCGGTCTATTTAGGCTAAGAGCTCACAGTACGGGCCATGGCCTCGGTTCAATTCCGAACGCGCCCAAGGGTAGATTCCATCATCATCGCGATGTAAATTCAATTTCGATCCCATTATGACGTCGATCCTTTTTGGGGAAAATGTACTTAGACGATTTTTCATCACCATATTCAACTCAGTTACATTACAATTTACAGGGTTATTTATAATCAATTAGCATCATTTTAGGGGCTTATTCTGTACTTCAAAACTATTAACACGTCTGTCCCTATGTATGCTTATATATTTAAAACTACGCAACGGATTTTGATGCTTTTTTTAAAATATATAGAATGATTCAAGAGGAAAGCTTATACCTAAAAAAATATGATATAAAAAAAAAGAATCCCATCATCCATCAGCCAAAAGACGTCCACTGCTGGACATAGGCCTCCCCTATGGATCTCCAATAAGACCGGTTGATAGCGGCTTGCATCCAGCGCGATCCTGCGGCCTTAATGAAGTCATCTGTCCACCTTGTGGGTGGACGTCCTACGCTGCGCTTGCCGGTACGTGGTCTCCACTCGAGAACTTTTCGACTCCACCGGTCATCAGTCCTCCGCGCTATGTGCCCTGCCCATTGCCATTTCAACTTGCTAATCCGTTGGGCTATGTCGGTAACTTTGGTTCTTCTATGGATCTCCTCATTTCTGATTCGATCACGCAGAGAGACTCCGAGCATAGCCCTCTCCATAGCTCGTTGGGCTACTTGGAGCTTACTAATAAGGCCCATAGTGAGAGACCAAAAAAAAGAATACACCTGTGCAAAACCGGGGCGGGTCGCTAGTACAGAATAGGCCCCTAAAAGGATTTAAATTGATTACCAATAACCCTGTATAAGTACACATATGTCAGACTTTCACGATATACGACGTTGTAGATTTATTTTTAAGCGACTTCTAAAGAGGAGGTTCCCAATTCGGTTTGTTTGTTTTTTTTGTATCTATATAAAATATGTTACGCGGTTACTCCACCACTATCCGCCATATCAATATGAATCGATTTTGATACTTCCGTTTTTGTTTGGTACTGTACTGTACCAGCTTTTTTAACAGTTCACTGCGGGACGTAGGCCTACCCACGAAGGGTTATTGGGCCTTATTCACCACGCTGGCCCAGTGCGGGTTGGTTATGTCTGGTAGATCATAGGTACTTTAGAGGTAGTTGCATTTTAATTTTTAATTTTTCAGCTGATTTTTTTTTAAATCAACAATAATGTAAAAGTACTACACAGTCATCGATGACACATCAATTCGTGAGAACTATTCAAATCTGGTTAAAGTCGGTTGAGCCATTTTTGGCGAAAAATAATGATTATTGGATCAGAAATTCAAAAATACAATAGTCAACTAACTTTCGCTCAATTCGTCTCACCAATCGCTAAAGAGGAACAACCGGAGGGTCGAATACCTTATAACTACAACAATTAGAAGTTTCGGCCCTCCGAGAGGAAGTTGTCCTCATTAGAGTCCTCGTTATGGGATGAATTAATGATCGGGATATTTTTCGAATAACTTTCTTTGGTAGGAAATGCTTCAATTATTACTGTAGATTTGTTTGGAAGCAATAAGTATTGTACATCAATATGAAAAAAAAAGCAAAGTCAGTGAATATATAAGATCTTACAGCCTAACTGGCTCACCTCGGAGTCAGTTTTTTTACTCCACCTAAAGACTTCTACCAATTCAATTTATCGTGTCATCCGAGCCACAGTTGCTCTCAGTTGTTAATACCACCTGTGCTCATTCATCCGAAGACAATTTGCTTAACTTATTGTTAATTTATTGGTTACTTTTACCTGTAAAAACGAAGCAACGGATCGACTTGATTTTTTGCATATACTCGTAGGTCGGACAGTGTCATAGGCCCGGATTCAATCACAGGATTCTTTACTTTTCCGGGATAGAAAGTAGTCTATCACCGTCTCCGATCTTTAAACTTTACTTGCTTTAAACACTTCACACCATTCAAAAATTAAGTCACTCCATCGCTCCCATGCTGCGTGAATGATTAGCGAACCAACATACATCTGTGACATTTAATTAATAAATAAGTATATTTACACACGGTTTCTGATCCTTTGATTCATAATATTAGTCAAGACTTGAATGGCTCAGCTAATTTTGTGTGACATTTAATTAATAAATAAGTATATTTACACACGGTTTTTGACCCTTTGATTCAAAATATTAGTCAAGACTTGAATGGCTAAGCTAATTTCTGTGACATTTAATATATAATAAATAAGTATATTTTTTCACGGTTTCTGACTCCAAACTTAGCAAAACTTGTAATATGGCTGCCAGAGACTGATATAATTATTATATAATATTTATATAATAATATTTATAAATTGCATTCTTAGATTTGTCGCCACCTCGAATACAATACAATACTACAACACTTTATTGACACCAACAAATAAGAAAACATAACAAAAGAAATAAATACAGAAAAGGCACAAAATTCTGCCTTTTCGCTAAAAGCAATTTATTCCAGACACCAGAGACTCTTGGATGCACGGAAACATAAAGACGACAAGGGCGGTGTAAACGTAAAAAAAATATGAAAGATAATTAGTACGAATATGAAACAATAAAGAAGTACACTACAACAATTAGAAGTTTTTGCCCTCTGAGAGGAAGTTATGCTCATTAGAGGATCACCTCGTTATTGCCAAGAATTAATGATCGAGAAATGTGTTAGGATATTTTTCGAATAACTTTCTTTTGTAGATCATTATTTTTCGCCGAAAATGGCATAATCATGGCGTAATTGATTTCAACCGTGTACTGAATTCGAATAGTTCGCACGAATCGATTTAGTGATTTTTTTATTGTTGATTCTTCAAAAATGACTACCGATTTCCATAAAATTTAAATGGAATACGGCTAAAACTCACGTTATAATTATACGGTCGATCCGCAAGGAATCCAACCAGTTTCAGAGTATTTAGAACTCCATCCTCAGGGAATACGCGCACCCCCGTCGACCGGCGCGCGCCGTAAATACTCTGAAACTGGTTGGATTCCTTGCGGATCGACCGTATAATTATAACGTGAGTTTTAGCCGTATTCTGTTATAGTTATAAATTTAAATGGACCCAGCTCTGAAGTATGATTTACCCACAAGAAAGATAGCGCTGTTGTAGCTTGAAGCAATTCTCAAACACAAAAATGTGTGTAAAATCTTGCCTAGAGCTGTCAAAATTCTCAAATATGATTTGGAATCTGACACTATCGAGAGAAAAACACAGCAACCGCCACTGAATCGAGATATTTGCATGCCATTTTAAATCAATGCATTTCTTTCAGATTTTATCGATCGACCACAATCCCTCTGGTTGTAGTAGCTCTGTGATTTTTATAGTAAATTAATACTGGACATAAAAAATGTAGAAGTTTATGAAACGTTTCTTCTGACCGTAGGTGGCAGTGTCGCCAGCAATTTTCCGGATCGTACGCGCATTCCTACCGGGCCGCTGGGCTGTGATCGCCTTAATACAGCAACACTGGCGGATTAGACTATCTTAAACACAGACGCGACTTGTGGTATCGAAGAATTATCACTTATAGAATAATAATATAATTGATGATGATGTTTTCTAACCGATACAACGTTTGGTATTGTACATTCATTTGGCCATACTAGTAGAAAAAAACGCGAACAAATAAATCCTTAGTTTAAGAGGAAAACTAAATCACTCCTCCCGTGTTTAAATAGTTATTGACTGAGCAATCGAAGTGATAGAGAGTCTCAGTTTTGATTCGTCATTTTTGCTTTCGCCTGTCAGGATGTCGATTCTTCTCTACAAGTCACATTTTTCAAAGAATCTTAACTTAATACACGGGCTCTAAATATTTTTGAATTCTTTTGCCGTCAGCAATTTTTGACTGGGACATTTACTTAAAAAAAAAACAAGTTGCTGTATTTATTTATCAATCGATTTTTATGTCTCTTTCATGTCTCTTTTTAACTCATGCCATATTAAATCAATGCATCTCCTACTGACTTTGTCGACCGACCACATCGTCCCTCTGGTTGTAGTAGCTCAGTGGATTTACCAAACAAAAATGAATCATCAAAATCGGTTCATAATTGCCGGAGTAGTAGCGAGTAGCATTATACATAAAACACAGTCGAGTTGAGAACTTTCCAAGTCGGTTAAAAATAATTGTTCCTCACAGCTTCAACACCTAGTCAAACTATGACTAGGTATTTCTTAGAAATCGCTAAAGTTAAGCAACGTTCGGCTCAGTTGGTCTTCGAATAGATGACCGTCAAATGCAAGGAACAAACAAAGATTTATATGTTTAAAATATTCAGTGTTTTAAAACTTTATTTTCTTTGAAAAATGTAATTATAAATTAATAGTAACATGATATTGTTCCTGTTTGCTTATATCTTAAAAATGGAATGAATTCGGTAGGTAGGTAGTAGTAGCAAAATGAGAAGCGTCGTAGGCGCGGTCGCCCGTGTGCCATTTTACTAATTTTGTTACGTTTACAACACTGCTCCGTCATTGGTAGTACAACTAAAAGTGTTTGATACTTAGTAGACACCAATTCGGTTTTCACCAGTAGACTCGCGTCTACCAAGTAGTCAGTATCTTGGCTGCTGATTAAATTTTATTGTTAGTTCACCGTAACGTCTCTTTTTGTACAAACTCTAGCTATTTAATACTGTATATAACATTGGGATTGCTTTTTTATTCCTAAAAACAGCCTAAGGAACCCCATAACATCTTGATTTAGGTGAATTGTTATTTTTGTAAATCGAAAGATTTTAACAATTTAAATAACTTTTCGCCTCAATTAAATAAATGTCACGAAACAAATTATTCCGTCTGAAATAACAGTAATAGCTCCTCATGATGTACACTAATTGTACACGTAGGCGTGTACATATTTTATAGGGTTCTACTTCCAAACCGACCCGTGCCCTATATAATCGACAGGTACTTAATAAAGTATTAAATACAAATTGGTTTAGCTAAACACGCAACTTGCTTAAACTATAATTAGTCCTTCAGTTAATTTATCAAAATATTTTGGACAATTTTCAAATTAAGTTATAAAGTTAAAGTTCCACGTACATCACGCCTAGCTAGACTTTTTTTACGGCGTGACGTCACGCTCCCACTCCCAAACTTTGCCTCGGATTTTGGGCATTTGGACATTCTGCTATTAGACATTTTGCAATTTGGACAATTTGTGACCGTTTGTCATTTTGCGACTAAACCGTTTTAGAGTCTGGCCAACGAAAGCTGTCCACGTATTATTTTCAGAAGTTTTGAAATGGCAAAAATTTAAGACTGTCAAAATTGACACTTTGACGTTTCGTACTACTGAAAACGAACTTGAACCATTCAAAATACATGTTGGGGACAGTAGCAGTAGCAGCGAAGAAAGCAATGAAGCTGATTCAATATCAGGTGTAGAGTTTTTGGAATCCGATTTTAACTCTGACTCATAGCTCCTACGAGTATATTTGTACGGCTCCTCGGGGTCCTCGACTGTACATAAATAATGGATTATTTGAAAATAATAAAAAGACAGAATTAAAAGTAATCTTTTATTTGATATTCTTCATAATACATTCGAAAATTTCAACAACAGTTGCTAACAAAACAAAATTTTTACAACTCGAAAAAAATGTACGTGCTGAAAAATAAATAGTATCAACTCCGTTTGTGCCGTGTATAGCCAGGGTTAACAGCTCTTGATTTTTTAAATTTCCCGCCTTTTTTCTTGGACAGCTTTCGTTGGCCAAACTCTATCATTATCATTTTATTTCTGATTGAGTAAAATAAAATATGTGTTCTATATTTTTCGATACTGTGACTGAAGGATTAATTATATTTTTACTATCCAGGAATCATATCTGTTGTTGGTAGTCAGTCGTGAAATTTATAACAAAAATAACTATTGAGGTCAATTTTTTTTTTTTATCTTACACACGGCCTCTGACTCCAAACTAAGCAAAGCTTGTGATATGGCTGCCAGAGACTGATAAACTACTTGTACATTTTTTTAAATACATAATTATATAGATTAGTAACTAAATAACACCCAGACACAGAGCAAGCACCTATGTTCATCACATAAATACTTGCCCTGGGTGGGGATCGAACCCACGCCACGTCTTTGACCCAGAAGTTAGGGTCACTAACCACTGAGCCACCGAGGCAGTCAATGTTATGTTACGTTGAATTCTAATTGTACAAAAAGGCGTGTGCATATTTTATGGGGTTCTATTCTCAAGCCCCCGACCCGTGCCCTATATAATCGACAGGTAATAAAGTATTAACTACGGTTGTCCGCCACACGCCTACTGGCTCAGCTAGACACGCGACTTGCTTAGGGTTGCCATACATAAGACGTCCACTGCTGAACAAAAATCTCCCTAGTTCTCCATTAGAACCGGTTGGAAACAGCTTGGCTATGATCCAGCACAATCATTGCTTCCTACTACTTTCTTCACTCGAGACTGAATTAGCTTCCAGCAAGCCGCCTCCAAATAGCTTTATTGAGAGAATTTTATAAAACCCCCTAATCGACGTTCGATATCTTCAACTTTAAAACACGGTTTTAAAGATTTCTACTTTAAAATCGCAGTTTTAAAGACTGTCTCGTCAAAATGTTGTCATATTCGAAGTTTGAATATTGGTATCTCGCTGTAGCGTACAACGAAATTAACAAAAATAGCAAAAACGCTCTTAAATATGGGTTAAGAGTTGGAATTAAGAAAAGGCTCGGGTGCCGCTCACCAATTTGATCCAAGAATTGATAGCTTAGTGGAACTAACAGAATACAGAAATTATTTGAGAATGTCCGAAGAAATTATCACTCGAAAGAAAAATAGCCGTAGTGTTGGCAACACTGCGTGGTGGTTTTAAAGTTGAAATCTTTAAAACACGGTTTTAAAGTCGAAGTCTTTTGTACGTTAATCAGTGGCTTTTCAAAGTGAAGGTAAAGTCATGATGAATTCAAATCAAACCAGTTTTTTTTAATGTATTTAATTACAATGCTTTCTTTCAATGCACGGCATATAGTTATAATAGATACCTTGGTGACTAGGTCCAAGATTTTCAAGACCGACCAAAAATAATTTTCATCTAAAATGTTGTTAAGACTGGTCTATTTTATAGCTTCATATCTCGTGTAGAGCTAAGCTTTTAACTTTACACGCCTTAACTCTACTAGCCCTAACTTCACAAACTCTACATCTTAGTCAAAATATGCGGTTCGACAGTTTCGCTACTA
Organism: Hypomecis punctinalis; assembly: GCA_949316475.1. Lineage (NCBI taxonomy): Eukaryota > Metazoa > Arthropoda > Insecta > Lepidoptera > Geometridae > Hypomecis > Hypomecis punctinalis. The sequence goes on from OX438818.1 coordinate 810,001, forward strand.
AAATATATTAAAGTGATTAAATGAGAGAGAATTATCGAACAGTGAATGAATCTTAATTTTACGCCCATGTGACTGTAGCGAAACAGCCAAGCCACATAATATATCATTGACTAAAGTAAAATATGTAAGAAAGCTTTAAAATATTCAGCGAGCAGGTGAAAACCCTAGCTTTAGCTAATCAATGCTAACAAACGTTTTATTATGCTGCCTTGTATTAGTTCGTGTCGGGGGTTTTTGTAGACACGGCGCCACTGTCGCATATGTCACTGGATAAATTATGTCCCGTAAAGATAAATCCACCCCGCTTAGTGTTGTATACAACCTCTTCAAAACGATACATTTTAAAATGACGTAGGAAAGTAGTTATTCTATTATTTTGTGTTATTCTAGGCTAAATAATGTATTGGCCAAATATTATCCGATTGGGGATTTTTTTTGGTAGTCAGCACTTCAATCGCTAGGATTAAACGTTTTAGTTTTGAGTTATAAGCCTCTAAAAGTTATTTTTTACGCAAAAACTTGGCTGAAAGTACGTAACATAAACTAAAAACTTTTCTGAAACAAATAAGACACGAGCGTCGAGCGTGCAAATATTTCTTACTCAATTGATTGACACCAAAAACATAACATTTTGTTTCAATTTAAGGGGTGAAAAGAGTTTACTCTCGGATCGTAAATTGTATCAAAAATAGGCCGAAAATTCTCTCGACGTTCTACAGAAAACGCAGTAACAGTCGATTCTCGATCCTCTTAACGTCGCAAATCAATAAAAGAGTTCACGGAAAACGGTCCCAATTTGTTTTTAATTCCGGTTAAAGGAGTTCTCGTCGAGCGGGCCTCGCACACGTACTGTTCGGTGTTTGTATCTCTAATAGTGTTTGTTTGCGAGAAAAAGGTTAAAAAGCGAAATACGGCAAACACTTTAGAGAGAAAACAGACTGAGATACACGGATTTTGGACTTTTAGTGGGAACATGCCTCTTGAGCTTGTTTTTTTTTCAGTGATAATTATTGATGAAAAGTAATTAAATACTTAAGTATAGAACTGTAGACATAGGTAATGGGATATGAGGATATAGGCTTTCCGTGTTGTAACCAAGGCTCTATGTAAACGCTTGTAGTAAAGCCTGCTCGGGTTTACTGAGGCAGGACTTTAACTTGACCATGACTTCTTTTTGGACTTTGACTACGAATGGGACTATTTTGGTAATGCCATATATCTTCATAAAGCTAATTCATTAGCAAACTTTTAAGTCATGCGACGCCAAAACTAAATAAAAAGTTAGGGCGGTTCTTGTACAGTCTGTTCTCAGTCATTTTATCTCCGACATTTATTGTATGTCCATCACATACATGTGTAATGAATAAATAGAAAATAATAAATAACAGCGAAAAGACACCTAGAAATATCAGCGGTAAAAGTTAAATAACTATAAACGTAGGTATAGTAGAATCTGTAGACGTGATGTAGACTAACCCACTCTCACGTACCTGCTGTAAGCATGCTGTGTTGTATTGCACTATACTGAACTTTACTGTGATATACTGTGCTGTATGTATCTGTAATAGTGTTTGTTTGAAATATTAAAAGTGAAATACGACAAATACTTGAGAGAGAAAACGGGCGGAGTTAGTTGAATTTCAGTTGTTTATGTATCTGTTTACTCGTTTTTCCTACTCATTGGATAGAACTTTGCGATTTTACGATTTTGTTTTTATAGATTTGGGAATTCAAAGTTGGTTCCCTCGTTTAAAACTATTTTGTTATGTTGAAAGTTTTACTAAAGATTCCTGTACAAGTCTGGTCCAGACTCGTGGTTACACCGCTGTGTTACACCAGTTATGTGATCTGCGAGTAGGTACATAGTACCTATGAGTAGGTCTATTTCGCAATGGAATCATAGCTCGCAAGTTTTAAAAAACTTTTTTTGTACTGTATTATTGTTGTAAATTATAACTTAAATAATTGTTTTTCGCTAAAAATGGCATGACCGACTTCAACCGTGTACAGAATTCGCAAATATTTCGCACGGATCGATGTAGCATTTTTTACATTATTTTTGATTTGTCGAAAATGGCTCAGCCCATTTCAATAAAATTTATATGGGACCAATATCGAAGTATATTCTTTCCAATATAAAAAAAAATATTAAATTTGGACTACTAAGTAAAAAGTTATGCGTACGCCTCGAATCGAGTACCTCCTCCGTTTCGGCGGTCAAAAAATAAGTTAATAAAGGTCACTTAATAAACAAAACCACTTTTTGTTGTCGCGTAGTATGTTGTTGTATGTGTGTTGTTGTGTAGTATAAAAATAAAGAAAGATTTTACATTTTAGAATTAGTGCAGTGTATTTCTGTAAAAAAATAAACCAAATATACTCTTCAATTAATTTCCCTATAGCCAACCTCCACGGTACCTATTCATCGTCAAATAATATTAGTTTAGAGCTCGAATCTATAGCGTCGGCGTCAATTTCGAGAGAGATGAGTCGGTAACTAGTTTAGCGCCCCCTGAAGCCCCCCACCCCCCATGCCCCTTCAGTTGGCGGTGTAATCTTGTGCAATTTATCGCTGTTAAATTGTTTAGTGTTTTAGCGAAGCTTAGGCAGCTATAATTCAAATAGTATATAGTATAACTACATAGTTATGAGTTAATTTGGCGTCGTCAGGGTAAGTTATATAAAAGCTAAAATGCGGTAAAAATCTAAGTTTTATTTTATATTCCAAGTAGAGTTAGAATATTTACAAGGGAATATTTTTTTGTTTTTTTTTATCACAAAACTAATACAACCAGAGGGATATCGCTGTTGTCGCTTGAAGCAATTCTTAATCACAAAAATGTGTGGAAAATCTTTCCCAAAACTGTCATATATGAATAATTGGAATTTAGCACTAGCCACTGAATCGAGATATTTTTCATGTCTCTTTCTAACTCATAACATATTAAACCAATGCATCTCACTAAGCATGAAACGTACAATACGTTGTAGTAAGTTTGTATGACACATTTGTAAATTTCAAACATGTTGCAAGGACTTGTCAGTTATATAGATCATATTAGAATGAAACTTATCAAAACTTATTTTATTATGTTACTGTTATATTTTGCTCGAATGTTTATATTTCAACTTTGCAGGGATATAACCTCCCAAACATACCTAAATGTAAGTAAGTAACATTGTTGCAAATAAAATTTTGAAGCAATATAATTTTACTAACTTCTCTGTCTGGCATTGCCTGTACCTTACAAATGAAAGTTGCTGAAATGTTATACAGTAACATCGCGACGATACGTCTTTTGTTAATTTTGTTTCAACTTTACTACAACATTACGTATTGTGCTCGTTATTTACCTAACCTATGTAATGTTGCTGGAACTTAATTTTTGAAAGTTGTAGAATTTCTTAGTAGGTAAACATTGAAAAACTGGATGGTGTTAGCATCACACATTGATTTTCTGCATCGCGGTGGCGTTGTGTTTGTAGAAATTAGTATGCCCATTTGTAAACTTGATTAAAACATTCCTCACTGTAGATAGCAAAAAATTCTGTCATTCTCTCTCACTCGCCCTCCGGACTTATATTACTTAGAACTATATCTAACTATATAACCTCAAAAAATTAAAAAAAAATGTTTTATATAAACTGGAACTATAAACCTACAAATTTAACTTTGCGACAACTAAACAAATGCAATCCACGTGCAAGTTTCAGTTGTAACCTGCAAGATAGTTAAGACAAGTTACTATAACCTTTCAAATTTAAAGTTGTAGAAACGTTAAACCTTATACTAGCGGAAAGTAACTTTAAAAACTTTCAGATATGTTTTCTGTGTAATGTCACTGCAATTTCACGTTTTAAAGTTATAAAAAGTTTAGGTGATAAGCTCTGGGCAAGTTATAGGGTTTATCTACAGCGTGGCCGTTAGTACTTCGTTTCAAGCTCGCTGTAAGCTTGCATGAATGTTGCAACCTTATATTTGTAAGTTACAAGCTTATTACTACTTTCAGTAATGTTATTGCAACTTTTGCTTGCTTAGTGGGATCTCTTTCAGACTTTCAGACTCGATCGACTACATCGTCCCTTTGTGGTTTAGTATTGTAAATGAATACTGGACATAAAAAATGTGAAAGCTTATGAAACTTTTCTTCTGACCGTAGGTGGTAGTGTCGCCAGCAATTTTCCGGTTCGTTCGCGCATTCCTGCCGCGCCGCTGGGCCGCACTTTCCTTTATACGGCAACACTGGCGAATTAGCCTATCTTAAACACAGACGCGACTTGTGGTATCGAAGAATGATCATTTATAGAATAATAAATAATTGATGATGATATTTTCTAAACGATACAACGTTTGGTATTGTACTTTCATTTGGCCATACTAGAAAACAACATGCGAACAAATACATAAAACTAAATCACTTTCCTATGATTAAATAATTGTTGACCGAGCAAACGAAGTGATGGAGAGTCTCAGTTTTGAATCGTCAATTTTGCTTTCGTCTGTCCGGATGTCGATTTTTCTCTACAAGTAACATTTTTCAAAGAATCTTAACGAAATTTAATACATGGGCACTAAATATTTTTGAATTTTTTTGTCGTCAGCGATTTTTGATTGAGGTGGACGTTTCCCTAAAAAAAACAAGTTGTTGTAGCGATATTTATCAATCGATTTTCATGATATAAGGAGTCCTGCGTTGTTTCGCCCCGCAAGCGGTTAGGCCCGCGGAGCGAATCGATCAAGACTCTTTTTGAAGGTTTCAATCAAATCAATCAAAAACGAGTCGCGATATAGGCTTATGAAGATCCTGTTAAGAAATCTGTTGCGAGGTCTACTGTTTCGAGAACTACTTGATTGAGCGCTACAAACGCACAAAAATATCACTTATTTCAATTCAATTCATGATTCATCAAATAGGTATTAAAAAGTACACTTTCGAACGACATAACATTAACAGAAACAAATTATAAATTACAATAAATACCGACATGTCAGAAATTAAAAACTATAAATCAATATTATCCTCAGAACAACGAATAACAGTAGAAGCGGTATAAAGTAAAAAAGTTGTGATGCATGATTTCAGAAACATGGCGTCGGAAACGCATAGAAACTGCTAAGTAATCTTGACACAAATGGCACTTGAACAAGCGATCAAATGTCAAAATCGGTTTCACAATAATGGTGGACAAACTTCAAACGTCTCTTAGGCTGAGCTTTTATTTTGAACCCTAAGGACATAGTAATAGTGTCATGTCACGCCGTGGTGGTCCAGTGGTAATGAGACCCACCTTACAATCGTGAGGTCGTGGGTTCAAACCCCGGTCCCGTACCAATAATTTCCTTGTAATTTATGTACGGAATTTCACACCACTGGCTTTTCGGTGAAGGAAAACATCGTGAGGCAACCTGCATATGTCCGTAGAAGAAATTCGATGGCGTATGTGAATCCACCAACCCGCACTGGGCCAGCGTGGTGGATATGGCCCAATCACCATTCGTGGGTAGGCCTACGTCCTGCAGTGGACTAATAAAAAGGCTGGTACAGTACAGTATAGTACGGTACATGTCAATTCAAACTATGATATTATCCAATGTCATGTGTTTCCAAGCCAGTTTATCTTTCAAGAAGTCGTCAATAGTGTAGTATGCTTTCTTTATTTTACTTATACTTTTCTCTATAGTTATTTTTTTCTCGCAGTCGTATAAAAGTCACATAACACAAAATCCTTACGCTGCGAAGTAAATTCCCCTCAATCGGTACAATGTACATTCTATAAACCTTTCTGGTGTAAACTAGAATGTAAATCCATCGGGAGGCGATCGGTGGAAGTAACGCGGGGGCGAACGGTGGAAAATTGCTAGGGGGCGCCACTTGCCACCGATATTATGTGTCAGGCTACGACGTTATGCTTAACAAAATGTCTATTGAACAATGTGTAGGTGTAGCTTATATTTTTTTCTTTTGAAAAAAAATCGGATATACGGTGTCATAGATATTAAACGCAAAACCTTATAAGGGCGGGTCTAGTACATCTTACAAACAACTACGACTTGAAACTTTGAAATTTCGTAAAAAGAAAATCGTTTCTCCATACATTTTACCGCGCGTTGACGAACTTTTTGTATGAAAGAGCTGATTTTTTCTTCGTATTTTTCCAAAAGTCCTAGAACAAAATTTGTTTGTCTAGATATACTAGACCCGCCCTTAAAAGGTTTTGCGTTTAATACCTATAACCCTGTATAGTTTTTGCCGTATACGGTTTTAAGAAGATTGTGAATCGACCACTGTTTTCGCGTTTTCCGTAGAACAACGAGGGAATTTCCGCTACATTTTTGATAAAGTTTACGTTCCGGGATAAAACTCTTTTTACTCTTTAAATTGTAACAAAATGTTATGTTTTTGGTGTCAATTGCTTGAGTAAGAAATATTGCACGCTCATACGTCATATTTTTTTTAAAAATGTTTTCAGTTTATGTTTACTTTTCAGTCTATCCTAGATCCTATGATCCAGTTGTGCTCTTTGCTATGACTCGCTCCAAAATGACGTTTTAACTTTTTGTACGGACTGTTTTATTTAATTTCGGTTATTAGTCCCATAGTGAAAGTCGGTAGAGTTTTCCTAAAATTTTTACACAATATCAGGTAGAAAAATCAAACTTAAATCTAATCAAGTTGAGATGTTTGCTTTAGATGGCGATAAAAATGGTTTAGTGAAAAAAAAACTTGAAAGGAGATGTAATTATTTCATACATATTATGTGATAAGTAAATGAAAAAATAATCATCACAAACAATCCAAATATTATATTTATTTTACAAATAAGTTGTTACATTAAGTTTATTCGTTGCAGATCGTTTTATTTCGATTCACTCGTAAAGCTCGAGCCGTAAACCAATAAGTGTCCAAAACATTTACGGTACAACAATAATACACAAAATATACGACGCAGTAAACTTCATGGTATAAGTATGAAACAATAATGAAATCAGCTTTTCTATTTTGTATTAAAAATGAAATGATTTTTTTTTACGTATTCGTGGTTATAATAACTAATGATGCAATATTTTTCTATACGTGGTAGATACGTTATGCAAGCTCCCATTTTGACAAGAAAATACAAGGCAAATGCCTTAAGTTGACTACGTCACGTTCCAGTCTAAAATGAATCTACTGAGCGTTAACATGGTCAGAAGCCTTCAAGTATTATCACCCGTTCTACTCGTATACAAAACTTACACTAAAAATAAAATAAAAATTTGCTACCTGGTGATGGTGGTTTGAAGGATACAACCAATAATATTGTGCTACACGTAGTAGATACAATACATATGTTCCCATGTTTACTCATCACCCACATTTTGTAGAAGGTGAATGAGCATGTAGATTTCCAGTTTCTAATATAATTGGCAGATTTAGGTACTGGGTATAAAAAATAATTGTGTAGTGTATGTCAAGACTCTTTATCTCGGGAACGCGTAGAGATAGAGTTGAAATTTAAACTATATACGTATATCTATGGTATCTTGCAGTTGTGTAAAAGAAAAACTTCTCAGTTATCGTTTAAAAAAGTTAGAGCCGTTTATGTCGTAAAAAACAGCATATTTCGACACTCACAAAAATCAAAACCTACAGGGTACTTCCCCTTGAAATAGAACTATGAAATTTGGCATGAGAAGCATTGTCTCAGAGTACACATATAGGCATAAATCTGAAAATTGAACATTTTTGTTTAAATTACATAAGAATAGAGCCTCAAAAAGTTTACAAAATATGGGTTCAAAATTCAAAGTGACTAAATCGTATCATGTCAGGTATCATGTAAAAAAAAAAGTAAGTTCGTATAGGCCGGGTGGCTGGCCCTGGTGTCAGAGTTTTTTTAGGCCGCCTGAAGGCCTCTGACATGGCTAAACGGTTAAAACAACCGGGACCTACAATTTAATGTGTCATCCGAGCCACGGTAGCGCTCAGATGGAAAATGCCACCCGCGGTCACCCATCCAAATACTGATCGTGCGGAACGTTGCTTAATTTCGGTGATCGCTGACAAACACCTAGTCAAACTACGCTACGAGCGCTACATGTAAAAGAACTTCATTAGCACATGCTAAAACAAGTTTTTAATTATTTTAACAATGTGTTTGTACGGAACCCTCGATGTGCAAGCCTGACTAGCACTTGTCTGGTTTTTTTCAGTCAACAAGCCTATTTATTCTATTCACAAGCTATAGTGCACCGCAAGTCGTGACAAACGGTCAGACAGCAGAGTGACAGTAATAGGGTCCCTTTATCCCTCGGGAACGAAACTTACAAAAGAAAACGCAAAAATCACTGGACATAAAGAGGTTTAATATCTTATTTTTCGGAGGAGCTTGCTCTGTTGGTAGTTGAAATTTTGAATTTTATGCGCTTCTATTTTTGCAACAGACAGCATAAATAAATAAATAATTAGTTAGTTTCTACGAACTCCTGCTTATCACTTAAAAAACAGTAAATCGTAAATCATTCGTTACTCAATTACAGTTTCAGGTAAGGTGTTCGTAGTACCCAAACTAGGATTAACCTGTGTGATGGCATAGTGACAACGAAAAAGCGTATTTTTCAGGATTTGACAAGTGCTCGAGTGTATCTAGTTTGTGGAATATTTAGTGCTTTTTAATAAGTAATAGGTAAGTAGGTTCATCAATATTTGTAATAGATTGTTTTTGATTTGATATTGGCTTGTAGCATCATCAATAATAATTCAATAATCTTATTGACCACACACTTTTAAATAATCGTTTTAAGTGTTGAATGCTTTTAAAAACTCAGTTTGCGATTCTTTTGCTGTCGCTACTTGACTGATGTACTGGAAATAGTCACCGCACTTAAGTTGCGAACCCCAACGTTGTTGTTTGTATGTCGCACCGTACTCGCTGACGCCAGACTATTGATTTTTATTGTGTCGTTTAGAAACGTAGGCACATGAACTGCTGGATATTAAGTGCCCCTGGTTACTATTTTTGCCATGGATACATAGAATACTAGTTTTTAGCCGCGGCTTCGCCCGCATACGCAATATATCATTATAATTTATAGCCTATGTGTTATTCTGATATATAAGCTATATTATTGCAAAGTTTTATCTCAATCCGTTCTGTAGTTTTTGCGTGAAAGAGTAACAAACATCCATACATCCATCCATCCATCCTCACAAACTTTCGCGTTTATAATATTATTAGTAAGATAGGGTTTCCAGATATATTTAGCCGAAATGAGGTAATTCAGACCATCATTGTGATTCACAATCGTGCAAAAAAGTGTTCGAATCAAAACCCTGCCCAAGCTTTTTAGTTTGTCGTAAGGCGATTGCAAGCCGACTACAACGCCGCGCGTTGCCAAATGCTCGCTTACAAGCACTAATTCGGTGACATAACGTCGAGAATCGAGAAAACGCGTCATTGTGAATTATTTAATGTAAATATCTAAGTCGGCATGTATGACGGGGCTCGGACACTTTTTTTCTACTTTCACTTAGAGACGTGGCTCTGTAGATATTTGCTCACAGATATTATTATTCCGAGTTGCAATTTTGTATAGAATACTGATTTTTGACGTGGTAACGTCTTAACGTCGTCGACGAACACCAGCTGCATGGAGGAAAAAATGACACATTCCTCCTGAGCGAGCGTGTAAGCGAGACCGAGGAACAAACGATAGAGAGGCACGATCGGCATAAGCTTTTGGCTTGTTTTAGTTGTTTATTCAACAATGTTTTCATATGACGTTATCACGTCAAAATATCGTCCGTAAACCGACTTGTCTATTTCCAATGATAGTGTGAATAAATAAGCATATTTATAAAACAAGAAGACAGAAGATCGAAGAAGAGTGAAGATAGAAGAAGAAGCTCATAGATGTGAAATTGACTCTAGTAGGGAGTCCGTTTAACGCGCGACTCCCTAATCGAGTCAGGTTGACTTCTTTGAGGCTTTGTCGACGGGAAAGAGAAAAGAAGATGCAAGAAGGAAAGAAGATTAAAGAAGATCAACGAAGATACTGGCGAAAATTTAAAAATAGAATAAGTTAACTTATAATAAACATAGATACCAACGGCAATAAATGATTTGAATTTAAATTGAGGTTTTGAGTCGAAAAAGACCAACCAACGGATTTTCGCACTCTGATAGTGAAGCTTTAATAACTATAACTTTAAAATAGAGTAGCTTATACTGCGCTTGATCAGTTTCTCTCCATATTTCAATCCTTACTTAATATTATAAATCCTTACTTCCTTATTACTAATATAATAAATCCTTACTTCCTTATTACTCATATTATAAATCCAAAGTTTGTATGTTGGTTAGTTCCTCTTTCACGCAGCAAAGGAGCAACAGATCGTCTTGATTTTTGGCATGGACATAGTTTAAAAAAAGGAGAGTGACATAGGCTACTTTTTATCTCAGAAAAATAAAGGTTCCATTCTCAGAGCAAATAATAAAATCCAGATGGAACGTCGTTGAGCAGTCAAGTAAAGCCGGTTTTTTATACTTGTGTGAGTGCGTCGCTGTTGCGCCGCCATAGTTTGTCTGACAAGCCAAGGCGTAGTTTCATAGTTAACTGGATGTGTGTGTAATTGTAACATGCCGAGGCGTAGTTTCGGTTGGCTTCACTTCTTTTAGCTAGAAAGTCCTGCGGCCTTAGCATACGGACCATAAAATAACACTATCGACGTGTCAGAACGTGACAGTTATGATAAATCATATATCTGTCACCTTTATTCACGTCGGTAAACTCTTTTCGTGGTCTTGTATGCTAAGCTAGCAGGTTTCTTCCATATTCTATGCAAAGGTGGTCAGTAGAAATTAAATGTAATAAGTTTTTAATGACAGGGGTAGTTGATGTCGGCCTAAAATCCGCCAAACTAAAGTGGGAATGGGTGAAGAAACATGTGGTGCCTATGTCACGGAATGGGTGCCTGGCGGACGGCGCAGCCAGGGAAGGCCCGAGAAGCGCTGGCGTGACGATCTTGACTCATTCGAGAGGTGTTGGCAAGACGTTGCGACTTGCGATGGATCGAAACACATGGCAAGATATAGGGGAAACCTTTGCCCAGGAGTAGGACAGTATAGGTTTAAAAAAAGTTTTTGTTTTTGTAATAAGTTTTAATTCGATTATAACACATACACTAAAAATAAAGCGTTTGAAACTGATTTTAAGGACTGTTCAATTTTTTAGCGAAATCTTGCTATGTTAGATTTGATTTAATGTCTCTATAGAGCTTAATGTTTCTAGATATGAGTACGCTTGCTACGCGAGTGTTATAACAATATTTGGCTAATCTTTTTGCTATGTAAATACTAAGTTAGTACTCATCTTTACAGTGAGTAGTTTTTAACCGACTTCCAAAAAGGAGGAGGTTCTATGTTTGTCTGCATGTGTACTCATCTTTACAGTGAGTAGTTTTTAACCGACTTCCAAAAAGGAGGAGGTTCTATGTTTGCCTGCATGTAATTTTTTAGGGTTCGTACCTCAAAAGGAAAAAAACGGAACCCTTATAGGATCACTTTGTTGTCCGTATGTCCGTATGTCAATACTTCTTATCTCGGGAACGCGTAAAGATATCGAGTTGAAATTTAAACTATATACGTATATATCTATGGTATCTTGCAGTTGTGTAAGAGAAAGACTTCTTAGATAACGTATAAAAAAGTTTCGTTTATGTCGTAAAAAAGAGTCGTTTATGTCGTAAAAAACCGCATATTTCGACACTCAGAAAAATCAAAACTTACGGGGTATTTCCAGTTGACAAAGAACTATGAAATTTGGCAAAAAGCATTGTCTCAGAGTACATAATTATGTATTTAGAAATAAATCTGAAAACTGTACATATTTTATTTAAATCACAAAAAATATCAAAAATATTTAAAGTGAATAAATCGTATCATATAAGGTATCATATATAAGAACTTCATTAGCACATGCTAAAACAGGTTTTTAATTATTTTTGCAATGTGTAATTTTCGATGTATGACGAGAAAAGTGAAAAAAAAAACTTTTGTGTCGATGATTATAGTACAGAGATTTTAACAATTTATTTACCAATTTTGTGAAATTTTCTGGATTTTCACGGAACCCTCGGTGTGCGAGCCTGACTCGCACTTGTCCGGTTTTTGTTTATATTATGGTCATGATATTTTTGCAAATGAGAACCGAATCAATAAAATTATTAAGTTCGAAAGGGTGGTGACACCTACAATACTCTTGAACTGATTGAATAAATTTTATCGAAATCGGCTGAGCCATTTAAATTATTAATAATGTAAACATTGTATACACCAATTGGAGTGAACTATTCGAATTTTGTACATTCGCATGTGAGCGAAAACAAATTATCTAATGAATGATTTCTTTCAACGTCAGTTTCATCTCCTAGAACTGTTACACAAAGCTAAATACATCGCATAAATCATTTAAATTCAAGTAATATCCAACCATATTTCACATTTACCTTCATTAGGTAAATTCACCGGATTACAGCCACAATGAATTATTATGGCAACACAGAAAAAACATCGGGAAATGTGCCACAATGAGTTATTATGGCAACACTGAAAAAACGTCGGGGAAATGTGCGCGTAGCAAAATTATACGGAAAACACGGCTTATAAGGCCATTAAGTATGTTTTTAATTACCTATTTTGTAAATGAGTGGACATGCTGCCCTTAACCTATGAGTTTTTCCTGCTTTCCGTTATACATTCTCGTGATGGAAATAATTCTTTTTTTTTTTTTAATTATGACCGATATTAAAAAAGGAAGTTTTATATATTTAAGTTACGCGAGTTTTTAATGATTATTTTTCTGTTTAGTACATCAAACTAAGAGGTGGTCCCATTTTAATTTTATCGAAACTGGGTGAGTCCTTTTTGTAAAATCAACCAATGATACTTGATAACTATATGATGATACTATTATGCGACTGCCTCGGTGGCTCAGTGGTTAGTGACCCTAACTTCTGGAACAAAGAGGCGTGGGTTCGATCCCCACCAGGGCAAATACTTATGAGATGAACATAAATATTTGCCCTGTGTTTAAAAATAAGTATATGTAGTGTATCAGTCTCTGGCAGCCATATCACAAGATTTGCTTAGTTTGGGGTCAGAGGCCGTGTGTAAGATGTCCCCAAATATTTATTTATATCTGAATGAAACTACAAAAAAAAATGCCAATAGTCAGTACAAAATTACCCATTTATCATTTACTAAAGAGTTAGCCTACGTAAAAAACGAAAATGTAAAATATTCGAAAAGCTTTAAAAAAATCAAAGGTACTGCAGAATGTCGCAGTAATTATTCAAACAATTAAAGTTATCTGTTATCCTATTCTCTCCTGTCAAAGACAAAACTTAGGTATTATTCCCGAGCCGGTGTAATTTTACTAAACAGCGTTTTAATAAACTGTCAACGCGAAAGAAGATCACTAACTGTAATCTCAGGCGCAGAGGAGGAAATCTTAGCAAAGATATACATAGTTAGACTGAAAAAAGTGCAAAATTGTTTCTACAATTTTATTTTGAAATATATGAACAAACAATTTACTTCGTTAATAACAAAAATTATTAGGTATTGAAAAAAAAAGTTATAATAGTGTATCGTATTGTAATAATTGTTAGTAAATGGCAAAAACAATAACATATAATATACATAAATACATTTACAAAGTCCATGTCTTTGATTAGTCTAGATACCGAATTACCTGAGCAAAACGGCCCAAAAAATTTGGTCTATATATGGTGCCATACAAATTTTGACAGGTTTGACATATTAAGTATGCACTCATTGTCAAAGATCTAGGCCGTTTTCTATGTGCTTAATGTTTATGTTTGTCAATCTAGACAGATGTATAATCAAAGGTCATAACTTTATACCCTAATTCATATTTAGGGGAATCGTAGACTGTGAGACGAAACGCAAGGTTGGTATTGTAATAATTGTTAGTGAATGGTAAAAACAATTACATATAATATATATATAAATACATTTACAAAGTCCATGTCTTTGATTATGAATTACCTGAGCAAAACGGCCCAAAAAATATGGTCTATATATGGTGCCATACAAATTTTGACAGGTTTGGCATATTAAGTACGCACTCTTTGTCACTTTGACAATTCAAAGATCTAGACCGTTTTCTTTGTGATTAATGTTTATGTTTGTCAATCTAGACAGATGAATAATCAAAGGCATAACTTTATACCCTAATTCATATTTAGGGGAATCGTAGAATGTGAGACGAAACGCAAGGTTGGTTTACATCATTAGAATTTCTAAATACCTACCTTATCAGTAATAAAATAATGTAATCATTATTACGTCTGACACATGATCCAATCGCTTACGGATAATGTTAGCAGGTATCTAGTCACGAGCATTATTTTTTGTTACGTTACAATAATGAAAAACACTTTTCATGCGTGTAAAGAAAAGCGAAAAGTATAGTTATGGCTATTTTGTGATGAGTGTCGTAGCATTTTATCACGTTCAGTAGCTATTTCTCTACTAAGATTTTCCCCTCAGTATCTACGCCGTCTTGTCTCGCAGACTAATGAGATCTCAAGGGGGTTGCCAGCAGGAAAAATGCTTTTTAAATTAAAATAAATTTATCTTGGTCTCGCTGGCAACCCAAAGGCTGCATCTAATCAATTCCAGATTAAAATGAAAGAGGATTGCTCTGATATTCACAGATGTATTTTTTACTCAATTAAGCTTCCGATAAGCTGATAAGATGGGATTGGTTTCCTTAATTGGATTAGATTTCTTAACGCCAGTGATATTGGGAATAGAATTTGTAGGTCAATTGAGTTATTATATATAAAATTATTCCGTTACTTAGATTTTGAAAAAATATTGGACACATATTCTTTCTTTTGTCAATCAAACTATAAATGATAAAGAAAAACCTTGTTAAAGTTTGGTAGTGAGATCTCGTGACGTCACTAGTGCGACGTTGTCTGTACATTTGTAACAAATCAGTACGCTTAGAATCCTTACGTCCCAAATATAAATTCAATGTAGTCATTCCACAAGCTAACAATGAAATGTTTTACAGGAGTACGTACTCGTACATGATAGCTATAATAGTAGATTGTATATCATATGGGAGCAAAATAATGTTTTTACGGCGAGGGCGCTTTTTTGAATCCAGAGCAAAGTGAGGGATTCTTTAGTAGAATCCTGAACGTAGCGAGGAATTCTAAGTACGTCGCCCGAGCCAAAAATATATTTTGCGCCCGAGTGGTACACTCTACTTTTCAACACCTCTATGAGAAAACAAAAGGCGCCTCATATTTTACTATTATATTATTATTTAATAAAACGTAGAGTAACAACAAAATTGAAATTAAATGGTATCTAATAATAAAACAAATCAAAACTTATATTTATATTCATTTTCTTGGCGCTGAACACTAACATTACAAATACTTCCAAATTCAAAAAGTGCGCGGCAAAGATCATTCCGGCGCACTTATAAAGTTCCATATAGAAAACACCTCCTTTGGGCGCACTTAAAGGCGAACCAAGTAGTCATTTTCGAATAGATGTGATGAAAACACTTTTAATGATTTACCTCATCATTTTAAATCATTGTCTGGAGTTATTTCTAAAAATGTTTAAAAAAATGGCTTGTCGAGAAAACCTTTTATAGCATGTTCTCATGAGTCTGGCCCATATCTATACAATAAAAAATAAATCTAGAAAATGTGATCTCATTTTAATTCTGTAATGTACATTATAGATTGTTTCAAATCTCTTCCTAGTTCTATATATTATTTTCTTATAAAGTGTTTATAAAGTATTAATGAGTAATTGTTTATTGAGTGTAAATATTTAATATGTAGTAATAATTAGTTAGGTAATAATTTTCGCTAGACTACGCTAAATGAATGAAGCCAAAAATTGCATGTCCGCTAGGACAGACTGTTGATACTAAGAAAATTGTACCTATCACCATTCTACACAGTTTGAGCAATAAATTATACTATTATTTGTAATATTTTTAATCTATACGACGGACTAATTATATGTTTTTAGTCATTGTGCCTATTGTGGGCGTATATTGGCAACTAATGGTAGTACTTTCGCAAAAATGCCGCTCGTCGTCGTTGATTCTCATCTATCTATATAAATAAACTTTACTATAGTGTGAAGATATTATATAATATTTATAGCATGGTATATTTCAATCATCATCTTTCTCTATCAGAGTGAGATTCTAAGAGAGTGAATTCTACATTGGTCCTATAGGAAAAATTATTCATAATTAAGTCTAAATCACCCTTCACGAAGTCGAAACTTACATAGCATGATATAGATATATTTTAATACTTCTTTTTACATTTTATTTTCTTCAAAATTACCGTCTGTGAGAATCCGTTTTTATTCTCGGTACAGTATATTTTATGGAACCATTTTATAAATTTAATAAGCTTCTTTGTGTAAAGCTCTCTTTGTCATGATGTATCTCTTTTGTAACATAATCATATTCCTAAAAGTGTCAATTCCATAACGGTTTGCTCTCAATCCTCATTCACATATCGATTTTATCCAAACACCGGCTAAAAAGTTTCACAGATATAAACAACTTTAAATATAGCCTCTATATTTAAAGTTGTTTATATCTGTGAAACTTTTTAATTTAATTTCTTTTTACCAAATTTTAAAACACATTGGGTATATATTCTTACTGTTACATCGCACTCGAGCCCCAAGACACAAGCCACGTGCTTAGTTTGGGGCTCACTGTACCACTGTATACTTGCCTTACCATGAATTCACTCTGCTAATCTCATAACTATGGTATTGAACATCTTTGTAACATGTGTGTTTCATTGTAAGTTTTCTAGTAAATAAACTTTCTTTCTTTCTTTCTTTCTTTCTCTGAATATTCCCCAACTCCCCAAAGACATCATAAAATGTAACTACAAAAGCATAAAAATATAAATACCCGGCATTATCTCGGGACTGTGGTATTTACTGAGAAAGCGGCCAATTTATTTGATTGTGGCAACACTGGAGCAATCGGAAATCAGCGCTGTACCGTGGGGAAATTACTGGCTACACCGAAGCCAAGTTCGAAAGCATGGCAACTTTGTAAGATGGGGTGCGTTCTAGAACCGCTCTTTGACTCAAATGGATTGCTTTGCTTTGACAATTTTTAATACGAATAGGTATATTTCATCGTTTTGCTTTGACTGCGACATTATTTTTGTATGATGTAAATTGGGAGCTCATTTTTCTATTAATGTGGCATTTATTTCAGAGCTATCAATAAAAGTCCTCTCAGCTTTGGAATGTTGTATTGGTTTGGTAATATTATGTCATTGATAATACAGAGTTATTGTTATTGGTAATCAATTAGCACTTTTGGGGGCCGCACCATAAATTCCTCTATAGCAAGCACAACTGTTATTGGACCTGCGACACAGGTTTTTACCAAGTGCAGAACCCGCAATTCAACCAGTTAAACCTTGTTGCTGTTATAACTAACTCTCCCAGTGTGATCTCCCATCTGATCCATAACTCAATTTTTCAGAATTATTAAGATACCTACTTAATTCAATTGTCTATATAAGTTAATATTTTTTTCCTTTGTATATTTTATGTTTAGCAGTAAGGTTAAATGAATTGTAATGATTATTGAAATAAATTATTCTATTTTATTCTATTATTCTTATTTGTACATCAAAACTAACAATTTTTATTCGACGACTTTTATCAAATCTCAAAAAAAAATGTTGTTCCATAGAAAAATATCGTTCACCCTAGACAAAATGTATGAACAAAAGTTGTTATTTTTGATGTACAGAATAAGCGCTTAAAAGAATGCTAATTGGTCACCAGTAACCCTGTATAATCCATGCAATTCAAATTAAGCCTTTGTTAGGCTTTAGTCTTTGTATATTACTTCACATTTGATCCACAACGCATTATATTATATTAGAGGTTGTCTGGAAGAAATCGTGTCTGTGGTTTTATTTCTTGTGGTGTCGATAAAGTGTTCTTGTATTGTAGTGTTGTATTATGTACCTGAATACAATTTTATTGACCATGCTTGAAAAAAAAAGACAGACCAAACTATAGCTATTATGTTGTTTTTAAACTATCGCGATTTGAACACATTATTATAATATTCTACGGGACTAATCGCAGTCCACCCGTGACCACGATCGATGCAACTCGGCCGAAACGTCGGGATGATGAGGTATTTATTTATCTCGTAATTTTAGTGCGCGATTAGTCCCGTAGTTTAAAAAAATAATATAGCTATTATATCTTTCAGAACATTTTCCGAGTTTTTCTTACTCTCAGATTTATTTGCAATGTTTTCTTACTGTTTAGTTACCTACAAGTACAGACAATGTGCATTAGGGTGTGCAATTTTGAAAAAATATGGCTGGTTGTGTCTTTAGTTTCCAACTAGTTTCAAGTTGTTTTAGGCTTTTAGGTTTCACTGTAAGGAATTTGATTCAACAATAAATTAGACCAACAGAAGCTTTTAGGTAGCCTCTATATCTAACATCTAAGTAACATCTAAGTGTTCCTACGATTATCCAATCTTGAGGTGGAGGTGTATCGTCGAACAGGTTTTCAGGAAAACCTTCAGGTATTCTATAGAAAAGGCCTATATCCAGCAGACGTACGTCATCCACGTACCGCTGAGATATGATAAGCCGTTTTCTTTAACCTATACTATCCCACTCCTGACCCAAATTTATTCAAAAGCAAAACTATGCTATTGCTATACATCATTTCAAAAACACGCAATACATTTTACAAAAGAATACCATATTTCTGATAGACGAATAATTTTGAACGTTGTCCGTTTCCAGTACAAAATCCCGAAGAAAGAGGAAGTGGTGGAGCAGCAGCAGGCGGAACCTGACAACCCGCTCATGAGGAAGAAGAAGACGCCCGAAGAGCTCGCGGCGGAGGCCGAGCTAGAAGACCAGGACGAGTTCACCAGTATGTACACCTTCTACTCTATCATACAGTCCTCGTATACAACACGCACATGAGGAGAAAGAAGACGCCCGAGGAGCTGGTGGCAGAGACATAGTTAGAAGACCAAGACGAGTTCACCAGTCAGTATACCTTCTACTTTATTATCTATGCCTAGTCCATAACTCTAGTATACAACCTCTCGCTCGCATGGAAAAGGAAAGATGACTCAAAGAACTGACTGCGAAAGCCGAGCTAGAAGATCAGGACGAGTTCACCAGTCAGTAAACCTTAAACTCTACCATAGAGACCTGGTATACAACCCGCTTATGATTAAAAAAAGACACCCGAGGAGCTGGTGGCGGAGGCCGAGCTAGAAAACCAAGACGAGTTCACCAGTATGTATACCTTTTACTCTATCATGCCACCCTAGTACATAACTTGCCCATGACGGAAGACCGAAGAACGAATTCACTAGTTAAGCCTTTTGATAGTTTATAGACCTTTACAGCTTTACCAGAATCTAATAAATCCCGAAGAATTATAGTATAAACAACTTTACATATATTATATCGACCTATAAAGATGCATGACAGACGGTATTAAAAAGAAGAAGAAAATGTTAGAAAGCTCTATCCCTTACCCGCATAGGTTACCAAAATTGTATTACTCGTATTATATGATTGATTTACATTTCGATTTTTCTATCTTTCAGAACTGAAAAACACCATCGAATCGCAAGTGAATGAACTAAAGTCTCAGATCGAGAGCAAGTGCGTGATGCAGTGAGCGGGCGAGCATGTTCGCCGAGCGTCGCCGAGCATCGACGAATGCTCGGCGCTCGCCCCCACGCCAACATTATTATATTATCTGAATACATGATGTAGCTGTGCTAAGTTGTTACGACGTTTCACAAACCGGTCAATCACAACCCCAAAACCCTGATTTATTAATGAAAATAAGAAAAAAACCGTTATCATCGAATATCGTATCATTCGCGCTCAAAAGCGCGACGCTTTCTCGAAGAGACGCGATGTGAAAAAAATCGTTGCAATTTTAATCTCTATTCTTTTCACAGAATTTTAAATGACGAATTTTAAACTTCGAACTGAATGGTTATTGACACGTATCATTTATTTCGCAAGCTCTGATAAGTCATTTGAAATTCGATCTTACCAAATCAAATATAGAATAAACTTTCAATGTTTTTTACGCTCCTGTCTCGATCCGAAGAGCGTCGCGCCAAAAATACGTAGGAGAGATTCGATTCTAAATTTTTCGGAAAGTAGTTGGCTAGTGGCGCGTTGGTGCTTGTTAATGAGCAATAATATTTTTATACATTCATAAAAAAACACGGAGAGCGGCCCTCGACTACTGCGGACAACTCGGCCGTGCGGTCAAAAAGTCATCGAGCGAACCAGAGCGAAAAGCTGAAACGAGTTATCTAACCCAAGTTTTATATGTTGACGCTTGTGATATATTGTTATTTAAGTGTAAAGAACAAATAAATATAAAATACAACTAGAACGGCAACTGTAATTTATTTAAAATGAGGGAAAATTGTATTATAAGATTCTAAACTTTAGCACGCGTGTAGACTCATCGCTCTGTACACTTCTATCGTCTTCTACCTTCATTACATTGAAATAACAATGTATTCGTTTTCGTGTTTGTTTTCATCCAAATTCCACTCGGCTTGGTGTTAAAATTGTTGTAAAAAGTAAATCGAACGCCGGTGAAGTGTCGCTTGCTCTCTCTCGCCCTTCTCTCTGCTCAGTGGAACATTGCCACTTCGTTTTAGATCTATACGACTGTGCTATGACTCTATAAGATCATGACTGGTGGTATAGATCAATGTGACTTTGTTACGGGTCTATGCCACTGCGTTTTTGATCTACGCAACTATGGATCTGTACGTCTGCGCTATTCTGCAACGCTCGATATATGTGGCTGTGTTGTGGACTTATGCATTCTACAGATCTTGTGTAAGCTACCATTTGTCCATACGACTGTCCTAGACCTATTCGACATTGTTATGGACATATGCGTCCGTTTCGACTTCCTTATATACCACTGCACTGCATCGTAGATCTTTATGACTGAGCATGTCACGCTCTATAGACATATATGTCTGCTATGGATCTTTTGCATGCGTGCTTCAGCAGTGTCTATTACTGTGCATCAGTGTTTCTGTTAGGTGTATATACCTGTAATGGACCTAGCCTTAATACCCACATCGAAAGTAAAAATACATTGTTGTTATTAATCTACTAAGAGAGGATCGCGTTGTCCATTTCGTTCTTGCATGTCTAAACTAAGATCGGTGTTAGTATGTGTAAATGTAGATAACACATTAATCACGTTGTTTTACAGTTAAAATTAGTGTAGAAGCGGTTTCAAATCTAATTCGATGTTTACGCTTAGGTATTAATTGTAATGTAAAATGATACACGTTTGTGAGCAAATTATTCGAGCGATTAGGTAGGGACGATTGTTATGGCGAGAGGTCGGGTTTTTTGGACATGCAATGGAACGGGGGATATCAATATAATGTAACATAAGCACACAATCAACAAAACAACACAGAAACACAAGCACTCGCGTCGAGAACATTATTTGCAAAGAATCCAAGATCAAGTTAGAAGGTTTGGAATGTTATAGATTATAGCTTACTGCATTGACTGCAACGACTACAAAGAAAACATTGAAATATGTACCTTATATTTCGACTGATTATCAAATGACAAAATTTGAATTAACAACATCATCATTGTGTCTTGTACATTGTAAAATTGGTCATTTGTAACTCTGTTCTGACTATATATATAAGATTCATATTTGAATATTTTATTTTATTTGTATTGGAAATGCAGTTTGCAATGATCAAGAAACAGCTAATGGTTCGAACAATTGTGTCCACATTTTAAGCTACAAATGCAAAAGATTTGTTAATCGTCAAAAGCTGTGATATAATGAATATATTATAAAAACGCTGGATGCGGACGAGCCGCTCGCGTTGTTTCTTCTCGCTTCTTCTTTGACTAACTTTAAACAATCTTTGTCTCTTCTTAAATCTCTCAAATTTAAAGATATCAGACACAATCAGCACATCATGTATTTGTATTATTTATACATAGCTTCGCTTATTTATTTTACTATAATTTAGTTTTATGAATTTCAGGTCAATTATATTCTACCTTCACTTACACCTTCTCATTGTGTCCTGACTATTTAAAATATGTCGCAAAAAAGACTCAACTCATATTAAAAATCAACGTCATTGAAACGTTCTTAAACATAATTTAAATAATCCAGGATGAAGATACACTATTCTATATACAAAGCAAAATATCTTGTTGTAAATACGAAATACAGTAATTTCTGATTGTTTATTGAAAGCTACACTATTTTTCTGACATATAAAATCGATATTTTCTCGCACTTGTACTTGCACACGATGTATATTTTCATAGCTTGATTCAATAGGATATTTATTTTGAGCACGCATAGCTATCATGATAACTATATATTTCAATATATATATAAAGATGGGCTATGTATGGAAGTTTACGCCCCGTCCGGTTGGCATTTCACAATCTATATGTAAGTTACATTCACCAGTGTTAACTTAGCTCTTAAACATAGTTCTATGTATATGCATGGCATTAGCTAACGGTTGTACGTAGATGCAAATAACAATAATAGATATAAGATCTCAGGACCTCTATATTTCAACCTGACCAATAAGATAACCAACTCACCCTCACTGTGTGTTAGCTATTTCTATATTAATCTATCCTATCTTCGTGGTATCTTCGATCTATGTAGTGGAACCTAGCTGCGCCCTTCGTTGTTATCTTTCATAGTAGTAGTAATTTTAGATAATGTTATTTTGGTATTTAGCGTCGTCTTAATATCGGTGTTTTAAGCTAACTGTCACTAATTTTGAAATTAACGATATACATATATTTATATATATATTATGTTAATTCTTATGTAAGTAATTTAGGTCCTTAAATAAAAATATATTTCCGATATATTTTTATTTGTATGGTTGTGCATGAAGATGGTTTCGAGTTTGGGATGGCTCTGGGGCGTTTTGGTGTCGTTTTCTCTTAATTCATCTATTTTATTTGTTTCTTTTGTATTGAACTGTATTTAGATGCTTGAGTGAGCTCTCTTCGTCTAGCTTTCGGTGTTGAGTGTTTAGTATACTTACACGTTATATTGTAACTAGATTAAAACATTGCTTCAAAACGCAAGGAATTTGGGTGATAATGAAATAGTTGGTATATTGTGTTTTCTATGTACGTAATATTCTGTGTGTTGATAGTTTTCTTATACGTAGGTACCGTATGCTTTTATCAATTTATATGTAGTACTTTTTTCATAATAGTACAAGGTTTACACATCGTTTTTGACAGTTTTATGTGTTAAACATTTCTAAAGTATTTTTATGATTTTCTTTTTATATTAAAATTATAGTAAATTTATAAGGAGGTTTATACAAGGTAGAAGTGTAGTATAGTCATAATAAATGTACGTTATTTAATAATCGAGCTAAAGTTACAAAATCTTTGTTTCTATCCGTAGATTAATTTTAAGAAATTCAAGATAACTTTTGACCAATTTTTTAGATTTCCCACAAAAGATATTTATGTATATTTGGATTCCATTGATCTTATGACTCTTATACTCAGGGTAAATATATATAAATCTATTATATTTATAATTTCTGTTTTATTTAGAATGTATTTTTGACTTTTTGGCCTGCAATGGCTTGACAAATCCTTCTTCATGTGATCTTTTTAATATATTTGGTATTCTCTTAAAATATTAGAACTTTTTGTTCCCTAGAAGTGTTATAATGGTATATATTACCGTTGTTAAACGTTTAATTGAATAAACTAGCCTATTATAGTTGCACTAGTCTAGATGTAGGGGAATGAATGTTAAGATTGTCTGGTGATATATTTATTCTAATCACATTTCTATATAAATCTTTAACATAGTTAAATCTTTAAAAATTTATAATATCTTTTGACTCTAGAACTAAAATACCTAGAAAACTAGATGTGAGATCTTATACTGCCATTTTAAATGTGGTTGATGATTTCTATATGGATAATTATAAATATGTCACTTAGACAATTTGTTGAAAGAGGGTCATCGATTGTCTAACATGCGAAAGAACAGATTAAAAATATATTTCATGAAATATCAATTCACTACCAACAAACACTATGACCATGCGATCGGTGTGTAAGAATATTTATTCTGGCAGAATACCAGCAGTGAATTCCAGAATAGATGAAGCAGAATAGTTTTCAAGATAGCAAATAGAGAATTTAGAGACAACGACACTACGTACCACTCACGAGAGCTTCTTTACACATAACGATGCAAACATCCTTGAAATTTTCATATTGTTCAGTGTTTTCAAATTTTCGAATAGTATAAATTTTAATCCAAAGAACTGACATTAAAGTGCCAGATAAAGCAATATTGCGCGTTGGTTTTGTTTTCTATTATTTGAAATATTTTTACTATTCGAAAATCTTATTTTTAATATATCACTAATATATTCGGGGAAATAAGTATATAGGAATTAAATGCCTCATTATCTCTGCCAATAAATTTGTTGTGAACCCAAAGTACGTAAACTTATTTCCCCAAAATACCTTGTTTTATACAGTGGTTACACATTGGCCATATTTGTAGATCACTAATGCACCAATGTGTTTATTTAATTTGAGTAAGCATTTCGATCTATCAAAATTGGTACGTACACACATTTGTTCATTGGTCCTAACAAATTTGTTGCAAATTTGACCAATATGTAATCACTGCAATAGGATAGTCGTTATTGGCCAAGAAAATCACATTTTAGAGCGTTAGCTTTTAATATTAGTGACATTCTAGTGTTAAATGCAACTTACCATAAGGAAACAATGAAACATAAAGAACGCGGTTCGAATGTTGTATTGTTATTATAAAAAACGGTTAGTAGTTTATCCACATTTAGAATTATGGATTATAACGAAAGGTTATTGTTGAAAAATGTTTTAGGTGATAATACGGATTGAGCTTTTGTGAACCTTGTTGTTGACAAGTTAGTTTCGTTCAGCTGTTTCTGTAACTCTGCCTTCTCTGAGCTATTGCAGCGTGTCTACTTACCTATTCAGATGATCATCAATTAAACCCAAGAAAACGTCACTAACCACACTAATACCTCTACCTTTCAAATGAATCTCGTGTGGTTTTAAACTAACCTTTTGATCAATACAAATGTTATCTACTTCTGATTGCTGATCTCAATTACAATCGCTCGTTGCTTCACTAATAAAATGTCTTATATCAAATGGATTAAAACTAATGTTTTCTTCATTAGGGTCACATATGACATTTTCTGTGGTAAATGAGTTACAACAAAGTTTTTTTTATTTCATATAGGTTTGCGTTTGCCTAATGTTAAGCAGATATGTGGTCTAGGGTTTAGCACACGTACCAAAACTATACCTATTTACTCGAGATTTGAAAACACTCACGTTGTGCTTTAGCGGGAAGACAGACTCGGTCAAAGCGTTTCACATTGTCGCTGTTCGTAGGAGGAATGCTGAGTAAATCTTTTCTCTTTGAAACCACTTTCATCTGAATAGATAGGTTGACACAGCTGTGCCCCTGTATCCAAACCTTCACCGTAGTACGTCTGAAAAGCTTGTTTGCTGTCACTACGTTACTTACTGTTGCGAGGCATTGTTGTTTACTTTACAAGGTCCCGATTAGTTACGTAAAAGGTTTAGAGATGGCCATTTTCATGTGAATGGTTTAATGTGAAAATGGTTCATCTAACATGTTGTTAAATAATAATAAACTACATTGTACCACTATGAGTCGTTTTATTTTATAACTAAGAATTGCCTCAGATTACTGACCTGTTAATTACACCCCATATTTAATATTTTCAAAAACAGGCTTGCATCTGATGCTCCTACGTGGAAAATTTGCACCGCAATTAATTTTAAGTTTATCAGTGCTACTTATAATTATAAACAAGAAAGTTTGAATGTATGGATATTTGTTACTCTTTCACGCAAAAACTACAAAAAAAGAAAATAAAAACTATTGAACGGGATTGAGATGAAACTTTGCAACAGTAATGCTTACCTACGTCAGAATAACACATAGACTAAGCTATAATTTACAAAGATCCTACAAACGTCAAAGTTTGTATGTATGGTTGTTTATTACTCTTTTACGCAAAAACTACTGAACGGATTGAAACTTTGCAACAGTAATGCTTATATATACATCAGAATAACACATAGACTATAATTAATAAAGATATTGCGTGAAACGAGGTTTGTCGGGTCAGCTAGTAAGATATAATTCACTACAATAAAATCTAATTGAGGCTGTTCCTCGTTTTAAAATTACAATAGCTAAAATTTGTTATCAAAATCATTATTGTATCAATTAAAACAACAAAATATAAGAATCCTTAAACAAAGCTTTATTTACAACTTAGACTTAAATTATCACTGTACAAAACTAATCTAACAATTTGATACCATTCCAAAATCTATTCATATTCTTATTGAGGTCAGATAAAATTTTCATGAGATTTCCTACTGTAGATTTAATAAAACCGGTTTCCGTTTCTATTAAATCATCTTCTTTATAATTTTTCAAATGATTACTTATTTTAGAATCATCCTCTTCAATGTAATCAGTGTTTTCTTCTGATAAATCTTTCAACTGTTTATGTATTTTTCTCAATATTCTCCACATTTTGGCATTTTCTTTCGGCACCTCGATATCATTTTCGGCAGATAGTTCTACTTGATCTTTGTCTGCGTTTCTCCGGTTTCTAATACTCGCTGGTTTGTTTTCTAGAGGTTTCTCTATTGTTTGCTCTGTCTTCGGTTTGGCTACAATCTTTTGAGTTTTAGTTGCTTTAGGGTGAAGATTACTGACTTTATTCTTGAATAATTTGGAACCTTTCAGATATTTGTTTTTCCTTATACGCCTTGTTATATTACGTTTGGGCAGTCTCAGTATCTTCGGAAGCATTCCTACAGATTTCTTTTCAGGTTCCTCATCCTCTTTTTTAAGTTTTCGTAACACTAGTCCGCGATTTTTTAATCTCTGTATTTTCTCACTAAGACTCTCTCCAGTAATTTGTCGTTTTGCTCTACCATTGTTTGATTTAATTTCGTACAACTCTTGAACTTTATTCAGATCGTTATTGAGATCATTTATTCTGCTTATCAAATCTGCGTTACTAATGCCTTCGAACGAGTCGTTTTCATTGTCAAAATCTACAATAACATTAGTGTGGTCGGCATTTTCATCAAAATCTTTGTGTAAAATTGATCTTTTGGTCTTGAAGTTTTCATTTTCTTCATTTTCTATGGTAGCATCTTCATCGTAATTTTTTTCAATGCTGTCTGCCTCGTCGTAGCAAGCGTTCACTTTAGTGTTAGCTAGAACCCAAAACCCAAAACTCCTAGCTGGTAGATTGAGGAGCAAAGTCTTGTAGGGACGAACTCTCTTCACGACTGGTTTCAAGTCTCCTTCGAAGTACATTGGCCTTCCGTTTACATGTATGTTCCTAAAAAATATAGGTTGTCGTTATGGCTAAATAAAAACATAAAATTAAAACTGGTCAGTTAGGTTTTTTAAATGTATCTGTAATTATCTCTATCTTGATTTTATCATTAAAGCGCAACCATTCAGTTATAACTAGTAGGACTTGTTAGTATATTAAGTCAATAAACTAAAGGTGCCAGTTTTCCCTCAAAATCTTAAAATGTTGTACAGATATGAATGTAATGGTCATCAGTAACCAATTATTCGTGAAGCTAAACATTCCACAACGTAATTCTGAAATATGTGTGAAGCTCAGAAAAAGCTTTCCTTAAGCTAAGTAAGATTTAGGGATATGAACAAAATCGGTCAAGAGCGAATCAAGGTAAGCTTTTGAAGATTCAGATAAACAGATCGGTCTACTGTTCTAAGAGAAAACTGAGAACTACTAGTATAATATAAAGTTATAGTTAACAAATTTACCCGCTGCTATCACGGCCCAGCACAAACTGCATGACGTCTCCCCCCTCCTCCTTCCTATCCAGTTTGACCGAGAATCTCGCGGGTTCGTCATCCATGTTGACTCCGAACAGCGTGACGGCTCCAGGCACCGCCTTTTGACGCAGCGATGTGCAGTGCGCGAACAATATGGCAGCTTCTGGCTCCATGTCGACGTCGAGGACCTTGGAGCCGACGAGGTTCTTGAAGAGGAGGGCCATGTAAAAGCTCTGGAATGAGAGTGAAGGATTCATTAACTTAAGGAATACATTTAGTTATTACTAGACTTTTTTCACCATATTAACTGTACAGCAGTTGGGCTGCAAATAGATGCAGTTGGAAGGGTTCCGGTAAATAGCATAAACAAAGGAATACCTCTATCCAGCAGTATGCGACCGCGACTCTAGCAGAGTTCCTATCGCATCCCCTTTATGAGTCGAAAAAATACTGGAAAACTTACCAAAGTCGGTTGATACATCTCTCACCCAATTCTCTGAAATGGTGCCTTCCTGAGTAGCATAGTCCAGCCATGCTTCACTGCCAGGGGGTATCTGTCAGGCAAAGAGGAGTCTCGCTGTGGCTGAAAAGTCACAGAAGCTCGAACTAATCGCATTCCAACTCCCGAGTCAAACATGTGCTGGAAAACTAACCAAAGGCGGCTGGTACATCTCCCAGCTTCCTAAAGTGATGCAACCCGTTTCTTGCAGAATGACCCAGCCTATTTAAGCAGTCCGCGGCTCTAGCTAGCTTGTCTTTGGCTGATCACGGGGTCTCCGTCAGCCAGAGAGGGATAGCTGTGGCTGAGGAGTTTCAGCATCTTCAGCCAATGGCGTTCCCACTCCCGAGTCAAAAAATAACTGGAAAACTTACTAAAGAAGGCTGGTACATCTCCTCCCCCAGCTCCCTAAAGTGATGCGAGAAGCCGTTTCTTGCAGCATGGCCCAGCCCAGTTAACCAGTCCGCAGCCCTAGCCAGCTCATCCTTCGCTGACCAGGGGGTCTCCGTCAGCCAGAGAGGAGTCTCGCTGTGACTGAGGAGTTTCAGCAGCTTCAGACGATCACGCTCTGACATACGCTCCAACTCTTGGGTTGACGAGTTACTGAAAAGCAAGTATATGTTGATATTAATACGTTATTTTCATAGTACTGATACTTAATACGTGTATGGTTACAGCAATCTTGCTGGGGAAATGATACATAACCTACCATAATACGTTTATATAAGTGGATATATGTAGTATTCATAATATGGTCTATTGTCAAAATGGAAGATTTCAATCGTGATTTAGTTATTTATCGTGATGTTTTCATAAACAGAGCAATATATGTTCCGCAAACTTAATTATTATTAATTGGTTTTTCAAATAAAATACCTATCCAGAGATAACTTATCGAATATGATTATAACGTTATCTTGTGACGTTTACACTCTCGCAGCCAAAGAACAACGTAGTATCGATCATTCATTTGATAAAGTGACATAAATTCATTAATTAATCCTTAAAATCGGTCCGCAAATCAGCCTGAATCAGAAAGTGACATCATCAAACTTCCAATAGTTCCAATGTAGCAAGATAGAGGGTGTTACTTAGCAGAGAACAAAGACTTCTAGAGGTGTAGGTTATAAAATTTGCTCATCATTATAAACAACTTCTACTACGACCCCACTGCGAAATCGCGAAAAGATCAACGGTTTCTACACATTTTGTGGAGAGTAAATGAACTTTATGCAAGAAGTAACACATTTTTTCGTAAATCGCTGTTAAATCGTTATCGATGTTATATCGCTGTGAATATCATAGTAAAATTTGATCATAAAAATGAGAGCACACTTTTGAAAGTCCTCCTTGCACTTTTTAAACCAATGAAGCTTGAGAATTAGTAAGATACCTTATTTAAGATACCTTAATAATAATAAAAGCCTTTATTTAACAATTTTACAAAACATATAAATACTTAACTAATTTACTTAATATTAAAATTAAACGTAATATATTTCAGTTCTACAGTTTTAGACACCGGGTTTATGGTTGTCTTGCTTTTCAGCATAGGCCTCCCCTAGCGCTTGCCATAATTTGCGATCTTGCGTCTTCCTCCTCCAAGTTATGCCAGCTATATTTTGAAAGTCGTCGTCCCATCTGCGACGTTGTCTTCCTTTTCGTCTTTTGTGTTGTCTTGGGCACCATTCTGTCACGATCTTGGTCCATTTGTTGTTTGTGTTTCTCATCATATAAATAATTGAGGGTTTAGGAATTCTGACACCCACACGAGGGTTAACCACCCGGCTGGGGCCTATACGATCTTATTTATCGACAACATCATCAGCATCATCATCATCCTTTCACTGTCCCACTAGATGGGGTCGGCTCAGCACGTTTCCTTTCAACATAATCATTATCAGCCGTAAGATGGCGTTTCGAATAGATTTCCAGTAAACTAGTAGCGACTTGCTTCTACAGGCTTCTACATAATAGGGGAGGCCTATGCTGAAAAGCCGTGGTGGCTTAGAGGTATTGACACTCGTCTTGCAATCGTGAGGTCGTGGGTTCAAATCCCGGTCCCGTACCAATGAGTTCTTTGGAATTTATATACGGAATTTAACACCACTGGTTTTTCGGTGAAGGAAAACATCGTGAGGCAACTTGCATGCGTCCGTAGAAGAAATTCGATGGCGGAATGCGAATCCACCAACCCGCACTGGGCCAGCGTGGTGGATATGGCCTAATCAGCCCTTCGTGGGTAGGCCTACGTCCTGCAGTGGACTATTAAAAAAAAGGCTTCTACATAAATTAATAGTAAATTTGGTTCTAGATTCTTACCCATTCAGTAGGATAGCATCCATCATGTCGTTAGACAAAGTGACGTAATCCTTGAAGTCACTCTTGGAGTCAGCTTGCAGGCAGTGCGTGACGTCACCGCCCACCACCTTCCACTGTCCCGCGCGCCCCGGGGCGAAGGTCTCGATGATCACCCCGAGGGTTTCCAGGTCGTTCAGGTATTCTTCTATGGATTGGTTCCGGCATTCTAAAAAGGAAATTGTGTTTCAGAAACTTTAACCATTTTGTGGCTTGAGCATCATAGTCACTGGTAAGTCGAAGGTCTTATTCAATAAGATATAGGGTTCTACCTATTTTCTAGATTGACGATTTGAGCTGACTACAGGAAATGCATTAGACCTTAGCTGTACCGCCAATGCGTAAGTAAGCTAGTGCGGTGATGGTGTGAAAACTTGCTTGATCAAAAAAACTTGATACGTTAACAACTGAGCATACCAAATAAATCTAAATAACCAGGAATTAGAATCTCAACAGTCACATGTGGAGAGCTTTTGGGGTCCAACAAGTCTAAATACATCTCTTTATTGTTGAATTGAATCATACCTATTTAAATTTTTCTATTTGACATTTCGTTAGTTTTCTTGGAAGCCTGATTTAAGCCGGAAACATACTATCGGACGCGGCTGAGGGACGCAACTGACAGCCGCGATCTAGACTATGAAAGTACACTGAGCCGTGCACACTATCGGACATCAGTCGCGGACGTCACCTTCGGAAGACCTTGAGCGTTCGGACGTCCGAGACCGATCTGGCACACCGGATGTTTTAAGACTGTGCACATTGCTAAGTCGCGGCTGTCAGTCGCGTCCGTAAGCCGCGTCCGATAGTATGTTTCGAGCTTAATAATCTACTAGCGACCCGCTCCGGCTTTGCACAGGTGTATTATACATATAAACCTTCCCCTTGAATCACTTGAATCACTATATCTATTAAAAAAACCACATCAAAATTCGTTGCGTAGTTTTAAAGATAGGTACATGGGGAAAGACAGCGGGAAGCGACTTTGTTTTTTACTATTTAGAGATGTGTAGAGATAATTACACATACCGTATCCTAGCTGCCAGTAAATGTCTCCAACATTCGCCTTCTCAGCTACTGTAAGGATATTGAGTGCGGTGTTGGGGTCCCACATGCCGGAAGACATCTTCTCTTCGTTGTTGAGCGCAAACACCAGGTCGAAGCCGGTGGACTTGGCCCATTGGACGAACTTGCGCCAGTCTTTGTGGGACACCTGAAATATAATATAACATAGTATTTTTGAGCTGTTGAAATAAACTATAGGTAGAGTATGAATATTTTCGACGAAAATATTGTAATAAGATGATACAAAATCTCGTTTTTAACACAAAACAGTGCTAACTCAACATGATGCTCATCTGAAAAGCTGATATTGGTCTTCTTATTCTTATGGGACCGACAGGTTATAGATGAGTATCAAATAAAGTTTAGAATGTTTCTATAGAACAAAGACCAAATTAGGTAACCTCAACACAAACAAACAAATACGAATATCTAATGTAAGTATAGAGACGTATAGAGTTTACAAATAGTAGCAAAAAACCAAAATTAAATTATTGTCTGCAACTAATTTTGTATTGTATCAGCCTTTTTTTAATATTCTGAGTCTGCAGGACGTAGGCTCACCCACGAAAGGTGATTAGGCCAAATCCACCACGCTGGCCCAGCACGGGGTGGTGGATTCACATACGCCATCGAATTTCTTCTACGGACGTATGCAGGTTGCCTCAGGATGTTTTCCTTCACCAAAAATCCAGTGGTGTGAAATGCAGTACATAAATTCCAAAGAACTCATTGGTACGGGACCGTGATTTGAACCCACGACTTTACGATTGTAAGGCGGGTGTCACTACATCTAGACCACCACGGCTATATATACAGTACTAATTCATGGCCCGGCCTTTCCTCATCACTTGGGAGAAGTCATCAGCAAAGTCGTCATGGTAGGGCACACCTCCAGGGAAAGTCTCCTACCTTCTCAATAGCTATGGTTCCCTGGTAGTAGGCAAGGAGTATTTAATCTCTGTAGGAATTAAGACTATTCAGATACCTACATAATATATACACTGCTGAAAGAAAGACCAACCTCAATCTTCTGATGATTTCACTTAAACCGGCTCTCAAACACCTGCAAAATCTCCCTACCTTTCCTCATCTTCTTCGAGAAGTCGTCAGCAAAGTCATCTTGGAAGTGCACCCCTCCAGAAAAAGTCTCCTACCTCCTCAACAGCTATGGTTGTCTGGTAGAAGGTGAGGATCTTTGCATCTCAGCAGGAACTAAGACACAATTCAGTTACACACTCTGCTTCATGAAATACCAACCTCAATTTTCTGATGATTCCTCTTAAACCGGCTCTCGAACACCTCCATACTCTCCCTGCCTTTCCTCATCTCTTGGGAGAAGTCATCAGCAAAGTCGTCATGGAAGTGTACCTCCCGGGGAAGGTCATCCACCTCCTCGATGGCAATAGTTGCGTTGTGGAAAGAGAGGAACGAGGTGGTTGGTCCGGCGATGCGGATGTAGGCAGGAGTCAGGGAAGATGCCATGCAAATACATTCTTTGCTGAAACACAAGTGCGAAAATTACTTTTTAGGGTTCCGTACCCAAAGAGTAAAAACGGGACCCTATTAATAAGACCCCGCTCGTCTATCTGTCACCAGGCTGTATCTCTTGAACCGTAATAGCTAGAACGTCGACCACAAGTGACGTTTCTGTTGCCGCCTGTTTTTTATTATTTTTTTGTTATAGACAACAAATACTAAATACAGAAAAAAAAATATTTTAGGGTGGCTCCCATACAACTAACCTGAATTTTGGCTGCCTCGGTGGCTCAGTGGTTAGTAACCCTGACTCCTTGGTCAAAGAGGCGTGGGTTCGATTCCCACCCAGGGCAAATATTTGTGGAATGAATATAGGTGTTTGCTCCGTGTCTAGGTGTTATTTAGGTGTTATCTATATAAGTATGTATTTAAAAATATGTATATGTAGTATATCAGTCTCTGGCAGCCATATTACAAGCTTTGGTTAGTTTGGGGTCAGAGACCGTGTGGAAGATGTTCTCTAATATTTAGTTATTAATTTATATTTTAGCCGTTTTTCGCTCGATATTAATTACGGTGACAGGTAGGTGCTTAAAATATCCACAGAATATTTAGTTAAATATTAATAATTAAATTAAAATAATAGAGACTTTAGGGCTCTGAACTTTTTGCATGGAACAACTCAAAAATATTTGACTAGAATTAGTTTTAGAGTCGGTCCCATCAGCTGTTTATACCTAATAATTTTCCATGGCTTTGAAGACGAAATGGGTTGAAACTCTTGTTACCAATACTCAAAATAAATCAGTTGATGTTTACAATAAGTCCAAAAGTGCTGAGATAAAGTTTACTTAAGTATCAATAAAAACATTATAGTGCGCAACTATTGTAAATATTGCGTTTACTTATCATTGTAGGCTGTGACTAATCACTAATAATTTACTGATCAATAATAATTTGCTGATTCAGTATACCTAAGTATACTGAATCAGCAAAATATTTCAAACTTACTAGTTTTCGTATGTCACATTCATTCAAATGAATCATATTGAATGTTAACGATCGTAAATTCGGGACATATTAAATGAAAAAAACAATCACACGCATGTATGGAGAATGCATTTACCTATTAGCAAAACTAAAAACGACTTCAGCTATGTTATAGAAGATTGAATGAATCATTTTTCCGAAAAACAGGCAAGAAAAGTGTATATTTATTTTGAATTGTTTCTTTTTTTATTTTCTGAGAAATATTTACCCATATTTGGGCCCCCAACTAATTTTGATACAGGCCACGCTACGCCACTGGATCCTGGTATCCATGTTTTGCGTTCCCTAGTCAAGGACATAGAACGAACGTGCAGATCGTCTTGCCTGTACCAGCCTTTTTAATAGTCTACTGCAGGACGTAGGCCTACCCATGAAGGATGATTGGGCCATAACCTCCGCGCTGGCCTTGATAGGCATGATGACTAAAAAAATATAATTAGTCCGTCAGATAGACTATCAAAAAGTATGAGACACGTATTTTTTCTTTGCTTAATTAAACAAAAATGTATGAAGGTATAGCCCGTCAAAGATCCGCGTGACGTTACAAATGCCATGCAAATGTATAGACTTCTCAAAGAGACGTGACGTCACGACCCCCACTCTCAAACTTTGACAAGGTTTATCTTTGTCATTTATTGTTAGTTTGACAAAAGAAAAAAATACTAGTCCAATATTTTTGGCTAATCTAACTCACGGAATAATTATATTATTGATATGTTTACCCCGACATCATACCAATACGCAATCGAATTTCTTCTGCAGACGTATGCAGGTTACCTCACGATGTTTTCCTTCACCGAAAAGCCAGTGGTGTGATATTCCGTACATAAAATTCTAAAGACATCATTTTCAAGGGACCGGGGTTTAAAACCACGACCTCACGATTGTAAGGCGGGTATCACTACATCTAGGCGGCTCCCTCCACTCGGATCCACAGCTAGGCTCCACTTGTGGATCCGCGGATACCTTTTTGTCCTCTTAATTCCACCGTGGATTCATGGATACTTTTTTTTCCACTTAAATCTATAAGCGGATTCATGGATACTTCTTTTTCCATCTAAATCCACAGGTGGATTCACGTTTTTTTTTCTGCTGACATGAGATGATAATATTATTAAAAAGTAGGCGTCGTTATTTATTTGGTGTAGTAAAGCAAAACAAATCGCAAGTTCGTTTTTGATAATACTCAAAGCGTAGCTAACATTATAAATCTTTATCTAAGTTATATCTCTATTATATCTATTCTGCCTTATCAATAAGAAAATCCCTGAACACTGTATGTACGCCCATATCTACTGTTAATTAAGTTCTATATGTACGTAAATTATAACCTTGTGGAGGGCACGCGTAATGAAAACGTACTTATTAAGATAGATCCGATTATATTGTAAAATACTTATGTTTTTAATCATTAGTACAATTTGAGTAGATTGTTTGGCGTATTTTGGCATGGTAACAACTTATCAGCTCAAATATTGCGATTACGATAACATTATCAGTCGTATCTATCATTTTCGGAACTTGGACTCGATTGTTCAACGTAGCTCAATACGTATTGTACTATATTTTATTTATGTAATTAAGTATTTGATACTCGAGAAACAGATGGTCGAGGCCTTATCGGCTAAGCGGAAAGGGGATATGCTTCCACCAATGGCGTTAGATATGAAAGAAATTACCAATAAGTAACAATGTCCAACGCCATTATATTACTTTGCCTCTAGGAGGCAAATTATTATAATATAATCTTCTTAGTTTTGGCGTCGCATTATAGTGCATTTGCCAGTGTCAAGTATTAAGTTTTAATAATTTTTGATAATATTTTATCAAAATAGTCACTGTCGTAGTCTCGCCATAGTCCAATAAAGTCGCGGTCAAGTCCAATCATAGTCCAAGTCATACCTCAGTAAAGCAGTGGAGACTTTACTAGAGGCGTCTATGGAGTTCTGGTAACAATCACGGAAGAACATGATACGTCACATTATATCACTTGCCTACACTCATGCACGTAAATCAGCTCATAATCAACGAAATACCACCATTTTTCACTAATTATCACTGATAAAAACACAAGTTTAACAAAATAATACAATGAAGCGACATGATTTTTCCGCGTTCCCGCCAAAACTCAGGAGGTTGATTTATACGGTAGGAACGGTAGAGAAAACTCCTTTCAACTGGTAGTTTTGGAAATCAATAGATGTTTGTGACCGAGTTTGGCCAGCGGACATCTTACAATGGACAAACAATGATGATAATAATAACTATAAAGACAGTGATGATAAACTGAATAAGTAACACAGGAGCACAAAAAGTCTCCCACGTTTTCCGCAAAGGATTAGCTCTAATTATACCTACAGGTCTATCTGCTTGCCCTGTATTTAGCCAAAAAGGGGTAATTAAGACCATCAATATGAACAACTGTTTCTATGAGGTCAACCCAAAATTCGAGAAAAAAAATCAGTCATAAAGAGGGATCGAAAAATCACCAAAATCGTCTCACAAAATTAATAGAACTGCCATAAAAATAAATTAATAGTTTTAAAAAACCGGACAAGTGCAAGTCAGGCTCGCACATCGAGGGTTCCGTACAAACACATTGTTAAAATAATTAAAAACCTGTTGTAGCATGTGCTAATGAAGTTCTTTTATATGACTATTCTATCTATTATATATCTACTATCTATTCTATTTCTATTTCCTTACATGATACGATTTACTCACTTTGAATTTTGAACCCATATTTTGTGAATTTTGAGGCCCTATTTTTTGTGATTTAAATAAAAATGTACAGTTTTCAGATTTATTCCTATAGGTATGTGTACTCTAAGACAATGCTTCTCGCCAAATTTCATAGTTCTATGTCAACGGGAAGTACCCTGTAGGTTTTGATTTTTGTGAGTGTCGAAATATGCGGTTTTTTACGACATAAAAGTCTCTAACTTTTTTATACGATAACTGAGAAATTTTTCTTTTATACAACTGCAAGATACTATAGATACGAGTATACGTATACAGTTTAAATTTCAACTCGATATATTTACGCATTCCCGAGATAAAGAGTCTTGACATACACACAGACGGACAGACGGACCGACGGACAGACGGACATCAAAGTGATCCTATGAGGGTTCCGTTTTTTCCGTTTGAGGTACGGAACCCTAAAAACACTAGAAAAACACGGCCATTCTCACAAATGCAAACACGACTATGATACAATAGATTTTGATACCATTATGAAATGCCAGTGCAGTGCCTATCTTCCGGCTTCATCATCAGACCTTGAAACCTAATCGTGGTCAAAGTTCATTACAAGACTTCTAAGAATTCCAAAACAGCTATGATACGATTTTCCATCATGAAGTTCCAGTACATATTTTCCGGCTCCATCATCAGATCAGTTCGACAGTAGGTACCATATTATTGTTGTCATCAGATCTACATACAGCTGCCAATTTTCATTACGCTACGACCCTTGGAAGATGGTTTAATTAGTTACCTTTGATTCCATCACATAGTTACATGCAGGTCGACCTAATAAAAGCGTGTTAAAAACTAGACTGGGGTTTAAACTTACCTTCGATATTTTTCACTGCTCGAAAATAAATACTTAGGATCGATTGTAAAGCTCAAAAACCGACTGTCGATCAAATTCACGTGGTTTTCTGTTCCTATTTTAACACTGTACGTATCACCACTAACTTTGACCAAGACACTTAAAAATATCGAAAATATTATGGAAGACATGTTTGTTATAAAAGATTAAACCATTACTAATGCAAATGCATTGAGAAGGGCTTTTATTTAACTGTGTATAGTTAGAAATGTTGCGGTGCGTGTAGTGAATTTAGGCGATTCAATAAATGTCTAAAACCACGTACCGACTTGCGAGCACGCGCGTACGCGTACCGTGAGCAGGCTCAGATTACATTGCATACCGATACCGGTTTGCTTTTTGCGATTTGCACCTTTTAATAGACGTAGATACAGTTTAATCTGAGCCGTTGATAGCGATACATCCCACGGATAGTTACCTACTCTCTGGTCAATACGCTTTAGACACAATCACATAGTCAAGGACATGTAAGTGAATAAGATTTTGTTTTTTTATTCATTTGTGTCACTAACCACTAATATAAAACTCATAAAAAATAAAATAATGTTCTAAATTAAAATAGAACACAAATTATACTTGCAAAGAACTTACCGCGCGAGATGTAAATCGGTCACAATGATCTTTTTGCAAATCTGTAAGAAGTGTTGTCCCAATAGAGGAAGTGTCCAGTAAGTAGGTACCCTACCATGCCAAATGGATAAAATCTTTTTATCCACTTTTTATGTCAGTCGTAAATGTTAATTCATACTTCCACTCCGACGGGAGAAATTAGAACACCTTATAGCATATTTATGATACCTAATTTTAAAGAATTTCAAGCCCAACATTGGACGAAGTACGCAACGAAGAATTAACTCTATATAATAACTTATCTTTAGTCATCATTTGAAATGCCCACTTCCCCGCACGGTTGCAACATGAACGTGCTCGCAAATTCGCCAACTCTGCAAAACCGTGGAATGCGTAGTAACTATTCATTTTTATTGTTTTCTAGTGATATACAATATAAGAAACACGATCTTATATAAAATTATGGGAAAAAGCACGTTACGCACGTACCTATAGTGCATCGCTGAAATTCTTTACTGTACTGTAGTTTACTGTACCTACTGTACCAGCCTTCTATAGGACGTAGGCCTACTCACGAAGGATGATTGGGCCATATCCACCTCGCTGGCCCAGCGCGGGTTGGTGTATTCACATACGTCATTGAATTTCTTCTACAGACGTATGCAGGTTTCGTCACGATGTTTTCCTTTACCGAAAAGCCAGTGGTGTGAAATTCTGTACAAGATTTTCAAAGAAGTCATTGGTACGGGACCGGGATTTGAACCCACGACCTCATGAATGTAAGGCGGGTGTCATTACCACTTGAACACCAAGGCTAATTATAACCAACAACGCAACGAGGGAATTATATGTATTGTATACGGAGTGTTTCTGAAGACGCGGCAACGTTTATATTATATCATGGTATTAATTGACCATTATATTATGAATGATCATTTTTTAA
Organism: Hypomecis punctinalis; assembly: GCA_949316475.1. NCBI lineage: Eukaryota > Metazoa > Arthropoda > Insecta > Lepidoptera > Geometridae > Hypomecis > Hypomecis punctinalis. The sequence continues at coordinate 849,640 of OX438818.1, forward strand.
CAATTATTATTATATACTACGGGACTAATCGCGCACTAAAATTCGACCGTGATCACGGGTAGACACAGTCTACCTACCTTCCTATATATGTACTTTGAGACAATCATTATGTATCAAATTTCATAGTTCTTTGTCAACGGGAAGTACCCTGGGTTTGGATTTTTGTGAGTGTCGAAATATGGGGATTTTTACGACATAAACGGCTCTAACTTTTTTAAACGATAACTGAGAAGTTTTTCTTTTACACAACTGCAAGAGACCATAGATATATATACGTATATAGTTTAAATTTCAACGCGATATCTTTACGCGTTCCCGAGATAAATAGTCTTGACACACACACATACGGACAGACGGACAACAAAGTGATCCTATAAGGGTTCCCCGTTTTTTCCATTTGAGGTACGGAACCCTAAATAAGGCTAGTAGGTACATGTACCTACAGGTTATGGTGACAACATTGCAAAAAAACAGCTGTTCCATACATTTTATCGCGAGTCGGTGAACTTTTTTGTGCACGGAAAAGCTGCTTTTTTAGCAGTTTCTGGGTTGGTCCCATTATACAAGTTGGTAACAATGATTGATTACAATGATTAACTTAAGTAATTATTTTTCGCCAAAAATAACAAAACCTACTAACTACTACTTGTGCAAAATTTGAAAAGTTCGCTCGAATTGATGTACACAATGTTTAAATTATTGTTGTTTTTTGAAAAACGGCTGAACCTATTTTTATTCGATTTAAATGGGACGACCTAAAGAGTAGCCCATTTCAAATGAAAAAATATTTTTTTGATTCGATTCACAATTGGCAAAAATATCTATGAACATACACAACAAACAAACATACAGACGATCATCCTCCTCCTCCAACCTCAACCTGCTCCTTTTTGGAAATGTTATTGTATTACCTACGGACATAGTAGGCTAGATACATTTTGTTTAGAGAAATAGTGCTAATTATTTTTAATCGACTTCCAATAAGAAGATTCTATGTTCGTCTGTAAGTATTTTCGCTAAATGACTAAGTAGGTACATCGATGATACATTGATATTCTTTACAAATTCTGTACAAAACAACCGGTATCTACAATTTAACGTGCCGTCCGAGTCACGGTAGCGCTCAGTTGTAAATAGCACCCGCAGTTACCCATCCGAAGTCTGACCGTGCTGATTGTTGCTTAACTTCGATGATCGCTAAAGAACACCTAGTCAAACTACTTGTTTTTTTTTTCTCAACCTATGCTGTCCCACTGATGGGCAAAGGTCTTCCCCACTTCCTTCCATTTATCGCGTTCTGCAGTCAAATCCCGCCAATCTTCCCGGAAAGTGATAGATCGTCACACCAGTGTCTTTAGGCCTTCCCTGCCTTCGTATGCTCTCCGATACCCACTGTGTAACGATCCTGGCCCTACTAACTACCTGGTTAAGCCTGAACTAACAATAATATTTCAATATTAGCAGCCAAGGTACCAACTACTTGGTAGACGCGAGTGTACTGATGAAAACCGAACTGGTGTATATGTATACCAACTAATGCCAAGTATCAAACACTTTTATTTGTACCTGTACATAATTATTAGCAGTGACAGAGCAGTGTTGCCAACGTAACAAACTTAGTATTATTTTTGGCAAAAAATAACATGACCGACTTCACCCGTGTACAGAATTAGCGAATATTTCGCAAGGATCGATGTAGCATTTTTCACATGTTGAATTATCAAAAATGGCTCAGCCGATTTCGATAAAATTTGAATGGGACTAATTTCGAAGAATTTAGAAATTAGTCCCATTAAAATTTTAGAAAGAATTTTCCAATAAAAAAAAAGAATTATTGAAATCGGACTACTATGAAAAAAGTTCTGCATGGTTATATCTAAAAAAAATATATACGCGCAGAATTGACTACCTCCTCCGGTGGTTCGTCGGTCAAAATCGCACGTGGGCGACCTCACCTACGACGCTTCTCTTTTTGCACAAACTCCACAGATCACTGAGGGGTTAGTCCAGGTTTACACTTATACTGAAACTACAGCTGTTTCAGTATGACTCTATACATTTTTGTACAGCGCCCCTGGTGGAAAAAAGGAAGAACTAACCAAAATGTGTGGAACCACGACGCGAACGCGAAATTGATAAAACTACCGACGTAAAACCTGGACTAAGGGCTCAGGCATAGCCCAACGGATTAACGTGACATGGTAGTGGGAGGGTAAATGGCCTACGAGCCCATCGAGGCGGGGGCGGCGATGAGATGGACGGGCGGCGAGTGTGCCGCTGCCCATCCATCCTGCCGCTCTCCCTATCCTCTGCAGTCTTAGTGGAAGGAGCGGGGCCACTTTAATTGACCCGTTGCATCGGGACCAGGGCCGTCCGTGGGTGCTGTCCGACGCCAAGAGCTGGTTGGTCCCAGTTGGGGGATAACGATGTGTTTGGCGTTCGACACATCGACATTCTGGCGGAGGCGCAAGCTCCGAGGTAGGGCGCAGTTTGGGCCACCACTGTCGGGTGCCGCGGAAGAGTGCGAAAGCGTGCCCGTAGCCCTGACACCAAGCGCAGTGGCGGAACACCCAGGGGTTTTGGTGGGTATACCGTCCAGCAATGGGCGGGGACTCCCACATAACCACCCGCCTGCCCCGAGGTGCGGTGGTATCTTTAAAAGATTTACCCTGGTAAAAAAAAGAGAAAATTGCCTATGGCCATCAATAGAGTATACCGCTAAAATGATGATGATCTGATTGCAGCAATAAATATGTGAATGAAAATAAACTTTTTCCGTAAATCATGAAACGCTGCAAACATTCGTCTTTGAGGAACACTGTAGTTAACGTTTGAACATAGGTAACTGTCACACGTAGGGTTTTGAACTTGGTACTCATTAAGTATAAAATACTAGTACGAACGTATATATAGCTCTTGTAAGGGGGGGTGGGGTAGTGATGGTCCAAATTTTTTTGGACTGTACAAAAAAGAGGAGTAATGTTTTTGAAAAAAATATGGTATTTTGATATACATGTATACCCTAAATATACCTTACACAGCTTTGGCTGCTGCTATAATTTTGATAACTGTATGACGGAGTATGTTCCGTTCTGGGCGAACTGTAGAATCTTATTAGAATCCAATTCTCGAAATATATATATACATCCCATCCCGCAAATGCGGCGCCAAAGTAGCTTACTTGATGTGTCGAAATTAGTTCCTTTAATTTCCATAGGACAGTTCAAATCTTTATTTACATTTATTCAATTTATAAATAGCTTTAAGTCTGTGTTATAATTACTTATACCACAAAACTTGAGAAGATTGTCGACGTGGAAGACTATATACCTAATATAAATTAATAAATAACCATAATTATTTGGCCTAACTAAATTGTCAGTGAGAGAGTTACTGAAATGATTTTTATAGTGCTTCACACACTAGGTGTATAGAAACTTTCTTTTTGTGATAAATATTTCAAAAACTGACGCGTTCGCAGGATTCGAACCTGCATCTCTCTGGGATTCCGGCCCAGATGCTTTGTCCAAATTAAGCTAGAACGCTGTCTGCGAAAACGTCGAATTATTGAAAGTGTTTTATCATTTTTAACCAACTATAACATTGTTGGAAGCGCCTTCTGTGAGAACTGCTTCAAACCAGTTAGTCACTTAATGTGAAATTATTAGAACTTCTTACCATTAACGAGAAGTGGCGCATTACTTAATCAATGCAATGAATGAATTTTGAAATGTTTATCACAAAAAGAGAGATAGTTACTTTTGCTCTAGTACAACTCTAGGGTTTTATAATTATTTGTCAGTAAAAATAATGTTTAACTAAACTAATTAACTCTAGTAGGTAGATTATTAGGTTTTGGAAATAGAAGCTCTTGCTTTTTCTTACCTATAAATTATAATACTTATTAACAAACAGACTTGATAAGTTTATTTTGGTGTAGGTACCTAATTATGATCAAACTCAATTGCATAAAAGCTGGACCAATAAAATAGTACCCATTTCTGACGTTTGTCAATCAATGTAGATCTTAAAAAAGATTGTTCTTAAAAGATGTTTTCCCTTTTTAAAGCCTTTTTCTTGTACAACACTTTCTAACGATCTATTTTCGAAAACAAACATTTTTTGTGACAAAACTGCTAGGATACTTTACTAATTTTATAAATCAGAAAGCATTGTACGTCTGTTACTTTTTCATGCAAAAAAAGAGAAAGGGGTCTATCGATTATTGCATGGATGTACCCGTACTTACTTTGAAGATCGAACTGTCGTCGGCTACATTTACTATCCCAAAAAAATAAAATGTTTTGGGAGGGCACAAAAAGCCAATTAACACGCGGGTGTTAGCTATTGGGTTTCTTTTGTCACTTATAATTGTAAAAGTTTTCATTTTTTGCATTAAATCTGTTGCACATGTTGACCCTCGATCCGGTGAAAACAAAAGAGCATGGGTGTAAAAACTTTAGGATAGGAATGGAACAAAGCACGTGTCAGGTACATCTACTGAGAAAGAAGAGTTCTTTCTACAATTTTTGTCACATTTTCAGAGATGATAAATGGCATGCTTTATTTTAGTAGGATACACTTACAAAAATATTTGAAAATGTATAGTGTATAGATATTTATTTTATTACAGAGATTTAAACAAGGATGTATAATTATAAGCCATTCGAGGATTTTTATAACTGGCACAACACTACACTCCTCCAAAACATTGCTAGGTTTTAAAAAGTATCATTTATTTTGATCAAGATTTTTTCAGTCTCCTCAATCTTCATCAAAAAGTGCGTTCGGTTTGGGCTCGGTGGCGTTTCAGGCGTTTGCAAAATTAGCGTTGATGTAAAGCGTTCGGTTTGGGAATTTTGCCCATTTCGCCAATAATGCTACTTTTGCTCACTTCCCAAAACGAACGCAAAAGTAACAAACAGTGCGTTAAATGTCAATCAACATAATTAAGGCGGCAACGTTTCGAAAATTCAGAAATTCGCGAGATGTGATTTTTGTTTTGCTTATTCAAACTTACATGTTCTTTGTTTTGCTATTCGTTCTGATTTGAACAAAGGATTTAAACATCTGCTATTGACGGTCAATCACCCACGTGTCAATCGTGGCAGTAGTAAGATTGTGAAACACCAAACCACAGAACATTACACTACACAATTAAAATATATAAACATTAGATTTTAGCAATACGCATTTGCTGGTAGTATTTACATCATTTTTGCACACCGTACAAATGATTAAAAAGCTTAAAACTTTAGATTACGCGTAAAAATTTATCAACAATAAAACGTCAAACTCTTAAATGTCACAAAATGCTCACAAAGAACCTCCGCAGGTGGGTCAAAATTAACAGTTCACGATGGCATTTTAGCTGTTTTAAAGTTATCCAAACGGGAATGAAAACATATAAATGCAACTTATGCTCACACATTCTCAAACCGAACGCTGAATGTGATTGTTGTTAGCGTTTTTAACTGTTAATTTTGCCACAAGTAGGCTATCCGAACGCACCTAAAATAAATATTAAAAATTAATACTAATAATATATTAATATAACAGTTATCCATTTCAGTATTCTCTTCAAAGTCCATAATTATATTTGGATATCGGCATTTCTTGGCTATCGAGACTGGCAGCTCAAGTCAGCTGTCAGTTACTTCTTTGACATTAGTCATCGTAAAATGATATCTCCGTATTTATCTTTTGAATTACTTAGATTTTACGGTGTTATCTTTGCAATTTGCCAATATTCAGAGTGCTCGTAACACTTAGGTGCATTATGTGACTAATCCACTATACGCACAATGAAAGAGCCATGTGAAAACATCCGTAATGCCTAATGGCCTGACTATTGTTTACCTCCATGTTATTGAGTTAATTAATGTGAATAATGGAAGAGAATAGTGATAAAAGCGAAGAACAAGTGACCCAGAAGAAGGAACTACCATCTAATCTTCAGAAAATATGCCTAGTGTGCGGGGATAAGGCGCTAGGATACAACTTCAACGCGATCTCTTGCGAAAGTTGTAAAGCATTTTTTCGTAGAAACGCACTAGCGAGTAAGGAATTTAAGTGTCCGTTCACTAACAACTGTGTTATTACAGTGGTAACGAGACGGTTCTGTCAGAAATGTCGATTGGAAAAGTGTCTGGCGATAGGTATGGTGAAGGAGTTTATAATGTCAGAAGAGGACAAAGCAGAAAAACGTCGTAAGATAGAGGAGAACCGAGCGAGAAAACGGCAGCATGGGGACACGGAAGACACGGTATCTAGCTCTAAGAACTTTAAACGGGACGAGGAGGCAGGCTACATACCAGAGCCAGCCAGTCAAACACATTATGAGTCTCTAAATAGTACAAGTTGTAGCCCGAGTAGTACAGTGCAATCTCCACTCAGTGTAGACTATGAAACCTCATTACCTCCTTACAATTACGCTCCAATGCCACCAGTTTCAGAACAGCCATATTCCATGAAGGTTTATCCAATAGATGAGAAGTCAGTTATAAATAGAGCTGTGTATGACCAGAGAGTGGTAGATTCATACAATATGTATGATAATGCTGATAGCAATATGTATGCGGAGCTGCCTAAACAGAATAGTATAAGGTAAGGAATTATTTATTCAACTTTAGTACCAATAGGTATGTAAATTGTGTTTTTGTATTAGTTAATAGATATTGGAAGAATATTAAGAAATTGATTTGAATAATTGAATATTTTTGTGATTCAGATTCAATAATTCTAATTTTTTTTAAGACCTTGTCAAGGGAATTGCCATAATAAAATTACTCCTAATCTATTATAGCCCAGGAGGTAAGTGTAAAAAAATGCAACTGCTTTCTAAAAGCTGAATTTTTGGTATTGGGTAGTCATGGTGGTGTACAACAATACCCTGGAGTCAGTCAGCTGGGATGCATTTGGTGGTGATACCCGTTTGAATATTCAAAAATATAAATGAGTATCTTGCAACTACTTCTTAAAGCTGAAAATTGATGTACATATAGCTTTTAGGAAGTAGTTGCATTTTTCGCTTTAAAAATAGATATCACATAGAATGAAATATCTGTTTTATCTTAGTAAAATATATAATTCTACATTAAAAGATTTATCATCATCGTCATGTTTTTCTAAAAAAAAATATGTGTTTCAAAAGTTAGACTTATTCACAATCCTTACTAATATTATATATCTGGATTTATGCTTGTTGATTTATTGGATTGCTTGTTAATTATTTACATGACAACAGACAGATGGATTAACCTGATTTTTTCATGGGTAAAGTTTAATAATATAAATAAAGAAAAAAAAAACTGAAAAACATGCTTAGGAGTCATCAATTTTTTTTATGTATGCATTGTCATAGATCTTTGATAGGTGTGCAAAGTTTAAAGAAAATTTGATCGCTCAAAGTAGGGCCAAATCGAGCTCAAAGGGGTTGGTTACAAGCAATCAAACATACAGGTGAAACTAATAAGAGTGTGTTAAAAATTGGTGAGTGTCACATGCTACTTTTTATGCTGAAAAATAGTAGCGCTCATAGCGTAGTTTGACTAGGTGTTTATTAAGGATCATTAAAGTTACGCAACATTCGGCATGGTCAGTATTTGCATAGGCGCCTATATGTAGTATTTACAATGCTACTGTGGCACAGTTGACACATTCAATTGTAGGCTCTGGTTGGTTTAACCATTTTAACATGTCAGAGGCCTTCAGGAGGCTGAAAAACTCTGACACCAGGGCTAACCACTTGGCCTTGCGAACTTACTTACTTAAAACCTTTACTTACTTACTGAAATATGTAAGGTTCCTTTGGGATTGCCTGGAAATATTAAAAAAGTGAAATTCTAACAACATAGTTTTTTTTCTGTTGTCCACATGTTATACATTTTTCTTATTAATTTTAATTACAGTTCAAAGTATTCAGGACAACATGAACACTAATAAAATTATAAAAAACGTTTTCCTTGTAATAGCCCCACTTCCTAGATGTGAGTCAAAGCTGTAGGAACACTAAATAGGCATCAATAATGGTCTAATTCCCGATGATGTCATGCCATGATCAGAATATAATGCTTGTGGTTTGTGTGGGCGAAATATTGCTACTGATTTGTCCTTTTCTTAGAATAAGTTAGCTCTGTCCATGTGTTGTTTTAGTAGGTATAGATGTGATAAGCCACACAGAGATGTGAAGCTCCATTTTTAACCAACTACCAAAATATTGTATAGTATGTATTTTTTTTGTGTATGTTCATCAATTTTTTCGCCATTTGTGAACCAATTTTAACAGTTATTTTTTGTATGGTAGACCATACTTCAGATCTTGTTTAAATTCTATCAAAATCGTCTGAGTTGTCTTTTAAAAATCAACAATAGTGTAAAAATGAAAAATATAAACATAAAAAACTATTCGATTTATGTACATGGTTGAAGTCAGTTCTGCCATTTTTGGTAATAAATAATTGTTGAAACATTAGTAGATCAATTCTAATGTTTGCAGAAGATTGCTCATTATGCCCTAGCTATCTCTCACAAGAACAGATTCTAAATGTTTTCTCCTGTCTCCTGTCCAGAAGGGAATTCACTCTTTTAATCATTTACACATGCATTGGACATAGATGACATGATAGAGACAATAAGATCGATTGGAAACGGCTCACATCCAGCGCTATCCTAGGGTCTTGATGAGGACATCTGTACATATATATATATATATATATATATATATATGTAGTTGTCTGGCAGCATAGGACATCTTGCAAGGTGGACCTTGTAAGTGGATATCCTAGTTCTAGACTAGTGCTGCCCTGCACTGGAGTACTTTTTGATCCTATTGGTCATCAGCTCTCCGTGCCAATCCACCTTCAAAGGATCTCATTTCTGATTTGATCTCAAACTAACTTCATGTATAGCTTATTATTAATTACCAACAATATCATCAAATAGTAACAGTTGTATGTTTGGTCCAATTCCAGATCAATCCTAACAAACGGTGACAAGCGGGATGTGTACAAGGAAGCCAAACTGCAGCACATCTGCGAAGAAATACCGTCTACCAGCAATAACCCAGACGTCAACAAGGCGCGGGATATCCTGCAAGATGTTGAGAGGTATCCCGAAAGCTTCATATAGTCCCCTCTTAAAGCCTGCACCATCACAAACTGCAGCACATCTGTGAGGAAATACCGTCTACCAGCAATAATCCGGACGTCAACAAGGCGCGGGATATCCTGCAAGAGGTTGAGAGGTATCCCGCAAGCTTCATGTAGTCCCCTCTTACAGCCTGCACCATCACGCACTGCAGCACATCTGTGAGGAGATACCGTCTACCAGCAATAACCCGGACGTCAACAAGGCGCGGGATATCCTGCAAGATGTTGAGAGGTATCTCGCAAGCTTCATGTAGTCCCCTCTTACAGCCTGCACCATCACAAACTGCATCACATCTGTGAGGAGATACCGTCTACCAGCAATAACCCAGACGTCAACAAGGCGCGGGATATCCTGCAAGATGTTGAGAGGTATCCCGCAAGCTTCATGTAGTCCCCTCTTACAGCCTGCACCATCACGCACTGCAGCACATCTGTGAGGAGATACCGTCTACCAGCAATAACCCGGACGTCAACAAGGCGCGGGATATCCTGCAAGATGTTGAGAGGTATCTCGCAAGCTTCATGTAGTCCCCTCTTACAGCCTGCACCATCACAAACTGCATCACATCTGTGAGGAGATACCGTCTACCAGCAATAACCCAGACGTCAACAAGGCGCGGGATATCCTGCAAGATGTTGAGAGGTATCCCGCAAGCTTCATGTAGTCCCCTCTTACAGCCTGCACCATCACGCACTGCAGCACATCTGTGAGGAGATACCGTCTACCAGCAATAACCCGGACGTCAACAAGGCGCGGGATATCCTGCAAGATGTTGAGAGGTATCTAGCAAGCTTCATGTAGTCCCCTCTTACAGCCTGTACCATCACAAACTGCAGCACATCTGTGAGGAAATACCGTCTACCAGCAATAATCCGGACGTCAACAAGGCGCGGAATATCCTGCAAGATGTCGAGCGAGAGGTATCTTCATATTTTCAGGTACATTTGGCAAACTCCCCTGGTGATAATTATTTTACAACAAAAATGGCTCAATCAACTTCAACCATGTTAAGATTTCGAATATTTCGCACGGGTCGGGTGTATCATCGATGTAATAATTTTCACAATATTGTTGATGAAAACTGGCTCAGCTGATTTTGACAAAATTTAAATGGGACCGCCTCTGGGTTATGATATTGAAAAACGACTCAGCCGATTTCAACAAAATTTAAATGGGAGCCTCCGAAGAAGTCTGATCTACGAAACAAAAAAAGAATCATCAAAATCGGTTCATGATTGGTGGAGTAATCACGTAACATACATACAAAAAAACATCAATCGAATTGAGAACCCTTTTTGAATTCGGTTAAAAAGTCGAGTAGGTATTCAGACATTTTCTTTTTTTACGAGTGGGAAATCTTCGAAAGATGCTTGACTGCTTTGGGGTGTAGTCGGGTTATGTGGGATTGTGCCCACTAAAACCCCCTCGGTGGCCAACCATTGTACCCTCTTGGGAGCTCCAGGATCTTGAAGGGCTCCAGGATCCTAACTAGGCTTGTGCGGTCTTCTACGACAACGTTGCCACACGATGTCTACCTCCTCGGACACGTTTGAGTGGATGGCCAGAGCCCCATCTCTGACCATTCACGAGCTCAGAAATCCTCTTTCATTAGGCTCTTACTACAGGCAGGGGATACTGATGCCGTATTCTGTTGCCTCGGCAACAGGGCAAGGGGCTGGCGAATATGTAGACCTAGGCTATGCTATACCTATTCACTCTTGCCTTATAGATTGTATTTGTAAGGAAACAATGACGGAGGTAGTGACAGTCCCTGGGGCATGGCGGTCCGCATTATGAAAGAGGAAGCAATTCCCAAGTTTCGCAAAAAAGTGTATTTATGTTTCAGGATAGAACCGAACTCTATGGAGTCGATACTGTGCGAAGCGATAAAGCTGGAATTCGAGGCGTACACGTCAGTCAACCCGTGCAGTGGCTCCTCCAGAGAACTCAATGAGGTATGACAATGTAATTATAAGCTGAATCAAACTTGTTGGCGGTTCTGATGTTAGCGACAAGTAGCGTAACGGGTCGTATAATGTGGTCAATCGAGAAAATAAAGAAAGAGATGGAATGATTTAATATGGCATGAGTTAAAAAGAGGCATGAAAAATATCTCGATTCAGTGTCTAGTTGCCGGGATTTTTACTCAGTAGTGTCAAAAGCTGCGGATAACCCAATCCTAACTGAAGCTCACTAAAAAACTGCGCGAGGATACAATCGAATTAAGAACGTCCTGTTTAGAAGTCGGTTAATTCATAATAATTTATTCATAAATTGGGCATATCTAATAATAAATACGTACAGATCCATTGTCCCAAAGGCTCCCAAACTACTCAAACACTCAGACGTGCACAGAGCGTTGAATCTTTCAAGGCGTTCAGCAACATTATCTCAAGCTCTGTCTGACTGATACACATATCGCTCCTCGTTATTCATTTATTTGTAATATATTTACTTATAAGTATGTTTATTTTTATTGTATGTATTATTAGAAGTATTTATGTATAGCTATTATTATGTAGTTTATTTTATTGTTGATTAGGAATTTTTAGTAAATTTCTTTCATTTTATTATTTTTTTTTCTTTTTACGTTTGCACCGTCCTTGTCGTCTTTACGTTTCCTCGCATCCAAGAAAGGTTGTCTGGAAGAAATCGCTTTTAGCGATAAGTCCACCTTTTGTGCCTTTTCTGTCTGTTTCTTTTGTTATGTTTTCCTGTTGGTGTCAATAAAGTGTTGTTGTATTGTATTGTAAACACTGTGTTTCGGGAGTCAATGGCTTCTCCTGTTATGTTACCAAATAGATTACAATAGGGTAGTTCACTAGTATTGACTTAATTAAAAGTATTAAGATAAGTAAATTCTGCAATTAATTATGTTTCGTGAACAGAAAAAATAATCAAAATTGCCTAATCCAGTTCTGAGATATTAGCTTGTAAAAATTTTGGTAGGGATTAAGAGGGGATGTTTTGTCCCTTTCCTATAAAGCATACCATAGTATGGCGAATGTCACTTACGGACCGTGACGTCATTCCGCTATAGTGCGCTCTTTATCTAGCAAGTAAATAAAATGCTTGTAATTTCTAAGTTGATTTTATTTTTGTTTTCGTTAATCGGCTCTGTTTATGGTTCGCTGTTACAAGAAGACATTAAAAAAATGTCAACCAGCTAACAAATAAACCAACCGAAACCTAAAAAATAAAGCTGTAGCTGTAAGCGAAAAATGATTAACAGAGTTAAATTCAGGAAAAAGAAATTGAAACATGTAAGAAAAAACCATGGAAATCAAATGAAAGCCACAATATCAAATACATGCGCGGTCGTGTATGTGTGTGTGCAGTAAAAGTGTGCAATTAACTGAGCTACTCTGACTTTCAATCACGTCTTGTAAAAGAACCATGAGACTTTTTAATATATTTTTCATCACATCTATTCGAAAAGGACTACTTGGTTCCCCTTTAAGTGCGCCCAAAGGAGGTGTTTTCATAAGGAACTTTATAAGTGCGCCGGAATGATCTTTGCCGCGCACTTTTTGAATTTGGAAGTATTTGTAATGTTAGTGTTCAGCGCCAAGAAAATTAGTGAAAAAAAAAAGTTTTCTTTTTTTTATTATTAGATACCGTTTAATTTAAATGTATTTGTTACTCTACGTTTTATTAAATAATAATATTACATTAAAATAATATATGAGGCGCTTTTATTTTCTCATAGAGGTAATGAAAAGTAGAGTGTACCACTCGGGCGCAAAATATATTTTTGGCTCGGGCGACGTACTTTGAATCCCTCGCTACGTTCGGGATTCTAGTAAAGAATCCTTCGCTACGCTCGGGATTCTACTCTAGAATCCCTCACTTCGCTCTGGATTAAAAAAGCGCCCTCGCCGTAAAAATATTATTTTGCTCCCATATTATGATACAATATACTATTTGATGGGACGTTATTGTCTCTTGCTTTAATTATTTTCTTTCATTCGCAGGTAGAACGAGCAAAGCTAAACGAGCTGATAGTGGCAAATAAAGCTCTCAACGCACCCATCGATGATGACATGTCTTTGTTAGTCGGTGACACCGTGCACTCGGCTTCCTTCAAGGTAATATAAACTAGTGTTGCATATCTATAAGTGAAGTCATATCGATATCACTGTATAGATAGTATCGATACTATAGACAGTATAGTAACTATTAGCTTCGATAAAATCGAACTATTACCTTCAATTGTATCGATACTATCGATAGCTTTACTTACTTTGGATGATATCGATAGGTTTTTTTTTTAAATATAATACAACAATATTATTAATAAAGTACTATCAGTAGTATTATTTAAAAACTATCGATATAATGATGTACCTAATAGTATCGATACTATCGAAACGATAAGTTGTAAGCATAGTATTTAGTTGAATTTCGATATCGACACTTTCTAATAGTATCGATACTATCGAGTACTATCGATATTTTTACTTTTAATTTTCCAGGTCAACCATCTAGAGCGAAACTATCGATATTTGTGCAACTCTATTAGAAATGTACTTTTATCCTATCGTCTGTGTACGGCGTAGCTAACTCTACAGTTTTAACTGTAGATCTTTTTTTTTCAGTTTGATAAAGTTTTTCCAAGATTTTCAGTTTTCAGTTTGGGCTTAAAAAAGAAAATCTATAGATTTACTGTAAATAAATAAGTTCGTATATGCTAAGTTGCTAGCCCTGGTGTCAGAGTTTTTAAGACGCTTGAAAGCTTCTGACATGGCTAAACGGTTAAAACAACCGAGCACTACAATTTAACGTGTCATCCGAGCCACGGTTGTAAATACAACCCGCGGTCACCTATCCGACGACTGACCGTACCGAACGTTGCTTGACTTTAGTGATCGCTGACAACCTAGTCTAACTACGCTATAAAATGTACCTAACTCTTGATTAAGTTTTTAAGTTTGAATTTACAGTTTTTTACAGTTATAGTCGTAAGTTGGTGTTGGCAACACTGTTTGTGTATGAAACAATGTCTACAATAGCATGTGGAGTTTTGGCGGGAACGCGGAAAAATCATGTCGCCCCATTGTATTATTTTGTTAAACTTGTGTTTTTATCAGTGATAATTAGTGAAAAATGGTGGTATTTCGTTGATTATGAGCTGATTTACGTGCATGAGTGTAGGCAAGTGATATAATGTGACGTATCATGTTGTTCCGTGTTGTTACCAAAACTCCATAGACGCCTCTAGTAAAGTCTCTACTGCTTTACTGAGGTATGACTTGGACTATGATTGGACTTGACCGCGACTTTATTGGACTATGACTACGACAGTGACTATTTTGATAAAATATTATCAAAAATTATTAAAACTTATTACTTGACACTGGCAAATGCACAATAATGCGACGCCAAAACTAAGAAGAAGAATGGCATGTGAAAATATACCTTATTTTTTCACGACATTGTTGTACTCGTAGAACGTAGCTAGGGGGAGCTATAAGATTTATCTTTATATACTAAAACCCACTAAAAATAAAAATTCTAAGAGGTCATCTTTTTCGAATAGTTTGTTGATACTTTCGTGCCATTTTAGGGTTTTCTTTTCGGGAACATACTTGCTCAGATCGATTTAAACGAACTGTTACTTAATGTGATTCATAAATTAGCTTGGTTTTTCTTTGTTGAACGTATTGTTTAACGTAAGTTAAAAATACAATTGTATGTTTTTGCTGTTGTTGTGTATAGTTTGAAATTGATTCCGAAAACTTTCATAATCATGATGTCATAGCCCTGTGAAATGTACTCTCGTTATTTCTGGTTTTTAATCGGTCATATCGTGCGTCGCTCGAGCAGGCAGCATAACGTATATTTTTGCTCCGCGATTTTTAATGATTTATAGCTGCTAAAGTTCACCACAGTCTGTGAAATCTATACAGTGTTGTGACCATAAAGTATACATATAAAGTGACCATCGCCCTGAAGCGTTTAGCCGACGTATTCTGGAAATATACGAATAAATAGTTTCGAATTGTAAGTTAAACTACTTGCACTATTTATCTACAAGCGTCGTGAGGTCGCACAGCGGCGCTGAGTCATCGAATCGCTCCGCTCTGACTGGTCAACGCGCCCGGCGCATGCGCAGCGCTCGCCTCTTTACTGATCGTTGGAGCCTGAGTCATCGCCCGTAGCGCCCGGCAAGCTTGCCTCGCGCGCTTATCGCTCCATCAGCTGTGCGTATTTATTTGTTTACCTTTGCGCAGAAGCGGGTTCCGCTGTAAATATGAATTGCTCAGCGTGCCTCATTAAAATAACTTTAGAAAAAGACCAATACTTGCGCTGCATAATAATAGGATGTAGTCAATATTACCATCTATTGTGTACTGAAATTGCTACTGCAACCTGGGTCTGCCCCGAATGCCTATGTGTAGCTAAGAAAGGCGGAGACAACAGCTCGACCCCGGTAGGCGTTTCTAAAAAGCATCGTGATTGTAACGTAACTGTCCGGCAGAAAGTGATACATATTCAGGCGCAAGACGAAGATAATATGAATAGTACATTAGGTCTAGCTTCTGAGATTTGTGAGTTACGTCAGGAAATGAGGTCAATGAGAGAACAGATTACTCATTCCAACAACCTTAATAGCCGACTATGAAAATAAGCTCAGTCTGTCACTATTGTGTATTGCTGACTATGAGAAAAAACTTTCTCAATCTATGTCCCTTATAGGAAGCTACGAGGCTAGGATGGAAAAGTATGCGACTCGGGCGAACAAATTATTCGAAAATTTAGAAAATTTAGATCGAATTTCAAAAGACACGCAGCGTAATACTGGTACGGAACCACTCAATCATTTCGCACGAGCCTTGACCCGGAATGTGGCACCCCAACAATTATCAGTTAGGCTCTATAAATAGTCCACCATCTTCATCGTCGCCGGCACTGCGGAAGCCTACTGAAACGGTTCCTGCTGTAAAAACAACCAATAATGTGCAGTTGAGGGAACACCAAAGATTCATAGCTGGACAATCTTCAAAAACGAATTCTCAACCGAGTCGTCCAGGGCCAAATAAGTCAACGGAAAATATCCGGCAACCATAGTTGATGATTGAAACTGTAAATGAAGTACAGGAGTGAAGTGAGGTAAAGAAAAATAAAAGCCGACGCCTTACTTCAATGTGTGGAGCAGTAGGGCCATCAGTTACGACGCTGAAAGCCGCAGAGTTGCGTAAATACATCCATTTATGGAATATGGCGTCGGGAATTTAAGAGGTGCTTCTATACCTTAATCAGCTATGCCCGAATGTAACTTGCACAGTTGAAGAACTCGCTGCCAAGGGAGACTACAAGTCGTATAAAATAGGAGTGCCGGCTGCTTACTATGATACCTGTTTCTCGATCGAAGTATGGCCGATCAATGCACGGATCAAAGCGTGGGTCAATTATAGAAGGTCGCCTGCGCACTCAAATGCTGACTCGAACGCCAGGCCTCAGTCTAGCCCTCCGCCCTTTCGTGAACAAGCCTCTCATAACAAAACATAAGCGAAGGCATAGTACCAACTTGCTTACGTACTATCAAAATGTACGCGGTTTGAAAAGTAAACTCTCAGAGTGGCGAAACAATCCGTTATTATTAGAACATAACTTAGTAGCGGCCACAGAGACTTATTTGGATACATCCGTAGCAGATACCGAGGTAGTCAGCGGAGACTGGAGTATATTGCGCAGGGATCGCGCTACGCCGTGTAGCGGCGCGTTGTTGTGCGCTCGCGCGCCGATTGTGCTACGACGCCACACTGAATTGGAATCAGCCGGAGGAGAAGATTTGTGGGCTAGTTTCGATTGGCACGGCCATAAAGTGTATGTGTGCGTTGTTTACATTAAATCAAATGCTACGGACGATTTTTATATGATATGGTTCTGTAAGGTTGAAAGCTTTATTAATAATTTAAAAGGGATTGTGTTAATTTTGGGCGACTTAAACCTTTACACAGCTTCATTGAGTATAAATAACTATTATTTATATTTTATGTCTTTTTGCAACTTGTGTGAGAACAACAACATTCCAAATGTTAATGGTAGAATGTTAGATGTAGTATTATTTCGTTTGTGCTCAGACACACATGTATACATTGAAACTTATGAAAATGTGTTTAAAATTGACCCGCACCACCCGCCTCTCGAAGTTAACGTAAACATTTCTAGTTCTCGTCATTCGGACCGAATTGAACCAAGTAACATCAATCCTAGCTTAGACTGGAATTTTAAAAAGTGCAATTACTCTCAGCTGGGTGAGATGATGACTAGTATATCATGGGATGAATTTTATTTACTTGACGATGTGTGTCAGTGCACAAACTTTTTTTATGACCGTATTTATGAAATGTTTGATCCCTGTACTCCTAAAAAATGTCGCGATAGAGTAGTGGGATCGCGGTATCCGGTTTGGTTTAGTAAGGATATTATCGATGATATCAAACTAAAACTTGAGCTTCATCGTAACTGGAAACGTACTGGTACCGCGGAGTCTTATGAATTGTTTTCCAGTTTAAGGTCTCAGCTGAAAACTCGTGTCTCAAGTGCCTACGATTCTTACATGGTGAATATTGAGAACAGTATTAAGGTGAATCTTCGAGAGTTTTGGCGCCATATCTCATCTCTTCGATCAAAAGGTGGATTTGAACCAACTGTTGGGACACTTTCAGTGGAAAACAAGCTTCTGAAGCCTTTGCTAAATTTTTTTCAACTGATTTACTCGAAGTCGCTCCAAAACTAAATGCGGCGAGCACCTCTTCTGGGGATTTGTCAACTTCGAGTAACGTAATTAGCATACCACAGATATTTCCTTGGGATATAGTAGAGGGAATTCAAAGTTTGAAATCCAGTGGCTCGATTGGGCCAGACTGCATACCTCCGTGGTTTCTGAAGGATGGAAAGGAGTTACTGAGCTACCCTCTCTGCTATTTGTTTAACCTTGCTCTACGGAAGGGAGTCTACCCATCTCAATGGAAACTTTCGCGGATCAGTCCTATTCCTAAAACTTCGAACAAGATATCAGTAGAGGAATATCGTCCAATAGCTATATTACCGACCGTGGCGAAGGTTTTTGAGCACGTGCTTCATAAAAAAATGTATAGGCAAGTTGAACCGTTTCTATGTGACGAACAACACGGATTCAGAAAGAAACGATCAGTAAACACTAATTTATTGACGTTGGTCGACTATATATCCTCCAGTCTCGATCGTGGAAAACAGTTGACGTACTCTACTTTGATTATCGGAAAGCGTTCGACAGAATCAATAACGATATACTGTTGGCAAAATTTAGCGCAATAGGTTTCAATCCAGGCTTCCTCAGCTTCCTCGCTTACTATCACCGCGAGCGCCGACAGTTTGTTCGTCTAGGTTCTTATGATTCTGCTCCCTATCCCACGCTTTCAGGAGTGAGTCAAGGATCGATATTTGGGCCTTTCTTCTTCGCAATAATGATAAACGACCTTCCTAAGGTTCTAAAGTACGCGAAATGTCTCCTGTATGCGGATGACCTAAAGTTATACATGGAGATTAGTTCATTTGACGATTGTTTAAAATTGCAAAGAGACGTTAATATGATCTATCAATGGAGTATTAAAAATGAAATGGAGTTTAATCTCTCTAAATGCTCCCAGATGACGTTTGGCAGAATGCGCTATCCTTTCCAATTTCAATATAAATTGGGTCAAGACGTAATTTCGCATACTGAATTAGTAAAGGATTATTTAAAAGGAAGTCATAATTGATCGACAAATCACATTTAATAACCATATCGCTACGGTCGCTAAAGAGGCTTACCAGAGGCTTGGATTCGTGCTACGGAATTCCCGAGATTTTCATGATATTGGTGTCATTAAACTAGTGTTCGGTACTCTGGTACGAAGCAAACTAGAAGCTAGCGCTTGCGTATGGCATCCGCATGAGAACTGCTACAAGTATACTTGAATGCTGGAAAAGGTTCAGAAGGCATTTTTGAGATACCTGTACAAACGTAGGTATGGGTACTACCCGTTCATGTATCCCACCGAATTCTTACACGGCTGTTTGGGATACAATTCGTTGGAAGTAAGGAGAGCATATGAGAACAATGTGTAAAATCTTGCGCGGCAAAGTTGATGCACCGGAGCTCAGTGGGCAGTTATGTCGCCTCTATACTCCCGACAACTATCATCGGGCTAGGAAACATAAATTGTTTGCTGTACCACGCTGTAGAACAGTGGCTCATGCGACCTCCCCGATACCGCGATCCCTTGCTGCACTTAATGCTCTACTTGACGCTCAACCTGATTGTGATGTGCTAGCGGGCGTAGTAGTGTTAGTAGAATGTTATAATGAGAGATTGTTTACATTACTGTGAGTCTGTCGCGTCTTAAAAACAATCCAGTATTATTAAGTAGGTAAATGTGACGTAACTATTTATTGTATTATTATGGTGATTTTTGTTTTCATGGACATTTTCATAATTGTCTATTAGGTTGTATTTTTGACTGTTATTTTTCTTTATTTTAGTATTATTTTTCTTTGACGACGGTGTTTCGGTGTCTTTTATTAATGTCAATAATACAAATTATTGACATTAATTTTATATAATTGATTTATAAATCATTATCATTAGTGTAATTCGTGCATGCGGTACTAATTGAATAAATAAATAAATAAATTAAATGTGTAATACGAATTGATTTAACTGCTCGCGCTGACTTGCGGTAGTGACGTCACCGCTGGTCCCAACAATATCAGTGCTGGTTGTTTATAACCAGCAATATGCTGAGTTGAGATCAGTTTCGTGGCAAAGCATTGGGTATGAATTGTTCTATTTTTAGTTGTTTTTCGTGTTTTGTTTCTGTGTACCTAATTGTTTTGTCCCGAATAAAATTTTCTATATTTCTGTATTTAATATGTTAACACATCGTAAAGGCGTTTTAATATTATTATATTTTTAATAGTTATTTACATTGCACTTACGTATGTTTTTATGCTACTGCTCCACCTGCGCTCTAACGCGTAAATTACGTTGAAATGTTTTGTGTGATTTTAACGCGTTAAAACGTTGGCTATATGTCGCATCATACAAGTTGGCGGATGTGAAGTTAGCTACAAGCTGCGCTAAACCCAATCAACGCGCAGCTTTATACTCATATAAAGCTGCGCGTTGATTGGGTTTAGCGAACTCACTGCATCTGAAGCTCACTTCAGTCGATTGAATATTGCACAGCTTGTTGCTAACTACACAACCCCTCATTCGTATTACTCGGCCTATACATCTACGAGTACGTTATCGAGCTAATCAACAATTTAATACGCTGGTGGAACAGTAGCATTAGAGTACTGTACTGTACCAGCCTTTTTAATAGTCAACTGCAGGACATAGGCTTACCCGCGAAGGTTGATTGACCCATATCAACCACGCTGGCCCAGTGCGGGTTGGTGGATTCACATACGCTATCAAATTTCTTCAGCGGACGTATACAGGTTGCGATGTTTTCCTTCACCGAAAAGCCAGTGGTGTGTGATTCCGTAAAGTTCCGAAGAACTCATTGGTACGGGACCGTGATTTGAACCCACGACCTCATGATTGTAGGGCGGTTGTCACTACCACTAGATCACCACGGCTGAGCATTACCTTAAATAAAATGAATTAGACTTTCCTGATCTGTTAAGTCGGTTTTTAGGAGTGCGGCAGCGAGCGCGACCCGCGACTTGTGGCCATAGTGAACTTCACAGCGATCGCCATTCGCAGGCTCATCAAAATGGCCAAGAAAATCAACGCTTTTAAAAACATGTGCGAGGAAGACCAGGTACGAATTTAAACCATAAGAAATCGTGAATATAATAGACAACTGTTTGCGCGTTTTCTGTAGAACATTGGCAAAATAAATTTTCGCTACATTTTTGATAAAATTTACGCTCCGCGCAAAGCTTTTTTCACCCCAAAGTCAAAAGTCAAGTCAAAATCTCTTTATTTCGTAGACACATTACATGTACTTGAAATCGTCCGATAACATTCAAAAATAACATTAGTAATAGTTATGCATAAATAATTTGTCTTAATAAATAAAAGTACGTAATTTACAAAATTTTAAATATCAAAATAATATGTCATAACATAAATTTTAAATTATTAGGCAGAGATTAGTCCACAGGACTAATCAGATTAATTAACAAAAAGTGAAATGTCAGTGTCATTCAAAGTAACAATTTCCGGTATAATGGTCATTAAGAAAAGAGAGTACAGATAAAAAATAAGTAACCTGTAGTATAAACGAGTAACAGTTATGTTATTAGCGATAGCATAGTTACATTATCAGCAATAGCATCGTCAAGTTAATATAATTATCAGAAGTTACAAATTAATAAAAAAAATATGTCAGAAATTAAATATAATGAAAAGGTATCTGCAATAGCATCGTCAAAGGTAATAATTAATATTAGGAACAATTGAAACAACATCATAAATTATAAATAAATATAAATAGATCACGTATTTATGAATATATTGCTATCTGAAATGGCGTCTGTCAATTTATAGTAACTTTTGTCCAAAAGTTGTTCTTTAACATAATTTAGGATGTCAATTTTCGCACTGCTCCTTACAATTTCTGGGATCTTATTATAAAAGTCAATTCCTAGACAGTAGAAACTATTGGCTGTTTTTGATAGTCTTCTGTATGGTGGCACCAACTTATTTTTAAATCTGCAACTACGGCCATAATAATCAGAAGCTTTATTCATGCTATTAAGATTTTCTAAAACATATAATACATTATGGTATACAATTTCCCCAGTCATGGTCATAATTCCCAATTCCTTAAAAACATTCCTACATGAATCAAACTTTTTAAGACCCATGATATAGCGCACGGCTCGCTTTTGTAGGAGAAATACTCTCTTGGTGTGACATTCGGCAGCTGAGCCCCAAAATAGTATGCCATAAGTCAGAAGTGAATGGAAATAGGCAAAATAGACAGATCGTGCCGCACTTGCTCCTGCCAATTCCTTTATCTTTTTAATTGCATATGTCGCTGAACTGAGTTTTTTAATCAGTTCCTTAATATGTACAGTCCATTTTAGTTTTCTATCAAGCCACACTCCTAAGAATTTTACATCATTTGAAAGCGACATATTTAGACCGTTCAGTGTTTGATTAACTACAGTGCTTGATTGTAAGTTGTTATTCGTCCCAAGGTTAAAGTTAATTATATGTGTTTTATCAACATTTAGTATCATATTGTTTGCTGCAAACCAGCGTTTAATATTTTCAATAATATTGCTTATTTTACTACTGATGCAGTTATAATTTTTGTCTTTAACGACAAGACTGGTGTCATCAGCAAACAAAACCACATCTACCTGATCGGTTACCACTGGTAAGTCATTTACATATATAATAAATAACAGTGGTCCCAGTATGGAACCTTGAGGAACACCCAAGCTAGGCTTGCCCATGTCTGACCTACATCCATTCACCTCGGTAACTTGCCGTCTATTACACAAATACGATTTCAATAACTCAGACTCTTTACTACGGACGCCATAATGGTGTAATTTTGCAATTAAGATTTCATGAGAAACGCAGTCAAAGGCCTTTGACAAATCGCAAAAAATTCCAAAAGTCTTTTCTCCTTTTTCGAGACCCATAAGTATATCAGTGATAAGTTGAGTTATTGCATGCTTGCAGGATTTGGCCTTTTGAAAACCAAACTGACGAATGCTTAAAATTTTTTTCTCTATCATATAATCCATGAGCTCCTCGGTAATATATTTTTCAAAAATTTTGCTTAGACTAGGAAGGATGGATACTGGACGGTAGTTATTGCAGTTGGTGACATCGCCTTTTTTGAATAACGGTACAACCTTGGCAACTTTCATATCGTCAGGAAATGACCCCGTACCAATACAATCATTAATTATTGTCGTTATGGGATCGACTATCACATTTTCAAGTTTCTTTAAAAGATATGGAGAGATGTCCCAATAATCATTCGACTTTTTTGGTTTTAGTTGTCTAATTATTTTTATGACACGATTTGTCGTAATCGGCTTCAATACAAAATTGGATTCACGACTAGGGGCAAACTCTTTTAAATATGCTAGTGATTCCTCAGACGAGTGATTAAGATTTTTAGTGAGATTATCAGCTATATTAATAAAGTAATTGTTGAATATATTGCAAATTTCATTCTTATCATACATAATATCACCATTTTCATTTAAGACTCTATCACAATTTTTATTACAAGTTCCGCCTTTCCCTGTTTCTTCCTTAATGATTTGCCAAACACATTTAATTTTATCGCTAGCATTTTCTATTTTCCGTTTCAGATGTAATTTTTTTGCAGTTTGGCATACCCTTTTAAACATCTTACTATAGTTATTTAAGTAAAGTCTAGAAGTACCGCCATCATTATACATAGAGTATAGATCAAAAAGTCTCTGTCTAGAAATTAGAATGCCTCTTGTGGCCCATTCACAAAATTTTGAAGCATTATTAGATGACTCAGTGACAGGCATAATATTATTTAATTTTTCTAAAAATACTTTAAAAAAGGAGGAGTAATCTTTGCAGCAATTCGAAGATTGCCATGTCTGTTTGAGATTAAGCTTGAGTTCCTCAATTTTTTTATTTGTTGTTTTTCGAAACCTCTTTTTGCTATTATAAATATAGTCTACCTCTAATTCGAAATTGACAATTTGAGCAAAATGATCTGACTTCACCCCCGGGATAACATTGGTGCTTATGTTGCAATCGGAGTCAGTGAATACATTATCCACACAAGTCTTTGAATTGTCAGTGACTCGAGTGTATTCATTAATCAATTTTTTCAGACAAAAGCAATTCAAGATATCGGACAATATGTTCCTTAACTCCTTATCTAGTGCAAAATTTACATTAAAATCGCCACACAGTATAATTGTTTTGTTATTATGTGCAGTTACCTTATCAAGACATTGTTCTAGTTTAAGGGAGTACATATCTAAATCACCAGAAGGAGATCTATACGTTACTAATATTATACAATTTGCCACTTCAATGCAACTTACTTCAAAATGTTTTTCTACGGACATTTTATTGATATCTTCCCTTGTTTTGAATTCAATTTCATTCTTCACCAAAATCATGCAACCACCTTGAGTGTGTTTAACCCTGCAATATGATGAAGCTATCTTGTAGCCTTCTACTTTGAATGTATCAATTTTCGATTCTTTCAAAAAAGTTTCTGTCATGCACATTATATTTATAGATTCTTTCTTTAAGAATAGACTTAACATATCAGTTTTTTTGTATATGCCTTGAACATTCTGATGGCATAATTTTATTTTACACTTTCTTGAGGCTGCGTTTTCGGAAAATTTCTTGGAGAGTTGCAAGATATGTCATTTACTAATACAGTCAGGTTGCTTTTGTTTACACCGTGCTCACAGGCCGTCGCTATATTGCGGGCAGTGGTGTCTTGATAGTTCCTTGACTGATGTTCATTGAGGTCAACGATGTGGATATTATCATGCAGAGACGCCAATATATACAATTTATTGTTAAGCCTTGATATGTGTTGGTTAACATTACGGTTTTTTTTATAGGCTATTGTGGTAACTATTAGTTTCTTTTCACGCGTCTTGAAGGCTTTTGCTATTCTTTCTATGGTACCCAGAAATTTATTGACTGAATAAATGACATTATTGTACGCACCAATCATAACTACAAGCATTTCATTATCATCCATAATAGTGTTCAAGTTTTGCTCTTTAAGTATCGTATCCCACTGTCCGTCGGGTTTGCAGTCATTTACCAACTTGTAATCATCGGGAAGATATTTATTTATGACACCTGCCATGTTTCTACCGAAGTTGTCTGATACCATTTTTACTTGATTACTACTACTACTAGTCGGGAATTGTTTCTGTTCTTGAGATACTTTTGGTTTTACTACTATATGATTGATATCATCGTGGCCCGTTGTAGCCGACTCAAATTCCAAGCAATTTGCAGTTCCTTTCACTTTATTATTTTGTTCGCTCTGAAGAGTCCCCTTTTCTATGTCTTCTATTATTTTATGAAGTTTTAGTAATTGCGTTTCCACAAATTTAACCCTTTCATGTGCTTGTTCTTCTCTTATGGAGTTTTGGTCATATTCTTTAACTATTTCCAGCAGGTTTTCACTTTCTTCTGCGAATTCTTGGATGGTTTCTTCTCTTTTTTTTATTTCTTTCTCTAATAATTGAATTGTTATTTCCAGATTCTTTATTTTCTTTGAGTAGTCTCTTAGTTGGGTTTTTCTTTTTTTTCTGTTATGCAAAGTTTTTTTCAAGTGAGAAAAGCCTCTTCTGATTTTAATTGGTTGAGTTGATTTGAGCAATAGATCACTGTATTTGACCTGCAGCTCATTGCATTCCTTTTCTTTTTGTTTGAACTCCCTTTCAAAAGTAGTTCTCTTATATATCATTTCACATGCTCCTTGTTCTTGTAGAAGATTCTTATTATCGGTAAGTAACTTTTCATTTAATTCTCTCAGTTCATCATTTTTATTTTCTTCTTCAGATATTTTCTTTTTTAGTACATTAATTTGTTTGCACATTTTCTCGAATTCTTTTTCGTTGCTTTCTTGTTCTTCTAAGAGAGTATTTTTTAGTTTATTATTTTCGTCAATCTCCTTTCTTAAATTATTTATTACTTTTTCATAGTTTTTTATTATTTCATCTTTATCTTGGTCGCTATTCTCATTTACAATTTTCTTGGCTTTTGCACGGAGAGGACGGGAGGCGAGAGAAGCCATATCGTTCTTTTCCTTTTTGCGTTATTAACTTATTAGTGCATAAATTCTATTTGATATAAATATTGTCACTTAAAAGAAATAACGTATCATCTGTAGTGGGTACCTTGCCTCTTTGTTTAATGATTCGAAATTGAATATGTAACACTAGTAAAAATAACACTTTCCAAAAATCGATATTTAAAATATTAGTGTTATGTGATAACTGTTTTTCCAGTAACGTTCTTTAATTATATTATCTGTGTCTGGGCGACAGTACGATAGTTGTCAAAGTCAGATGTCAGTTCGACATGTCTGTCGTGGACTAAAAGTCAATTTTATGTATTTCGCTCCGTCGAAAGATAGTGTGAATCTTGTAGAATTCTTGCCAAAATCAAAATAAACTGGATGAAATATTTGAAATGTGGACCAACGGATTTAAGCTTGAAGTGATTTTGTGTAATTTATCGTGGTTTTATGAATAGATCAGCTCACCAGGAAATGTTTCCGTCATCGGATGCTTTGGAGGTTATTCAGGTGCTCACTTTTTGATCATTTAATTTCACTTATCACTAGTTTGTACACTTTTACTTAATTAAATAGCGCAGAGCTCAATATTTATTACTTCATTTCGGCAAAGTTGCCAAGCGAAAAAGACCTATTTAGTAACAAAATACCTATTTTGTAACAAAATATTTATTTTCAAGTTTTGGTGTCAAGCGATTGACACCAAAATGTATTTTGGTGTCAATCGCTTGAGTAAGAAATATTGCACGCCCGCATGTCTTATTCTTTTTTTTTTAGAAAACTTAATTCATTTTACTTTTCGCATAAAAATAAGTTGATTCTTCTTCAACTTCTGAAGTATGATCTACCAAATAAAAAATAATCATAAAAATCTGTTCATAATTGACGGAGTAATCGCATAACATACATACAAAGACAAACATACAATCGATTGAGCACCTCCTTTTAAGTCTATTAAAAAGCCAACGATTGGCCTCGGAAATACTGAGCACATGACTAAAACCTGTTTTTTTTTTTCTTCGGACGTGCATACCGTTGCATATTTTTATTTCATTATGTTTTTCTGTTTTTAGATAGCATTACTGAAAGGCGGCTGTATAGAAATGATGGTGCTTAGGAGTACAATGAACTATGATGACCAACAGAACCAATGGAAGGTGAGCAATAGATCTTATACATTTTTCTCAGTTATCTACTCTGTAATAAGCTAGAAGTTCTCGGAACGATGATGGGGGGATTATCTTACTTACTCTTACTCTTTCACGCAGCGACGAAAAAAAGGATAGTTTTTTATTTTTGGCACGGATATATTTCAAGGGTTGGAGACTGACATAGGCTACAAGGGAAAATAAAAGATTCTTGTTAATGAAAACTAAAATATTATATGTGCAAAGCCGTGGGCCAAGACAAACTATCTGTTTTTAATTGTTTGATCGTGTTTTTTTATAAGCAATTCGATAAAAAATTAAGACATTGTTAAAGTAATAATATTAATTTGTTTATTTCAGATACCCCACCAAAAAGATTTCGCGGGCATACGCACTGACGTGCTAAAACTAGCGAAAGGCGACATCTACCGGTCGTATGAAGCTTTCGTTCGCTCTTTTCCCGCGGCGTGGAGCGCTGACGAGAGTCTCATCCTTATCTTATCAGCTGTTCTGCTCTTCACACCACAAAGGCATAGAGTGGTGCATTCTGACGTCATCAAGTTGGAACAGGTTAGTCATAAAAATTTTTTTCAGTGTTTAACATCCTGACTAAAAACTTTGCGCTTAAAACAGTTTATAACTTTGTTATTTTAATTTTGGAGTTAACTTTATTTATGGTACACATTATTTTATTATAGGTACTGTTCAAGGTAGGATGGCCGATCTTTAGGTCACTGAAATCGATACTTGATAAGTTGAGATAGACTTATTAGTCAAGAAATTATGGTAAAGTTTGGTTATTTACATAAGTATTATAAATACTTATAGATATTGTATATAAATGTTCTAAAACTAGCGAAAGGCGACATCTATCGGTGATACGAAGTGTTTATTTGTTTGTTTCGCTGACGAGAGTCTCATCCATATCTTATCAGCTGTACTACTATTCAATCCACAAAGGCATAGAGTGATTCTCATTCGTGCATTCTGACGTCATCAAATTGGATCAGGGAAAGCCTCTTTTCTTTAGCCCATTTCAGTTTCCAGCTGAACATGGTGCCAAAATACAAAAAGCCCCATTCAAATAAAAAAAACTCGAAAAGAATAAATTAGCTTTTTTTCTTCTTAATATGGTGTTATATTCGGCCATTCTGACCAAGGGCCTTATTGTGTAAGCGCTCTGATGTTCGGCTTCGCTTTTTCTCTTGCTCACGCCAGTTACTCAAGCCACGGGAGCGAGTGAGAGGTAAAGTGAAGCCGAACGTCAGAGCGCTTATACAATAAGGCCCCTGTTTTACATTATTCTGAGATCCTGACTAATTACTATTTGACACATCAATGTTTGACGTATCATTTTTACTAGAGCTTAATTTTTTTTAAATAGGTTTACATTTGGCTTTTCTATCTCCGGAATAGTGCAATAATATAATTAACGATAGCAAATCTCAGATCAAAAAAAAAATCAACACAGAATGTCGTGAACAGAAAATGAGGTTTTTTATACATGTGGTGGTGCTTCGGCGTTGCTCCGCCATAGTTTGACTGACAATCCAAGGCGTAGTTTCCTTGTACGTAAATGTGTCTGTACACGGAGAAGCTTAGTTTTTCCGGCTTCACTTGTTTTTTTCACAACATTCTGTCTTGATTTTTTTATTTGGTCTGATTAGCAAATATTTGAAATTTCTATATTCTACCGTATTCGTTTGAATTCCGAATTGCATTTTTTTTCGTGAATACATTTTGGTTCAAAATCAAAAGTAACCGCAAAAGTAATTGCATGGAATCAAAATGTTGCATTTTGATTCCATGCAATTTTAAATAAGTTTCAATAAGAATTAAGTTCTTAAATTACTTTTTTTTTTTCTAGAACTCATACTATTATCTACTACGACGGTATCTAGAGAGCGTATACCCGGGATGTGAGGCGAAATCAACCTTCCTCAAACTCATACAAAAAGTTCTCGAGCTGAGGAAACTAGCCGAGGAAGTCACGGGAGTGTACCTTGACGTCAACCCCATAGAACCTCTTTTGATGGAAATATTCGACCTTAAACATCATGCTGCATGACTTTAAATAGATTTAAATTAAAGTCGCCTATGAGTTGTAATATTTTTACATGTTTTAGACAGAAATTCTATACTATGTTCTGATTTTTTTTAATTATTATAATTTCACCTGTCGGTCGTCATCGTCAATTGAACATAGGCATCTCTTACGTTTCCTATAGATTTTTAATAGAACTGATCGGAAACGATGTAACTAAATGTATTTGTGTTATTCTTAAACTGCGGTATTAATGATGTATTAAATATTAATAATAGATATTTATTTATCTCTTGTTTTCAGTGCGCCAGTAGTCCCATAGTATAAAAATAAGTGTTTTTGTGTTTATCAATATTATTATGATCCTTTTATTTAGTGTATAATTTCTGTCTTAGCCTGTACATTTATATTTTCTACCTGTTACCTTAAAATCAGAATCTGTAGCTTCAATTCTGATGAACAATTCACAAAATTAAACCACTTGGTTTCACAATTTTTATTATAAGTTTTTATGTTTAAACATATCTGGCGTAAATTAATGACGAGTTTATCTATCTAATGTAATAAATATTAACAAAATTAAGTTATACAACATTTTAGTGGATTGTTCATCAAAATCTAACTAAAGGGTACCTATCTAAGTAATTATAAATAAATAAATAAAACTTTTGTAAATACAGAAACGTTATCAGCGGACCATTTAAGTGAAATTTTGGAAAATCCAAGGAAAAGTTTACTTTCTCAAATTGGAAAAACTAAGAAGTAATCAAAGTTTTATAGGTATGTAGATTATTTTTATTCAATCCTCTTGAGTATACAATATTTATACTAATGATTTAGTTATTTATATTAAGTTTATATGAAATGGTACATTATTGGACAACCATGAATTATTAAAAATACAATTTATTTATTACTATAATTATATTCGATATAATTGAATTGGGTTTGCGTCCATGCTCCAACATTATCTATCGTTAACTTGTTTAT
Source organism: Hypomecis punctinalis (assembly GCA_949316475.1). NCBI lineage: Eukaryota > Metazoa > Arthropoda > Insecta > Lepidoptera > Geometridae > Hypomecis > Hypomecis punctinalis. Next base: position 879,750 of record OX438818.1, read on the forward strand.
GGAAATATTTTTTTTATATTGGTTACTCATTTAATTCTAGCATTTTGATTGGAAACTGGAATTGTAACCAAAATAAATGACGTGAATTGGTTAAATTCGGATCCAATTTACATAGTGTTGTGCCAATTTTTACCAGAGATTTGGAAAAAAATATTTGTAAGTAATGTTTTTTTTTAAATTAAATTTATGATGTTTCCTCAACTAGATTTACCCATACTGCGTTGTTCAGAACTAGTGTACTAAGCCAAAAGGAAGTGAATTAGACCATCATTATGAATAATTTTTACTATGGAGCCAACCATTCGAGAAAAAAAAGCAGCTGTTTTTCATACATTTTTGACCGACGAACCACCGGAGGAGGTATACAATTCGACGCGTATATATATTTTTTTAATGTATAACCACGCATAACTTTTTTCATAGTAGTCCGATTTCAATAATTCTTTTTTTATTGGAAAGGGTATACTTCGAAATTGGTCCCATTTATATTTTATCGAAATTGGCTAAGCCATTTCTAATAAATCAACAATAATGTGAAAAATGTTACATCGATCCGTGCAAACGCAAATATTAAGCGTTCTAGCGATGCGCCCCGGCTTCGCAAAGGTGTTTTATACATATAAACATTTCTCTTGAATTACTCTATCTACTAAAACAAACTGCATCGAAATCCGTTGCGTAATTTTAAAGATATAAGCATACATGGGGACAGACAGCGGAAAGCGACTTTGTTTTATACTATGTAATGATTATGTACACGGGTGAAGTCGGTCATGCTAATTTTTGCAAAAAATGATCTTGTGTAGATTTCGAGTTGCTGTTTTGTATGGAACGGCTGATTTTTGTAACTCGAATTTTGGGTTGGCCCCATTGTATAAGTTCTTCATAATTAAAATTTTAATCACCCCCTCGTGGCTTAGTATAGGGTAAGCAGATGACTCATTTATTCTAAAATTATTGTTGTAACTAACCGATTTATCATCCGACTTGCAAAAAGGAGGAGGTTCTGAATTCGTATGTGTTTTTTATCCAACCGAGTTTTATTACATTGCTATGATTGTATTCATATTATATTTATAATATTAGAAACCCGTGGTTTAAGAACGGAAGTACTTTGTCTTAGTTTTACACAAAATAATATATTATTGCTTAGTTCAATTGAACATATCAAAAAAGGTGTTTAAGAGATTTAGTGGTAATTATATTTAAAAAAAAATATTTAGTTACTTTGTATAATTTTACTGCCGGCCGATGAGGTCTGACCAAAAATTTTATTTCTAATAGCATTTTTTTGTGCGAGTTAGTTTTTTTTTTCGTGGCGTCATATTTTTTACACTGCGCTATTTTTACACGGTTGCCCAAAACAAGGAGTGGTCGTTTTTGGGTTTTATTTGTAAAACTTTATTTGCTTAGGGCAGCGGTGGCGTCATATAGCGCCCGCAATATTGCTGACGTTATAAGTTCTCTCGCATCTAGCGGTGTCGATTACCGCTAACGAAAGCTTGTCACTTTGTTAGCATAGATAATGTTTAAGTGACGTCATTCGCCGCTTTATTGCGGTCGCTTTGAGACGGACACCGCTATTCAAAAAAAACGGAGCTTTTCAAAGAAATGACTATGACGTCGACCTCAGAGCAAATAAAAAAATCAAGAGAGAACGTCGTTGAACAGTCCAGTGAAGCCGGTTTTATATACATGTGAGTGCGTCCGTGTTGCGCCGCCATAATTGACTGACAATCCAAGGCGTAGTTTCTTTGTACGTGTATGGTGTGTAATTGTGTCTTTACACGGCGAGGCGTAGTTTTGTCGGCATCACTTGTTTGTGATCAACATTCTGTCTTGATTTTTTTATTTGATATGAGGACGCCAATCACTCTATTTCTTAAAATATTGAAACTGTTTGTGGTGCAATGTATTGGACACACGCTTGGCAAAGTGCGCCTATAAAGGAAAACAACATTTCAATTCAAAACAAGATTTAACTCCTTTCCAAGTAAGAGGACAAAATTTAGAACAAATTAAGTTTTATTTATAATCGTCAAGCCGTAAGCCGTGGTGGTGAAAGAGGTTGTGACACCCGCCTTACAATCGTGAGGTCGTGGGTTCAAATCCCGGTCCCGTATCAATAAATTCTTTGGAATTTATGTACGGAATTTCACACCACTGGCTTTTCGGTGAAGGAAAACATCGTGAGGCAACCTGCATATGTCCGTAGAAGAAATACGATGGCGTATGTGAATCCACCAACGCGCACCGGGCCAGCGTGGTGGATATGGCCCAATCACCCTTCGTGGGTAGGCCTATGTCCTGCAGTGGACTATTAAAAAGGCTGATACAGTACAGTACAGAACAAATATTTCTTATTAGATCTTGCAATAGAGCATGTTTAAGAAGCAGACGACTTGAAAACAGGGGCTCTATTTTTGAACTTCGAGCGGCTGGAACGTATACGTAACTGACAGATTGTATGGAGAATCTCTATGTTGTCTATGGAGGTCGCGAGTGCTTCGTACAAGTTCCGTTTACGACCAAGTTGTGCGAAATTTAAAAATCATGTCCCAGGCCATATTATTTTAATCAAAACTAGTAACTAATAGTACATAATAATAAATATTTTGGGACATCTTTCACACGGCCTCTGACCCCAAACTAAGCAAAGCTTGTGATATGGCTGCCAGAGACTGATATACTACATATACTTATTTTTAAATACATACGTATATAGATAATAACTAAATAACACCCAGACACAGAGCAAACATTTATGTTCATCACATAAATATTTGCCCTGGTGGGGATCGAACCCACGCCTCTTTGATCCAGAAGTTAGGGTCACTAACCACTGAGCCACCGAGGCTGTCGAACATACAGTACTAACTAGTAATACATAATATAAACCTTCCTCACTCTATCTATTAATAAAAATGGCATCAAAATCCGTTGCGTAGTTTTAAAGATATAAGCATACATAGGGACAGACATACAGCGGGAAGCAACATTGTTTTATACTATGTAGTGACAAACAAACGCCTTCACTGAAAAGCCAGTGGTGTGAAATTCCGTACATAAGTTTTAAAGAACCCATTGGTGCGTTACTGGGTTTTGAACCTACCACCTTATGATTGTAAGCCGGTTTGTTACTACCACTAGACCACCAAGGCTATCCTTTGATGAACAACTTTTAAATATGCCAAGCGTGTGGCGTTAGCAGAATATATGCCTAATTATTATTCGTTAATCATAAAGTAAATCAATATTATTTATAATTATTGTTAAAAAGGAATATTTTAAATATAAGCAATGTTTATACAATAATGTAAATACATAATCTATATTATTACATAAGGCATGTTGTTGTGTAAAAAGTAAATATTTTTATATTTAGTTTTTGATTAATATTAAGTGGAATATGTAATATAAGTGGACAAAATATAATATTATAATTTGTTATAAAGTAGTTTCAATTTAACAATCTAACTAAATTGTTGAAGTGAAACTTCTAATGCGATTTCCAACAAGGTTGTGTTAAACGTTTAACACTACCATGGAGGGGGTATGAAAACACTGTTGCGTCGAAGTTTCACATCTTCTCAGAGTCTCCACGCACTATTTTGCCCTTGAGCCGATATTCGAAGCCTTTTAAATGTATATATTGAGAATGCATCTTCCGTTTCCGGCCGTATTTGCGGTTATAGTTCCATTTATTGGGCTAAAATTGCAACCCAGGCCGCCAAGTTCCCAGGCAGCTAATAGTTCTCGTCATTGGCGTCTTAACTTCCGTGCCGTTGAATTACGTTAACGCTGTTAGCGTTCGTCGTTATTACAAAATGATTTCATAAAATTGTTTTACTTCTATTGTTCTAAATAACTTAAATAGGTCTTAGGTAATAACTTAGTAGGTAGTTTAACATCGCAGATTACATCATAGTTACTGCATACCTTCCAACTGGCGTGCGCCTACTGCGTTACAATATTAATCTTGACGTTATTCTGTGCATTCACATTGGCGTCTCGTACACCAGGTGAAAACAAACACATCTCAATATATAAAGGAGTTGGTAAACTTTTTATATGGGAGGCGGTCCTTGAAAACCAGCAGCGATGCGAGCTGTATTAATGTTTAGTGCCATATTTAAGAATATTACTTCACGCAAAAACATATTTATGTGTATCGCCGTTTTATTATAATATCTCTTTTTTATTTCACTAAGTAGAAAATATTTAGACTGAACTGGTAATACTAAGAGGAGGTCTACGTAGTCTACGTATCAGACAGGAATCTTCAAACAACCAATAGCGGGCTGGTATTTTAGAGTTTGACATTTATTTATTTTTTAAAACATGGCGACCAGCCCTCTATTGGTTGTTCGATATTGACAATGTCATTTCCTTTTGCTGTTTCATAATGTCACTGTCAGGTATTTTTTTCAATTTAGGCTTAATGCAGTTATTTGGTGTAGCACATAGTTCATTTTTCTAATGGTTTTAGAACCCATTTGAAAATTAAATGGCGATGAAAAACAATCTAAAAAATATGTGTTTGAAAAGATAATTATATAAGCTTTCTATTGGTATATATTTTGTTTCTGCAAGATTTCAGAAACCGCATCTTTTCCATATCCTTTAAAAGGCTTCGAATAACGCCTCAAGGACATAATAGACGAGTTTTACCTACCAATAAAACTCATATTATGTCCGTAGCCTTATTCGAAGCCTTACAGCAAGTTCTGCCTGGTGTTCATTAATTCCTTATGTTATTGAGACTTCAATGACGAGAACTATTAGCTGCCTGGGAACTTGGCGGCCTGGGTTGCCATTTTAGCCCAACAAATGGAACTACAACCGCAAATACGGCCGGAAACGGAAGATGCATTCTCAATATATTTAAAAGGCTCCGAGTAAAGTAAAGAAGTTTTTCATCATAATAATGTCATCATATTAATTTGATATACATCTCTCGGGCTAAGACGGTTATTTGATGGGCATCAGTGGAGCCGAAGCCAACACTGAGAGGCCCTTTTTAAACACCATTTAGCTATGTTGTAGGGGTGAAGGTACTGTAATGAATTGAAAAAATAATGGGTTATTGTGGTGAACTTCTGGGTGTTATACAAAACTGGATTATGGAATGAGGTACGGCACCCACCAAATAATGCCTCATTTCAAATATTCAGGCGGGTGGTGACTTGCCATCTACTCAATGGACCCCTCATAATAGCTACCGTATATTGGGGCCGGAGGGGCAACATTGGTGTGGACGGCTGTCGGGTGTCGAGAGGTGTGCTGCGCTTTCACTAGACGCTACTCGCGGCGTTATGCCCTTCAACACTTCCAACCTGGAGCTTAGGTTCTTAGCTCTTGCGGTTTCCTCTCCAAACCGGCCGGTTAAGGCAAGAGAGGAGTCAGGGGTCTCATTTAGCCCCAGGGAATCAAGTTTCGCGGTGTCGCCACTCACCGACGACTCGCCACAAAGTCGCCCCTGCGATTATATATAATATTAATTTTATTATTAGCTGTAGGACGTAGGCCACCGCTATATATTTCCAATAAGATCTGTTGCAAACGGCTTGCATCCAGCGAGTCCCCGTGCAAATCATAATAATTATTATTCTAGAAAAGTTAAAATCGCTAGATGCACGCTTATTGAAGATTTGAAGGGTAGGCATATGTTCAGCAGTGGACATGCTAAAGGCTGAACGATAGTCGGCAATCAAATTCGAAAGTATTTATATATTATTTTATTTGAACAATAAATAAATGAAACAACAGTCTCTAGTGGCAAACAATGAAAAAAACACAATCACAACACAACTTCAAGCCTCTTTGAAAAAAAACAACTCAATAACCTAACTAATCTAAACATATTGTGCCTACTCTTCAAGCTTATTTTTTGTCTTCAATCCCTAAAGCTAACCTCATTTCCATAGAATAGATTAAAATCTTCACGATTTCCATCCTCATCCTCCGTGACGTCATCGACACAATCTTCGAAAATCTCATCCCCACTAGATTCGTTCACATCTTGAGAAAACTTAGAATCATCTAAAAGCAACGTTTCATCAGCTTTAGAATCATTTCCGATGCCAGAATCATCTGCAACTGATAAAATCACTTCTCATCCTGAGTTATTGGCAACTTTGAAGTTATTTGCAACTGCAGCTACATTAGCCATTGATTCATTTGCGTTACTGGCAACTTTCGCACCGATTGCAGTTTCATTATCGTCTATTGGAACATTTACAGCTGCAATATTGCCGTTTGCATATGAGCAAGATGGATTATTAAAATTATTAGATTTTAGAATTTCTTCAGCGCTTTCAGTGAAAGTCTCTTCGAGTGAAGGGTCGTAGTCTGAAGTGAGGGTCTGGTCTTCATCGAAGGTTGGATCCTGGTTAACGATGGCCAATGGCAAACATAATGAAAAAAAACTTACATAATCACAACACAAATTCAAGCCTTTTTGTAAAAAAAACCACTAAATAATCTTTCTACGCTAAACATCACTACTCTTCAAGCTTACTTTTTGTCTTCAATCCCTAAAGCTAACTTCATTTCTATAGAATAATTAACTTCAACTCGATTAAAATCTTCACGATTTCCATCCTCAACCTCCGTGACATCATCGACACAATCCTCGAAAATCTCATCCCCACCAGATTCGTTCACATCTTGAGAAAACTTAGAATCATCTAAAAGCAACGTTTCATCAGCTTTCGAATCATTTCCTATTCCAGAATCATCTGCAACTGACAAAACTTCTCTTTCCGCGTTATTGGCAACTTCGAAATTATTTGCTACTACAGCTACATTAGCCATTGCTTCATTTGCGTTACTGGCAACTTTGGCATCGTTTCCAATTTCAATATAATCTGTTGGAACATTTTCAGCTGCAATATTGCTGTTGGCATATGAGCAAGATGGATTATTAAAATCATCAGGTTTCAAAGTGACTTCAGCGTTTTCAGTGAGAGTCTCTTCGAGAGAAGGGTCCTGGTCTGGAGTGAGGGTCTGGTCTTCATCGAAGGTCAGATCCTGGTTGATGATGGGCACGTAGTCTCCGGCGCGCCATCTTTGTTCCGCCATGTCCATGTGAACTTCTAGGATTCGGGATACTTCGGGTAGCTGTAGGAGAAAAAAAGATATTTGAATAAAGATGAGATAAAGTTTTGAGTGACTATGTGTCAGACATAACCCAGCGGAATGGCCAGTTGAAATGGCAGTGGGTAGGGCACATAGCACTGTAACCGCTGCAGTTAAAAAGTTCTTGGATGAAGACCACGTACTGGCAAGCTCAGCGTAGGACGTCCGAATGTTTACACGCGGGTGGACAGATGACCTTATCAAGATCGCAAGGTCTCGTCGGATACAAGCCGCTTTCAACCGTTGTTATTGGAGATCCATATGGAAAGCCTATGTCTATCAGTGAACCTCCTTTAGCTGATGAATGGATGACTGTGTTGTTATACCAAGTGTGTTAATATCTACAGACGTAACATTCGTGTGTACCTTTCCATTTTTCTGTTCGCAATATCCGAGATAAATGGTAAACCGTTATATTCTGAAAAGTCGCTAAGCTATAAAAACTTACAGTATAATCATTATCGAGCTGATCAGCAATCTTCTCAATGATCGCATTAGTCTTGTTATCGATAGCCCCGGCGCGCCGCGAGATGGCCTCACAGGCGAGGAAAGCCGCGCGTTCTTCGTGGGCCAACGTTCGAGCTAACAGCTCCTGAGCCACCGCATCGTCCATTGCTGCGTTTTCCGCGGGATTAGAGCGGTTCACGCCTGGAACGAACATCGAAATAGCAAGGTGATCCGTTGGGTCCTTTTATCTTTAACATGGCTACTACCACCAATAATACAAGGTTATCGAGAACTGGTGTACTAAGCCGAAAGGGGGTGTTTCAAACTATTTAAACAAATTTTACTAAGAGGCCAACCGGGAATTCAAGTAAAAAATAGCTGTTTCACAAATTTTTGCTAATACCGAGTTGTAATTTTGGAACAGCAGATTTTTTTCTCAAATTTTAGGTTGGTCCTATAGTTGCCCTCGCCTTCTTTTGTGGAAATAACTACGTCATGTTAACGACGTCCTGATCCAAACGTCACAGAAAAAAACCCAAAATAAATGGTACGTTCACAGTTATTCTTCCTCTGTCATTTGTCGATGGCTAGTCATTACACCCCATCACAGGTTACACAGAGCCAACGGCAGATGTCAGAGGTAAAGTAACTGTGAACGGACTGTACCTTGCGACGGGAATCGATCATCTTCGTAAGAGTTGATGGTCTTGATGATGGCTCGCTTTGCCTCATCCTCGGTCACGCTGTACATGTTGTCGGTGGAACACGCTGCTCGCGCTTCGTCTGTATTATAAAATAAATATTAACTAGAGTAAACGACCAAGCACGATTTTACTCGCGCATGAAGGGTTCCGTACTGTATGGGAGAAGCTCTTAAATATTTATTTTAAATTAATTATTTAGTATTGCAGTGAATATTTAGTATTTGTTGTTATAGCTGCAACAGGATATCATCTGTGAAAATTTCAGCTTTCTAGCTATAACTGTTCATAAGATACAGCTTGGTAACAGACAGACGGACAGCGGAGTCTTAGTAATAGGATCCTGTTTTTACCCTTTGGGTACGAAACCCATTGTGCCCGTTGTATCTACGAATGTAGATGACATCGTTATTGATCGAAGCGAAGGTATTTACTACCACGACTTTGTTTTCGTCTATCCGGATGTTGATTTTTGTCTGCAGGCCGCATTATTCAACTAATCTCTACGAAACTTCATACACAGGTTTTTTAAATTAATATTTTTTAATGGATTTTTGATTGAAATTTCCTTGGGGTAAATTTGATTTCGCGCTATTTATCAGCCGATTTCGACAATATTTGGCAAGATTGTTTAGTAGGTATTTAAATTTTAAGAACCATACTACATTAATCTCAAATGAACCAAATCGGTCTAGAGCGAGTCGAGATATAGACTTATGAATATTCAGTTAAAGATATGTGTCGCGAGGTCTACTATTCCGAGAGCTACTAGTTGTATTGCTTCTCTTAGTCTTTACGGTTCCACCGTTTAAAGTTTTAATAGAAGTTTACTGATACCTGAAATGTCTTGAACATATCCAACACTATGTGACCTTCCTCCAATACGACTTGTCTTCGAATTGCCTTTACCAACATTTTGGTTTCTCTTATCGTCTTTAGATTTCGCAGAAGCACCACCACTATATTTTGCTTCATTGGCTTTTCCTGTGCTCTGGATACTTCTTCTTCGATCATACTTTCCTTGCGCTTCACTGACCTTATATGTTTTCTTGTCACTTTCCTTGTTTTTCATTTCATCATCTTTGTTTTCATTTTTCTCGCCATCTTTTTTATCTTTACCTTTTGTTACGTCACCTTTGCCAGCATTCTTTTCATCACCACTACCTTTTGTTTTGTCACCTTTACCGGATTTCTTTTTATCATCTTTGTCCTTAACTTCATCACTTTTGACCGCATTTTTGCTATCGCCTTGTCCTTTAGATTTTTCTCCCTTTGCTTTGGTTTCATTACTTTTGGGAATATTTTGGCCACTTTTCTCACCATCTTTTGGCTTAGCTGATGCAGTTTTAGGTCTGATAGTTTTAGCTGGTGGAAGCGTGACTTGTATTCCGTCAGAACTGTCCGAGTCGCTTGAATTGTTTATTGATACTGTTTCATCGGAAGATGCTGCAAAACCAGAGTTCTTTTTACAGTTAGGCCCTTCGCACACATAGGCATACCATAGTCGTATCGCTACACTTACGATACGACTACGCTACGCCTACGTGTGCGAAGGGGGTTAAAGGCTTTGATCAAAAGGTTAGTGGCCAAACTATATCGGATCGTTTTGGGTTCCTAGATTTTTAAAATAAATTGTTATTGTAACTTTTAAAGATGACTAATTATGTAAATTTGCCACACTTTTAAAAGGGTCATATGTATATGACTGTCTAAACTAAAATATGTCACTTGTGAACTGCATGTAATATCTACATATGTTGCAAATAAATGATTGAAATTGAAATAGATTAGATTAGACTGCCTCGGTGGCTCAGTGGTTAGTGACCCTAACTTCTGGGTCAAAGAGGCATACCGTGGGTTCGATTCCCACCCAGGGCAAGTATTTATGTGATGAACATAGGTGTTTGCTCTGTGTCTGGGTGTTATTTAGTTACTATCTATATAAGTATGTATTTAAAAATAAGTTTATGTAGTATATATCAGTCTCTGGCAGCCATATCACAAGCTTTGCTTAGTTTGGGGTCAGAGGTCGTGTGTAAGATGTCCCCAAATATTTATTATTTATTAATTTCATAAATGCTATTTACACGTCATGCCAGGTTAATCTATAATTAAATCAAATCAAATATTATTATATTTTAGTATCTTAAAAATCTCATCTTCTTACGAGCTTTCGTCTTCATCATCTCATTACTAAAAAACTTAACATAAAGAGTATCTTACACCCAGAGTCAATGCGCTCCTTTCCGATCTCATATCGAACGGGCGCAGAAACAGCCGAGCTGCCTTCTGGCGGAACATCCTTGTCCACATAACGGAACAACATGGCGCCGGGCACGTGGCGTAGGCGAGCTTTCTTCTCGTCTGAAAGTAGCGCATTTTAAAATATCATTAGAGTTTGTGCAATAAGAGGACCGTCATGGCGATACGGTAAACTAACAACAAGATTTAAATCAGCAGCCAAGGTACCGACTACTTGGTAGACGCGAGTCTACTGATGAAAACCGAATTGGTGTTTATCAATTATCAAACACTTTTGGTTGTAGGTAGGCATGGATTTATCATATAAACAGGATTGAGTACTGGCAAAGAAAAACGTGCCGACAAGGATACCACATCAGATGATTGTGTCTCTTTTCCAAGTAGGATGACCAAAACATCTCGATCATCTTGGGCTATAATTTTTCTTTGGAATGTTACTGCACGCAGGAATCGCAGTTATCTTACCCCTAACTCATTATTCATCATTCAGTCATTATTATTGATTTTAGATTTTTTTTGATTATTGTGAAAATTGTATGTAAATATTGTAATTAATTTTATGGGTCAATGGCCTGAAATAAATGAATGTTAATTTTTTAATTTTTTAATCGTCGTCGCTTTAGCAATAAGACGCCTACTGCTGGGCATAGGCCTTCCTTGAAGATCTCTATAAAACCAATCCCCATAAAAACAATGGTCTAGAATTAATATTTACGGAGATAATTCAGTTTCAAGTTTGACAGCTGTTATCGGAAATGTAGATCTCGATGAGTTCCTTCACTTTTGTGACGACAGTAATGGTCTGGAATCCATATTTACGGTGTTGAACAACGTTTAAATTTCATAGATGTAATCTTGACACATCTCACGCAACCAGTGTACAGCAGTACTTAACCACGAAAAACTTTTTCACAAAAACTTTTTCACTGAAAACTTTGTCACAAATAGACGAATTTTTCACGAAAATTTAAACTTTAAAATTTACATTTTCACGACAATTTATCACGAAAAATCTTAATCACGAAAACTTGTCCACGAATATACTTCCATAGTTAACAGAATTTTAAGGCTTCCGTAGTAAACAAGGCATCCATTTTTAAAATAAAAAATAGCGGTCTCACTTTTTTGAAAAAGTCGTCATGGGTGTAGTTTTCGAGGTTTTTAGGGGTGTATATTTCAAAATTGAAATCCATTTTGAAGTAATGTTCGCCATCTTCAATTCCAAAATGAATGCCAATTTTGAAATATAAACCCCCGAATTCTCAAAAAATAACACTTATGACGACTTTTTCAAAAAAGCAACATCTGTTATCTCTAATAGGGTATTACAGTCATTTTTGAAAAGCATCTCAGTTAGATCCTGTTGGTCTAATAAACCACTAAAAAAATATAAAAAATATTTTTTTAATCGTTAAGTGTTTTAAAAATGCATTTTAATTTTACAATTTCAAATATTCGCGCGTAGTTTACGTAAAACGATGGATGTCATTATTTTACTCTGTGGTCATGAATCACGTCACTATGCTATGTAAACAATGCACGTAAATATTTTTCACGATAGTGTCATTGTTTGTAAGTTTGAGATTTATGTTGAAAATGAGTTATTATAAATGGTTAATAATAAGTTACCGTTGTGTGCTGTTCCTCGAATACTGTACAAACACCGGACAAACTATTCAATGTTTACATAGCCAGATGACGTCATAACGTAGCGGCGACTATTTTATGCACAGATTAAAAAGACGGAATATTTTGTATTGATTTTTAAAATTTATTTTGGTGTTTTATGTTCTAAAAGGTACATTTTCCGATTGATTTTTGCTTAAGCTATCTCAAAAATACATTTACAGATTTTTTCTCGTTCATAGTAAAATAGCATATTCCAAAATAGATGTCATTTGTGAAATCTACACCCTCAAAACTACACCCATGACGATTTTTCAAAATAGTGACGTCCGCCATCTTTAATTTCAAAATGGATGCCATTTTTGAAATCTACACCTCCAAAAACCTACTAAACGACACCCATGACGACTTTTTCAAAATAGTGACGTCCGCCATCTTTAATTTCAAAATGGATGCCATTTTTGAAATCTACACCCCCAAAAACCTATTAAACGACACCCATGACGACTTTTTCAAAATAGTGACGTCCGCCATGTTTAATTTCAAAATGGATGCCATTTTTGAAATCTACACACCCAAAAACCTATTAAATGACACCCATGACGACTTTTTCAAAATAGTGACGTCCGCCATCTTTAATTTCAAAATGGATGCCATTTTTGAAATCTACACCCCCAAAAACCTATTAAACGACACCCATGACGACTTTTTCAAAATAGTGACGTCCGCCATCTTTAATTTCAAAATGGATGCCATTTTTGAAATCTACACCCCCAAAAACCTCAAAAGCGACACCCATCGCGACTTTTAGCAAAAAGTGACGTCTGTCGTTTTTAATTCCAAAATGGATGCCAATATTGAAATCTACACCCCAAAAAACCTCGAAAACTACATCCATGACTTTTTCAAAAAAGTGACGTCTGCCGTTTTTAATTCCAATATTATATTATATAATCTTTATTGCAGATAACACAGATCCATATAGTACAATGTTACATAGCCATAAACTTAAACTAAGGTAGGTACATTATACAACAATTTGGCACTTAAATGAAACAAAATAAGTAATATAACATGAATGAACAGGTAATAATCGCATCTTTTAAAATTATAGTAATAATTAAACATTAAGGAGATCAATTTTTCTATTTTATTTTAGCGAGATCAACAATTATTTAAACTAACTAGACGAATGGCACATTTACTTAATTTGATATGCTTTATTTGTACCTGGTATTATAGTTTTTATCCAATGTTTTAGTATTGAACAATCGTACTTCTCGCTAATATTATTTAAAATGCTATTTTGGCTGCCTCTCACCCTCTTCAGTAAGGAGATCATTTTTTTACGAATAATTGCAGCAAAATCATCTGTTCTGGCATCCGCAAACATACCAGATGCACTACAGTATGGAGGCAGCCCCAACAACATCCTAAAGATATTATTATATTGCACACGTACAGTCTTATTAATAAATATGGAGTAGCGAGAGATTAAAGTTACGCCAAGGATTAAACTAGTATTAGTCAAAACTCGTATTAATAAACCAGGAGTAAACAAGAATTAGCTTAAACCGTCACTATGCCAAGGATTAAATTTACTCCTGCCAATGTGTAGGTTTAAGCACGGTATAAGGAAGGTTTAACTATACTAACTGTTACTCAATCTGTGACATTGACTTTGACACATTGAGATATAACCTCAAAACCGTCTCATTTTGTGATTTTTAAGCGTTTGTGAGTGTTTGTTGTCTTGTACCAATTTTCTTCATTTAGCGAAATATTTTGTTCTGAATAGTGTTATTTTGTGGAGAAGTGATAAAAATCATGGATCTTTATCTACGTGACATTGAATTATTGGAAGAAATCGAGGAGATGGAAGATACCAATATGTTATCTTCAATGCGACGGCTAAAGTTTTATAAAAACAGAGAAAATCCTTTTGAAATGAACGATGAAGGAGAGTTCAGGACAAAATATCGATTCACCAAAAAGACTGCATTGTATATAATAGACATTGTAAAAGGCAGCTTAGAGCATGATGCAAGGGGAGGTGCAATTCAACCATATCTGCAAGTTTTGACAGCAATTCGAACATGGGGCCGTGGAGAGGTAAGAATAATACCTACTTGTTTACACAAAAATGAAATAATCTACCTATTTCCAAATAGGTAGATACATACCTAGTTCATAAAGTCATTACATATAAAATATGCCTTATTTATTTTGCAGATTCAGGATGATGCCGGTGATTTATCAGGCATCAGTCAGCCGCAGGTTTCAATAATATGTAAACAAGTGGGCATAGCTCTGGCATCAAAGCGAATGGATTTTATAAAAATGCCACAAACTGAAGAGCAACAAAACAAAGCAATAGCTGATTTTTATGCCATATGCGGCTTCAGACAAGTTATAGGTGCAATAGACTGTACCCATATTAAAATCCCAAAAGTAAGCGGAGATGTTGGACAGTATTATATTAACCGTAAAGGATACAGCTCCATAAATGTTCAAGTAAGCACCTATTAAAACATTCTTAACCTTTTTAATTGTTTACCTAATAACCTTTATTTTCACTTCACTTTATAATCATATTTTTTGTCATATATGTGTAAATAGTGTTTATTTTTCATATTGTGGTTGTAAATAAAGAGTTTTGTCTGTCTGTCTTCATAGCTGTGGAGGCAAATAAGTATAACCATATTATATGCAATAGAACAGCGTAGTGTACTATTGCCTAAAACTCCATAAATACTGAGATACAGGTTTCAAACCTAGTTTTACTCACTTTTGTAAGAATTACCTAGATTCATTGGATTTGTTTTATTACAGGTAGTATGTGATGCACAACTACGCATTATGGATATTGTGGCACGTTGGAGAGGAAGTACTCATGACTCGCGGATTTTTAATGAGTGCGTATTAAAAACTCGGTTTGAAAATGGAGAGTTCAAAGGTCGCCTCCTTGGTGATTCAGGATATGCCTGTACACCTTATTTATTCACTCCAATTTTAAATCCAACATCTCCAAAAGAAGAAGGATATAACCAAGCACACATCAGAACCCGCAACAAAATTGAATGTTGTTTCGGGGTATGGAAACAAAGGTTTCGTTGCCTACTGCGAGGTTTCACTACAAAGCTTGAAAATACAAAAGTTGCTATTGTGGCATTAGCAGTTCTTCATAATATTGCACTTACTCATGACGGCAGTACAATAGAAGAGAACAGCTTTATAGCTGTTGATGCAGGAATTGATGTGATTAATATAGGAAATCAAATAAGGGGGAATGCAGTTCGTGCAGCATTTATAGAAGAAAATTTTTAAAATGTAAATAAGTATCTATTTTTGTAACATTTATCTTTTTTTGAATGATTAAAAAACATTAATAAATAGTACAATTTTTTATTTAAAAAAACTAGCATAACAAAGTAAGCATCTAAATCTAATTGTAATCAACTTCTAACAGTGGTGTTATCAAAATGTTATTATTATACATGGTTATCCAGAGCTGGTGTACTAACCCGAAAGAAGGTGACTTAGACCATCATTGTGAACAACTTTTACTATGGGTCTAACCCGGAATTCGAGAAATAAAAAACTGATCTTGATCATCCACTTTTGGTTTAGTACAGGGCAAGCACAACCCTGTATGACTGAGTATATCCTTCTAAAAACACAACTAGAAATATCATAGAAGAGAGAAGGGCTGTTCTGTGAGTAATATCTTTATTTACAAAGCTTAGCCTTAATTACATACTTAACAAGCAAACCAATACAAACAATCTACTTGTATTAAAAAACAAATCAAATCAAATACAAACAACCCACTCCAAATTAACTAAACTAATTCTTCACGTGATTTTTTTAATTCTAAAATTTGTGTTTCTAGAATGGCACTTTGTAATTTTTGCCTGTGTATCTGCATTTTTATTGCATGCTCTTCTTTCGCCATTTCCATTTTCATTAAATGTTCTTCATCTTTAAGTATCTTGCTGTGGCTTATCATCGTGTTGACATAGTCACCATGGGTATCCTGTAAAAAGATTTATATTAAGATAGAGCATCTAATGTAATATGTAACAGTGTAATAATAGTACATACATAGCCAATAGTTCAATTCGTGACATCATTAACAAGTCTTTGCTTATTATGTTACTTATAGGTGCAACCACAGGTGTGAGAGTGCTTGTTGAGAAGCAGCAGACCGATTTTTTTCACTGGTGGTGTATGAAATTATAAAGGCATTTAATTTGTTTACTGAGGTTCCATTGTCTGGTGAAAATGGCCATGGACAAGCGCTCTTAATCCTCAACCTGTGGGTATAGATTAGGTTCAAATTGAAACAAATACAAGTAAATGTTACCTTTCTGGACTTCACACTTCTTTCTATAATACTGTTTTTCAGTTTCCTTCGGGGAATCTGAAAAAAATTAATATAAATATAAGTTTCTGACAAATAGGTAGATGCATAAGTAAAATGAATTTTAATTATTATTTATATACCTTATTTTGAAGTATTGTACTTATATTTTTATTTTTTGGTGTGTCAGTAATGATTGGTGGATCGTCTTGAGACACCTGTAAAATGAAATTGATATACCATTAGTATACATACTTAAAAATATGTATTGTACAAACAAGTCTACTTATCAATTATTTATAATTTGCTCACCACACTTGAAATCAACTTGTGGCCGTCTACTTGTTCATCGACATCTTCAATCGTTTCAATGATAATATCCTAGAAAAAAAAAATAGTTAAAATATATTTATAAATAGGTATTTCAATAATAGAACTTTCTGATTTAATATTGATTGATACTTACAGCTCCACTTTGATTGACACTGGTGATTATCAGTGGTTTAGAATCCTGAAAAATAAGAAAGTATTATGTACAGCTTACAGTATATACAGTTAATATTATTCTGTAACAGCATGTGATTTCAAGTTTACTGACCTGTTCTGTAATCATACATGTTTCACTGCTTGATGACTCAGCTTGATATTTAGATGTACTAGGCATCTATTTAAAAAAAAAAAAACTATATTATTGACATGGTTATATGCAATACACATTTAGACTAAAAAGAATAAAAAATAGCCTTACAGCAGTATCACAGTCAAAAGTATTAATATCAATAAGCAGCTCTGCAGGATTTAATAAATCTCTGACTTCAGCAACCGAGTCATCGGGTGACTTTGGTCTTGCTCCACCGCCAGTCTTCTTGGCTTCTTTTTGAAAAGTGCTAAATGTTTTTCGGGCATTTATTTTCATGGTCTTCCACTGCACTTTCAGTTGGTTCAAATCTCTTGGTCGTCCATTTAACTCGTTAAATCTAGAATAAAAGATGATTCTTAAGCATAACTTTTGACTAACCATTTGTTACGCCTATGTACAGACACAGTTTGAAGCAATAAAAATTTACTTTACTATCAAACTTTTTAAATATAAGCAACATTAAGAAGTTAAGTACTTACTTTTTGTGGACTTCTTCCCAAGCTTTATTTTTTTTCTTGATACTATTATAATCCAAGGATTTACGCTCAATTATTTCCGAGTATTCCTTAAAGATCGAACGTAATAATTGCTAAAACAAAAAGTAATTGCTTAGTTAGTATCAAATAAATACCACGATGTAATTATGATGTACTGAGCATAGAATAAAATACATTTCAATTAGCTATTTACCTTTTCGTCTTCATCCCAGTTAGTTGAGCGAGCACGTTTTTTTGACTCCATTTTCAAAAGATTTTCACTGATATTTTAATAATTTGAGGCACGGTTTATCCGCCAATTTCTCGAAAACAACATGAACAAAACATAAACAACTGAATTGACAGATAAAACTGCAAACCAAATTGTCACAACTCAAAAAGATGAAATACTGTCATCGTATACATCGCTGTCACTGTCAAATAACGTTGGAATCGTTCACTGACTCATTCTTTTTACTTTTAAAATGCA
This sequence comes from Hypomecis punctinalis, assembly GCA_949316475.1. NCBI lineage: Eukaryota > Metazoa > Arthropoda > Insecta > Lepidoptera > Geometridae > Hypomecis > Hypomecis punctinalis. Next base: position 897,895 of record OX438818.1, read on the forward strand.
AGGGTTGCCATAGTATACGCTTTAATCCTGGAGTAAGGATAGCTTTGTTAGTCCGAGCTTACTCCGAGTTTATTAATAACGTCACTAAACCTAAGTTACTCCTTGGCTACTCTCGGATTAACTAGTCCAAGTGTAAGTTCGGACTAAGGAAGGAATAGGCAATTTTTATTAATAAGACTGGTAGAGCACTTATCGATTTCTGGGTATATTTCACCCATAGGTTGCTGGTATAAAAACATTGACAGAATGCCTTGAAAAGAGTTATTTTAACTTCTATGGAACATCTAGCAAACCTACGGATGATCATATTACCCCTAACCGCCAGCGCTCTACGCTCCCGCTCAATGTCATTGTCATCTTTCAGATCATGTGTAATAATGTGACCTAGGTACTTGAATTGATTAACAATCCCAAGCGCATTTCCATTCATCCATATTGGTGGTACATTATCAAGTGTTTTGTTTCCAGCTGTAAAAACCATTACTTCACTTTTCTTAGTATTATATACAAGACCGTGTTTCATAGCATAGTTCTCGCAAACTTTTACCAGTTTTCTTAATCCACTAATTGATGGACTCAGTAGTACCATATCATCGGCATAGCTAATATTATTGACTTTAAGACCATCAATTGAGCATCCTGTATGCATACTACTGAGTTCAACAATCAGCTGATTCATGTAAAAGTTGAATAGCTTTGGAGATGTAATACCACCCTGTCTTACCCCACATTCCAGCTTATATGTTTCTGATTGCCCTGTTGACCACTTAACACAATTTGACTGATTTGCATACCAATATTTTAATATTTTAATTAATTCTGGAGGTAAGACCTTCTCAAGTTTGTCCCACAATACGTCGTACGAAACACGGTCAAAAGCTTTCGACAGATCTAAGAAACATGCGTAAACATTAGTGTTTCTGTCAGTGTAGTACTTGACAGTGTGTTTTAAGCTCAAAATGGCACTCTCCGTCGAGACTCCTGCTTGAAAACCGAATTGAGCATAATGCAGATGCAACGCTCTACCAAGATGAGCATCAATCAAACTGTCAAGCACTTTAGCTGCTATGGTTGCTAGTGAGACTGGCCTATAGTTATTTACGTCTGAAATATCCCCTGTTTTGTTTTTAATAATTGGCACTACTATTGTTTTCATTAACTGTTGTGGAAGGTGTGAGTGGCCCATACAAAAAGAGTAGAACATTGCTAAAACCCTAGGCAAATGACATCCAGCGTACAAAAAGTGTTCTATGCTGAGGCCATCATGCCCTGGTGATTTTCCTCTCTTCATGCATTTAATCACTTTCGCAACCTCCTTAGGAGTAAATCGCACGAATTTACTGTCACAATCGGCCTTAGAATCGAGCACTTCTTTTCCGTGGTTATCCTCTTCTATACTTAAATTAGAATGATTAGTAGCCACCGGTAATGCAGATAATGCAGTAGATGGTTTCTCGTCAGACCAAATGGATATCAATGCCGGTGTTCCTCAAGGGTCAGTGCTCTCTGCGACGCTTTTCCTACTGCATATTAACGACTTGCTAAAGCCTGGTATTTTTGGGTACGCAGACGACAGTACAGTCATGGAGAGCTACACATCCGAAGCAAGAACGAGCGGGCCACAGATCGAGTCACTCAGAGAGGCTATGGTCGAACGGCTCAACTTGAGTCTGGAGGCGGTATCTGACTGGGGTGATGCTAACCTGGTCAAGTTTAATGCCACGAAAACTCAAAGCTGTTTGTTTTCGGCCAAAAAGAGGCCATTCCAACTGTCTCCTGCTTTCCGTGGTGTATCCGTTCCGGTAACTAACAGTCTGGAACTATTAGGCGTTACGCTATCATCGACTCTCAACTTTGGGTCTTATATAGAGTCAAAAGCCCAATTAGCCTCAAAAAAACTTGGTGTTCTCTCTAAGGTGAGACGGTATTTCACACCTGAGCAACTGCTTAGTCTTTATAAAGCGCAAGTCAGGTCTTGCATGGAATACTGCTCTCACCTTTGGGATGGCTCTGCCAAATACCAGTTGGAGGCTTTGGAGTCCATTGAAAGGCGAGCCAGGAGGCTGATAGGCAACGAAACCTTGACTGAGTCGAAGCTGCAAAGTCTTGAGCATCGACGTAGGGTGGCGTGTCTGTCTGCCTACTATCGGATACACTTCGGTGAGTGCGCCCAGGAGTTGCACGATCTGGTCCCACCTGCCCCTTTCTTCTATCGTACGGCTAGACAGACGCGACCAAAGCGCCACCCTTTTATGGTGGACATCCCACGCGTTAGAACAAAGCGTTTTGAGTCCACATTCCTCATACGAACTGCCAGAATGTGGAACGCTTTGCCTAAGTCTGTCTTTCCGTTAAAGTACAATGTAGGTGTCTTCAAATCTCGAGTAAATAGGTATCTTCTAGGTAAGCGTGCTACATCCTAGACCGCATATCTGCTTTACATCAGGCAGTGTGTAGTCAAACGCAAACCTATATGAAATAAAAAAAAAAAAAAAAAAAAAAAAAGATACTTTAAAATGTTGCATAAAAAGCTGCGCAATATTTCGATCCCCTGTAACATTACCTACTCTCTCCGGCAAACTAGAAATATGGATGCCAATTTTGAAATCTACAACCCAAAAAAATTCAAAATGACAACCACGACTGTACACCAATTGTACACCCAGCATGTTTAAGAAATATGTCCAGCATAGTCACCCTACTACACTTCTTTGTATACACCATAGTACGCCATTTGCAATCGACGGTGATACTCTAGTCAAAAATAAAAAATAACCGTTGATCATAAAGATGTAGGTATATTCATACAAAATATATATCAAACTCTGTTTATTGGCATCTATTCGCAATTTTAACTAAAATCTTAACAAACTACATTGTTAAAAAAAACTAAGAAATGGTTAAGACAGTCGCGGCTTTACAGGTAATAATTCTACCATATATAAGTGTCGTTCCGAAATGGCAATAGTGCGAGCGGGACAACTTCATCACTTTGGGAAGTCTCACTCGGCACAGTGTCTCTCTTATGCCATTTCAAAGGAATATATGTTTTGTTGCAACGCATTAAGGTTGAATTTTCCTAAACTAACTTTGAGCCAAATTTCGTCTGTGCGCAGTCCAGATAGTATACAAAGTCCTTGTAGGTAGGTCCCTAGTCCCTACTATCAATGACAGAGCAGTGTAGTCAACGTATCATTATTAGTAAAATGGCGCTTACATACGACGCTTTACGTTTATCTAAGCTGTACGTTTATACTTCTAGCAGTTCTAGCTGGTGGTATATAAGCCATATTAGTAAACCCGAAGTAGCCCAATGAGCTATGTAGATGGCTATGCTTGGAGTCTCTCTGCGAGTTCGAATGAAAAAAGAGGAGATCCAAATAAGAACCAAACTTAACAATAAAATCCAACTGGTTGAAAAGGTGAAATGGCAGTGAGCACATAACAGGACAGCAGGATCGCGCTGGATTCAAGCTGCTTCCTCTTCTGCTTCGGTCTTATTGGCGATCTCTAGGGGAGGCCTATGTCCAACAGCAATGTCCTCTGGCTCATGGATGGGTTGTCTTATTGCTGATCTCGTCATCTATGAGCTAGGGGTTTGTGGCCGTTTTAGTCCACTTGCTGCCATCTTGATACCATTGGGGTAAAGAGACACAGCAGTCAATATCGGCCAGAATAGACCAATCCGCCCGATTTCGTTTCTTTCTACAAATTTCCTCCGTTTGTATATGTCCAAATCAAACTCACCAGAATTTTCCCCGCCAGTAAGCTGACTCAGCAAGATCATTATGAAAACCTATTTTTTTTTTTTAGAGAAAAACATCATTTTCATACATTCTGTCGATTCTACTTTTAAATTTTTTCTCATAATTTGTTTTGGCCCCATACTAAAAGTTGTTCAAAGTAATGGTCTAAATGGTCCTCCTTTCGGCTTAGTAGGTACACCATTTCTGATAACTCTGTATGACGATACTCACCAGGTTTTTCCCCGCCAGTGAGCTGACTCAGCGCGATCCTGTCAAACGCGTTGTCATTCCTGTACGTGGTGTACAGAGTCTTCTCTTTGATCTCGTGCGCAGGAGTGCACTCTTCTGCCGCATAAAATTCGTCCATGGTCTTCTTGTCGTAGTTTTTCTAAAATAAAATATGATTTTTCCATAATCTTTCAAACAAATTAGCAAAGAATATTGTTTCTTTATTACTCGTAGAATTAAAATCTGATAAAAATGGTTATGATACCTATCTAGAAACGAGAACTTTGATAGTGTTGATTTACTTTTTATTTAACAAAACACATGCGGCTCTCCCCTTGAGATCCTGGCCTCTCGCTCCTCCTGCTCGCGGTCCAGTTCAGCGAATATCTCTAGGTCTTTTCCACCCTGTATAACAGATCCTCTCCATTTTGTATAACACTCGACTCACCATGGGATCCACAGGCGGCTCTCCCCTGGCGATCCTGGCCTCTCGCTCCTCCTGCTCGCGGTCTAATTCAGCGAATATTTCCAGGTCTTCCGCGCTCGGCTTCAGATCCTCTTCATCAAATTCATCGTCCACATCATCAGGGTTGTTCATACGTTTCATGTAGTTGATGAGGGCCACGCCTTCGCCTTCGTTTTGGACTAGAAAGTTACTTGGCGTTAATTATACAGGGTTATGCAGAACTGGTATAAGCCGAATGATCAAAACCAATTTTGGAACTCGGAATCGACAAAATATATGGAACACCTGATTTTTTTTCTCGAATTCCGGATTGGCCTAATAGTAAAAGATGTTCATAATGATGGTCTGAATCATCTCCTTCCGACTTAGTACACCAGTTCTAGATGACCCTGTGCACTGGGTGCTTCTTTTCAACGTGAATAGTTGAATACAGTACCATAAGCCTTGGTCAGTACTGAAAACTGCATCAAAATTGGTTAATTAGTTTTTGAGGAAAACGGCAATATAGGTTTGCACAAACTTCCTCTCACCCCAAACGCATACACCGGGTGCGTTCCGTCGTGGGCTTCGCGGGTAAAAATTTTAAATGATCGTAAAGTTCTTACCAGATGGTCTTTTACCTTCTTTTTTCATCTCTACTTCAGTCTCTTCTGTTTTATCGCCGTCTGCCTCCTTGCTTTCCTTATCTTTTGCAGTATCACTTTCTTCTACTTTATATTTTGTATCTGTTGATTCTCTTATAGGAACTTCCGTTGTAGAAAGTTCTTTAATATTGACCTTTTTCAAAGACCTCCTCCCCGCTTTATTTTTGGATTTATCTTTGATTAACTTTTTGTCGAGATCTATTATCTGATTCCCTTCTTCAATGATTCCTGTACGTTCTTGAACGATGTTTTTGTTTAATTTTGCGTTAGCTTCTTTAGTATCTTGTATTTTCTTCTCGTATTCCCCAATTATTTCTATCAGTGGTTTCTTTTCCACCACTTCGGTTTTTTCATTTACGTCATCAACCTCTTTAATTATCATTTTGTCTTTCTTAGTTCGAGATTCTGAAATCAAAGTATAATTGTTACAATTTGTTCATTCGTTTAATTAATTATTGTAATTAAAATGTTTAAGAAATGTGTGCCTAAATTTTAATCTCGATTAATTTTATCTGTTGTAGGTAATATAATGAAAGCGTTTTATAGAGATTTTATTACTCGCGTATTTACAAATCAAAACTAATAAGATTCTAAACCTTACCTTCCAATGTTTTGCTGGCGGTCCTTTTTTCTATAGGTGGCTTAGATTGGAATAATAAACTGTTGAGTGCCTCAAAGTCGCTGGTAAAACAGCTGAAAATAAATTTGAATGTTATTATTTACATACTCTTATTTATCAGCTAGGGGCAGTAATGAACAACAAAAGCAAAGTTAGACCTATATTCAACAGTGGATCCATACATATATCATAAGCTGATTCATACTCGTTTCGATTTCATAGGATGTATTTATAAAAAAAAAACAGAAACACAAATTACTAACTTAATAGAAACGCTATTTTCTATAGCGTACTAAAGTCTAGTGCAATAATCTTACATCATACAGATTCGCACTGTACTATCTTCCCTGTCGGACTTCCACGTTTACACTAAATAGATTAGCATTTGACTATATCTTACTAGGCTGTGCTAGGATGTACACAGTCAGGTCATAAATTCTGTCTCATGTTTAATAAAAAAGAATTGAAGCAAGTTTATTCATTATGTAACCATTTATATACCAAAACTAGCTGCCCGCCCCGGCTTCGCCCGGATATGATTGGCAAAAGGCAGACATTATAAGTATTGTGCATTTATATACCTACCACGTAATGTTGCTAAAGGTAAAGGTCATACACATGAACACCAACCAGATCTTCGATTCACGTGAAGACCTTCTCTATACTTGCAAAGTTGCCAATACATTGTCTACATTCGAGAGCTTTAAAGCCCCATCGATCATTCGTTTTACGAACTATGTGTGTAACTACACATACCTATTCACTATCACTACAACATAAATTATAAATCGTCTGTATGTCGGTTCGCCTAACTAAGGTTTTCCAAATCTGTAGGTCCTACTACATAAATCGTCGCTTAAATAGAGGTGGTATATCCGTATATAGCCGTGGTAATCTAGTGGTAGTAACATCTATCTTATAATCCTGAAGTGGTAGTTTCAAATCCTGATCCCATATCAATGAGTTTCTTTGGAACTTATCTACGCAATTTCACACCACTGGCTTTCCCGTGGAGGAACATATCGTGTGGCAATCTGCATCCTTACGTCTGTAGAAGAAACTGGATGACATATAGGAATCCACCAACCCGCACTGGGTCAGCGTGGTGGACATTATTTTGAAAAGGATTAATACCAAGATATAAATTAAGAGCCCTTTATTGCAGTGGCATTTCTATGTAATTTTTCAAATAAAAGAATACTTATTGTGGCTTAACTATAACAGTTAGACATATGTCACTAATTTTTTTGTACTTAAATAATTCGATAGTTTTCGCAGCGTACGCGATGCAAAGAATATTTTAGGTAATTTTTTACACCTTGGGATACATTATGGGAGTTATAGTAAGGATCCCTATTTTTTTAGGGTTCCGTACCTCAAACGCCAAAAAAAGAACTCTTATAGGATCACTTTGTTGTCCGTCTGTACGCCTGGCCGTCTTTCTGTCTGTCTGTCTGTCCGTCTGTGTATGTCAAGACTCTTTATCTCGGGAACGCGTAAAAATATCGAGTTGAAATTTAAACGTATATACGTATATCTATAGTCTGTTGCATTTGTGTAAAAAAAAACTTCTCAGTTATCTTTTTAAAAAGTTAGAGCCGTTTATGTCGTAAAAAACCGCATATTTAGCACTCACAAAAATCAAAACCTACAGGGTGCTTCCCGTTGACATAGAACTATGAAATTTGGTGAGAAGCATTGTCTCAGAGTACACATAAAGGAATAAGTCTGAAAACTGTACATTTTTAGTTAAATCACTAAAAATAGGGCCTATGCATATAAAACTGTACATTTTAGTTAAATCACTAAAAATAGAGCCTATCACATAAAATATGGGCTTAAAAATTCAAAGTGAGTAAATCGTATCATGTAAGATATCATATATATTAACTTTATTAGCACATCCTAAACAGGTAATTATTTTAATAACGTGTTTGTACGGAACCCTCGATGTGCGAGCCTGACTCGCACTTGTCCAGTTTTTTTTTAATATTATATTATGTATCTTTCTATCAGTGAAAGAATTTTTCAAATCGGTTCAGAATTTTTGAGCCTATTCGATGCAAACAAACAATCAAATATTTCCTCTTTATAATATTGGTATAGATTCGATTCGAGGTATAGATCGATAAACACGTCCGATAGCTGCTAACTAATCATAAAGTCCTGGGGAGAAGCGCGGCCTCCGACGCGTTATTTGTAGGCACGCGCCGCCGGCCGGCCGGTAGGTACCTCCGCACCGCTATGTCCCTGCATTTTAAATCTGTAATATCTTCGGAAATATTAATTTAAATTACATGCTGTAAAGGACCATATTGATTTATATTGAATGGACAATGTATTGAAGGTACTTAATTGGATAAGGATTAATGTTGTGTTGCTTAAAATAACCTCCTAAATAATCCATTTTTTTTTCGTAAAATTTAAAGGATAAAAATGGTTATTGTGGGTTATCCTTAAGAGATAGACATATACCATCGCGGACTTTTTTGTTGACCTTTTTAAGGTGTACAATACTGTAGTACATTATTTTGATTTATCTCGTGGGGTTCAGTCAGCGTTTGCAATGTAAGCGCAAAAAAATGTGTTTATTTACGACATCACATTAGAAACCTGTAAATTCATCAGTGTTTCTCTGCAATATTATGCATGTATTATACATATAAACCATCCTCTTGAATCACTCTATCTACTAAAAAAAAGCGCTTCAAAATCCGTTGCGTAGTTTTGAAGATTTAAGGAAACATAGGGACGGACAGACAGCGACAGCGACTTTGTTTTATACTATGTAGTGATGATGAACTTAACAAAACATAGATTCTTATGACAATAAAGTTTTTTCAAAATGACCTCCGTGATTTTGAATACAGGCCTTCAATCTGCGCGGCCAGTCGTCTATCGCAGCACGAACGAGGTCCATGTCAATATCGGCGGCTGCCTTAATCAAGGATGTCTTGAGTGACTCCAAATTGGGATGAGGCTTTGAGCACGCCTTTTCCTCCAAGTGTTGCCATATCTTGTAATCTAATGGACTCAAATCTGGACTGGAGGAGGGCCAGTCTTCGTGCCGGATGAAGTCGATTTCACGCGCCGCCAGCCAGTCTTGTGTGCTCTTCGCTCTATGAGCTGGCGCTGAATCTTGTTGGAATACCCAGTGCCTGTTATTGAACATGGTATGAGAAACCACACCACAAGGTTCGTCAGGACTGTATTTTGATACACAACTGCATTCGTTTTTACACCTTTCTCACAAAAATGTACCTCTGTTAAGCCCCAATAAGAAACTCCCAACCATACCATGAGCGAGGATGGAAAATGACCTCGTTGGACACGCGGAATACGGTTGCTCGCTTCTTCTCTACTGTGTGCGTACACCTTATCATTTTGTTTGTTGTAGCTCTCTTCTACGGTAAAAATTTTTTCATCCGAAAAAAGAATTTCCTGATATTTTTTTCCCGCGTACCGCTTCAACAAAGCGAGGCATCTCTTCAGTCTCAGGTCCATTAGACGAGCATTTAAACGATGTCCTGTTTTTCTTCGATATGCCCGAAGCCCTAAGTCTTCATTTAACACCCATTTCACCGTGGTTCTGCTTAACCCCACCTGAAGGGCCAACAGTTTCTGCTTACGTTTGGGATTTCTCTGAATTCGCGCCTTCGCAGCTTTTATCACTGCTGGAGTCCTAACAGACCGAGACGACCACTTCTTGACCTGTCATCTACACTAGAGTCTTCATTGTATCGTTTTATAGTACAATAAACGAATCTTTTAGTTATATTCAAATTTTTCAGTATGTCAAAAATTTGAATTGGCGCGTAACAGCAACGATGCAACGCAATAGCTGCAACACGGTCTTCTTTAAGCGTCCACTCCATATTTAAAAATGAGTAAAATTCTAAAAAGCATACATTTTTATTTTCATGAACAATTCGAAATTCGAATTCAATAAACTTTTTTATGGCCAGCATTCTAAAAGAAAAGTTTTTACTGTGTGACAATACTTATGACCTGACTAGGTACTTACCATGTTTAAGACAGTGTAATTTATATACAGTGTAGTGCGAACGATAAAGAATCTATCTAAACTTACGGACTGCCTGAAGTCTGTGCTCTTGCCTAGGTCTTCTTGGGATCACTCGATCATGGACATTGAAGCTTCTTCTGAGGACTATTGTCTAGTTTGATCTATCTAAACTTACGAACTGCCTGTAGCGGGTCTGATCTGATCCCTCGCGAGCCCATCCAGCAGTCAGCAAGAGTATACTGCTGCGAAGGGTCGTTTCTTTCGTCGTATTTTGAACGAGATGCTTGGACCACTCGATTTTGGACGTTGAAGCTTCAGAAGACAATATTGTCTAATATGATATGTCTAAACTCACGAGCTGCCTGGAGCCTGTGTCTGATCCCCTCGGTAGCCCATCCAACAGTCCGCTGGAGCGCGCTGTAAAGGCTCGTCTTTTATCTCCTGGACGAGACGCTTGCCCAAGTCTACTTGGGACCACTCGATCTTGGACGTTGGTGCTTCTTCTGGAGACAATGGAAAGATATTTAAAAACCTCAAACAAGGGGAGCCTCTCTTACAAGTACAAGCTGTTTTTTATTTTTTTTCATGTCTATGAACAACATTTGTTACTATAAAGGTATGAAACCTTAATCCGCTACTTTTCTCACCTTCTTCCTTCTCGCTTTCGCTAGTACTGTCTTCGCTCGTGCTGTCCTCTTCTTCAGATCCTGATAACATATCGGCCAGGATTCCATCTTTCTTCTCAGCTGTGTCGGGAACTTCGGGAACATCTGGCCCTTCGGAAATTTCTGAACCTTCAATAGCTCTGAGGGTTCCTTCAGTTTCTGGTTTATCTTCTTCTTCCTAAATTAATAATATTATGATATTTTTATTTATTATTGCATCTACTTACCTACTACTGGATGAGATACGAGTAGTAAGTAGACAGATAGGACATCAAATGTAAAATATGACTTGTCTGTAACATTAAATGTTTATTTATGGCCAATAAGTATTTCTTATTCTTACATTGTCAAGAAATTAAATCTCAGTGCTTGTTGTCGTTGTCGTTTAAGCTATTGGACCTACACTCGACTAGACATATATATGCCTATGTCTAGTCGAGTGTAGGTCTCCAACAGACTGGTTAGAAACGATTTGCATTCAGTGCAATCTTGCGGTCTTGATGAGGTTCTATGCTTCTACATAATTTAATTTTATTATCTTTAAAAGTGGGCTTCAATTCCTTCCTAGTGCAGTATAAATTCTTTAGTAATTGACTGAAGCGAAACAATGTTTTTTGCTTCCACACGACGATTTTGCTGTCACTTGTCCGGATGTTGATTTTTGTCTACAGGTTGAATTTTTCAACGAATATCGACACAGATCTACTTTGTACCAAATACAGGTTTTTTTGCTGTCGGCGATTGGGGGGGGGGGTTTATTTTATTTCATCGACAAGAATTTCGATTCCTGCGAGTATGAACCAAATTCGTCAAGAGCAAGTCGAGATATAGGCTTATTAAGATTCAGTTAAAGAGATGTCTCGCGAGGTCGACTACTGTTCTGAAAATTTAATTAATTTAGGCCTCCCCTATGGATCTCCAATAAGACCGGTTGGTAGCGGCTTGCATCCAGCGTGATTCTGCCGTCTTAATGAGGTCATCCGTCCACCTTGTGGGTGGACGTCCTACGCTGTACTTACCTGTACGTCGAACACGAGAACTTTTCGACCCCATCGATCATGAGTTCTCCGCGCTATGTCCCCCTGCCTACTCCCATTTCAAATTGCCAATAAGTTATCTAATTTCGCCTCTATTTGCTGTACCTTCGGCGGCAGCCCAAGTTTCTCCCTCTCCTCCTTCTCCCTCGCCTCCCGGAGCGCCTTGTTCTTGTCCCTCATGTCGATCAGGTAGCGCACACTCTGCATCACCTTCTCCTGGTCTTTGGCTATCCACCTGTCGCAAAAATTTTAAATCTATAAATCTAAATCAAGAAGTGTCATTGGTGAAATTGAACGCTCCTGACAAAATTTACTAAAAGTTATCTCAAGCATAGGTATGTGCTTCCAAACGGAAAAAGCTCCATCAAATTGGTTCCACTCATTTGGAAGCTACGATACTAAACTAGACTGCAAACACACGTTAAACTTAAAACATTCCCCGTTGCCGGGCTTTGCTATCTCTTCCTGCAGACCTCCCCTTTTCCAGGCGACAACACAGGCTCATCCCCGAGGGTACACAGGCCGATTATCCAGGTCAGCGGCCGAACCCAGGCTTAGATTCATAAGAACCATCTAAAGAGTCTTGACGAGTTTGCTTTTTGAAACGACTAGAAAAAAAAACGGACAGGCTCCAATAATCTTGCAAATGAGCCAGTACGCTAGCCCAATCGCCCTTGGGAGGAAGGTCTATTTTCAACATAAGATTATTAAAAGCTGATATTGCACGATAGAGGATACTAACCGGTTCTTTTAAGCTATCAACTTCTGAAACCCTTCCCGCTGCCAGGCTTAGATATAAGTTCGGAAGATAGGCAGGCATTTAACAGAACGGTCCAAAGTGTCTCGGCAAGCGTTTTTATTTTAAACTAGAAAAACTGTCCGTCTTCTCTCAGCTCTCTCTTCCTGCGCCCCTCCCTTCTTCCAGGTCACAGCAGAGGCACGGTCCCGAGGGAACACAGGCCCTTTGTCCAGGTTGAGCAGCCAACTCCAGGCATTCATCAGAGAGGCCCAAACCGTCTAGGCATGTCTGGTTTTTGAAAAGACTAAAATAAACTCGGCTGGTACACTTATCCCTACCAAGCTATCCCTCCTGGTAGGCACTTATTGTATATTTAGTTCTACACTGACCGTCTTCTCTCAGCTATTTCGCAAATGAGCCAGTATGCTGGCCCGATCATCCTTCGAAAGTTGCAAGGAATCGACTTGATTTTAAACAAAAGACTATTAATAGGCTGATACTGTACGCTAGAGGACACTCACCGTCTCCTCTCAGCTATCTCCTCCTGCACCCCTCCCTTCTTCCAGGCCTCGGCACAGGCGCGGTCCCGCGGGAAGACAGGCCGGTTGTCCAGATTGAGCAGCTCGGCCAAACGCAGCGTCAACGTCTTGCGGTACGCGGGGATGTTGCGTACCACTGGGTTACCCGTCAAGACTAGCACTAGGAATGGATTAATAGCTGATCAATACACTACTAAAATTCTGGATTCAATTAGACACGGACACACATGGATATAAGACTCAGGCTGATGACAGTAGGTAGGTAATAGAGGAGGCATAGTCATCGTCATTTATTCATTATAATAGTATTACATGTCAAATCAAAACAATTGAAAATAATAATAATAATAAGTAATTAAATTCAACAAAAGACAATAATACCTACTTACAAAACATGTAAACACCACAAACATACAATTTTAATTTTAATTATTTCATCGAAACTGTAATGCCTTATAGTCCTTATAGAATTTCTATACCTAATAGTCCTATACCAAGAAAAGAGATGATGAATTGTTTGATAAAATACTAAATGCTAGCCGTCACTCGGTCAACTATGCATAACTTTAACTATCCCTGTTGTAGCAGGTGTCTTTAGCTACGGCAAAACAGCTTGGAAGTTAATACTTATAGACCACGTCACACAAGTTAGCGGAAATGAAGTAAGCTACAAGCTGCGCAATATCAAATCTTGACTGAAACTCACACTATGAGTGACTGTGCAGATGAAACAGAGTCGAATAAAATCAGTATTTATCTGTCAAGGATTTTTTTCTTCTTTATCCAAAGGTCTAGTCTGTAGTAGTTACTCGGGATTTGAAGACAACCACGTGCGGGATGACAGACCCAGGCAAAGCGTTCCACATTCTGGCTGTTCGTATGAGGAATAAGGATTCCAAACGCTTGGTTCTAACGCGCGGAATGTCCACCATAAAAGGGTGGCGCTTTGGTCGCGTCTGTCTAGCCGTACAATAGAAGAAAGGGGCAGGTGGGACTAGATTGTGCAACTCCTGAGCGCACTCTCCGAAGTGTATCCGATAAAAGGCCGATAAACACGCTACCTTTCGTCGATGCTCGAGACTTAAATTTCTTAAATGAGTTGCTGAGATTACATCCTTTGTAGACAACTCTGTTGCAGAGGATGCGATGTGCAGTGTTGGTTTGTGATGGTTTAGGCTCTAAGAGGAATTCATAGATTCTGCTTACTTATTTATAGTTTTAGATTCGTGAAGGTTTTAGATGTTGTAGTCCATCAGCCACAAACATACCTTTGAGCATCGCCATGGCAGCCAGAACATCCACAATGAGCGGGTCTTCCAGCCGGTTGTACGAGAGGTCGAGTACCGACAAGTTATTACAGGTCGTCAGGTGCTGCAGGTCGTCTGGAATACAATACCTGCTGTTTTTAACCGACGAAACGGAGGAGGTTCTCTAGTCGACGCGCGTATTTATATTTTTTATGTATGACCACCACTAAGTACCTGATTCTTAATTATGACCACGCATAACTTTTTACATAGTACCAGTAGTCCAATTTCAATTTTTTTTTGTTTGGTAGGTATTTCATACTTCACAGGGAGTCCCGTTTAAATTATATCGAAATCGATTTAGCGATTTTTGATAAATCAACAATAATGTGAAAATTCGTCCCGACGAACTAGGTATTCGGATTCTGTATACGGTTGAAGTCGGTTAGGTATACCATCAGCATATTAGGTATACCTCACACTGGTGTTCGTTTTACAGATCCGTTTTATCAGATACCACCAGAATACTAGGTACGTCGCTCGTGTGTCAAATCGCTCATAAAACTCCATACCCCATGATGAAAAAAAACCGGACAAGTGCCAGCCAGGCTCGCACATCGAGGGTTCTGTTCAAGCACGTTGTTAAAATAATTAAAAACCTGTTTTAGCATGTGCTAATGAAGTTCTTTTATATGATGTCATGATACGATTTACTCACTTTAAATTTTGAACCCATATTTTGTGAATTTTGAGGCCCTATTTTTTGTGATTTAAATAAAAATGTACAGTTTTTAGATTTATTCCTATATGTGTACCAACTCTGAGACAATGCTTCTCGCCGAATTTCATAGTTCTATGTCAACGGGAAGTACCCTGTAGGTTTTGATTTTTGTGAGTGTCGAAACTCGATATCTTTACGCGTTCCCGAGATAAAAGGTCTTGACAAACACATAGACGGACAGACGGACAACAAAGTGATCCTATAAGGGTTCCAATTTTTTCATTTGAGGTACGGAACCCTAAAAACATAGGTACCTATGCGTTAATTAACCGACTAGTAAAATGTAGAGCATATTATGTCCTTTACAACATACTTGGTTTTTTTGCAGGACATTTATAATATTGTGAGAACGGGCTGCTTAAGACAGTCTTTAAGACATGGCGTTTGCAAATTCCATGACGATTTACTTGGTTGCACCTATGTAGCAAGTAAAAGAAATTCAAACAAAGGACAAAATAAAACAGGAAAGCCATCACAATCACACGCCTAAAGTAAAAAATAAGATTTTTTAGAGGTGTGGAAGTAGAACAACTTCTTCGTCTTTTCGACACTAAAATAATATTGATTGAACTGTGTTTTTGCTAGTATGGGCTTCTAATTTTGAAAAGGGAATAGGTAATCAAATTTTACTTCATATTGGACTAACCCCCCAGGACAGAATCCGGATTATGTCCTGAGAGGTTAGTCCAGGTTCACACGTAAATTGAAACTACAGCTGTTTCCGTATGGCTCTATACCTTTTTGAACAGCGCCCCTGGCGGAGACGAGGAAGAACTAACCAAAATGTATGGAGCCACATGCGAACGCGAAAGTTAAGTAAAATACGCAAAACCTGGACTAAGGGCTCTGATCAAAAATGGGTCCCATCAGATATCTATAGGAGAGACTTATGTCCACCAGTGGATGTTCTACAACTGAAATGATAATGAACTAAGATTGCACAAGTTGTCAAGTTCTTACCGACAGTAGCGAGCATGTTGTGCGCGATACTCAGCGTATGGAGATCAGGCACCACATCCAGGTTCTCGATGCGGGTCACGAAGTTGTGGTCCAGGTTCAGGGTGTCCAGCTTCGGACACCCCTGCAGGTTTTCTGGAAGACAAACAAAATGTATTTAAATAAAAACATTTATTTCAGGCATGTATTTAGCAAAGACCAGTTGGTATTTGATTATATAGGTATTTGAATTACTTGTATTTAACAAGAATATTTTACTATGGAAATTAACGTGGTTTTCACACATTTTATACTATATATAACGGGACTAAATTCACGTGTAGTGATAGTCGTAACGACTATAGTTTCGGTCGCGTTCGGCAACCTTCCTCAAGTTGGCGAGTGCTAGCACGCGGACCCGTCTAGCAATGCACAAAGTGAGTGCATTGCGAGACGGCTCTCAGAAACTATAGTCGTTACAACTATCCCTACACGTGAGTTTAGTCCCGTTGTATATAGTTTAAAATTAACAAGAATAATTAAAAAAAAACCTTTTGTAAAACAAGCTTTTACTGAACAAGTACTCGCCAAACCGAACCAAACGAGCCGAAACTCGTTGGGTTTGCGTTGTTTCGTTACAGAGTTCCTGGGACCACCTTTCAGCTCCATCATCAGGCCCTGGTTGCCATTGAAGGACAAACTACTCGTCAAGACGATTGAAAAGAGCCCAAACTTGATGAGGTTGTGTCGTTTCATTGTAAAGTTTCTTTGGCCACATTCCAGCTCCCTCATAAGATCAGCACCATGTCATCATAATATTGCACTGTCACGCAATTTACACGTGTATGAAAAAATTTCAGCTCAATCGTAAACCAAATTTATCAAATTTAACTTGTAAGATTTGATTATAGACAGAACAGGTGAAACTAAACAAGATTATTTTTTGCAAAAATTAACATGACCGATTTCACCCGTGTACAGAATTCGCAAATATTTCGCACGATGTAATTTTTTCGATGTAATATTTTTCACATTATTGTTGATTTATCGAAAATGGCTCAGCCGATTTCGATAAAATTTAAATGGGACCAATTTCGAAGTATATTTTTTCCAATAAAAAAATAATTATTGAAATCGGACTACTATGAAAAAAGTTATGCGTGGTTATATATTAAAAAAAAAACATACGGGTCGAATTGTATACCTCCTCCGGTGGTTCGTTAGTCAATAAAAGCTTGTAAAATAGTGGTAGTGACAGGAGTCCACGGCTCCCTGGTCCTCCACTAGTCTAGTGATAGTGACACCCGAATCTCAATCGTGAGGACGTGGGTTCCAATCCCGATCCCGTACCAATGAGTACTTCAGAATGTTTTTACGGAATTTAACACCACTGGCTTTTCGGTGAAGGAAGACATCGTGAGTCAACCTGCGTACGTCCGTAGAAAAAATTCGATGGCGCGTGTGGATCCACCCGTGCGTCAGCGTGGTGGATATGGCCCAATCACCCTTCGTGGGTAGGCCTATGTCTTGCAGCGGACTATTAAAAAGGCTGATACAGTACAGTACCTATAACAAGACAGAGAACTTACCCAGCTTCCGAATAACATTATAATGCAAGTAGAGACATTTGAGCTCAGCGAGTGTGTCGAGGCCCTCGATGCGCTGGATTCCGTTGTTCTCGAGGAAGATGCACTTCAGACCGGTGTACTCTTCCAGATTCTCGATCTTGGCGAAACCCTGCCGACAATGCACTTTTTTATAGCTTTCAAAATCAAGTTTGACGACATCTAAAGTGACAGTAATATGCCAAGTTTGAATTGGACTCGCACGAAGGGTTCCGTACCGTATGGAAGCCCCCTTAATGTATTTTATTTTAATTTTATTATTTTTTTGAAGTGAATTTATCTAGGTAAGTACCTACAATTAAATATTCTGTGAATATTCCAAGCGTCTACTTGTTACCATTATTAGATATCGAGTGAAAAACGGCTAAAAATTCTTTTTTTTTTGTATCGAAGTCAAACAGTACAAAAAGTAGTGAATTTTGCTATTCCATTTTTGTAGGCGCGACGAAATGTTTATTCATATTCCACTCCAAAACTGAAGCACTAAAATATACCAGCGGCTTGGTGGAGGAAAGTGAAATCCGCTATTAAACTGCTATTAGTAAACTGCTTTAAAAGTATTTAAGCTAAAATAAGCTAAATAGACATTTTCAATGCGCGATATTATTTTACTCAGATGAAAAATGGCACGTGGCACCATTTGGAAGTAATCTTCAATCGTGTAATTCATCATATTGTTAAAAACATTGTAGGAACTACCTATACCTACCTAACAAAAAGGTAAATATGTTGTAATAGGTCATTTGTAAAATACAAAACTTGATAAATTATAACACAATTTTCTCTAGCTTGCTAATCTTTTGCATTGCCTACATTTAAAAATACAACATAATTATAAATTATAATAATTCAGCTGGATTAGATAAAATAAAATCAAACTAGTTCAACAAAAATCATAATGATGCAATCCTAAAATAAAATAGGTTGTAGAAAACGTAGCACAATTTTGGCACTCGCGTCACAGAGCAGAGTGGCGCAGTGGAAGCGTGCTGGGCCCATAACCCAGAGGTCCGTGGATCGAAACCACGCTCTGCTATAATCTTTTTGCACTTAATTTAGATTTAGGAGACGAAATGAACAACTGCAGCTACTACGCATTATAGTAAACGGTGAATAACTGAATAATTATTACATAGTAATTTCTTTTTCTTTTTTGTAGAAGTATAGGCCGAACCAAACTTCTTGGCGGCTGTGAAGTTAGCTACAAACTGCGCACATCCCCTCTCTTATACCGCTAACATATGAATATTATTTGCTACTGTGCAACCACTCGCCTCGTGTTCACAACCGCCAAGAGTTTGATTCGCCCTAAATTATAATGTTGATTATCAAAGTCACGGTGATTAGATCTCATTACCGTGGCAAAGTGCCACGTATTATGTAAGTAGCGCTCGTGGCGCAGTTTACTAGGTGTATGTCAGCAATCACCGAAATTAAGCAACGTTTCGCATGGTCAGTATTTGGATGGGTGACCGCGGGTGGCATTTTCCAACTGAGCGCTACTGTGGCTCGGATGACATGTTTAATTGTAGGCCTCGGTTGTTTTAACCGTTTAGCCATGTCAGAGGCCTGACCCGACCTATACGAACTTACTGAGTAACTTTAGGTAATGCTCATCAATAACAACTTTTACTATGGGACCAACAGCGAAATCACGAAAAAAACATCATCTGTTCCATAAATTTTGTCAAGAGTATATGAACTGTTTTTTTTTGGCAAATCTTTTTTTTTTGGCAATTTTTACGTAAAAGAGTACAAATTAATTATTACTTATTCGTGAAATTGGTTCCAGCAAGAGTGACTTAACCACTGCTTATGCTATGTTATTGTGTGGATTGTGAACAGTTAGAAACATTATGATGCAAAATATGCCAACAAAGCAATGGTGGCGCCCTCATTTATTTTCAACTCTTCTACTGTACGTAGTATTATTATTTTATTATCTTCTTTGCGGTAGTATAGGCCACGTCACACAAGTTGGCGGAATTAAAGTTAGCTACAAGCTGCGCAATAAACATAGTACTTCATGGAAACCAGTTTCCTGAAAGTATAAAAAAGCAATTCAGGAAACCAGTTTCCTAACACCCTGGTTTCCTAAACGGCCGAAGCGATCCAATCCTGACTGAAGTTCACACAAAGACGCGCGTTGATTGGATATTGCGCAGCTTGTAGCCAACTTCATTACCGCCAACTTGTGTGGCGCAGTCTGTAAGTCTACTATTCTGAGGACTGAGGACCAAATCCAAAATCATGAAAAAGTACGACTCGACAAAATGCATTGAAAGGTATTTCAGGGACTCCTAATTGATTCGATTAATCTAATAAGCCCTTACCTTGAAATGCAGATACAAAATATCATTCAAATACGGCGTGCAATACAGTTTGTGCTGTCTACAATGGTTCTTTATAAACTCCTTGGTCATCCGCGGAGTCTTGTTTAGCTCTTCCATCTCTTTCTCGAGCTTCTCTTGGAATTCGCGCTGTCTCTTTCGCTCCTCAAGTGCTTCTTTCTCTTTTCGCTTTTCTCTATACAGTCTTGATCTTTCTGTTGGTGTTAGAGCTGCAAAGAGTTTTATAAAATTAGGTTTTATACCTTTGTAAAAAAGAGTCATTTGATTTTTTTAACAAACCTTTTTCTATATTGCCTTCGCCATTATCATCAGTAGCTTTGACTTCCGAATTCAACTTCTCATCATCTCTAAGATGATCTCCCTGAGCTTTAGTATCCACTTCACCAGCTGGTAGCTCACAAATTTTGACGTTTTCTTGAGTGGTCTTCTTCCTATTCTCTTCTCTTCTTAACAAACTGTTAGCCAGTCGTAAAACTTCCTGATTATCTTTCATTTTATCTTTGATGTCGTAGAGGAGGTTATCGATTCTCTTATTGCGGTCACGTTCTCGATTCTTGTATTCAGCGTATTTTTTACTTTCTTCATCCATTTTAGAAAGGTCAACGTCCCAAAGTTCTTTACGAACGTTTTCATCCATGCTATTGATATCACTGGTTTCAATATTTTCCGAAATAATTGCTTCTTGAGCTTCATTTACTTTGTCCAAACTTGTGCTAAGATCTTTGTTAGACTCTATTACAGGATGAAGAACCGCGTTTGATTTCTTCAAAATTTCGTCTACTTCTTTAATAAAACTTTTGCATTCCTTGTTTCGTTCTTCGTACCTCTCTTTGCTTTGATTAATTCTTTCTTCGTGGCATTTTAACTCGACGTTCAGTTTACCAATAGCGTTGTGAATATCATCAATTTGAACGTCCGTTACATTGCTAATAGATTCATGAGAATTTTCCTCTGAAATGAGTTTTCCTATTTGGATTATTTCCATATTTTTAGCAGCCCTTGCTTCTCTCTCTTGTCTCAGTTTATCACCTTCCTCTTTAATTTGTTGATACGCAATATTAGACTTTCGAGAATTCTCAAGCGCAACGTTCACATCGTTCAAAAGTTCATTCATACTATTAAGTTTATTTGTTATATCTTCTCTAATCAGAGTGCTCAAGTTTTCAGCACCCTCAACAATGTTACGCGCAAGATTTTTCATTTCTTTGAATTCTAATTCTTTGTTGTCATTATTTTCGTTGTTACTAATTTCGTAAATGTTTTCAAGCGCATTATGCAATGTCTGTTCCATTCTTTCATCAAACCTTTGAGGATTATCTGACATTGCTTTTATGGCATTATCTTGAGGTGACTTGTCATTTGTTTTCTGTAAAGATTCTTCTTCGTCTTGTAACATTTCTTTTGCTGTATCAACTGCGTTAAGAGACGAAGGACTATTGTTTAAGACGGTATTTATGTCACGTAAATATTTTTCGGTGTCTTTTAGTTTTGCTTCGAAGTTCTTGGGAGAAGCTACTTCAATATTTTCTACATCTTTATCTTGATTGCAAAGTGCAGATTGCTGTAGAGATTTTGGTTTCCCGCTTAAATCAGGTGGCACCGGATTATCTCTCAAAGATATATTCATGGCTTCATTAATAGAATATGGTTCTTTAACTTCTTCAAAACAAGATTTTCTTATTTCACCTTTCACAAAATGAACAGAAGAATCTTTTAATATTTCATACGATGGAATTTCTATAGTTTTGTCAGAATTCGGGTCATCGTAATTATCTGCCATTTTCATGAGCATCTCTTTAGTTTCTTGATATCTAGTCTCGTAAGATTTGTCAGTGTATTTGCTGACTTCCTTTTCTATCGCATTGTACTCTTCATCTTCTTCAGCATTAGAATCTTCAATCTCATAATTTTCTTTTAAAATTGCTTTTTCAACTTTAGTTTCTTTTGCTTTAAAATCGTTTAGGGTCGTCACTAAAGAGCGCATATGTTTGTAATTAATTTGACTGATCTTTTCTTTGTCACCTGCAGCAGAATCTATTTCTTTTCTCATATCAGCGTAGCCTGCTACTTTTAAATCAGTTATTGGTATTGTAATTTCTTTTCGATCATCAGAGGAGCTGGCAATTTGAATTTGTCGAGCCTTTTCTTGGATAATTGGACTGTTTTTCAACATTTCTTTAATTTCTTCAGTTGATAGAGGTCTCGTGTGTTCCTCTATTTTAGTAAACGGCTGACCTGTCATGACTTCATATTCGGACTTCACTTTGCCAGGATAAGAAGCAGCAATGTAAGGCTTCTTGCCTTCCTTCAAGGGCCTCAATTCATTTTCTATAGCACGATCGATAGTTTCTTGTGATACTTTTATACCTTCAAAGAAAATTTTTAGCTCTGCTCTTTTCTTTTCTATAAACTCAGGATCAATATCTTTATCTTCAGATCCCTCCATTTGAGATAATTTTTTCGGTCTCCGTTTTTCGCAAATATCTTATTTTGACAACTTTGTAAACTTTGTTTATTGTCTCCATAGCAACTTTTAGTTTTTTGTGAATGGCTAATCAATATTTAAATATTCATGGCAACAGGAAAATAGTTTGAATAATTATAATCATGAAATAGTAATATACTTTGGTTATAATTTTTATATTATAAGTAGTTTTGTAGATAACTATGCAAACATGTGATAAATGCAGGTAGGTATATTATATTTTGTACATTATTGTTCTTTAAACTGCCCAAAATTCAGGAAATTTAAAAGTCGTGGGGAAAATTTCTGACGCTAAAGCGGTCTACACACCAAAGCCGCTGACCCGGCGGCACGGATCGCCGGCCCAACCCGCCGGCCTTATTTTGTACAATCATGCCGCCGGCTTGCGCCCGCGCGGGCAAGCCGGCGGGGCAGCCTGCCGATGCCGACGGCATCCCTCTCCACTCACTCACTCAGTTGCCCGCCGGCATCTCTACGACTATTTGGCAATTACTAGAACACCACATGCCGCGGCTGTCGTGCCGCCGGCATTGCCGCCGGCAAAGTCGTTCGGCTTGGACATTCTGAAGCCGCCGGGTTAACCCGCCGGCACTAAGCCGCCGGGCTGTGCCGCCGGGTCAGCGGCTTTGGTGTGTAGACCGCTTAACGATTACAATGGATATTGCCTGAACTGAAGTATTGAAATATCACCCAAGATATACCTACACGCATCTTATGCAAAATACACATACAAACATGTCTTCGAAAACAGAATTCGTTTATTGCCACGCTTTTTTTTAAACTTTCGCGATTTGAACACATCATTGTTATTTACTACGAGACTAATCGCGCACTAAAATTACGAGATAAATAAATACCTCCTCAGCCTGACGTTTCGGCCGAGTTGCATCGACCGTGGTCACGGATAGACTCAACCACGGTGACCACGGTCGATGCAACTTGGCTGAAACGTCGGAATGAGAAGGTATTTATTTATCTCGTAATTTTTGTGCGCGATTAGTCCCGTAGTATATAATAATAATATAGCAATGCTTTGTCTGCTGCTGGACAGATCTCATAAATACAGATTACTCATTACCTGCCAATAATATCTGACCAGTTGAATATGCGGTTCGCTTATACTAAACAAAATGTTACATAAATAATTATAAATACCTACTGTGATCTCTGTGTAAAAAATATTTTATTTGGAATATTAGAGAAGTAGCAGTGGTAACCCTGACTGCCTGACTGCATCCTGACTGTCAGTAGTGTCAATTGTCAATGTCAAAGAGGTTTGTCAGGGGCAGTCTGGGGTGCGGAGGGTGCGGGGCGCTTAGAAGTTAGATTATAGAGGGAAGCGGGGCGCGTTGTATTATTTTTATTAAATTCTATTTCCAATCCTCCGAGTTCTACCGTGGTATTTTTTTTATCTTCTTTGGTTCTACTCTAACGGCTAAACAAGCCAAACACAACAGAATTATCTTCGCTGCCTCCAGCACGCAAATGTAGTTCTCAATCTCAATGGTAAACAATACAAAAGGGATAATCAAAATGACCGACGAAAGAAACTTTCGGTCGTCGTACTACGAAAAAGTTGGATGTCGGGGCGTTGAAGAGAAGAAGTCTCTTGAAATACTGATGAAGGAGAAGCCCTGGGACAAGGTGAAGCTGAAACACTTCTGTTTACGTTTCACCGTCCCTGCTGCGTACAGGAATTTGGTGTGGAAAGTACTCCTTGGTAGGTAACAAATATTTGTAATTCCATTGTTTACTTTTAACAAGACGACGTAAAAGTCATGATAGCGGTAGTTTGATTTCTTATTGTCGGAGTTTTAGACTGCCTGAAGGTCGGTAGCATGTTTTTATTGTTAAAATCAAAATATTCCTTGTACATACCCTGGCTTTTGTATGACCCAGTAAGGGTATGTCTATGGTCTGCCGTTGACATTACCAGCTCTCTGTTATATCCCACAGCTGGGTATAATAGGACTCTTACAATACTGTTACTGTTGTCTTGGTCCTGTGCTTAACCCGGTGTTCGTTGCTACCGGGTAAAAAATACCACATGGGTGGTAAAAACGTTTATACCTTTTTTTGTACAAAGTTTTTAGATTTGCTGCATTAGGTACCTTTCTTTACTGAAACAACAGACACGCTCCCCATGCAGGAATCAGCGCCAGCACTTGGACACTAACAACATGTGAAGTGACAATGGGTGAAAAATACCCAGTAGCAACCATTTGTGTTACTACTTTTTTATTGTGCCTTAAGTTATTTATTATTGGTTTAACACTATTTGTATAGATGTATTCAAATGCACGTATGATGTATGCACCATACATCTCTATTTTCTTGTGATAAGGTTTTTTCTTACAACACTCTGATAGTGGAGACGAAGTTATACCAAAAAATTGGAGATTGTGAGGAACTCAGCAACCTAAACAGTGATAAAAGTTAATGTTTTGGTTATCTCATGTGTAAATTCCTTAAATATTGATAAAGGCATAGTTTTTCACTATTTATAGCAAACAGTATAAACAAACGAAATAAAATAGCAAAATTGTATATACTTACATATACATTTAGTTACAGGTATTTTATACTGTGGTATTTTTTACTCGGTAGTGACTGTGTTCGTATTAGCCTAGCGACTAACCCGGGCTACGTGACTTGCAGTTCTCGGAATTCTGTAGACCCATCTCGCTTCTGGACAGTCATTTAAAGTTGATTTAATAGTCCAAATTGTTCAACTTGGCTGCTGTGATGTTAGCTACAGACTGCAGATAAACCAATCCTGATTCAAGCTTACTTAACAGCTGTACGAGGATTGGGGTATTCACAGCTTGTAGCTAACATTGCAGCAGCCAAGTTGTGTGATTTGGACTATACCAACTTCATCATCATTAACTGCTGTCGGACTCAGCCAGAATGCTTTTCAAACTAATACATAGAATATAAATTGTATGTAGCTAACTTGATTAAATCAGAGCGACATATTCATTCAAACGAAAAAGCTTAAATTTAAATTTAAAATAGAAGTCATCATTATCAGCCAAAGCATGTCCACTGCTCTCTTGTCATAACTACTTATGTCTTATAAATTAGACTCTTATTTAAAAACAAAATTTTGCAGATATTCTCCCAGTATACCCTGACTCACACCAGTTCGTTGGGGAGCAGCGCACGGAGCAGTACCAAGACCTGCTGTATGCTGTGGAGATGCTGGACATGGTGGACCCGAAGGCTCCACGGGACCAGGTCCTCATGGAGATGTGGCTGCTGGAGATGGAGGAGAGGAAACCACCTTTGTTTCCGGAGACTAATTTCTCTGTACGTATTGTACTAATATAAAAAAGATAAAGAAGGAAAGAATTACCTTGACAGATAAATACTAATTTTATTTGACTCTGCTTGATTTAGGCACATCTGTATTACACTGCTCACCTATAAACAAATAAATAACTAATACTATACACTGCTCACTTATATATAAATAATACTAGTAGAAATAGTTAAAAAAAAACTGAAATCACCCTTTGTTGGTAGGCCTACATTCAGCAGTGAACTATTAAAAAGGCAGTTACAGTACAGTACTGAAGATCCCTGCCAAAAATAAATAAGATTTTAAATACATTTTTAAAGGTAAATGAACTGAAATGAGAGTGAATTTTTCAATGGAAATGTTCCCTATAAAAGAATAAATATTAAGTCCGATTACAGAGGCGCCAGCGTAACTATATTAGCTAAATAGCATAGTTCTGTTTCTTTTTCACTTTAGGCATTCGATAGAGAGAACGCTTTTTACGTTGCTATTTAATTTATGCTGGCGCCTCTGTAATCGGGCTTATTGTGTATGTCTCTAGAGAATACTGTTATTTTAGAGATAGTGTATTAATTCTGCTAAAATACAAAGCATCAATATGAAACTGTCTTGTTTTGGATTTTTGAAATTGTATTATTAAGTAGTTATTAAAACAGATAAAATTTCATTTGTTAGCGGATTTACCATCTTAACTTTAACAGCAAAAATTGGTCAAAATAATGAATATCACTTGTTTAACACATTTCCAGTCTGCTGACACCTTCATACCAATCACCAATGTCCTCTTAGAGCTGTATGAAGATGAGGTGGATGTCTACTGGTTTGCCAAGAGCCTGACTGAAGTAGTTCGTCAAATGCAGAAAGAGATACCAAAGCTGAAGGAGGGCACTCTCACTTTATTGGAGAAGGAGGATGGAGAAGTCTATACGTAAGATGAATATTCGTAGACGAACCAAATTTAAAAGATGCTTGTTTACTAGTTAATTTATTGTCAGTTCGCTTAGTCAGTGCCAGTTAGTGTCAGTTAGTCAGTACGTCTTACACTGTGCTTGCTGGTATGTGGTCTCCATCCGAGAACCTCAAGGTTCGTACCTTCAAGGTCCGTAGAACGCCATCCATTCTTTGAAGTATGTGCCCTGCCCACTAGCATTTTAACTTGCTGTTTCACTGGGCTATGTCGGTTTAGGCTGAATCATACAAGTCGGTGGATGTGAAGTTAGCTACAACTTGCGTGAAACCTAATCAACTCACAGCTTTATGTTAGTTTCAGTCAGGATTAAATAAATTAGGCAGCTTATAGCTATATTCACATCCGCTGAATTGTATGATTCGGCCTGTACCAACATAGCCAAGCAGATTAGCAAGTTAAAATAGCAGTGGGTAGGGCACATACTTAGAAGAACGAATGGCTGTAAGCTGTGAGGTTCTGAAATGGAGACCACATACTAGCAAGCACATCGTAACATGTCCACTGACTGATGATATGATTAAGTCCGCTGAACTAAAAGTCCATCTGGCCATATTGGACTCTATGGGGGAGGCCTATGTCCAGAAGTGGACGTCCTAAGACCGATGGATGATTTTTTATTCTGTGATTTGTATTAGAATGTTGTCCGTGTTGTGCCCTGCCCTGCCTATTGCTTTTTCAACTTTCCAATAAGGTGTTACATCTCAAGTGTTTAGTGCAGCTTTTTTGTATTAATTAAAAGTGATGATAGTTAATTATTGCTCTTCATCTCTATGATAACGTTCATTATTAAGTTTTTTTAAATTAAAGTATGTTTTATTTCAGTCATCTACTGGATATCAATGCCTTGGATCTGTTGCCGCTTACAAAATGGTTCAACTGCTGTTTTGCCGGAGTTTTGGACGAATCTTCTTTAGCCAAGTAATGTTTAATTTAACTGCTCACAAAATGGTATGCGTTTTTACGTAGGAATATATTGTTATAGGTAAGGAAAATTGTTTTATGTTTCAGGATATGGGACAAATTATGTAGTGGCGCGCCAAAGATACTATCATTTACAGCTGTAATGCTAATTATTACAGTGCGTCGCAATATTTTACGTTCCAAAAACGCTGATGAAGTGCTCAAATGCGTTACAGAGGTATTTTTATTTTTAGGCTTTATGATTCTTGTGGCACAAGCCAATTTATTGCATTTAATAAAAAAAAAATAACATGATATGACCAGTGTTGCCATGTAATTGAAACGATCTAAAATGGTAGATTTTTAATCTGCCTTTTTTACAGATGTCCGATCAGTGCGAAGAAGTTGTAGCCAACAAAGCCATTGACCTGTGGCAGTACTATGGTGCTCAGCCACAGAACGATCAGCTTGCGAAGAAATGATGTATGACCTTCTAATGGGTTGAACTCATTAGAAGGAAAACAGGAATTGTGAAGTGCAGTTGGAGAAGAACTGGACGATTGTATACTTATAGAGTTTACGGCTTTAAAATAATAATAGTGACTTGCTGAATGCAAAATAACCACAAACATGTAGCGAGACGTTGATATACCTAATTATTAAGCGATGTAAATAAGGCTGCTGTATATTAGACTCGTTTTTTTAACATTTGTGTATCATTTCAACCCTAGACAAAGCAGATAGAAACTTTTCAGTCTAAAACTGCACGCTTTTCCACTAATACGGTTGCTAACAGCTAACATTACGAATGACATAATTTTTAGTCCGTGTTGTTTAGTAGCAGAAAGCCCTGTTAATTATTATTATGTTCGATCATAAAGTTAATTCTATAAATTAGTAGACATTAAAATTTCAATCATCTCTTATTCCAACTATTATTACGTTTACGTGCAGTGTGTGATAGACTGAAAGATCTCTATTTTATTGATTTTCGTTATGATATTAAAATGCTGGAGCATTACTTGTATGTGTGTGTGATGATGGCTTTAGCACTATTAATTTATACTTTTTATATTATTGATGCTGAAACAAATGCAAAGGATCTATTTTTTAATCCTAGGCATACACAGTACACACCTGTGTCTCGTAGAATAGAGTAGTAGAAAATATTTGTTTGGGATGTCAACACTTTACCTCTCGCCATTTTGCGAGAATGTCAGCCAAATCATCAGATCGAGTTTTTATTTAATTTATATGTTATTTTTCAGTGGCTATTCTGTGATTTTGTGTTTTAATTTTCGTTTCAACAGTTAAAAGAACAAAATGGATCGTTTTATTAGCATGTGGAAAGTGCGGGAGTTGGCGGACAAAGTGTAAGTTGTTTCATAGTTTTCTCGAGATTTTATGTAAATTAGAACCATCTGTGGTCATATTACAGTGATATAAACTCGTTTTTTACACACTTATGTGTAAATTGATAATAATATACGTGTATTTTTGCTTTATTTTGGTTTCATCGCGTCACAGATTCTGTTCGAATATTCACTCAAATTATCGTTTTGTAGCTAAAGAATTTCGTTATCTTAACTTACCTGCACTTATAAACTACACACAACCGGCCAGATAAACATGGTAATTAGTTAATTACTATGAATAAACATCGCGTACCTGTTTATATATAGAAATACTGTACCTCTGATTTATGAAGAATGGTGAACCCTTGTGAACCTATATACCTCTCAAGGTTCTAAGATAAAAAAAACACTTGTCTGTAGATAAACAAGTAGTGAGACCATTTTAGGGTATAATATTGTAGTAAGCTCTTCGTCTCACGACCCTCGAAGAACGACGATTGCGTGGAGACTTGATTGAGACCTTCAAAATTCGCAATGGCTTCTATAATCTTCCGGATATTCAGGACATGTCCACCTTGAAGGAAAACATACAGACCGCTGACGCCATAAGTTCCTCTTACAGCCTACACCATCACAAACCAACACTGCACACCACATCCGATCCTCAGCAACAGAGTGGTTTACAGTTGGAATAGGTTGCCTGAGGATGTTATCTCGGCAAGAACTATAAACACATTTAAGAATAGACTGGATCTTTGGATAAAGAAGGAAAAAATTTCTTTGACAAATAAATACTAATTTTATTCGACTCTGCTTGATATAGACACATCAGTTTATACTGCTCGCCTATAAATAAATAAATAATTTGGAAGAACATCTCAATGCCTTATGTGTATAGCATACCATTGGTTTCCTAGGGGAGCAAAAACTAGTAGAACCCTTAAATACATTAGCAGTTAGCAGTATTTTTTTTTACCAGAATGCATGGAATTCAATGTTAACTGTCTAAATGTACTGTGTATACCGCTTGCATTTTAGACTAAAATAGTGTTGTGACCATGTCTCATCACAGATTATAAAATAGTTGAATTATGAGTGCGTTTACAAAACGCCACAGACAATACAAATTCTCTGTTTGATGGCAGTACTACACAAGACATTGGCAAAATTGTGAAACACCCTCACAGAAGCCACAAACAAGTTGAATCTCTTACAACCCACCTAAATGACAATCATCATATGAATTAAACGAGAAAATTAGAGTTGGTGCAAAAAGTGAAGCATTGTAGGCTCTATGGTCATAGGTGAGGTCGCCCATGTGCCATTTTATTAATTTTGTTAGGTTGAAATAAAAAAACAATTACAGAGCAGTATTCTCTGTCATTGCTAGTACAACCAAAAGTGTTTGATTCTTGGTAGGCACCAATTCAGTTTTACTCGCGTCTACCAAGTATAGTTGGTGCCTTGGCTGCTGATTAAAATCTTATTGTTGGTTCACTGTAACGCCACAACTGTGCTCTTTTTGCACTAACTCTAACCATATCCTGCTTTAAATAGATTTTTTGGTTTCTAAATATCTTTATTGTCATGAAAGAATTACATAATTTAAAAACTAAGCGTTAATATACTAAGTAACAATTACCTAGTTATCTTAGTAATTTTGCTTTTAATTTAATAATAAATGATAAACATTTGGTGACATTTCACACACAGCCTCTTTACAATTTTTATTTGTTTTGTAGGCTCAAGTCGCCTTTTAAAAGTTTCATCAAAATAATTATTTACAATAATTGATTAAATCTTAACTAACCCTATTTGAAAAAGATACAGGATCATCTCTTTCAGGATAATATCTTGATCATACATGTAATACTTCAGATTACTTGTTTTATAGATATTTGTTTTCTTTTTAAATAAGAAGACAATTTCTTTTTTGTTGGTAAGTTGTTTTTTTTCCAATATATAATCCGTCCAAAGCCATAGAATGTCCACTGTTGGACACAGGCCTCCCTTACAGATCTCCATTAAGATTGGTTGAAAGTTTTTCCTGGCTAAAAAGTATGATACTTTTCAACCTAAGTAATAAATTCATGTTTAAAATCAAGTCGATCCGTTTGTCTATTGCAGGGAGTAAAAGTAATGAACAAACCAACAAACACACTCATTATGATATTTAATTGATTTCATAATATTTATTGTCATTAAGTTAAATCTTATGTCATTTTTATTTATTTATTTGTTTATAGGTGAGCAGTGTATAGTTAAATATACTATAACAATGATTACTGTTATGTTATTTTGTACCTTTTATTGTAAATTTTGCTGTAATCATTGAAAAGAATGCAACTGAATGTGTACAACGCTCAGTGAGACAGCGAATCTATGGAAACCAGCCACAGGGCACCCAAGATACAGGCTTTGCCTAGTTTGGGGCCCGTTAGCACTACATTGTAATGTACATTCTTTAATGCTAATAAATATATTTTGATTTGATTTTTTTGATTTGAATTAAAACATTTATCATTGCTAAAGATAGGTATCACATCTTAAGTGTTTTCATAGAATGTTCCGATATTCGCCAGATCACTGTCTGCTATAGGTTGAATCATGCAAGTTGGTGGATGTAAAGTTACCTACAAGCTGCGCAATATCCAATCAAAGCGCATCATTATGTGAGCTTCAAGCCTCCATCAAACACAGGCGGTACGAGCGGTAGAGCGGTAAAGGGCGGTACGGCAGTACCGCGACCGGACCTGTGTGAGCCCTTCTTATATAACCAGTACAATACAGATGCCCGCCCGTCTGCTATACCGCTCGTACCGCCTGTGTGTAAAGGAGCCTTCAGTCAGGATTGGTTACTGTGCAGCTTGTAGCTAACTTGCCATCCGCCGACTTGTATGATTCGACCTGTTTGAAGCAGGATGTGTAGAAACAACTTTATTTTGTTATTGAAATTGAATCCGTCATGATGACTTTGCATCTTATTTGTATGTGCATGAAAGGGACAGGTTGCCAAATGTATTCCATTCTTGTCTCACAAAGAGCTTGTTGGTTTTTCAAGTTATTGCAACATAACTATCACAAGCAATAAATTAAAAACTAAATTACTTACTAATATAATAAATCTGAAAGTGTGTTTGTTGGTTAGTTACTCTTACACACAGCAACAGATTGGCTTGAATTTTGGCATAAATATTGGAAAGTGACATTGGATTATCCAGAAAACTAGAAGGTTCCTATTGATAGCATACAAAATTTAAAAAAAATAAGCTGTTGAAGACATGCTAGTACTTTAGTAAAGAAATGAAAACTAAACTCTGACACCAGGGCTAGCCATCCAGCCGATGTGAACTTACTTTTCACAGTAGATATTTGTTTTTCTAGCTTTTCTATTGTGTTTGCTAATTTCTTTACTTCCACTTTTACTGCTTCAGTGGCTCAGTGGTTAGTGATCCTGACTTCTGGATCAAGGAGGCGTGGGTTCGATCCCCACCAGGGCAAGCATTTTTGTGATGAACATAGGTGTTTGCTTTGTGTCTGGGTGTTATTTAGGCACTATCTATATAAGTATGTATTTAAAATATGTATATGTAGTATATCAGTCTCTGGCAGCCATATCACAAGCTTTGCTTCTGCTTTGTTTGGGGTCAGAGGCCGTGTGTGAGATGTCCCCCAATATTTATTTATTTATTTACTTATCTTCCAAATAACAAATGGATTTCGACAGTTAAGATAATGTTCGATTTGATGTGACCAAGTGAGTCCTTTTGATGAATTTTAGGCGCCATATTGTAAATATGTAGTTCAAAACATTGTTTTATCAGAGTATAAAGAAAATCGAAAGGAGATTTCAAAAATATATATTATTCAGTAGTAATTACAACCAATTATTATTCATTTTAATGCTTTGCTTATGTTTATTTTTGTCAGTTAGGTTTTTTGTAACCTATTTTTTATGTTTCATAGTTGTTTAATAGTTTGGAATATCCAATATCTTATGTAGTAGGTATTAATTTATCAAAAAGTCACTTTTGTGTGTTCACTTTTTGTGAACAATGGAAAATACTTTTTGATTTTGTGTTTTGAGCTTGTATTAATTTTTTTGTTATCATTTCTTGGAAAATTTAACTTTAACAAGTGCAACCTTTATCTTAACTTTCTGTGCTCTTAGCGAATCATTATTGTTTTAGTTACTAAATGAAGTGACTGAAATGTTTTGAAATGTAAGCGAGTGATGTTATCACTTAAATATAAAATAAATATACAAACTGGTTGTAAGTTAGCTAACATAATAAGACAAATGGCTTTTTCATTTACTTGATTAACCGAATCTTCGGTTATCCCAATAAATAAATAAATAAATATTGGGGGACATCTCACACATGGTCTCTGACCCCAAACTAAGCAAAGCTTGTGATATGGCTGCCAGAGACTGATATACTACATATACATATTTTAAATACATACTTATATAGATAATACCTAAATAACACCCAGACACAGAGCAAACACCTATGTTCATCACAAAAATGCTTGCCCTGGTGGGAATCGAACCCACGCCTCTTTGATCCAGAAGTCAGGGTCACTAACCACTGAGCCACCGAGGCAGTCACAATGACAAACAACATGAATTAGTCCGGTTAATTGAGGTTCTACTGTACTTCATATACATATTTTTTAATTACTTGTATCAGTACAAATACAAACTTCCAGAAACAGAATCGAATCCACACCTCTCTGGCTTAGGAGACAGGGTCACTAACCGCTGAGCCACTGGCAGTAAAAAAATGTATTGGAAGGAATTTTTGCAGTCTGACACAACTCAAGCCTCAAGCTCAAACCTCAAAACTCAAGCCTTGAGCCTCATGATGCTTCTGCACTATCATCAGATTTGTCATTTACATCGCCATCATCTCATTCACCATATAAGCTAGTTATGTTCGTGGCCCAGAGCCACACGCCGTTATTTTAAAGAAGCTGTGCTGGCTCAGGTAGACGCTGCAGGGGGAAATTCACAAAACACCCCATGCGGGACGTCAGTGCAGGACTTATCTCCCCCACTTCGAAATAGAACTCAAGCCTGAACCAGGAAGTGTGCACTACCCAATACATTAATGCTGTAACATAATTAGATCATTATCACACATCAAAATCTGACACACTTACCTATAATTTAAACTAAATTGATAGCAAAAATCTAGGTATAATAATATTTTTGATAAGAAAGCAGATAATTTCACAATGTTAACATGATGTTACACTTAACCCTGAAATAAAAATCATATCCTTACTAATATTATCAGTGACTGCCTCGGTGGCTCAGTGGTTAGTGACCCTGACTTCTGGATCAAAGAGGCGTGGGTTCGATCCCCACCAGGGCAAATATTTATGTGATGAACATAAGTGTTTGCTCTGTGTCTGGGTGTTATTTAGTAACTATCTATATAAGTATGTATTTAAAAATAAGTATATGTAGTATATCAGTCTCTGGCAGCCATATCACAAGCTTTGCTTAGTTTGGGGTCAGAGGCCGTGTGTAAGATGTCCCAAAATATTTATTTATTATAAATCCGAAAAGTTTGTTGGTTTGTTCCTCTTTCATGCAGCAACGGAGCAACGGATTCACTTGATTTTTGGTATGGATATAGTTCAAGGGCCGGAAAGTGACATCTATAGGCTACTTTTTATCCCGAAAAAACAAAAGGTTCCTGTGGGATAGCACAAAAGTCAATATACCACGCGGGCCGAGCCGCGAGCATAAGCTAGTTAGGTATAAATCCGAAAGTGTGTTTGTTGGTTTATTACTCTTTCACGCAGCAACTACGCACTTTAACAGAATAATGGATTGATTTTTGGCATAGACATAGTTCAATGGTTGGGGCTACTTTTTATCCCAGAAAAATAAAAGGTTCCTATGGGATAGCACAAAAGTCTAAATATCCCCGGATGAAGCAGCGGGCAAAAGCTAGTTATTACTAAATCATCAAGATAATACTAAAGTAGGTCAATATGCCATGGAGAATACTGTGTTTGGAGTCTTTCTGTGAGATCAATTCAGAAATAAAGAGATCTGTAGACAAATCAAAGTAACCAACATAGCCCAGTGGATTGACAAATTAAATGGCAGTGGGCAAACACATAGCATGGAAGTTATAACAGATGCGGAGACCACATTTTTCCAAACGCAGCATAGAACGTCCACCCACGAGGTGGACTGATGACCTCATTAAGACTACAAAATCGCGGTAAATGTAAGCCACTGTTATTGGAGAACCAACCAGACTTATTGGAGATCTATGTATAGCAGAGGCCTATGTCCAGCAGTAGAGCCTATAGCTGAATCGATCTAATGTTAATAACCTGTTCATTTCAACCATAGGACGTCCACTGCTGGACATAGGCCTCCCCTAAAGATCTCCAATAAGACCGGTTCGTAGCGGCTTGCATCCAGCGCGATCCTGAGGTCATCCGCCTACCATGTGGGTGGACGTCCTACGCTGCGCTTGCCGGTACGTGGTCTCCACTCGAGAACTTAGGGCATAGCCCTCTCAACAACCTGTTATAAGCAGATACTCAGGTAGTCTGCCATTGGCCTAGATATCTCTTATCAGTGGCTTATCAGCTATTCTTATGTCATATGTTTGTGTGCATTGGTATTTACACTTTTGCTGTTTACACCCATGTTTTCCTCCTACATTTTACCTGCCTCTACTGCCAATACAATGGAATGTATTTATTTTAATTATAATACATTTTCATGGTAACAAAATGAAATTGTACACTTATTATGTTGTTGCTGGTAGCTTATAATTTAAGTGTGAATGTTTGTATAGGTTGGTCCGCTATCCCTGGTGTCGGAGTTCAGCTATTAAAAATTTACCCCATTCTTTTTGAATGTTGACAAATAGATACATTTGCTAAACACCTTAGTTCTAAAAATAGCTATAAAACACAAGAATCTCTTTATAAAAAGTTACACATAATTATATACCTAGTATTCAGTTTAAGCACAGTTTTATGTACCTATTGTTTTCGCAAAAATCGCAACACCGATTTCCTCTGTGTACAGAATTCGAATAATTTGCACGGATCAATGTGACATCTATGTACATTTTTGTTGATTAATCAAAAAACGGCTCAGCCAATTTCGATGAAATTTAAATGGGCCCACCTCTGAATTACATTCATTCGAACTAAAAAAGAATATGTTAAATCGGTTCCCAAAAACAAAAAAATACATACAGACGAACATAGTACCTCCTCCTTTTTGGGAGTCTGTAAAGAAATTAGGTCCCTGCTAAATGAGATTATTATGTCCCATCTAGCAAAATCTGTGGCAATATAAGCTTGCCTTTCGCCATTTGAACACATTATTATTATTTACTACGAGACTAATCGCGCACTAAAATTACGAGATAAATAAATGCCTCCTCATCCCGACGTTTCGGCCGAGTTGCATCGACCGTGGTCACGGGTAGACACGGGTCACTTGAGGAGGTATTTATCTCGTAATTTTAGTGCGCGATTAGACCCGTAGTATGTAATAATAAAATATAAGCCTGGTCGCTATCCCTAGTGTCAGTTTTTAAACCCTCCA
Organism: Hypomecis punctinalis; assembly: GCA_949316475.1. Lineage (NCBI taxonomy): Eukaryota > Metazoa > Arthropoda > Insecta > Lepidoptera > Geometridae > Hypomecis > Hypomecis punctinalis. Next base: position 934,153 of record OX438818.1, read on the forward strand.
ACATGGCTAAACGGCTAAAACATCTGGGAACTACAATTTAACGTGTCATCCGACTCACGATAGCGCTCGGTTGTAAATGCCACTCACGCTCACCAATCCGAAGACTGACCGTGCCGAACGTCGCTTAACTGCGGTGATCACTGGAAATATCTAGTCAAACTACGTTATGAGCATTACAGAAATCTGTGATGTGGACTCTATGAACTATTGAACTAAATTAGTTCATCATTGAAAGCCAATTTAAATTCTGTGAATGGTTCACCCATAGCTTTAAAGTATGATAAATAAACAGCATCATTGAGTGCTTTGTAATATAGGTATTTGAATAGAATTAAGTGCTTACATTGAGAGAAGTCGAGTCAATAGTAATTTGCATATTTTGTAACTGAACTTTTATGTCTTAAATTATTTTATAAGAAAAAATACATCATTCAAATACAGCGGAATGAGAAAATTCAAAGTAAAAATGTTAATTTTAAGTTTTTAAAATATTTCATTTAAGTACAGTAGAATCTAAAATACATAAAGCTTCAGGATATCTCAAAGAGTTATCTTTGTGATAAGCATTTCAAAAATCTGAAGCGAACGCAGGATTTGAACCTGCCCCTTCGGATCACTAGCCCGACGCTCTAACCAACTGAACTGATAGTGATCCGAAGGGGCAGGTTCAAATCCTGCGTTCGCTTCAGATTTTTGAAATGCTTATCACAAAGATAACTCTTTGAGATAAAATCTAGTGTGGAAAGCACTCAAAATAAAATCATAATATCTTCAGGATATCGTCGTAACTTTGGTTTGTTTGTATGTCTTTATATACTAACAAAATATAATGCAATTTTTTACTCATCAACAAAATTTTGATGTAGTAATATTTCTCTCAAGGAGGTTTTTATGACCACTATGATAATATTTGTCAAGATCGTTCAGTATCCAAATCCTAACAAGACCAAATATTTTATTTTTCGCAAAAAATCGCAGCCCCCACATTCACCTTGGACAGAATTCATATACATAGTTTGCAGTGTTTGAACGAATCAAAATCAGCGCGGCCGATTTCGATAAAATTTAAACGAGACCTTTGGAGTGTATATACTCTTTCGAAATAAAAAAGTTTATTTTAGAACGTTTCTCAATTGGCGAAAATATCGATGAACATACACAAAATACATGACATACATTCGAATATAGTAGGTATACTAAGCGCCACAGAAATCGGCGGATGGGAAGTTATGCGCAGAACGCTGCGCAAAAGCCTAAATATAGAGCCAGACAGACGAGACGCCGGGGAACACCCGCCCGCCAACCTCATGCCTCCCGCGCGCACCCTACGCCTGTGTACACATGCGCAATAATTAGCGAATCACGGCGAAGTGTCATCTGCGGCAAACTTTTCATCCGCCGATTTGTGTGGCGCTTAGTATAACTCCTCGTTTTTGGAAGTCGGTAATCAATCAAGAGTTAGTCAAGTTATGAAGATTTAAACAAATGTGCCGCGAAATTTAACCTTATGACTACATATAATATTTTTAATTTGTTGCTCATGTAATTCTGAGAACAGATTGCTCGATAATGTTATAAATGCATACTCTCTGTGTCTACTTTTCGGAGAACTAATAGTATAATATGCAAGGTTATTTCCTTACCCTGTTGATTAGGATCATCATTATGAACAATTTTTACTATGCCTCCAATCCGAAATTCGAGAAAAACAACCGGACAAGTGCGAGTCAGGCTCACACATCGAGGGTTCCGTACAAATCCAGAAAAAATCACAAAATTGGGAAGTAAGTTGTTAAAATCTCTATACTATAACCATCGACAAAAAAGTTTTATATTTTCACTTTTCTCGTCATACTTCGAAAATTACACATTAACGCAATTAAAAACCTGTTTTAGCATGTGCTAATGAAGTTCTTTTATATACCTTACAATTACATGATACGATTTACTCACTTTGAATTTTGAACCCATTTTTTGTGAATTTTGAGGCCTCATTTTTTTGTGATTTAAATAAAAATGTACAGTTTTCAGATTTATCCCTATATGTGTACTCTGAAACTGCTTCTCGCCAAACTTCATAGTTCTATGTCGACGAGAAGTACCCTGTAGGTTTTGATATTTGTGAGTGTCGAAATTTGCGGTTTTTTACGACATAAACGGCTCTAGCTTTTTTCAACGATAATTGAGAAGTTTTTCTTTTACACAACTGCAATATACTATTGATATACGTATACAGTTTAAATTTCAACTCGATATCTTTACGCGTTTTCGAGATAAAGAGTCTTGACATACACACAGACGGACAGACAAACAACAAAGTGATCCTATAAGGGTTCCGTTTTTTCCGTTTGAGGTACGGAACTCTAAAAAAGCCGTTCCATTCAAAATTGCAACTCATAATCGACAAAATGTGTGAAAGAGCTGATTATACTTTTCTCGATTTCTCTAATTCCGAATTGGTCTCATAGAAAAACTTGTTCGTAATGATGGTTTAGATCACCTCCTTTTGGCATATTACACCAATTCTGGATAACCTTGTATAGTAAAGGATATGGACCATTTTTTCTCGATATATCGGCGTCAATGTTGTGAATAATTTACCATCTGAGTGCAATAAAAAACCAAGTTGAGAGCCCAAGGTTGGCGGCTCTCGGTGATATTATGCAAGCAAATGATACCGAGAGAGAAAGGTTACGCCAAGGTTTTCGCAGATGTTTGCCAGTTCATGTTTTAAGGATGTTTTATAAAGCCTTTGGAGGACCATGTTGCAGGGTTTAAATTGTTTAAAAACTCAGATACTAGGGCAAGCGACACGGATTATATTGCCATAGATATTGCGAGATGGGATATAATATATTATAGTCTCAACTAGCGGAAAACTGATCTCGGCGATATTAGTTTTCCACTAGTTGAGACATTAGAGGTATGCAAGCAAATGATACCGAGAGAGAAAGGTTACGCCAAGGTATTTGCAGATGTTTGTCAGTTCATATTTTAAGGGTGTTTTTTTAACACACTAGTGAAAAATTAAAGAAATATAAAACCATATTGGAGCCATTGGAGGACTATGTTGCAGGGCTTAAAAATTCAGACACTAAGACACTAGGGCAAGCGACACGGGGTTATATTTCTATAGATATTGCGAGATGGGACATAAATAGTCTAATATTATAAATCCGAAAGTGTTGTTCGTTTCTTACTATATTACGTAGCAACAGCGATATCGACTAGATATTTTTTCATGTATATATTCCTTAAAGACCGGAGAAAGGCTTAGGCTACTCTTTATCTCGAAAATATTAAATATTCCTGTGGCACAAAAACCTAAAAATTACGCGGGCGATACAGCACATCAGCACAAAAATGATTGCTCTATGTAGGAATCGAACCCCACGCCATTTTGGTCTAAGAGTCAGGGTCACTATAACCACTGGGTTGCAACGCAGTTGACTATTTCTAACGATCCCTGTGTAATACTGCTTATAAGACCTACTCTTACTGCTATACTAATAATGCTCATGCTCCCGCAGCACAAATGTGGTGATGAACTACACGGAAGTGGAGGGCAAGGTCCGCGAGGCGACGTCAGACGAGGCCTGGGGACCCACTGGGCAGCAGATGCAGGAGTTGGCGCTGGCTACCTTCACATACGAGCACTTTCCCGAGGTCATGTCCATGCTATGGCGACGTATGCTGCACGACAACCGCTCGCACTGGCGCAGGACTTATAAGGTAACTATCGAGAGTTATAGAGTATTTATGTATAGACGGAAGAAGTGGGATGGAGACAGTAGATGCAGGAGTCGGCTCTGGCTACTTTCACATACGAGCACTTTCCCGAGGTCATGTCCATGCTATGGCGACGTATGTTGGACGATAACTGCACTTATTGGTCCAGTGACTTATATGGTAGGATATAGAGTAAGAAAACAATCGAAACACCGTTACCTTGTTACCGGCAGTCACAGCGTAGGACGTCCACCTACAGGGTGGACAGATGACCTCATCAAGACCGCAGGGTCGCGCTGGATGCAACCCGCTTCCAACAGGTCTTATTGGAAAGCCATAGGGGAGGCCTATGTCTAGCAGGGGACGTCCCATGACTGATGGATGAATGGAAGATCGCAGTGATCTATTTCGAAATTGGATGAGTTTTGTTTGAAAGCTGTTGCGATCGAGATGGAACCTAAGTCTAACTTAGCAATGCACAGTTCTAGCCCAAATTCTATGGCTATAAAAATATTCAATAAATTGCCAAATAATCTAAAAGATATCGAAAGAGAAAACTGTTTCATATAACAACTAAAAATAATCCTTTTATCGAAATGCTATTACACATTAGACAATTTTTTTAACGATAATCTAGAAAACATATTAATAAATCGTTCCAATACAAATAATAAAATTGCAATACTCTTATAGGGTCATATGTATCACTGTACAAAACACGTTAACTAAGAACCGCATGTAAATTTCATATGTTGCAATAAATGATTTTAGTTTGAGATCATGTTCTTAGCTAATTATTCATATTTCCATAATATAGTCCTGGTATTTTATTTATATTTTTTGATGAATATTCCAGTGTCTCCTGCTGCTGAGCTACCTGGTCCGCAACGGGTCGGAGCGGGTGGTGACGTCAGCGCGCGAGCATATCTACGATCTACGCTCGCTAGAGAACTACACCTACGTCGACGAAGTCGGGAAGGATCAGGTCAGTATGATGAATGATATGACGCTGTGGGCGATAAAGCAGCCATTTAATTACACCATTTCTATTTTTGAAATTCAAAGGTAAATCTTATGTCCAGCAGTCGACGTCTTGCGGCTGGTGGATAGCCAAAAATGCTACCTTGCGATAGAATTAGAATATCGACACGCACTTGACAACTTATTTGCTATTGTAATGTTACACAACACTCTCTGTACCAGCCTTTTTAATAGTCCACTGCAGGACGTAGGCCTACCCACGAAGGGTGTTTTGGGCCATATCCACCACGCTGGCCCAGTGCGGGTTGGTGGATTCACATACACCATCGAATTTCTTCTACGGACGTATGCAGGTTGCCTCACGATGTTTTCCTTCACCGAAAAGCCAGTGGTGTGAAATTCCGTACATAAATTCCAAAGAACTCATTGGTACGGGACCGGGGATTTGAACCCACAACCTCACGATTGTAAGGCGGGTGTCATTACCTATCGACCACCACGGCTATACAACAACACAACACTTGAATAGAAAAATCGGGACTTTCGCAATTCGGTTCAGCTTGTAAGATTTTTGATGAGAATATTATAAATTGGCAAGTGTATTAAGCCTATTCGGATTATTTTTGAGTTTTCTGTAAGCTTTGTCAAAATGGCGATTGAAAAAAAAAATTGTGCCTACAGGGTATAAACGTGCGGCACAAAGTGCGCGAGCTCATCGACTTCATTCAAGACGATGAGCGACTGAGAGAGGAGAGGAAAAAGGCCAAGAAGAACAAGGACAAATATATCGGTACGTACCTACTCTTCATATACAGGGTTAGTCGGAACTGCATGGTGATTCTATCAAAGACGTGCTTGTAAGACGGTCTTATTTTAATTCAAGCTTTATTTATAAGAAACTCGCGTTAAAAATATTTATTTTTGACCGACGAACCACCGGAGGAGGTATACAATTCGACGCGTATATTTTTTTTATGTATAACCACGCATAACTTTTTTCATAGTAGTCCGATTTCAATAATATTTTTTTTATTGGAAAGAGTATACTTCGAAATTGGTCCCATTTAAACTTTATCGAAATCGGCTGAGCCATTTTTGATAAATCAACAATAATGTGAAAAATGCTACATCGATCCGTACGAAATATTCGCGAATTCTGTACACGGGTGAAGTCGGTCATGCTAATTTTTGCAAAAAATAATCTTGTCTAGTAAAATAACTTAAATTCGATTTATAATTAATTTCAAAGTAATTTTACTTATAAAAAACATTTCTCCAAACGTTATTCACTGTAATAAAAAAAAACTTAGTGTACTCGTTACCTTATGTTTTGTCGATAGAGAATCAGGCACCCGCCGGACTCGCATACGGACCTCGAATGAATTCGAGTTCTTATGATGAAGTATACAGGGTTACAGGGTAAGTCGACCTATTCCCGTTAAGGGTGTGTAGTTTACTTTGTTTCTGACTAATTTGACTATGGAATACACTATCCTAAATTTAAAAAAAAAACATATATTGAAATTGATATTTATAAAATTTCCAATTTTAAGATAAGATAAGTTTATTTCCAACAATTAGCTATGTACATTATTCTTACTATTTATTATATTACACATTTAACATATTTGTAGGTATAGTACCTTAAGTTTTAACACATTTTAAGATGTTACGCTATAAATAACAGGTTATTATTATTATAAGTAGCAGCGATTATAACACTAGAGATTTTATGTACATTGTCTTTGCGGTACTAGTGGGCCCCGAACTAGGCTAGGCCTGTATCTCGGTGGCCCAAATTCTACAGGTAGGTAGTATTAATTGGTTTCGCGCGACTACGTGAAGACAATAAAAGATAAAAATAAATAAAATCAATATTTAACCTAAAAACTAAAGAAATTTTCCATTTGTTAAACTACCTTTAACTAATAGAAAACTTAGGTAATATGTAGGTAGATTTAGGCACAGTTTGGTACTGAGGAATGAATGGCTATGTGCATATTCAGTAAAGCAGTAAGGGCTCCTCTGCGTGTGCGCGATATGTATGCGTGAGGGTGCATCAGCTATCAGTTCAGATATTTAGAAACGTGTAAGTCGTATTACTATTTTTATTTGATTTATACATCCTACTAATATTATAAGCGCGAAAGTTTGTGAGGATGGATGGATGGATGGATGGATGGATGGATGGATGGATGGATGTTTGTTACTCTTTCACGCAAAAACTACAGAACGGATTGAGATGAAACTTTGCAAAAATATAGCTTATATATCAGAATAACACATAGGCTATAAATTACAATGATATTGCGTCAGAAATCAAAATATCATGCGGGCGAAGCCGCGGGTAAAAACTAGTGTAAAATAATGTTTTATCTACCCAAATTCGATCGAAAATATTTATTATTATTTTATTCAAATATCTCGAAAACTGTGAGATTTAGGATATGGTGTTTCATAGTCAAATCAGTCAGAAACGTAGTAAACTACACACGCTTCACGGGAATAGGTCGACTTAGCCTGTAACCCTGTATATCTGTCACCTATTCATACGTCGACAAAACTCTTTTCACTGTCGTATGCTAAGCTAGCGAGTGTACTCAGCCGACACGAGGTGCTTCATACCATCATTATCGACAAATTTTACTTTAGGGCTAATCTGACGAATTTGAGGAATAAAGACGCTGTTTCATATTGTGAAAAAAATGTAATTCGGAATCGACAAAATGAAAATTTTTTTCTCGAATTTCGGGCTGGCGCCGTGGTAAAAGTTATTCATAATTATTGCTTAAATCACCTACTTCCGGCTTAGTGCATCAGTTCTGGGTAACCCTGTTTAATATATTTTTATTACCAATTCATATTTGTGTCCATTTATTTTCATGTGTGTTCTAAAGTTCTTGGTCGAATTAAATATAATAGCGCCTGTGAAGTTACCTACAAGCTGCGCATATCCCCACTTTTCATCATCCATGACATTATGCATTTGCTACTGTGCAACGACTGCTTTGTGTTCACAGACGCCATTAAGTTTTATTCGACCTACACATCCTATACTCGTAATATTAAATTTAGATTCAATATTTCATTTTCAGTTTTAGTTTTAAAAATTCTTTATTTACCATATTTTTTTTTAACAAAACATAAGTACAATACCAGTGTACATTAATCCTGGTAATACAATAGAAGTGATTATACCAGATACATATTCTTCGAGCTCGCAGGCTCATATAAACATTTATAATGTAAGAATTTATTACGTAATAGGTAAACATGTGAATGTATTGTTGTTCCTGACGTGACACGGAAGGGAAGAAAATTAGTTTATGTACGCTTTAGTAAAACAATACATTTTTAATGTTGACTCGATAGTTAGTAAATAATTAACCAAAGGATACAGAGGACCGATATTTCATTTAAATTACATATTGAATTGAAATTTAATATTTCATTCAATGTTGAAAACATTTCAAAAATTGTTTCATTTTGTTTTACATCTTATTATTTTAATAGCAAATAATTTCATTTAAATTACATATTGAATAGAAATTCAATATTCCATTCAACGTTGAAAAGATTTAAAAAATTGATTCATTTTGTTTCACATATTATTATTTAAATAGCAAATAGTAGTTTTATTTAAAACTGGATTGCATTGGATTGCATATTAATTTGACGAACGACGAAATTGGGTTTGCTTGCATCAAAATGAACGTGTTGCAAAATTTATTTAATAAGTCTCATTTCTACATCAAAGAGGGTCTGCAAACTAAAATAACTACTCCCATTGGATTGACCCTACATCAACATCGGTTATTTGACTTTTTATTATTATTATTTGATCATTTTCATGTCAATTCAATTCAATTCAATCATGTTTATTTCAATTAGGTACAAATATACACTTTTGAAACGTCATTAGCTAAAAATCATGTAACGTCAATTACATACCCAATATCACAAAAACAACAACAATAATAATTCGAAACAAATAAAAAATAAAGAATTAAAGAGACAAACAAATCAATCACAAAACAGTCACCAGTGAAAATTAAATAATTTGGCAATATTCACAACACAATGTTGACAGAATGAGTTTTGGAGATCTACCAGTTGGTTTGATTAGTAGGTTTACATAACTCATAAATTATAAAAGTCAATAAAATAGAACGTCATCTTTGTCACCCGTGTAGTCCCGCCATCATGCCGTCTCACTCGCACTTGTGTGTGCAGGCGTGTCGTCTGTTTCAGGCATGTCGTCGGAAGCAGCCGTGATGGGCACGAGGGGCGGGGGCGGCGCGGGGTGGGGCGAGTACAGCGACCGCGCTTCTAACTGGGGTCAGTATCACTTATATTTCATACTAGCTGACCCGGCGAACTTCGTTCCGCCTAACACTCGATTAACGTAGCCTAAGTTATTCCTTATTACATCAGTTACCTGCCAGTAAAAGTCCCGTCAAAATCGGTCCAGCCATTTCAGAGATTAGCTGGAACAATGCTGTACTGAACTGTACTATACCAGCCTTTTTTTAATAGTCCACTGCAGGACTTAGGCCTACCCACGAAGGGGTGATTGGGCCATATCCACCACGCTGGCCCAGTGCGGGTTGGTGGATTCACATTACGCCATCGAATTTCTTCTACGGACGTATGCAGGTTGCCTCACGATGTTTTGAATGATTGTTAAATTCCGTACATAAATTCCAAAGAACTTATTGGGACGGGACCAGGATTTGAACCCACGACCCCACGATTGCAAGGCAAGTGTCAATACCTCTAGGCCACCACGGAACAATGCATGTAGTAAAAAAACGGTTATTTCAATATTACAAACATACACTCCAATTTTATTTATATGTGTAGATTATTCTATACATCAAAACTAACAACTTTAGTTCAACGACTTTTATCAAATCTCAAAACATCCTGTTCATAGAAAAATATCGTTTGTACTGTACCAGCCTTTTTAATAGTCCACTGCAGGACGTATAGCAATCGTTTATGACTTCATTTTAGTCACATGGCACCGCCTATGTGACGTTAGCCATCAATTGCTTTGCGCGGATTGCGAAAGCAATCGTTGAATGAACAACTTTGATGGCTAACGTCACATAGGCGGTGCCAAATGACTAAAATGAAGTCAAAAACGATTGCTATTGCTTTAGGCGGTCGGGGGGCGGGTTGGTGGATTCACATACGCCATCGAATTTCTTCTATGGACGTACGCAGGTTGCCTCACGATGTTTTCCTTCACCGAAAACTCCGTGGTATGAAATTCCGTACATAAATCCAAGGAATTCATTGGTATTGTAATGCGGGTGTCATTACCACTAGACCACCACGGCTTATTACCAGTAACTCTGTATATGACTATTATTTACTACACAGGTCTACAATTTTTTTTTTGTTCTGTATAACCGCGGAATTGTTTTCAAATCAATAGTTTCTGAATATGTTCATGAAAGTACTCTGGTTCTAAGTTGCTCTGGTTTTTATGATTTTGGTTCATTTATGACTGCCTCAGTGGTTAGTGACCCTAACTTCTGGATCAAAGAGGCGTGGGTTCGATCCCCACCAGGGCAAATATTTATGTGATGAACATAAATGTTTGCTCTGTGTCTGGGTGTTATTTAGTTATCTTAATATATATAAATCTCGTGTCACAATGTTTGTCCTCAATGGACTCCTAAACCACTTAACCGATTATAATAAAATTCGCACACCGTGTGCAGTTCGATCCAACTTGAGAGATAGGATAGTTTAAATCTCAAATTATAGTCGCAATTTTTATTTATTTAGCCACAGCAACGCGTGGCCGGGCAGCTAGTTATTATATAAGTATTTATTTAAAAATATGTATATGTGGTATATCAGTCTCTGGCAGCCATATCACAAGCTTTGCTTAGTTTGGGGTCAGAGGCCGTGTGTAACATGTCCCAAAATATTTATATAAAAATATTGATATATATTTTATGTTCACATAGTTTGATTTCTTTATCAATTTCATTCGTTATTATTTATTCATAGCCAAAATAACATAACTCATCTGCTTATAGTCATAAAGATTGTTTGCAAGATCAAGACAAAAAAATGTAATTCATTACCCCAGATGTGATAGTGAATAGTCACCTAAAAATCTGGGGTAATTATAGTGTGTAATTGGTCTCTCACTATGGGCCTTATCAGTAAGCTCCAAGTAGCCCAACGAGCTATGGAGACGGCTATGCTCGGAGTCTCTCTGCGGGATCGAATCAGGAATGAGGAGATCCGTAGAAGAACCAAGGTTACCGACATAGCCTAACGGATTAGCAAGTTGAAATGGCAATGGGCAGGGCACATAGCGCGGAGGACTGATGACCGGTGGAGTCGAAAAGTTCTCGAGTGGAGACCACGTACCGGCAAGCACAGCGTAGGACGTCCACCCACAAGGTGGACGGATGACCTCATTCAGACCGCAGGATCGCGTTGGATGCAAGCCGCTTACAACCGGTCTTATTGGAGATCCATAGGGGAGGCCTATGTCCAGCAGTGGACGTTCTTTGGCTGATGGATGGATGGATGAATTATGGTGTGTAATGGAGAGAATGCAACCACCAGGATATAAAAAGAGTCGAAAAAAAGATATCAGAGTAAAATGTTACTTCTAATTATCTTTATTATCTTTAAATGAAATACCATTAATTTTTACTAAAAACATAATAATTGTTCCATGAATTAAATATTTTACTGATTTCAGAAGAGCCCAAAGAAAGGAATGAAGACGAAGAATATGACAAGGAAGATTCTGATGGAGATTACGGCTACAGAAAGCCCAGCAAGTTAGTGTAATCTGGTTATTTATTGTCTATGGTAGCTTTAGTTTTCGAATGGAGATCAGACAGCAAATGTAAGCGTAAGACATAATAGTGGATAAAATGGTTTTATCTTTTAGCCATGCTAGAGGCGCAGTTCTGAATAACCCTGCCTTCAAACCTGCACAGATTCTTGCAATTTACCGCTTTTTTTAAATGTTTCTCACAATTGTATGTACCAGTCTTTTTAATAGTCCACTGCAGAACGTAGGCCTATCCACGAAGGGTGATTGGGCCATATCCACCACCCTGGCCCAGTGCGGGTTGGTGGATTCACATACGCCATCGAATTTCTTCTACGGAAGTATGCAGGTTGCCTCACGATGTTTTCCTTCACCGAAAAGCCAGCGGTGTAAAATTCCGTACATAAATTCGAAGGAACTCATTGGTACTACTAGACTAGACCACCATGGCTCTTTCAAAGTTATTTATGAAATAATCGTATATTATTTCCAGAGAGAGCGTGTATCGTGACAGTGAGGTGATCAGCTCGAGCCCTCCCCGGCGCACCCCGCTCCCCTCGGCCGGGAACCCCAAGCCTCTCAGCATCAACCTCAAGAGTCCAGCTAAGAAACCCAACACTCCCGTCAAGAAGATCGACCTCGGTGAGTCGTAGGCCTGTCTGCGTCTGACAGTTGGTGTCTCGTGACAGCGCAGCGTGGGACAACGCTGCCAGCAGCTGGTAACGTGAAGCCTCTGAGCATTAAACTAAAGAAAACACCGGTTTTTACTCACGTATAATATCGCGGCCGGGCCGCTGGGGACCCGACCGGTGCGCGTGCGCCAGTCGACGGGAGCGCGCGTATTCCCTGACGAAGGAGTACTAATTACTCCGAAACCGGTCGGGTTCCCAGCGGCCGGCCGCGATATTATACGTGTGTAAAAACCGGTGTTTTCTTTAGTATAATGAATTCTCACGCGAGTTTTAATTAAGTGACTCTAAGCATTAATCTCAAAAGTCCGGCTTAGAAACCCAACATGCCCGTCAAGAAGATCGACCTCGGTGAGTCGTAGGCCTGTCTGTGTCTGACAGTAGGTGTAACGAGTGACAGTTGCTGACGGCTGGTAACGTCAAGCCTCTGAGCATTAATCTCAATAGTTCCGCCCAAACGAAGAAACCCAACACGCCCATCAAGAACATTGATTTTGAATTAGACTGCCTCGGTGGCTCAGTGGTTAGTGACCGAACTTCCGAGTCAACGAGGCGTGGGTTCGATCCCCACCCAGGGCAAGTATTTATGTGATGAACATAAGTGGTTGCTCTGTGTCTGGGTGTTATTATCGTAGTACTATCTATATAAGTATGTATTTAGAAAAATAATTTATCTAGTATATCAGTCTCATGTATCAGACAGCCATATCACAAGCTTTGCTTAGTTTGGGGTCAAAGGCCGTGTGTAAGATGTCCTCAAATATTTATTTATTGACCTTGGTAAACAGTTATATTAGGCTAGACTACCTAAATAAAAGAATATATAACTAGACCGTCAGTTAATAGTACATTATGATATAAGTGCGGTAAGTTGAAAATGACAGCCGAGGCGATATTGCTACGAGGGTCATTCAATAAATACTTAGCCTACAAAAAGTAAACGAAAATTTTGGAAAAGTGGCAATTTATTTTTCAACATAGTCTCCTTTTAGTTCGATACACTTAGCCCAGCGATGCTCCAACTTTTTTAACCCGTCCGAAAAATAGTTTTTGTCAAACTCTGCAAAATAGGCCTCCGTGACGGCGATGACCTCCTCATTTGATCCATGTTGCAGCTCATTGGAATATTTTAGATGTAGCACGATTTACCAGAACGTGAGTTAGATATTTTACGTGATAGATAGCGCATACCTCATAGATATGATTTAGTATATAAGCTGTTGTTATTCTTTAATAAATAAGTGACTTTACACATTGAGAGAGAGACTCTAGTATCTTATTGTCTTCCTACCGCCACTTGGCAAATCTATTCCCGGCGAGAGATTTTTTCAGATTAGGAAACAGAAAGAAGTCACAAGGGGCCAAATCTGGAGAATACGGTGGATGGGGCAGCAATTCGTAGCGTAATTCGACCAATTTGGCCATGGCAACGGCAGACGTGTGAACCGGTGCGTTGTCGTGGTGAAACAGCACTTTTTTCTTCGCCAGATGGGGTCGTTTTTTCTTTAATTCGGCGTCGAATCGGCCCAATAAATCGGCATAGTAAAGCCCTGTAATTGTTTTACCCTTCTCGAGGTAATCGATGTAGATCACACCTTGTGAATCCCGGAGAACGGTGGCCATAACTTTTCCGGCCGATTTTACAATTTTCGCCTTTGGAGCACGTTCCCCGGTCTGGATCCATTGTTTTGATTGCTCCTTGGTCTCTGGTGTGTAACAGTGGATCCAGGTTTCATCGACGGTCACAAAACGACGCGAAAACTCCGCTGGATTCCGCTTAAACAGCGCCAAACACGTCTCCGATGTGGTCTCACGGTTGCACTTGTTTTCCGGTGTGAGTAAACGCGGCACCCATCGCGCCGACAGCTTTCTCACGCCGAGTTCCTCGTGAAGAATATGATACACTGTTCCTTCTGAAATGCCTACAGTCTCAGCTAGCTCCCGAACCTTCAATCGGCGATCTGCCAATACGAGATCATGGATTTTTTAAATGTTTTCCTCCGTAGCAGCTGTTTTCGGTGCACCTGGACGTGGTTCATCAAAAACCGACGTACGGCCACGTGCAAACTCGTTGAACCAATTCTTGACGGTGGCCATCGATGGAGAAGAGTCACCGTACACAGCATCCAAGCGCTCTTTGATTTCGATGCGCGTTTTCCCTTCCAAAAATAGGAATCTAATCACCGAACGATGTTGCTCTTTTTCCATTTTTGTAAAACCGATCGATACGTTCGCTTCCATAAGTTGTCAAATTAAAACAAATGAAAGGATTGGAATGAAAATTTGAAAAAAGAATTAAAAAAGAATGTGCTACACTGTGGTAAAACTCTTTTGAAACTACAGCGCCCTCTGGCGATGAGGCTAGGTACTTATTGAATGCACCTCGTATAAGGAAGCAGAGGCTGTAATTTTCAAAGCGCACGTATGTCATACGACGTTTTATGACATATTTGCGAGGAAATTAATAAAACTCTTTCTTAAACGAATAAATCTTTAATTACTTGTTAAAGCAGTTATAGAAATTTGAACAGTTTTTAAAAGTGATTGTTACGTTGCCAGAATATTGACCACTTTTCTGACATAAAAACTCTTTGCTAAGATTTTAAAAAGTATCGTTCATTTTTAGACGGAGCATCTTAAAAAACCGTGCATGTTACTTTATTAAAAAAAAAAACTCGTGCGTTTTACATTACAATAACGCACAAGTGCGTAATAAAATACATTACGATATTGAAATTGGTGTAATTACAGCCACTTTACAAGCAAATATGTTATAAATTATTTTAAAAATTATTATTATCATCAAAATGTATAAGACACGTTTTTATTTTAGAAATGAAGCAAAAAATGATGAAAATATAGCCCGTTAAAGTTTTGTATGACGTCATGCTTTTAAGTAGACTACGTAGATTCAATTTTTTTTTTCAAAAATTATTTCAAGAATTTTTTTGAATCTACGTAGTCTACTTAAAAGCACTACAGAAAGAAAAATAAAAGTACATGATATGAAGAAAAAAAAATACGCTACAAAAAATAAAAAATGCAAAAAAAAAAAGAAAAAAAGTTAACAACTTTTATTTCACCCCACGAAAATTGCATACACGTCTGTAAAATCTTGTATTGCTCAACCTATATCACAGTAAATTTGCATCAATCGCAAGATGATGTATTAGTGTTTGTTGCTAACGTCTCCGACCTGTGTTGGAGGAGAAGACTGACAAACATACAATAAAAAAAAAAAAAGACTACGTAGATTTTATAGTGACGTCAAATTCGAATGTTCCAATAGGCATGATGACTAAAAAATATTATTATTCCGTCAGATAGAATATCAAAAAATATTTGACACGTATTTTTTCTTTGGTCAATTAAACATAAATTGATGAAGATTTGCCCGTCAAAGTTCCGCGTGACGTCACAATCACAAGTGCCATACAAATGTATAGACTTCAGTAAGAGAAGTGACGTCACGACCCCAATCCCAAACTTTGACAAGGTTTATCTTTGTCATTTGTTGTTTGATTGACAAAAGAAAAAATACGTGTCCAATACTTTTTGATAGTCGATCTAACGGACTGATTACATTACTGTTGTTTTTAACCAGTCATGAAATCCGATAACAGAGGCGCCAGCGTAACTATATTAGCTAAATAGCATAGTTCTGTTTCTTTTTCACTTTAGGCATTCGATAGAGAGAACGCTTTTTACGCTGCTATTTAATTTACGGTGGCGCCTCTGTAATCGGGCTTATGGTGACTATTATAATCCAATATTTTTTATTAAATTCGCTATTTTTTCAGTTAGTACAATCATTCAAAAGAGAGCTGTTATCATGATATTCTACTCATAAGTTTGTGAGTTATTGTACTAAGAGTGACACTACTTTTGTTTTTTTGTACGTGTTATTTATGTGTCGAATAAAGATATTTCATTTCATTTCCAATACAGGTTGAAATTGAAATTCACGGTCAGTTTCAAATGTTGTTTTCTGATTTCCAGGAGCCGCGGCGTCGTACGGCAAGTCGGGCGGGCCGCCGCCCCCCACCCCTCCCCCCTCGGCGGCCGTGGTGGAGAACTCGCAAGATTTGCTCGACGACCTGTTCAAGACGTGTCCGGTGCCGGGCGCTTCGCCGAGCGCGGGCAATGCGGGCCACAGCGGCGGGCTGCTGGAAGATGACTTCGATCCGAGGTGAGTGGGCCATAGTGTAGGAAAACTCGCTGGTCTTGCTTGATAATTTGTTTAAAGAACATGTCCACAAAATGTATGGAGGCTGGTATAATAATAATCAAAAATTCGAACCACAACACTCGTTACATTTCGAGAAAGTTCATATTTTTCTGAGTCTATAACAACAGTTAAAAACAAAAAAGAGCCCTCCAATTTTTTTAAAATTAATTTTGAATTTATTAGGATAAATAAATATATTTGGCTCAATAGGAAGTTTATCTCTTGCAACCCTGATTAAGTAACCTCCAAATTGTTAAATAAAAGGATTTTGACCAGTTAGACACACTTTTAAAGTGTTTTTTTGTCACGTTGTACCTACTAACTGGTCACACTGGTAGGTTATCAATTTTAATTTTAGCAAATTATGTGATAAATGTGGAAGAATCAGCTACGAATGCAAGTAAAATAACGATAGAAGCACTTTATCGTTGCTAAACTAGAATAAGTAATAAGCTGTATTGTTATTTTTCATACAATTTATTTTCCACATTTAAAAAAAAATGGAGGGGTGAAAAAATCTTAATTAAATATTTTTGGGAAGCCCATATAACAAGCTTTCAAATGATGTATAAATCATCTTGGTTCGATTTTTCTCTGAATAATATACCACTTGTGGACGTCTCCTTTGCCCGGTATCGAGCGCTTCGCCGAGCGCGGGCAACACCGGCGGGCGGCTGGAAGATGGCTTCGATCCGAGGTGAGTAAATTAAAAGTGAATTAAAGTAGGAAAACTCTCAGAATTTACTCGGTTTATTTAAGATTTGACAGATGGACCGACGATATTATTAAGACCGCAGGAACGCGCTGGATGCGGCCGCTTCCAACCGCCCTTATTGGAAATCCATAAGAGGGCTTATGTCCAGCAGTGGACGTCCTATGGCTGACAATGATGATGATCTATTTATATTTTGCCGTTACAGGGTTACGTTTAACCACAGCATTTGTATTCCAGAGCGGAAGAGCCGAAGCCCCCTCGAGACGAGTTCGGCGACTTCACCAACGCCTTCGGCGCTCCGCCCCCCGCGGCCGCCGCAGCCCCCGCAGACAACACGGAGTTCGCCGACTTTAGTTCCGCCTTCAGCTCTGGCGATGTGTTGAACATTGCGCCCGCCGGCCAGGATAACTGTAAGTTCGCTAACGTAAATAATTTATTTGAAGTGTAAACTTCTTTAACTGCGTTGTGCACTTTTTGAGGTGGGTAAAGAATGTTAATCTCGCGTCAGGACACGTGACCTGATCGAAAATTCGTAAGATGGAGGGAGCAAGTTATCACTTCTGTCGGCACGCCCGGAGTGCAACCTTGTCTTTGACGATTTTTGATTAAGGTATTTCCCTTAAAAAGGGGGGACATTTTCTGTCGCACTATTTAGCAGTATTTAAATTTTAACAAGGTTTTCAAGTATGAATCATATAGGTCAAGAGTGAGCGAGGCTTTTGAGAGATATGTCGCGAGGTCTACTGTTGCGATAAGTACTAGTGATAAGTTTGTTTATTTCTGTAGAGTGTCAAATTTATAACAATATAGAATATACTTGCATAGAATATAATGCCGCGGTAAACCGTGTGGTCTTGAGGTCGTGGGTTCAAATCCAGGTCCCGTACCTATGAGTTTCCTTGGAACTTATGTACGGAATTCCACACCACTGGCTTTTCGGTGAAGGAAAACCTGAGACAACCTGCATATGTCCGTAGAAGAATTTCGATGGCGTATGTGAATCCACCAACACCCACTGGGCCAGCGAGGTGGATATGGCCCAATCACCCTTCGTGGATAGGCCTACGTTCTGCAGTGGACTATTAAAAAGACTGGTACAGTACAATTGTAACTTTCCGCTCGCCGCGTCTGCACGAAAGGTTCAGTTAAAGAGATCGGTTTTTCGGAGAACAAAAAGTTTAATAACATATATTAATTTTATTTTAGCGGGCCCCACGTCTAACTTAGACCTACTGAGTTCGCTCGCGGCGCCCCCGGGGCCTCCTCTAGGAGCCCCCCTGGGCAATCCCCTGCTGGACTCACTCGGGGGCTTCGGGATGGACGCGCTCTCGGGACAACTCGCGGCCACCACGCTGCAACCGCAAGGTAACTTATTCGCATTAATATTTTTAAACTAAAGTTGAAACTATAGTCAACTCTTCTTGAACACTTTATCTTGCCTTAACAACTGTGTATCAAGCACCGGTTTTTACTCACGTATAATATCGCGGCCGGGCGCTGGGAACCCGACCGGTTTCAATAATCGAAAACTGTTTATAGATAATTCATTTGAAGGAATTATATAGGAATCAAATTCAATATTAAGAAAATCTGAATATTCATATCTTCAATATATAATATAATAATATAATCTTTATAGCAGATAACACAGATCCATATAGTACAATGTTACATATCCGTAAAACTTAAACTAAGGTACATTATACAACAATTTTGGCACTTAAATGAAACAAAATAAGAGATATAATATGAATGAACAGGTAAAAATCGCATCTTTTAAAATTATAGTAATTATTAAACATTAAAGAGATCAATTTTTTTTATTTTATTTTAGCGAGATCAACAATTATTTAAACTAACTAGACTAATGGCACATTTACTTAATTTGATATGTCATTGGTGGCCAATTGATTAAAAATGTAGACACATAAATTCTATCAGCAATTGTAAATGTTGCTTCTAAATATTCATAAGCTTGTGGGAGGATACTCCTTCGTCAGGGAATACGCGCGCTCCCGTCGACCGGCGCACGCGCACTCTAATTACTCTGTAACCGGTCGGGTTCCCAGCGGCCGGCCGCAATATTATACGTGAGTAACAACCGGTGTTTTCTTTAGTATAATGAATTCTCACGCGAGTTTTAATGAAGGAACTGTGTATCAGTATAAAAATAATTTTAGTTTTACATGATACCGTGATTGGAGGCTGAATCAAACAAGTCGGCGGATGTGGAGTTAGCTACAGGTTGCGCTAAACCCAATCAACGCGCAGCTTTATGTGAGCTTCAGTCAGGATTGGATATAGCGCAGCCTTTAGCTAACTTCACATCCGCCGATTTCACAGAAATTAAATACAGGGTTATTTCTAATCAATTAGCATCCTTTTAGGGGCTTATTCTATACTTTAAAACCAACAACTTTTGTTTTGCGGCCTTTGTCAAAACTCGAAAAAGAAAAAAAGGTGTTCCATAGAAAAATATCGCGCGACCAAATGTATGAAACAGCTGATTTTTTTTGAAATTTTGACATAAGTAGCAGAACAAGCCATGGTGGTCTAGTGGTAGTAACACCCGACCTGCAATCGTGAGGTCGTGGGTTCAAATCCCGATCCCGTACCAATGAGTTTCTTTGGAACTTATATACGGAATTTCACACCATTGGCTTTTCGGTGAAGGAAAAACAT
The DNA here is from genome assembly GCA_949316475.1 of Hypomecis punctinalis. Taxonomy (NCBI): domain Eukaryota; kingdom Metazoa; phylum Arthropoda; class Insecta; order Lepidoptera; family Geometridae; genus Hypomecis; species Hypomecis punctinalis. The sequence continues at coordinate 953,991 of OX438818.1, forward strand.
CGTGAGGCAACCTGCATACGTCCGTAGAAGAAATTCGATGGGGTATGTGAATCCACCAACCCGCACTGAGCCAGCGTGGTGGATATGGCCCAATCACCCTTCGTGGTGGATATGGCCCAATCACCCTTCGTGGGTAGGCCTACGTCCTGCAGTGGACTATTAAAAAGGCTGGTACAGTACAGTACAGCAGAACAAAAACTGTTAGTTTTGATGTACAGAATAAGCCCCTAAAAGGATGCTAATTGATTATAAATAACCCTGTATACACCTTCAACATAACTAAAAAACTGTCTTCAAATACAGTTTTCTTTTTGTTTATTTTGATTCGATTCAAGCTTAGTGGCGTCTGTGAACACGGGTTTTTGTGTATCTTGTAGCTTACTTCACAAACGCCATTGACTTTGATTTGACCTATACATTGTTGAATGACCAAAACTACCGCAGTAATAGTATAAAGACTTGGATATTTTGTACTACTTTGAAAGCTTTATTGGTCTAAACTTACTTATAGACATCTATCTTTATCGTCACCATTTGTCAGACGGAGACAGAGATATTCATAGTTTAGATCAATCAGTTAGTCTTCAAAGTTTTACTATGTAAACTTTTTTCAACGTGTTTTTCACACATTTTATACTTTATTTAACGGGAATTACTCACGTAATTTTAATGTATTTCGAGACGGCTCCGCGCGCTAGCACTCGTCGACTTGAAAAAGACCACCAAAGGCTGTCGAAACTACTTCACAGCCGGAACTTTTATTCGGCCTTCACCACTATTAAAGATGTTGCAAAGTGGGACCAGACTGTGTACAAAATCAATTAAAATTTGGTAAATAAAAACAACCGCATTGAATGCTTAATTTGTATGGAATTTCATGTAAAAAATAACAATAGAAAAATATTTTTTCAAAACAAATAAAGGAAATAATTGAATACTGTACGCCTACGCTCGTTATATTTTTGCATTATCTCTTTTACATGAGACATTTCCCGTTATATAAAAGTATAAAAATATCTTCAAAGTTAAACACATTATTATATGTTGATAGGCAAAATAGTATGTAGTATTCAAAATACATGTGACATTGCATGAGTAGTAGTATTTACTGTTAGTGAATCAACTGTTTTGGGCACATTCAGGTTTTTTTCATTTCCAGGTAACGGAAAGTCGACTCTATCGCACCGAGATAAGATCCTCCGCGCAATGGACCACCTCATTAACGCTATACATTCTATAAGCAGGATCAAAACGGATAATGACGTGTATAACCTCAAAATGTACTTTGATAATCTGTTACAATTACTCCCCGGGCCAATAACAACGCAAAAATTGACTCAAGACGATGAACAAGTTATAAGAAATTCGGTTTTTGATGAGTATTCGGTGTTGCTAGGAACTGTAGTCCGTATATTGATGCCCCAATGGCCGCTTTTCAAAGAAGAAATCACGGCTTTGTTTCTTATTGAAGATGGATTTTTTGTCAGCAATGAAGCTTTGACTATTATTACTGGGTTTTTGAAAACTGAGTCTAATATCGACGTGTTAAGAGCGTTTTCGCATATTCTAGTGCGGTATATAAAAAGCGATGCGGTTTTTGTCGCTATAGTGGACAGTGGGAGTTTAAAAGAAGTATCTGGCGATGACAAGTATAGATATCAAGTGGAGTGGGATAATTACGTCCAATTGCTAGTAACCCTGCCCGAAAGACTCGCAAATAAACTGCAAATGGATACTCCTAAAGATTTTTCTCATGAAAATTACGCGTATCATTTAATTTTCCACCTGTTTCGGGTGTTTGAATTTATATCTGATGCGTTTTTTTACAAAGGCGTGCAGTACGATATGGTATACTTATGTCATTTGGTGTCGAAGATTGTTACTAATTTCAATATGGGTGGCAATTCGCCCGCCATTTTGGATTTCGTTGACGTCATAATTTCGTGGTACGATTGTAATAACACGGAGGCGAATACATTCATCAAAAGAAAACTGATTCAGATTCTCCTACAGCATTTGAGTCGAGAAAGCATCGATACTTTATCGATTATGTTTCTTAATCGGTGCCCAATCGATTACGTGAAAGATCGGCAGGTTATATACGAAATTCTATCGGATAGTTTCGACTGTAGCAAGGACTGGGCTGAAATTTTAGCATTCAAATTGCCGTTTTACTTCAAACCTAAAGATTACAAAAAGACTTTAATGGCTGAGAATCTGGTTTACTATATTTCCACTATAGAAAACCATGTCGAAGGTCTTAGTGACTTAATTTTGAGACTGGCTCGCGTGTGGGCCGATGTGAAGCCCACGAACGTTTCTAATATTAATCAGCATATTTTTACATCGCAGCTTCTGATTTTAGCCATAAAATACCGCGCTGTAATAACTTTACGAGACAAACTCGATTGGCAACTCACTGAGCTCAAAACAATCCTTTTCAAAGGCATGAGTAAACATCTAGATGTTTGGTTCCAAGAGTACCAATGCGTCGGTATGACTACCATAGAAGTTGTGCTCAAAACTTTGGCAGATATTGATGTAGGTGATAAGGAAGCAGCAAGTTGTCTGAACTTCGACTATTCGGCCATGGGAGAGACTTGCGTAGAAATGAACAAAATACTTAGACTCCTCGCGCAAAAATGCCTCATCGATAAAGAAAGACGAAAGTCGAAAAACTGTAAAGTGAAGAAAATCAATAGAAATGAAATACTGGACTCGATGGCCAATAGAGTGTCGAATGTAAAGCCGGAACCCACTGGCAACACTCTAGTCACTTGCGCGGTTAAAAGTCACGAACAAACGAAAGAGATAGTGAAAGCTATAATATCTGTCAAATTAGATGCGTTCGAAAGAGAGGGAAGACCTGTCATCGAAGACCTAGATTCTGATGACGATTTGGTGCCGTACGATATGAGCAATGACCTTCCAACCACAGCTAAAATGCAGCCGAAATATCTCAGAGATCTGATAAATAATATTATTGAAGTAAAAGATGCGGAAAACTTTGAAGCTTGCTTAGACGTAGCCGAAGAGCTAGTCAACAAACAACTGAAACTGGAAACTCCTAAATTAGTGACGGAATTACTCGATATATTCCTCCATTTGGACGAAAAATATCACGTGGACGATTTTGAGCAACTCAAATTCAATACTTGCGTTGCGATTCTTTGCAATCAACCAAAAGTAGCAGCCGAACACATATGCGCCGAAATACATACAGACGTCGGTAGATACTCGATAGCTTCTAAAATCTTTATGCTAGAGGTATTATCCGAGGCAGTGACCAGAATAGCTAGCATTAAACCTGACACAGACACGAAGTTAGAAAAGCAAGTCTTATGCAAAGAGGACGAAAATGTCATCCTACCAGCAGAAGAAATCATTCGACGACGGCTTATAAACAAAACTAAATACTTCCACTCGAAGCGACCCCATCCGTTCTCGAAAGCGAAAAGAAATGAGTTCTCAGCCATCGCAGATAGCTTTTTCTACCCTCTTATTGGTGGGTTCGGATATAAACAACTAACATTGAGTCTGTTCAATCAAAAACAGGACATAGACAACATACTCTTGTACAAATTCCTTGCAGTCATCGCCAATGTTGTCTATTCGACTAAGAATTGTCTGAAATGTCCCCAATATTGTTGGGAGATTCTCCAAATGGTGATGCATTTGCGATACGCTTTGGATACTAAGCTGCAGATCGGTGCGTTGTCCATATTTGCGGCAGTAATAATGGCTTTACCAGCGAGCATATTGCGAACCGAGTTCTTTGATCAACTGATGGAGATTCGAGCTTGGTTGATAGATTGTCTCGCCAATATCGATTTGACAATGTCTGTGGAAGGCCCGAGGGCAGAATTGGGCGTTTTAGCGGGACAAGTGCTGAGTATGGTTGATAAGGTGCTGGATACCGAATGAAGTTAGTTGTAAGGATAAATGTATGAATGTAGTCTAGCTTAGTCCCCACCGCCAATAAAATGATTTAATCTCGTTTCTGATGGCGTTGGCACTTGGAAGGCTAGTGGAGTAGGTTTTTTTCGTATTGAAATTCAAAATATTTATGAAAATAGGCCTACGAAGCCACGAAGGACGATTGTGCAATGCCCATAACGCCAGCCCAGTGCGGGTTGGTGAATGGTGAAAAAATTTTTGAGATTTGCTCTTGTGCAAAATATGTTTTGCTTTTATATTGTGTGTAAAACATATTTTGTCAAAAAAGAATTAGCAAAAAGTTGCCAGTTTTTATTGACATTATTTTTTGTTTAATCAGTACCTACTGCACTAGTCTTTCAAACGTCGAATGCCTACATTTTTCTTACTACCTTCCCTGACTAATCTTTACCTACCTATATAGATCTCAGAACCATCTAATGCACGGTAAGTCCTCAGTCACATGTATTTTGAACTACTCGACTTGGTTTCACTATATCTTCGTAATTTATGTACACAATTCATCAAATAATGAACTTTAAGGATAAATAGTGAAACCATTTTCCAATACAGATAGATATAAACAGATCGTTTTATACTGAGTATTTCTTTAAATCACGGACGTATTCAAAGATACAATTTCACTCATCATTATGCTTCGAGTAAATATCTATAGAGTCACAATCGTGCGAAAAAGTTTTCGAGCCAAAACCCTGCCACTACTTAGCTACTTACTGGGCAGACTTTTTAGTTAGTCGTAAAACGATTTCGAGCCGACTACAACGCCGCGCGATACCAAAGTGTTCGGTTACAAGCACTTATTAGGAGACATAACGTCGAGATTAGAGAAAACGGATTATTATGAAATACTAGTTTTTACCCGCGGCTTCGCCCGCATGATATTTTAAATTTGATAATGCATGATAATTTTTGAAGCAAAATCATTATAATTTATAGCCTGTGTTATTCTGATATATAAAATCTATTATTGCAAAGTTTCATCTCAATCCGTTCAGTAGTTTTTGCGTGAAAGAGTAACAAACATCCATACATCCATCCATCCATCCATCCATCCATCCATCCATCCATCCATCCATCCATCCATCCATCCATCCATCCATCCATCCATCCATCCATCCATCCATCCATCCATCCATCCTCCCTCACAAACTTTCGCGTTTATAATATTAGTAGGATAGGATTTAGTGTAAATATCTAAATCGGCATGTATGACGGCGCTCGAACATTTTTTACATTTTTCACTTAGGGACTGTGGCTCTGTAGATATTTGCACGAAGTCATTATGTCACACATTTACTATGGTACCGACCCTGGAACTAAAAAAGTTTACACACATTTCTTTTTCACACTTTCATTGTGATGTCGAAAGTGTGTTAAGCGTGCGACATCTGTATTATTTTCACGATTTTGGGGTTGTTTCCATAGTAAAAGATGCAATGCAATGACATTCTAGAACAAGTCAGTCGTTTAAAGAAATATTCAAAATTTTCTTGTTGTTTATTAAAAATAGATGTTATATTTATATATTTCTGTAACAAGAATACAATTCAAAAACCAATCTCAAAGCAATTCTTGTTACCGAAACCTTAACCTGTGTTTGCCTCCGTCCCATCCAGGATTACAACCAACGCCCGTCGGGTTGTTACAACCTACAACCAGCCAACAACCAGCGCCGACAACCAACTCGAAACCGGCAACGACTACCAAACTCGGGGCTACTTGGGCCGATACAACCTCAATAAACATTAACGTTGATAATTTGCTAGCGCCTAGATCGCCTAAAGCAGGACCTATGCCTTCTATGAATCAGCTAAAATCGAGTCCTAACAGCCCAGCTCACGCAATAAACGCCCCTCCTCCTATGATGGGGGGATTCCCCCCTTTTATGGGCCCAAGTCCAATGAACAATATGAATAATAACTTCGCGACTACGGGCATGAATAATAATATGGTGCGACCTCCCTTCGCGAATCAGAACTCTTTCATGCAATGATACCTGTATCTGGCTGATTGCCAGAGTGGGTAGACAGGGAGCTTAAAGCAACGGTTGTAGATTCAAATGCTGTGACAAACTTGGAATGAAAATCAAAAACTTGTAAGAAACAAGTAAACGTTAAAAGTTGCCAACTGATTTACTGTAGCATTACATGCTCGGCCCGTGGACGAACGTGACACTTTCGTGCGTGCAGCCGGCGTTCATCGATTTAAAAGACATTATCAAGTCAAAAATAAACTACTAAAAAGTGCATACTAAACATTAAAAAAACAATATGTAATGTGTTGGTCTACCGGTGTCGGAGCCTTAAGCGGTGACATATATGGCAAATTTTGAATGACTTTTACTGTGGGATCAACTCTGAAAACGCAAAAAAAACATCTATTCCATACTTTTTGTCGAAAGTCTATAAAAAATCGTATGGAACCGCTGTTTTTTACGTTTTCAGAGTTGGTCCCATAGTAACAGTTGTTCGAAATTTGCCATATATGTCACCGCTTAAGGCTCCGACACCGGTAGACAGACACATTGTATTTTAGGAATAACATTAATAAGAAAGAGCTCAAATAGAAATTATTTAATGCAATTGTTTTCTTTGCAAATGAACAAAGCGAACATAGGGTTCTATTAATCCCGTTGAAATACAATACCTAATAAAATCTTCAATTCAAAATAGACTCTATTTAAAAGCTAACAAGATCTAAAAATATTTTGTCGCAGAATATTTGAAGATACAAATCGTTGCTCTGAAGCCGCGTAAATCAATAAAGTTAAGTAAATAGTAATAATAAATACAGAAGTGGGTATCTGAACTAGATGTAGTTCGAGATAGTTTTATACGATTTTGATATTAAATACCACTCGGTTTGAATTCATTTTCGTTTGAAGCCCGCTAAAGACACAATATTAATAGTAAGGACAGTATTCGAACATAAAAAGTCTAAAAAAGGCACTCTACTTTAGTAAATAAGTCTTAATTTCTGAAGTGTTAGAACCTCAGACTAAATAAAAAATAAAGACCGAATGTTGTGAACAAAACAAATGAGGCCGGCAAAATTACACCTCGCCGTGTACAGACACAATTACACACACAAATACGTACAAGGAAAATACGCCCTGGATTGCCAGTCGAACTATGACAGCGCAACACCGACGCACTCACACAAGTATAAAAAACTGGCCTCACTTGTCTGTTCACGACGTTCTGTCTTGATTTTTTTATTTGATCTGAGGTTAGAACGCATGTCGCAAAGAAACTGTTCTTCGCCCGGGCGCTTGTGCTTCGCCCGGGTGTTATTTTGGTTTTGTGCTATCTCAAGGAACCTTAAATTATTTCCTGAATAAAATCCCACCTTTAAAAATAAAGTGCATCAACTGAAAATCGCGCCCTGTTGGAAAATGGCCTTTAAAGTTTGGCTCAAAACGAGATTTTGAGTTGATGTAATAGCTGTGCCCGCGGCTTCGCCCGGGTGTTATTTTGATTTTTGTGCTCTCAAGGAACCTTATATTATTTCCTTAATAAAATCGCACCTTTAAAAATAAAGTGCATCAACTGAAAATCGCGCGCTGTTGGAAAATGGTCTTTAAAGTTTGGCTCAAAACGAGATTTTGAGTTGATGCACTATTTTTAAAGATGCGAAATACAATATCTGGTTTATAACATTAGGGATCACTCTTGTACAAGGTTACATTTAATTTTGACGTATCCTAGTACGATAATATCAAAAATATGCTTAAATCGAATCTAGGTATTTGCAAATGGGCCTAACGCTACTTTACAAAAATTACGTCACTAAGGTGTCAAAAAAGAGAAATATTAAAACTGCATCAAGTTTAGTATTTCTACTCTAAAAATGACATAAAAACCTACTGTCCTTACTATTTTATTGTGATTATGTTTTAGAATTTCTAGATCAAGAAAACTTACTTGACAAGGTTTTATAAGGCTGAGAACAGACAAGCTTTATGTACAGGATCAGGATGACTTCGAATTCAGTAATATTCTAGGATGTAGTTGTTTGTCATTATGACCAACTTTCACTGTGTGACTGACCCCGAAAACGAAAAAAACAGTTGTTCCATACAAATATTCTTTGCTAGCTGATTTTTTTTCGCGATTTCAGAGTTGGACCCCTAGTAAAAGTTTGTCATAGCGGCGAAAATATTAGTTGGTCTAGGTTATGTGTACTTAGGTCTCAAAAACGCTCGCCATTTTATCGTGTTCTTAGTTAAGTATTCTAAGCGATTCGCTTCTTCCTTCATAATGTTGGCCGCCAGGGATTGGAATGCCCTGCCTCCGTCATTGTTTCCTGACAATTACAATCTGAATATCTTTAAGACAAGAATGAATAGGTATCTCTAGGTCTACATAAAGAAAGATGGAAATGTTGAACACAATTAAAAAGCGCAAGCTGCAGTACCTTGGGCACATAACGCGTAATGGCAAATATGATCTGCTCCGGTTAATCATGCAAGGGAAGATCCAGGGAAAACGACCCGGAAGAAGGCGAACTTCGTGGCTCAAAAATCTTCGTACGTGGTTCAATCTGAGCACAAGATCACTATTCCGGGCAGTCAGTTTCCAAAGTCCGCATAGCCTTAATGATAGCCCACCTCCGGTAGGAGCTTGGCACCTAAAGAAGGTCTGTATACTCCATCCTCGGCTACAACATCGCTTTCCATCAGGCGAAAAAAAAATTCTAGTTTTCCTAATAATTTACTTAAAAATCACAAACGAAAATCTTGTCTGTTTTCAGATTTATAATGCCTAATTGAGCAGCCCTAATCTTACATTCAACGTGTTTACGATAAATCAAGTATAAGATAAATAGGCTTGTTAACTTAAATATAATTAGTCCGTCAAATAGATTATCAAAAAATATTAGACACGTTTCTTTTGACATTTTAACAAAAATTGATGAAAGTTCCGCGTGACTTCACTAACTGCTATCAAAAGTACGACGATGACGTCACGAGCCCCCACTTTCAAACTTTGACAAGGTTTATTTGTTTAAGTAATACTAATATCATTAGGTACACTATTATTAACAATTTTTACTAGGGGATCAAACCGGAAAAAGCAATAAAAAATCTGCAATTTCTTACATTTTGTTGAAAATCGTAAAACATTTTGTTTGGAACAACTGATTTTTTAGAGTTTTTAGGTTTAGTCCCATAGTAAACATAGTAAAAGTTGTTCATAATGATATACTTTATGTGTGGTTGTAGTATTACTTAATCTTTTTTTCGTAAACACGTTTGATAAATATTATGTTAGGGGAGCTATTTCGAAATCATTCACCCCACGGGAGGAAAAGTAGATTTTTCCAATACAGTGGTGCATATCATCATAATTATATCACTATGATATTATTTTAATTCATTTCTTTATAATATACTTAAAAACTTTCCCCTTTTACATGGTTTGTTGTAAAAAAAAATTATAAAGTATAGCTAGGTATATTATAATTTATTTAGTATTTTTGGTGAAATTTAACGTGTAATATAGTAAGATTATATTATATTTAATATTTTAATTTTTGTTTATTAGGTAATCCGTATTTTCAAAGCCTTAAATTGCTCACTTCACATTCCTTTTTAGTTTCTCTATATAGAAAAAAAAAATATTTTACATTTTTATCTATTGACTGAAAAAAAAAACAAGATCTTTTGACTTTGTGCCTATATTTTATATAGTATACAGGGTTAATGCTATTTTTTACCAACCTTTAATAGGCAAATTCTGTTCATCAAAATTAACAACTGTTTTTCTAAGAATTTTGTAAAGGACATGTCCACAAAATGTATGGAGGCTGGTATAATATTAATCAAAAATTCTTACCCCAACACTCGTTACATTTCAAAAAAGTTCATATTTTTTTGAGTCTATTACAACAGTTAAAAACAAAAAAGAGCCCTCCAATTTTTTTTAATTAATTTTGAATTTATTAGAAAAAAATAAATATATTTGGCTCAATAGGTAGTTTATCTCTAGCAACCCTGATTAAGTAACCTCCAAATTGTTAAATAAAAGCATTTTTACCACATTGTACCTACTAACTGGTCACACTAGTAGGTTATAATTTTTAATTTTAGCAAATTAAGAAATTTTAGCAAATGTGAAAGAATCTACGAATGCAAGTAAAATAACTATAGAAGCACTTTATTATTGCTAAACTAGAAATAATACAGAGCTGTATTATTATTTTTCATACAATTTATTTTTCGTCTTTAAAAAAAATTGGAGGGGTGAAAAAATCTAAATTAAATATTTTTGGGTAGCCCATATAACAAGCTTTCAAAAGATGTATTATATATCATCTTGGTTCGATTTTTCTCTGAATAATAGGTATACCACTAGTGGACGTCACCTTTCAAAAATAATATTACATTGTGTTCCGTAGAAAAACATCTATATAAAACTCATAGAACCGCTGATTTTTTTTTGTAGTTTTGAATAAATAAGGTTTTGAAACAAACGTTGTTAGTTTGATGTACAAAATAAGCCCTTGAAGTGAAGTTAACTGATTGAAAATCACCCTGTATATGATATAATTTTGAATAGCTAAAATCCAACTCATTAAACCGTTCAATCTATTACTTTTTGTATTTTTTTTTCTTGATATATTTATTGAACAAGGTAAATCATTTATCCATATTTAAATAGATAATTATGTACTCTATTGTGCTAAGAATCGGTAAAACTCTGAGTAGTATAAAAGTTATTGTAGTTATAGCATTAGGTATTGTATCAAAAATGTGCAGAATATTTTGTAAAATGTCAATGGATTTAACAAAATAATGTACAGTGCTTACATCTCTATAGCATTATTTATTGTATATGTATGAATACAAAAAATAATAGATAGATATTCTCCTTTTCTACTAGTTGGTATTTTTCTTTCTTTTTCATCTTTAACTTAACATATTTAGGTATTGTTGCAATGCTTATTTTGAATTACTTTATCTATACTATCGCATCGAAATTTTCATTGAATTAACCAAAAATGAAAATGGTTCTGATAGCGACGATAGGTGGCGCTGGTTGCTAAATGAGTAATTTTTTCGTTCACTTTATTATTTTTCTCTCTAATTTGAACATTCGAATTTCAAATTTTAACTAAATAAAGACTATTTTCCAACAGCAAATTGTAAATCCATTGACATGAATAAGGTATGAAATTGCACACAAATATCGTAACGTACCTTGTAAAGTCAGGTTGTAGTTGTACTAGTGTCTAGATAGTTGTTAAATATCCGATGTTTAATACCTATTATAGAATATTTTTGTACCCGCTTCTATTCGTTGTAACATAGATATGGAAATAATGTAGCTTACATTGAAAATTTCATCTGCAAGCGATTTTGTGCTATGTGCCTGACTTAGGGCAATTTGGAAAGTCATTTTTTGTGTAAAGTATAATTATGTATAGCATCTGCAACATCAGATCCTTTAATACGTGGTTATCAGCTATCTCTGTACTAAGCCGTAAGGGGCGATTAAAACTATAATTATGAACAAATTTTACTATGGGGCCAACCCGAAAATCCAAAATCAGCTGTTCAATACAAAATTGCAATTTAAAATCGACACAAAGTATGAAACTGCTGATTTCTTTTTCAAATTTCAGATAGGCCCTATAGTAAAAGTTGCTCATAATGATGGTCTGAATCACCTTTCGACTTAGTATGCCAGTCCTAGATAACCCCATATATAGAACATAAAATATATTTTGCATTTGAGCTACATCATATTCAAACTAAGTGTTTGATTTTCGAAATAATGGGCGGAGATTATTTTAAAAAGCAATAGACTTAATATAATAATTATTTTCAATCTTAATAGTAGTACCTTTGGTTTAGATAGATGGCGTTGATTGATAGAAAAATGCATTTTATTGTAGTTTATTTTTTACGTGTTTTAAGTTAATTTGCAATATGTTATTGTTATCTAAAATAAGTTATTGATAAAATCAGAGTTATTTTTGTGACAAAAAATTTTCGCGGAATCGGGGCTTGAACCTGCCTCTTTCGGATTACCGGCCCGACGCTTTACCAACAAAGCTAGTACGCCCCATGCCGCCTACGCGATATATTTTAATAAATCAATTAGCTAAAAAAACACTATAGAGAGCTATCTAACAACGCCATCTAGTATAATTGGATAGAACCCCAAAATACTGAAAAAATGGTAATTGTATTTTGATTATAATAATATGTATAGTTTTTTAGACCATGCATGTATAGTTTTCAGTTTTTTATAACTTGCTTATTTATATAATATTACAAAATAATGACATGAAAATCATTGTTGATTACAACGCCTAGCATGGGCAGAATCATACTTCTTGGCGTCTGTGAGCACGAGGCAAGTCATTGCGCAGTAGCTAATTCGTTATGTCAGCTGCGCGAGAAGCGAGGATGTGCGCAGCTTGTAGCTAACTTCACAGATACCAAGAAATTGATTCGGCCTATAGCAAATTATTTAATTTATAAAGTACAGGGTTATCCAGAACTGGTGTACTAAGTCGAAAGGAGGTCATTCCATCATTATGGACAACTTTTACTATGGGGCCAAAACGACATTTGAGAAAAAAATCAGCTGTTTGTGTCACACATTTTGTCGATTTCGAGTTGCAGTTTTGTATGAAACATCTGATTTTTTTTTGGTGGCCTCATAATAAAAGTTGTTCATAACGATCTCTATCACTTTTGACTTAGTACAGGGTAAGCAGATAACCCTGTATATGCCCAAAAATCATCGGGTGTATAAAGTTTGGTAATAATAATAATTATAATCAATAAAAAGTGTAGTAGTGTCAATAAATCGTAGTATTAAACGTTGTTTATTGTATAAGTGTTATATTTATATGGGAAATGTGTATAAATTGACATGGTACGGACTAGGGTGGCATTTTTGTATACTGATGAAAATATTAGGAAAAAAATCTATTTTATGTTCTAAAATATCTGAAGCAAAAAATGCGAGAGCGCGCTGAGCAATAAGCAATTGTAAAATGATACATTTAATTTTACTTAAAAGGGTAAATAAGTAATAAATATAGCGGTTGGTTAATTTAAACTTTATCATTTAGAACTTAGTGTGTGTGTTTGGCACAATTACATTATCACGAAAATAATATACACGGTTACTGGTTGCTTATGGGTTAAGGTTAACCCTGAGGGGCGACTTTAGTATTTCAAAGTGAAAACTTTTACTATGAGGTCAACCCCAAAATGACAATAAATAAGCTGTTCGATGGACAAAGTTTATCTATCATTAAAGTAAAAAAAAAGTTAGAATTAATCATTGTCTATCTACATATGAAACAGCTGATTTTATTTTCGCGTATTCGGGCTTTGGTCCCTTAGTAAAAGTAGTTTAACTTGATCAACTTGATGTTATAAATTCACCCTAATACGTTGTGCGTAAGTTATCAGTAACCCGGTATACACAACAGCAATATGTATAAGATTCACGCGCTCTTGTTATTTTTTAAGCTGTGACTCATGATTATCAAAAACGACAAATTTCAAAAATAGTCGACAATAATAGTCTTGATCCTTGGCTTTTAAATTATTTTATTCCGTAATGAGTCACTGTAAAAAATATGTTTAAAATAATAGTAATGCTTAAAATGTACTTAATTTGTTTTTATTAATGTACTAAAGTTTTTTTTGATAAAATTGTGTTATTTTAAATTTAAATTTATTTTGCATTTACACTCATTCCGTTTTGATTTTTACGTTGTGCTAGGCAGCTCTGAAAATTAAATTAAAATAAGTTATAATATCACTTGAAAAGTAAGTTTAGATTTACTGTTTTTAGCCTAAAATTATTTTGTCTCGAAGGCAAAAAAATGAAATTCCATATTTAGAAGAGATTATTTTAAAAGTGTTATATAGATCAATTTTGTTCAAATGAATCAGCATTGGGACCAAAGTATCAAAATTGTTTTCATCCGGCGACGTAGAATTGTGTTGACATTCGAATTTAAAATAACTTTTTATGTTTTATTTAGAGTTTTAGTTACATTATTATTTGAGAAGCAAAAGATTTCTAAATGCTGTCCCTTTCACACTGTCGCGTCATACCATTCGCGAAAAAGAGACGACGCATGTGTTAGATATTTGACGTTTTGGATAACACCGATTTTTAGCCACGAGATATTCTTCTGACTTGCGTTTCTTTGTCAGTTCTGTCAAAATGTATCCTCTTGATAATTTTTATCTAGCAATTGTTAAACCGGTTTCGTTTTTCGAATATATTTTTGGTAGCGTATGTAATAGGTACGGCTTGACCGATTTTGATAGCACCTTTGCCGTCGGATTTATTGTTTTTCTTTTTAAACCGCTCGTTCACAAATGGTAGGACCTCCTATTAAGACGTATTGAGAGTGTTCGTAATCGATAACTTCCATAGTTTTCGTGTACTTATGCATTTTTGTAAAACACGCCCGTAGAAACCGAGGAAATACTAAAAAAGGTATGGCTACACGAAAACTAGTTTGGTTTTCGTCTCAAATATCAATCGCGTTCTATATAGGCTGCGCCACACAAGTTGACGGATGTGAAGCTTCAAGCTGCGCAATAGCCAATCAACGTTCGGCTTTATGTGAGCTTCAGTTAGAATTGGATGTTGCGCAGCTTGTAACTAACTTCACATCCGCCAACTTATGTGGCGCGGCATATAACCAGCCGTACGCTTACCGATCCCTGACCGAATGGTTTAAATACACGCAATCAGAGTGCTTTTGTAATATTGGTGCATTATTTTACAATTTTATTTTTATAGACCTGTAATAAAACATTTGGTAACCGAGTGACATCGTATATTGATAATATAATAGATTTAATTATGTATATTTTTTTGTTAGTTTTTACTGGTGTCATTTCGTTGCCAAATACCTAAATAAGTAGATATTATTTTTAAATTATGTTCTTCCATCTTAATTTCAAAGGGGAGATTCAAAAGCAATAATTGTCTGTTTATTTGTAATTTTTAATTATATCAAATGTATATTTCATCGTTAAGTGTCATTATTATTATTCGCACAATTATATTATTTAATTTTAAATGTATGTAGCGAATGACGGAAAGTATATGTTGTTCAAATCAATTGTAATGTTAGGCTGAAGTATTGAGTGCATGGTTGTTACAGAAAGATGTATTAAATAAACTTAATTACATGATCATTTTTGTTTCTTTTCACCAACACTTGTGAAAAAAAAATCGAGAAAGTTATCAGATTTGTTACAGCAACGCCCCTACCGTACGTAACAGGAACTAACTTGTCAGACAATCGTAGATTGGAAAAACTAAATATTGACGATACGAGTACTTACAGTTGGAGCTTGCGCCCTAGATATTCAAATGGTGGCTCTATGATTGAGGAGTTCCTCGTGGACCAACTGCTTTCGCACAACTAGTTGGACATCCAAAATACGTATTCCTAATGGCACAACTACGTCCAACCGTATTGCCCCACAATATGATGCCGTATTTTAACCAGGCAAAAGCATAAGCGTAATAAGCGCTGGTTGCAGTTTTTAGGTCTGTGTTTGATTTGAATGGGGACATACAAATTGGGATAGTTTCGTTTTACGATGTGTTCTTTTAAATTTAAATATGTATCTATGTTGATGCCTAGGAGTGTAAAGTTGTTTATTTCGTCAATATCTAAGGTTTTGGATATGGTTTTAAGGTTCATAGGGTCTTTTTGATAGGGGTGGAATTGTATAATTTTGGACTTCTTTCTATTTAGTTCTAGATTATTTGATTTCATCCAGGTTCCGACATTTAAGAACGTTTTTTGTTGTTTTTTTGATCTAATGAACTTTTTTCGGATGAGCATTTGAAGAGTAGTGATATATCATCAGCGAATAAGATGCACGGGACGTCTAATGCTTTAGGGAGGTCATTTATGTAAATCAAAAATAGGATAATTATATAATACCGTGGTCACGGGTAGACTACCCGTGACCACGGTCGATGCAACTCGGCCGAAACGTCGGGATGAGGAGGTATTTATTTATCTCGTAATTTTAGTTTGCGATTAGTCCCGTAGTATATAATAATTATGTGTTCAAATCGCGAAAGTTTAAAAACAACATCAAAAATAGGACACAGCCTAATACGCTACCTTGTGGCAGAGACCAGTTTAATCTTCTTGATACCTTACAATAATTACATGATACGATTTACTCACTTTGAATTTTGAACCCATATTTTGTAAATTTTGAGGCCCTATTTTTTGAGAGATAAATAAAAATGTACATTTTTCAGATTTATTCCTATACCTATGTGTAATCTGAGACAATGTTTCTCGCCAAATTTCAACGGGAAGTGCCCTGTAGGTTTTGATTTTTGTGAGTGTCGAAGTATGCGGATTTTTACGACATAAACGGCTCTAAATTTTTTAAACGATAACTCAGAAGTTTTCCTTTTACACAACTGCAAGAGACCATAGATATACGTATACAGTTTAATTTTCAACTCGATATCTTTACGCGTTCCCGAGATAAAAAGTCTTGACATACACACAGACGGACAACAAAGTGATCCTATAAGGGTTCTGTTTTTTCCTTTTGAGGTACGGAACCCTAAAAACCGGCTTCACTTGACTGTTCAACGACGTTCTCTCTTGATTTACTTACCTAATTAATAACTAAAACGACGCAGCATGTACCTTTACAGTAATGCTACGAGTATGTGTCACTCTTTATAACGAAAACATTTTATAAAGCTCGGCTTCTTGAACTTCGTTACAAAGAGTTTACACTGTATAATTGTATTCCACAGAGCCTTAGAGTATTAATAAGTAACTATTATTTATACTCTAAGCACAGAGCAAACAGGCGGGCGACGCTGGGAGTCATCATACAAACCTTGCTGAGCCAGTTCACCACGCAGCAGGAGGAACTCGACCTAGTACTTATAAGCACCATAAACTGATACCGGAAATTAATTAAATAATTATTTGTTGAGAAAATGATAACCATAGAGAAATAATAATTATAGTCCTATAATAGCTACCTCGTAGGTACAAACGATTTCATATTAGCTTTCCAAACTGATTTGCTTTAACGAAAGTGGTGATTTTTACTGTGTTATAGCAGGCGGTGCAATTTTATTAACCGCTTCCAAAGTACTAAACCACGGTTATACCTATTACCATGAGTAAAGCATTTTTTTTTAGGGATCGTCACTTGAAGTTCTTCTATATATAGATTTAATTAAAAAGCACTAGAATCGGCCCTTTAATTAACTTAATTAAAATTAACTTCAGTAAAATATATTACATAATTATCCATCTACCTACCGCAGAGCAATAATATACAGGGTTATTTCTAATCAATTAGCATCCTTCTAGGGGCTTATTCTGTACATCAAAACTAACAACTTTTGTTCTACGACTTTCGTCAAAACTCAAAAAAAAAAATTGTTGTTCGATAGAAAAATATAGTTCACCCGCGACAAAATGTATGGAACAGCTGTTTCTTTTTGAGTTTTGACGAAAGTCGTATAACAAAAGTTGTTAGTTTTGATGTACCTACATAATAAGCCCCTAGAAGGATGCTAATTGATTAGAAATAACCCTGTATAGCATAAAAAAGCCTAACTTACTTACTAAAAATCTTTTCCTGATTTTAAATGTAGGCCATACCTATATCAATGAAAAGACCAAATAAAATTACAAACACAAATCTTCGATCAATTATATATAATTGATCGAAGATTTGCCGCGACTTAACAGTGTGCAGTCTTAAAACATCCGGCGCGCCAGATCGCTCTCGGACACATTATTAGTATAAACTACGGGACTAATCGCGCACTAAAATTACGAGATAAATAAATACCTCATCATCCCGACGTTTCGGCCGAGTTGCATCGATCGTGGTCACGGACGGTAGACTGTGCGCGAGTAGTCCCGTAGTTTATAATAATACGAGTAATGCGCTCTCGGACGTCCGAACGCTCAAGGTCGTCCGAAGGTGACGTCCGCGACTTATGTCCGATAGTGTGCACGGCTCAGTGTACTTTCATAGTCTAGGTCACGGCTGTCAGTCGCGTCCGATAGTATGTTTCGAGCTTAATTAGATTTACCAACTCTGTACTTTTTGCTTGTAACTTGACAACTGCTTTGCCAGCACTTTTCGAAAAGTATTAAAACTTCCCGCTCTAATATAATATATAACGGGACCATAGCTTTAAGTTTATTTTTATTTAGTGCCACTTAGTATAATTTCGAAGGACTAGGAATGGTAGTGGCAACATTCCTGGGGTAACGCTGATAACAAACGCTGCTAATTGTTTCCAAGGAGGTTTCGAGCGATATCGCATGATCGGCCGATGGGCGGTGCGAGATGAGATGTCACTTCAGAGTTGGTAAAGAGAGCTGGTTCGGAGAGGTTATGGTGAACTGTGTTTAGAAAGGCTCGAGTTGTGATTCTTGATAAAATGGTGGCAGCGTGCCTTACGCTGCGGAATGCCATGTCCTTCGCTTAAAGTTTTCTCTATAATTGTAATCATACGTAATCTTCTGTGAAATAAACTGATTGTTCGTGACGTCGCAATTTATCTCCTCGCCCGCTTAACCCACGCCACGCCACACTGAAGTATTGTCGGGTCAGATGGTATAAAATAATTACCACATTGAACCACCATAACTGATGCGGATCCTTTTATGGATTCGACATAATATATATTTTGATTAAGACCTTCTTTATGTTATCTAATCTTTGCAGCTTTTTAACTGAGAAATAGAAGACAATATTCCTTCTGTTTTAATTTTTCTAAATCTTATTATTATTTAGGTTCTTCTCCTGTATCTTAACGATGACATAGGAGTCAGGTTCCAGTTCGAGGCGTACCTCCTTCCTGGGGCTGGACGCTACATTACTCCGGGTGTAGAGCAATGTAAAAGGGAGGGCGCGAGTACCCAATCCCGACTGCGAGGTCGGGCGGCTTCTCTCAGCGCCCTCAACCCCGCCATTCAAGCAAACGATCCGTCGGCCGTCATGGCTTCCTAAATCTAACTCACAAACTAAGGAGATACTACATCTAACTCTACCCAAAAGAGATTTAAGTACAGTAAAAGCTCTTTATTCGCGGGGTATATGTTCCATAAATATGCCGCGAATATAGAAACCGTGAATACGGAATGGTAATTTATATGGGATTATAGGGGATATGTTCCTAGGTGACAAAATAAAATAAAAAACAAATACATAAAAAAATAATTTCATTGAAGTTTTTGAACATTTTTATTAATTATCTTTAAGGCTTAGGCAATGGCTTTTTTGGTTGCACTCTTTGATCCATAATGACAACGCCACTTCCATTTTTCTATTGCTGGATCACGAACAATTTTCGCTGACAGTGAAGTTGAAGCTACAGACGACCTTATTTTATTTTCGGATTTTTCATCGATCGTACAGTTGATTCGTTGACATTGAATGAGCGTGATATGGATGCAAATGACTCTCCAAGGCATAAACGATCAAGCATTTCTATTTTCACTTTAAGCGGTAACACAGATTTTTTTTTGTGTCGAAACTCGTTTCTCATTTTTTTTAGTTGACATTATAAACTAGGAAGAGTGCAGTAGACGTGTTACTCGATCACAATTTTTGTAACGAATGTGAAAGACGAAACAATAAAATACGCAAAGCGGCTTTTACTATAAACGGAACAACAACATTTAAAAATATACTTTATTTATTTAGTTATAAGGTTGCTTTCATTCTGTTTGTTAACATTCTCAAAATCACCGATCGCGGCGAAGGCGGCTTGTGTCAAAGGCCTCGGCGATATCATTTAACAACAAACTTTAGGCAAACATGTAATAAGATCTATTTTACTTTTTTATTAGTCCATTTGACAAGGATATTCATTTGGATACCTATTGGAATAATTTTATTATTATGTATATTCTTATTAGATCTGCAAATAAAAAAATTTTTAGTCGCGAATATAGAAATTGGGTCGCAATTTTTTAATCCGCGAATAGTGAAAACGCGAATAAAGGAAGCGCGAATAAGGAGTACATACAAAAATTCGAGCTTAGGCAATTACCTGGTACAGTGGTAATCTTCATTTAAAAGAATTTCATATTTTCGAATCTTAATATTATCTTTTGACCTTGCTTGTAAAATATGGCGGCATGATGGCGGCGCTGACCAAAAATCTTAGAAAATATTAAATTCCATTCGAATTAAGCATTCAATGCGGTTGTTTTACTCTGCGCATTTATATACCATATTTAAATGGATTTTTTTAAACTACTGTACACAGTCAGATCCTACTTTTCTAGATCATCTTTAAAAGTAGGTTCGCGCTATAAAATCTCGCAGGGAAATAGTCATCAACCTCCTCCTTTTTGACACCTAGAAATCAACTTTCGCGCCAGTTTTACTAAGAATTTACCAAAATCCTGTTTCTTTTACGAATAAAAAAACTTACAGGAAAATAAAATCCAAGAAGTATTTAAGCAATAATTTATTCGTGAAAAATTGAGCGCATAGAAAACTAGGCCTAAACGAAAATAATTCCTCATTAGCTAAATTAAAATAATCATAAAATTAGCTTATTACAATTCATTGTAGGACTTCATTAATTAATACTGAAAATAATCGTTAAAAAATAAATATCATTCATAATCACCATTATTCATTTTCATCATCATAAAAAAATAGCTATATATGTACACCCTCGCCAAGAAAAATGCCACTAAACGCAATTTACAGCATTTTTAAAAATATCACCCATGATATCTCTTAATATATTTTAAAACTGAGCTATAAGAAAATTATGATGATAATATATTATTTAAGTAAGTTATTTTTACTATCCTGTTGGCATTTATATACATTTTATTTTTAAATCACTTTCAGAAAAACTGCGCGGTGTTATGGTGCGCCCACTCACTCCAGCCCCCGACCGCCTAAGCAATAGCAATCGTAATAGCAATCGTTTATGACTTCATTTTAGTCATTTGGCACCCGCCTATGTGACGTTAGCCATCAAAGTTGTTAATTCAACGATTGCTTTCGCAATCCGCGCAAAGCAATTGATGGCTAACGTCACATAGGCGGTGCCAAATGACTAAAATGAAGTCATAAACTATTGCTATTACGATTGCTATTGCTTAGGCGGTCGGGGGGCAGGAGGCGGCGAGGCGAGGCCCTCGCCACGTGGCGTTAGCCAATAGCCATCCACGCTCGCGTTCCCTCGTGTCGCCTCGCGGACTGTGTGGAGGCACCATTAGCGAGAGTGTACAAACCAAACAAAATTACTCGTTATTCAGTCTTAAAAATAAAACTAAAACGTGGAATTTTAATTAAGAGGAATGACTTATATTCAATCATTAAGCTTAAAATAATTGGACTGGGTGTTTCCCTAGACGCCGGACATTTTTATTTTATTTATTAACTAGCGTTTCGCCCCGGCTTCGCACAGGTGAATTGTACATATAAACCTTCCTCTTGATTCACTCTATTTATTAATTATGTAGTAACATTATATTGTTCCTTACATTTTGTAGAAGTTCTTCGTTCAGAATCTTGGACGTATTCGTAATAAAAATATATTTAAAACTATTGATTGTAGGACACACAAAATAATAATCCTTCGGTTTCAACAGGGTAATTTAGGTGTACACGCCGAAAGGCGGTGATTCAGATCATAATTATAGGGGGATACTATGGGAAGAACCTTGAAAAAAATCAGCTGTTTCATACATTTTGTTAATGGCATTTTTTGTAAGAAACGTGATTTTTTTAAAATTATGTGTTGTCCCCATAGTATATGGTTCATAAAGGTAGTCTGAATCATCCTCTTTCGGCTTAGTACCTACACCTTTTTTTAATAGAATTTGTATTTTGTAAACTCTTATAAGGCTTAAGCTGGAAACATACTATCGGATGCGACTGACAGCCGCGACTGATAGGTATCTAGATAATGAATGTACACTGAGCCGTGCACACTAACGGACTCAAATCGCGGACGTCACCTTGGGTTGACCTTGAGCGTTCGGACGTCCGAGAGCGATCTGGCGCGCCGGATGTTTTAGGACGTGCACATTGCTAAGTCGCGGCTGTCAGTCGCGTCCGTCATCCGCGTCCGATAGTATGTTCCCAGCTTTACAATTATTGTTTCTAAATCATTTAGGATTTTAATCGTTCGTTTAGTGTTTCCCAAAACGTATATTTTACACAACTGCCCAAAAAGGAATTACTATAGTCAGAATAATCACCGTTACACATATCCATAGTTTTAAACATCTTTGGGCGACAACAAAACATTATTATGAAGCAGTTTTTTTTTACTAAAATAGTAAGTATTTGTTATCAAATAAGCTTAATAGTAACATTGGATGGAATTACAATACTGAATAATTAAATAAACTGGGAAAAAAAACTAGACTAATTTTTGAACACAAAGAGTACTGTTGTCTTTGTTTTACCGAGCAAAATAAACATAAGATTGAGAGAGACAAAGAGAGAGCAAAAACATAATATTGTGCCCAGGTTTATTAAAAATACTTCATTTCACAAAATATACATAATATTGAGATTCGATCGAGTTAAGGTAAATCAGGCAATCAATTCAAAAGGAATATGAAATAGGAAACCTATGTTCATAGCATAATGTTATATTTAAAAAAAATACAATATGACAATCGGATTTGTGCGTTATTCAGCCCAACTTATTACGATAAATCACTTTGAAGTTTGACAGCTGTCACTTAGATAGCTGTCATGCAAATGTAATACGGATTATAGAATACGACAGCTGTCACTTTGACGTTGCCATGCAACTCTAGTAAGAAGTCTAGAATATGACAGCTGTCACTTTGACGCTTTATTAATGAACTGCGAACTCCCTAGTGCTCCGCATTATGAAGGAAGAAATCGTTTAGTACGAGCAGGTGGTATGCCGACTTCGTAGGGGTGGTATTTAAGAGATTTCAGGATTGTCCTGTTGTGGGAAGGAGATGGAGGAATAAGGTTTTATATTTTACTTTTATTTTAACACAGAAAACGCAAATAATCTCTTGTTACACACAAAAAGTTCAATGGAGTGAAAAACAAAATTAAGAAACGTCCCATACATTGTTACATACAACTGTTTTTTTTTCGCTATTTTGGAGTTGATCCCATAGTAAAAGTTGTTTATAACGATGCCCTGACTCTCGAAACGGAATTCAAGAAAAATTCAGCTGTTCAGTACAATATTAATCCAGAATCAACAAAATATAGGGTTATTTCTAATCAATTAGCATCCTTTTAGGGGCTTATTCTGTACATCAAAACTAACAACTTTTGTTCTACGACTTTTGTTAAACTCAAAAAAAAAAATCAGCATTTACATTTGATCGTGGGTGAACGATATTTTTCTATGGAACACCAATTTTCTTTTTAGTTTTGACAAAAGTCGCAGAATAAAAGTTGTTAGTTTTGATGTACAGATTAAGCCTCTGAAAGGATGCTAATTGATTACAAATAACCCTGTATATGCAACACCTGACTTTTTCTTCAACTCCGGTTTGTCCTCTAAATAAAAGTGAATAACACTTTTTTGACTCAGTTCACACTTTGTGAATAATCCTGTAGATAAAAAACTGGTCGATTCGATTCAGAAAATGGTACAAAACAACATTGACATCACTTCGAGGCATTTAAAGGCATATACATGGCAAGCTTAGTGTATAAAAGCCTAGTTAAAATCAAATACAAGGCCGTTTGTACACTACAGTAACATTAGTGTAAAGTGTATAGGCTGAACCAAATTTCGTGAAGTTAGCTACAAGCTGCTCAAAACCCAATTCTGGCTGAAGCTCACTTATAGACCGAATCATGCAAGACGGCGGATGCGAAGTTAGCTACAAGGCGCGTAACCCAATCAACGTGCAGCTTTATGTGAACATCACTCAGGATTGGATATTGCGCAGCCTGTAGCTTACTTCACATCCGCCGACTTATATGATTCAGCTTGTACCTAACTTCACAGCCGCCAAGAACTTTGATTCGGCCTATATAGTATTCCAATTATAAAATACAAGGCGATTTGTACACAAGAGTAACATTAGTGTAAAGTGTATCGTAATAAAGCTAATCTCTTTAACTAACCTATTGTCCCAGGGGAGCGACGGAAAGCGACAAATAGCGTGCTATAATCCTTACATAATGTTATAAAACCGAAAGTGTGTTTGTTAGTTGTTACTATAATTTACTATAATTTGTATATAGTTAAAAAAACTAAAAAGAAAAAGAAATTTAAAAAAGAAAAAAAAAGAAAATTGTCTAGGTTTTTATCCCGGAAAAATGAAAGGTATAATACATAGTATAATATAAAATCAGGGGCGTAGATACGGGAAGGCTAGAAAACTCTCTGACCACCCAAGAAAGGTTGAAAGTCAATACATTGTGGACAAAACCACCTTAGAATAATGCAATGTAGCAGCTGCCTCTCATGGAGAATATTAATTAGCATTATTCCTGAATATTTACTTATTAAGAAAAAAACTATCAAAAAAGAAAAATAAATTAAAGCATGGACACAAAATTATGATTATAACCCTGAAATAGTGTAAAAATAGTCAAATATTCCGTACATATTGACGAAAATCTTTTTTTTTTGTACCGTATAACGGATTCTCTGATTTCTCTTGCTTGCATATAGCGTCGCTTTGTGTAGCTCACGTGAGACAATGCAAACAACCTCCCGTTCAACCTTTATTATTGTCATGTTAGTTGTTTTGTTCTATGTAATTGCAATTAAACTAAAATATGATTAGCAAAGTTTAAATTATTCATCATCATTCAATGGAATTGGAAGTTAGGCTTGAGCATATGGATTGTCTCTAGACCTTCTATGGTCAATAGTGATTTCTGAAGTGGAACTTCTAATGCGACTTCAACAAGGTTGCGTTAAACGTTTAACGCTACCATGTTACCACGCAAGAGGGAGAGAGACAGAAAGATACACAAAGGTAGAAAGTAAGAGAGAGAGAGAGAGAGAGAGAGAGAGTCGGTAGATCCCAAGCACGTGCGCATGGTATTCTTGCCATACAGCGAAGTAAAAAGTGTGAGCGTCGTGAAATTACCTGAAATACGTACGAAGTTTCACTTCTTCCGCGCGGAAGGTCCACGCTCTATTTTTGTTGTGTTTTTGCTATTTTAGCTTTGCATTTTTGGTATTTTAGCTGGACATTCATTGTATTTTTTTATTGTATTTAATAAATAAACTTGACCTACTAAAAAATATACTAAAAGAGAAGCCATACGTAAAACGACGGACGGATAAAAAAATTGAAATGTTTAATTTAATTTAAAAACACATTGTTTTGAGATTTTTGATACTTTCGTTGTTTTTTTTAGAGCCATTCCTTAAACAAATATTCATAAAATACAGTGTAATAACAATAGTGCGCATACTTATATTCTAGAGAGTAAATTTCACCATTTTGGAAAGCATAGCTTTATTTAGATGTTTAACTTATTCACTGCTGAAAACACGGCTATTTTCCGGAAAATTGTGTGAAGACACACGCGTCTGAGTTTTCAGCAGTACTTGTGTTAAATTTTAAAAGCATTTTCCTTAAAATGGCCGGTGAAATGAAGCGTATATTTTTGTTCTAGCTAACAGTGAGCAGTACGTGATGTTTTGTATAATATTAATCTAATTGCCCGTGGGTAGAAAAAAATACGAAATAGCAAAGGTAATGTTATAATGGTTAAAAAACAATGAATAAATAATGGTTTTGTCCCTAGGGCACTTTTATCAGTTATCTGATGTCTATAATGTTTACTACATTCCGATTTTGCAGTAAAATTATATAACGAAGAGAAAAAATAGTTTTTTATTTCAATTTTAACATACTTCTGTCTCGTTTTATTAGACCGAAATAAATTGAGACAGAATTACATTATTTGGAGAATTTTTAGGAAAGCTAGAATCAGTGAATAATTTAAGCAACAAATTAATTCTATAGTTAATGATTCATAAAAGCAATTCATTTTAACACTATGCTTATTATAAGTTACCTCTACATTAATTTTAAGGGCAACATTTTCATAAGCACTTTTTGAGCCAATGCGTTGTCTGAAATTCGTGTTTATGTGAGAAGTCTATTAAAAAAGGTCTCTGGAAATTGTAATATTTACTGAGGCAATTAGATTTTAGATCTTTAAGGCACTTTTTAAAATTATAACTTAAAGAAAACTATCCAACTTTTAACTATAAAAATCAATTAAAAGTTGACCTAACTTAAATCTATTCATTTTATTAATCAAAATTAATTAATTCACGAGAAATAACTACAATCATCATAATCTTATTAATTAAAGCATAAAAATTAATCTACCTACAGTTAAAAATCACATTTAAATTAATTTAAAAACTAAAAAATAATCTTATACATAATTCAATTGGAAATACAATAATTAAAATAATCATCATTGATTTTTTTTTGTATTTTGTGCTTTTTAACAATTATTTAATTTTATTTTAAAATATATTCATTGTCATATAAGTATAAGTATTGGAATTATAAAATAACCAAAAGATATGGTTAAAATTAATTAGAGATTCTTTCGAATATAAAAAATAATTAAATTAATTAAAAAAATCGTATTAAAGAATCTCACTGGAAGAGTTCTCTTTCCAATAAGTGTGATGGTCGATATTGATGTCTCTTTTCTATGAGATTTTTTGGTTATGAATAATTGATTTGTCCTCTCATAGTGTCGTTAACAATGTCAAAAATGTTAACGACACTACAGTATGATGTTAATTAAAATTCATAACGATACTACAGAATGATATCAAAATTGCTAACGACACTTCTGAATGCTGTTAACGATACTGGTAATCGTTAACAAAACCAATATATAACAACTGTTAACAATACTACAGAATCTTGTTAACGATTCTGGTAATTGCATTGTAAACAGAACCAATCTATCAAATTGTTAACTACACTGCCAAATGCAACAACTTTGACAATAGTGACAATAATAGTTAACAATGACAAATATGAACAATGTTAACTAGGCCGTGATAAAGGTGTTTTTGTTCGCGAAAAACTGTTCGTTAGTAATTTTGATATTTTTGGCATTTTCAACGATTATTGCATATGCAAATTTGTTAACCGCACTATTTGATGTCGTTAACAATACCAAAATTATTAACGAGACTGATGGTATCGAAGAATGTCGTTACTATCAGTCGATAACAATTTATTAGTCGTTCAACAATTTTGTGAGTCGTTAACAAAGTTGGAAGTTGTTAACAAATTAGCTAAACGAATGAAAAATACACAATGACGTTTTAAGCAATAGATTCAATGTGTTTAGTTGACGGGCAGAGGGTTCAGTACATACATGATGGAATCATTGAACGAAGCGGCAACATAATTTTTTTGGTCGCGAAAACCTCAGTTCGTTAGCAATTCTGATATTTTTAGTATAGCCAACGATTATCAAAATTGTTAACGACACTACTGAATGCCGTTAACAATACCAAAATTATTAACGACACTATCGAAGAATGTTGACAGTTTTATTAGTCGTTAAAAGCTTTATTAGTCGTTCGCAATTTTGTGAGTCGTTAACTATGTAGGAAGTCGTTAACAAATTTGCTAAACTAATGTAGCGACAAAATGACATATTAAACAATAGATTCAACGTGTTTAGTTGATGGGCAGAGGGTTCAGTACATACATGATGGATTCATTGAACGAAGCCGCAACAGAATAATTTTTGGTTGCGAGGAACTCTGTAGTTTTGTTTCTGTACGACGTTTCGTTTGAGCGGATCTCGATCGTCTGGAAAAGGAAATTAAATTTTAAATTAAAAAGAGACATTGAAAAAATGCATAGATAGCTGATAGATGACTTAGCCCATAATTCATCCATCAGCTATAGGACGTCTACTTCTGGATAAGCCTCCTCTATGGATTTCCCATAAGGCCAGTTGGTGATTTCTATGGATTTCCCATAAGGCCGGTTGGTGATTTGGCTAGCGGCTAGTTTGGTTAATCCAACCAACCAAACCACCCGGTTTGTTTGATGTTTGGTTTGGATGGTAGTTAATATTTGGTTGGTGGTTGGAATCACCACCACCTGCACATCATCGTAAGGTACAGGCTGTAGCGCGAGAAGCAGATGCAGGGCGAATAGCACGACGTAGTCTCAGCGTTGGTTTGATTGGTGGTTGGTTTGGTTGGCGGTTGGTTTGGTTGGTTTGTGGTTGGACTCACCAGCAGCTGCACATCATCGTAAGGCACGTGCTGCAGCGCGGGCAGCGCGTGCGGCGCGGCCAGCAGCACGTAGTCGCAGCGCGCGGCGTCCGCGGCTAGCAGCACCGTGTATAGAGGCAGGCATAGCACTCGGGACCGGAATACTGAGTCTTGACTCTCGGACTCTTGATATGACACCTGAAACAAAATAATTGAAATTGTTGTTTCAATTAAAGAATGTTAAAGAATTAAATTAAAAGAATCAAAGGATTACGCGATTTTTATTCTTCTATCCACACTTCGCTTACTTACCGTCACTTCGTCACCTGTGGACCGAAGCACCTATATTATGGTTATATTAGATATTTTACCTTTCTGGGGTGTTCAATAACTCATATAGGCAGCTCAATAGACAAATTTCAAAATCCGTAAGGCGCGACATTCGTCTCTTTAATACTAAACAAATTAAAGAGACAATAGAGCAGAACAAAGGCTCCAAAGTGTTCGCGAGGAATTCGTCTATTGGGCAAAGCCAGTTGACAAAGCTGAAGAGAGAAGATGGCAGTGTAGCGTCGACCAAGGCAGTGGTATTAGAGGAGATCGAAAGGTTCTATGGACAGCTATACGCTTCGAGTGCTAAGCCTGTTAGCAGCGCGGCCAAAGATCCAAGAGCCAAGCTGACCCGACACTTCACCGAAGATATCCCGGACATCAGCCTGTACGAGATTAGAATGGCCCTGAACCAGCTTAAGAACAACAAGGCGCCGGGTGATGACGGTATCACATCAGAGCTGCTGAGAGCGGGTGGAACACCGGTACTAAAAGTCCTCCAGAAGCTTTTCAACACCGTCGTCCTCGAGGGCATCACGCCAGAAGCATGGAACAGAAGCGTGGTGGTGTTGTTTTTCAAGAAAGGTGACAACACCTTATTGAAGAACTACAGACCCATCTCACTTCTGAGCCATGTTTATAAGCTGTTTTCAAG
Source organism: Hypomecis punctinalis (assembly GCA_949316475.1). NCBI lineage: Eukaryota > Metazoa > Arthropoda > Insecta > Lepidoptera > Geometridae > Hypomecis > Hypomecis punctinalis. The sequence goes on from OX438818.1 coordinate 983,172, forward strand.
GGTCATTACGAACCGTCTCGAGCGCAGGCTTGATGACTTTCAGCCTTGCGAACAAGCCGGTTTCCGAAAAGGCTTTAGCACCATGGACCACACATTCATACGCTGCGGCAGGTTATACAGAAGACCGAAGAGTATAATCTGCCACTTTGCTTAGCGTTTGTGGACCTTTGATTCGGTCAAGACATGGGCTGTGCTCGAGTCTCTCCAACGATGCCGTATTGACTATCGGTACATCGAAGTATTGAAGTGCTTGTATAATAACGCCACTATGTCAGTCCGAGTACAGGAAGAGAGCTCCAAGGCGATCCCTTTATCAAGAGGCGTGAGACAGGGAGACGTAATTTCTCCGAAACTGTTTACGACTACTTTGGAGAACGCCTTCAAGCTCCTGGAATGGAAAGGATTCGGCATCAATATCAATGGCGAATACCTCACTCACCTTCGGTTTGCCGACGATATAGTAGTCATGGCAAAATCTATGGAAGAGCTCAGCACGATGCTCGAAGGCCTCAATCGGGTTTCTCAACAGGTGGGTCTTAAGATGAACATGGACAAGACGAAAGTCATGTGTAATTCCCATGTTTTACCCACCCCGATTTCTGTTGGAAACTCGGTTCTTGAAGTCGTTGACTCGTACGTCTACCTAGGACAAGTAGTCCAGTTAGGTAGGTCCGACTTCAACAAAGAGGCCAATCGCCGAATCCAACTCGGATGGGCAGCGTTAGGAAAATTGCGTAGCGTCTTTTCGTCCGACATACCTCAGTGCCTCAAGTCGAAAGTTTTCGACCAGTGTGTGTTGCCAGTAATGATTTATGGCACAGAAACGTGGTCTCTCACTATGGGCCTTATTAGTAAGCTCCAAGTAGCCCAACGAGCTATGGAGAGGGCTATGCTCGGAGTCTCTCTGCGGGATCGAATCAGGAATGAGGAGATCCGTAGAAGAACCAAAGTTACCGACATAGCCCAAATGATTAGCAAGTTGAAATGGCAATGGGCAGGGCACATAGCGCGGAGGACTGATGACCGGTGGAATCGAAAAGTTCTCGAGTGGAGACCACGTACCAGCAAGCGCAGCGTAGGACGTCCACCCACAAGGTGGACAGATGACCTCATTAAGACCGCAGGATCGCGCTGGATGCAAGCCGCTATCAACCGGTCTTATTGGAGATCCATAGGGGAGGCCTATGTCCAGCAGTGGACGTCCTTTGGCTGATGGATGGATGGATGGATGGGGTGTTCAGTGGGGCTGAGGCAGGCATGGGCAGTTCCCTCATTAGCCCTCGCGGTCGCGCGCACTACTACCCCGTGCCAGCCGCGGGTAGCCTCGAGGTAGAGGGTAGTTTGAGAGCGAGGACCGGAGAGGAGGAACTTAATGGTGGTTAGTTTGGTTTGGTTGTGGTTGGTTTCGGTTAGTGGTTGGTTTCAGTTAGTGGTTGGTTTGGTTGGTTCGATAGATGGTTGATTCGGTTGGTAGTTGGTTCAGGTGGTGGTTGGTTCAGGTGGTGGTTGGTTCAGGTGGTGGTTGGTTCGGTTGGTGGTTGGTTCGGTTGGTGATTGGTTCGGTTGGTGTGGTTATGGAAATGAGGAGATCCGTAGAACAATCAAGATCGCAGGATCGTGCTGGATGCAAGCCTTTCCAACTGGCTTTATGAAAGATCCATAGGAGACTTACGTCAAGCGGTGGACGTCCTGTGACTGATGAATGGATGGACCTATATCACCTATGTATAAAAATCTCACCTCTCTGGGGTGTTCAGTAGGGCTGAGGCACGCGTGGGCGGCCCTGGCGTTGGCTCTCAACGCCAGATAATCTCTAGCAGCCGCGCGCACTACTACCCCGTCCCAGCCGCGGGTAGTCTCGAGGTAGAGGGTAGTTTGCGAGCGAGGACCGGAGGGTAGAAACTCTATAAAGGTGCCGTTGGTCTGCAATAGAAACATTTTCATTAGTTGGTAGAAATGATAAACGCTGACGTTGACGTTAGGAGACGAACTAGCTTATTTGGAAAAGCGTCAGGCTAGTGATCCGAATAAGGAAGATTTTTGAAATGTTTATCACAAAAAAAAACTCTAATAAACATTTTTCATTTGAGGTTGTTCATTAAGCCGCGTTTTTACAGTACTTGCTGATTCGGATCGAGTGTGCTTAGAGAGCTGATCGGACGCAACTCGTATAATAGAAACACGTTATTGCACTTGGATGTCGATTATGTTTTGACACAATACGAGAAGCATTTGAGTAGCCATCGTGTGCACTCAGCACTCGGTCCGAGCGAACTCGTACAAAACACGAATCACAAGTAACTTGTACAGTAATAATAACATCAGTAAAATTGAGAGATATCTTAGCCAATGCCTAATAATATTATCCGTGGTTTCGCTAAAATCCTACTTCTCATATAATCATAATACCAGGTTATCGAGAACTGGAATACTAGGCCTCAAAGGAAAATATTCAGGAAGAAGATTCAGACTATTATTTTGAACAACTCGAATCGAGAATAAATCAGCTGTATAGTAGCTGCTGGACATATGCTACCGGTGGCACAGAGCCCTGTGGTGGGATGTTACTTGCAATCTCTCCTAGCACGTTGTCGACTTATAATCGCCTCCACCAAGCTGTCAACTTACAAACTCCCCAGCATGTCGACGACTTACAATCTCCCCAACATGTCGACGACTTACAATCTCCCCAACATGTCGACGACTTACAGTCTCCCCAACATGTCGACGACTTACAATCTCCCCAACATGTCGACGACTTACAATCTCCCCAACAAGTTGTCATCTTACGATCTACCTTAGCAAGTTTTCGACTTACAATCTCTCCCAGCAAGCTGTCGAGCACGTCGACAGAGGGCGTAGCGGCGGGCGCGGGCTGCGGCGTGCGCGGTGGGCGCGGGGCGAGGTGCAGCTGCCGGACATAGGCCACCAGCGGCGCGGAGCCCTGCGGGATGCGAGCCAGCTCGTAGTCTCGGGACATGTTTAGACGAAACTGCGCTGCGCCCAACGCTGCAACACAAAAATGACAATTTTAAACAGGGTTATTGTGACCCATCATTATGAACTACTTTTTATAAGGGACCAACCATGGGCCAACCCTATTAGAGAAAAAAATCTGCTGGTCCATACAAAATTGCAACACAAAAATGAATCAACAAAATGTATGATTTTTTCTAGATAAGCTACTGAAATATTGTGTCTCAATATACATCTAGATGTCATCTGGCAGAATGTCCAATGCAAACCTATCCTCTACAAACAACCTTCGAAATCATCTTAATGGTGTTCCGTGCTGTACTGTACTAGCCTTTTTTAAAACGTTACGCGCTACGCGGCCCACCGGTGAGCCTTCTGCACCTTTCCGTTCAGGCCACGCCAAAATCACGAAAAGGGTCATTTTCATCATCTTGAAACTTTTATTGCAAACTTTGCTATGGGTTCATCCATTGGGTTCCTATGTGTGCAGAGCAACTCCTGGGTAATGCTTGCAAACCAGGGTCAGGCGGTGGTACCTCATCTCGAAGAGACTTTCTCTGTCGATATAAGGCAGCTGATTGACGTCCCCAATGAGAACAAGTTCGCTAGCACCAGACAGCCTTGCAGCCATTATTATGGCTCCGAAGTGGTTCATTAGAGCTTCATCCACCAAAAGGCGGCTGAAGCTCTCTTTTTCAAAACCATTGATGAGGGATGAAGCCATGGTTCGCACTCTGGATTTTACCAGATCTCCTATTCTGTGCGATAGCTTTTCTCTCAAGTCTTTTGCTGCCTCTGTTGTTGTAGTGATGATAGCGTCCTTGTCCACATCAAAGTGTCGAATCACCCATGTTGTCTTGCTACACCTGGTACCCCGTTGACCCATTGTATTTTTGGTACCACCCAGTTTTCCCAGCCTGCCTCGACGTCCGAGCCTCTTTCAATGGTTTTAGCCATCTCAAGGATTCTGTCGTCCAGCATTATTTTGGTGCACTTGGCGGTGACTACAATTGAGTCGTTCGATAGTATCGCGTATTTCGGTCTTCCTATTCGTTCCGTCTCTCTCTCATTCAGCTCCACGAAACCACTTTCTGCGCTGTAAGCTGCCATATGCTGTCCTTTAATGGTCCCTCTGATGACTTGGGAAGTGACGTTATTGTATATGGCTGCTTCTGCCTCTTCCGAGTCTGGATTTTATTAGACTCTCACTTACCGGACGGCCTAGCCTAAAGAACTCCAGAATGTTTTTGCAGTTCTTGAGATTGACAATTTATGTCGCTCTCAACAAGGCCAGCCCCCCCACTGCCTAAGCAATAGCAATCGTTTATGACTTTATTTTAGTCATTTGGCACCGCTTATGTGACGTTAGCCATCAATTGCTTTGTGCGGATTGCGAAAGCAATCGTTGAATGAACAACTTTGATGGCTAACGTCACATAGGCGGTGCCAAATGACTAAAATGAAGTCATAAACGATTGCTATTGCTTAGGCGGTGGGGGGGCTGGTATTCGATAAAGGCGTTTCTTGCGTGGTCTGGTCTCGTGGAGCCAAGGTCAAAATCAGCGAATCAACCTGTCCCATGTCGGCTCTCGCTCGGGTTACCTGAGGTTGTGAAAACACTCTCGAGGTCACCACTGTCTGTGGAGGTGGAATTTTGGGTGTGAATCGGAACAAACTCTGCGCTGCAGCACTGAAAAAACCTGATATAGAGCCACAGTTACCACTTGGGTGGAATACAGTTCTTTCAGAAGCTGCTTTTAGCTCTGCTCTTTCTGAACCAGATTGGGTGGCTGAACTTGAAATGGGATGGCCCCAGCTGTCTGTTGCATTATTAGGGTCGTTACTTGGGGACTTCAAAAAACTCAGATTTTCTCCTCTATCCTCATATACGACAACCTCATGGTGTTCAGAGGCTTTGATACAACCCAGCCGGTCTACGGCTTCAGCTATTAATCGTTCAACCATCATCGCATCTACGCTTATGACGATTCGTTTAAAAAGATGTGCCGCAAATTTGAACCTTACGACTACTGCAATCAGGAACATTTTTGCAAGTCAAAATTTTTGAGCACAGGTTCAATCGAAAATGCTATAAATTTGTAGTCACGAAGTCTACTATTTAGAAAACTACTAGTTTATATTTATATATGGTGTTGTTGAAGTTTTTTAAAATAATTAATCGATTAGTTTTAGCGATTTTAGAGCAACCCTAGCATTGTTAAATTATATGCTTGAATAAAAGTGAATTTATCTATTGGATTTCAAAACCACGCGGTCCTATTCGTCTACAGGGCCATATGGCTCACTTCAATACTAGTTTTGTTTGAAAACTGCTGTCCTCGGCACGTGGGGAGCGTTTATGTTAAAGGTCTGACGCGGCTCACGGGTGACCCCCATGGCCCGAATGGTTCAGTACGGTTAGGCTCACCGGTGAGTGCCATGGCCCCAATGGAAAGTCTTGAATTTTCACGTGGCGTTTAACGTGTTAATAGTCCATTGCAGGACGTAGGCCTACCCATGAAGGGTGATTGGGCTATATCCACCACGCTGGCCCGGTGCGGGTTGGTGGATTCACTTACTCCATCGAATTTCTTCTATGTTTTCCTCACAATGTTTTCCTTCACCAAAAAGCCAGTGGTGTGAAATTACACGTACATAAATTCTAAGGAATTCATTGGTATATATTTTAGTGGTATATGGGACCGAGATTTAAACCCACGATATCAAGATTGTAAAGCGGTTGCCATTACCACTAGACCACCACGGCTTGTTCATGGTGTTGGTGTTGGTTGTTGTTAATGGCGTTCAGTAAGTATATAACAAAATACTGTCCATTCTTTTGGGAGATATGATGTCTGAGTGATCAAATTGATTTCTGTATATATACAAACAAATATACAAACAGATTTTTATTTTAGTCAGAATTAAAAACGAACTTACCTACTGTATCCATATAAATGAGCAGCATAGTCATAACGGTGACGAAAGTGAGCACAAACAGCACCGCCGGCAGTAGCCTTCGATACAGATCATTGGGCTCCATCTTGGCGAAGCCGGGCAGCGTCATGCGAGGAGACGGAGCCACCGCCGGAGTCACCGGTTTGTCTGGCACTAGCTTTGGTGGCGGGAGGTCTTTTGGTCTTTCGGCAGGCTCGGTGGAGTCTGATGCTTCGGGTATAGGGTTTTCTTGGATCTTCTGAAATGGGACAGTTTATTAGAATATCAGATCACAACACTTTCCTAAACAAGACACTGAAGTCAATTTTTAGGGTTCCGTATCTCAAAAGGAAAAAAACGGAACCCCTTTGTTGTCCATCTGTCCGTCTGTGTGTATGTCAAGACTCATTATCTCGGGAACGCGTAAAGATATCGAGTTGAAATTTAAACTATATATGTATATCTATGGTCTCTTGCTGTTGTGTAAAAGAAAATCTTTTCAGTTACCATATAAAATAAAAGTACCGTATAAAAGTTAGAGCCATTTATGTCGTATAAAAAACCGGACAAGTGCGAGTCAGGCTCGCACATCGAGGGTTCCGTATACAAATCCAGAAAATTTCACAAAATTGGGAAGTAAGTTGTTAAAATGTCTATACTAAACAATCGACAATTTTTAGGGTTCCATACTTCAAATGGAAAAAACGGAACCCTTATAGGATCACTTTGTTGTCCGTCTGTGTGTATGTCAAGACTCTTTATCTCGGGAACGCGTAAAGATATCGAGTTGAAATTTAAACTGTATACGTATATCTATGGTCTCTTACAGTCATGTAAAAGAAAAACTTCTAAGTTATCGTTTAAAAAAGTTGGAGCCGTTTATGTCGTAAAAAACCGTATATTTCGACACTCACAAAAATCAAAACCTACAGGGTACTTCCCGTTAACATAGAACTATGAAATTTGGTGAGAAGCATTGTGTCAGAGTACATATATAGGAATAAATCTGAAAACCGTACATTTTTATTTAAATCACAAAAAAATAGGGCCTCAAAATTCACCAATTATGTGTCCAAAATTCAAAGTGAGTAAATCGTATCATGGTACCATTTAAAAAAACTTCATTAGCACATGATAAAACAGGTTTTTAATTATTTTAACAATGTGTAATTTCAAAAAATCTTTTTTGTTGATGGTTATAGTATAGAGATTTTCCCAATTTTGTGAATTTTTTATGGATTTGTACGGAACCCTCGGTGTGCGAGCCTGACTCGCACTTGTCCGGATTTTTTTCTCTTTTCTCGTCATAACATCGATGTTAAAATAATTAAAAACCTGTTTAAGCATGTACTAATGAAGTTCTTTTATATGATACCTTACATGATACGGCCCTATTTTTTTCCTACTTCCCGTTTAAATAGAACTATGAAAGGTGATGTCCACAAGTGGTATATTATACAGAGAAAAATCGAACCAAGATGATATATATGTCACAGTCAAAGTGATTAATCTAGTAATTATGTATATTAACCAGCGATTATGTATAATTACTACTTGGTTTAGTGAAAGTGATAAATGGCACAGAATTAATCCCTTTAACTAGTTATTATACATAATATCTGGGACGACTTAGTTAATGTGATAAAAACGTTTTTAACTAAGATTATAAAGTTTAATTTTACTTTGCTTTATCAATAGTCATTTTAACCATACATTTAAAAAAAATTATATTCAATGTTATCATAATGTACAACGCGGTCACATTAACTAGACGCTTGGCCATGAGACGTTATTTTGGCGCTCAAGTACGGTGTGCAAAAACTGGCCAAGTGCGATTCGGACTCCCGCACGAAAGGTTCCGAACCATCATCTATAAAGGATAAGTTTCTACCTGTTTATTAAGATCGAGTAAAAATTGCTTAAAAAAATTTAGTGACCGCATTGTATTTCTAATAAAGTTCCAGAAACGAACCGCCTGAATAGATTAGGTGTTAAACAAAAAATAGATTAGGTTAGAACATGACAAACAATGCACGAGGCGAGCGAGCGAAGCGAGCGTGTCGCGGCAGCGGCCGGCGAAGTGCCAGAAAAGAAACGCCGTGATAGATTATGTATTGTGTGAAACAAAAAATAGGTTAGAACATGATAAACAATGCACGAGCCGAGCGAGCGTAGCGAGCGTGCCGCGGGAGCGGCCGGCGAAGTGCCAGAAATGAACGTAGATATGATAGATTAGGTGTGAAACAAAAAATGGGTTAGGTTAGAACATGACAAACAACGCACGACCCGAGCGAGCGAAGCGAGCGTGTCGCGGCAACGGCCGAAGTGCCAGAAACGAATCGCTTTGTAAAAAAACCGGTTATTATGAATAATAGCTAGTTAATGTGATTAATTTATCATATTTACTATGCAGATTAGTTATTATGCATAATAACTAGTTATTATATGTAATAACGCACTTTGACGGTAACATATACATCATTTGAAAGCTTGCTTTATGGGCCTTTCAAAAATATTTAATTTAGATTTTTCCATCCATCCCTTATTTTTAAATGTGAAAAATAAATTGTACGAAAAATAACAGTACTTACTGCTTTTTATTTTTACTAGTTTAGCAATAATAAAGTGCTTCTATCGTTATTTTACTTCTATCCGTAGCTGATTCTTCCACATTCATATTTTAATTTGCTAAAATTAAAAATTTTAACCTACTAGTTTGACCAGTTAGTAGGTACAATGTGACAAAAAACACTTAAAAAGTGTGTCTAATTGGTGATAATGCTTACATTTTGAGGCTACCTATTGAGCCAAATATATTTATTTATGTTACTGGTACTTGAGCTATTTTAGGTATTATAATAATCGGAATTGGACATCTTAGCTAACAACAATTCACAAAAAGTACACACAGCACACACAATTTACACAAAGAAAACTTTGAATCGAATATTGAAGTTCCTTTGTCTCAAAAACAGTGCGGACGAACGATTACTCTCTACACTAGTCACTAAATAACAAACTAAACATCTCAGCAGATTTGCCAAACAACACGAACTAATTCCCCACCAGACAATAACCCTTTGGCAGCCCAACTGCCACGCGCCGTTTTCGCCCGAGAGCCCCAAGTGCCGCGAATTTTTTTTTATTTTTTGCGAATCTGCGCCGCGACCTACTAAAATCGAGATTTCTCGTAACTTTTGTACGGACGACCCAAAAAATGTTGTATCGTTAGAACCGTATTGAATTAGCCTATTTGAGTCTATAAATAGAATGTGCAATATTTATTCAGTGTATCTTTAGGCTTAGGTTAAAGGCGAAAAAATTAAAAAAAAATAATGTTTTTACTCCTGTTACTAAAATATTTGTATTATTAGTCAATAGCAATTTTAAGAACTCCTGATTGTTTTATTTACATTAGTAATAACTATTACACATTATTAACATAACAAACACCACATAACACAACAATTCGTAAATGAATTTAATTTGATTAAAAAAAATTGTATTACTTCAATGGCGACCCCCATCAAAAAGCCATATTTTCGAAGACATAGAGTATGAAACGATTATAGACGAGCCCCACTATTTTTTTCTTTGTTTCACTGGCAACCTAATTGGCATAAGTTAAAACAGGATAGCACGATTCCTTAGACTTCAATTAAAATAAACAAAAAAAAATCCGCGAGTGACCTTTTCCAGGCCACTGGGCGAATGCGTCAAATTCGGTAGCGGCCTGAAACAGGTCACTGGGCGATCAAAGGGATAATAAACTCTACTCTATTGTAAAGGATTTATGTGTATTATGTTTTGTGTGTATTGAAATTGAGACTAGACGGCCTCTGGTAAGAATTTTAAGAGAATCTCTGTGGCAAAGAGCGTTTATTTTATACCCACCCGTGCATTGGCTTAGTGTTATCAGGTCACTTTCAGTATTATCATCTTTGTAATGCTAAATAATACTATGTTTTAAGTGTACAATGTAAAAATCGGGAGACAAGGTCCCCAAATCGGAATATCAGGAGAGAAAAGCTAAAATCAGTAGATCTCCCGATTAATCGGGAACTTTTGCATCACTGTAGAATTCTAATGCTATTGCAACTTGAGGGGAATTCCCACAAAAATGTATGTAGTATATCTGGCCTAGAGTTGTCAAAATTGCTAAATATGTATTGAGACATTCTTCAATGAAAAATCGGGCCAGAACCACTAAATCTTTCATGTCTCTTTCCAACTTGTGCTGAGTCAAAGCATCTCTTTCAGATTATCTCAATCACTACATAATCTGGGATCTCAGATAGTCTTGTACGCAGCAGTAATCATCATATGATTAATATGATTATGATCCAGATACAACAAAGCTAAACAATATTGAGTTTTTTAACTGATTTTTCTTAACCTATACATAATGAGAGAATTCTTCTTTTTTACAAGCCTAGCCTAGGTTATAGACCAAGAATAATCCTTACCTACCATATTGAATTTTCACAATTAATTTAACACATTACAAGAATTTGGGACACCAATTCAAAACATTTTATAACACAGTATTTCACTTAAGATTTTGCGACAGAAGCCAAAGTTATGAAACCTTATGACATACGATCGCTGGAGCAGGTGCACAACCTTTTTGTTGACAAAAAAAGGAGGATTTATTAAACATTCGTTAACCCCTATTATTAAAGTGAATAGCTATAAAATTATGGATATAATTAGCTTAAATTACTTACTTTATCGGCCATGGTAGAGCTTTATTTATTTATTAAGAAAACAACGGAAATTCCTAACGATCTTAGCGTGATGCTCGTGTGCTTTTTTTTTAAAATGTCTGTGAATCGGAATCAATTTTCATTTCCGTGTGATGTAAAATACGTAATAACACTTAATTCCTACAAAATTGTACAAAAAAGTCTTATTTTCACAATATAAACACAACAAAACCAAGACAGCGTGAGTCACTCAGCCAAAACCGGTGTTACCAGTTTATAAGTTTATTTTCCATGTTACCATGGATGATGGATTTGAATTAAAATATTTTGTGGTATTTGTGGTGATAAACAAACTCTATCATTATTCATTATGAAAACTGAATTGAATTATTAAGTCGATGCTTTCGATGTGCAGTTTTACCTCGAGTTCGCTAAGTAGGTAAATATTTGTAATTAGTAGCCTGGTTCAAACATTATATTATTGTAGTTGTGAAATAAATTGAAATAATATAGACTCAGAGGGGTTAGTACAGGTTTACGAGTAGATCAATTGAAACTACAGCTGTTTCCGTATGTCTCTAATATTTTTGTACAGCGCCTCTGGCGGAAACGAGGAAGAACTAACCAAAATGTATGGAAGCACACGCGAACGCGAAAGCTTAAGTAAACTAAGCAAAATTGGACTAAGGGCTCTGATTCCAATGAGTATCAGCGGTTATTTGGTGTTAAGTAGAACCATTCCAGTTACTCAAATGACGATTATCGCTCTACTATCCAGAGCCATTAGCCAGAGTGAACTGCTCCACACATTTTTGTTAGTTCTTCCTCGTTTTCGCCAGGGGCGCTGCACAAAAATGTATAGAGCCATACAGACACTACTGTAGTTTCAATTTACATGTAAACCTGTACTAACCCCTCAGACCAGGAAAGCACGAAACTTTTCAAATGCGAAATCAAACAGCTAACAAGAACACTGGTAAGATAAGGAATACATAGTTTGAAATCTATCTGTCTTCAGTCTCTTATTTATACTCGCAATATTTAATCAAAATAAAGTACACATAATAGTATTTATGATCAGAATCGTGAATTAAAAGAAACAACGAAGGTAATATAGGAAAAAGGTTTTATTGTCATAAATTACACAAAATTATAACATTGGAACTTAATTTTTAGGCAATTTTTCATGAATAATTTACCTTTTAAAATATGCATAGGTTGATATTATAACAAAATAAAATTTAAGTACTATTTTAGTACTACAAACTTAAGGAATTGTGCAATTATTATCAAATAATTTGGAAAGAAATCATTATGATACAATAAGCTAAACTTACCAGCTATTTCTAAAAGAAACTAGTCAAGTATCGGTAAATGTAACTTACTAACAATAAAATAATTTGCTTCGAACAAGAGAGCAATTCAGTAAATAAAAGTGTGAATAACTAAATTGAATGTTTTTGAAAAGTAAAAATTGGATAGCATTTATGATTTCTACAAATCATATTTTTTAAATGTATCATGTAAAGTTTTACATTCATTATACTAAGACTTAGAAAACTTTAGGCATTGGTAGGTATTTCTAGATGAAGGACAATTTAAAGATATCATTTTACTATATCATATTCTGACCGTGATCACGACCGATGTAACTTAATCGAAAAGTCGGGAAAAAGGTATTACTTAGTTAATACCTAGTTAGGCACCTATATAAGTAAGTATCTTGTTTTATTGCACGAAAAGTCCCGTAGACACCGTAGTACAAGCATAATGTGTTTTAATCGCGTAAGTTTAAAAATAACATCATTTTACTCGTCCTTATGGCCAACTTTTACTTGAGAATAACCCTGAAATTCCAAAAAAAATGCTTAATTTACAAAAATCACCGGGCTGTTTTTGAGTTTTCGCGATTTAGACACATCATTATTATATACTACGGGACTAATTGCGTTCCAAACTAATGAGATAAATAATACCTCATCATCCCAATGTTTCGATCGAGTTGAATCGATCGTGGTCACGGGTAGATTGAAACAGCTGGTACAATACCACCATCTCAAATTGAACTTGAAAAATGTAAATTAAATAATAAAAATCATCGTCTTCTACATTGTTAACCATAACTTGTGTGGACTGCTATTTCTTACTTCACAACTTCAAGGTTGGTATACAAAAGCTGGTCGTTATGATACGTACAATGATATCGTAGAATATTATGACCATCGTCGAAAGATATCCGCTGTATGTTTGAACGTTTACAAAAACTTAATCTAAAACCAGTTTACTTCGTCTAAGCTTAATAAACCTTTACCAGGCTTATTAAGCTTAGACGAAGCTCGAACTTATAAATTTTAATTTTTACATAGGTACGTTATGAGCTACAATAATTTTATGCGTTAGTAAATATTTAATCCAGAAGTACCTATAGGCATAGTTTCTTTGATTGAAGATTTACCCAGGACATGATTTAACACGTGTGACATTGCCAATAAAATATAATTCAAAATTAGCAGCCACCGCCACCGTTGTCCAAGATCTCCTGCTGGCAGCGTGCAATGTGGGTCTAACGCATTTCTGCAGGCTTGATCAGATAATAGGTTTTAATGACATTATTTAACTCATTTTATGTGAAATTAATTAATATAATAAAATTTTGCTGAAAAATACAATAATCGGCTAAGTGCGAGTCGAACTCACGCACGAATATATCCATATCGTGTAAGAGCCACCCATAATATATCTTATTAATTTATTTCTAAAGTGAATAATCTCACCGTTATAAATAAAATACGAGCAAAAAATGGCTAAAACTCAGGTTTGTTGTATGGGAGCCCGCTTCCCTTAAATATTTTTTCTGTTTATAGTATTCGTTGTTATAGCGGCAGCAGAAATACGTCATCTGTGAACTTCTAGCTATCACGGGTCAGATACAGCCTGGTGACAGACAGACGGACCCGACAGGAACAGACGGACACCGGAATCTTAGTAATAGGGTCCCGTTTTTACCCTTTGGGTACGGAACCCTAAAAAGTTGCTCTGAGTCTTGTATTACTATGTTATTTTTCAGAATAGTAAGTATCTAACTGGTTATTGAAACGATTAGGTAGGTAAGTATGTGTTTTTTGTAAAATTCATGGAAACCGTTTCTTGAACATTCTTGTATTCTCATTATGCATTATTTCTGCCAGGTTTTATTAATCAAAGAAATATCCTACTAATATTATAAACGCGAAAGTTTGTATGTATGGATGTTTGTTACTCTTTCACGAACAAACGGCTGAACCGATTTAGATTAAATTTTTGTATGGAGGTAGCTTAGACCTGGAATTAACACATAGGCTACTTTTTATCTCAGGCTAACGCGGGTAACACCGCGGAGCGCAGCTAGTACAATATAAAACTTCAAAAATGTAACAGTAGGTGTTATTTTATTTTTATAAAAAAGTGACGTAAGCAAAGCTGTAAGGTCACTAAATCTATGAAATTATTTATTTTACAAACTTTATTATGTAATTTGTATTAGATACCCATTTAGCTAATCTAAAAAATCCTAGAATAATAACACATAAATTATTACAAAAAATAATACAAATTTTAATGTTTGAACAGACTAATAGGAAATAAACGAGTGCAAAAAACAAAAACATTGTAAACTTCAATATTGTCTATATTACTAATTGCACTGTTTGTTAAATTGTTCAACCATAATTTATTGAATTATAACTCTTTTAAATCTCTTAAAATTAACAGAAATTTGTGCACCAACAACTACGTCTACAAAGTGATAAAATTGATTTAAATTTACTCTATAAGTTATTGTCTTATTCTGTCTTCTTATTAGCAAGATTTTATTAAATATTTTTCCTATAATACTTTTGTAAATTTTGATGATTGCAAAAATCATGTAATACTTTATAAGTAGTTAATGCGTTAAAACAGCATGTACTACGAAATAAGTACATTTTTTATTGTCACACATTACGACTATGTAATAAATACAGGTAGACATTTATAATGTTATGAAAAGTATAAAACAACTTTAGAAAAGCCTACTAGGCAATACTCATCTAGATGGTTTTTCGATATATTAGGTATGCAATTCGGTTACGAGACATGTTTTAATAAGCCCTAAAAGTTGATAAGTAATTAGATACCTACAACGCGGTCACATTAACTAGACGCTTGAGCATGTGACGTTATTTTGGCGCTCAAGCACGGTGTGCAAAAAAACAGGACAAGTGCGAGTCGGACTCCCGCACGAAAGGTTCCGAACCATCATCTATAAAAGATAAGTTTCTACCTATTTATTAAGGTCGAGTAAAAATTGCTTAAAATTCCAGTGATGCGTCGAGTTAATGTGACCGCGTTGTATGCCAGTACGAATATTGTCTCAAATAGCTCATAGTCGGTACAATATTCAATAAGGTACCTACACTACCTACTATGGGAAAATTTAAAAGAAAAACCTGCCATTTAACCTATTTCTTTTCAAGAAACGAAGATAAAACTATTTTTAGTTGACCTCACCTTATTATGAAGTTTTTTTTGTTAGATAATCAGGTGATAATGACCAAATTATGTGAAAATATTAAAGTTGATTTCGAATTTATGTATTTTATTTTGTGATCAAAGTCCAAACTCCTATATAATATTTGAACCAGTTGACCGATTTTTTTCGATCTTTTGGTATGACGTTACTATCTGGGGTTACTTTTGATTCCCATCAAAAAACAAGGTGGTATCAAGTCAAACCCCATCTGTAGTTTAACTTTGATAACTACTATTTTTTCTCATTCATTTCCGACAGTTATTATTTGAATTTAAATTTAGCAAAAAGTTAACGTTCCAATTTTTTTTAAATTAACGACACGAAATGTCGCAAATTGCAATTTGAAATTGATCAAAGTAACCCCGTTCCAAAGTTTCTAAACCTTGCAGTAAAATATATAGGAGTGCAAAAGGTTACCTTTGGTTTTTTCAGATACATTAAGTTTATGAGCATATTATATTAAAAAAGTTATTAATGAAATTGCAATAACAGAGAATTGTCGTCATGTAGAACTAAAGAAAACTCTACTTATTCTGTAGTTTTAAACGTTTCTTATATTATGGAATAGACCGATTTATTGTCAATCGTTTTCATAAATTTCTAGGTTTAAAATTGTATAACCATTTATTTTTAAATAACATCATAATTTCTAAATCTAGGTATAGTATAGTATATATAAGTATGTCTCAAAATGGTTTTACGTTAAAGTTTATTGTCAAAATTACAAAAAAGCACAGTTACTTAAAATTTTTAAGATAATTATTTTAATCAACAATTGAATGTTCATTGTATTTGTTATAGTTGTACATTGAATTATAATCTATTCTTAAAATACAGGACTTATATCTATACTAGTCGTTATTGTCAAGCACATGACGAAGACTAATATAAGTACCGAGATATTTTTATTGTCATTTAATTTTATAGTCAAGTTAATTAAAACCAATTAGCCAAATTTTGTTCTTTCATGAATCTATAAATATTAAATATATATTTCTATTCATATATATAACAGTCAGAAACATTCATACAAATGTGCCTAATAATGTTTTATTAGGTACAAAAGATTGTACAGGTTGTAATTCCATGTTAATCCTACGAGATGGTTGATAAAAAGCCTATGTTAGAAAGATACAGCTCAAATCTTTTTTACACGACTGATATGAAATTGATATTAGTACGTAGATTGACATTAATTACCCAATTTTAAAATTATCTGTACATAGAAACGCGAGTTCATGCAACATGCTTTAGCCAACAATATATCACAATCCCCATTCGAGTAACGACGCAAACTACGTAAAATTTACTTAGCAAACACATTTATAAAACAATTAACGTTACATTTCTACACTTGCATGATTAATTTTAACAATAAATTGTAAATATATGTAATACATAATATATATTCAAATTTTATTTTTTATTATAAGAAAACTTCTAAAAAGTAAAAACGTTTATTGTTACTAATACTGACTACTATCAATTATAATTTGTAAAACATTCCTATCAAATTCACATATCGATAAATTCAATTTTATTATTGTCAAAAATATTTGCCGAAATTCAGTTAATCCTTTGCGATATTGCAACATTTTTTTGTTTCATTTCGCATTCACTGTCACAATGTCATGCCATCAAACATGGACAGTTGACACTGGCAAATATAACAAACAGGTGAAGCCAAGATTGAAAATAAAAGAAAAAACGCGGTAAAACATAACCTCAAAAACCTGTAAAGTACAAGCAAAAAACGTTGTAAAAACGTCGCCACCGAGCGGAAAACCCTTTTAGTGTGGAACTCGCGTAGTTGCAGCACTCTTATCTCCCGAAGAGGTTGCGGAGGGCCGCCATGGCAATAATGGCGAGGGAGAGGGGCGGAGAGTGCGCAGAGTTGATGTTAGAGCGCTGGTCGGAGGGGAAGGGGACGGGCGTGCCTGGCTCCACCACGTGGATCTTCCAACCCAGGTTGTTGTGGGTGTAGCACTGGAAATAGAAATAAGTAGGTAATTTTTATTTCATTTATTATCTAGCTTAAGAGCCCTATTTATGAAACGTTACAATAATTTGTAACGTTTGCAGTTGATCGTATCACGAATGTTATGCTGAAGTATGCTGTATTGCTATCCAGCCCCCCTACCGCCTAAGCAATAGCAATCGTAATAGCAATCGTTTATGACGTCATTTTAGTCATTTGGCTTCGCCTATGTGACGTTAGCCATCAAAGTTGTTTATTCAACGATTGCTTTCGCAATCCGCACAAAGCAATTGATGGCTAACGCGATTGCTATTGCTTAGGCGGTAGGGGGGCAGGTCGCACATGCATAAATTGTTAAGTCGGAAACATACTATCGGACGCGGCTGACGGACGCGACTGACAGCCGCGACCTAGACTATGAAAGTACACTGAGCCGTGCACACTATCGGACATACTCGTAAGTCAAGGAAGTCACCTTCAGACGACCTTGAGCTTGCGATCTGGCACACCGGATGTTTTAAGACTGTGCACATTGCTTAGTCGCGGCTGCCAGTCGCGTCCGTCAGCCGCGTCCGATAGTATGTTTGGAGCTTAAATGTTCGCTCCTGCTATTACTGGGTCACGTGACCGTGAATGATTAAATTATACATAATGTTGTCGAAGTATTAGAGCCGTCTTAACGGTACAAACAATCGTGACCTACAATTTAACGCGTCATGTAACACTAACGTCGGTAATTATGATTATGACGTAAATATTATCTGAATATTGGCGCCCAACGCGGGGCAAACTGCTTGAGCACTTTTAAAAGCCACCTAGCCGACAGGACCTATATAAACTAAAACAACAATTTACAATATGGATTAAATCTTTTAATGAATTTCAAATCAAGAGTGAATAGGTATCTTCTAGGTCTACATGCTTCGGCTACAACTTCGCTTTCCATCGGGCGAGTTGGTTGCCAAAATGTAGTGCTAAAAAATAAAATACATAAAAGCCTCCTGGCCGTGTCGTTCAAAAATGATCGTGAAGATGGTATGTTCAGCGGCAGATTTCGGAGCCTATTTTGGGGGGCGGCAAATTTCAGACCATTTATTATACATGTATATGTATACAAATTAATCTTCTAATTGAATACCTATTATATTAGAAGAATAATTTGTATAAGTACCTAAATATCATTCTACAGAAAAAAAAAACAACATATGACCGCTTTATCGCTTAGAATCTGTCTGAAAAAATTATAAATTCCATTTGCGAAGTCGCATATATTAAAGCGGCAGATTTTAGAGAGGAGACAAAAATTCAACATCCTACTGGCGGAAAATACGTAAACCGGCCACTGGGTATTTTGATCCTTAGCTAGTAGTACACAAGTCTCGTGCGCCAAGGTCCAGTAAAGCACAGCTAGTTCTCTCTCAGTGCAGATCAGGTTCAGAACCATTATATTATTTTGCACGTTACCTGGTAGTGCACAAGGTCGGGTGTCTCGTGCGTCACGCATGGTCCAGTTGAGAACAGCTCTCTCTCAGTACAGTTCAGGTAATCTTCAAGTTATGTTCATAGTATTTTGCACCTTACCTGGTAGTACACAAGGTCGGGAGTCTCGTGCGCCACGGTCCAGTTGAGAACAGCTGATTCTCCGTCAGTGCAGTTCAGGTTGAGGGTCTTCATATAATCCTCGAAGGTTTCGGTGTTGGCAGCTTGGTCGATGGTCTTGTGGGTCCATTCGCAGTATCTACCAGCTGGAAACAGAAATAAATGAGTGACATGACTATAACTATAAAAAAATTAAATCTCAGACAAGGCTGAAGTTTTTTTATTGAAGCTTTCCCATACCTACATCTCCAATTAAACTAGTTGAGTTGGAAGCGCCTTGCATTTAACCCGATCTGCATTATTTATGAGCCGATCTAGTCAATCCAACTGCTTACCACAGCTGCTTACGATCAAATAATAAACAAATGCAAACTTATAAAAAATCATCCAGTGCGGTAATCAAATCTGCGGCTTCGAAGGCCAAAGACTAGGTCCGAAAGGACATTGACTTATACGGTGACCAGATATACGCGAAATTACACTGGTTCATACACTTCATACAGGAACCTCTCTCGTTTCTCCATCGCTTAAAAGCTGTCATGAAACGCCCCAGTTTTGATTGATGACGTAAACTCGTGATATGAAAAATTTCAAGATCGAAGTCAAACGATCATTAAAAGCAATTCACGATTGCACTAATTAGAGACATATAAGCAGTATCAGATACATGTAAGTCAGTCAGCTTACATGTCTCTGAGTTGTAAGTTCGTGTAGGCCAGATGGCTAGCCCTGTATTCTGAGGACCTACTAATGTAAGCAGTCCAATCGTTCAACATACCGGCGGTAGGGTAAGGGTACCCCTCAGTGTCGTAGGCCACTCCAGCGAACACACGCTGCCGACGACGCTCTTCTTCCTTCTTCTGGCTGAACCCTCCTTCTGAGGAGTCGCTAATGTAGAATGGATGGTACCTGGGGTGGGGAATAACTTTATTTAGAATACATTGAACTGAAATCCTGTAGAATATCAGATATCAGTTGGGACCGAGTTGCATTCGTCCGTGGGTAGGAACCCTTTTTAAATTTTTGTCCCCCACACGTGGTCCTGGGTGGTGCTAACCAGGCAACAACCATACTGGTGGTAGGCTATAGCCGCGGCGAGAGACCACCCACTTGACTAAGCCGCGCCGCCAAGCGACTTTCTTGAGCTCGTGTTCCGCACGTCGCCCGTCACTGCCTCCGTTGCTGAAACCTAATGGTTCACTGGCCCATACCGCGTTAGAGAAAGCAAATTTATTTGCATCTCAATTTGCTGAGTCTTCGCGTCTGGACCCCGGTAGTGCGAGACCTCCAACTTTGCCAAGCTGCACTGTAATGAGTGAAATACATATCCGGCAAAAGGAGGTTCTCAAAGTTCTCCGCAGCCTAGATGTGAACAAGGCTAGTGGCCCTGATGGTATTCCGGCCATTGTACTGAGGACTTGTGCGCCCGAACTTTCGCCTGTGCTGACTCGCCTCTTTCGCCTATCTCTGAAGACAGGTCAAAAGCCCAAATCTTGGAAGCTTGCTAACGAGCAGCCTGTTCCCAAGAAGGGCAGCCGTGCCGACCCTGCCAACTACAGACCGATTTCGATCACGTCTATACTCTTTAATAGTATGGAACGTGTTCTTAACAACATGCTCCTGGCCTACCTGGAAGCGAATGACCTACTCAGTGACCGCCAGTACGGATTTCGCCGAAACCGGTCTACGTGAGGTCATTGAGAAGCAAGGGGAGGCGCTGGCTGTCTCCTTGGACATCTCGAAAGCTTTTGACAGGGTCTGGCATTAGAACCTTATTGGCAAGCTTCCATCTTACGGCCTGCCTGCTGATTTCTGCGCACGGATATCAGATTTCTTGAGGAATCGGTCGATACGACTGGTTGTAGATGGCTTCTCGTCAGATCAAATGGCTATCAATGCCGGTGTTCCTCAGGGGTCAGTGCTCTCTGCGACCCTCTTCCTACTGCGTATCAATGATCTGCTAAAGCCCGGGATCTTTGGGTACGCAGACGACAGTACAGTCGTGGAGAGCTACATATCCGATGCAAGAGCCAGCGGGCCACAGATCGAGTCACTCAGAGAGGCTATGGTCGAACGGCTCAACTTGAGTCTGGAGGTGGTGTCTGACTGGGGTGATGCTAACCTGGTCAAGTTTAATGCCACGAAGACTCAAGGCTGTTTGTTTTCGGCCAAAAAGAGAGTCTCCCGTTTTCCGGGTGTCTCCGTTTCTTTAACTGGCAGCTTGGAACTATTAGGAGTTTCGCTCTTATCGACTCTTAACTTTGGCTCTTACATAGAGTCAAAAGCCCAATTAGCCTCCAAAAAACTTGGTGTTCTCTCTAAGGTGAGATGGTATTTCACACCTGAGCTGAGCATAGAATACTGCGCTCACCTTTGGGATGGCTCTGCCAAATATCAACTGGAGGCTCTGGAGTCGATTGAGCGGCGTGCCAGGAGGCTGATTGACAACGACACCTTGACTAAGTCGCAGCTGCAAAGTCTTGAGCATCGACGTAAGGTGGCGTGTTTGTCAGCTTTTTATCGGATTCTCTTTGGAGAGTGCGCTCAGGAGTTGCACAATCTGGTCCCACCTGCCCCTTTCTTCTATCGTACGGCTAGGCAGACGCGACCAAAGCGCCACCCTTTTATTGTGGACATTCCGCGCGTTAGAACAAAGCGTTTCGAATCCTCATTCCTCATACGAACAGCCAGAATGTGGAACGCTTTGCCTGGGTCTGTCTTCCCGCTAAAGTACAACGTGGGTGTCTTCAAATGCCGAGTTAATAGGTATCTTCTAGGTAAACGTGCTACATCCTAGACCGCATATCTGCTCAACATCAGGCAGTATGTAGTCAAACGCAAACCTACAAGGAATAAAAAAAAGGTATTATAAGAATTTATTGAACTACGAACACACTCTACGAATAAATAACAAAAATGCAAACTTTAAAAGTAGGTAGGTACCAGAAAATAGTAAAACTACCCTCAAAAACTTCTAACACTGCTACAACGTACCATATTCTGGATACGAAATAAAGAAATTAAAAGGCTACGCTTGCTAAGGCCGGTAAGGTATACCTAATTCGTCATCTGCCAAACTCAGACGATCGAATCAAATAGGTACTTGTAAAGAAAGAGAGAAACAGGATCGTTATTGTCCAATGACGCCCAAAAACGGCCGATCGAGTCTGAACTTGTTGGGATTTCTCGATTGACTTTTTAGTATGCCATCTGTACAAATACCGGCAACGCGAACGTCCAATGTTGGCAGAAGTGGTACATTGTAGTGTATACACGTCCGAGTTACTTGTCCGGGTAGTTATGTCCACCATCGGTCGACAAAATCGGTTTTGGTGTACGCAGGCCGTCAGAATCTTTTCGTCAGATGTCGGTAGATCTTGCGAGCACTGTTACTGAGTGAACATCAGTAATATCAGTATAGTATCTATTTATCGGTAATCTGTGAACGTACTTAGCCGGGTTGGTGTCATCGTTCCCGCCCTCCACGAGGAAGGTGTAGCTCTTCCCGCGCTCCACGTATAGCTCCGGAATGAGCTGGTCGTTGATGTACCACGCGATGCCCCAAGATGGGTGCCCTGGGAGGAAAGGAACATTTATTAGCATTTTACCATGGTAATATCATAGACAAACCTCCTGTAATATCATCATTTTTACAGTTTTTACCTTCTAACATCATTAAGTAACTCATCATCATTATTATTCAGGGATACCTGTTTGCCCTGTATTCAGCCTTTGAAAGGGTGCCTAAGGGGCCAATCCGGTCAAAAAATCAGCAGTTCCATATAAAGTTGCAACTCAGAATCGACAAAATTAACCAGAGAAAATTATACTTGTATTAAAGATGAATATAAGATCTTACCAGTTCTGAAGAATCCGTTGTTAATATCATTGCCTGCATGAAACAATGGATAACACTTTCAGGTATTGCTACAAAGAATATAACAATAGAAAAGTCACAATTCTTCATCTCGTGAGCTCATGATTTTTAATTAATATATTGGCTCTGACTCTGACGAAGGACTGAATTAATGTTATAAGTGTGAAATGATCCGAAACTGAAACCAAACTCATTAAAAATAATCGAACCAATTTGGATTAGTCCAGTGCCAACTAATCAGGGTTGAACTGGATTTGGGAAGAAAGTGAACTTGGGTGACAAATGGTTATGGGCCAGCACTCAGCAGTCACTCTGACTCACGGAAGTTTTTCCTGTCTGTTCTGGAAGTCTTGAAACATTTACATCAGACAGTAGACTCACCAGTGTGGAAGTATAGCAAATCACACCGGTGGAGACTCTATAAATGCCACGGCTTAGGGCCTGAAGTGTCCGGGGTCGCTCAGTAGAGCATGGAGTGTAGCCACGTACACTGGTGGAGGGCCCGACGCGCACGGTGAAGTTGGAGACTAAATGCCAAGGCGTGGGGCCTGAAGTGTTCAAGGTCGCTCAGTGGATCAGTAGTAGACTCATCAGTGATGGGAGTGTAGCTACTCACACTGGCGGCAGGCCCGATGCACATGGTAAAGTTGATGATTCTGTAGATGTCGTAGCATCTATACTCTATAGATGCCCAGGCTTGGGACCTAAAGCGTCCAGGGTCGCTCAGTGGGCTAGTAGACTCACCAGTGATGGGAGTGTAGCCACGCACACCGCCGGCAGGCCCGATCCGCACGGTAAAGTTGGAGACTCCGTAGATGACGCGCGGCGGCCACGGTTTGGGGCCTGTAGTGTCCAGAGTTGCGAGGCCAAGGCATGTGTTGTCGTTCTGAAAGTAGAATAGCAGAATACAATCAGATTGCATTTAGTTAAAAGATAAGCCGTGGTGGTCTAGTGGTAGTAGCACCCACCTCAAATTCGTGAGATCGTGAGTTCAAATCCCGGTCCAGTAACAATGAGTTATTTGGAACTTATGATATATACCTACGGAATTTCACAGCACTGACTTTTCGGTGAAAGAAAAATCATGATGCAACCTGCGTACAGCCGTAGATTTGTAAATCCTTAGTAGATCCGCACTAAACCAACGCAGCAGCGTGATGGATATGGCCCAAACACTCTTTATGGGTAAAAGTTATCTTTTCCAGACAACCTTTTGATGTAAAGAAACGTGTAAATGACGTGTACTCACCATAGCCCCAAAGTCGAGCTGAACATCACTCCTGGTGGTATCCATGAAGGAGTGTGCGTTGGCTTCGTACCGCGAGTTGAGAGGCCCGAAGGCCGCGATCACGGACTGGGAGCGTGACGTCAGGACTTCCTTATCTCGGCTGGGTTCTTTAGCTGCGAGCGGCCGGCGGTACGTGATGGTTGTCACGCCGTCTTTCTGGTGGCCCGATACTGGAGAACAATATGTGACTAATATTTAGAACATAATTATATTTCGCCAAAAATGAACTTCAATCGTGTACAGAACTCTAATAGTTCCCACGAATCAGTGTATCATCGACGTATTATTATTGATTATTGTTAATTTTTCAAAATCAACTTAGCTAATTTCGATTAAATTTAAATGCTCGCTCTCGTCACACCTCTGAAGTACGATCTACCAAGCAAAAAAGAATCATTCAAACCTATTCAAAATTAGCGGAATAATTGCGTTACTTACATACCTACTTACAAAAAAACATGCAGTCGAATTACCTCCTTTTCTGAAGTCTGTTAAAAAACATACCAATATCTACATCATTGGTGCCTCCAACCCTAAGGTCAGGGCATACGCCCCTCTCTCCGTCACACTGCGCCAAGTGCGTAATGCTGTAGTCCACCACCCGAGGTTGATACACCCTGAAATCATCAAACATCAAAGACTTTAGATAACTACTAGATTTTAGTAAAGCATTTGATATTGTTTTACGTGTGATTTATGCGATTTATTTTAAATGGTATTAATGTATAAAAAACAGTTGATGAAATAGTCTTAAACTTTCTTCTTCTTCTTCGCGGTTCTTATAAAAACGATTAGCTTAGTTTAGATTAGTTCAGCAATGGTGTGCCCCAAGGTAATATGCTTGGCTCTAGATTATTGAGTACGCTCAGTTGAATCGAATTTCGGCGATGACAAAAAATCCATTATTCATATACTTATATAAAATCTGCGCACCAAGTATCGTCGAAGTTTGTTGAAAAATGCGACCTGTAGACAAAAATCAACTTCCTGACAGGTGCAAGCAAAATTGTCGTGCACAAACCTCACTGCTTCAGTATATTAATGGGTAGTAATCATAACTTACCTTTAACTCCCAAAAAGAAGCTAACATAAGTTATATACTTATAGGTAAGTAATAAAAGGATTATTTATAAATCAATGTTTGAAAGGAAATTAAAGAAGTTAATGCTAACCTAGTGTCCCAATAAGCGACGACTACATCAGCATCCAACATGGCCGGTCTGCCTTCAGCCCCTGATATGCCAAAAGCCATGTATTGCTCGTTGCGGAGTCTCGCGGACAGCGTTATTTGAACGTGGTCTCCCTGAAAACGAGACGGAATGGTATGAATACTCGTAGCCATTATTTTATTTTTAACGGAAAGGAGGATTCTGATTACAATTGAAAATAGAAGGGGAAATATGTCTGGCCACCTTTTACGACATGAAAATCTAATGAAAAACATAACGGAATCACTATTTCCTTCTGGGCATTTTAGAACAGATCAAAGAGAAGGTACGTTGCAGAGGACCACGATACGTGAAAGTTGCTCCACCGACAAGAGCCGCGCTCTTAAATTCTGAATGAATGAATTTTAAACTGACGAAAGTTTGACAAAATGTTACACAAAACAACTTTCTTTGTTAGGAGTTAGAAATAACATGACCTCATCAAGACCGGAGGAACACGCTAGCGGATTCTAACCAGTCTTATTGGAAATCTATAGGGTAGACCTATGTCCAGCAGTGAACGTCTTATGGCTGAAACGACGACGATTCGAAATAGTAAGTCTAAAATCTATCATCATCAGCGATTGATTGCCAAAAATTGTACTTTTTTATTACTTAGGTGATTTCTAAACATTATTTGCAATTGCAGGCACACAAGCAAAGCTATAGTCTGTACTTTTTGAACAGAAAAATACGCCAATTATTGCCGCATATTTCGAAGAGGTTAAATAAATGCGGACTGGTGATTAAATGGTGGTGAGCAGTGGTAGTAACACTCGCCCTACAATCGTGAGGTCGAGGGTTCAAATCCCGATCCAGTACCACTAAGTTTCTTTAGAAATTATTTACGTAATTTCACACCACAGGCTTTTCGGTGAAGGAAAACATCGTGGTCGTAAGTAAACTTGCATGTGAATCCACCAACCCGCACTGGGCCAGCGTGGTGGATATGGCCCAAATTCTATACTCGTCAGCATTCTTATTATTGTCTATATCAGACTAATTACGGCTAGTACGTAGTAGAATTTTCCAGAACGACATGTTACCTTCACTCGATTCTCATTAAAAGCTTGAATGGAAATAAAAAATAAAGAAATTTTATTATTATCTTGTCAGATTATTCTAAAAAGTTAAAAACAACTTTCAACAGATTTCAACAAAAAAGCAACACATTGGTAAAGGAAGCCATAGCGCGTCTCCTGCAATTGTGATTTTTTCTCCCTATACAGTGTAAACTTTAATTTCAATAAAATTGATAAAATATTTGATTGTCCTTGATTTCACTTTTACTTCTTACGAATTTAATTAACTTCGGTTCAGTAGTTTTTCAACCAAATCAAATTATTAATCAAATAAAATGGGACAAAATTGGGTTGGTCACCTCACAATCACCCAGGGCATTAGGGTACTAGGTCCCAATTGTTTGAAGTATGTGGTCCCGTTTTACTCAAAAAGTAATTTGTCAATGGTACTTTTTCAACCAAATCTACAAAAATGGGAAAAAATGGATTGGTGTCACCCAAGGCTCTGTACTAGGTTTCAATTGTTTAAAATTGTCACGTTTTTCTCGAAAAGTAATTTACTAATGATAAAAAAGCTATAATTCTTACCTGTAACTCCCACCGCACTTGCAGCCTTTTATCGAGTATTTCCTTGCAGTTATTGGAAGCGCTATATGGCGTTTGGGAAGTAGTCGAACTTGTCTGTAACAGTAACTTAGGTTAGCAATAATACATTACAATACATTCATTGATTGTATTCATATTCATTTATTTGCGGACAAGGGTATAAAACGTTGGCATTAGTACATAAAAATCGAGCTCAAGTTCTTTCGGCATGCAAAATTAATTGTGTAAGTGCCTTTGTTTTCTGTTACATTTTTAGCCTCATTATAAGTCAGCCATTATGCATCATTTAGTGCCTCATTTGACTCACTCGTATTAATAATATAATAGCTAGAGCTAGAAATAAGAATTATGTTTTAGAGTCTTTATCACACTAAAATTTAGGTAATTCTTATTTCTGAATATTTCATTCATTTGAAGTTGCGTTTCACCACATTCTACTTAAGTTTGAGCAATGATCTTCCTAGGTACTTCTAGGATGAAATTAAATTCTAGAAGTTTTACCAAATGTTATTGTGAAAATATGATATCATCGTGAAATATTAAAGCTATAAACCATGCACCCAAAATATTTCAATTCCATAAACCAAGCATCTAGGTAAAGTATGGTAACAAATTGCCTCATTTTTCCTTAAAAATGATTAACCACAAAGATATCAGAACTATGAAGAATGTTAATAGAAAAGTTAATGAATAAAGATAAAATACTCACAGGGTTATACCACCAAGCAGGCTGTAATAAATGTAATCCAAATCCGTGGAAAGCAGAGAAGAAAATAAATTACAATTGATTATTAAAACATACATTTATTAAAACAGTAACATGATAGAAATAAATAATATCATAGACAGTCTTCCATTTGATTTTAAAAACTAAGACTCAAATACTGATAAGCTTAACAAAAGTGATGTAAAAATATCTCTGTTAATGATGGATTAGGCAACAGTAAAAATCTTCCAGGTTTTAAAATTAACAACATAAGGATAGTATTTCAGCCTTAATTAGCAAAACTTTTAAACCAATCAGAGAACCAAGATGGTTGGTCATAAGTCTGGTGTTTGATAGGTTTAACAACTATTTTTTGAGATTTGATGGGTTTTCGTGATGGCTTCTTTTTAACCTGTAAAGATTATGACCAAGGTTACCGTGTGCTAATATGAAGAAAACAATAGTTAGTCATCCTTAGTAAAGCTGCATGATATCATAAGATACAATATAAGGATTAGCACAAAATGGTTAGTAAATCAGAATAATAATCGTTCAAAATATTCTATAGCAAAACTTTGTGAACTAAAATTATTTTTCTAGTACCTATTCAATTCAATTCGCGAATCCTTGGGTGCACTAAATCGCTTCGCTTCAAAATTACCGATTTGAATAGGCACTGAATTTTCTATTAATATTAACGTTTATTCTCTAACTTTATCTTTTCACGATCCGTTCTTAAAGCTAAGCTTTCGTTTTTTTCTTTCAAATATTTTCCTAATTCTCTCTGTTATTTTTGATTTACTCCCTTCTCAGTAATCTCTTTCTATTCAAGGGCAGCTGCTACTTTGATTACTCCTATTCTCATATCACTTTAAATATTTTTTTGTTTTCTGTAAACTTAGTATATTGAATCAGGCGTTATTTTGCGGAAGTCCATCTTCAAATCCTTATTTTGAATAAAAATTTCGTACGACAGACGAGATACACTAAATATTTATTCAAAATAAGGATTCTGTAAACTTCTTCAAAAAATTATCAAGTAACATCTGCCGATACTTCTGATAATATTTCTATACTCTCCAGATCTACCCCTCTTGCCCAACTTTGTCATCTTTTTCTAATCAACATTGTTTTATTTCTCTTTTTTTTTCTTTTATTTTTACTCACAGTGATCTTCGTCTGCCCCAAAGCCGGTGGTACGTCCAGATCCTTTGGAATGTAGACATGTCCGAAGTTGTGTCGGTACTCAACGCACCAGACGGCCAGCCAGTCGATATCATACGCCGTCAGTTTCCCTGGAAGCTGGATCTCTATGTCTTCGCCTTGGTAGCCGCGAAGAGGGTGGAGGGAACCCATTTCGTTGGGAACCTGGAATTTTCGGAGTATTTTTAGAAAGGAGTCACAGGAATCTGAGTCACAGTTCTTGCTACTACAGCATAAATAATACTGCTTTTGTCAAATGAATATTTGATCTTTCCAAAATAATTAGTCCCTACGTCATTGTAATCAATATTTGGGATATAAACTCATGAATGAATTAAAGTTGCCAATTGGCCTAATTTTTAATGCGCCAACGTAATTTTAATGGCAATTTAGAATATTCCTGTATCTTTATCACTTGCATTTGATAGAGAGAACACTATTTTACGTTGCTATTAAATTTACGATCGCGCCTTTAAAATTGGGCCTAATGAAATAATAAGACAAAATACAGACTTTAATAAGGCAGCTAATGTTGAGGATATTGTCATTGCCAGGCTGTAAACTATGATTAAATCCTAGAAAATGAATTCCGTCAAAGCTTTGACGGCCTAAAGCCTAGGCTTCGCGAAGAAGGCAAATGTGATATATCTAACCTTCGTTCCAAAAGGACTAGGCTCCGAGCCGTTCCCGACCCAGAAGTAGGCATCAGGTCCCGCGCCATCGTAGTGTAAATTAGGGATGTAGAAGGTCTTCGCGTCGAGGACGCTGATGTTGCCAGATCGAAGGCCGTGAGCCAGGCGCTTGAACTCCGGCAACACGCGCGGGCGAGGTGGGTCCAGGCCGGGGGGGATGAAGACATCGCCAAAGTTCACCTGAAGATGGAAAGAGATTTAATTTAGCTTTAAGTTGTTAATAAACCATTATTTTCGTCGTCATCATTACTAAGAAGTTGACGTCTAACGATGAGTAGGACGTCCATTAATTATTGTTATTCAGGGGTGCCCAATATTATTTATAATAGGACCAATTGTAGGACTAGCCATTCCGCGTTATCCTCACAATCGTCTGTCCATCCTTTTAGATGAAAGCTTCTGTTTTTTACCTTTCTTTAGGTTCAGCCAACATCTTATTCCATCTGCGACTGCCTCGGTAGCTCAGTGGTTAGTGACCCTAACTCTGGATCAAAGAGGCGTGGTTTCGATCCCCACCAGGGCACATATTTGTGTGATGAACATAAGTGTTTGCTCTGTGTCTGGGTGTTATTTAGTTACTATCTATATAAGTATCTATTTAAAATAAGTATATGTACGAGTAGTATATCAGTCTCTGGCAGCCATATCACAAGCTTTGCTTAGTTTGGGGTCAGAGACCTTGTGTAAGATGTCCCAAAAATATAAATCTTGTACAGAAACCAAATTAATTGTTAAAACAAGTACCTACCTATCTTTATATCCATAAGTTTCATTACGCACCTGTACCAGCTTTTTTGATAGTCCACTGCTGGATGTAAGCCTACCCACGCACGGTGATTAGGCCATATCCACTACACTGACCCAGCGCGGGTTGGTGGTTGATTTCATTACGTATAAAACATTATCCTTGTCACTCAAGGATATTGTCAACTGACTATTTGTTGAGCTATTTTTATGAAGTTCTTAGCTTTCCTCGGCAAAATAAAAATAGATACCAAGGGATCCTAATGAAATGTCCACGACCTAAGTATCCAGTAGGTACTAGTACCTACCGTCCTTAATGGAAAGCCCTTTGACCGTCTCAACGAAACATTAAGTGAAAAACTCATTCACCAAGTTCCCTTCATGACTTTTAGCTTCCATCGTATCATAAATCATTGGTAAGTGTTGAAATGGTCAGCTTTTGAAATTCTGATCGGCAAATATGCAGCTTATAGGTGGCTTTGACCTGTCATGTCATGGACATTTTTCGAGCTTGCGATGAGGCGAGGGTGTTTGTCTTTTTTCTTTGTCATGTCTTGCCATAGAATTGAGAAAAAAAGTGTAAAAAAAATATATTTGGTTCGCTTAATATGTTATTATAATTTTCATCAACACAAGTCCCGTTACGTTGATAGCGTTGACCAAAAGTTACATACTATATCTTGCAAGAAACATAGTTTCGGTCTAGCGGGTAGATAATTCAGTACAAAACAATCAGAAACACGCCGTTACAACAAAAATTACACAATTATTATACTTACGATCGAACAAAAGTACATCTTATGTAGGTACTGACACGACACTAGATTCTACAATTATTTATTTTACGTAGGAACATGCATTTTGCCATTATATTTTTTACTATCATATAAAATCACAGATGGCGTGACCCGTCCTGCTAAGACGTCAATTCCTGAACTGGTGAAGATATACACGCATTGAAGGGCGGATGCTTCTATATATTTTATTTTTATAGTGTTTGACGACAATGAATGATATTATTACTTGAGTCACATTTTTATTGTAGTCTCTTTGATTTTTGTTTTTGTTTGGCACTATCCCATGGATAGCTAGGTATATCTAAATAAACATTTATAGAAATGTTTTATGTTTCTAAAATTTAATTTTAGAATTTGAGATTTTTTGATTATTGTATAATTTAAGAGATTTACATTTATGTGTATATTATTTTGCGTTGACATTTTTAAAATGATTAATTCACTATTAATGTGTAATTTGCAGCTCGAATAGTTAAAGTAAAAGTAAGTAAAAAAAAAGAGACACAAGAGGGGATTTGTCTCTTTTTTTTTTTTTTAAATATGTCTAACACCCCTTCGCGTGCCCCGTGCCCCCACTGCTCGGATCCTGCCAGGCTGTATGCTGTGCCTCACGGTTTAAGGGTGCATATCGGTCGGAAGCACAGAGACATAGTACCGCGCAATAATTCTATCCCCGTGTGCTCGACTCATTCCGATCCAGTTATAGGTAGTGGCGCAGAAAGTTTAAATTTGCAGGATCTACTCACTCTTAAAAATAAAATCCGGGTTTTAAGGCACGTGCCCAAAGGAGCTAGATGCTTGGCGGCAGGAAAATTATCGTCCTTGATGGAGAAGTGTGTTGAAACTAACAGCACAGAAGACTGGCTCGCACTACTGTCTTTCTCTTTCATAGCACTGAAAACCCCCGATCAGAGAGACAAAAAATCCTTGACAGCGAAGGTAAAGTTCAACATTCAGCATAGTCAACTAGTTCAAGAAGTATCAGCTGAATCCGTGCCCAAAAAACCTCAATCGCTGTATAAATCTGTACAAGCAAAAGTCTTCGAGGGAGACCTTAAAGGAGCAGCACGGTTACTTACCTCCGATTGCTCTTTTGCTCCTCTTAACGAGGATACGCATGCTGCCCTTAAGGAGAAACATCCATCCCCATCCCGGCCTCCGTATATCCCTCCCGCTCCAGACCATTCCACTGATCCACCCAGCCTAACAGTGAAAGCGGACGATGTCGCGGACGCACTGCACTCCTTCTACCGTGGTTCAGCTTCCGGCCTTGACGGTTTACGCCCCGAACACCTGAAGGAATTGACATCCCCATCGGCCGGTGATAACGGTCCCAGGTTACTGGAATCTCTCACACGCTTAAGCAATTTCCTTCTGAAGGGCGGTCTCAATACAGATATCTGCCCTTTTCTGTACGGAGGTACTCTGTGTGCCCTTCAGAAGAAAGACGGCGGTATCAGGCCAATTGCTGTGGGGAACACCCTCAGGCGTCTCGTGGCCAAACTCTGCTGCCGCGCTGTCAAGGAGTCTATGGCCAGCTACTTGCAGCCTCATCAGGTGGGCTTCGGCACTCCTCTCGGTTGCGAGGCCGCTATTCACGCAACTAGAGCTTTTGTGATGCGCGAGGGCAGCGACGACATTCTCTTAAAGTTAGATATACGGAACGCTTTTAACAGCATAGAGAGAGATGCCATATTGGCGGAAGTCAAGGAATTAACGCCATCGATTTTTCAGTTTGTGTTCCAGTGCTACTCATTGCCAAGTAACCTGGTCTACAATAATGGCGTCATAGTGTCACAGGTTGGGGCACAGCAAGGAGACCCCCTTGGCCCATTAATCTTCAGTCTGGCTATCCACAAAATCATCTCCTCTTTAAAGTCTCCGCTCAACATATGGTACTTAGACGATGGTACCATAGGCGGAAGTCCTGACTCGGTGGAGAGAGACGTAAGATCACTATTCCCGGCTTTGCAAGGTCTGGGTCTTGAAGTCAATACTGCCAAGTGCGAATTCTTCCCTTGCAGTCCAGAAGCCGCAAAGTCGAAAGAAACATTTGCAGCTCTCATACCGGGTCTGAGAGTCATGGAGAGAGACTCCTTAAGTTTATTAGGGGCGCCAGTCTTCTCTGAAGGCGTGGACGGCTGTATCCGGTCGAAGGCGACTGCCTTGGCGACACTCTCTGAGCACTTCAGGTCTCTTCCAGCACATATATCGCTGACTCTTCTGCGGTGTTGTTTCGCGTTGCCAAAAATGACATACGTACTTAGAACGGCACCTACCTGGAAATTTCCAGAAGCAGTTAGTTACTTTGACAACGGTCTCAAGTGTGTGCTGGAAGATATACTGAACGTGCGCTTAAATACAATGCAATGGTGTCAGGCTAGTGCGCCTGTTCGTTTCGGCGGCTTGGGAGTGCGGCGCCTCTACGAAACAGGGCCTATCGCCTATTTGGCCTCTTGTAGTGGGGTCGCGGAACTTGTCACTCGCATCTTACCCGACAATGGTGACTCGATCTGCGTACCATACGTCACTGAGGCCCTCAGCGCTTGGTCCGTTTTGTGCGATGGCGTGGATCCCCCGGAAAAGCCCGACCGGCAACGAAGTTGGGATGACGCTTTGTATAAAAAAATATTTTCGTCGGTGGAGGGAGAGTGTTCGGAAATCGATCGGGCTCGGATAAACGCCGCTTCCAGACCCGAGTCTGGTGCTTGGCTTCATGCCTTACCCTCACCTCACATGGGCACGCTGTTAGATAACGACTCGCTCAGAGTGGCCGCAGCTCTTCGTCTTGGTTGCGACGTCTGCGAGCCCCACATCTGCATTTGCGGAGCGAGAGTTGAAGCGGATGGTCATCACGGCTTGACCTGCATTCGTAGCGTCGGACGTAGACCACGACATCACGTCATTAATAATTTGCTTCAGCGTGCCCTCGTTTCGGCCGAGGTCCCGAGCGTTCTGGAGCCCCCCGGTTTGTCTCGGTCAGACGGCAAGAGACCCGACGGCCTGACGCTGATTCCATGGCGGAAAGGGCGCTGCCTCGTGTGGGATGCAACATGTGTTAGCACCTTTGCATCCTGCCACCTCCCCGCCACTCAGCAATCAGCGGGTGCGGGAGCAGAGGCTGCCGCCAGAGGCAAACGCCTTAAATATGCCTGCCTGGAATCGACGTACGATTTCGTTCCTTTTGCTGTCGTTACGGCCGGTCCGTGGTGCTCTGAAGCTCGGGATTTCGTTCGCGATCTGGGACGGCGGCTTAGAGAAAGAGGCCGTGATCCACGCTCTGGCTTTTATCTGACCCAGCATATATCACTGGCGATCCAGCGCGGCAACGCAGCTAGCATAATGGGCACCTTCGGCCAGGGCACTATCAGGGGAGGGCTGTTCGATTAGGTTTATTATGACGATTACGATTGTTTGACATATTGTTTGCGTAGGTTTTTGACATTTTATATTTGTTTTTGTAATTATTTATATTTTAATGACAATGAATTATTCATTTAATTTTATAAATTGTAACATTGACTCTGTTGATTAAGATCTATATTCAATAAATAAATACTTATAATTGGAATATTAAATGTATTATGGAACATTACTTATTCCACTTGCTGCATATCTGCGTTTTTGCTACGCGTGTCGGGTAACGAGAAGACCTCTCTCTATATCTCTGTGCAAAACCAGTTTTTCCTGCAGACCAATTCAGCCAATCCATTAACACACGAGTATTACTTCATAGTTTGAAACTATATAGGTACGTAACACAATACATACGAGATTTCATCCAAATTAGTACCAAACGAATGATCTTATTCAGATCGGCCAGTGAATGAATCCAATTGTCTGGTAAATACATGAGAGGAATTAACGGATATCTGTGCATGAGAGTCATTTAGTACCTAACCAAAAGGAGTCGACACTGCAAAGCGTAGGTACCCCTCTGCCAAAAGTACGCGACCGGTGGTCATGCTCTTTAGTTAAATATATCGGTCTGGTTGCGCTTGTGTTGCGTTAATTTTGTGTGCGTGTAAACATGCTTATATTTTGGTTTGTGTGCGTTTCTTCACCCCCCACTGACTTGGCAGACTTCGGTGCTTAGGCGTGTCGACTCCTTTTGGTTAGGTACTTAATGATGAGAGTACATCGCTGAGGTAATATCTACGTACGTATACAGGGTTATTTCTAATCAATTAGCATCTTTTTAGGGACTTATTCTGTACATCAAAACTAACAACTTTTGTTTTGCGACTTTTGTCAATAGCAAAAAAAATGATGTTCCATAGAAAAAAAAATCATTATACGATTATATTTGGTCGCGATATTTATATCGTTCACCCGCGACTAAATGTATGGAACAGCTGTTTTTTTTTAGTTTTGACAAAAGTCATAGAACAAAAGTTAAAAAAAAATTGGTGTTCCATGGAAAAAAATCTATGCAACATCATTTTTTTTTTGCTTTTGACAAAAGTCACAGAACAAAAGTTATATAAGTTGTATAACAGTTCGCGTTACATGTTTTATTTACAAATAATTTCCAAAAAGGAGAAGATTCTCAATTCGATTGTGGAAGCTAGCGTGGTTTATACCTACATATTTATGAGCATACCTATATGAGCTTACACCATCGGCTTGGCTTTTTTAATGTTTTTCCATATTGGTGACTTACAGACATAAATATAATGAGTCGAAAAAAAACAACTCACAACAAGCCCACAGATAGGTTAGCATCAAGATGGCCAAACGTCAGTTTTGGCGGGAACGCGCGAGCATGCGCGCCCGACATGATCGATATTCTTTACTTTACATGTTATTTTTTGCCGGCACATTATTTCCTTCCAACATGGGAAAAACCAGAAAGAATGTCGCGCTAACAAGGTAACAAGTAAGTACTTAAGTTCGTATCCAGGTCGGGTGGCTGGTGTCAGAGTTTTTAAGCCTCTGTGAAGACCTCTGACGTGGCTAAGCAGTATACAGACAATAATAATTATTATTATTCACAAGAAATGGCAAAACCGAGTTCCATCGTGTACAAAATTCGAATAGTTTGCTTAATGTATACACTTTTTACAACATTGTTTATTTTTCAAAAACGGCGATCGATAAAATTTAAATCGCACCACCTCGAGAGTATACCCTTTCGAACTATAAAAGAATATTATGATTCGGTTCACAAATTGGCGAAAAAGCGAAGTTTGACTAGGTGTTTGCCAGATATCACTGAAGTAAAGCAACGTTTCACACGATCACTCTTCGGATGGGTGACTGCGGGTAGCAATTACAACTGAGCGCTACCGTGGTTACGATGACGCGTTAAATTGTGGGACCGGATTATTTTCACCGTTTAGCCATGTCAGAGGCCTTCAAAACTCTGATAACCAAGCCAAGCCTTCCTGTCCATACGAGCTTACTTGTGGAAGCTAAATTAGAGTATGAACCCGCAGTATACCCACCGTGAACCGCCTGCACCACACACTGAGCCACTTGATGTCCCGCAGCCGTTTCCCGCCCGGCAGCCGCAGCAGGATGTCAGAGTTGGAGTGGGCTGACAAAATCGGCGGGTCTCTGGAATGGAGAAAACAAACTATCGTTATTCAACATCAATACAGTACAGTGAAAAAGCCGTCATGGTCAAGTGCTGGTAGTAACACCCGTAATCATTAGATCGTTAATTCAAATCCCGGCATGATCAGATTTTTATCGCCCTAAATTTAGGGATATGTGTCCCTAAAAATCCCTAAATAGAAATTCTATGGCAGCGGGGTCTTATCGCGGAGCCTGGTTCCACCAAAAGTGCCTCGGTTAAATCTAATCCTAGGGTTACCAGAGCAATGCCTAGATCATTTTATCCTAAAAATCCCTAAAAGAAGTCATTTTACCCTAAAAATCCCTAAATCCCTCTTTCAATATCGCCCTAGAATAGGGCAAAATCCTTAAATAGGTATGGAAACACTGAATCCCGCTCCAGTTCCTATTAGTTATTTGGAACTTATGCAAAGGCTTTTCGGTGAAGTAGCACATCGTGATACAACCTGCATACGTCCGTGGAACAAATTCAGCATATGTGAATCTACCAACCCGTACTGGGCCAGTGTCATGAACATAGCCCAATCACCGACTGCGCAGACAGTCAAATTCAAATCATACTCTTCGTGGGTAGGCCTTTGTCTATCGGTGCATGTGCTACGGTTTATAATGATAATAATGACTGGAATATTAATTTTCATTAATATTAAGACATCAAATTGCTAGGGAGCTTCGCGGTGATAACTCACGCCATTACGAAAATATGAATAACAAAACAAATCGTTAGCTAATTAAATAAACATAATTACAGAGGGGGAGCGCCAGAGGGTGGCTTTTAGGGGATGATAGAACGATGCTCTTTCCTTGTATTAAACAACTGGGAACAAACTTTTACGATCTATTTTTAGAATTCGTGTTACTTGAGGATCACGCGGAAGTTGACAAATTTGTCTCTGTTTTGGGTATTTACAATGCAATCTGTCTGAAAAAGTTTTAATAGATCTGTTTTCAATCCAAACAAGCTCCAAGTAACCCAATGAGCTATGGAGAGGGCTGAAAAGGCTCGTAAGTCTCCCTGCGAGATCTAATCAGGAAAAATGAGATTTGCAGACGAACCAAATCTGCAGACAAAAAATAGCCCGGCGGAGTAGCAAGTTGAAATGGTAGTAGGCAGGATACAAAGCACGTAGGAATTATGGTCGATGGGGTCGAAAAGTTCTTGAGTCGTGACCACGTACCATCAAGTGCAGCGCAGAACGTCCACCTAATAGGTGAATCGATGATATCGACAATAGACATACACTTAGTCAAGACCGCAGGAACGCGCACGATGGATAAAATCCACATCCAGCCAGGCTTATT
This sequence comes from Hypomecis punctinalis, assembly GCA_949316475.1. Taxonomy (NCBI): domain Eukaryota; kingdom Metazoa; phylum Arthropoda; class Insecta; order Lepidoptera; family Geometridae; genus Hypomecis; species Hypomecis punctinalis. The sequence continues at coordinate 1,020,942 of OX438818.1, forward strand.
GGAATCGCAGGTTTCTCCGTAATTACGTAAAAATCTCATAAAATCCATAATATGCCACACTCCGGCTGGTAAACTGATTTATCCCTAACAAGCTATCACCCAATGCAGGGATAACAACTGGAATGGAACAGTCTTCCAGAGAGATATAATCTAAAGCTTTTCAAGATCAGAGTGAATAGGTATCTTCTAAGTCTGCGTGCTTCATCTTCAACCACAACGCCCTTACCGATCGGCGAGTTGGTGGTAAAGTACAGACTTATTTGCGTTAAAAAATACTATAATAATGCTAAGTACTTTATGGTGTACGGTTGTAACAAGTGTATTGTACAATAAATAAATAAATATGAATTTGAATACCACTGAAGGAAATCTCCAAAAATTCCAAAATGATTAACCGTGCCAAATCAATTCCAACAAATCCGCATCTCTAAACATTTCAACAATCCCCATCAAATTCCGCCCAGTCGAGTCTACTACACCCGGGGGCGCCAAAACGCCGTCTCGGGCCCCATCCGTCACGGCGCCCCTACAATTTAACCGTTTCCTACTGTGAATACTAATACTCAGTCCTTAGCGTTTAGGGGCTTTGTTCATCAGCTGTTTTGCTGTAGGTACCTACGTCTCACGCGAACTATAAATATAGAAGTTTGATTTAAGTCTTGGATAAAGGAATTGGCGCCCACTAGAACCTTCAGCGTTGACATCAATAATTTTGCCAAATAAGGATATTGCCGAGAGAATACCGGAGATACCGAAGAGTCCACCGATTTATACATAACATGATTATTTATGTCCCAAAAGAGGCTAGAAATGAAACCTTCCCATAAAAATTTCAAATGTTATTCAAGATTGATAATATTAAAATATATTAACAAATGTTATCCAATGAAATTTTGCCACGAAATCCTACCTCTACACCCGGGGGCGTCAAAAACGCCGTCTCGGGCGCCATCCGTCACGGTGCCCTTACAATTTAATCGTTTCCTACTGCGGATACTAATACTAATCCTTAGCATTTAGGGGCTATTCTCACTCTACCTACTCTCTCTGTACTTACTGTGCGTCTCAAGGGAACGATAAATGTGGAGGTTCCTAAGTCATACTCATCACCTAAGTCATTGATAAAGGCACGGGTACCAGTACATATCAGCTTTTAGGTTGATATCAATAATTTCTCCACATAAGTTTACTGACTACTGATTGACCAACGGAGAAACAGCAAAATATTCAAAGATATTATTGAACAAAATATTAATGAGTCATAAGTAACAATGTCCCAACGAAAGATCAAGACTCTAGCCTTCCCATCAAATGCTCAATCAACGTCTACCTGCTTTCCAAGACACCAAAAATGCCATTTCTGCCCCATCCGTTACAGCACCCCTTAAATGAAAATTCTAAAACATAGATCTTTGGATCTGTGTAATATGTATGTAGACACCTATTCGTCGCATCGTAGAATATGATCATAATTATTTTCCACGATACAGTCACCTACTACAGATACGATTCAAAAAGAAACTTCTTTCAAAATTAATCGAAAAAATATCCTAAAAATCACGTCCCATTTACGCAATATCCGTGACAAAAGTTTCGCGACTTTCGCGAGATTTACAGCAAGATTTGCGGTGTATAAGGGCCTTTATTCCTCGTAGGTCCCCGGCGCCGCCCCGGGCCTTATTGCGTTTAATTTATTGGGAGCGTGCCCCGTTTAGGAAAATTTGGCTAATGGTTTCACCAAGGCCGCTTGAAGAATTGAATTTGCAACTTCGAGGTTATGCCCCAAATTGTTGCAATTGAAGCATTGGCAGCACATTGAATGATATATTATTTTTGAAAGGTGTACTGTACCGGCATTTCAAAAATCCACTGTTGAACGTAGGCCTACCCAGGAATGACGATTGTGCCATATCCGCTACGCTAGCCCAATGCTGGTTGATGGGTTATCATACCTACATTCTCGAATTTCTTCTACAGGTTGCTTCACTATGTTTTCCTTCACCAAAAAGTCAGTGGTGTGAATTTGTTTTGAATTCTTGTGATATTTGAAAATATTTTTGTCATATGATTGATGATGTTAAACGGAACTAAAAATATAACAGCTATTCAAAAAGTAATCTTTTTACCTTTTGCAGCTATTTAGCTTACAGCTTTCAGCGTTCTACTAAATACTAAAATTTCAAAAGAAATTCTAAAAACAACAATAAAAGTAAACAAGAACTCACTTAATGAGACAACGCAAACAAAAGAGAGACCCTCAATTCAACAGCAGACATCCTATAACTGTGATGCAATCCAAAATATAGAGAATATTCTGAACCTGGCAATCACAGACCAAATTGAAAAATAATAACTATATTTAGCAACACAACTGCCCGCTGTTGTCATGTCCTTTCGTCACATATATAGAAAATCAATAGTGGCATGTCAACACGCCTTGCCGTGTTACATTTAACTTGGTCTGGTTCTAGCTATTATATGTTTTGTGATTGCTAGTAATTACTTTATTGAACGGTGTTGGAAAATTTTCAAGGAAGTTTTTAAATATTTACCTATAGCTAGGTATATCGAGTCGAGTGGTTTAGTCGCCCTTTGGTAAGGTCTTCAAGTTATGTTTCATACATGAGCTCTTCAATTGAATCGTGATTTAATTTCAGTTTTTCTTCTGACGGTACAGCAAATTGGCAGTCTAAGCGTTCTAATTCAGGTTTGTCCCATGGTAGAGAAGGTAAAGATCTTGAACGGAGACTGAAGGTCATATGGTCTATTAGATATTTACTTACATCTCGGACATTATAGGTAAGTTCCATTGAACTATTTAGTTATGCAAGTAAGAAAAATAATGGGATTTGGGAGTTCTTCATTTGCATTAAAAACAAAACACTCAATAACTTTTCGACCCCATCGGTCATTAGTCCTCCGTGATACGAGTATGTGCCCTGTCAACTGTCGTCTTAACTTACCAATCCGCTAGGCTATGTCGGTAACTTGAATTCTTCTGCGGATCTTCATGACTCATTCACTCACCTAGTAACATAGTCTTCTGGATACGGCACCAGAGTCCCTTCAGGGCTGGGCTGGGGCGTGTCCCCCACCCAGAAGTAAGCATCCGGGCCGGTGCCGTCGTACGCGAACCCGCGCACGAAGACCGTGTTCTCGTCGACCGCGTACACCGTGCCTCGGATGCCATGCGCGTACTGGGTCAGGCGCCCGATCATACGCCCGTAGTACGGCTCTGGGCGACGGGACTCCACTACCGCTGGAACAAGGGAAAAGTCAGATTAGATAATGATTGATGATTTCAACGCCACTTTCAGGGGTAATCTAATTCGAAATCATGAAGTTAGTTGATATTCAAAATAATTACATTTTCGGTTTAAAACAGTCCGTGGAAGCCGATTCTAGAAAGGTGCCAGAAGCGTCAATACTAGAAGTTTTTAAGAGACTCCTTAATCCACTCATGAATTTATAAAAAAAAAGCTTGCTAAAAAAAGAAAATATTCTCGTAACAGAGCATGCTCATTTTAATTAATAGTGATTTTTTCGAATAATATTTCAAACCTCAAAGTCACCTGGGACAGTTTATCCTCTAGGTCTAGCTAATTCTTCAAAGGTGTAAGAACTACAAGTTCTCAGTTCCAAACATACGGTGGTTGCAATAACACTAAAACTACCTACTAGTAAAACAGAACTATTAAATTTCTCGTCAGGCTCAACAATACACAAAATATAAATCTTGAAAATCAGTTTAAAAACAAAGAGCAGACAGTCCGTAGTTATTCCGTCCCCAAGGAGCACTTACCTGTCCCTAGCTTACACGAGAGTCATCCAAGTAACAAGCGGGTGTTGCCAAGAAACGGACGCCGTGACAAGCTTAATGTGACTTCTTTATTCTTAGATATCTGTCGCGAGGGTAACACCTATTTTGTACTGCACCACTACTTGTAAGAAGAGAAAGTAAACTCTGTAGGTAGTGCTTCAAGGCGGTATATTTAGCCCAGCACTTTTCGTTATATACATTTTTTAAATATTTATAATAGGTTTGTAATTGAGTACATTCTCCTTGATGTTAAGCTGATATGATATAAATTACGAGGTGTAAAGCTGGAAACATACTATAGGACGCGGCTGACGGACGCGACTTAGCACAGTGTGCACGTCTTAAAACATCCGGCGCGCCAGATCGCGCTCGGACGTCCGAACGCTCAAGGTCGTCCGAAGATGACGTCCGCGACTTATGTCCGATAGTGTGTACTGCTCAGTGTACTTTCATAGTCTAGATACCTACCAGTCGCGGCTGTCAGTCGCGTCCGATAGTATGTTTCCAGCTTTATGTACGTACCCTGGTATTAAGTTTCTAAGCCGCTTGAAATGAAGGCTGAATAACAACAACAGAAGTCTATGATATTACGAAGTAAAACTAAATTATACAATTTAATTTCAACTTGATCGAGCGAATTTAATGAGGAAAGAATCTTCAGTAGCAAAATCTTTTCACATCTGCAGGTACATGTGTATTGCTAACTCCTTGTAGAGCCTTGTAGAATGCACACTCCTTGTAGAGCTCGGGAGATTATATTTTAGTTTTTTTTTATCATAATTTATTCGATTTAACTTCAAGACATTTTAATTTTGTAATTTAATTGTAATCTGATTTAATTTTATCATAATGTAAAGTAACTACCTGCCTATAATGTTTGATCTTTTTTTTTACATACGAGGCTTAGTTACTTAAAATAAACATTTTATTTATTAATTTATTATATTATTATTATGTACGTTTGTTTATTTGAATGTTGCATCCCGCATACAAGTCGTATTTTTTGTATGAGAATATGAATATAGAATGGACAGTTTTCCCTGCAGTTATTCCAGCGTCCCGAAGGAGCACTTACCTGTCCCGACACGAGGGCCATCCAAATAACGAGCGGGTGTTGCCAAGACACCGCCTGTGACAAGCTTAATGAGACCTCTGTATTCTCCATGGATGTACTATGGGATGGACTGGCGCTCTAAGGTCTTTTAGGGTCAAAATTAGCTTGAGGTCATGTAACTTTATCCCATCCATCCATACATCAGCCATACGACGTCCACTGCTGGACATATGCCTCCGCTAAAGACTTCCAATAAGACTAGTTGGATGCGGCTTGTATCCAGGGCAATATTGCGGTCTTAATGAGGTCATCAATCAACTTGTGGGTGATCGTCCTACGCTGTGCATGACGGTGCGTATTCTGATGCACTTAAAAACTTTTCGGACTCATCCGTCAACAGTCTTACGTGCTATGTGCCTTGCCTACTGCCATTTAAACTAACTTTACCTTTCATTCCTACATCCATGGTATCTCGGATGTCTGTCGCGAGGGGGATTGATTAATATTGCACCGCTGCTGTCCGATGTTTCGGATTTGGAATAGATTGGATTTGTGAATTGGATTTTAATTAATATTTTCAGTTTACTAAAATTCAAGTATATTCTTTGTTCACTTTGTATATTATGTTGCATGGACATCATTGTACATAGGTGCTTATATTGAGCGTTCCACTTTAAAAAAAAAAAACAATGTGTTACCCCTCTGGGAGTGCCGACAGAAGTGAAAACTTGTACATTAGCTTTGTGCATTTTTGATTATTTTGTAACGGTTACAGAATAATTTCGCACGAATTGATTTATTCATCCCTGCGCCGCTTAAAGGAAACAGCACGAGCAAGCATACATTTTCGCCGCGCGTAAGGGTAAAAACGGTTTTTCTCGATTTCCGGCAAAACTAAAAGTCCTATCGAAAAAAGTCAAATGGCAAAGTTGTAGGTAATAAAAAGATCTAAAACTTTTGTGTTAACACTTTTTTCACATAACCTCAAAATTTATGTGAAAAATCCAAAAAAAACAAGTTTTTGGTTTTTTATTTTTATCTTTTACAAAAATTTTTTTTTTAAAGAAATTTGGTGAAAACTTACCTTTTTATGTCCCAAATACGCTGTAATTTATTTGATAAAAATTTTAATTTTTTTCACCTTATTTTGAATTAATATCGAAAAAACACCCTAATTTTCAATCGAAAATTCAACCGTCAAAATATCAGCTTTCTTCAAAAAATTGGTATGTTTTCTGTTTGTTGAAATCTCTACTTTCCGATGGTGAAAAAAAATATATATGTTACTATAGTAAATCTTCTCAAAAAATGCAAAAAATCAAAAAAAAAATTAAAGAAATAAATGTCAAAATGTACAAAAAATATATTCAATTAAAAATGTATAAAATATATATGGAAATCGGCCAAAAGTTTGTTATTAAAAATATAATTATGATATATTTTTTATAGATTTTTAATATATTTTTTATGTATTTTGAAATATTTTTTTTTTCATGGGATTAACTAAATTTTTTTGTGTAAAATTAAGGAGATTATTATTTTTTTATCTTGTACTAAAATATCATTTAATTTCAATCTTTAGGTTATGTTACGTTAAGCATACTATTTTTTAAAGAAAATATTACGATTTTTATGTTTGAGTTGATTGATACAGATATAAATAGAGATAGTATTTACCTTCCTATGCAGATTCGAAAAGTTTTTTTGTTTTTTTAAGTTAACTTGTCACAGTTATCTTCAAGAAACTCAGCGTGCACGTGTATTTTTATAAACGATGTTGTATACTGTACTGTATTTCGAATACTGGTTAGGCTAACGGTTGTAACAGCTGCTACGAAATATATAGTATATAATAGTAGGTTTGTACGAGTATGTAGTAAGACCCAGACCAGCCTAGCCCCTTCCCCACTTCTCCACGAAATACCTTTTGATGGGCTACAATTTTTCGTAGGTCACTCAGGTATACATAATTTATTTTAAAATAGTTATAAATAGGCATCTACGCATATAATTTAAAGAAGATTCGACAACTTTCTCCAAATATTGTAGATGTCTTATTAAATATTAATTTTATTAACTTATTTGTTTGTGAATTATAGTAGTTTATTTTTATTCAAGATTCAAGATTCAAGATTATTTATTTGTTAGACACATGGTAGTGTAGACAACATACAAAGTTGCATACAGATCTTACAAAAGTTATAAAACGCATGTTCTTGCCGTCGTGGCGTACAAATATGAAAAACACAACAGCTAAATACAATTCATACAAAAAAAAAATTCAGATGTAGTCTAAAATGTCAAATATCAAAATGTCAAATATAATCTAAAAAATGTCACAGATAAATAATATAGGTACTAATAAGCTATACAATGTCAAAAAAATAAATATAAAATAATAATAATAACAGAAATGAATATAAACAAAAGAGTTCGAGATATTAATATTGTTGTCAGAAATTAATCACTCAGTCTTTAAAATATTTTTGTCGTTTAAGAATTCCCATATTTCATAATAACATTTTTTGGCTAGCAAGCCCTTCAATTTATGTTTAAACATACCAATGTGCAAGTCTCTTATGTCTTTGGGAATTTTGGTATATATTATAGGGGCCATACAAAAGATACTTTTTTGCATTAATGCAGTTTTAGCAGGTCGAGGGCAAAGTCTCATCTCGTCCTGGGACCGGGTACGTGTGCCTACATTAGTCCAGCTACCAAAGAGGTGGAGATTTGCTTTTACAAACGAAGCAACTTCTAATATATATAATGATGGTAGTGTGAGTATAGCATATTTTATAAAATATGGTTTGCAGCCGTCCTGTAGAGATGAAACATTGCCCTGATGCATCTCTTTTGAGCCTTGAAAGCAGTCCTTTTGTTAGTAGAGTTGCCCCAGAAAATAACGCCATATCTCAATACTGATTCAGTCATTCCGTAATACGCCGTTATTAAAGCATTTTCATTTATTAATGTCGATAATTTGAACAACGCGTATGACGTAGAGCTTATTCTTTTCGTTAAATTTTCAATGTGAGCTTTCCAGTTGAGATTGCTGTCAATGGTTAGCCCAAGGAATTTAGTAGTGTCTACTTCCTGTATGACGCTATCTTCATACTTTAATGTTACACTCTTCTGTATCTGTCGTTGTCGGAAGTGCACGAGGTTTGTTTTTTCAAGATTTATTTTTAAGTGATTTAAGGTCATCCATTGCATTATGGAGCTTAGAGTATTGTTTATTTCAGATTCGTACGTGTCTTATTTGCATTTTTTTGTTATCAATGTAACATGTAATTTAACGTTTTTCGAGTAATTAAAGTGTAAATTTTAATAAATAGCTCAAAATTATTTATAATAATTTAAAAAAACTTTGAATTCGAGTTTTTTTCGATTTTTTGCATTTTCTGAGAAGATTATAGTAACATATATATTTTTTTTCACCATCGGAAAGTAGAGATTTCAACAAACAGAAAACATACCAACTTTTTGAAAAAAGCTGATATTTTGACGGTTGAATTTTCGATTGAAAATTAGGGTGTTTTTTCGATATTAATTCAAAATAAGGTGAAAAAAAATAATATTTTTAATCAAATAAATTACAGCGTATTTGGGACATAAAAAGGTAAGTTTTCACCAAATTTCTTTAAAAAAAAAAATTTTTGTAAAAGATAAAAATAAAAACTTGTTTTTTTGGATTTTTCACATAAATTTTGAGGTTATGTGAAAAAAGTGTTAACACAAAAGTTTTAGATCTTTTTATTACCTACAACTTTGCCATTTGACTTTTTTCGATAGGACTTTTAGTTTTGCCGGAAATCGAGAAAATTCGTTTTTTACCCTTAAACCCCCCCCCCCCCCCCATCCCCTTCCCGACCTCAGATCGCCCGTAAATTATTTTTCCTTTTATTTTTATAATATTCCCCTCCTTTTCTAATGGGTTTCATCCTACTATTATTTTTTTTCACTTTTCATTATTTTTCAAGGCTTCTACTCTGGTCTATCTTCGCAATCACCAAACAGAAGATACTCATATTCGAACTTAAAAATTATATAAATACAAACTATGTTCATGGTAAATTTCATGGAGATCGGTTGAGCGGTACTTGAGTTATCGTCGAACAAATATACATAGAAAGATACACCCAAGTGCCGGCTCGTCCCAGTAGACTCTGAGACCTCACTTACACTCGGTCAATTATTCCTCCCAATAGCCTAGAACTGTACCATCCCATCTTTTTACAATAGTTTTCCTCTTCCTACAATCCAAAAATTTAATATTTTGTAAAAAAATTATAATGTGAAAGGACATCTTAGTGTACTTTGACTTCCCTTTGACTCTACAAATATTCATATTCTTTATTTGCTACTAAGTGTTTTACAATTAGGTCTTATAATTATTTTAAAGCTCTTAAGACTTAGTTGCCCTTGTCGGGCATTGCAAATACAGGGCGCTCACTGTAGTACAACATAGATAATTTTATAAAAAATAAACTTATATAATTTAAAGTAGGCATCTCTTAAAATAACCTTAATAATATTAGCTTAAAATAAACTTACTTATGACTGAACATTTTATTGGTAAGTTAGCTATAGTTAGTAAAAAATAAAATAAACGAAAATATTTATGTATTGAGAACAGGTACATACGTATTTTAATAATATACATTATAATCAATTTTTTTTTTTTTATATAGGTAGGTAATATATTTTTGTAACTGGTAGCTTCTATGTATTCATTTAGAGAATAAAAGCAATTTGCCGACAAGAATTTTCTTAATTTTGTGTTAAATGAAGCAAATTTAGGTTCGTTTTTAATATTTGTTGGTAGTTTATTAAATACTTTTATTGCCATATAGTAAGGGCTTTCATTTAACATTTTAATTCTTGAGTATGGTAGTCTCAGGTTATCTTTATACCGGGTGTTCACATTATGGGTGTCTTTAGTTTTATAAAACATATCATTGTTTTTGTATACAAACATGCAAAGTTCTTGTATGTACAAAGAAGGTAGTGTGAGTATATTATATTTAATGAAGTAAGATCTACAACTGTCAGTGTTATCTATTTGTGCTATGATTCTTAAACATTTTTTCTGCATAATAAATAATTGATCGGCATTGACGCTGTTACCCCATAACATAACCCCATATTTTAGCCAGGAATATGCGTATCCATAGTATGCTGATATTGCTGTTTTTGTATTGGTGCTGGATTTAATTTCAAATAGCGCATAAGTAAATTTGGATATTTTAGTTTTAATGTTATCTATGTGTGTTTTCCAATTTATGTGAAAGTCTATGTTTATTCCTAGTAAAATGAGCGAATCCACTTTTTCTAGTGAATGGTTTTGGAAGTTTAATTTTAAATTAAGCGGGGACGAATTTTGATATGAACTGAACTGCATTATTTTGGTTTTATCGTAGTTTATTTGAAGATTATGTTGGTAAAGCCAATCGGAACACATAATGGCAGCGGATGTCTATAATCGTCTACCAGACTTCATAAAAGATGCGCCCTCACGGCAGATATTTAAAAACAAAGCAAAGAATTGGCTTGTCGAGCAAGCATTCTACAAAGTGCAAGACTTTCTCCCTAAGGTAGAATAAATATACTATAGTATGTATTCTGTTTTGTTAATTTTAATAATGTGAATAATTTAATTTTTTATAATTTATTTATTGAATTTATGACTTTTAATTATTTTTGTATAATGATGACTACTATTTCATTTAATTGATGTTTGACTACTGTATACTCTTTTTTAAATAATGTAATTTAACTTTTTTGACATGTAACTCTATTGTTATCAATAAATGAGTATGAGTATAAAAATTCCTTTAAAAAGACTGGGTCTTAAAGTTCTGTTTTTTGTGAGAAAAGTAATAGTAAATCATTCCATAAAATTATAAATTACCTATACTTTTATTCCTCCTATTAAAACGTTATAATTTCTACTCCCAGCCCAAGCACTAGTAAGTCATCAGTTAATAACACATTTAAGGATAAAAGGCCAAATCGGTGTATTCAGTCCCCCAACGTATTTACCCCGTATCCTCCCCGGGAGGATATTTTGATTGACGCGTCACCCCGGAGGGGATACGCTGACGTTAGGGGAATCGGGACATCGTGTACAGATAAAAGAAATGATCGATTTGAAAAATTGTGTAGTGGCAAGTTTTATGGAAAGAGAACTTTTTAGGATACGAGTCTTTGAGATTGTATTGAATGAACATAAATTATTTTTCATACCACCTACTTGAAAATGACCCATTATATTATATCGTAGAATCTCAACGTAAAACGAGTCATTATTATCTTAACACAATCTCGAGGGCTATGTGGCAGGTCAATAAGGTTGTATGAAACTCCCTAGGGAGTAAAGTGATTTAAATTTGGAACGTCTAATTCGTATGAAAATTTCTCAACTTAGAACAATTAAGGACATTGTAAAGAGGTTTCATTTTGCGAAATCAAATGTAACCTCTTTACATTGCACGGTAACTGGCATTGTAAGGAGGTTCTACTCGACATCACAGAATAAAACCTCTTTGGTGCCCGTATCAGTTTCGATTTTATAGAATAAAACTTCTTTGCAATGCCCGTGGTAGGCCATGATAATCGAGCTGGCCATGGTCTTATTATTTTCATGTAGTTTTTACATTTTATGTTTTATTATAAACTAGCTTAAAACCCGCGGCTTCACCCGCGTTGTCTTAGTACATAGGTACTTACTTAAAATAGCCCGCGGTTTGATCTACGTTGTCTTTGTACATGCTTATAATAATATCTAATAGTCTGCGATTTGGCCCGCGTTGTCTTAATACTTGCTTAAAATTACTTGCAAGGATAATGCCCACGGTTTGGTCAAAATTGTAACAGTATTTGCCTATAATGATAATAGGTCACGGTTGGCCCGCGTATTGTTAGTACTTGCTTAAGATGGTTATTTATAGCACGCAGCATGGACTGCGATGTCTTAATACTTGCTTAAAATTATAAAAGCTTGTCGTTTGGCCTGCATTGTCGTATTACTTACAATGATAATAGCCCATGGTCTGGCCCATGTCTTAGTACTTGCTCAAAATGGTAATAGCCCGCGGTTTAGCTTGCGTTGTGTTGATAATTAGGTACTTAAAATGATAATAACCCACAGCTTGGCCCACGTTGTTTTGATACTTACTTGATTAAAATAACAGCCCGCGGTTCAACCCGCGTTATCTTGGCATTTGCTTATAATAATATCTAATAGTTCGCGGTCTGGCCCGTGTTGTCTTAATAAATCCTTAAATTATAATAGCATGCCGTTAGCCTGCGTTTTTGTATTACTTGTAATGATAATAGCCCACGGTCTGGCCCGCGTTATTTTCGTAACTGCTTAAAATGATAAAAAACCACAGTTAGGCCCGCGGTTTCTAAGCACTTACTTAAAATAATAGTAGTTCGTGGTTAAGCCCGCATTAGGCTCGATTATGAAGGCGCCATCGTAATTATAATAGCTAATTATCATAATTATATCTGTTTCTTTTTCACTTTAAGCATTCAATAGAGAGAACACTTTTTATGTTGTTATTATATTTACCATGGCGTCTTCATAACTGAGCCTATTATCGTATTACTTGCAAAATAATGCCCACGGTTTAGCCTGAATTGTCTCAGTATTTGGTTATTTAATTTACTTGTATCTAAAGCTTATTACGGAGTACGTAAATTTTTGGATGATAAATTGCCGAATTTCTGGAATTAACTCAATAATAAAAATAAATATTATGTAAAATAAATATTGGGGGACATCTCACACACGGTCTCTGATCCCAAACTAAGCAAAGTTTGTGATTTGGCGGGCAGAGACTGATATACTACATATACGGTTACCTGTAGGTTGACTGGCAGATAATGCTGTTCAGCGTTAAGTCCTCCTTTTGTACAAATGGTGTGCAAGAAAGTGTTAAACAACTAAATAAAAATATATCATTAACACCCAGACACAGAGCAAACACATATGAACATCACATAAATATTTGCCCTGGGAATCGAACCCACGCCTCTTTGACCCAGGAGTCAGGCTCACAAACCACTGAGCCACCGAGGGAGCCAATAATAATAATTGTATGTGTAACTATGTAAGAAATTTCACTTTTCATTGCTGGAAAACATTGAGACAACCTGTACGTACGTAGAAAAAATCAAAGTCCTATGTGAATTCAGCAACCCGTGCTCGGCCGGCGTGATGGATATGGCGCAATTACCCTTCGTGGATAAGCCTATTTTCAGTCTTCCATCAGCCGAAGGACGTCCACTGCTGGACATAGGCCTCCCCTATGGATCTCCAATAAGACCGGTTGGAAGCGGCTTGCATCCAGCGCGATCCTGCGGTCTTAATGAGGTCATCCGTCCACCTTGTGGGTGCGCTACGCTGCGCTTGCCGGTACATGGTCTCCACTCGAGAACTTTTCGACCCCAACGGTCATCAGCCCTCCGCGCTATGTGCCCTGCCCATTGCCATTTCAACTTGCCAATCCATTGGGCTATGTCTGTAACTTTGGTTCTTCTACGGATCTCCTTATTCATGATTCGATCTCGCAGAGAGACTCCGAGCATAGCCCTCTTCATAGCTCGTTGGGCTACTTGGAGCTTACTAATAAGGCCCATAGTGAGAGACCACGTTTCTGTGCCATAAGTCATCACTGGCAACACACACTGGTCGAAAACTTTCGACTTGAGGCACACTTCCGACATACCTGGACGAGAAGACACTACGCACTTTTCCGAACGCTGCCCAGCCGAGTTGAATTCGGCAATTGGCCTCTTTGTTGAAGTCGGACCTACCTAACTGGACTACTTGTCCTAGGTAGACGTACGAGTCAACGACTTAAAGAACCGAGTTTCCAACAGAAATCGGGGTGGGTAAAACATGGGAATTACACATGACTTTCGTCTTGTCCATGTTCATCTTAAGAGCCACCTGTTTCTATTATCCGTAGTACCTATTTTCAGTAGTGCACTATTAATTAAGGCCGGTACAGGTATTCAACATGTTTCATTAAGTCATTAGAAATTTAATTTTCTAGGCAAATGAAAAAATGGCACACAAGTCGTAATTCTAGTCAGACATGTTCTAGGATGCTATTATACTCATAATTTGATTAACTTTTACAATGGTACCAACCCCAAAAGCACGTGAATAAAATCAGCTGTTCAACACAAAAAGTTCATCGACCCGCGACAAAATGTATGGGAAATGTAGGTAATTTTCGCTTGCCAGGGTTGATCCCATAGTAAAATACCTCATCATCATTCATTCATCATTTCAGCCATAGGACGTCCACTGCTGGACATAGGCCTCCCCTAATGATTTCCAATAAGGCCGGTTGAAAGCGGTTTGCATCCAGCGCGATCCTGCGGTCCTAATAAGGTCATCCGTCCACCTTGTGGGTGGACGTCCTACGCTGCGCTTGCCGGTACGTGGTCTCCACTCGAGAACTTTTCGACCCCATCGGTCATCAGTTCTCCGCGCTATGTGCCCTGCCCATTGCCACTTCAACTTGCCAATCCGCTGGGCTATGTCGGTAACCTTGGTTCTTCTACGGATCTCCTCATTCCTGATTCGATCTCGCAGAGAGACTCCGAGCATAGCCCTCTCCATGGCTCGTTGGGCTACTTGGAGCTTACTAATAAGGCCCATAGTGAGAGACCACGTTTCTGTGCCATAAGTCATCACTGGCAACACACACTGGTCGAAAACTTTCGACTTGAGGCACTGAGGTATGTCGGACGAGAAGACGTTACGCAATTTTCCAAACGCTGCCCAACCGAGTTGGATTCGGCGATTGGCCTCTTTCTTGAAGTCGGACCTACCTAACTGGACTACTTGTCCTAGGTAGACATACGAGTCAACGACTTCAAGAACCGAGTTCCCAACTGAAATAGGGGTGGGTACAACATGAGAATTACACATGACCTTTGTCTTATCCATGTTCATTTTAAGACCCACCTGTTGAGAGACTCGATTAAGGCCTTCTAGCATCGTGCTGAGTTCTTCCATCGACTTTGCCATGACCACGATATCGTCGGCAAATCGAAGGTGAGTGATGTATTCGCCATTAATGTTGATGCCGAGTCCTTTCCATTCCAGGAGCTTAAAGGCGTTCTCCAGAGTAGTAGCAAACAGTTTCGGAGATATTACGTCTCCCTGTCTTACGCCTCTCTTCAAAGGGATCGCCTTGGAGCTCTCTTCCTGTACTCGAACCGACATAGTGGCGTTATTATACAAACACTTCAGCACTTCAATGTACCGATGGTCAATACGGCATCGTTGAAGAGACTCAAGCACAGCCCATGTCTCAACCGAATCAAAGGCTTTCTCATAGTCCACAAACGCCAAGCAAAGTGGCAGGTTATACTCCTCGGTCTTCTGTATAATCTGCCGCAGCGTATGTATGTGGTCCATGGTGCCAAAGCCCTTCCGGAAACCGGCTTGTTCGGGAGGCTGGAAGTCATCAAGCCTGCGTTCGAGACGATTCGTAATGACCCTTGAAAACAACTTATAAACATGGCTCAGAAGCGAGATGGGTCTGTAGTTTTTTAATAAGGTGTTGTCACCTTTTTTGAAGAACAACACCACCACGCCTCTGTTCCACGCTTCTGGCGTTATGCCCTCGAGGACGACAGTGTTAAAAAGCTTCTGAAGGACTTTTAGTACCGGCGTTCCACCCGCTTTCAGAAGCTCTGAAGTGATTCCGTCGTCACCCGGCGCCTTATTATTCTTAAGTTGGTTCAGGGCCATCCTAATCTCGTATAGGCTAATGTCAGGGATGTCTTCGGTGAAATGTCGGGTCAGCTTGGCTCTTGGGTCTTTGGCCGCGCTGTTTACAGGCTTTGCTACCGAGGCGTATAATTGTCCGTAAAACCTTTCGATCTCTTGCAATACCTCTGCCTTGGTTGACGCTATACTGCCATCTTCTCTCTTCAGCTTTGTTAACTGGCTTTGCCCAATAGAAAAATGCCTCGCGAACACTTTGGAGCCTTTATTTCGCTCTATTGTCTCTTTAACATGTTTAGTATTAAAGAGACGAATGTCGCACCGCACCGATTTTGAAATCTGTCTATTGAGCCGCCTGTATGACTTTGCATCATCGGAAGACTGCAGTCTTAGCGAGCGTCGTTCGGCCATGAGATTTAGAGTATGATCGGAGAATTTCTTAGGTCTATCTGAACGGCGGGGTCTAAAGAACTTAGAACCCACCGTCAAGATTCAAGATTCAAGATTCAAGATCATTTATTTGTGAAAACATGGTAATTGTGTACAACATACAAAGTCGCAAACAGGTCGAAATATAATACAGAACGCATGTTTTTGCCCATCGTGGCGCACAAATGTCACACAATTTAAATTAAAATTTTATGAAGATTATGTACAATTTCAAAAATAATAAACAAAACATATAAATATTACTGAGTTATAAGATGTCCAAAAAAGTTAAATTATAGTCAAGTATTAATGTCAGAATTTAAGATTATGTCAGATATTAGAATAATGTGAAGTGATAATGTCAAATAATATTATTTAATTTAAAATAATGTCAAATGATTTGGTTAAGTAAGTTAAAATTAATGTCAACTGTTAGTAATGTCTTTGTCATCTAAAAAGTCAGTAATACGATAATAACACTTATTTAACAGTATTCTTTTAAATTCTCTTTTAAACATTTCATTGCTTAATTCCCTAATTTCCCTTGGTATTTTATTATATATAATGGGAGCCATGCAGAAAACACTTTTTGTCATCAAAGTAGTTTTAGCACGAGGTAAACAAAGTCTTGTTTTGTCTCGCCTCGTACGATTATTTACGTCAGCCCATTTTACAAATATATCAAGATTTGTTCTTACAAACATTGCAATTTCATAAATATATAAACATGGTAAGGTTAATATTTTATGTTTTAAGAAGTAAGGCTTACAGCTGTCAGTTGTTTTCAGGTGATACATAGATCTAACACATCTTTTTTGGGCTTTGAAAGCAACTTCCTTATCAGTAGAGTTCCCCCAGAATATAATGCCGTAACGGAGTACTGATACAACTAAGCCGTAGTAAGCAGTTAATAATGTTTCTTGGTTTGTCTTAAATGATAATTTAAACAGTGCGTATGCCGAAGAATGAACCCTGTTACTAAGTATTTCTAAATGACTTTTCCAATTCATTGATTTATCAATGTTTATGCCCAGAAATTTTGTCGATTCTACTTCTTTTACCTCTATACCATTATGATGTACCCTTATCTTATCTTGTATAGCACGCTGCCGAAAATGCATTATGTTTGTTTTGTCTAAATTGATTTTTAAGTTATTGTCATTTAGCCACTCGATTATAGAATTTAAGGTATCATTAATGTCAGTTTTATATGTCAAATTATTATCACATGCAATTGTTACTGTACTGTCATCTGCAAAGAGAATCGTCGGGTGAGATATAGCTTTAGGAAAGTCATTTATATACAGTGTGAACATAATAGGGCCTATTACGCTACCTTGCGGAACACCTGATGTCGGAGTTCGCTCTCGAGATCTGTATATGACTTCTACTTTCTTATTTATATCTATTTTGGTGATTTCTGTAAACTGTTTTCTATTCGTTAGACACGACTGTATTAATTCCAGCGCTATACCTCTGACACCATATTTTTCCATTTTATTAAAAAAAATATTGTGCTGGACGTAGTCAAACGCTTGCGTCATGTCGCAGAATATGGCGCAGACTGGCTTGGTTTTGTCAACATTTGACATGACATTTATTAAAAATTCATAAATTGCCATATTTATAGTTCTCTTTTCTCTAAAACCTTTTTGCTCGTTACAAAGTATTTCCTTCTTCTCTAAATAGGTGTAGAGTTGGGAACAGATATACTTTTCGAATACTTTCGACAAAACTGGTATTAGAGATATAGGCCTATAATTATCAATGCATGTTCTACTGTTTTTTTTGTATATCGGTTTGATTATGGAGGTTTTTAGTGCCTCGGGATAAGTACCTGCGCTTATGCATAGATTCATGATGTGGCTTAAGTGTGCGCATATATATCCCGCTACTCGTTTAATAATATTTGTGGCAATGCCGTCGTAACCTACACTGTTGGTATTTTTTAAAGATTTAATTATTTTAAAAATGTCATGTGGCGTACTTGGAGAAAAAAATAACGAGTCTACTCTACTTACGATTAGTGATTTCCGATTTTGTGAATTGTTTGATGCAGATTTAATTTTGTCTACAAAGTTATCATTAAATGTGTTACATATTTCATTTGGATCACTAATAATTTTGTCACCTAATTTTATATGTCCGATAAATTCCTTGGGGAGCGTACATTTTGAATTATTTATTATTTTCCAAGCACATTTTGACTTATTCGTTGCCATTTTTAAAGCATGGTCGTTTTGTGCTCTTTGAGTTAGTTTTATAATTTTTTTATATCGCTTTGTGTAGTTATTTAAATTATTTTTGTTCAATTTATTCCTATTTAGCCTATACTGCCAAAGGAGAGCTCGTTTCTTTTTACTACACTGTTTTACCCCGCGTGATATCCACTTAAGTTTACCAGTAGAGTTAATTGTTTTCTCAATACAAGGAAAACAAAGGTCATAAAAAAGTTTAAATAAGTCAATGAAATAATTATATGCGTCATTAGGATCGTTAATATTGTATAAGTCAGAAAAGGTAAGATTTTTAATACATGATATGAATTTTAAAATATTTTCTTCGCTATAATCGCGGCGTCTTACTTTCCAGCTATCAATAGTACATTTTATATTTACAGGACACATAATCAGTTGCGCTGTGTGGTCTGATAATGCATATTCAATGATCTCTACTTTACACTTATTTTTAAAGTCATGCGCTATATTGTCGATACATGTTTGACTACTTAATCGTGTTGGCTCATTGATGGCTAATTTAAGGTTATATCCTATGAGTAGACTTTCTATCGTACGAGTATCAACGTTGGGTTTTAGCATATTGATATTATAATCCCCTGCCAAAATCAAATTTTTGTAGTTTTTTTTGCTTAATTTTTGGAGAAGATTGTCTAATTGTGTAAAAAATATTGTCATGTAGTTACGACTATTTTTTGGTATTCGATAAATACATACAACTATAATTTTATATGAGATTAATTCTATGGCACAGCACTCAAATACTCCGGTAACAGATAGAGCCTTTATTTCTGGGAGTTCTCTATACTGAATTCCAGATCTGACAATAATACATGCCCCACCTTTTGACATGTCGGACCTACAGAAGCTAGAGGCTAGCTGATAGTTAGGAATATAAAAGTTGTTTTCATAGCCCAGCCTCATATTATGTTCAGTTACACAAATAATATCAATATTTATTCTATTTTCTAATCGTAATTCATCTAAACAAACAGTTAATTCGTCAGACTTATTGATCAAACCTGATATATTTTGGTGGATAATATTTAAATAGTTAGTAACGAAAAAAATCTACATGATCATGGTCGTTTTTTATATTATAATGCCTCTGCTGGTTTTCATTATTGGTAATTTTGTTACATTTTACATCTTTAATTAGGTATGATACATTGTTTATAATGGTACGCAGACCATCATTTTTTAGCATTCCAGAATGGAAATAATATGTCTTATTATCAAATGATAAATATGAATTAGAGTCAAATATGTAAGCATATTTTTGTGTCAAATTATCTAAGTAGAGTAATTTATTAAAAGAGTCAATTCTGTAGTTATATTGATTCATATTGTTCATTAAATTAGTATCTGTGGTATATTTATAGGTAGGAAGACAGAGTATGAAATTTGTGTGTTTAATTTTACTTAGCGTCTCCCGAATGTGACAGATAAGAGAAATGTATTCTCCCGTTTGTTGGAAGTCTTCTTCGCCGATCAAAATCACACAATAGTCCTCTCTAGTCAGTTTAGTGGTTTTTGTTTCTATCCCTAGCAGCAATTCGGATACGCCTCCATTAGGTATAAGGTAGTGTCGCATTAGCGTATTTCCATTCGATCCGTTTAAGGTGTTTTCAGCTACTTGCAAGACTTTGTTTTGTTTGTTGGAGCTAATCAGGACAATATTACTTGACTTCGGTGACGGTGGATTATCTATTCTCTGTGTTATGTGTACGGGTATTTGTTGAATATTTGTTTCAGTATCTCCTACTTTTTCAGTGTCTTGATTTTGACATTTAGCTCTACGTTTCTTAGTTTTTTGCTGCCTAACAGTCTGAAGTTTATTTCCTGTTTCTATTTGTTCTGTTTGCACTTTGGACAACCGTTTGGACAGTTTCTACGAGCCCGTTATTGATCTCGTCCACCGACGCAAAGTTCTCCAGGCAAGCAAAGCGATTTGAGAGCTCGAGCTGAAAGTTCTCGGGGTTTTGTATGTGGGCACGAGTAGGTCGGAGCGTAGACTTCATCAGGCGGGACCTTTCGAGTTTAACGTTGATATTCAGTTTGCCTCGCACGATTCTGTGATCACTGCCGGTTTTTACCTTGTGAATCACGGAGACGTCGTTGAATATCCGTTTCTCGCTAGTCATGATGAAGTCTATCTCATTTCTCGTGGTACCGTCGGGACTCATCCAGGTCCATTTCCTGCGAGGTGGCTTCTGGAAGAAAGAGTTCATCATGGAGAGTTCCTCTTTCTCCAGAAAGTCTGCCAGCATGTGGCCCCTAGGGTTCCGTTGCCCACATCCAAATTGCCCCACTCTCAACTCATCATCGCTTTTCTTGCCCAACTTTGCGTTGAAGTCTCCCATAACAACCGTGAAGCGGGTCTTAGACGTATGTATGGCCCGACTTACGTCCTCATACATAGCCTCCACTTCATCATCTGGGTGTGACGAGGTCGGTGCGTATACCTGGATGACCTTCAACGAATATCGTTTGGATATTCTGAGTATCAGGTATACAACCCTGCTCGACACACTTTCGATGGTAATGATGTTGTTAACGAGAGACCTGTGAACGAGAAAGCCGACACCACCTTGGGACCGTTGGTCACCTTCCCGGTAGTACAGTAGGTTGCCGGATTTCAGGGTTATCGTATCCTCGCCCTCTCTACGAACTTCAGATAACCCCATAATACCCCATCGCAACCTACCCAACTCTTCTTCCAGTTCCGCAATCTTCTCATCAGTCCTCATAGTGCGCACGTTATATGTTGCCAGGGCCAGTCGTCGTCTGTTGGGGTGGCAGCCGGATCTCTGCCGGGGATTCTTAGCACCCCTTGCTCCGCCGTTACCGTGGTCGCTGCCGGAACCAGGACTAGCGGAGCTGCCGGGGACTGGGGGCCTGGTTTTATTTTGTGCACTCATAAGGGGGATTTGCCCATAATTGCCGCGCTGGGCAAGCGTGTTGGCAATCGCAGGGCGTAGCTCTCGCGACGGGGATGCTGCTGCCCATCCCCGCCCTGTTGCACTTGAGCTACGCTGTTCTGGATGGGTATACCGCCACCTGTCGGTTCCGTAGTACCTCAGTCGGCTCTTACGACACCTGGTACAAGAGGGGGGTGCTATTCTACTCTGCCGGCAACCCACGGCCGTAAAATACCTATATTGATCCATATGTGCGCTAAGTTTAAGACTATTGGCTCACAAAATAAAAAAAATCGTAAACTTTTGGGGACCCATTTTGCCCCATTTAAAGATAAACTATCATTATCATAATCCTATTCTAGATACTTACTACATTATTTAAAAAAGCGCATTGAAGTTTTGGGACGTATCTGACCCCTAAAGATTTTTTTAAGAAAAATTCAGAAAAACAGGTACAGCCATATTTTTTAATTAGTCTCAAAAGCATATATATACAAAGTTTCATGTCAATCGGTACAGGGAATAAGAAGTTACACGCAAACAAAAAGGGCCCGTTTTACCCCGTAAGTTAGAGTTGGGTACGTTTTTCATCCTTAGTGTTTCATTATGTCGTACGATGTACGTATATTCCAAATTTCAAGCTCATATCTTCAGCGGTTTGGGCTATAGCCTAAACTTATTAATTTTGCGTATCCCTAAGGAACCTTATAGATTTTCCTGGATTTTATTAGTTCCTGTATTAAAACATGCTGTGTGCTTCCTTCATACCAATTTTCAACTATAACCGTTCAGCTGGTTCGATGTAATTGACGCTTTCTTCACCAACTTTGGGACCTTATTTGACCCCTTAGATGAGGAAAATTTGGGAAAACAGGAAAATACGTAACTTTTATTTTGTTTGAAAACCACGTACTTATACAAAGTTTCAAGTCAATCGGTACAGGGAATAAAAAGTTACATACAAACGAAAAGGGCCCGTTTTACCCCCTTAGAGGTCGAAAATTCAAAATTTTCGTCCTTAGTGCTCCATTACGTCGTCAAATGTACCTATATTCCAAATTTCAAGCTCATATCTTAAGCGGTTTGGGCTGTAGGCTATCTGTCAGTCAGTCACTCAGGGAAGCCTTTTATATAATAGAAGATTGTGTGCGATTCTATGGAAATTCGTAGGTACATTCTAATTTGTTTTAATTTATTGTGAACAATACAGAGTTGCCTAATGAGTAACCTTATAATCAGTGAATTTATGACGTAAGTATTACTCATATTCTTGGGATTATATTTTCTCGCAGGATGTATGAAAAAGTAGAGTACGTATCACTGAAACCAAGTTTGTCTTCGTCTTGGGCGACTTGAACCCCTCGTTCCACTCAGGACTCTAAATAATAACACCCTCGCTGCGCTCAGGAGCTATTTAATTACCGACATCCTAAAAGGAAGACGAACATGTAAGTACCTATGTTTTTTTTTTCATTTATTTTCATCAATATTTTCACCAATTGTTTGAATAATATCGAAATCGGCTGAGCCATTTTTGAAAAATCAACAATATAAAAATTAATTAAATGATTTTTATCGTGCTTCACACACTAGGTGTATAGAAACTTTCTTTTTGTGATAAACATTTCAAAAATTGACGCGTTCGCAGGATTTAAACCTACATCTCTCTGGGATTCCGGCCCAGATAACTAAGCTAGAACGCTGTCTGCGAAAACATCGAATTATTGAGTGTTTTATCATTTTTACCAACTAATACATTGTTGGAAGCGCCATCTATGAGAACTGCTCAATAATTCGACGTTTTCGCAGACAGCATTCTAGCTTAATTTGGACAAAGCATTTAGGCCTGGGATGAGAGATGAGAGAATTTTTGAAATGTTTATCACAAAAAGAAAGTTTCTATACACCTAGTATGTGAAGCACGATAAAAATCGTTTCATTGATTAAGCAATGCTCCATTTCTCGTTAATGGTAAGAAGTTCTATTAATTTCACATTAAGTGACCAACTGGTTTAAAGCAGTTCTCACAGATGGCGCTTCCAACAATGTAGTAGTTGGTAAAAATGATAAAACACTCAATAATTCGACGTTTTCGCAGACAGCGTTCTAGCTTAATTTGGACAAAGTATCTGGGCCGGAATCCCAGAGAGATGCAGGTTCAAATCCTGCGAACGCGTCAATTTACGAAATGTTTATCACAAAGAGAAAGTTTGTTAATATAAAAATTTCTACACGGATGACATAGATTCGAACTATCTGAATTTTGTACACGGTGGAAGTCGGTTATGCCATTTTTGGCCAAAAGTAATTATTTTAAAAACGTTATTCAATGTACATTGGAGTCATTGGATAGGCTAGGAATTATTTATCAAGCCAGACTATCTGAGAATCAATACCTTGATATGGATAGCCAGGAAAAATTGAGAGATTTTCTTTTGGGAAAGTTCAACGAACGTTATTTTCTTATTTAATACGTGCTTATTTTATTCCAATTTTATTTTGTTCTAAATGTTGTATTTGGTTATAATCGTAGCAATTGTAGGGTATGTCTAGTACTTATATAGTCATAGTCTAATAGTAAGACGTTTTTAATATCCAAGGTCATTACAAAGTAATGACTTCCTCACACAATCAGAGATTCAAAACTCCATCCCAACCCTTCATAATGACGGCAACAATTTCCCATCTTATGATTAACCACCCCGTAACTGGGAAAAATGACATCATCGCGATAACGCGTGGAGACAGCCCAGGCAGGGTGGCCATGTTTTATGGGCTTTTCACAGTGACATTTGTCTATGAAAGATTTTCTGTAGTGTTCCTAATTTTAATAGTTCCGTGATGAACACAAGCTTACTCCGATTGAGTCATTTCACGCTGGCCCAATCCGGATTACTTAATATAGATACGCTAATGAATTTCTTCTACGGACGTATGCAGGCTACCTCACGGCATTAACCTTCGTGAGAAGCCAAGTAGTGTGTAATTCTGTAGATAGATTACATAAATTCTATAGAACTTAGTGGTGAACTCAGAACTCTTGACCTCACGACCAGGATCGATTCCAACCCCTAAATTAAAATAATGACAGGGAATAATAATACTGTGTATAACTACTTACATACTTATCAAAAGGCTGGCTACCCCACTGTACCCACGCTTTCTCCAGCACGTATTTGTCTCAGCATTTTGATACTCATTTGTAACTAGAAGTCGAAAGACGGAACGTGCCAATACGTGGCGTTGTAATAATCTTAGTCATGAATTATGAATAGCTTAGGTGCAGCCGGTTCTCCTTGTTTCACTCCTTTCTCTATTAAGGAATTGGATTCTGGATCTTTTGTCCAAATAGTTACCGTTGTAATAATTTAACTCATGGTTTATAAATAACTTAGGTGAAACCGTATCTCCTTGTTTTACTCCATTCTCTATTAGGAAAATGGGCCCGAGTCCTTCCATCCTTATTCCTGGTTTAAGTACTATGTTTGTATACATATTATTTCTATTATAAGGTTAGTAGATACTAGGAAGTATTAGGTATAGTAAAAAAAATATTACCATGTACTTATTTATTTCATTTTAGGTTATATGACTATGAGCAAATATGAGTTTTATGATGGATTAGTTTAATGCCATTTCAACACAGAGTAAAAGACCCCTAAAATATTCACAGGATAAAATAAGGGTATAAACACACGGAAATACTGGCGACCCTACCGCAGCCACCCTCGCTCCGGCAGGGCGCCGCCCCAGCACGTACGCTTAATACAGTTTTGTCTCAGCATTTCGATACTCATTTGTTTCTAGAGGGAGAAAGATGGCAGATACGCTTCAAATACGTGGCGTTGTAATCATCATCATCATTACTGTTCGCAGTGCTTGTTCGTAGAGCGCGTGTTTCACAGATAGATCCGATAGTAGGGAGTATTTGAGTATTTAGAGTTAAGAGTATTTGAATATTTAGAGGCGTTTAGTTTTGAGCTAGCCAACCAGCCTACGAGTATATTTATTTATATTATTGTCTTTTTGGAAGGCAGCAATTGCTGTCTCTACTGAAGAAAAAGTACCACCATACCTATAGCTATCCTGTACTAGCTTTTTTAATAGTCCACTGCAGAACATAGGGTTACCCGCTAATGGTGATTAGGCCATATCCACCATGCTGCCCCAATGCGGGTTGATTGATTCACATACGCCATCGAATTTATTCTACGGACGTATGCAGGTTGCTTCACGATGTTTTCTTTCACCGAAAATCCAGTGGTGTGAAAAAAGAAGTATAAGAAAATATCTATAGCTATAAGTATTAGATATTTTCTCTCTGAATCAAGGTTTTAAATTTCAATAAAAGCCTGTTTATATCCACCAAAGTTCTACTTTCTAGAATAATCTCGCCTCCCGCCGATCAATTGAATGTATTATGATAATGTGCGCGGCCGGTGGCGGGAGCACAAGGGTGCAGGCGTAGGGATCTAGAGAGATGCCTTGTCTTCACCCGATGTGCGAGACACATCATCTACTCCTGTATCGATGACATCAATCGAGACCACAGAGATCTATCCACCCATCAGCCGTAAGACATTCACAGCTGGACATAGGCCTCGCTTATCGATTTCCAATAAGGCTGGTTGGTAGCAGCCTGCATTCAGCGCGTTCCTGTTTTAAATTTTTGATATACCATCTACCCGCCTAGTCGGTAGACGTCCTACACTGTGCTTGATGGTCCGTGGTCTCCATTCGAGAACTTTACTGCCCCATCGGCTATACGTTCTCCGAACTATATGCGCCCACTGCCGCTTTAATTTGCTAATCCGCTGGGCTATGTCGGTAACTTTGGTTCGTCTGCGGATCTCCTCATTTCTAATTCGATCTCGCAGAGAGACACCGAGCATAGCCCACTCCATAGCACGAAGCAAGATTTTCCATACATTAATGTCACAGAGCTATTACAATAAGAGAGATGTATGGACAATCACTATCACTAGTTGTCAACTGTCAAATATATTTATTGGAAATTGACACTATCGGGACAAAACACGGCAACTAGCCACTGAATCGAGATATTTTTCATGTCGCTTTCTTACTTATGTCATATTAAATCAATGCATCTCTTTCTTTCATTTCTCGATCGACCACATTATCCCTCTGATAACTCTGTTATTAATGTGGTTGAGAATTGACTCAATTAGTGAACAGTATGCTGAGTGTGAGTTTTGTCGTAAACATGACGCGCTTTTCGGCGAGCGCGTAAGCATGTAATTTGTATGAAGATATATATAGCGCCACTAGCGGCGCGTTTTTGATACACAAGTTCATACAAATTATTCGCTCGCCGAAAAGCGCGTCATGTTTACAACAAAACTCACACTCAGCATACTACAGTGTTATTTCTGCGATCGAGATACATATTATGTAGCAAAAAATCATTTAGGTACTTAGCATTTTTTTGTTTTAAATGATTTTATGCTTACACTCCATACCGATGCAAAAAATCTTCGCAAAATGCATGTTGAATGAAACATAGATACATTTCAGAAAGCAGTGTTGTGGATTACGCAGGAGGTCGTCAAATACTTGATTCGGGAGCAGTTGAGCACATAATTATGAATAGACGAGTGATTTTTGTGTTTTATGAGTAAAGATTTTGAAATTATTGGCGTCAGATACTCGTATTTATATCGTCTTCCGTAAATGGCAACCCCTGGCCAGAATGTTAGCGGTTGTGAGCTCTTATATACCAAGGACATCATTGGACAACTATGTCTTAGCGTCAGAACTGATAAAGGCGTTTTTGACTTGGGTCGGTTTAGAGCGAAACGTTCGGTTCAAGAGCTGTCAATCGTAATCGTACATTAAGCGGATGATAGCCAAACTATAAGAATGTCCTAAAGCGCCATCTTTCCGCACTTAATATCCCAGGCCAATTCTTAAAGTTGTGTCTAAAGTAGGTTCCCATTATGTCGCGATGACATGACCCATCTAGCGAGTTCCGTGGCTGTATTCTATTTGGGGGAATTTGAGGTGTTAACTTGATGCGATGGGATAGCGGAGTGAATAAGGATAATGCCTTAAAGATTTACGGTAACAATAACCGCCGTAGGACGTCCACTGTTGTAGATAAGCGTGGGCACATTAGAATAGACAAAAAATCTAAAAAAAAAACGTTAGGTTGTGAGTTCAAATCCTGGTCCTGTAGGTACGTCATTTGTTGGAGCTTACTAAGCACTAACTAGGTTATTAGGAAGCTATTGAGTGCACGAAGCGGCACGTAAGTTTAGCGCTGAGTGAAGTGTGGATAGGATGGCTGCGCATGGGTACCATGGCAGCGCTAACTTACGTGCCAGGATTTGTAGGTACCTAACCTTTTCTACGTTGACCATGGTCGTACTGTCGTACGGTCTATGTCGCCTCTGTTGCGCTCTCGCACTCACTTCAATGCACTCTTGTCTGCCAACACTGATTGCGATATCATTTCTGACAAATGAAGATCTATTGTAGCCGTCATCAAGGCATACTGTGAAACCTCACTGACCAATGGGATCGAAACAAACAGGCCGATAGTTCGTTTGTAATCGAAGAATTGTAAATTTGACATTGAACCTAATTTTGACATTGTATTTGCTGTTATTACTATTTTTTTACTATGTTTTGACGTTTTATAATTGTATTTTTTTATTTTCATATTATAATTGTATCATAGTTTAGTCATGCTTATTCAATTGTGACATAGAACCTAATTTTGACATTATTATCTGCAATTTTTTGACATTTTATTATTATTGACATTGTATTATGATAATTGACTCATGTTTTATTAGCCATTATTTTTCATTTTAATATTGTGAGGCAAATATTATTAATCCAGCGGGCTTAGCATACGGACCATAAAATAATACTATCGACGTGTCAGAATCAGAACGTGACAGAGTTATGATAAAGCATATATCTGTCACCTTTGCACACGTCGGTAAACTCTTGTCGTGGTCTTGTATGCTAAGCTAGCAGGTCGTTTTTACCTCAATAAATAAATGTGTATTTGTTATATTTATATTTGTAGGTAAATCTCTGTTCAAAACGTCAGAAAAACGAAACATTCCTTAATAATCAATCTCCTCTCGAGACGTCCCGTGAGGGGCGGAGGGGGGAGGCCCCTAATCTGCTAATCTCCGAAACACAGCTCTTAGCGAATACATTTACACAATGCCATTGTTGGTTGTAAGCTCGTTCGGTTTATGGAAGGGCACTTCGTAAAAGGTTATGACCAGCTTGGGAGTGCTGTTTCTGAAACATTTTAGCTGTTAATCAATTTAAAGTGTTCTAGGAACTTTTAAACTAGTAGTTATCAGAACAGTAGATCTCGCGAAACATCTCTTTGACTGAATCTTCATAACCCTATATCTCGACTCGCTCTTGACCGAGTTGGTTCATACTCGCAAATATTGTTAGGGTTTAGTAAAAAATGTTGCTAAATGTTATCGAAATTGGGTGATAAAAAGCGTCACAGAAAATTTCCCCTTTTTTGAGAGAAATACCCCTATCAAAAACAGGACACGTGCAAGTCAGGCTCGCACACCGAGGGTTCCGTACAAATCCAGAAAATTTCACAAAATTGGGAAGTACGTTGTTAAAATCTCTATACTCATCATCATCATCGACAAAAGTTTTTTTTTTTACTTTTCTCATCATATATCGAAAATTGTTAAAATAATTAAAAACCTGTTTTAGCATGTGCTAATAAATCTCTTTTATATGATACCTTATATGAAACGATTTACGCACTTTGAATTTTAAACCCATATTTTGTGAATTTTGAAGCCCTATTTTTTTGTGATTTAAATAAAAATATTCAGTTTTCAGATTTATTCCTATATGTGTACTCTGAGACAATGCTTTTCGCCAAATTTCATAGTTCTACTCGTATGTCAACGGGAAGTACCCTGTAGGATTTGATTTTTGTGAGTGTTGAAATATGCGGTTTTTACGACATAAACGGCTCTAACTTCTTTATATGATAAAAGAGAAATTGTTCCTTTACACAACTGTAAGATATCATAGATATATACAATTTAAATTTCAGCTTGATATCTTTACGCGTTCCCGAGATAAAGAGTCTTGACAGACACACAGACGGACAGACGGATAACAAAGTGATCTTATAAGGGTTCCGTTTTTTCCTTTTGAGGTACGGAACCCTAAAAATTACCGACGTCTAAAATAATTTAACAGTTTAAAAAACACTAGGAAAACTCGCTTTAGTGCCTATCCTCCGGCTTCATCATCAGACCTTGAAACCTAATCGTGGTCAAAGTTCATTACAAGATTTTTCTAAGAAATCTATAACAGCTATGATATGATTTTCCACATGAAGTTTCAGTTCATATCTTCCGGCTCCATCATCAGATCAGTTCGACAATACCATATTATTGTATTGTCATCAGAACTACATACAGCTGCCGATTGTCATTACGCTACGACCCTTGGAAGATGGTTAAATTAGTTACCTTAGATTCCATTACGTAGTTACATACAGGTCGACCTAATAAAAGCGTGTTAAAAATCTGAACTTTATAGAACCTGTGTACCAAGTTTGGTAGAGGCCAATGGAAAAATGCGACCTGTAGACATTCGTTGACATTCCACAAAATATATGAAGCAGCTGATATTTTTACGGCGATTACAGGGTTGCCGTCGTAAAAAATCTTTTTAGGAAACCAGTTTCCTAACCTCGGTTCCCTAAACGGCCGAAACGGTCTTGAAAACTAAAGTGAGAAAGAGAACTTAATGACAGGAAGCTCTATCGAAGTCGGTCTTTCCTATGAAGAACAATGTGTGTCTTCAAATCGTATCCCTCATTTCCATAATAGCCAGCGTCGAACCTGTAACTCACTCTTATATTGGTACTCTACGTTACCACTGCTCCATGACAGTCATTTTCACATTATTCTCTCAAAACCCCAACTCTCAGAGCTAAGCTACCCAAATCGATGCACTCAAGATTCGATCGTTTTGGGGTTCCCTATACAATTTCAAAAAATCGTATCCAAGTGGGTAACGCCTGAAAGTCGTGTCATTTTAAACGTATTTTTCTTGCAAGCGAGTGCTCACCAATACCCCATTTCTTGTTGTTTTTAAACTTTCGCGATTTGAACACATTATTATTATATACTACGGGACTTATCGCGCTCTAAAATTACAAGATAAATAAATACCTCCTCATCCCGACGTATTTAAAAGGTATTTATTTATCTTGTAATTTTAGTGCGCGATTAGTCCCGTAGTATATAATAATAATGACCTCAATTCTTGTGTTCGTTCTGAAATTAAACCAAATAGTGATTCGTATTTTGAATTGTCATCTATAAATAGTGGGGACATCTTACTCACGGCCTCTGACCCCAAACTAAGCAAATCTTGTCATATGGCTGCCAGAGACTGATATAGGTACTACATATACATATTTTAAATACACACTTATATAGATAGTACCTAAATAACACCCAGACACAGTGCAAACACCTATGTTCATCACATAAATACTTGCCCTGGGTGGGGATCGAACCCACGCCTCTTTGATCCAGAAGTCAGGTTCACTAACCACTGAGCCACCGAGGCAGTCATTGATTTGGTTAGATGTAGGACTTATTGTTTAAAAGTTCCTGTTCCTAATTAAGTAGGTATTATTATTTATTCTTAGACTGATCGAATATAATAAGCTCGAGCTAAGGATAGCCAAAATAAAGTATGTACGGAACCCGTAACGCTCTAGACTCTCTCTCAAGAATGGTCCCTGCAGGGCGCAAGGGGAATAAACTGTTTATACAGCTTTGATGACGCGGGGATATTAGACTCGGTTGTAGTGGGGTGACGAAATGACGAGAAGTCGGACCCTTTATTATAATCCGCGCCACACAAGTCGGCAGATAGAAGTTAGCCGCAGACGCAGACCGTGATTCGCTAATTATTGCGCATGTGCGCACTGCACAATGCCGACGCAAGTGGCCAAGTAGCGTAAAGAGCGCGCGGGAGGCATGAGGTTGGCGGGCGGGTGTGCCCCGGCGCGAGTCTCTCTGGCTCCCGCGCATATCTGTTTTGTCTTTTGCGCAGCGTTCTGCGCCTAACTTCCCATCCGCCGACTTATGTGGCACGGACTATGCAGACGTGATTTTTCTTCTGTACTGTACTGGACCGGCATTTAACTAGATTCAGATTTTTTTTGTCTGGGTACTAACTCACATTAATATATGTATTTATCTAGTATATACACAATAGCTTTAGTATATCTTATTAATTTACCGTAGAAAATTCCTGTATGTGTACCTACTGAATTCAATAAAGTATTTATTGATTTATTTTATTTAACACGTCATGCTTCTGACACAAATATACTTAATACCATGAAAAGCATCGACTGGCTTACTTATTAAGTTTGGATCATGGTGGCTTCGGCAGAAAAACCTTAAAAGGTTAAACGAAATGTAAGAAATCTGTGGTCGATAAATTAGATCAATAATTATTTTTCGTAAAAAATCGCAACATCGACTTCCACCGTGTACAGAATTCGAATAATTTGCACGAATCGATGTGACATCCATGTACATTTTTGTTGAGTTATCAAAAACGGCTCAGCCAGTTTCAATAAAATTTACATGGGACCGACCGACCAAGTTATGAGAAGTCTCCGTTTTAACCCGACGATTTTGCTTTGTCTTTTTCGCCCGGATGTTGATTAGGGTTCCGTACCTCAAAAGGAAAAAAACGGAACCCTTATAGGATCACTTTGTTGTCCGTCTGTCCGTCTGTGTGTTTGTCAAGACTCTTTATCTCGGGAACGCGTAAAGATATCGAGTTGAAATTTAAACTGTATACGTATATTAAAGAATTCTTGCAGTTGTGTAAAAGAAAAACTTCTCAGTTATCGTTTAAAAAAGTTAGAGCCGTTTATGTAGTAAAAAACCGCATATTTCGACACTTTCAAAAATCAAAACCTACAGGGTATTTCCCGTTGATATAGAACTGTGAAATTTGACGAGAAGCATTGTCTCAGAGTACACATATAGGAATAAATCTGAAAACTGTACATTTTTATTTAAATCACCAAAAAATAGGGCCTCAAGATTCACAAAATATGGGTCAAAATTCAAAGTGAGTAAATCGTATCATTTAAGGTGTCATATAAAAGAACTTCATTAGCACATGCTAAAACAGGTTTTAATTATTTTAACAACGGAACCCTCGATGTGCGAGCCTGTCTCGGACTTGTCCGGTTTTTTTCTACAAGTCGCAGTTTTCAATGAATCTCGACGAAACTTGATGCACAAGTTCTATATACATAGGTGTTAGTGGATTTTTTGTCGTCGATTTTTGTTTGGGTGCATTTTTCAAATCAATGAAGAGAGAGACTTAATCAAAAACATTTATGTGCTTCGAGGTCTACTGTACCGGAGAATTACTAGTATATATATGTTTTAATAATAAGTATCTAAGACAACCTTAGGACAGGAAAATACATTTCACATCTGCTTCTAAGCAGTTATGTATATGAGAAGGTCACCCCGTAAGAACGAGACATGTCCCATCTCGCGAAGTCTATGGTTTTAATTTTTCTCACAAAAAAATGTCAATACATACCTAATGTGTCCATATTTCTCAATCTCAGGTTTAAATTGCTCAAAAGAATCTCTTTATTTCTAAAAAGATAACATAGAAATTACAAAACTAATCATCTTGAGAAAATCACTCAAGAACAATAAACAATGCAACAGTGGCCTTGGAGCGCGAGTGGCTTAAAAACTCTGACACCAGGGCTAGCCACTCGGCTGATACGAACTTAAGTACCTACTGTGAGTATATATGTGCGCGTAGATTTACCAGCTTAGACTTAGTAATAAAAATACACACGGCGTATTTCTAGAAAAGACGAATACATTATTTATGTCGGTGATTCTAAGATACGAGTATCATTGTATTGTATAAATAGACTAAAGTCATGACTGTATCATTCCCATGTTGTACCCACCCCGATATCTGTTGGGAACTCGGTTCTTGAAGTTGTTGTCTCGTATGTCTACCTAGGACAAGTAGTCCAGTTAGGTTGGTCCGACTTCAACAAAGAGGCCAATTGCCGACATATCTCAGTGCCTCAAGTCGAAAGTTTTCGACCAGTGTGTGTTGCCAGTGATGACTTATGGCACAGAAACGTGGTCTCTCACTATGGGCTTTATAAGTAAGCTCCAAATAGCCCGACGAGCTATGGAGAGGGCTATGCTCGGAGTCTCTGCGAGATCGAATCAGAAATAAGGAGATCGGTAGAAGAACCAAAGTTACCGACATAGCCCAACGGATTGGCAAGTTGAAATGGCAATGGGCAGGGCACATAGCGCGGAGGACTGATGACCGATGGGGTCGAAGAGTTCTCGAACGGAGACCACGTACCGGCAAGCGCAGCGTAAGACGTCCACCCACAAGGTGGACGGATGACCTCATTAAGACCGCGGGATCGCGCTGGATGCAAGTCGCTTCCAACCGGTCTTATTGGAGATACATAGGGTAGGCCTATGTCCAGCAGTGGACTGCTTATGGCTGATGGATAGATTGAATTGTATGCATCATTAGTACCAAAATATTGATTATGATCATAGAGATAATAAATGTATGATCAAATTTTACTACGAGCCCAACCCCGAAATTAAAAAAAAATCAGCTGTTCCAGACTTCTTTCGGAGAATCAAAGGGATGTATTTTTTGGAAGATACCAATTTGATTCAGATTTGAAAGCTATACAAGGATAAATAATTATTGTTTGAATAGGTATCTAGTACATGGCCGGATCTAACGAGTGCTTTTAAAGGCTTTATGAGGTAATCGTTAAACTAAAAGCATAGGTAGCAACCGAGATCAACGAGAACTAGTCTATGACCTCATACAGAGAGACCACGAACTTTACCTTGGCTCTACACATGACACATCTACACAGCTGTTCGGAGATTTATCTTTTCAACTTACCTAGGTATTATTATATACTTCATTATCATAATTGCAATTGGACATAGCTCTCTAGTACTTAGATTTCAAATTGACAGATTATAAGCCAAACTGCTAGGCAAATAGCTAAGCTGTGGTGGTAACCATAGCCTTGCAATTTGCTAAGTTGAAATGACATATGGACTCTGACCCCAAACTAAGCAACGCTTGTGATATGGCTACCAGAGATTGATATACTACAAATACATATTTTTAAACACATACTTATGTAGATAATACCTAAATAACACCCAGACACAGAGCAAACCTATGATCGTATCATAAATATTTATTCTGGGTGGGAATCGAACCCACGCCTTTTTGATCCAGGAGTCAGGGTCACTAACCACTGAGCCATCGAGGCAGCCAATGGTAGTAGGTAGACTACATATCACGGAAGACTGATAACCGTTAAATCGGAGAGTTCTAGGGTGGAGACCACGTACCAGCAAGTACAGCGTAGGACGTCCACTCACAAAGTGGAGGGATGATCTCATCAAAACCGCAGGATCACGCTGGATGCAAACCGCTTCAAACCGGTCTTATTGGAGATCTATTGGGGAGGTCTATGTCCAGCAGTGTACGTCCTATGGCTGAAATGAAAAAACCAATCGTGACCTGCAGACAGTGCAATTCTGCGGACTTACATAATAATTGTAGCGCTCGTAGCGTAGTTTGACTAGGTGTTTATAAGCGATCACCGTCAAGTCTAGTAATGCTCCTTACAGTCGGTATTTGGATGAGCGCTGAGCGCTACCTTGGCTCGGATGACACGTTAAATTGTAGGTCCCGATTATTTTAACCCATGTCAGAGGCCTTCAGCGGCCTAAAATCTCTGACACCAGGGCTAGCCACCCGGCTTATACGAACTTACTTACTTATCTAATAACATCCAAGTTCTGAGTATTTCAATCTGTACTAAGTAGGTAGGTAGGTACTTATTTTAATCACACACTTGTTTACCATTCTTTTATATGCAAATACCTATTAATAAGTACTAAACCAGATGAACATAATTAGGCTATTTATCAACCATAACAAAGTCGAGCCGCTCGATCATCATAATTTGTCTCATTAGTCCACTCCCGTGTCTTCCATCTCCGGAAAATACCTTAACGGAAAATAACTACAAAACAGGTAAACAAAGACAGACTACTGGCAACACTACAAGAAAATCGTGAAAATACAGTGCCACCAACTTATCTGACCCGCGACGCGTCCTATAAAATGATAGATAGATAGACAGATAGATAAACACTTTATTGTTAACACTAAAATACAATTCAGAAAAAATACACAGAAAGGAAAAAAAACAAGCGACATAAAATAATGCAACAAAGGGCGGCTTTATTGCTTATAGCAATCTCTTCTAGGCTAATGCTGCTGATAACATAATTATGCCATGACGAAATTCGGTGAAAATATCAGTATTATTGAATCACACAAATGCGAAAGTTTGTGAGTGTGTATGTATGTTTGTCTATCCATTTCTGGCTATTGACGTTTCGAAATAGCGTCGTTAGTTTCTCTTTTGGCTACTGGGTCAGATAAATTTGTTGTTTTGCACTAGCTTGACGGAAAATAACAACAAAACAGGTAAACAAAAACAGGGTACTGGCAACATTACAAGAAAATTGTGGAAATCGACTCACCGGCGACCAGGAGCAGAAGGAACACGCAGCGGGCGCGGGGCGGGGGCGGGCCCGGCGGCGTCATTGGCGGAGCCCGGGGGGCGGACTACCCCACAATATAATAATATACAGCCTTCGCCCACCACGCAACTTTCACGGCACTTTCAGCAAATTTCCCGAATTCAACGTGCGGTTTTTACTTTTTTTACTCCGGATTTTGCGAATGATATAACCACTTTTTTAATATATTGTTTTTATTTTTTTTTGATCCAACAGGATCTACAGATTTTTTTTATTTTTGTGCGTGTTTCACATCACTATTTTTTAAAATTCGAATCACAGGGACATTTTTTTTTTTTAATATGTTCGATTTTTAAAGCGCGGATTTTTAATCACGTTTTTGACGTTTCACGTACGCGCGCTATTTAATGTCACTATTGAAAATGATTTTCTTTTTGTCGTGTTTTATTGTCACTTGTTTTTTTTTTGTTGTTTGGCTTGTATGCGCGTTCGCATTCAGCCGATGCGCGCGCCGCACTGGTTCACTTTCACTTCACTTCGTACACTTGCGTCACATTTGTTATGTTTTTGCTTTCGAATCACTTGTATAATATTATTTGTCGGTAAATATATTTTTCTTAATTCTAAGTTTTATTGTCGCCATTTCTGACCAGTCTTAATTAATTTAAAATAATTTATTGTCGTATTTCTTGTGCGATTAATTCATCTGTAAAAATTCAAATGATAAAACAATGGCTCCGAAGAAATCTTTAAATGTTTTTAATAATATGACTTTTTCATGAGCCCATTGAAATGTCTCTCTTACCGACTTCACAATTATTCTAATTTCGATTGTTTTTTTTTCCTTTAGCCATAATGAGTAAGTGAGTTTTTTTGTAATTTTTATTACTCTTGTTTCATGTAGGTAACTCGTTTGTTGAGTTTTTATCATGAACAATAATTCTTCTATACTCTATCCGCCTTATCAATACACGTTACGTTACTTTAGAGGCCAGTCTTTTGTCTTACTAGTGAATTAAAATTGTCAAACAAAGAAAGAAACAAAAAACAAAGTAACTCTCCGTTTTGGTAATAAAACTATTTTTTTCTAATAAAGAGACAAAAGATGGACTACGCTAAAGTGACTCTACACATTGTATTAATAAGACGGTATTAGGTTTATTGACAGTTTTTTTGTTGTAAAAAAGCAAAATCCATTTGCCAATCACTTTTGGGAGAGGCTTAAAATGCCAAAATCAATAAGAAACTTGTGAAACCGGTATTTTTAACAGTCTGGTGCGTCTAGGCTTTCGCTTACATCATTTTATCGATTATGGTACAGTTCATTCAACTTTTACTTTATATTTTTTAGCTAAAAAGTATTTTCACTTTAGCGTTCTGTAAACAAAATAGTCACTCGCCTTTTTTACCCGACTGCCAAGGAAGGGTATTGTTTTCTATGTATAAAATTTAGCAAATCGAAACAGCAAATAAATAAAGTAGGTAAAATAGAAGCAATTATATTAAGCTTAGCATGTGTTTTAGGGTTCCGTAGCTAAAAAAAATAGACAACCAGGCCCTAATATTAAATTTGTACTGCATTTGTAACCGTAATAATATGTCAATATTATTTTGTACCATTAGATACATTTTAATTTGTACCCAAATTCAATATAACACAAATCTAAAATTAACAGTTTTTAAAATCCTGCAGTATGTAAGTTACTTCGTCAGTGTCTTTAAGCCACCTCCGAGCCACGGTAGCGCTCAGTTGGAAACTCCAGCTGCTGATCAACTTTCAGAAGACTGACCGTGCTGAACGTTGCTTAACTTCCGTGATTGCTGATAACCACTGAGTCAAACTACGGTATGAGCGCTCTTATTTACCATTTTAAACCTTCTTTTTCAACCTTACGATATCCAAAAAATACAGCAAAACCCTGGCGCTTCTATTTTTAAAATCATCAAAGAGGTTCCGCTCGAGAGAGCACCTAACTTAATTTAACGAAGTCTGTACTTATACTTAGATAAGTGTATCTTTTAACTCTACCCATCGTAGGGACGACCTTTCGGCTCTCGCCCACGTTTTAAATAAATAACGAAGAAAGTAAATAAAAATTGATACTTTCAGAATTTTGCAGTTAAAGGGGGCACGATGAAAGTTTCTAAAAGGTTTTTGCAACAAGGTTTTGTAATAGTAATATTGATCAAGACAAATCTAACGCGCCTACAATACGACTACCTATGTTATTTTATGTTCCAAGTTAAACATTCGGTTTAACCTTTAAAAATGATACCGTC
This sequence comes from Hypomecis punctinalis, assembly GCA_949316475.1. NCBI lineage: Eukaryota > Metazoa > Arthropoda > Insecta > Lepidoptera > Geometridae > Hypomecis > Hypomecis punctinalis. Next base: position 1,059,114 of record OX438818.1, read on the forward strand.
TTACCACAAAAGTTTGACGCATGCTTTAGACAATGTTTAACAGTACAAATTGTACGGTTTAACAGTGTTTAAAGCGTGTTTAAATGATTTGTGGTAAGGCGGATATATTCTAAAAAAATAGAAAAATAGTTTTTAGTTAACAAGATTATTTTTTGCAAAAAATTACATGACCGTCTTCACCCGTGTATAGAATTCGCGAATACTTCGCACGGATTGATGTAGCATTTTTCACATTATTGTTAATTTATCAAAAATAGCTCAGCCCATTTCAATAAAATTTAAATGGGACCAATGTCAAAGTATACTCTTTCCAATAAAAAAAGAATTATTGAAATCGGACAACTACGAAAAAAGTTATGCGTGGTTATACCTACATAACAAAAAAATAAAAAAAATATACCTACTCGTCGAATTGAGTACCTCTTCTGGTACGTCGGTCAAAAAGATCTACAAAAACACACATACAATGCCTTTTTGTGTGTGTATTTTGTCTGTACGTGGTGGCTGAATTCATTAGCAATGCTGCAACACTATAGGACGCTCATCATTATAAACCCCACTTTCACTATGGGACTAAACCCAAAATCGAAAAAATATCAGCTGTCTCATACAAACCTAGACAAAATGTATTGAATAGTTGTTTTTTTTCTTCGGAGTTGGTCTCATAGTAAAAGTTGACCATATCAACGAGTACAACTGCATCCTAAAGAATAGTCATGACGACTGGGTAAAAAAAAAAACATTATTATAATCAGTCCGTAAGTTAGATTATCAAAAAATATTGGATACGTATTTTTTCTTTTGTCAATCAAACAATAAATGACAAAGATAAACCTTGTCAAAGCTTAGGAGTGGGGGGCGTGACGTCACCTATCTCACAGAAGTCTATACATTCGAATAGCACTTGTGACGTCACGCGGAACTTGAACGGGCTCAATCTTCATCAATTTTTAATTAATTTACAAAGGAAAAAAATATGTGTCTAATATTTATTTATAGTCTATATCTAATTATATTTTTTTTTAGTCACCATGCCTATCGCTAAAGAACTTGCAGTCACTCCGTATTATATTAATATGTAGAAATATGAGACAAAACCTTGTCAAGGATTTTTCGCAAGCACTTAACAAAAGGAAAAAATGAAAATAAAAGCCATGGCGAAACAAACACTTTGACGGTTTCCTAAACCCTTTTGTTACCCAAAAAAGTTTAACCCTACCCTTGGTGTTATTAAAATTTAACTGTTGGAAAAGTTTCCTTCGCGAGATTTCAGAGGTATGATCGCAGAATACATAATAGTAGTTTGGTATGCTACATTAAAAAAATGTTTAAAAAAGTATGGTAGAAACAAACAAACTCTACAAAAAATCTATATTTCATTTCAAAATCTATGAAAAATGCTACTGGATTAAAAAGGCTTACTGGAGAAAAGATGATACCTACCTATAACTCAATTTAAACCGGATTTTTAGGGATCCGACAAGTGGAAAGGTGAAAAAAAGAATCAACCTGAGAGGGAGGGAGAGAGATGTAAATCTATAGGGGAGGCTTATATCCAGCAGTAGATTACGATAATTCAATTTCCTTATTTACAGTAAAATTAAAGAATCTGAGAGTGTACAGAGAGGCAAAATACAAGCAAGAGAGACGCCGCAAGAGAGCAAGAGAGACGCTGCAAGGCTTTTAGGGTTCCGTAGTAAAATTATAACTTCGTTGCGTCCGACCGTCCGTCTGTCCCAATGTCACAAAACCTTATTTCGTATAGATCTCCCTTTGAAATACATCAAAATTTTAAAAATTTGTATTAAGCTTCAGCATGTAAAGTAGTAGTGAAACGCTATTTTTTCTTACTCAATTATTTATTTTTCATTATGTAGTTTTGTTTCTTTAAAAAAAATTGTTTTATTATTATGTAATGCGGGACTAATCGCGTACTAAAATTACAAGATCATCATCCTGACTACGTTTCGACCGAGTTGCATCGATCGTGGTCACGGGTAGACTCCACGAGTTGATATGTACTACGGGCAGTCCCGTAGTACATAATAATAGTGTGTTCAAATCGCGAAAGTTTAAATACAATTCAATTCTTTATTTGTAAGTTAATGGGTAACAGTAAAGTTCTTAAATATACCTAACATCAACTACCAATAACAACCCAATACAAGGTATGCAAATATACACATTTGTTCAATATTACAATTAATAATAATTATAACGCCAATTTTGACATTAAAAACTACAAGAAAACTACAAAAAGTAATCAATTTTTGACCGACGAACCGCCGGAGGAGGTATACAATTCGACGCGTATTATTATATTTATTTTTTATGTATAACCACGCATAACTTTTTTCATAGTAGTCCGATTTCAATAATTATTTTTTTATTGTAAAGAATATATTTCGAAATGAGACCACTCATTAAAATTTTATTGAAATTGGCTGAGCCATTTTTGAATAAATAATTATTAATGTTTCTCATGATAAATACGGCAAGATTGGTTGTCCAAAAACTCTTTCAATGATTAAAAACTATTGCACGCTAACCACTTTTTCAACTCTCTACAAAATTTATAATAAGGCAAGTCCACAATTCTATTCGTTAAAGAGTTATAAATGAGAGGTGCAATGTAAACGCAGTTATTCCTAAATAATTCCAGTCTCACAATAGGCATTAGGCATTAATTTCGTTTTGTTCATATAAAAATATTTAAAAAAAATGCATTTAAGTATTTAAAAACTCAAACAACATCATCCCCCTTATTTGCACTAAAATCAGTATAGGATAAATCTCGTGTCTAGACTTTTTTTAAAGATATTTTATTATTTTATGCTAACCTCGGTAGTGGTTACATATTTGAGCCATTTGTCCGTGGGGACCGGGAGCTCATCTCGTTTTCAAAAGTCTTTCTGAGCGTCTGGTGGACGCGACGCGTGACCAAAATGCTGGTGTTTATTTGGCTCAACGCATTGCCATTCAGCGTGGCAATGCTGCCAGCATGCTGGGCACGATGCCTACTGGCAGTGGGCTTGGGCACTTGGATTATCTTTAGACCTTCAAGGGTCTGTGGATGATCCAATTGCTTTCTATGTAGTAGTTTTATTATTTTACACCATACTTACAATCCTTAGATTTCAAGAGCTTGATATTATTGCACACATACATATATAAAATTATAAAAAAACACTTGTAGGAATTTCTCCCGAGCTACTACAGTATTCCTACTCAATTTTCACATTGAAAGATCCTGATAAGTTTTCGCGTGCCTCTTACGTGTCTCGAGACTTTTGTAATAGCCTTCTTAAACATTTTTGCGTTACTTTGTGTGTTAATTTAGAATGACTAAATGTTTTGCCAAATTAGTAACGGACTAAACCGACTAGATAAGAGCATAAAAGATCCTAAATCTGATACTATTATCATAGAATAAAGCTCATTATTTACTGTCAAAGGCCTCATGAGATATAATAGATACCGTACGCGACTCTATTTCATTATATTGTATGGGTACAGTTATGTGGCGAAAATACCGGTTTCGAATGCACATACAGAATACAAATGTTTTGATCATACAAAAGGTTTTTTATTGCTCTTGTGACATATACATACTAGGTACTTATTTACAATACAGAACTTTCTATAGTTGTCACTACAGAATATAATTTATTTGCCAAATTCCATCTCTCTTGCGTTAAAAGTTAAATAAAGATAAAATAGTAACTCTCAAAAACACGGTAGGTACCTATAGTATCCACAGAGGTATAACAACTGGAGAGATAGCGCTGTTGTCAAATATGTATTGGAATTTGACACTACTGAGTAAAAATCACGGCATAGACACTGAATCGAGATATTTTTCATGCCTCTTTTTAACTCATGCCATATTAAATAATTGCATCTCTTTCTTTATTTTCTCGATTGACCACATTATGCGACCCGTTACTCTACTTGTAGCTAACTCCACATCCGTCGACTTATATGATTCGGCCTATACTTATTTTGTCTGTCATAAAATTATGCATATTTTTTTGTTTTTTTCATTTTTAAACTTCCTCACTTATTTTTAAATTATTTTTTTTTGTCGCCTTGCGAGTTGGCTCTATAGTAATTAGTTGTATCAAAAATAGCTTTATTTGTTTTGTTAGGCAGCTTTAGAGCTTTTCGTTTTTTTGATAAACTGTAGATAAAATTATTTCCGTCTATTAATATTAGAATTTATTGGTACGTCTACCTACTTATAGTTACACATTACCTATCACATTACCTGTAAATATTGTTGTGTAGAAAATAAATAAATAAAATATTTGGGTGCGAGTCGGACACCGTATGGAAGCCCCCCTTAATATATTTTATTTTGATTTATTAATTATTTTTGCAAGGAATATTTATTGCCACTTAATTTTTCAAGCATCCTCCTGTTGCCATTATCGAGCAAAAAAATCACGTTACTTGTGTGGGAGCCCCCCAATTAAATATTTATTTTATTTTAACAAAATTTATTTTTATAGTGCACGTTTAACTAAATATTATGCGAATATTTCAAGCATCTACCTGTCACCGTTATTAATATCGAGCGAAAAAGTCTAAAAATTCAGGTTTGTTGTCTGGGAGCGCCCCTTAAATATTTTTTTTCTGTTTTTTGTATTTATTTTTATGATGGCAATAAAAATACGTCATTAGTGAAAATTTCAACGTTTTAACTATTACGGTTCATGAGATACAGCCTGGTGACAGACAGACAGACAGACGCGTAGACGGACAAGCGGACAATGGAGTCTAAGTAATAGAGTCCTGTTTTTACCCTTTGGGTACGGAACCCTAATAAAAAAGAACACCAAGTTCTATGTCTCATTGAGCAATATGATTGCAATTTTCCGTTTCTACGCCAAATTACAAAACTCAACTCCGCAACCTTATTAACTTTGAACAAATAAACTAGGTAAACATAGGTAGCCACCATAAATCTCAAGTCAAGAGGTGTAATTACCCCAGGAAACAAAGAAATTTAACTTGGCACTAAATTTCCGATCCATTTTTTTTTTGTGATGTTTAGGATCACTTACTGAGCACAAATTCACAAAATGTTGACAAGTGCAGATGGAGCTTCAAGCGCCATCTTGAAAAAGCGTTTTGGCCGATATCTCGGATACTATGCACTTTAGGGCAAAAGTCATAAAAACCATTATTGTAGAAAATAAAATTTTGCATCTTTTGTTTCTTGTAAACTTTTTTGTATAACCTACCGTTTACGGTTTATGGCCTATTTAATAAACCGGTTTTTCTATCGTTTTATTGATTAATCTTACATTTCTGTTGCTATCGGCCACGATAGAAAATCTGGTCCATTAAATGGGCCATAAATCGATATGTTTCTCACGTATTGGATAAACAAAAGGCCTATCTCTAGATTTCTGTGGTACGAACTAACTACCTATCGTGGAAGCGATTGCCAAATATCAACGAAGATGGTGCTCTACCAAGGACATCCATTCTCTTAGCGTGCAGTCAGCAACCGACACTCGAGCATCTAAACTTTATTTTTAACAACTTCCAAAAAAGAGGAGGTACTATGTTCGTCTGTATGTATTTTTATTTTTATATTTTTTTTGTGTATGTTCATCAATATTTTCGCCAAGTGAACATCAATTCAAAAAATTGTTTTTATTTTGAAAGGGTATACAAAGTTACTCCCGACATTGACTCCCGAGGTAGTCCCATTCTAATTTTATCGAAATCGGCTGGGCCATTTTTGATTATACAGTAATGTACATGGATATCGCAGCGAATCGAATTCTGTGGCTACACGGTGGGTGGCGGTGCTTCTTTTTTTGGCGAATAATAAATACTTGAGTTTCGTACTGCTCAGAGGAGCAAAGCGATCAAATCGCGTAGCAGACGCGGCAAACAAACATCCTATTGCAAAAGGTAAACGGTTTAAAGACCGTCAAAAAACATGTCACTAAGTGCTTAGTCGTGATTATAAATAACTATAATTATCTACCTTACACACAGTCATGCTTATATCCTGCGATTGACCAAGCCGATATCCGTCTAGAGTTTGTGCGAAAAGAGAAGCGTCTTAAGTGAGGTCGCCCGTGTACCATTTTACTAATTTGTTACGTTGACAACACTGCTTTGTCATTGCTAGTGCAACTAAAAGTTTAATACCTTGTTAGACACTAATTCGGTTTTCATCAGTACTCGCGTCTACCAAGTAAACTGTATAGTTAGTACCTTGCTGATCAAAATCTTATTGTTAGTTCACCGTAACGCCACGACGGTTCTGTTTTTGCACAAACTCTAGTCACAAGGCTTTTTTAGTTTTTGCAATTGTGTTTAGGTACAATCAATTCAAGTAGATTTTTGTTGAATCTCGAGGTTTTATAAATCACATCGTAATGATGGTTTTCAAAACATGTATTACTTTATTAGGGTTCCATACCCAAAGGGTAAAAACGGGACCCTAATTCTAAGACTCTGCTGTCCGTCTGAATCGTGATAGCTAGACAGTTAAAATTTTCACAGATGATGTATTTCTGTTTCCGCTATAACGACAAATACTAGAAACAGAAAAAAAAAATATAAGTGGGCTCCCATACTTTACTGATACATACTGATGTTTTAGCCGTTTTTGCTTGGTAATAATAACGGTGACAGGTACTCGTAGATGGTTGAAATGTTCACAAAATATTTCGTTAAATATCACACTTTAAAAGTAAATTATTAAATAAAAATAAATATATATATTGTATACAAGTAACACGGTTTCTTGCTTGATTCTTGATTCTTATTAATAACGGCGATAGGAAGATTATTGAAATATTTACAGAATATTAATTTGTGTATCCTTTCAAAAACAAATAACTAAACTAAAATATATTATGGGGCTTCCATGCGGCACGGAACCCTTCGTGCGCTAGTCCGACTCGCTCTTGGCTGATTATTTTGTTTTTTCGTTGGCGTTTGGGTACAATCGATCCATGTAGGTTTTTATTGAATTTCTATACTTTATAAAATTTAACTTGATCTCTGCGACAGTTACATATTGACATATTTAGAGTTGAGATAGTGGTGGAAAAAATCTTTTTCAAACAATGTTATAATGAAATCGAATGAGTAGTTGAAGGTGAGAAATTGGATTTTATTTACCTACTATTATTTAAGATCAAGTATGTACACGTGTAAATAATGTTATGATATTAATTAAATACTCATAATAATGTAACGATAGTATTTATCGACGATTTTCACTATTATCGATGCTAATGTAACATATAATTGGGTTTAATTTAATTACACATGTAAACAATGTTATGATATTCAAATATGCAATAAAATTAATGATAAATTAAGTTTTATTTAAAATATCGTCAGTATAAACTATCGATATTTTAATTAAAACTCTATCTAAAACTCTGTGGTCACGATCATTCGTCGCCCATCACTAACCTATGACATTGACAGGTACTGTCTGTACTATTAAGAAATTCAGGACTTCATAGCATTGAGGAAGGAATCAGAACTTCATAGGCGTGATTTTTCTGACAGCTGTCGCAGAGATCAAGTTAAATTTTATAGAGTATAGGTTTTGTTGAGTGCTTCCACTCTGCCCCACCAAAGCGCCCCACTGGTGGGGCAGATTCCACTCCTTCATTTTTTGGAGTGGAATCTGCCCCACTCATCCCATCTTGGTGGGGCAGATTCCACTCACTTTTTAGACCAGTGGAATCTGCCCCACCAGGGGTGTCGCATGATTTTAAATTAAATTATTAGTGCCATGAAGTGCAAAATTCGACTTCAAAATTTTAATCATTATAACGCCCCACCAAAAGAACAGATAAGTGACGACATTGAATCCAAAATATTAAGAAGATTTTAAACTAAAAGCACAATTATCTGAATTTAAAAATTTCAGATTGTATGTAGTTATAGTATTTATGTCGCAAATATTTTCGAAGTCATCGTAAAGTAAAAGAAAATTAAAATTGCATATATCATTCCATTTATAATAAGCCATTCATTATAATGATCTTTAATAATCTATTCGAGATTTTATCTCACTCAGCAAGTTACTTGAATAGTATGTAATTAAATTGCACCTATTACAAATGATATACGTTTCCATCTTCATTGCATCCTTTATTATGTGAATTAATTATACAGGGTTATTTCTAATCAATTGGCATGCTTTTAGGGGCTTATTCTGTACATCAAAACTAACAACTTTTGTTCAACGACTTTTGTCAAATCTCAAAAAAAAGTTGTTGTTCCATAGAAAAATATCGTTCACCCTTAACAAAATGGTTATTTTTGAGTTTTTACAAATGTCGCAGAACAAAAGTTGTTAGTTTTGAAGTACAGAATAAGCCCCTAGAAGGATGCTAATTGATTAGAAATAACCACGAGTTTTCTGCATTAATACGTTAATCGCAACTTATATATGTAGTATACAGGTTGGAGAGCTCACGCCGATATTAATTTGATCCAAATGTAGTACTAGTAACCAGTAGTGAATTGTCAGTGGTTTCTAGTTTATACAAGCGACTATTAAGGTTGCAGTGACCACGTATGAGTCCTACCAGAAGTCGAAGGTCTTGCCACTGCAACATCAATAGGTCGTTTGTTATGTTTATATTTAAATTAGGGAAAGCAACCTTAGAGTGTTTGCAATCCTCGCTTTTGTTCCACATATTCTGATATTCTTTTTTGGTATGACAACACAGCAACACGCGCTCTTCCGCCGCTATTGACTTAGTGTTTAGTTGCCTCGTCCCCTACCTGTTTTCTCGTGCCATCATTGGCCAGGGTGTCGGCTTTGTTGTTGCCTGAACATTTTCTGTGACTCTTTATCCAGCGCACGATTGTTCTGTGTTAAGTTGAAAGAGTTTGAAGTGTCTCATGACATTCAGCAACAACTCTAGAACTTGTTACAGGTCTTCTGAGTGTGTAGATTGTAGCAACACTGTCAACAGGGAACACGATAACTTCTTTGGCCTCACTGTTTTTTATAGCTGAATTGAATGATAATATTAAATTAATTATTTTCTTTTACTTTACGATGACTTCAAAAATATTTGCGACATAAATACTATAACTACATACAATCCGTAATTTTTGACTTCAGATAATTAAGCTTTTAGTTTACAATCTTCTTAATATTTTACATTTAATGTCGTCACTTATGTGTTCTTTTGGTGGGGCGTTGTAATGATTAAAAGGATTTGTTCCGTTACCGGTATTAAAATAAATAAAAATTCTAACCAGATCAATGATTGCTGTTTTATAAAGAGTATTCAAAATGTAATTATTATCTGATAAAAACATATTTTTAAAGCCCTGCAATATTTAGAAAATAGATAATATATATTTGGGGTATGTAACGTGAAACGGAACGGATATCTCGTAAAGAAACACGCTAATCTGAAAAAACTCAAAGCCAAAAAGTGTAATAGAAATGTCAATGTCAAAGGAAATTGAATATTAATTTGATTTTCGATCAGTGTTGCCACCTTAGCCCTTTTGGAGCTAGATCTAGCACTGCTTACTGTAGGTGAGCCCCTTATATTTGTATTTGTTTAGTCATTAGTGTAATGATTTAGCCTGGAAAGGGCTATCTAGCGCTTATTTGTCCTATTTATTTTCGTAGAAAATATTATTTTGAATTTCCAATATACTTTTATAAAATAACAATTAAAAAAAAAATGCATGGCTATATATTATTTTTTATTACTCCACAGAGCTTTCAAATTTAAGTACATTCCTAGAAAAATTAAATGATCTTGGTTAGAATTTTAATACCGAGTTCCTTGTAAATCAGGTACAACTACTTTTGAAGTCAAATTTCGCGCTTCATAGCACTAATAATTTAATTTAAAATCATGCGACACCCCTGGTGGGGCAGATTCCACTGGTCTAAAAAGTGAGTGGAATCTGCCCCACCAAGATGGGATGAGTGGGGCAGATTCCACTCCAAAAAATGAAGGAGTGGAATCTGCCCCACCAGTGGGGCGCTTTGGTGGGGCAGAGTGGAAGCACTCGTTTTGTTGGGTGTTGCGGCGTTTCGCCCCGCAAGCTGTTCGGTCCGCGGGGCGAATCGCCCAAGACTCTTTTTGAAGGTACCAATGAGATGGTTCGAGCGAAGAGACATGAATCACATCATTATACAAATTTTGATGGTTATTCAAAACATTTATTGCTTTTATAACAATGCTCCTATGACAGACAGAAGATTATTTAAATAGCGTCTAGATAATCATTTTGCTTGAGTATTACCAAAGAAGATATAATAATGTATTACGTCAAAGTTGTTTAGTAAGTTTGTGATTTGTTTCAAGCTAGTTAAATGTATAATTGTTAAGTATATTTTTCTACTTCATCAGTCATTTACAATACTTATGTGCTGATCTTTAATAAGGTACAATGTTTTTACACACGGTTTTTTTTTCTAGCTAGTTAAATTTATAATTGCTAAGTATATTTATCTACTTTTCTATCGGTTCATATACAATACTTATGTACAGATCTTTAATACTACAATGTTTTTACACACAGATTTTAACGATTGAAACTGAAATAAATTATCCTGCAGCTTGGTTTAAAATAAATGCAGTTTTTAAAGTGCGTTCAACTTCTCTTATTTCTACTTCTATATACGCATTATAATTATTTTTCGCAAAAAAATGGCACCACCGACTTCCACCGTGTACAGAAAGAATCGATGTGATATCCGTGTACATTATTGGTGTTTTATCAAAAACGGCTCTGCTGATTTCGATAAAATTTAACGGGGACCTCGTCAGGAGCAAACACTTATAAAACATTTTTTTGAAACGATACACAATTGGCGAAAACTTCTAGGAACATACACAAAAACAAGACATAGAGACGAACATAGTACCTCCTCCTTTTCGGAAGTCGGTAAAAAGCTTTCATAACAATAAAAAAAACCGGACAAGTGCGAGTCAGGGTCGCACATCGAGGGTTCTGTACAAACACGTAGTTAAAATAATTAACAACATGTTTTAGCATGTGCTAACGAAGTTCTTTTATATGAATGTACGCTTTGAATGTTGAACCCATATTTTGTGAATTTTGACGCCCTATTTTATTGTGATTTAAATAAAAATGTACAGTTTTCAGATATATTCCTATTTGTGTACTCTAAGACAATGCTTCTCGCCAAATTTCATAGTTCTTGTCAACGGGAAGTACCCTGTAGGTTTTGATTTTTATGAGCGTTGAAATATGCGTTTTTTACGACATAAACGGCTCTAACTTTTTTATACTGTAACTGAGAAGCTTTTCTTTCACACAACTGCAAGAATTCATAGGTTTACGTATATAGTTTAAATTTCAACTCGATATCTTTACGCGTTCCCGAGATAAAGAGTCTTGACATATACACAGACGGACAGACGGACAACAAAGTGATCCTATAAGGGTTCCGTTTTTTTCCGTTTGAGGTACGGAACCCTAAAAATATATCTGTATCTATAAATATTTTCTAAAACAAGCAAAAAAAATTCACAACCGCATGCAGACCTGATTACAGGATTGTGTGGCACTGACTAGATACAAGCAGTTTGCATTCATCATGCAGCATATTCCTATGGCAATGAGGTCATCTGTCCGTTTTACGCTACGCTGACCGGCCTTTGGTCTCAGTACGAGAACATTACTACTACTCCTAACAGCATAATATTAAAAATATTCATTTCTTTTTACCTAAATTTCACATAATTCGCTGATTAAATGGTAAGGGTTCACGAATCAAAAAATTATGAGTCGTTTTTTACCTGAATTCCTAATAAATATGGAAACTATTTGATGGAACAAAAAGACACTATTGGAGCTTTTTTAAATGCTCTTTTCGTATTTAATCAGCGCATATTTGCTGCATTATTTTCTACGGTAGCGTAACATGCGAATTGAAAATTGTAGATTTTCTTTATTGCCACAGACGAAGGGCCGGCAAAATTTCCCCATCAAAATGGAAACCGCAGTACAACAAAACATTAAGCACAAATAACTCCCCCTCCTTATCCATCTGAAACTTAATACCCTAAAAACACAGCCCAAAAACCACAATGGCAAGCACGGAAAGGAAAAATCAATCTTTCACTGTGTCGATCTATCGAAATTTGAGCGCTGAATTTAAACACTTTTCCCTCCAAACTACTAAAATATTTAACACCAAACTGCTCAAAATATATTTAAATGACTGAATAAAGTGTAAAATATATGAATTTCAATGTTTAAATTACATTTTTGGTATATTTTGTGTGTAACGGCGCAATACGCGCTAGCCGCGCCGCGGCTAAGGGTGTACTAAGCAATTTTGAAAGGGGAGACAAGTAATAGAGGATTTCCCGAATTCCAGGGAATCGTTTCAAAAATTATGCTAAATAAAGGGAAGCTCAGATTTAATATAGTCGCCTTATTTTATATTCATGAGAGGCTCCAGATTTTATAACTAAGTGGATACATAAATCTGGTTATTGTCTTTTAGAAGTACAGTAGATATTGCTTCGAGCTTAGAAATTAACTATATTACTTAGTGCTTTTCGGATCAACATCATAAATATATTTTTTATTGGTTCACAGCCCCATTTTAAGGCTCTAGGGGGTTAAAACTAGTATGTATTTAGCATATAAGTGTTTTAGTATTATAAACCTTAGGATTTGCCTTCGTGCTATTTCGTAAATAATTAAATCATGTCTCTCACAATTATATCATGTATTACAATAAATATGTACTTAGTGATATAAGTGCTAGTTGCATAATAGTTCATAAAAACAATTAATTCGTTTAAAGGGTTGGATGTGTTTATAAGCATAGGTATTATATTGCACTTTTTTTTACTTCTGGTTAAAAAAAGGAGTTACAAATGAGACAAAATGTATATACGACTGTCTCTTTTGTCATATCTCCCATACTAATGAATCAATTACCGGCCGATTTAAGTCGATAAGATATAATCCAAGTAGATTTTTATATTTAATAGTTGTAATGAGTACCAATTCGCATTTACAACTCAACGAAAAATTCCTGGCTTCAGACATTTTACGAATTACACACAAAAATAACAAACAACCACACCTAGAAATTTTAAAATAAGAAATAAACATTTAAATTCTTCATGCTAATATCTACCCTAATGTACCTTATGGAACCGCACCTTTAAAGGCATACACAGTCGTCAAACCTTCGTTAAGTAAATGGATTAATTATATTATTTCCTATTCAAAGATAACATATTTAGAATTCGTACTCACTACAAACTAGTAGGTAGGTAAAATTAAAATAAAGTAGTTTTCTGGCTTCACTTTTGTTCGCGAAAATCTTGATAATTTATCCGTGTTCCTAATTTTCGTGGTAAGGAAGCCCAAAAAGTAGATCTATTTATGGTTTAAGTACGTTATTGAAAATTAAAATTTTATTTATGTCACGATTATTGTTTGGTTTCAGCAGTATCTTAAAATAGGACTTTGAACTTTGAATTTAATGCCTCATTCCGTGCGCAATTCAGGTAATTTTAACTCCCGTGCCCGATTAATATCTCATTAAAGTCTTCCTAATTGATATTATACGTAGAAACGCTGTAGAGTTATAGTCCAAGCCAAACTTTTTGGTCGCTTCGCTTAAAAACGCAATAACAATTATTTTTCTCAAAAATGGCAAAACCGTACCAAATCTTGTACAAAATTCGAATATTTCGCTCGAATTGTTCACATTATTATTGATTTTTCAAAAACGGCTCAGACGATTTCTGTAATATTTAAATAGGACCACCTCGGAAGTATACCCTTTCGAACTAAAACTTTTCGATTCGGTTTACAATGTTAATAATGAATGGTATCATTGTTGTCATTTCGTTAACGAAATGATCGATTAACACACACAAAAAAACATACACACGATCATAGAACTTCCTCCTTTTTGGAAGTCGGTTAAAATAGTAGAATTTAACATTAAAACAAACTTATGAAAGGTTTTTATTTAGTGTTATTTGAATAATTGTAAAACCTGTAAACTTTGTTGTTGATAATACAATAAAGAAACAAAATTCAAAACACAGCTGCCAGGCGCTGTCAAGAGTACCTCTACCTTCGAAGCAGAGGTTCCCGGATGATAATTAATAATAAATTAATTAGAAATTAATCTAAATAATGTTTATTATTAGTCAAATTACATTGCTTCACAATACAGTAATTAGAAAAGTCAAATAAAATTATATTAATCTTAGCTTGTTAGCTTTACCTTTACATAAAATGTATGGGACGTGCGACGTACGTGCGTCGTACGGGCCCCGTCCGACCCGTCCCGCGCCCGCTCCGTCCTAGTATAAATTTTGTAAAACAGGTTTCTACCTAGTTTAAGAGTCAGGATATTCTGAAAACTTTGTGAAGATTATTATTTTTGACAAATAAATGATTTAATATAATTATAAAAGCAGTCATAAAGTTTGGCACGCACTATGACGTGGAGAAGTCATTTGTCCCACTCTGGCAACACCGGCACGCTACGCCGCCCTGCGTAGCGCCGTAGACCCCGCCCGCTACGTCACGTCGCTACGGCGATACATTTTCCTATGATTGTAGTATTATAATATGTACACGTGGTATTTAAAACATTAATGATTTACATTTTTGCATAATAAAGTATGTAAATGCATGTTATTATATAACGGTGTAAAATTACGTAAATAGTGATAGAAAAACACGGAATTTTCTTTTGCCGTCGTTACCAAAAATAACAAAATAAGTATCATTAAATAATAGGTAGTTCCCCGCCTGCTGCTATCATTTACTGGAATCTCTATTGTGACGACCTTCAAATACCTACTAACCAGTACCTAGTACAGAGCACATACCCCTCTCAACTTCACATTATTGAACATCCTAGAAGAGAACTAGCTTCTACAAACACAGGGAATCGTACCGTGGAAGCTATTAGCGCCTCACTTTCAGCTTTCAGCTAATACTGCCGTAGGCCTACCCACGAAGGGTGATTGGGCCATATCCACCACGCTGGCCCAGTGCGGGTTGGTGGATTCACATACGCCATCGAATTTCTTCTACGGACGTATGCAGGTTGCCTCACGATGTTTTTTTTCACCGGAATTCCGGACATAAATTCTAAGGAATTAATTGGTACAGGACCCAAATTTAAACCCACGACCTCACGATTGTAAGGCGTGTGTCATTACCACTAGACCACCACGACTCCTTCAGCTAATATTAAATATAAATGAAATCACTATAATAATTATATTCCTATGATATGTTAAATAATACCTATTATAATAATATTAATGTTTAATTTAATGTTTTAAGTAAATGCATGCAATTAATCTATTTAAACAAAAATGTACTTCATTAATTAAATTATTCAGATTTAGCTTAAGCAATGTATTAGTAACGAAATAAATCATTATCTTATCTATTCCAAAGAGCTAGTTAAAGACGTTGGTAGAAGAAGTTATTTGAGTAATGAATGGGATTCCAAGACTAAAATAATGCGGAGACCGAACGGGAACTAAGAATTTAGTTAGAAACTTTAAAATTAAAAACCTTTGTGTTTGTTGGAGTTTTTTAAACACTTTTCTGAATTATAACTATGATTCATTCGAAGCTTCGTTTCATTTTCGGCTTAGCCGCGCCTTGACTGAGATAATGATGATGATGGTCAAACTAAGTATAGGCCGAATCATATAAATCGGCGGATGTGAAGTTAGCTACAAGTTGCGAAATATCCAATCCTGACTTAATCTCACGTCAAAGAAGATATAATAATACTACGTATAGAACGGCCACTCGTTACCCCCCACCCGTTTGAGTCTTCCTCACTTCCACCCCGCGTCAGGGCACGATTTACTACTCTGCGCGCGGGCTGCACAGGCCGCTGCAAATACCCGTGTAGCGTTCGTGCGTATGTGTAGTGTCTGTGAATAAATATAGTGTTGTGTGCGTAAGACAGCAGATTTTGTATGAAGAAACGCGGAGTGTCCGGGCTGACAGCTGCGCGTTGTTCACAAATCCATTAATATGATTATTATAGAACCTGTGTACTAATTAAGTTTCATTGAAATTCGTTGAAATATGCGACCAGTAGGCAAAATTGTCGAGTTGAAGCAAAGACCTTCGCTTCGCTTCATCAAATATACAAATATCTGAGCGTTCAGCAAAGAGGTTCTCTAGGAGTCAGCTCTTGGGTTCTGTGGATTTAATTGTTCCTTATATAGAAGTAGGAAGAAGATGCGTTCGCCATTGCATCAGATCAAAGATTAAAGAAAAGGTAGAAGTCATGTCGTACAGGGAGGTGAAGACTCTGGCGGAAGACCGCGTTACGTCAGACGTGGAAGTTGCTCCACCGACAAGAGCTGCGCTTATAAATTCTGAATGAAATATGTCGTTGTAGGTTAGCTTTATGGTTTGTGTTTTGAAAAAGCTCAAAAATAAAGTTTAGTGAAAAAGAAAACATCTGGCTGCTATTTACCACTCTTCTTAATCTAATAATAATACAGGGTTATTCTCAATCAATTAGCATCCTTTTAGGGGCTTATTCTGTTCATCAAAACTAACAACTTTTGTACTGCTACTTTTGTCAAAACTCAAAAAAAAAACTGCCATACGTTACTCATACCTCCTACGTTTCCTCGGTTTAAAATGTAAGATATACCTACAATCACAGAGATATTTATAACCTAAGTACAATAATGCAATAATGCTACAATAGCACCTACGCAACAAGCTCTGCCAGACAATCCTCCTCCCCCGCTATAAAATCATAACAAAAATATCGTCCTACCGCACACCTTCGCAATAACGCCGCGATCTAATGTGCATTAAAATAATCGTCAGCGCGCCCCGTGCAGCCCTCGGTGTGCGGTGGCCACACGATCCTAATTTAACGGATATTATTTATTAGTAAAGAAAAAACAAGCCGGTTCAACCACTCAATACGTACTTAAAGTTTACAAATATGTATGTATGTTTCGTTTTTCTGGTCGCCACAATAAGGGCCTCTGAGCCTAGTGTGGGGGGCCGCTGGAAATAGTTGGAATTATCTCTTATGTTTTGTTCTGTGGATGTATTGTTATATTGAAAATTCCATTGTAATATATGTGTTCAGAAAATAAATAAATGATTGATTGATTGTTCTGAAAAAGGATTTTATTCCCTTCTTCATCCAAAGGTCCAGGCTATTCTTAAATGTGTTTATAGTTCTTGCTGAGATGACATCCTCAGGCAACCTATTCCAATTGTAGACAACTCTGTTGCAGAGGATGTGGTATGCAGTATTGATTTGTGATGGTGTAGGCTTTAAGATAAATTTAAGTTTAGAGAAATTTATGTTTCAAAGAGTTCGAATACGGGTATCACAGGTGGCGCCACCAAAGCTATAATTTGGTGTAATGTAAGCACTTCAAAAATTTGACGCTTGCGTCGGAGGCGTGCTGGCTCAGTTGGTATGGGTTGGTAGAGCATTGGGCTAGTGATCCGAAGGGGCAGGTTCAAATCCTGCGTTCGCTTTAGATTTTTGAAATGCTTATCACAAAGATAACTCTTTAAGATAAAATCTAGTGTGGAAAGCACTCAAAATAAAATCATAACATTGAATTTATGTTTAATATCTGATTTTTTTTGCAAATACATTTTAACTTGAAACAAACTATTCGTTGGAACAATGTACAAAAGAGAGGGGGTTTCCTTGTGGTCGTACTGGGTTATCCTACTAGGTACTAGAAGCTAGACAACATGCATATTCCTATGCTCTTAGACATACATCAAAATACAATTTTGAATATCTATTCAACATACATAATACAACATATATCTACACTAAAATCTACGCAATAAGCTCTAAGTAAATTTTTTCTTCCACTGCTATAAAATCATAACAAAAATGTCGCCCTACCGCACACCGTCGCAATAACGTTCAATCTTCCGTGCTATGTGCCCAGCCCACTGCCATGTCCAGTTAAAATTGTCCTGGATAACACTCCCTAAACTTACGGTCCGGCCCTGCGTCCACTGTTTAGCTATTATAGTCCAGCATGCGGCCACGAAAATAACTCTTTTCGTTGTGTGACAGATATATTCTTTGTCATAACGCTGTATCGTTCTGACACGTCGAAATAAATATTGTGTACCTATCCTAGTACCCTATCCTAATCCTAGTGATCCTAGCCCGACAGGAGTAATATTAATAATATTCGTAGCGTGGCCGCCCTAGTGCCGACGCGAGGGCGTCCCCCGGCCGCCCTGTCTGCAGGGACTGCCGCGATCGATGCGATTTGTAATGTTTACACGCGTCTAACTCATTATCTTTCGCCGTCCATTATCTAAGTAGATACCTACCTGTCATCTAATACAAGGTAGAGAGCTGACGCCGACATTAAGGTGGATTCACTAGGCCAGTTTTTGAATTTTGGAAGAAACAATACTCATTTATCGGCCATGAATAGATAGTGTTAACGAGGTATATTCACCTAGCAACCAAAATAGTCGCCAATAAAAGCACAAGAGTGAAAAAATTAAATCGCTGAGCGAGTTGACCTTCCGACGTAATTTGAATTTAATAAATTCGCACAATTGCACAATCTGGTCCCCCCTGCCCCTTTCTTCTATCGTACGGCTAGACGGACGCGACCAAAGCGCCACCCTTTTATGGTAGACATTCCGTGCGTTAGAACCAAGCGTTTTGAATCCTCATTCCTCATACAAACAGCCGGAATGTGGAATGCTTTGCCTGGGTCTGTCTTCCCGTTAAAGTACAACGTGAGTATCTTCAAATCCCGAGTAAATAGGTATCTTCTAGGTAAGCGTGCTACACCCTAGACCGCACATCTGCTTAACATCAGGCAGTGCGTAGTCAAACGCAAACCTATTCGAAATAAAAAAAAAAAAATAGAGATAAAATGAGTTATGTACAATGTTCTAAAACATCATTTTGGAGCAACCTGTATCAAAATATAGTCACAATAAGAACTGTTCAAAACAGCTCAAAAAAATCAACCACACCCGATCAAAGTTATCACAAAGTCAAAACCAAACCAAAACTCGATACGTACTACCTCTACGTATTTTATCGTTTACGCCCATTCACGGACCTCGCAAACCAAAATATTTCAACAGCGTCTCGAAGGGGCGGATTGATTTCCCAAATAACTTAAGTAGGTAATGCACGCAAATCCCGGATTACTCCCCGGCGGGGTAGCGAGTATGTAGGGAGTGAGCGACTAGCGAAGTAGGGACCTAAAATGTATTGACCGTTTTTAAAAGCACAGAGGCCCAATTATGAAGGAGCCATCGTAACCTTAATAGCAGCGTAAAAAATGTTATCTCTATCGAATGCCTAAAGTAAAAATAAACAGAAATAGTCTAAATACTCGTAGCTGTTTTAATTACGATGGGCCTTCATAATTAGGCCTAGTGAGTTCGTATAGGCCGATGGCTTACCCTAAGCCCTTAGTCCAGGTTTTGCGTTGTTTACTTTTAAACTTTCGCGTTCGCGTGTAGCTTCATACCTGTTGGTTGGTTATTCCTCGTTTCCGCCAGGGGCGCTGCACAAAAATATATAGAGCCATACGGAAACAGCTGTAGTTTCAATTTACGTATGAACCTGGACTAACCCCTCTGGTCAGAGTGTTTAAGCCGCCTGAAGGCCTCTTACTAAAGGTTAAAAACCGGGGCCTACAATTTAACGGGTCATCCGAGCCATGGTAGCGCTCAGTTGTAAATACCACCCGAGGTCATCCATCCGAAGAATGACCGTGTTGAACGTTGCTTAACTTCGATGATCGCTAACAAACACCTGGTCAAACTACGCTATGAGCGCTACTGTAAAAGCACAGTGAAGTTCGTAGAAAATATCCAACAAAAACATTTTCATATGAAATATAGCCAAGATTGTCAGATCTTATGTAGAGCCAAGATTCTAACTCTACACACCTTAACTCTACAAGTCCTTACTCCACAAACTCTACAGCTTAGTCAATATATGTGACTTGACCGTTTCGTTACAACAAGAACTATTTGTATAACGGATTTTTTTTTTGACATCTTACACACGGCCTCTGACCCCAAACTAAGCAAAGCTTGTGATATGGCTGCCCGAGACTACATATACTTATTTTTAAATACATACTTATATAGATAGTAACTAAATAACACCCAGACACTGAGCAAACACTTATGTTCATCACATAAATATTTGCACGGGGTGGGGATCGAATCCACGCCTTTTTGATCCAGAAGGGTCACTAACCACTGAGCCACCGAGGCAGAGTTAGTATAGTTTTTGACCGACAAAACGGAAGAGATACTCAATTCGACGCGTGTATTTGTTTTTTTTTTTATGTATAACTTTTTAGATAGTGGTCCGATTTCGATAATCCTTTTTTCAATAGAAAGAGTATACTTCGAAATTGGTCCCATTTAAATTTTATCGAAATCGGCTGAGCCATTTTTGATAAATCATCAATAATGTGAAAAATGCTACATCGATCCGTGCGAAATATTCGCGAATTCTGTACATGGTTTAAGTAGGTCATGACATTTTTTGCGAAAAATAATGATACAAAGCGTCTCTGGCGAGAACAAGGAATAATGAACAAAAATGTTTGAAGTCGCACGTTAACCTTATAATTATGAATATTATGATTAATATACTAAGCGCTCACAACTCGGCGGATGGGAACTTATGCGAAGAGCGCTGCGCAAAAGCCGAAATATAGCTTAGGTGTGCGGGAGCCAGAGAAACGAGACGCCGGGGCACACCCACCCGCCAACCTCATGCCTCCCGCACGCTCCCTACACCCGTGCTTAACACTTCGCCACTTGCGTAGGCATAGTGCACACATGCGCAATAATTAGCGAATCACAGCGAAGTGTTATCTGCGGCTAACTTCTCATCCCCCGATTTGTGTGACGCTTATTATAATGGTGAGTCCACACACTCCGCGAGGCGACACGAGCACCGCAGCTGTAGCTTATTTCACATCGTAAACAAGTATACAAGTCGGCGATGTGAAATTAGCTATAGAAGCTTATGTTGCTAAGTTTCTTTAGAAGCTTCTGTAGCTAACTTCACATCGCCGACTTGTATACTTGTTTACGATGTGAAGTTAGCTACGGCTGCGGTGCTCGTGTCGCCTCGCGGAGTGTGTGGACGCACCATAATATTTTTTTGTTGTGAAGTGCTTTTTGTTGGCATGCTAAACTAGCTCAAAGTTAATCCAAAAACTCAAAGGTCGCCTGATTTTCATTTTCGTATTATCTAATAGACCTCTTATAACCTAATTTTCATTTGAATCTGCACCAGAAAATTAAAAAAATGTAACGCCTGCAGAAACTGAACAGCAACAAACTAAAGTAACTAAGTGTATCGTATCTGGCAACCGGGGCCTACAATTTGACGTGTCATCCGAATCACGGTAGCGCTCAGTAAATGCCACCGGCGGTCACCTATCGAAAGACTAGAAGTTATTTGTGTTACCTACATACTCTACTTCTAAGCAGTTTGGTTCCGTCTTACATAAAAGAACTATTTTTAAGGGTCGGTTGCTGCATTTTTGTCAGAAAGTAATTATTTTTACATCATGAGTCTCAGACAGGGCTATACTTGGAATCTCTCTGCAATATCAAATCAGAAATTACATTTTTGTTGAAAAACCAATGTTACCGATGTAGCCTAA
This sequence comes from Hypomecis punctinalis, assembly GCA_949316475.1. NCBI lineage: Eukaryota > Metazoa > Arthropoda > Insecta > Lepidoptera > Geometridae > Hypomecis > Hypomecis punctinalis. Next base: position 1,080,818 of record OX438818.1, read on the forward strand.
CGGGTCGGTAAATTGAAATGGCAGTGGGTAGGGCACATAACATGAAGGACTGATGGCCGATGGCGTTCAAAAGATCTCGAATGGAGAACACGTAACTACCGGCAAGCGCAGCGTAGGAACTATAGGTGGGTTGGATTCAAGCCAATTTTAACCGCTCTCACTGGAGATGATGATTACCTAGGTCTATGTCTAGCATTGGACGTAGGTACGAGTATGTCTAGCAATTAGTCGCTCGAGATGAGGAATTTGTTGGTAATAATCACAGAACAGGAGAATCTCTCTTCTGTGGTAATAATCATCATCAGAAACATGGCAAACGTATTTAGAATAAAATTAAATTAAAATTTAATTTCTTCTCAAATCTCGAAAAAATATAAATCATAAAGTGTATTGAAACCCTTGATTGAAACTTGGACTACTAGTGCCATCTGTTGAGGGAAGCAGGAAACTGGAAGAACCAACAAACCCGTAGCTAATGAAGTGGAAAGCAATTCGAATTCAAAAGCAATCACGTTCCGTTTTATTATTTCAATTAAAGTTTCTGCCCTATGCAATAGATGGCGCTTCAAAACCTATTTCGTTACAATTTATAGCTCTGAGTTTTTCGCTGTCAATTTTGTTTGGAGTTCCCAAAAATGAATTGAACAAAGCCAAAAAAATTGGCGATATAAACCTCTTAAAAAGGTTTGACGAAAAAAAGTAGCTAGTGCTTGCTGCTTATCTAATTGCTAATAGCAATATTTAATTGTTATAGCTGTTATCGTTACTGTTAACTATAAAACAATATTATTATTATTATTCGTGGGAATAATAATTATATTTGTTTTATAATAGTTAGTAAGTAGGTAGTAGCTATTTTATAATAAATCTTCTCAGTATTTTTTTTATTATGTTTAGGAATAAATTTTAAAAAAAAATAAAATTTTAAACTATTAATAGGTATTCAAATGCTATTAAAATTACCCACTCAGAGTTTCTTGTCGAATTTCTTATCTTCTGTGAAATGTGTTAGGAGTTACTAAATAATGATTATGTCAAAACAAACTGTAACAAGTAATTAATTATGAAACAGACGATGCTATCAGCAGAGTCTCGCAGCAGGGTCACGTATGTGACGCTGAACTGTGATGCGACTAGTGATGTGACTCATCGGCAAACATGACGCGTTGTCATGCCATTCTTTTTGTCTTTTAAAAGAAAAAATAAATGTAGCAAGTTAATAATTGTGTACATCAGTATTCATAGTGTTGTGAGTAGTATAATTTTTGCGGTTTGGTAAATGATTCATTTGAAAATATGTAGTTGTTTTGTGTATATGTTTTTTTTTCATTGAGGAAAGTGACTAAGACAACATAACATATTGAATTATAGAGAAAACAGACGGCCGGTATTCACGTATTTATTACGTCAATATTATACTTAGGTAAGTTTGACTGCTTGAGTTAGTACTTATCGCTATATGGAAAATAATGTTGTTACGTTCCAAGTGTCACTTTTTCCTTGGATATTTTTCTGCGTTTAAGTAAATATAGTACGGCATGTTATAATAAGCATATCAAACTACAACGACGTAATTATTGTTTGAGTAAAACTGGAGCTATAATGAGCCTTAAGTATTATTCGATCAGTCGACAAGATTGTTTCAAAGGAAATAGGTTGATTCATGTCTATATTTAGAACGTTTTCGAACACTAAGTGCATTGTTTTCGAACTTAAGCTGTGAAGATTGTATTGAGTAACATATTCCACTCTGGATTACTGTTTTATTTTTTATTGGCATCTTCTTCAAGCTTTTCTAAAATTCCTACCTACCTAAGGGTAAACAAGCAGACAGTCCTCATAATGGTAAGAGGTCACATGTTAAGAATCCACCCATCTATCAGTCATAGGACGTCCACTGCTGGACATAGGCCTACCCTATGGATCTCCAATAAGACCGATTGGTAGCGACTTGCATCCAGCGTGATCTTGCGATCTTAATGAGGTCATCCGACCACCTTATGGGTGGACGTCCTACGCTGCGCTTCCTGATACGTGGTCTCCACGTAACAGCAAACTATGCAACTTATGTTCCGTGTTACGTGCCCTGCCCATTGCCATTTCAACTTGCCAATCCGCTGGGCTATGTAATTTGGTTCTTCTGCAAATTTACTCATTCCTTATTCGATCTCGCAGAGAGACTCCGAACATAGCCCTCTCCATAGCTCGTTGGGCTACTTGGAGCTTATTAATAAAGCCCATAGTAATTAGTATGTTAAGAACTATTTATTTATCATTTTGCTCCATAATATCCCAGAGAAAAGACAAAATTAAAAGACAGCCAGCTTTAATTTGCAGCATTTGCAGTTTTAAAAGTTCGCAGTAGGAACAGTGAAGACCTCTACATACCACATATTCTTTAAACACAAGGCCCAAAAAATATATTAACTTAATCCAGTCAGTCCAATATTTGATCCGGCAGTAAAAGAAGAAAGTTGAGCTCTTAACTGTGTTTCTTGAGAGTTCATGGCTACGTTAATTATGCGAAGGCTTAACAAAGCCTTTGTTTGAAATAAAACCATCATAATCCAATTTACAATAATATGATGTCGAAGGATGTAAAAAGTAAAAGTAGCTATAAAATTCATTCATCACGTAGTAAACCCAGACGTATGTCTGGTAGTAGGCACTGTAATTTCGTCACGCAAAATCAATCAAACTGTCGGTCTGTCTATCCAGCTTAGCCTAGTTTAACTTTCAAAGTAATACGGTCACCATAAGCATATGAAACTTTTTCAATTAAATATTTGTTACTGCCATTTTGTTATCAATTATCCAGTAATCACTATTTGCTAAACATTGACCTTTCTTGTTGTCCAGGAACACGGCATAGGTTAAAGTAAAAAGTGAAATATTTAGACAATTTAGTTGGTAATTACACCAGAGTAGAAGCCTTTAAAAATAATAAAGAGTGAAAAAAAATAATAGTAGGATGAAACCCATTAGAAAAGGAGGGGAATATTATAAAAATAAAAGGAAAAATAATTTACGGGCGATCTGAGGTCGGGAAGGTGATGGGGGGGGGGGGGGGGGGGGCTTACCTTTACCTTTTGATGGGCTACAATTTTTCGTAGGTCACTCAGGTATATATAATTTATTTTAAAATAGTTATAAATAGGCATCTACGCATATAATTAAAAGAAGATTCGACAACTTTCTCCAAATATTGTAGATGTCTTATCAAATATTAATTTTATTAACTTATTTGTTTGTGAATTATAGTAGTTTATTTTTATTTGCAATTTTTTGTTATCAATGTAACATGTAATTTAACGTTTTTCGAGTAATTAAAGTGTAAATTTTAATAAATAGCTCAAAATTATTTATAATAATTTAAAAAAACTTTGAATTCGAGTTTTTTTTCGATTTTTTGCATTTTCTGAGAAGATTTACTATAGTAACATATATATTTTTTTTCACCATCGGAAATTAGAGATTTCAACAAACAGAAAACATACCAACTTTTTGAAAAAAGCTGATATTTTGACGGTTGAATTTTCGATTGAAAATTAGGGTGTTTTTTCGATATTAATTCAAAATAAGGTGAAAAAAATTAATATTTTTAATCAAATAAATTACAGCGTATTTGGGACATAAAAAGGTAAGTTTTCACCAAATTTCGTTAAAAAAATATTTTTGTAAAAGATAAAAATAAAAAACCAAAAAGTTGGTTTTTTGGATTTTTCACATAAATTTTGAGGTTATGTGAAAAAAGTGTCGATACAAAAGTTTTAGATCTTTTTATTACCTACAACTTTGCCAGTTCACTTTTTTCGATAGGACTTTTAGTTTTGCCGGAAATCGAGAAAAACCTTTTTTTACCCTTTAAACCCCCCCCCCCCCCCCCCCCCTCCATCCCCTTCCCGACCTCAGATCGCCCATAAATTATTTTTCCTTTTATTTTTATAATATTCCCCTCCTTTTCTAATGGGTTTCATCCTACTACTTATTATTTTTTTTGGTTGTATAAATTATCGACCCTGGTGTAAATTGGTATAGCTATCAAATAATATCAAATCAAATTCAACATATTAACTTCTAATGTAATTCGTAATCATCATTTTTCCCAGCCTTCAAATGTAAGACACTGATTGTTAAATCTAAATTATCACTTAATAATTGGATCAAACTCTGAGATAATAAGCGTCAATAAATGGTATCAACCTCTCAAGATAGTTCAGAAAACAATCACGTTCTTATCTTGGTATCCCGCTTGGGACGTGTTAACAATTAAACATCGCTTATAACCAGAGTAAGTACGTGTAAATACAATGTTATATTCTTATCATGCCAAGTAAGTAGCACAAATGCTAGTAACCCATCTAGTAAGAAAATAAATTTGGCATATACATATATAGATATTTTTTTATTGATACTTAAAGCAACATTATAGCACAAAGTTATGAATCGTACTCTGATAACATTATCCATTAACAATCAGCTGTTTCTACACATTGATGACAATTCACTATCCGGAATTCCGATGGCGTAATTGTTATCATATTTCCTCGTCAACAAGTAGTTATAATGTAATCACTGATAAATAGTATTCCACTAATACTGATATTTTCTTTTATGATTCAGCTAAAGGCAAAACACGTAGATGCAAATAGCTACAGTGTCCCTTCCAACCCACGGGTCCGCCTTACAGTAAAAACTTTTGTAATAAACTAGTCCTGTCAACTCCCACACAACAGGATCGGCCCGGAATGAGACAGACTTGACTACAGGGAGATTAGGGGTAGGCCGGAGCTTAAAGGTCTAGAACTTAGTTAGTTTAGGCACTGAAAGGTAAGTACATGGATTAAAATATCAAATGACACTTATTGAAATTGATAAGGTTTTTTTGGAAAGACTCTTGGAATTAGATAATTAATATTGAAATTAAAAGTTAGATATATATTGTGATTAACTTATTGATTATAATAACATATTTTAACAGCCTTTTAAAAGTAAAAATCCTAATAGCAATGACGAACTTTTACTGCAGAGCTAAGTTTAAAATTGTATAAAGTTTAGCAGTCAACATACATAAAGTTCATTGTCATTCGACAAAATATAAGAAACAACTATTTATTTGGATATTCAGGGTTAGCCTCGTTGTCAAAATTGTCCTGTTGACCTTTCGAAATGTCAGAAACAAAGCTTGTATTAGGACACAACCCTAGATACGGGCTTGGTCCAACTGTGCAAAAACATGTGGGTGCCAGTTATGTCTGATCACTCTATAAACTGTTCTAATTGAGCCAACTGCGAAATTTTACTCTTTTATTGTTTAATTGCCGTCGATTGACATTAATTAGCTCAGTTTTTTGGTAAATAACGATTAAATAGCCTTCCTTATTCCTGGTCTTTTATAGACGACTGATATTTTAAGACCCTTTCGGTTGATTGTACTCCTCAGTTTAATCAACTTTTACTATCGGACCAACCCAGAAATTGTAGAAAAAAAATAGCTGTTCCATGCATTTTATTTATAGCTAAGCATAGCTAATTTTTGGTTTGTTTCCATAGTTGGCCATAATGATGAACACGATGAGATGAATATGTCCGTCATCTATAAATACACTTTCTAGAGTATACTCTACATTTTTTTTAGCACAAAAGTTGTGAAAATTTTGATAAAAAAGAAAAAAGTCATAAGCTTAATACTTCATGAAATATAGCATTACAACGCTTAAAACCAGGCTAACAGGAAAGGCGAGAAGGACAACATAAATCCGTTGTGATATCGTGTAATCTCTCCATATAGAAAAGGGAACATTTTTATGTGGTCCACATCACATAATCCTGTTCATAAAGTTGGTCGCTAGATTTTATGAGCGAGCGAGGATAACAAAGATACAGAAATAGGTTGCAGCGGTCAATGCTCTCAAGATCATAATAAATTTATTATTCGCTCTTAAAATGTATTTCGAAATTAAATTCAAGACATGAGTCAGAATATTCCATCCAGGAAGTAAAACGCACGTGGCGGCGTATTCACGCCTTTTTATTTGCATCTTTTAGTGAGAAATTCTTGAGGCGGTTGTTAATTTCACTCTGAGAATCTGTTATGCACGTTGCTATGTGCCTGATCTGTTCATAAATAATATTTCATTCATATAGTTGACAATATTTTATATGTCCCTGGTGTGTACGTTTTCTTGATAATGAGTTAATTCTGGAATCGTTATTAATAGCAGCGTTTTACCTGAAATAAAACGCATATTAAATACTTACCTTACTGGAAGCTTTTATAATGAGAGTGCGTATCCCTTTCCGTCGATCAGCTATCGTTTTCAGTCCCTTTAAGCGTTGTAACCGGAAGCCTCCAGGTGGCGCCCTTGTTGGCGATTGCGCGCCATTTTATTTTCTAGGAAAAATAGCTATTCATTGCGTTAATTTTTGTAATTTCCACCAGGCAGAAATCAAAAGTAAAGCTTCCAGTAAGGTAAGTATTTAATATGCGTTTTATTTCAGGTAAAACGCTGCCATTAAATAGCTTGACCGTTACTGGAAGCTTTTATAATGAGATTCTGTTTGTTATCGCCTGGTGGCGTCACCTGGAGTGGGGCTTTTAATTATAACTTATAATTGTGTATTACGCCAATGTGATAACTTATGATTATGTATTACGCCAATGTGATTACGCCAATGTGAGATATATAGCTCTGGTGACAATTTGGTTTATTAATTATTAATGATTTCAAATAAATTAAGCTATATTTATAGTGAAAAATGTCCTGAATATATATTTTTAACTCAAATCTCAAAGGAAAACAGACATCAAGAATCTTCCGGTCACTTCAAAGACCACTATCTTTAATTAACATGACCTTAAATAGGCAAGATTACTTTTAATTTGCAAAATAAAATTGAAACAGTTATTTAAGTGTTAACGTACAAATAATTTACGACATACGTAAAGCTTTACTATGTACATAATCCAAAAACGGATTCTACAACCAACGCGATTTCGTTGTGTTCATCGCATATCAACATGTATATACTTACGGTTAGGCTGGGCGGCTCACCCAAAAGTGAGGGTTCCTAAGCCACTAGAAAGAATCTGACAACGTATAATAGATCTTATTGAAAAGGATTTGTTCGGCAATGATATTTACCCAAAATTATTGCAGGAATGCGATATGCATTCATATTCTGCGTCATTACTTAGCAGGGAGTCCCACGCGATGGAACTGTTACTTTTAGAGTACTTCTTCCTCTTGAGTAGCGGTGGAAGGCTTGCTTAGCCTGTGCCATTATTGCAGTGATGCGTTATGCATTCATATTTTGCGTCATTGCTCAAGCAGGGAGTCCCACGCGATGGAACTGTTACTTTTCAAGTACCTCTCCCTCGTGAGGGGCGGTGGATGGTTTTTACAGGGATGCGTTATGCATTTATGTATGTTTTGAGTCATTACTAAAGCAGGGAGATCCACGCGATGGAACTGTTACTCGTGAGGAGCGGTGGATGGCTTGCTTAGCCTTTGCTATTATTTCAAGGATGCGTTATGCATTCATATTTTGCGTCATTGCTAAAAACAGGGAGTCCCACTCGGTGGAACTGTTACTATTCAAGTACTTCTCCCTCCTGAGCGGTGGTGGATGGTTTGCTTAGCCTATGCCATTATTACAGGAATGCGTTATGCATTCATGTTTTGCGTCATTACTAAAGCAGGGAGTCCCACGCCATGGAACTGTTACATTTAGTGTACCTTTCCCCCGCGAGGGGTGGTAGATGGCTTGCTTAGCTTGTGCAGTTCGACACATGAGTCGATAATTTGGCAATAAATTTAGACTTTGTAAATAAGTAACAAAAAATAAATAAAATTGATGTACTTCAGATTTTGACCTCAAATTAGCAATGTAGAAGCCAATTTAGTCCATATCAAATTATAAGGAAATATTAAAAATGTGAAATACAAAATGTCACTGACCCACTAAAAAAATAATGGTCAAACCAAAAATGGCAGCCAAAATAAAATCAAAGTAATTATGCAATCAGCTGTCACGGTACAGCTATTTGTCTCGTACTTATAGTTACAGAATACATACATATACTAACAGATACACCTGTTATTAAATCTCTATAGATTTAATGGTCTTTGGAGTTGCGACTAAAGATTGTCATGCGAAGCAATAGTGCAGCGACTTAAGAGTTGTTTTAACTGCTACTAATAATGTACGAGAAATAGATTGCTTTAGTTCGTTCCAATGCTAGGCTGGACAAACTCACTTAAGGAATTTTAATAAATAGCAAAAGAAAACAAAAACTAAGAAATAACACACGAAAAACACCACTGGCAAAATTAACCCTTTGAATTTTAATACCTCCCGGCACGACTAAAGTTGCGAATGTAGGATTGATCTGGACTTAACGATTAGTTTTATGTAAATCAAGTGATTTTAATTATATTTATTTAATTTAAATAACTCAAAATCAGTTAGGCTGATTTTTATAATGATAATATGTTCGATCACAACATTATCAAAACTTAAGTAATCTCATTATTTTTATTGATTGCGTAGGCGGCGTAAAGTTCGCCGTTACCTATGTACTTGCCAGAAATATTCATAATATTTTATGAAAAAACAAGGTAGTAGACCTACCCTCCACACCAAAAAAGTTTTGTTATTTAGACTAGACTAGCCAGGGTTATCTGACGCGCATTTTTGTTTCAATCTATTTCATAATATAAAGTAGGTAGTTTGATATGTTGCTGGGCCTTTAGTAGCTATGCATTTTGTTATGCCGTTATAACGTCAGTTATAATGAACCCCAATAATATCTACATCCTATAAAATGACGTTCATTTTATGGTTAACTTAAACAATGCTAACATAGTAGAAAAAGAGGGTACAGATAAAGTAAAAATGGCGCAACGATAATTTAAAAATCTTTTTTAAACGACATTTATTAAAAGCAAAAAACAAAGAGAGAATGTAACTCACTTTTTAGTGACGTATATCTATCATTTATGTTTCTCCTTAACGGTAGGAGGAAACTGTGATTGCTATCCTTGCGGATAAGACATACTAATTTTCTCCAAATAGTTTCGATTTTAGTAGAAACACAACATAGTACTGCTGAAGCAAGTCTTGCTATCACCTTAACAGGGTTCTTGCATGATTGCATCTTGGATGGTTTTCTGTCCCGAAAATGTGAACAGACTTAATAGAGCTTAAATAGTTACGAGCTGTTAAGCTATTTCTTTATGTTGTTACCATTTACAAACTTCCTACAAGGAAAAGTATGATTTTTCTTATGGCATATTTTATTAATGTATTTTAATGATATAGCCCCATTTTACACAAACCCTTACTTATTTTATTATTTTTGGGTATGCTACAAATAAGACAGCTTATTGCTTTGATTTGAGATTACTGCCAGCAGGAAGAAAATCACTACGTTTTCAGTGATTTATTACAAGCTTTTGAATGCTTGATAGTTAGTGACATAATTTCACTACGTCAGGATTGCAATTATTGAAGTTAGGATCACATTAATTATTTTTATTCAATGAAGCAACTGGTCTTGTAGCTAATAAATAGTAAATCACGCTTTTAATTCTGCTCTTAAAATATCGAATAAAACAGTACTCGCAGCTTATTAAGTTGGACAACGCTAATATTAAATCACAATATCACAAGGAACTGCGAGGATAGCATATTATAAATATGTGTAAAACACATTTACACTCGGTATTTAATCCTGTTACGCTAACAAAATATGATTTGTAGAAGTACATTTACATTCAGTTTTTAAATTATTTGCATAAATTGTGTAGAATTCACTCCGCGGGAGTGGCATGTATCACAATAAGCACTGACCCCATGACGGCAGTTAACTGATATGATGTAAAAGTGCATTGTACACTGTATCACTCACTTCACAAGTAGAGAATTTCACAAAAAGCACTGATTCCCTGAGGGTAGTTAATCCGACAGGTGCGCTAACCTGTTCGTATTATAATCTTATCGATTTTATCATTATATGATCGGTAAAAACATGTTCATATCAAACACACGCCACTGATATTATGGTAGCTTGTTCCGTTCATAAGAGGGCGTTAAAAATACCGACCCCACAAGGGTGGTTCTCATGCATTGATGCATAGTAGTGTTGCTTCTTCCATATTGTTCTATATGGTTTTGTCAACAATTTGCTAAAAATAATCAGAAGGTAGGTAGTTATTGAAAACTACATTTACCCTAAAACGGCAGAAAAAATATAATATCACGTATATTTCGAGTCGTGACAACAAAAGTTCCTCGCAAGGAGATGCTTAGCTAATCAGCAAGCTCGATAGGAACAACCAATCATTAACTCTTTATTTTCCAACACGTGTTGGAATCATTTGCAAGTTTTCTAACAAAGAAAATTAAATCTAAGCACATCAAATTAAATATAACTTTGCACTAAATTTTATTAACTGAGCTAAAGTCCTGATCAATTTAGAAACTCGTAAGTAAAATTAAGGTCGTAAAGTGGGTGTAGTCATCGACTATCGTAAGGTGCCGTATATTTTCCCCAAGTTGCTTGATACTAGGTTTAGGAAACCTAGGTAAATCTTACGGTGCCGAATATCTCAACACTGCAGTATTAAACTGCAGTAAAACAAAATTCTGCTGCAATGTAAGCTTAAAGAATTTCTTACAATGACTCGAATATGTACAGTTGCTCATTTATTAAATAAGATTTAATATTAAAATACCTGCCCCGCATTTGATGCTTAATTTGAATGGTATTTCATATTTTCTAATTTGATTTTTGTTCAAGGTGGTCATCAGGCAGACATATTTTACAAGCAATATCAAAATATTGTAACATCCGAAAATAAAAAACTTTTTTTTTTTTTTTAACTAAGGATGATAATTTTTTGCATTATTTCTTTTACTAAAAATCCAGGTATATCTAGGCATATCTCAAGGTGCCGAACACTGCAGTGTTAAACGGCTACTGCAATATAAGCTTAATTTTACCAAAAATTCAAATTTCGCTCACCCATTTTCATCGATAGATTTCTCCATCTGGTTGGAAACGTTCAGCACGCTTACCCGCTGCCGAAAAAGTAGCTCTGCTTAGCTGACATCACACGACTTCTTGAAGCAGTCGCGTTCATCTATTTTTTAAAGGAATATATTTAACAGGGATGAAAACAATGGTATAGGGCGTCCGATTGCCCTATTTTAAGCACTTTTGGTTAAACACCTTTAGGCTCTGTTGGAAATATTTGTAAACGAACGGCAAAAGCCGTTAAAAATTAATTTATTAACAAATTGCTATGCTACACTGGTTGTCAAACCTTGGACACAGTAAATTTGTTTTAATCCATTTTCTAGAGAAATAGATGAAATATGTGGGCACTTACTGCGCAGGTATACTTAGCTCCGTTATTTCTTGGAAATAACGTGTTAATTCCGATGATGAGCACCACCACGTGTTCACTGAGTTTAATATTTATATTATTTATAATATAGTTAATAATTTTATAAAATAAAACTGTGCAACAGGCCGGGAGCTAGCTAGAGCTGCCCGGAGCTGTTGCTTCGACGAAAAATTCAACGCCAATGAGGCCAAAAGGCACGCTATTTTTCCTAGAAAATAAAATGGCGCGCAATCGCCAACAAGGGCGCCACCTGGAGGCTTCCGGTTACAACGCTTAAAGGGACTGAAAACGATAGCTGATCGACGGAAAGGGATACGCACTCTCATTATAAAAGCTTCCAGTAACGGTCAAGCTATTTAATAGCCAGATGAAAGAAAATATAGAAAGTAGAAATGCAGATGGGTAAATTATGGACTTATTCTTATCTGTCTGTAAAAAGATTTCTTGGAATAGATCGTTTTTCGCAACGAGACCTCCCACTACCCAGATATCCTTGATAAATCAGAATAAAACTCATATTGGAAATATGAACAATATAAGCTTATGTTGCGTTTTAACAACAGTGGTTCTTCTACGGCTGATATCATCATCATGCCAGATGTTGGACGTCAACCGTTGAATACAGGCCTCTCCAATCGATTTCCAATAAAACCGGTTGGCAGCAGCATTCTTCCAGCGTGTTCTTAAGGTCTTATTGCAATAATAGCTAATATTGTGATGATTATGACGAATTTTACTACACAAAAACTTTAGAATTACTCAAGGCTAAATGATAGCTTCAGCGTGACCATTAAACTCTTGGTCACAATACTCAGTTACCATTAATAAGCCTACACCAGTCATCCTATTCAAGTATCTACTAATGACCACATTGTTAGTATTGTTACCGAGTCGGCTATCGCAATCAGCTTTCCTTGTCTGGTCAGTTTGGGAACATCCATGTATTATTCATTATTACAAGAAAATCAGGGTCTCGTTAGTAAATATAACAGTAAAATTAATAATAATCGATCAAGAGTGGTGAGTTGGTAAGCCACTATTAAAATTAAAGCCATTGACAATAAAAAAAACAGGTTTTAAGGCATTTAAAAAAAAAACACTTGAATATGTAATAAATGTTAAAAAGTAGGTAATCAGGTCAAGCAAAATCTAAGACCGATATTGATGCTATAGGGGTGATCAAAAAGGAGACTAACACCTATTTGCGTACATCATTGTCAAAAATTTGACGAGGCATCCTACGAGACTAATTTCTTCAGCTTACCAAAATTTTGTATAGTAATAACAGAGTTTTGTAAAATCAATGTGATTTATGGAAGGCCCATACAGTGTACAGGGGTACTGACTACTGTCGGCAACGCTTCTCAAAACTACCTCGTATGACCCTGTTTCCTAAATATGGAAATGTTTTTAAGGCCATCCGCTGTTCTTTAATAGGAGCGGGTTTTTGCTTACACTTTTACAGATTATTACCCAGTACTTTATTTGGCTTCTTTGATTAAAGTTAGAGTGTAAGTACACAACTAACCAACCTTCAACTAAATGTTATTTCGCCATCGCGTCCCAGAGTTATAATTGCTTTGGAACATGTTTTTGAAATATGTATTATTTGATGGATTGTTCTCATTAAAATCTAGATTTATACTGCGTGTTCTTACGATAAATTGACTATAAGAACATGCTAAATGTGACCCACTTCTTTTCGTTGCTTTTGGAAAGCAGACAATATCTAAAATCTAGCTTTCAAGCTGTCCAAGAATCCCTTAATTGATTATGTTAATTCAAATAATATACAAGACTTACTTTATAAGAAATATATATACATTTACATAAATTAGTATCACGATAGAAATAAAATGTAACTAATACGATGTCCACTAACTTTTTAAATACCGGTAAAGTGCTACAATTAGGAACAAGGAAAATCTCATAACGTATCTTATTTCAACGATTCTATGTATCCAATCCGACGCCCCTATCTAAGCGCTAGCGGACATTAGCACACGAAGATTAATGCTTTGCATTGGAGCTCTTGACAATTAAATCACTTTACAAGTCGCACAATTTGAGCCCCGCCGGCCCACACGGCTCGCTGTCTTGTCTTGCGCTATAGACAAGCAACACGCTGTTTGCTCGTTTCTCTGGAAACGGTTTAAATTTAGAATTTCCGTTCGTCCCTACTTGGGCGAAATGCATTCAGTGCGTTTTCTCATTGGACTTTGACATGTGGTAGCTTCAGTGTGGAATAGTGTTTCGTTTTTTGGTCGATACTCAGACTGTGACGTGCGATTAATTATTTTGCTGTGACGTAATGTGAACTTTTTTAGTAGTAGTATTCATTGTAGTGCTCCAAGGTTTATTTTGTTAGGTGAGAATATTTTTGTCTACCTTGAGTATATCAATTAAAGTTTATGGTCTTTGAACCTCCGCTAGGAGTAAATATTTTCTTTGCTTTGAACTGTTTAAGGCGCAGAACAATAAATAATAATTTTCATCACGATTAAAATGAGTTCAGAAAAATATTTTGTATTGTTAATGTTAAATATGAAATGTTTCGGTAATTGCAGGTAGGTAGCTATGATAATAATACTTCTTCGCTTTTGGCTAATTATTAATAATTATCCTCCTGTGTTCAGACATTACAATGAAGTTTCAATGTCATTATTTTGAAGAATGCTCTACTCTTATTTCATAATTAGCTTTCGCTCAGGTATGACTCAGTACTTATTTTAAACCAGGTACCTATAGAATACATAGAAATATACACATACACACTTTATTCATTTCAAAAGTAGAAGTGTTTGTAAAAACTGAACAAAGAAAGAAAAATTGCAATAAAAGTATTTATAGTCAAAAATTTAGGGAAATTGATAACATAAGATAAGTTAAATACAAAATCAAATATGTATCTACAAGTACGTACCAAAATACCAAAATTTAGAGAAATTGATACTTAACATAAGTTAAATATAAAATTAAAAATCTATCTACGATTACGTACCTAATGTGTACTTGCGAAAACATAAATACTGATATAGATATAAACATCAATAATTCTGAGAAATATAAAGGTAATGAGCAAATCAATGAGGAGTAATAGGTATTCTGCGAAAATACCGATATCAAATGACTATAAATATTGCGGTTCCCAATACATATTGATAGCTTATCGACACAATACAATCATGCAACACCTTCTAAATAAATGCTAACGAGATTCCAAGAAGGATATCGCACGTTAATGCTACGAAAAAAACTATAATACAGGCTTGAACGTAAACAATAAGCGTAAACATGAAGCCGAGTGACTCACAATGACGAAGTTTTCTTTATCATATCACAGTCATACGCATTCGTTAGCAACCTTAGTCGCGATCCAACTATCAAACTTAAATTACCGCTACACCTCGCGCTTTTTACATTTTCTTTATTGGTTCCAGCCTCCCGGGATTCAAGGCTGCTTTATTGAGTGAACGCAAGTGACATAGTTATCGCGCATATTATTTCCACCGATATTTTCCTCAATAGTGAGAACAAAGAAATATTTGCAATTTTTGTAAAACACTCGCGATCGACGCACCAGCCTGTTGATATAGACACGTGTCAAGGCTTGCATACGTGAAAACGAGAGGATGCGAGCGTTCGACGCGCGCGTGCAATAAAAATCGAATGCAAAAATGATTAAAAGGAACGGTGATAATGTGTTTGCGATCGCGTCGACCAACAATCAGTGTCAAGGCGCGCGGGGTGCCTCTGTCTCGCTCTGTTCTGGCGGCGGCGCTACAAGGATACCTCGAGCCACTACCGCCAGGATGACGCCGCCCGATGCGCACCACAACACCAAGGAGGCAAATATTGCGCTGTCCACATACGTCGAAAAATGGAAAAATAGATACGAGGAAGCTGAAAGAAAGCACAAAACCTGTCTGCTAAAATCAGAAAAAGGTAAATATAAATTTAATTTTGTGTCGCAAAAATCTTACAATGTATTATTATTCTTTTTGTTGTGAAATCGCTGTTGCGCATGCTCCTCAGTGAACGTATGCAAAGTAGTCTGAAGGCTTTTCTCGTATTTGTGGGTTATAGGCGATGATAACCTGTTGCTTATCATATTAAATCTTGAGATCCTCCAATGCTAGCCCGAGTGGATTAGGTTTTTATGTGGTTTTCAGTAGGACCGTCGGTTGTAATTTAACACCCCTAACACGAGCATGAAGGTTGATATCTTTATCGTTTTTACTTAACATGTATGAAATAATAGCAGTTAATGTGTTTATTTAATAATATTTATTTAACTGTTTTACGTGCTATTTTTTTATATTGTTTAGTTACCCTAATTTTTAGCACAACACTAGCTTTGTTTATGTTTTTAAAATGTCAACAAAAAGCTGTCAAAACACAATCGATCGTATTTCTCTTTTGGTATTTTTAATTTTAATTCGTCTGAAATTGTGTGTATTTAAATGATATCAATTTCATTTTATTACGAATTAATAATTGTGTGCTCAGTGTTTTGAACGGAGTGTTAGTCATTATTCGCTCATTACGTAGTAATTTCAACAAAGGGCTATGCAAAGTTTTGCCATTTATTTTCGCATCATATTTATTCATGGAAAAATAACGGAATTAATATTTAATATTTTTCCATTAACATACTTCAGACGATTTGGTAATTATGATCTTAATTACTTACGAACTAATTACTACTAATTTACTAATTACTGTAAGTAGGTTGTTTGTAACTATCTGTTTCTCTTCCCTTACAAAGTTTTCCACTGTTTCCAATGTTTACTATTTTGTACTGACTTAAATATTTAATTCTATTTAAACTAAGGTACCTAACTAATTTTATAGTAACTGGCTGTAAGTATTTTATGTTTTCGTTTGAGGACAGAAATATCCAAATAAAAATTCACATCAGATCCGAGTACTTAGTTTATTGTTAGGAAAACAGTGAAATGTATTGCTTAGAATGGTGTAGGGAAAATGAGAAAATAAATAGTTTATGTCTTAATAGTCTGTCTGACTAGGGTTGCCATCCATCTGGGTTTCCCCACATTTGTCCTAGCTTGAGCATCCAGGCAGGGTTTTATTTGTAACCTGGGGTTTCACTCATAGTCCGGGCTGCGATTCGCAAAATTCACAGTACGACCCCCTCTCCCAACTGTGTTTTTTCCACAGTTAAAAAATCTGTTAATAATATAAGTTGACATGTCCCGGTTTCAGACTCTAAAATCCAGGGTTTTCAGGTGACTTGTACTGGATACCGAATTTTAGAGATGGCACCCTAGTTCTAACTCAACAAAAGTATACGCCTATAATTGAATTCACAAAATAAAATGTGTCATTGACTGCTACATTTAGTAATAAGCTCTAATGACTCACAAAAACAGGAAAGTATAAGTTTTATAATAGCACATAAAAGGAAAACACATAATGAGCTCTTTTTGTGCTAATGAGTATATTTTAAAATATTCCAGGCCTAAAATTTGGGTTAAAATGTTTTTAAACTGTATAAATTTTGCAGCAACACTTATTGCTGTAAATCACTGTAAGATATATTATTTATATAGGTTGAATCATACAATTTGGTAGATGTGAAGTTATCAAGAAGCTAGCTAACTTCACATCCACCGAAAGGGCCGGATCTATCTGGCTTTTTGGGCTTCAGCCCAGGGCTCCGTGGATACCAGGGATCCAACTAATTCAGGTCAAAATAGAAAATAGGCGATTATGCAAAAAAATCTATAATTTTACTAAATTATACAAATCAAGTAAAGTTAATCAATCGTAATGTGAATCCTGTCACTAATTAAACCCATTCAATTCAATGAAAAAGTTTGGGTACTTTCATTGGTATTTTGAATTGACAGTTAAAATGTTCGGCAGCCATTACACATTCATTCGATCTATTCGATTCGTTCTGCTGTATCCCTCTCAAATGATGTCTCTTTCAATCATGCTATTCTATACTTTGAGTAATTAGGTGACCCCCTAAACGGTATTAGCCCAGCCCCCCGACCGCCTAAGCAATAGCAATCGTTTATGACTTCATTTTAGTCATTTGACACCGCCTATGTGATGTTAGCCATCAAAGTTGTTCATTCAACGATTGCTTTCTCAATCCGCACAAAGCAATTGATGGCTAACGTCACATAGGCGGTGCCAAATGACTAAGTAATGAAGTCATAAACAATTGCTATTATGATTGCTATTGCTTAGGCGGTCGGGGGGCAGGGCCTAACAGGACCTAAACGGACTCATGGTGTGGCCCTGGCCGACTTGTATGATTCAGCCTATATCAGAGTAATATTGATGAAGCAATGGCAAATACATAGGTTGAATATCATGACCCACACATAAAAAATAAATAAAATAAAAAAAGCTTGTAGCTAACTTCACATCCATCAACATGTGTGACGCGGCTTATATATAAGATGCTATGAACAAGTCATATTGAACAATAAATAAATGTTTCAGCAAAACGTGAGCATGATGACCTGCAAAGAAGACACAACATTCTGCAGGAAGAGAAGAACCACCTGGATGGAGAGCTCCGAGTTAGAGAGAGGGAGCTGGCGCAGCTACGACTGGCTTCCGAGAAGCTGTTCACTGAGTACCAGCAGCTTAAGAACCAGCATGAGGTGGACGCAGGAGTTATGCACAAGTGAGTACATACTGTACTAAAGTAAGTTTGTATAGGCCGGGTGCCTAGCCCTGGTGTCAGAGTTTTTAGGCCGCATAAAGGCCTCTACATTTACTTACTGTACTGTATCAGCCTATATGATAGTCCACAGCAGGACGTAGGCCTACCCACGAAGAGTGATTGGGCCATATCCACTACCCTAGCTCGGTGCGGGTTGGTGGAATCCAGTGCATAAATAAAATAAAATAAATAAAAATAAAAATAGCCTTTATTCGCTAGTATATGACCTTACAGAATCTTACTCTTATTTCTATGTCTTAAATACTAGGTTGTCCTCCTGGACATAGGCCTCCTCTAGAATTTGCCAGAGCTTCCTATCTCTGGCAATGGCTTCCTGCAAGGATGTGTAAAATAAGGTTTTCTCCTCTTCATTTGCTTGCTCTGTGGGCGCATATACTTGTATTATTGACCATGGTTCAATCCAGTGCATATCAACTTTAATAAAGTATTTATAGGCTGAGTGGGTAACTGTGATGTCAGTTTTTAAGCTCTTTAAAGACCTCTGACATGGCTGAACAGTTGATATAGACCAAATTTTAATATTTGGTGGCTGTTAATTTAGCTGCAAGCTATGAGTTCCAGGTAGCCCAAGAGTTGTGGAGTGGGCTATGCTCGGAATCTCTGCGAGATTGAATCAGAGATGAGGAGATCCGTAGAAGAACCAAAGTTACCGACATAGCCCAATGGATTGGCAAGTTAAGTGGCAGTGGGCAGGGAGATAGCTCGTAGGACTGATGACCGATGGGGTCGAAAAGATCTCGAGTAGAGACCGCATACCGGCAATTACAGCGTAGGAAGTCCACCCACAAGGTGGCCGGATGACCTCATTCAGACAGCAGGATACACTGGATGCAAGCCACTACCAACTGTTCTTATTGGAGATCTTTAGGGGAGGCCTAT
Source organism: Hypomecis punctinalis (assembly GCA_949316475.1). Classification (NCBI taxonomy): domain Eukaryota; kingdom Metazoa; phylum Arthropoda; class Insecta; order Lepidoptera; family Geometridae; genus Hypomecis; species Hypomecis punctinalis. Next base: position 1,099,838 of record OX438818.1, read on the forward strand.
GTTCAGCAAAAAAATTCTTTGCGAAAGTTTGTCAGCCATAGGACGTCCACTCCTATGGCTGACAAACTTTCGCAAAGAATTTTTTTTTCTCCCAGGGAAAATCCTTTATGAATACCACCCTGCACCGGGGGAGGCAGGGTGGTTATGTGGGAATTCCCACAAGAGGCGGTATACCCACTAAAATCCCTGGGGTATTCCTTCTAAAGCCGTGGTGGCCTAGTTGTAATGACACTCGCCTCACAATCGTGGGGTCGTGGGTTCAAATCCCGGTCCCGTACCAACGAATTCCTTGGAATTTATGTACGGAATCTAACACCACTGGCTTTTCGGTGACGGAAAACATCGTGAGACAACCTGCATACGTCCGGAGAAGAAATTCGATTACTATATGAATCCACCAACCAGCATTGGGCCAGCGTGGTGGATATGGTCCAATCACCCTTCTTGGGTAGGCCTACGTCCTGCAGTGGACTATTAAAAAGGCTGTCACAGTACAGTAGTTGCTTCTCTGCGCATCTGCGTCGGTATTGCGGGAACGCTTGCGCACACTTCCGCTACAAAGAAAGTTTACCTCAACTCGAGGTCACAAAGTAATTTGTTGTAAAAGTCACGCCAAAAGGTGAAACATTTAAAATCGTTAAACGTATTATCAGGAAACGTTGGCACCTTGACAGGTTGGAATAATGGCTGGTTAATGTGTCTGCCGTCTTATCTTAGTTTGGGGGTCACGCCGGGGTATAGGCATTCTCAGTCACTATTAAAACGGATAATATATTGTAGGTGTTATGATACTGGTGATAGATGAGCTGAGGTCGAAAACCTGTCAGCACAGTCGAGGAAAGAAAATCCTACTTTTTTTTCCTTTCTGTGTATTCTTTTTTTTACTGAATTGTATTTTAGTGTTAACAATAAAGTGTTTATCTGTCTATCTACTTAATATCTATTATGAACGCGAAAGTTTGTGAGTATGTATGGATGTTTGTTCCTCTTACACGCAAAAAAAACTACTAAACGGATTTAAATAAATAAATATTTTGGAACATCTCTTACACACGGCCTCTGACCCCAAACTAAGCATAGCTTGTGATATGGCTGCCAGAGACTGATATACTACATATACATATTTTTAAACACATACTTATATAGATAGTAACTAAACAACACCCAGACACAGAGCAAACATTTATGTTCATCACATAAATATTTGCCCTGGGTGGGGATTGAACCCACGCCTCTTTGACTCGGAAGTTAGGGTCACTAACTACTGAGCCACCGAGGCAGTCAAATTTAGGTGAAACTTTGCAATTATAATGCTTATACATCAGAATAACACATAAGCTATAATTTATTAAGATATTGCGTGAAACGAAGTTCGCAGGGCCAGCTAGTATTTTTTATGTTTTTAAAATTTACTAGTTTTTGCCTGCATTATACTTTTTAATAGTCCACTGCAGGAAGTAGGTCTACCCACGAAGGGTGATTGGGCCATATCCACTACGCTGGCTCAGGGCGAGTTGGTGGATTCACATACGCCATCGAATTCCTTCTACGGACATATGCAGATTGCCTCACGATGTTTTCCTTCACCGAAAAGCCAGTGTGAAATTCTGTACATAAATTCCAAGGAATTCATTAGTATGGGACTAGGATTTGAAGCCACGATCTCACGATTGTAAGGCGGGTGTCATTACCACTAGACCACCACGGCTGTTCCACTAGACGGCTATTGTACAGAGAACAATTTTTTCTTCCGTTCTTTTTCCCGGGGGACAGATCCGGGGGACAGACTGGAATAATTCATGTTAATATAAATATAATAATGTGTTATAATTTAATTTTGTACTATTCCATAGAAATCTTTTAGGCTTTTATTTTTTGGGATAAAAAGTACTTATATGATACTCAGTACTCTCCAACCCTTGAACTGTAGGTATCCGTGATTGTAGGTATGTAGGGTAATAGTAGGTAGTCTGTGTTGCTTTGTTGCTGCGTGAAAGAGTAATAAATAACAAAAACACTTTCGGATCTTTAATATTAATCAGGATTCCTTATCTATTTCTACTCAATAGGCAATTTCCACGTTTTCTTAAATATTTTTAAATGACAGTAAAAGCATGGTTAGAGCCAATATTTTCTATAAACAATTCTGTAAGAATATACAACTTTTTGTTCGTAACAGTATTTTCGCAAAATTCTTAAGAATCCTGTTTATCAAATTATTCTATATGACATACCTTACTTAGCATAGGTACCTTTTAAAATGTCTAGAAAGCTTTCATTTTAAATGAGACATAAATCAAAGTAGGCATATTATTATTGAAACATGGTAATTTTGTGATAAATATGTCTATCTTCGTGACCTTAGTAGGTACGAGTATATTTTTTGCTATATTTTTCTGTAAGCCAACACAAACATCCTGGTAGCCGTAAAATCAGCTGGAAGTTGCAGGAAGCCCAACGTGAAGATTGGGTTATTGGCAGCTTGTAGCTAACGTCACAGCCGCCAAGTTCTTTGATTCGGTCTGTACATTATATACAGGGTTATATCTAATTAATTAGCATCCTTTTAGGGGCTTATTCTGTACATCAAAACTAACAACTTTTGTTCTGCGACTTTTGTGAAAACTAAAAAAAAAATTATTATTTTTCGCAAAAAACAGCATGACCGACTTCACCCGTGTACAGAATCATTACATAGTATAAAACAAAGTCGCTTTCCGCTGTCTGTCCCCATGTATGCTTATATCTTTAAAACTACGCAACGGATTTTGATGCAGTTTGTTTTAATAGATAGAGCAATTCAAGAGAAATGTTTATATGTATAATACACCTGCGCGAAGCCGGGGCGCATCGCTAGAACGCAAATATTATGCACGGATCGATGTAACATTTTTCACATTATTGTTGATTTATCATAAATGGCTCAGCCAATTTCGATAAAATTTAAATGGGACCAATTTCGAAGTATATTCTTTCCAATAAAAAAATAATTATTGAAATCGGACTACTATGAAAAAAGTTATGCGTGGTTATACATAAAAAAAAAATATACGCGTCGAATTGTATACCTCCTCCGGTGGTTCGTCGGTCAAAAATTGGTGTTCCATAGAAAAATATCTTTCACCCGCGATCAAATGTATGGAACAGCAGATTTTTTTTGAGTTTTGACAAAAGTAGCAGAACAAAAGTTGTAAGTTTTGATGTACAGAATAAGCCCCTGAAAGGATGCTAATTGATTTGAAATAACCCTGTATTATCCCTGCCAGGGGGGATAGCTCGGTAGGGATAAGTGTACCAGCCGTATAATTATTGTATTTAGTTTGTAAGATATTTTTTCCTAAATTGGTTTATGATACTCATATACCACCATCCAAATTTTTGTACTCTGATTTCTGTCCATCCAAAGGTCGCCTGGAAAAAGTTACTCAATGCGATAAGACCGCCCTTGTACCTCCTAATTTTGAGAATATTGACAATGCTTTGTTATATAAGCTGATTTTTAGAGTACAATACGTTATTGTAGTATATTGTATTGTACATTACCACCTTAACGCCTCAGTCACGTTTCTAAGCCTTTGTCTTCGTTCCAGGGTGATGCAGCAAGCTGGAGAATGGTACAAACAGAACAAGCAGTTGAAACGGCGCAGCACGGCGCTGCTACAAGCTCTGCCGGCCAGACCCGTCGACATTGACTTTACCGACTCTAACGATGCAGGTAAATATCATTTATACTACACCTGCTTGGAAAGTACCTTGATACTTTATCAAATTTACGGTAGAAAGTACGTCATTGCATATCGAACAAATATGCGGCGAGAAAACGTATCTGAGCGGGAGAGAAAAGTGTATGAAAATCCATTTCTTACGTGGTTTTTCTTTTTTAATTTTGGGTAAGACTATGCGCTGGTAACCTAAATATCAAAAGCCAAAAAGTTTTTACAGTGAGTTTTTATCTCCAAGTTCGCAAAATGACACTGGCCACTAGCTGTGTGTTGGATGGTGTCAAACAATTTGAAAAAAGAACATGTGAAAATTGCAGACGCCATTGGCGCCATTTTCAATTTGTGTGTTGTTTGAGGATTCAAATGTCAATATAAATTTCAATTAGTAAAGATTTAGTTTTTTATTTTCCTCGTAGGTGTAGTATAAAGCACTATGTATCACTCGAGAGAAAGTGCGATTCCCGATCTCGGGTGTTTTAAAGCCCTCGCCTACGTCTCGGGCTTCAAACGACACCCTCGACGGTAATCGGTCACTTTCTCCTCTCGGTGAACAATGTACTATTTTTTACACGTCTTCGTCGTTTCAGAAGTTTACTGATGTGTCTTATTGGAGACATATAGGTAACTCCCCTGTAGGTGCCCAGTCGGTAGCGGCTTGCATCCTGCGCGATCCTGCTGTCTTATTGAGGTCATCCGCCCACCTTCTGGGTGGCCATCCTACGCTGTACCTGACGATAGGTACGTGGTCTCCACTCGAGAACTTTTCAACCCCGTCGGTCATCAGTCCTCCGCGCTATGTGCCCTGCCCACTGCCATTTCAAGTTACCAATCAGCTGAGCTATGTCGGTTACTTTTGGTTCTTCCACATATGTCATTCCTGATTCGATCTCGCAGAGAGACTCTGCTCTTAATACGGCCGCAGTGCACGTAAAGGAAATCTTAGTATATTGTTAGTCATTAAAAGTTATCTCTTCGTTGTCTCTTCTTTGACTGCTCATTGGCCCAGTGGTTAGTGACCCTGACTCCTGGGTCAAAGAGGCGTGGGTTTAGTTCTCACCCAGGGCAAGGATTTTTGTGATGAACATAGGTTTTTGTTCTATGTCTGGGTTTTGTTATACAGGGTTACAGGGTCGACCTATTCCCGTTAAAGGCGTGTAGTTTACTTTGTTTCTGACTAATTTGACATGAAATACACTATCCTAAATTAAAAAAAAAACAGATATTTGAAATTGGTATTTATATAGTTCCCAATTTTCGGCTATCAGCTCAGATATTTTGAAACGTGTAAGTCGTATTATTATTTTTATTTGATTTTTACATCTAAAATAATGTTTTATGACCTCACTACCCAATATTGTCCGTAAAATTAACCTTTTATAAAAAGTATTTGAATTCAAATATCTCGAAAACTGTGAGATTTAGGATATGGTGTTTCATAGTCAAATCAGTCAGAAACGTAGTAAACTACACACGCTGAACGGGAATAGGTCGACTTAGCCTGTAACCCTGTATATATAAGTATGTATAAAAAATATGTATATAAATAAATAAATAAATAAATATTTTGGGACATCTAACACACGGCCTCTGACCCCAAACTAAGCAAAGCTTGTGATATGGCTGCCAGAGACTGATATGCTACATATACTTATTTTTAAATACATACTTATATAGATAGTAACTAAATAACACCCAGACATCGAGCAAACACTTATGTTCATCACATAAATATTTGCCCTGGGTCCCCCCACCCAGGGCAAACCCACGCCTCTTTGATCCAGAAGTTAGGGTCACTAACAACTGAGCCACCGAGGCAGTCTGTCTGTCAGATATGTATGTAGTATATCAGTCTTTGGCAGCCATATCACAAGCTTTGCTTAGTTTGGGGTCAGAGGCCGTGTGTAAGATGCCGGCTGATATCTTCCTACGTATTAATTTTAAGTAATGTTGTCTCTTTCCAGCATCAGACACGAGCAGCAACGAAGAGGTGGAGTTCCTGAAGCAAACGGTGTCGGAGCTGAGTCGGCAGATCGCCTCCCTGCAGACTGATCTCAACACCGCTAAATTGCAGGAATTTGAGGCGCATGAGGCTAATGTTGCGCTTGCGCAGGTAATATGACGGTCTATCTTTCTTCCTATATTTCATTACTGCCCGTCCCGGCTTCGCCCAGGTACAGGCCGCGCCACACAAGTTGGCGGATGTGAAGTTAGCTATAACCTATAGGCATTCAACGTGCTGCTTCAGTCAGGATCGGAAATTGCGCAGTTTGGTGTTATTTAGTAACTATCTATACAACGTGTAACGGAAAGACTGAAAGTACCAAATCAGATAACGGTAACAAACTAGATGGGGGCATGTTTAGCCGTGTAACTTCGTTTGCTGATTTTTAATCTTTTTTTGAAAAACTAGTCATTTTTATGACTAATTCACATTTGCACAGCACTATCACACTAAACAGCTGTGAGGTCAATAACACGACCTTGCCCATCTAAATCAGACCACACCTCCTTGTTGTGACATGTTTGTTTACGTGCAAAAGATTTTTCTAGTCAGTCATATTTAATTTTTTTTTTAAGTGAATGTTGTTATTTTGGCTCGGAATTTCGAATACAGCATCTATATAAGGTATAGTATCAACCCACTTTTTATGTATACAGCCTTTCCGTTACACGTTGTATATGTATGTATTTAAAAATATGTATATGTAGTATATCAGTCTCTAGCAGCCATATCACAAGCTTTGCTTAGTTTGGGGTCAGAGACCGTGTGTAAGATGTCCCATATTTATTATTTATTTATTGTAGCCAACTTTACATCCGATGACTAATGTGGCGCGGCCTATACGATTGTTACAGCCACAAACCTTCTAGTTGAAACACTCTAAAAGGTAGTGAAAACAGTATTCGAATTTGTTGTGTGGCTTAAGGGGATACACGGACAGGCAGACTGACAAACAGAAATAGTGATTTTGCTGTAATAATCAATACCAACTTTTACTTTAAGGGCAATAGGCTATTTGACTAGTTTTTGGAAATCGTTTTAAATTATTCGTTAGTACATAATAAGCACACTACATTTATATTTCCGGGAGATCTAATGTAATAACAATGAAAATCAAGCGTCAAAGAATAGATATTCAAGATCCCGCCAAAACGATATTCTGTAATGGCGCTGATTTGTGACGTCACACACTAGTAAATAACGTTAGTTAATACTAGTAAATACGCTAGTTCACATCTAAAAATTGACAAAAAATACTTTAAAAGTAACTTACAGATCTAATAATATAATCTTCAGATTTTTGAAATGCTTATCACAAAGATAACTCTTTGAGATAAAAATCTAGTGTGGAAAGCACTTAAAATAAACATCATAACATTGATTTAGCAGTGCGTCATCTCTCGTCAATCTTTAGAAGTTCTAATAACTTCTAGTTGAGTGATAACCTGTCTAATACGGGTATCACAGGTGGCGCCACCAACGCTATAAGTTGGGAAATGTAAGCACTTCAGAAATTTGAAGCTTGCGTACGAGGCGAGCTAGCTCATTTGGTTAGAGCGTCGGGCTAGTGATCCGAAGGGACAAGGTTCAAATCCTGCGTTCGCTTCAGATTTTTGAAATGCTTATCACAAAGATAACTCTCTAATAATATAACTCCAAAAACACATACCGTACCATGGCTATGTGAGCTCCGTACTACGGTACGGGCTGCTACTTTGGGGTAACTCTACGGATATCCAGAAAGCTTTCCTTTCTCAGAAAAAGTGCGTTCGCGCTATGGTAGGGATACGGCCATACGAATCATGCAGGCCCATATTTAAGGAATTAGGAATTCTGACGTTGGCGAGTATGTACATTTTTGAAATTGCAGTATTTGTCCGAAATCATCCCAATTACTTTAAAACAGCCAATGACAAATACCCAAGAAAGGTAAAATATGGGAAAAGGTTAATTTTTGAACAACGGCCTAGATTGACATTATTTCAAAAGAACTGTTATGCCATGTGTGTCACCGTATATAACCAATTACCTGTATCATTGAAAGAACTCCCTTATGGAATGTTTCGGCGTAAACTTAAGACATGGCTAATAGAAAAATGTTACTATAGCCTAAACGAATTTTTAATGATGCGTAAACGATAACATTTATTAATTTCTTTGATTTCAACATTTTTATTATTTAATTTGACTTATTATTTTTATTTTATTTCATTTTGTTATTTATTTTATTTGACCGTACTTTGACATGATTTGTAATTAATTTTAGGAATAATCTGTTATAACTTTATTATTTACTTAAGTGCTTTTTTCCACATGCTAGTAAATGGCAAATAGAAGGAACGAATCAATCTGAAACACCATTTATATGTACTCTATTTTAGTGGAATAAATATTTCATTTCATTTCACAAAACACAAATTACACAAACAACAGTCAATCGATAAATTCTTGTTTACTAGCATGTAACGTCACCAGGGTTGCCGCCCTTCTTAGAGCGTTCACGTCACAGATAAAATATCAAAGAAATATCGTATTTTATTTCGTGCTATTCGCGAAAATTAGACGTATTTTAGTTTAAATGACGTGAAATATGTCTTTTTTAGGCTATTATCTGTATGGATAACCACAATCAATAGTATATTTTCAATGTTGTCAGATAGCCTATTCCAAAATCGCAAAAAATCAGCGTAATCATACGTTTTGTCGATAAGCAAAAGTTGACTATGTTAAAAGACATAATAAGCTGTTCATTCTACCAATGTTCACCTCTGTGAAAGTTCCAAAACGACAGCTAATCTATAATTTTACTATCCACCTTCTCCCCAGGAATTGGAAGCGTGCCAAGCTCGCTGCAGCAGCCAGGAGTCGGAGCTGGCCGAGGCTAAAGGAGCCCTGGAGAGGCACCACCGAGTCTCCAAGCTGCTGATGGAAGAAGTCACAGCTCTCAAGAATAACGCTGACGATGACCGACAGATGGCTGAGACGTGAGTATCATATCAGGAACTTCCCATTTCCACCTTCCTCTTCGGAGTTACATCCAGGAGTCTGCTGGTTGAGGCTAGAGGACCTTTCGAGAGGCACTATAGTCTCCAAGCTGGTGATGGCAGAAGTCATAGTCCTGAAGAATATCACTGATAACCGACAGATAGCTGGAACGTGAGTACGATGCAGTGAAGTGCTATTGCTTGTCATCATCGTCATTCCAGCCTAGCTGGTCCACTAAAGTAAGTTCGTGTCGGCCGGGTGGCTAGCCCTGGTGTCAGAGTTTTCAAGCAGTCTGAAGGCCTTTGACATGGCTAAACGGTTAAAGCAACCGGGACCTACAATTTAACTTAAGGTGTCTGCCCACTTTAAAGTACCGTACCATGCTAGGCCATGCTAGGGACGCATCAAAAGAAGGGAAAACAACATGATATGCTCTACTATGTCTACTATAAAGTACCATCAACGTTGGTCAAAAAAGCAGGTCTACAAAAAAAAGTATTTTTGTTGACCGATATTTCATATTCATGAAATTTCGGAATAGGCTCTGGTTTGTACGATTTTGGATTTTTTATATTTGTAAAGTTGCAATTTCTTAAGGTTACCCATTGGACTGGCATCAGTGCTGCATGCTACTCATATGCCCTGCCACCAGCCAAAGGACGTCCACTGCTGGACATAGGCCTCCCCTATGAATCCTATCCTACTAATATTATAAACGCGAAAGTTTGTGAGGATGAATGTGTTCAGGCGCTAGCCAATCACCACGATGATTAGCTAAAGCCTGACGAAAGTTCGGTTAGTACAGCCGCCTCACGACCAATGGTTAGGTTCGTGCGACGCCTGACTAACCCACCGACGCAACCGTGGATGTCCACTACCGTCGCCGTAACGCCTGGCTATACTGTGATAGCAAGCGAAGCTAGGACATGGATTATTCCAACAGCCGTTCGGTCGTCGCGGGGACCTACTCTCTACTCCCCGCCCGCCTCTATAACTCGTCGTCCCCTGCGCTGCAGGCCTCTGTATGGGCTCCGTCTGGATCCTCGAAGGTCCGAAGGCCGGTCGCCTAGTTGACCTGACTGCTGGCGAAGGTGGACCCCTGACTCCGAGTGCAGCCGCCCGAAGGTTTTCGCCACTGCACCCCTCTTGCTGTGAATCAAACAACTGTTACATTGTGATTAATTTTATTACATGCTTAACTACTATATTGTACATCTACTTGGTCTTGGAGTATGCCTAACTTGATGACCGTACATATTTGTGTGCCGATGCCTCGCCTAGATGGTTGACGATGAATCTGGGTCGCGACTCTGCAGATTCCGCCGGCTGACGCTATCCGCTATACGGCCCAGTAACGACACGCTGAGCTAAGCATGTTCTTTATGGACAGGATGGATGGATGGATGTATGGATGTTTTTACTCTTTCACGCAAAAACTACTGAACGGATTGAGATGAAACTTTGCGATAATATAGCTTATATATCAGAATAACACATAGGCTATAAATTATAATGATATATTGCGTATGCGGGCGAAGCCGCGGGTAAAAACTAGTCTCCAATAAGACCGGTTGGAAGCGGCTTGCATCCAGCGCGATCCTGCGGTCTTAATGAGTTCATCCGTCCACTTTTAAGGGTAGCCCGTTAAGGGTCTACTATTGACACTAATCTAAGTATAATTAAGTAACATCTTTGTACATAGTATTGCAATAAATGATTCTTATACCTTGTGGGTGGACGTCCTACGCTGCGCTTGCCGGTACGTGGTCTCCACTCGAGAATTTTTCCACTCCACCGGTCATCAGTCCTCCGCGCTATGTGCCCTGCCCATTGTTATTTCAACTTGCTAATCCGTTGGGCTATGTCGGTAACTTTGGTTCTTCTACGGATCTGCTCATTCCTGATTCGATCTCGCAGAGAGACTCCGAGCATAGCCCTCTCCATAGCTCGTTGGGCCACTTGGAGCTTACTAATAATACATATGCCCTGCCTGCAGCTAATTCAATCCTTGCTAAATCTAAAATACTAAGTCATCGATCCATTTTCAGTTATAAAACCGAAGCGCGCGACGCCAAAAAACGCGTGAAACTGCTCACTCATCAGAGCACACTTTTGATGGGAGAATTAGACCTGGACGAGAGGCTCATGATGCTTCTCAAGGAAGTCGAGGAGTTGAAGGAATCTCTAGAGGAGCAGGACCAGAGGCATCGGGACCAGATCGAAGAGTTACAGGTAACTTTCATACCACTCCTGGATTTTTGTTGCCATATTTACAGATTTATACCTACAGGGTTATCCAGAATTGGAGTACAAGTCGAAAGGAGGTGGATTAGACCAACATTGTGAACAAATGTTCATCATCATCATTATTATCAGCCGTAGGACGTCCACTGCTGGACATAAGCCTCCCCTATGGATTCTCAAAGGTCTTAATCACCTCCTTTTCGGCTTACCACAGAGCCTTTAGTAGATATTTTGCATAGTTTACTTAAACTTGCGCGTTCGCGTGTGGCTCCATACCAAAGACCTTGTACTCATTAACTTGACTGTGCACCAACATATTTGTTCGGCTAAAATGATATCTAATGGCATAGGTTTAAGTTAGATATTTCCTTAGCAAGTTGTAGTTAGACGAAACTAGTTGGAGAGAGAGGGTCCCGTTGGTATAGTAAGCACCACACAAATCGGCGGATGAGAAGTTAGCCGCAGATGACACTTCGCCGTGATTGGCTAATTATTGCGCATGTGTGCACAATGCCGACGCCGCGTGTCGTAGTGTGTAGGGAGCGCGCGGGAGGCATGAGGTTGGCGGGCGGGTGTGCCCCGGCGTCTCGTCTCCCTGGCTCCCGCGTGTATATTTCGACTTTTGCGCAGAACTTCCCAGCCGCCAAATTGTATGGCGCTTAGTATAACTGTGTTCTTATCTGACGTCTTGTCATGCCAGGTCATCATCAAACATTCGGAATAGTAGAAATGGTAGAAAATTATATATTTTATATGTTTTTCCACATCTAATAGTTCATAAACTTATTAAACATTTTAAAATGTTTCTACAGTTCTTAGAAGTAATAAAAATTCGATGTGTTAAAAAATAAAATTTATGAATTAATTAGTTAGAGACTAATAATAATAAATAAAAAGAACCCGGTCGCTCGGACCGTAGAGCCATGCGAAATTTTCCATTGACGTGTAAACCTGGACTAACCCGTTAGATCAAGCAGATATTACTGTTTTATCTTTTTAGGGTCCCGTACCTCAAAAGGAAAAAAACGGAACCCTTATAGGATCACTTCGTCTGTGTGTATGTCAAGACTCTTTATCACGGGAACGCGTAAAGGTATCGAGTTGAAATTTAAACTGTATACGTAAACCTATGAATTCTTGCAGTTATGTAAAAGAAAAGCTTCTCAGTTACCATATAAAAAAGTTAGAGCCGTTTATGTCGTAAAAAACCGCATATTTTGCACTCACAAAAATCAAAACCTACAGGGTACTTCCCGTTGACATAGAACTATGAAATTTGGCGAGAAGCATTGTCTCAAAGTACACATATAGGAATAAATCTGAAAACTGTACATTTTATTTTAAGTCATAAAAAATAGGGCCTCAAAATTCACAAAATATGGGTTCAAAATTCAAAGTGAGTAAATCGTATCATGTAAGGTATCATATAAAAGAACTTCATTAGCACATGCTAAAACAGGTTTTTTAATTATTTTAACAACGTGTTTGTACGGAACCCTCGATGTGCGAGCCTGACTCGCACTTGTCCGGTTTTTTTTACTATAAATATCTATTATCTATATCTATTGGTTTTCCAGTTGAAACTCGCAGAAAAGCACGAAGACACAGATATTCTTCTTTGGGAGGAGAAGATAAAATTAGCTGAAGAAGATGCTCAAAGAGCACTCGAGAGAGCGGAAAAAGCGGAGCGGAAACTCACCGACGCGGAGCGGAAAGCGAGCGAAACTGAGCGGAAATTGAACGAAGCGGAACAGAAGCTAACTTCCACAGGTAATACTTACTTTATTTTCAATGTAAAGAAGAAAGAGAGAAAAAGATTGCTTGGGCTAACGGAAAAATAAAGCGGAAATTCAAAGATGCGGAGCGAAAAGCGAGCGAAGCGGAGCGGAAAGCGAGCGAAGCGGAGCGGAAGCTAACTTCCACAGGTAATATGCTCATTTATTAATCAAGAAAGTACTTAAAAGCGTTCGATAAGATCAATAATGAAACTTAATAGAACAGAAAGTGAGTGAAACTAAACGAAACGGAACAGGCCGCGCAACAAAGTTGGCGAATGGAAAGTTAGTTATAAGCTAAGCTAAGTTATTGAATAAGTCGCAGCTGCTAAGTCTTGAGCATCGTCGCAAGGTAGCGTGTTTGTCGGCCTTTTACCGGATACACTTCGGAGAGTGCGCCCAGGAGTTGCACAACCTGCTCCCCCTGCCCCTTCATTCTATCGTACGGCTAGACAGACGCGACCAAAGCGCCACCCTTTTATGGTGGACATCCCGCGCGTTAGAACAAAGCGTTTCGAATCCTCATTCCTCATACGACCAGTCAGAATGTGGAACGCTTTACCTGGGTCTGTCTTCCCGCTAAAGTACAACGTGGGTGTCTTCAAATCCCGAGTAAATAGGTATCTTCTAGGTAAGCGTGCTACTCCCTAGACCGCACATCTGCGTGTGGTTCTGTATTCAGTAAGTTGTGTGTAGTCAAACGCGAACCTAATCGAAATAAAAAAAAAATCTGCGCAATATCCTACTATCCTACCCTGACTGAAGCTCATATAAAGGCGCACGTTGCGATTGGCTATTGCGCAGCTTGCACCTAACTTCACATCCGGCAACCTGTGTGGCGCAGCCTATACTTTAATGCCTATATCACACCTCCGCTGCGAAACAACAACTGCGAAACCGCTGCGTGAGTTTCGCTGTGCAACAGTACTTCACTTACGCGAAACTATAATAGCGAAATAGAGCGAAACCTAAAACTAGAACAGTTGAGAAATAAGACTACAAGACTAAGAAATAAGTTCCTATTTCGCTCATAAAAATTGCCGATTGCTACAGACGCGTCCGAGATACACGCGGAACCGCTCCAAAATGGCGTACAACGGGCGGAGATGTAGACGGCGCCTAAGCAAATGAGCGAAATCATGTTAGAAAGAGACAACATCATAGTCTGTTTTGTACGTTAGAGCAGGGAATTTCGCTATTGTTTCGCCGCCCAACAACTCACAACTCATAGCGAAACTATGGCGGTTTCGCCCTTTGAGTTTCGCAGCGGAGGTGTGATATAGGCATCAGTGAAGCTAAGCGGAAACTCATCAAAGCGAGCGAAACTGTCGGAGCTGTCTGAGCGAGTCGACGGATGTGAAGTTGGCTACAAGCTACGCGGAACCCAATCAACGCGCAGCTGTATGTGAGCTTCAGTCAGGACTGGATATTATACTCTATAAAATTTAACTTGATCTCTGCGACAGCTGTCAGAAAAATCACGCCTATGAAGTCCTGAATTTCTTAATAGTACAGACACCTGTCAATGTCATACTTTATGGGCATGCCGATTAGTGATAGGCGACGTATGATCGTGACCACAGAGTTTTAGATAGAGTTTTAATTAAAATATCGATAGTTTATACTGACGATTTTTTAAATAAAACTTAATTTATCATTAATTTTATTGTATATTTTAATATCATAACATTTTTTTCATGTGTAATTAAATTAAACCCAATTATATGTTACATATTAGCATCGATAATAGTGAAAAACGTCGATAAAATGTAACGGTAGTTACATTATTATGAAATGAAATGAAATATCTTTATTCGACACATAAATAACACGTACAAAAAAAACTTATATAACTAATGAAAAAAAACAAAAGTGTCGAAAGGGACTCACCTCAGCTATAAAATGTTGAGTGCTGGAAGGACCCAACACTCAACGCTGGTATTCTGATGAGTATTTACTTAATATCATAACATTATTTACATGTGTACATACTTGATCTTCAATAATAGTAAGTAAATAAAATCCAATTTCTCACCTTTAACTACTCATTCGATTTCATTACAACATTGTTTGAAAATCGATTTTTTCCACCACTGTCTCAACTCTAAAAATGTCAATCTTCTATGTCAGTGTCACTGTCGCAGAGATCAAGTTAAATTTTATAGAGTATACGCAGCTTGTAGCTAACTTCGCAACCGCCGACTTGTGTGATTCGGCCTGTACCTCGCGTCACGTAAAAATAACGCTGGAGTGCCAAGCTGCACACAAGGAAATTTAATTCCTATTTCGTACAAGATAGGAGTTAAATCTCCTTGCTGCAAATAAAGCTGCGCACCAAAAGATTTGACCTCTATTAACTGCATAATAGGAGTTAAATTTCTTTGTATACTAAGCGCCACACAAATCGGCGGATGGGAAGTTATGCACAGCGTTCTGCGCAAAAGCCGAAATATAGGTATTCGCGGGAGCCAGAGAGACGAGACGCCGGAACACACCCGCGCGCTCCCTACGCCCGAGCTCACTACTTCGCCATTTGTATAGGCATTGTGCACACATGCGCAATAATTAGCGAATCACGGCGACGTGTCATCTGCGGGCTAACTTCTTATCCGTCGATTTGTGTGGCGCTCAGTATACGCAGTTTGAAGCTGCAGCGTACCTTTCACGTGACGTGACCTGTACTTGTTGTCTGTTGTTCGAACTAGATGGCGGTGGCGACGCTCAACTCGCGATTACATTTCGTCAGTAACAAGTTGGTAGTTTGGCTTTTGTAGTTTTATCAATAGAGCTGCACGGTCAAAGTGAAACTGTGAAACAATTTTTGTTGTTGATCTTAATTATTAAGATCGTTCAATTCAAATTCAAAAGAACTCTTTTTACGTTGCCATTAAATTTACGATGGCGCCTTCATAATTGGGCCCATTGTAATAGTACATTATTTGATGTTAAATAAATAAATTTGATTTGTAATTGTTTTTTACAGATAAAAAACTAACAGAAACAGAAATAAAACTGCTAGAAACGGAGAAGAAAATCGAAGATACCGTGCGGCGGCCGCCAAAGAAGTCTAACCTCATGTCTAGGATAAGTTACTTTGAAAACGGCGCCAACGTCAAAGAAGAGAGAAAAGAAGAAAGAAGAGAAGAAAAGAGAGAGGTTCAAGAGATTAAAGAAGTTGTTGAAGAAGTTATTGAAGTTGTCGGTAAGTTTGTTTCTGGATTCTATTAGAAAGTTACTTTCTGTAGAACAGTTTGTAAGATCTCTTTAGTGTCATCGGCATTTAAATAAATATATATTTTGGGACATCTTACACACGGCCTCTGGCCCCAAACTTGTGATGTGGCTGCCAGAGACTGGTATACACTACATATACTTTCCAAATTCGTTGTATATTCCTGTCAAAAATAAATATGTAATTATATTACAATAAATACCATACTTACTGTACGAAACACTTCGTGCGCGAGTCCGACTCGCACTTGGCCGATCATTATATATATATAGATTCCACAGATTTCCATAAAAAAGGTGATAGATTCACTAATTGTTGTATTTATTTTCCAGCGCCATCTGCCCCCTTGGAAGCATCCCCGCCCCCTCCCCCGGCACCCTCTTGTCCTCCACCACCCCCCTGCCCGCCCCCTCCCCCCGTATGTCCCCCTCCCCCACCACCGCCACCCCCTCCTCCGCCCGTGTTCAACTCGAGTGGGGATGATATGGCGACAATGCTGGCCAACAAGCAGGGCACACTCAAACGAAGCAAGCAGAATGGAGGTGAGGCATGTTTTTTTATGTTTTCTTTTTCAGCGCCGCCTTCCCCCTCCAGTTATCCCCCACCCCTATACCACCCTTAGTCAGCAATCAACGAAGTTAGGCAACTTTCGGCTCGGTCAGTCTTCGAATGGATGATAGTATTTCCAATTGGCTCGGGTGACACGGCGATCACCGAAGTTAAGCGTATTCGGCTCGGTTGGTCTTCGGATGGGTGACCGCAGGTAGTGTTACCAATTGAGCGCTACAGTGGCTCTTGTAATAAGGTAGATGGTGGGCCCTGAATGTTTTAACCATTTACCCATGTCAGAGGCCTTCTGGCGGCTTAAATCTACACCAGGGCTAGCTACCCCCCTGTCAGCCAACTCGAGTGGGGATGATTTGGCCACAATCCTGGCCAATAAGCAGGGAACACTCAAACGGAGCAAGCAAAATAGAGGCGAGTCATTATCCATACTAGGTTATATATTGGAAGAAGTTTTTATGTTTTCTATTTTAGCGTCGCCTACCCCCCATTCCCACCCCCCGCATAGTCCGCGATTACCGCATCATCATCATTCTAGTCTTCTCCTCCTTTCAACTCAGACGGAGACAGGAACCAGTCCGAGGTTTCCCTCCTTGCTGGGGCTGGACGCCCTGACGCACTGGTCAGGGGGCATTTCTTGGGTGCTTCTCACCCTTCTCCAATTCAGCTTCTACTGCTGTCTTGGTGTGGACCGACTACGTTGGCCATCCTGGCTTAGGTGGCCATCGCGGCTTTGTGTAACAACCCGCTCCCGTTATGATCCTCAGCGTGACATTCTGTACAATGTGGAGTCTCGCGATTACCGCATTTAACAACTTTTGGCACGTTTGACAAGCTTTGGGAAGGGTAACCCCGAGTGGTATTTCCAACGGAACGCTTGGATGACATATTAACCGTTTACCGAAATACTCCTTCTTCTTTGTGTCGATGATCCTTATGATTTTCTTCTAGTATTGTCTTTCGTTGACGCTCTACAGTGGCGCTGAACTGCTGCTGTGTACGAATATCCCCACTTTGACTGAGGGGTTAGTCCAGGCTTACTCGTAAATCAAAACTACAGCTGTTTTCGTATGACTTTATACATTTTTGTACAGCGACCCTGGCGGGAACGAGGAATAACTAACCATAATGTATTGCACAAACGCGAAAATTTAGTAAACTACGCAAAACCTGGACTAAGGGCTCAGGTTAGTTAGTGCAACGGCCCACTTGTATTCGTAATCGATTCACAGAATAAAATATCCAAAAATAATAATAGTTCGTATCAATCATAATTTAAGAGCTCGGCTCTTGTCGGTGGAGCTACTTCCACTTCTGGCGGTCCTTGGTCAGTGTGTCCACCCCCTGTACGACATGACATCTACGTTCTCCTTCATTTGATCTACAAATACCCACTGTGGTCTTTCCCTTCCTCTCTTTCCTTCAACCTTTTCTTCTATTATGGTTTTTATAAGATTGTAATGTCGTACTAGGTGGCCAAACATCATTCCTCTCCTATTTTCAACTGTTGACAGCAGATTCCTCTTTCACGATGTTTAGCTCTTCTTGGTTCGATTTCTTTTCTGTCCAGCTGATTTTTTCCATCATTCTCCAGCACGACATATCGGAAGCCTTTAGCCTTTTTTGTCTTTCTATGTACGTGTAACATAATTATTTTTCGCAAAATATGACATGACCAGATACAGATTTCGCACGGATCGATGTAGCATTTTTCACATTATTGTTGATTTATCAAAAACGGCTTAGCCGATTTCGATAAAATTTAAATGGGACCAAAAACTCTTCCAAAATTATCGAAATCGAACCACTATGTAAAAAGGGTTACACAAAAAAAAAACAAATATACGCGTCGAATTGAGTACCTCCTCCGTTTCGTCGGTCAAAAATACATAAATAACCCATTTGTGTTGTCCGCAGAGGCTACAGGCGGCGCGATAGACGCGATAGTGGACCAGATCAAGGGAGGCAAGTTCCACCTCAAGTCCACCGACCAGAACTTCCTCGAGAAGAAGCCGAAGGACGAGCAACAACCTGAGGCCGTGAAGGAAATGTTGGCCATCCTGGGGACGCTGAGGAAACGACGCAGCGTGAAATCCTGACCGGCGGGGGCTTAGGTTAGTAATACAACTTTAGCCATTCACTCCGTTTTACACTATGAAATCTATACCGGATTGACAAAATATTTTTTTGCAGAATTGGTAGTTTTGTTGAATCTGTTCATTAATAATGGATCATTTTGGCGATCTCGTCTAGTAAAATTAGTAGTTTTACTATATTCTTGAAAAAACAACCGATAATTTTTGCGCTTTGCTACGCTCGCGTTTAGCAACACTGGTTGTTTCTTTTACTAGATTCTGTACATTATTGAAAAAAACAACTGATCATTTTTGCGCTTTGCTACGTTCGCGTTTAGCAATACTGGTTATGTCTTTTACTAGATTCTGTACATTACTGAAAAAACAACTGATCATTTTTGCGCTTTGCTACGTTCGCGTTTAGCAATACTGGTTATGTCTTTTACTAGATTCTGTACATTACTGAAAAAACAACTGATCATTTTTGCACTTTGCTACGTTCGCGTTTAGCAATACTGGTTATGTCTTTTACTAGATTCTGTACATTACTGAAAAAACAACTGATCATTTTTGCACTTTGCTACGTTCGCGTTTAGCAATACTGGTTATGTCTTTTACTAGATTCTGTACATTACTGAAAAAACAACTGATCATTTTTGCACTTTGCTACGTTCGCGTTTAGCAATACTGGTTATGTCTTTTACTAGATTCTGTACATTACTGAAAAAACAACTGATCATTTTTGCACTTTGCTACGTTCGCGTTTAGCAATACTGGTTATGTCTTTTACTAGATTCTGTACATTACTGAAAAAACAACTGATCATTTTTGCGCTCGCTGCACTCGCGTTTAACAAAACTGGTGGCGCTGCACATTACTTCATACAAATAACATGCTTACGCGCTCGCCGTAGAGCGCGTCATGTTTACGACAAAACTCACACTTTGCATACTGGTACCTATTTTATTTTATTTGACTCTGTTAATTAGTGGAAAAAAACAATAGATCGTTTTCTTTTATTCGAAAAAAACAATAGATCGTTTTCTAAATGCTTATGTTGTAATCATTTTTATTTTTGTAATTTTGTGATTTATTTAATTTTATTAATTTTGAGGTTTAAATATTGTAATAAATTTTTATAATTTTACTATGTATTCTGAAATGGCGATATTTATTTTGCAGTACTATTTCAATAAATGATTCTAATTCATAATTTAATAGTCTAAAGTAAACCCTGCATCTCATATAATAATATAAATAATAAAATCGCAGGGGCGGCTTTGTGGCGAGCCGTCGGTGAGTGGCGACACCGCGAACCCTGATTCCCTGGGGCTAAACGAGACCCCTGACTCCTCTCTTGCCTTAACCGGCCGGTTTGGAGTGGAAACCGCAAGAGCTAAGAACCTAAGCTCCAGGGTGGAAGTGTTAAAGGGCATAACGCCGCGAGTAGCGTCTAGTGAAAGCGCAGCACACCTCTCGACACCCGACAGCCGTCCACACCAATGTTGCCCCTCCGGCGCCAATATACGGTAGCCTTTATGAGGGGCCCATTTAGTGGATGGCAAGTCACCACCCGCCTAAATATTTTGAAATGAGGCATCACTTGGCGGGTGCCGCACCTCATTCCATAGACCAGCTTATAATCATGTAATAATTCATTAAAATAGCCTAAGAAGTACCTATTCCCCGTCTTTACCATAGTTTCCCTCTTCCTATCAAAAACTGTATTTTTTTATTTTGATGATTGTAAAAGGGCCTCTTGGTGTTGGTTTCGGCCCCATCAATGCCCTTCAAAGATCCGGGGCAACCCGTGTGTTGTAAAAAAAAAAAAAAAAAATACATTTTTTCCCCTTGTAAAAAAAATAACAGGTTTTCATTAATTGTTTAATTCTTTTCAGATGAACTGACGGCCACAGCATTTTCTAAGACAATACTGAACTGAAGTCTGCGTATCATATATTATATAATTTTTATGCAAAATCATATCGTACAAGTTTAAATGTATATTTTTATGACCCGACTGTCCAAAAAGGAGTTTTTATTTTCATTCCTACAGTCAATTTTCTTTTTAAAGTCATACACTAACGTGTTATTAATATGGCAGCGTTATTTGTGTTCGTTTGATGTAACATTCTTGTTTCACGAAATTGTGATGAGCAATATTTCCAAAAAATATTAAATACCAAGTTTTCACATTGCCTCGCGGGGTCTTGAACTGTACAATTATATTGACTTGCTCTCTTCACTCAGTCATTTATTATTATAATTACATAATCGAAATAATGTAACATATCAAAAATGTATAATTATTTGTATATATTTAAATATTTGTATGCATTTACTAAGGCTGCCATTTCAAAATTGCCATTATGTTATATATATACAAGCACATCTCTATAAATTAGATAGAAATAATCGAAATATTTGTAGTAAAAATGATATTTCTTTTTGGGAATAAGGTAGACAAATTTTGGTGTATTTTGTGAGTTTTAATACATGATCTGAATACTCTAATATTATGTTAAGTTTTCTTTTTATAATGATATTAAAATTCGATGAATAAAAGGTGCTTCTAAATGCCATCGTAGACGAGCAAGTCGCCCGCCACAAACGCTGACGTTAAAAACAATGCAGCGCCCATTTGGCTACTGCCGTGTGCGGTGCTCGCATCAAAATTAACGTTTTCTTGAATAAACTGCCTCTACATTGAACTCATAGAAAAAAAGCTATATTCACAAGATCATTCAAAAATGGTGTACACAGCCTAAAAATTACAAACAACTTTTACTATGGGGCCATCTCTAAATAAAATCAGCTACCCTGTACAAAGTAGCAACTCTGAATCGACGAAATGTATGAAACAGCTGATTTCTTGTACTCGAATTTCGGGTTGTCCTCATAGTGAAAGTTCATAATGACGGTGTGAATGGGGTAACCTATTTAGGCTTAGTACACCCATTTTAAATAACCAAGTAAATATCAAATTTATCTACATCGTTAAAGCCATTTTATAGATACGAAATATGTATGTACAAACAAATAAATATACATGAATTATATACATGCTCTTTTTGACCGACGAAACGGTTAAGGAGGTACTCAATTCGACGCGTATATTTTGTATCGAATGTATAACCATTTTTTTGCATGCATTTTTTTACGTAATAGTCCGATTTCGATAATTATTTTTTCATTGGAAAGATTATACTTCGAAATTGGTCCCATTTAAATTTTATCGAAATTGGCTGAACCATTTTTGATATATCAACAATAATGTGAAAAATGCTACATCGATCCGTGCGAAATATTCGCGAATTCTGGACACGGTTGAAGTCGCTCATGCCATTTTAATTGTAAAAAATGAAAACGTCTGTGGTGGCGTTTTTAGCTGTGGCAAAACGTTCGTTTGCGATGGCGCTAAATCATAAACAGGTGGTTTTTACTTATTATAATGTTTTTTTTTTACTATGGGGTCCACCTTAAAATTACTAAAAATATTGACTGTTCCTTAAACACATTTCACAGATAAAACGCCAAAATAAACAAAAAAAAATTATATGGTATGGTATATTCACAGATAAAACGCCAAAATAAGCAAAAAAAAATTATATGGTATGGTATATTCACAGATAAAACGCCAAAATAAACAAAAAAAAATATCATTGTAATCAATGTGGTCTTTTGAAAAAAAAAATGGCACAGCTGATTTGTTTTTCACTTTTTCAGAATGGGTCCCATGGTAAAAAATATTCAAAATTATGAGTAAAATAACCTTTTTTTTGCTTAGTACATAGCAAGATATAGCTCTTAATGTCTAAGTTGATTTTTACCACTAAATGATAATTATTTACAACGACAATGTTTTATACATATATTTAAATGTAAGCCATTCCTTTATAAATAGTAAGCAAAGTGGATTTTACATAACTATTTTTATGTACATTTTAAATAATAAATTATATACAGGGTGCTTTTAAATAGGACAAAACTAAAAATCTTTCCTTTTGTCCCTTAGCTCTTTAATAATGAGTGTTTACTTCTAAAAGTCTTTACATATAACAATTTTTGCATTGCATTTACATAACAATTTGCTCGGTAAAAAAAAATATTATTATACTTTGTAAAATATAGCTTGATACGCGAGACATTGACATTGACATACGCGTAATGACTCGCGCACATCAAGTACCATAATTTTATAGTCAAAATGTTCGGTACACAATGTTGTACATGCTCGTGAATCTCGACCATGAAGTACAACATTGTATACCGATCATTTCAGCTATAAAAATTACGGTACTTGATGTGCATGAGTCATAACGCATATGTCAATGTCAATGTCTCGCGTAAAATATAGAATACAGGTACCTTGTAAAATATAGCTTATATTTTACAAGTTTTAAAATACAGGTACCTTGTAAAATATAGCTTATATTTTACAAGATATAGAATTAGTCCGTTAGTTATATTAATTTAAAAAATATTGGACACGCATGTTTTCTTTTGTCAATTAAACAATAAATGACAAAGATACAAAGATACATTATCAAAGTTTGAGAGTGGGGGCTCGTGACGTCACTAGTGCGAAGTCTGTACATTGTACTCGTATAGCACTAGTGACGTCACGCGGAACTTTAGCGGGCTATATCTTCGTAAATTTTTGTTTAAATGACTATACTCTATAAAATTTAACTTGATCTCTGCGACCTGTCAGAAAAATCACGGCTATGAAGTCCTGAATTTCTTAATAGTACAGACAGTACCTGTCAATGTCATACTTTGTGGGCATGCCGATTAGTGATAGGCGACGAATGATCGTGACCACAGAGTTTTAGATAGAGTTTTAATTAAAATATCGATAGTTTATATTGACGATATTTTAAATAAAACTTAATTTATCATTAATTTTATTGTATATTTTAATATCATAACATTTTTTGCATGTGTAATTAAATTAAACCCAATTATATGTTACATTAACATCGATAATAGTGAAAAACGTCGATAAATACTATCGTTACATTATTATGGGTATATAATTAATATCATAACATTATTTACATGTGTACATACTTGATCTTAAATAATAGTAAGTAAATTAAATCCAATTTCTCACCTTCAACTACTCATTCGATTTCATTACAACATTGTTTGAAAATCGATTTTTTCCACCACTATCCCAACTCTAAAAATGTCAATCTTCTACTGTCGCAGAGATCAAGCAATTTTATAGAGTATAAAGAAAAAAATACGTTCCTATTTTTAAATAGCCTATCATTGACTAATTATATTTTTTTAGTCATCATCATTTCTATTCTTCATAATTTATTTTCTCTCGTCTATTTGAAAAGCACTTTGTATAAAAACTAGTATTTTACATAACCTATGAGAATTGATTGAAAGTTACCGACAGTGCCATTGTAGACAACTCATCAAAATTGATGCATTTTATTGTAAAGTATTATTAGTTATTTGTAATAAGATTTATTATTATTACAGAATAAATATTAATTTTAATGTAGTTGTATTATTTGCGCCGTGTATCTTATAAGAATAGACAAAGAGCTCGATTCTGCTTGGTTAACTGTCTTCATTAAATCAACTATAGGAAATTTACTGTTGGACATAGGCCTCCAGGGCCGGGCCGTGAATTTAGGGGGCCCTGGGTTAATCGGCTAATCCCAACTTATTAGGGGCCCACCGAGATTAAATAGTTTTAGTTAATCGCAGGATTTGCAGTCCCCTATGATCTGTTTACTCAAACAATGCGAAAAACCTAAATTTTTATTGAATGAATATTAAAGGTGACGTCCACAAGTGGTATATTATTCAGAGGAAAATAGAACCAAGATGATATATACATCATTTGAAAGCTTGTTTTATGGGCTTCCCAAAAATATTTAATTTAGATTTTTCACCCCTCCAATTGTTTTTAAATGCAAAAAATAAATTGTATGGAAAATAACAGTACAGCTTATTATTGTTTCTAGTTTAGCAATAATAAAGTGCTTCTATCGTTATTTTACTTGCATTCGTGGCTGATTCTTCCACATTCATCTCTTAATTTGCTTAAATTAAAAATTATAACCTACCAGTGTGACCAGTTAGTAGGTAGGTACAATGTGACAAAAAATCACTTAAAAAGTGTGTTTAATTGGTAAAAATGCTTTTATTTAACAATTTTGAGGTTACTTAATCAGGGCTGCTAGAGGTAAACTACCTATTGAGCGAAAAATATTTATTTTTTCTAATAAATTCAAAATTAGTTTTTAAAAAATCGGAGGGGTCTTTTTTGTTATTAACTGTTGTAATAGACAGATAGTCAGAAAAATATGAACTCGAAATGTCACGAGTGTTGTGGTTAGAATTTTTGATTATTATTATACCAGAATCCATACATTTTGTGGACATGTCCTTTAAATAAAATTACTCATAGATTTTTTTCGCATTATTGTTTATTTTTGACTGACATAGCGGGGGGCCCCGGAATCCACGGGGCCTTTGGGCTGAAGCCCAAAAAGCCATAATTATGATAGATCTGGGCCTGTGGGCCTCCCATTGATCTTCAATAAAACTGGTTAAAAGCGGTTTGCTTTGTTAAGTAGGTATGTGGATTAGTCCACAAGGTGGACGTCCTACGCTGCGCTTGCCAGTTCTCTTGTCTCTATTCGTGAACTTTACGGCGCCATCGGCCATACGTTTATGGTCAACTCATTATTATTGGTACCTACTGTACCGGCTTTTTATAAGGTCACTTTTGAACATAAGCCTACCCATGAAGGGTAAGAGTACCGATGATTTGATCAATACCTTAGTCAACACATTGGATGCAATCCGCTTCCAGCCGGTCTTATTTACAGGGTTATTCTTAATCAATTAGCATCTTTTAGGGGCTTATTCTGTACATCAAAACTAACAACTTTGTTCTGCGACTTTTGTCAAAACTAAAAAAAAAATCAGCTGTTCTACACTTTTTGTCGCGGGTGAACGATATTTTTCTATGGAACATCAATTTTTTTTTCAGTCTTGACAAAAGTTGTTATTTTGATATACAGAATAAGCCCCTAAAAGGATGCTAATTGATTAGGAATAACCCTGTATAGAAGATCGATAAATAATAGAGGCCTATGACCAGCTGTGGACATCCTACGACTGATAATAATGATGATTAGTTGACGTGGAATAGGTGGTCAAGTGTCACCAAACCAGATAATCTAGAAACCTTTATTAATAGCAGTAGAGTGAGTCATCAGACACTAGACAAGGTAGGTACTGGTACCTGATGGCGACAAAAAATATCTATTACCTCATGTTTGCCGATAGCCTTCAAGTTTGGGCCGATCCCAGCAAAACGGTCACTTTCCACCGCTCAGGGCCGATACACTAAACACTGATCAGCGCAAATAGGTATAGGCCGCGCCAACAAAAGTTGGCGGATGGGAAGTTGAGAAGTATTGCGCAGAACGCTGCGCAATAAGCAAAATATAGGTAAGCCCAGGAGCCAGAGAGACGAGACGCCAGGGCACACCCGCTCATGGTCATGCCTCCCGCGCGCTGTCTAAGCCACGCGGCGTCAGCATTGTACACACATGCGCAATAATTAGCGAATCACGGCGAAGTGTCATCTGCGGCTAACTTCTCATCCGCCGACTTGTGTGGCGCGGATTATACAAGAGTATTTTTAACCTCCTAACGCAAAAGTGCTATTATACCTTAGGGCCTAGATGATTTCTTCGAAGATAAACTTTAAACTCTAGACTTATACATAAGGGTCTAGTCATAGCATAGAGCTATAATAAATAAGGTCAGCATTCAATTATTACTGTAAATACTATTATTAGGATAGAGATATAGATAAATATTAAATGCTGCTAGGTTTCATTAAGCGAGTATGTAGCACCTTCAAAAGCATCGACTGCATCAAGGTGCTATATTTCGCTTACGTTAGAAGTATCTTAGAATACGCGTGCAGTATCTGGTCACCTTGTTACAAAGTGCACATACAGAAACTGGAGTCAATTCAAAAACAGTTCTTAAAGTTCCTATGTTTTAAAGAATACAAGAATTTCGACTCTTATGTCGAATCTTGTAAATATTATAAAATGAGTACACTGGAGCAGAGGCGTGAGCAATATGACATTGTACTTTTGCATGACATATTCTCTGGAAAAATAGATTGCAGTGAGCTTTTAGCAAACATATTGATAAGGGTACCTATCCGTCGCACAAGGTTCAACCCGCCCCTGTTTCATGTCCCCTTTGCAAATACGAATTACGCTCGAAACTCAGTCTTATGTCGTGCTAACCCAAACCTACAACGTACACTATTCAAAATTAGATATTTTTCATTTGACCAAAAATGCCCTAAAAATTGAAATAAAACATGCTCATGGGGTCGGTGGGTAGTCTGCAACAAACGCTCTTCGCTTCCCTCAATCAAACAAACACCAGCTTAACTATTTTATATCCTACACACTCCTGGCGACATCGTCTCTGCGAACCCTGACTCTCACGAGGACTTGTGTATCGCAGAGACGATTTCAATTGAAGATAGACTCACAAACGTTTTCAGTCATACATACACACATACACACACACACACATACACACACACACCCCTGTTTGTGCAGACACCCTTATGAGGACCTTGTTAGTTTTTGACCAAAGCGAGGACTCTCTAAAAAACAGGTATAGACACCTCGTAGGCCATCTTGAATAAGATAAAAAGAGACAGCTGAGTAAATCTTAAGTGATGAGCCTATTAAGATAACGCTATCTCAATATTTTTCTGCATGAATCGCGGCGAACATACCGAGGACCTGAAATACACAACTTGATGTGATCAGCAATGCACATACGAGGACCTTGTGTTAGCCAACCGAGGACCTCTTACGTAAGCCCGTTGATGACCTTCCGAGGACGTATTTTTACACAATATTTCTTATATCTCATACAAATTGAGGACGCTGTGTTAGACTTTATTTCACCTAACCGAGGACAGTTTTCCGTGTAGAACTCGTACAAAGCGAGGACGTAGAAAATCTACCTACCTAACCATTTTAGTATTAGCATTCATGTAAGTAGAATGTTTTGAAATATTTCTTACACACATTTTTTAAAATGAAGTACCAAGCGAGGGCAGGTCAATGACTTTACGTTTTTTGGAGCTTTTCAAAGGATTTTCGCAAACGAACACAAACAGTTTACCGCGTGCGGTACGCGGCAGAAATCAAAGCATAACTAACATGCTAGTGCAAACAATACTTGCAAAAGACAGCCTAATAGTATTTCATAATATATGTAAGATCCTTAATTATCATGTTTACGTGCGTTATGTAAGATAAACACCAGTTTGTTCTGATGCTGCAGCCAGGGTCGTTTCTTCAAGAGGGAACCCCTCAACAGGTAATGGCATAGTCTTCAAATTTGGCAAACGCGTTAGATTTACATAGTATATGTAAGATAAACACCAGTTTGTGCTGATGCTGCAGCCAGGGTCGTTTCTTCAAGAGGGAAATCCTCAACAGGTAATGGCATAGTCTTCAAATTTGGCAAACGCGTTAGATTTACATAGTATATGTAAGATAAACACCAGTTTGTGCTGATGCTGCAGCCAGGGCCGTTTCTTCAAGAGGGAACCCCTCAACAGGTAATGGCATAGTCTTCAAATTTGGCAAACGCGTTAGATTTACATAGTATATGTAAGATAAACACCAGTTTGTGCTGATGCTGCAGCCAGGGTCGTTTCTTCAAGAGGGAAATCCTCAACAGGTAATGGCATAGTCTTCAAATTTGGCAAACGAATTTGGTTTACATAGTATATGTAAGATAAACACCAGTTTGTTCTGATGCTGCAGCCAGGGTCGTTTCTTCAAGAGGGAACCCCTCAACAGGTAATGGCATAGTCTTCAAATTTGGCAAACGCGTTAGATTTACATAGTATATGTAAGATAAACACCAGCTTGTGCTGATGCTGCAGCCAGGGTCGTTTCTTCAAGAGGGAAACCCTCAACAGGTAATGGCATAGTCTTCAAATTTGGCAAACGCGTTAGATTTACATAGTATATGTAAGATATATACCAGTTTGTGCTGATGCTGCAGCCAGGGCCGTTTCTTCAGGAGGGAACCCCTCAGCAGTTGATGGCATAGTCTTCAAATTTGGCAAACGCGTTAGATTTACATAGTATATGTAAGATAAACACCAGTTTGTGCTGATGCTGCAGCCAGGGTCGTTTCTTCAAGAGGGAACCCCTCAACAGGTAATGGCATAGTCTTCAAATTTGACAAACGCGTTAGATTTACATAGTATATGTAAGATAAACACCAGTTTGTGCTGATGCTGCAGCCAGGGTCGTTTCTTCAAGAGGGAACCCCTCAACAGGTAATGGCATAGTCTTCAAATTTGGCAAACGCGTTAGATTTACATAGTATATGTAAGATAAACACCAGTTTGTGCTGATGCTGCAGCCAGGGTCGTTTCTTCAAGAGGGAAACCCTCAACAGGTAATGGCATAGTCTTCAAATTTGGCAAACGCGTTAGATTTACATAGTATATGTAAGATAAACACCAGTTTGTTCTGATGCTGCAGCAAGGGTCGTTTCTTCAAGAGGGAACCCCTCAACTGGTAATGGCATAGTCTTCAAATTTGGCAA
The DNA here is from genome assembly GCA_949316475.1 of Hypomecis punctinalis. Lineage (NCBI taxonomy): Eukaryota > Metazoa > Arthropoda > Insecta > Lepidoptera > Geometridae > Hypomecis > Hypomecis punctinalis. Next base: position 1,129,090 of record OX438818.1, read on the forward strand.
ACGCGTTAGATTTACATAGTATATGTAAGATAAATACCAGTTTGTGCTGATGCTGCAGCCAGGGCCGTTTCTTCAGGAGGGAACCTCTCAACAGTTGATGGCATAGTCTTCAAATTTGGCAAACGCGTTAAATTTACATAGTATATGTAAGATAAGCCGTGGTGGTCAAGGGGTAGTGACACCCGCCTTACAATCGTGAGGTCGTGGGTTCAAATCCCCGGTCCCGTACCAATGAGTTCTTTGGAATTTATGTACGGAATGTCACACCACTGGCTTTTCGGTGAAGGAAAACGTCGTGAGGAAACCTGCATACGTCCGTAGAAGAAATTCGATGGCGTATGTGAATCCACCAACCCGCACTGGGCCAGCGTGGTGGATATGGCCCAATCACCCTTCGTGGGTAGGCCTACGTCCTGCAGTGGACTATTAAAAAGGCTGGTAGGTAGGTAGGTAGGTATGTAAGATAAACACCAGTTTGTGCTGATGCTGCAGCCAGGGTCGTTTCTTCAAGAGGGAACCCCTCAACAGGTAATGGCATAGTCTTCAAATTTGGCAAACGCGTTAGATTTACATAGTATATGTAAGATAAATACCAGTTTGTGCTGATGCTGCAGCCAGGGCCGTTTCTTCAGGAGGGAACCTCTCAACAGTCGATGGCATAGTCTTCAAATTTAGCAAACGCGTTAGATTTACATAGTATATGTAAGATAAACACCAGCTTGTGCTGATGCTGCAGCCAGGGTCGATTCTTCAAGAGAAGAGGGAACCCCTCAACAGTTGATGGCATAGTCTTCAAATTTGGCAAACGCGTTAAATTTACATAGTATATGTAAGATAAACACCAGTTTGTGCTGATGCTGCAGCCAGGGTCGTTTTTTCATGAAGGAACCCCTCAACGATTGATGGCATAGCTTCAAATTTGGCAAACGAACTGAACTAAAAAATTATTGGTAATTTTCTTCTCATATTATTTTCTTTTACTTTTAACACCAGGCCTTTAGATTTTATATTACTGATATCCTGTACTATTTTTTACTTTTTAGTCAGATAAATCGTAATCAAAAAAAGACTAAAGGCTGATTCCTAAATCTCAATGATGCTTGTATTGATTATCCCAAATAATGTTTGATCAAAGATTATTACAAAGATTTTTTATACTGTATTATAAATCGTGATATAACTAATAAAGCGTTGCTTTTTCTAAAGATCTTTATTTTATTAAGGTACGTCAGCTCACCTACTTTTTTAGGGTTTCGAAGTAAAACAAGGGACACTTATAACATCGTTGTGTCCGTCCATCTGTCTGTTCATAAGTTCGTCCTGATGTCACAAAGCCTCTTACTAATATTATAAAAGTGAAAGTTTGTATGTGTCTTACCACAAAAGTCTGAAACAGCTCAACGGATTTACATGAAATTCGGAATCTTTTCCTAATTGAGGAACTTGAGGTCTTTCATGGTCTGGACTAACATAGGATACTTTTAATCCTGGAAATTCATGTTAACTTTTTGACCGCGGGTGAAACCGCGAGGCGCAGCTAGTAACTATATTTATGAACCAAATAACATAAAATTTCACACTATAATAGCTTTCCATTTTGAACACTGAGAACTATTACAATTGTGCATTTATGGGGTTAACCACACAAGCAAAGTCGGGATGAAAATTTAGTTGCTAACATTCTTTATTTCTTTGTACTTTTTGTCAACTTGAAATCTTTCTGCCACCATTTCACCAGCTCCCAAGACAATACAACATTTTATGGCGCCAAATGTAATATTGTGTAATGCAAGTATAAGCAGACTAGGTACTTAGGACATACTGCGGAAAAAATCTCCTATAGTGCTATTTGTGTATAATTGTGTCAACTTTTGAATTTTTCCTGTACAATCTTATTTAAATGATAGCGCATAGCTCTTGCTCTACACACGATGAAAACTGTCAAAACGAGGACTAGTATACACACTGTTTCGAAAATGCAGCAAACCGAGGTCTCAAATACACATTGTTTGGAAAAGCTGCCCAACCGAGGTCTTCTGTGTGAAAGTTAACACATTAGTCCTCGGATAATACAGCAAACGTGAAAGGAGTGTAAAGGAGTGTGTATGAGGCGACAGTGGCGCCGCCTGGTGTATACACAATGCGTGTGTAAGATTATGAATAATTTTGATCAAACCGAGGCTCAGACCACTTTTTTGTGTTAAGTATACAGGAAGACTCAAAATCGCTTGCAGAATACGAATATTTGGTCAAGTCAAACCGAGGACTCTCGAAAAAGTCCTCGCTTTGAAAAAGTCCTCGGTCGTGCCTTGTGTATTCATACGCAAGTCCTCGGATGGTACTTAAAACAAACACACACACACACACACACACACACACACACACACACACACACACCCCTGTTTGTACAGACACCCTTATGAGGACCTTGTTAGTTTTTGACCGAAGCGAGGACTCTCTAAAAAACAGGTTTAGACACCTCGTAGGCCATCTTGAATAAGAGAGAAAGAGACAGCTGAGTAAATCTTAAGTGATGAGCCTATTAGGATAACGCTATCTCAATATTTTCCTGCATGAATCGCGGCGAACATACCGAGGACCTGAAATACACAACTTGATGTGATCAGCAATGCACATACGAGGACCTTGTGTTAGCTAACCGAGGACCTCTTACGTAAGCCTGTTGATGACCTTCCGAGGACGTATTTTTACACAATATTTCTTATATCTCATACAAAATGAGGACGCTGTGTTGGACTTTATTTCACCCAACCGAGGACAGTTTTCCGTGTAGAACTCGTACAAAGCGAGGACGTAGAAAATCTACCTACCTAACCATTTTAGTATTAGCATTCATGTAAGTAGAATGTTTTGAAATATTTCTTACACACTTTTTTTAAAATGAAGTACCAAGCGAGGGCGGGTCAATGACTTTACGTTTTTTGGAGCTTTTCAAAGGATTTTCGCAAACGAACACAAACAGTTTACCGCGTACGGTACGCGGCAGAAATCAAAGCATAACTAACATGCTAGTGCAAACAACACATGCAAAAGACAGCCTAATAGTTCAATTCAATTTCATAATATATGTAAGATCCTTAATTATCATTTTTACGTGCGTTATGTAAGATAAACACCAGTTTGTTCTGATGCTGCAGCCAGGGTCGTTTCTTCAAGAGGGAACCTCTTAACAGTTGATGGCATAGTCTTCAAATTTGGCAAACGCGTTAGATTTACATAGTATACGTACAATAAACACCAGTTTGTGCTGCTGCTGCAGCCAGGGTCGTTTCTTCAAGAGGGAACCCCTCAACAATTGATGGCATAGTATTCAAAATTGGCAAACGCGCTAGATTTACATAGTATATGTAAGATAAACACCAGTTTGTGCTGATGCTGCAGCCAGGGTCGTTTCTTCAAGAGGTTACCCCTCAACGGTTGATGGCATTGCTTCAATTTGGCAAACGCGTTATATTTACATAGTATATGTAAGATAAACACCAGTTTGTGCTGATGCTGCAGCCAGGGTCGTTTCTTCAAGAGGGAACCCCCCAACAGGTAATGGCATAGTCTTCAATTTGGCAAACGCGTTATATTTACATAGTATATGTAAGATAAACACCAGTTTGTGCTGATGCTGCAGTCAGGGTCGTTTCTTCAAGAGGGAACCTCTCAACGGTTGATGGCATAGCTTCAAATTTGGCAAACGCGTTAAATTTACATAGTATATGCAAGATAAACACCAGTTTGTGCTGATGCTGCAGCCACGGTCGTTTCTTCATGAAAGAACCCCTCAACAATTGATGGTATAGTTTTCGAATTTGGCAAACGCGTTAGATTTACATAGTAAATGTAAAATAAACACCAGCTTGTGCTGATGCTGCAGCCAGGGTCGTTTTTTCATGAAGGAACCCCTCAACGATTGATGGCATAGCTTCAAATTTGGCAAACGAACTGAACTAAAAAAGAACTGGTAATTTTCGTCTCATATTATTTTCTTTTACTTTTAACACCAGGCCTTTAGATTTTATATTACTGATGTCCTATACTATTTTTTACTTTTTAGTCAGATAAATCGTAATCAAAAAAAGAATAAAGGCTGATTCCTAAATCTCAATGATGCTTGTATTGATTATCCCAAATAATGTTTGAACAAAGATTATTATAAAGATTTTTTATACTGTATTATAAATCGTGATATAACTAATAAAGCGTTGCTTTTTCTAAAGATCTTTATTTTATTAAGGTACGTTAGCTCACCTGCTTTTTTAGGGTTTCGAAGTAAAACAAGGGACACTTATAACATCGTTGTGTCCGTCCATCTGTCTGTTCATAAGTTCGTCCTGATGTCACAAAGCCTCTTACTAATATTATAAAAGTGAAAGTTTGTATGCCTTACCACAAAACTCTGAAACAGCTCAACGGATTTACATGAAATTTGGAATGAAGGACTTTCATGGTCTGGACTAACGTAGGCTACTTTTAATCCTGGAAAACTCATGTTAACTTTTTGACCGTGGGTGAAACCGCGAGGAGAGCTAGTAACTTCTATATTTATGAACCAAATAACATAAAATTTCACACTATAATAGTTTTCCATTTTGAACACTGAGAACTATTACAATTGTGCAATTAAGGGGTTAACCACACAACGCACTCAAAGTCGAGATAAAAATTTAGTTGGCAACATTCTTTATTTCTTTGTACTTTTTGTTAACTTGAAATCTTTCTGCCACCATTTCACCAGCTCCCAAGACAATACAACATTTTATGGCGCCAAATGTAATATTGTGTAATCCAAGTATAAGCAGACCTAGGTACTTAGGACATACTGCGGAAAAAATCTCCTATAGTGCGCCTAGTAGCTTTTTGCTATTTGTTTAGAATTGTGTCAACTTTTAAATTTTTCCTGTACAATCTTATTTAAATGATAGCGCATAGCTCTTGTTCTACACACGATGAAAACTGACAAAACGAGGACTAGTATACACACTGTTTCGAAAATGCAGCAAACCGAGGTCTCAAATACACATTGTTTGGAAAAGCTACCCAACCGAGGTCTTCTGTGTGAAAGTTAACACATTAGTCCTCGGATAATACAGCAAACGTGAAAGGAGTGTAAATGAGTGTGTATGAGGCGACAGTGGCGCCGCCTGGTGGATACACAATGCGTGTGTAAGATTATGAATAATTTTGATCAAACCGAGGCTCAGACTACTTTTTTGTGTTAAGTATACAGAAAGACTCAAAATCGCTTGCAGAATACGAGTATTTGGTCAAGTCAAACCGAGGACTCTCGAAAAAGTCCTCGCTTTGAAAAAGTCCTCGGTCGTGCCTTGTGTATTCACACGCAAGTCCTCGGATGGTACTTAAAACAAACACACACACACACACACACACACACACACACACACACACACACACCGTGTAAAATACCTGCGTACTGCTAAGTCGTATTAGTCGTGAAATTACTCGTATACTTTGTTAAATATACTAAATAACTGTAATCGGTTTTGGTCTTATTTTTAATTACTGTAGCTGTATCTAGATATTAAGTAACGCTGTTGATTACATGAAATAAATAAATAAATAAATAAATGTAACTAAGTATTTCGAACTAGAATATTTTTGAAAATGCTTTACTGTTAAATACACTGTCTGGCATTCATAATATATAATTATGCTACGCCCTATTAGACAGGGCGAATATGTACACCTACTGAATTAGCAATAAGCCACTAGTAGTTATACTTATTGGCTGCAAGAAGAAAACACTACATTACGCCCTCCTGTTTAGGGCGAATCATACAACTTGGCGGCTGTGATGTTACCCACAAGCTAGCAAGCGGATACGCAATCCTCGCACAGCTGTTGATGTGAGACAGAATCGTATACGTCCTACCCACAGAACAGCAGAACGATTCTCTCTTCTGTGTTCCTACTTCCCTTTTATATATATGTAAATACATTACAAGCTGCAGATAACCCAATCCTGGAGCAGCTGTTAAGTGAGGATTTGAACAATTAAATAAAAGCCAAATCGCAAATGACAGCTCGATCGGAATATCATCTAGGTACGTATAACGTTAGGCGTTAATAAAATATTCTAAACGCAACAGATTACCTCCCTAGATACCGCACTTCGAGCGGCCTGGGCGGACTAGGCTATTTTATTGCCTTCGCGATTCGAACACCGACAGTCATTACTTTTACCAAGATTCTTACAGACGGGGTTATCTACATTGTAAAATGTAAATAAAACAGGTGGTAAAACATTACCATTTTTTTAAATAACTTGAAAGTGATTTTTACTTCATAGACAATAGCCAGCGACCTGAGAGTTGCCTCATTTTAAAATGATGATGGGGTCTTAGAAACTTCAATTTGATTAGAACAGCAATATAGCATTGGATGCAAGCCGCTTACAACAAAGTCGATTGGAAATCTATTAAAGAGGCATATGCCTATATCCAACAATAGATTTCTTACAGCTGTTTGATTATGATGACTACAAAGTTCAAGAATTAGCGAAAGAAAATGTCCCAAGCGGTTTTATTGTTTAATACGTTTTCTATGAACTTTGTTTTTTAATACGATATCTATGAGGTATAACCAGCGGCTGACAGTTAAGTGGCGCTTACTTATATCATTGTATAGAATCTGAATGCAATAAAGACTTTTACACTGTACGATTTGTTGCAACATTATGAATTGATCGACTTTAGAAAAATACTTACTTATAGGCATAGGTCGGAGCCGCCCGACTACTCTTGAAGCGGATAGCGGCTATAACTACTGGGGATTTTCCGAGCCATGGTGGCGCATGGTAGCGCTGGCTGCCTCCTTGGACATCTCCAAAGCTTTTGACAGGGTCTGGCACTAGAGCCTTATTGGCAAGCTTCCATCTTACAGCCTGACTGCTGATATCTGAGCTTGGATATCAGATTTCTTGAGGAATCGGTCGATACGAGTGGCTGTAGATGGCTGCTCGTCAGACCAAATGGCTATCAATGCCGGTGTTCCTCAGGGGTCAGTGCTCTCTGCGACATTATTCCTACTGCATATCATCGATCTGCTAAAGCCCGGGATCTTTGGGTACGCAGATGACAATATACCTACTAAGCGCCACACAAGTCGGCAGATGAGAAGTTAGCCGCAGATGACACTTCGCTATGATTCGCTAATGATTGCGCATGTGTGCACAATTTCGACGCCGTGTGTCGTAGTATTGAGCACGGGCATAGGGAGCGCGCGGGAGGCATGAGGTTGGCGGGCGGGTGTGCCCCGGCGTCTCTTCTCTCTAGCTCCCGTGCATACTTAGGTATATTTCGGCTTTAGCGCAGCGGTCTGCGCATAGCTTCCCATCCGCCGACTTGTGTAGCGCTTACAGTTATGGAGGGCTAACTACACACACATCCGATCCGAAACCCGTCAATCGTATCGTGAGCTGTAAGTCCACTCCCCGCCTCCACATTTTATGGCAAGCCAACAGTAACCAGTAGTGGTCGGGCCCTCGCTTCGGACACACGTGAGTAATTTTATATTACCTACCTCTTACGAATTTAACATTACGGACTATTTTCCGTCTTTCATTAAAAATAGCTATACTTTACATAGACATGGTTTTGGACTAAGATAAGTGTGAAAGTTCTACTAAGTAATTGATAAGAATTGGTTTTAAATAAACGCATAGCTTAGGTATAAATATCTATATCTGTTTTCGTTAGCCACCACCTACTTAAATATTCAAATCTGTTTACTTTATAATTTAGACGCATCTCTCTCGATATTCTACTATTTACTTGGTTGTTTAAGAAGGATATTTTGTGAATTTTATCATTAGTTAATCGTTTTTACGAAGAGTTCGTCAATGCTATTTTATTATACTATTCCGTATTTTCGTGCGTAGTGTCTCCGTCCATCCATCTTCGTCCGCGCGCGGACCTATATTTACCTTAACAGTTTTTTTTAGATAATATTGTAATCATAATTTTTGCCGCCTAATCCATCCATCCATCCATCAGCCAAAGGACGTCCACTGCTGGACATAGGCCTCCCCTATGGATCTCCAATAAGACTGAAGCGGCTTGCATCCAGCGCGATCCTGCGGTCCTAATAAGGTCATTCGTCCACCTTGTGGGTGGACGTCCTACGCTGCGCTTGCCGGTACGTGGTCTCCACTCGAGAACTTTTCGACTCCACCGGTCATCAGACCTCCGCGCTATGTGCCCTGCCCATTGCCATTTCAACTTGCTAATCCGTTGGGCTATGTCGGTAACTTTGGTTCTTCTACGGATCTCCTCATTCCTGATTCGATCTCACAGAGACACTCCGAGCATAGCCCTCTCCATAGCTCGTTGGGCTACTTGGAGCTTACTAATAAGGCCCATAGTGAGAGACCACGTTTCTGCCGCCGCGCGCCGCCTAATACATGTATATTAATATATATATATACTAGCTGACCCGGCCACGCGTTGCTGTGGCTAAATAAATTAAAATTGCGACTATAATTTGAGATTTAAACTATCCTATCTCTCAAGTTGGATCGAACTGCACATGGTGTGCGAATTTTATTATAATCGGTTAAGTGGTTTAGGAGTCCATTGAGGACAAACATTGTGACACGAGATATATATATATTAAGAAGATAGGTGTCATTCGAGCCACGGTAACACTCACTTATGGCGGCCATTGCCTGCGGCCACCGAAAACCGATCGCATCGACCGCTGCTGCATTTCGATGATTTTTAAAACGAATCGTAATTTTTTTTTTGAATCTTTGGAGGTTTTTAAGTCCACGCCTATTTTGACGCATAACTTCTTACAAGAGTTACATTTTGATAATTCTTTTTTATAGTGGAAACGGTATACCTACTCCATATACTTCGAAGTGAGTCCTATATACATTTTATCGAAATTGGTCGTTGAAAAATCAACACTTTATTAATAACAATTATTTTTCGCAAAAATTGCAAAACTGACTTCCATCGTGTACAAAATTCGAATAGTTCGCTCGAAATTATGTTAACAATTTTTACATTATTGCTGATTTTTCAAAAACGGCTCAGCCGATTTCGATACAATTTGAATGGGACCATCTCGGCAGTATACCCTTGTGAACCAAAAATATTTTTTTTGATAATTTGCTAATTGAGAACAATTAGCGAAAATATCGATGAACATACACAAAAAATATAGGTATACAGACCAACATAGAACCTCCTCTTTTTTGGAAGTCGGTTAAAAATTGCATTCTTTGCGAAAAATATCTAATCTATACAAATAAATAAAATTGGAGTGTCTGTTTGTAATATTGAAATAACTGTTTTTTACTACATGCACATGAATTTATATACATACTAGTTTTTACCCGCAGCTTCGCCCGCATACGCAATATATCATTATAATTTATAGCCTATGTGTTATTCTGATATATAAGCTATATTATTGCAAAGTTTCATCTCAATCCGTTCAGTAGTTTTTGCGTGAAAGAGTAACAAACATCCATACATCCATCCTCACAAACTTTCGCGTTTATAATATTAGGATAGGATAGGATATGGTAGGTACATACTCGTACACCAAAATAACATTCTTTACAATTTTTGTCTGTCTGTCTGTCTGTTTGTTCTGGTTAATCTCTGAAATGGCTGGAACGATTTTGACGGGACTTTTATTGGGAGGTAGCTAATGTAATAAGGAGTAACTTAGGCTACGTTAATCGACTGTTAGGCGAAACGAAGTTCACCGGGTCAGCTAGTCATAAATATTATTATTTTTTATTTTTTTTAAGAATAAGAATATATTTATATACCAAAATAAAGTTAACAAAATTTGCGCAACTTATACATTAAAATAACCCTTAATAAAATTTTAAAATATTGCCCCTGTAGGAAGGTAGGCACATTGATGACATTTGGTTAGTGCACAATGTTATTATTTCATAGATGTTATAGTTTGTATGAGTTATGCAAGTATTTAATTTAGGTGCGACGATTGTTTTAAAATCTATCCTATTGTTCATCTCCTTGTCTGGTTTTCATTATTAACCGACTCGCAAAACGGGAGGTTCTTTTTTAAAACGGTTGTTTTTTTAAAATACTTTTAACGGGTCAATTGAATCTATGTGTTTGATGTGTATTCGACATATCAGCCGTAGGACGTCCATTTTAAAACATAGGCCTCCCCTATAGTTTTCCAATAAGAGGGGTTAGAAGTGAATTGCATCCTGCGTGTTCTTGTCTTTGTTCGGTGGACAACCTACGCTCCGCTTGTTGGTACGTGGTCTCCATTAGGTATTTGTAATACTTTTCAACGAAATAGAATCCTTACTTCTTTTCTAATATTAAAAATCCGAAAGTGTGTTTGTTTTATGGGTGTTATTTAGTTACTATCTATATAAGTATGTATTTAAAAATAAGTATTATGTACCTAGTATATTAGTCTCTGGCAGCCATATCACAAGCTTTGCTTAGTTTGGAGTCAGAGGCCGTGTGTAAGATGTCCCAAAATATTTATTATTTTATTGCTGTGTTCCTCTTTCACGCAGCGACGGAGCAACGGATTTTACCTATAACTTGACGTAGTTTGAAAGACGGTAGTGATAGTGATAGGTTACTTTTTATCCCAGAATAATAAAATTGTTCCCATGGGCAAGCACAAAAATTAAAAAACCACGCGGGTGAAGCCGCGGGCAAAAGCTAGAAAAATAATAATTTTCCTTCCTTGTTTCCAAGTAACAGGTACCTCAGTAGTCCAAGCGTGGTATTACAAGGTAACTACATTTATTATTCACTTATGTATTACGCATCGTTGAAATAGGTGCAGTCAGTGAATTGATTATTTTTATGACTCAGATATTTTGGACCCAAACATTCAGTGAATTAATTGTAGGGTTCATAGCAAAGTTTGACTAGGTGATCACTGAAGTTAAGCAACGTTCGGCCCCGTCAGTTTCGGATGGGTGACCATGGGTGGTATTTATAACTTAGCGTTGTTGTGGCTTAAATGGTCTGGAAAAGCTCAAGCTTGTTCTTGATAATACATTAATTTTATTTTATTTTTCGCTAAAATGGCACAACCCACACTAATTGTGTACATAATTCAAATGGTTCCCTGGAATCGATGTACCTATACATTTTTTACATTATTGTTGATAAAATAAAGGGTAAAGAAATAATAAAATAAATAATTATTTTAATCGGTTCACAATTGGCCAAAATATCGATGAAAATACACAAAAAAATACATGCCATGAACAAAGAACCTCCTGTTGTTTTTAAACTTTCGCGATTTGAACACATTATTACTATAGACTACGGGACTAATTGAAACTACCCGTGACCACGGTCGACAACTCGGCCGAAACGTCGGGATGAGGAGGTATTTATTTATCTCGTAATTTTTAGTGCGCGATTAGTCCCGTAGTATGTACTTAATAATAAAGAACCTCCTCTTTTTTGGAAGTCGGTTAAAATAGAAAGATCTACATGATTACATCAAGCGATACGGTCAAACGCCAGGAGTGTGACACTAATGTCAAGGTTAGATATGAATGAGTTCAGTAGTACCTACTCTAAATTCCTAACTATACATATTATTAGGGTTATCAGACAGTCGGAAAACCCGCTTGGAATTGTCCCGGAATTACGTGTCTGGTTATACTCATACTACAGGCCGAATCAAACTTATTGACGGATGTGAAGTTAGCTACAAGCTGCGCAATAGTCATTCAACGCGCGGCTTTGTGTGGCGCAGCCTATACTTGTAATGGACGACTGGAAAATGAAATTCATAGATTTAAAAACTTCCACTCCATAGTCAATTTGTCGTAACTAATATCAACCTTCCCTTCTCAAATCACCAAGAAAATACAAGTTGCTGGCAGTAAATTACCAGAAAACTATGTTTCTGACAGTAAACTACTTACTAAGAAACTATAAGTTTCTATCATCAGTAAATTAGCAGTTTCTAACAGAAAACTATCAGGAAACTTTCAATTTCTATAGGCTCTAGCTATAGGCCTAATTATGAAGCTCATCGTAATTATAATAGCTAATTAGACTATTTCTGTTTCTTTTTTTTCATTTTTTCACTTTAGGCATTAGATAGAAAGAACACTTTTTACGTTGCTATTAAATTTTACGATGGCGCCTTCATAATTGGGCCTTATGGCAGCCCTTTCCGAGGCCCAAAAGCGCTGGGACACCCTGGGTCAACGTTAGATCACCACGACCTTTCCATGGAATATTAACTACGCTCTAAGAGAAGTTTCCGATTCTACCACCACACTTCCAATTCTTCTTGAAATACTAGGGCGTTGAATCTGCTTCGGACCCAAGTTGGCCGCTGCAAGTCTATTATGCCCAAATTGAACTCCGTCCAGTGTGACTGTGGAGCAGTGCGAACAATCGAGCACCTATTGTCCTGTCCTCAGTGCCCAAACAAACACCTGCACATTCAGCGATCTTACGGAAGCCTCTCCATCTGGGGTGGCAGTCGCTAACCACTGGGCAAAGCTTGTATAGATAGATAGATCTCACCAATTTTAGAACCATCGACACGAAGAAGAATTCTTTTTGAAACAATGAGCTTTTGATTTCGATAAAAGGCTAGCCCCCATAACCTCCCCCCACCGTCAAAATTAACGAGAAAAAAAGATCCCTTGGAAAATTGCCGTTTTAAATGGAGGTTCCCATACCAAATCACCAGGAAACTATAAGTTTCTGACAGTAAACTACTCCGGAAACCATGTTTCTCGCAGTACCCTAAAACAAAGTATGGCAGCCCTACGCGGCCCATCGGCAGCCAATTTTCCGTGACACCAGGGGTCAGTATTAGATCACCGAGACCCTCCCACGGAATATTAACTAGCTACGACTTACTGATCAACATCTACACGCGTCCACTACGAATATTTGCTACTTCATCTTAGCAATAGTACGACTAGGTACTAAACTAATTTTATCGTAGAATAGACTTCCCCTATAGATTTCCTGGTTTTTCGGCGAAGGAATAATCGACAGGAGATACTTCACATCAGATAGGAGATAGACCGCACTGGAAGCACCAAGTTACAAAATAAAATAAGAATCATAAAATCGGGTCACCTAGTCGAAAGTTCAACAAACAAAAAAATACACAATACAATAAAATTGAGAATCACCTTAATTCGATTAAAAATACCTGAACGGCCAAATTAGTTAGTTCTTTCTTTAGGTTGGAAGTGGTAGGAAATCGGCCTCCTTTGACTATCACTACAGAGGTTGGTAGATTAGGCAAGATGCCGCCGAATCAAGTGTTTCGACAGACTATTTGCATTCGTAATTCGAGGCTTTAGTCCTTGTAGAAATGGATCTACATCTTAGAATTGTAAGTTGTAGCAAAAACATATTCTTCCTTATATTATGCTCTTTCTCGAGAAGTCAGGTAAGGAGCAACATACACCGTTTTCTTTTTTAGGATTCCGGGCCCAAATAGATAAAAAACTGGACCCTATTACTAAGACTCCACTGTCCGTCCGTCTGTCTGTCTGTGATCAGGCTGTAGGTATCTCATAAACCGTGATAGCTGGACAGTTGAAATTTTCACAGATGATGTATTTCTGTTGCCCCCATATTTTTTATCTACTGACTTGAACCTGTATTTTTGAGCTGATGAGAATCCAAAAGTTAAAATAGTTTTTCGCTTGTACAATACCTAATTCAAAACTTGTTTCTTATTACCATCGGAAATAATTGATTTAAAGCTCTCGACCGAGAAAGATGGAAAAAGAAGGGGGAGGCTTTTGCCCTGTAGTGGGAGGATAACAGCTAAATAATAACAAACAAATTAAAAATTTAACTCTTCTGATAATTTTTCTAACTTTCAACCAATAATGTCCGAATTGACACCGCTGAGAAATATAAAATTTCAGATTACTATCTTCTTCTTCTTCTTAGTTTTGGCGTCGCATTATTGTGCATTTGCCAGTGTCAAGTATAAAGTTGTAATAATTGATAGTACTTTTAGTCTTGAAAACGAAGAAAGTTTCAAAATGTTTGACTTTCTTTGATTAAATGGATTTGACTCTATGACAAAATATACGGAACAATTGATTTTTAAGGTGAAAACTTCTTTATTGGCGGCGGCGTTATGTACTTTTTGTGATGGGTAAAAAATGTTAAACTCGCGTCAGGACACGTGACCTGATCGAAAATTCGTAAGACGGAGGGAGAGTAGACCGCCGGCACGGCGTGGGAGAGGAAGTAATATCCCCCTTTCTTTCTACCGCGCGGCGAAAATATATGCCTGCTCCTGCAGCTTCGGCGCAGGGCGCATGCGCGAATGTGCGTGTGTAATATTGTATTTTACCATAATGATAGTACTTTTATACTGATAAATAAATCAATTCGTGCGAAACTATTCCCTAACCATTTCAACGTATTCAAAATAGCACAATGTTAATGTTCAAGTTATCACTTCTGCCGGCACTTTCGGAGTGCAACCCATTGTTTTTTTTCATGATTTCGCATTATTATCATTAGTAAAATATGATGATGAGCAACACTCTATATTAAAATAAGTAAGATCGTGTAGGCCTGGTGGCTAACCCTGGTGTCAGAGTAGGTATTTAAGCCGCCTGAAGACATCTGACATAACTAAACGGGGGCCTATGAGCCCTATAGCCTATAGTCTATCAAGTCTATGAGCGAACGATACCGATTAAGTGTAATAAGGTTAAGGGCCATGTTTGCTATAATACGAGTAACGATAAAAAACACAAGGACAATAAAGAAGGAAACAAAAAGGTAAATATTACCATTTCTTTGTCACACAGGAATATTTTGTATCAGGACATCTGTATGACCAAATAATATATGCAAAATTATTCCCATTTGGTCTCGGTGTGGTTCCAAAATCTCGTTTTGTGAGGTCAATGGCAGTCATAATGTCTCTGGTCATTGATTTATATTTGGGTGATATTTAAACGATCAGCAGAAATGATAGGTCTAGCTCGAAATATTGGTTAGCAAAGAAAGTAAAATAGAATAGGGAGTAAATAAATGACTAATTGTGGAAAAATAAAAAATCGTTCAATTTATTATTATTATTTCAGCCATAAGACATCTACATCTAATAACACAGGACTATCGCGTAAGACTATCGTAATAAGACAGGACTATCGCGTAAGACTATCGTAATAAGACAGGACTATCACGTAAGACTATCGTAATAAGACAGGACTATCGCGTAAGACTATCGTAATAAGACAGGACTATCGCGTAAGACTATCGTAATAAGACAGGACTATCGCGTAAGACTATCGTAATAAGACAGGACTACCGCGTAAGACTATGGTAATAAGACAAGACTATTGCGTAAGACTATCGTAATAAGACAGGACTATCGCGTAAGACTATCGTAATAAGGCGTCTCGCGTCTGTACTGTACCTAACAGCCTTTTAAAAGGTCGACTGCAGGAGAAAAGCCTACCCTCTTGTGATCGGGCAATATCCACGGTCCATCACGCTGGTCTATTGCGGGTTGATGGATTCACATTCTTCTGATTCTAAGGCTTATCTAAAAGAAAACGATTCGCTGACCAGTTCAAAGATATACACCCAAATAGCACTCCTTTTCGCAAATCCTTTTGTTTGGTTAAAGTCACCTGCTAGTGGAGCATGCGACCACGAAATGAACTCTTTTCGACGTGTGAAAAAGTGACAGATATAGGTATACTTCGCCATAATGCTGTCTCGTTCTGACACGTCGAAATAAATATTGCGTGGTGCGCATGTTTGCCCGGCAGAAGCGTTTGACCCCTGTCTATGTGTAGATATGATAATTTTGCATTGACACTCGTTTGAAAATGATTTGCATATGAGAAAAAAGTCGTTATTATGCTGCGGAGCTATAAATCGGTAAGTTACCGTTTTTTATTGGTGGGAGGTATTCTAAATGTCACATCTTGAATTTAATACCTACCCGGGGCGTGGATGATGTATTGTGTTATTTTGTTTTGTTACTGTTTGTAACTGTTTAGGTTCCTATTGTTAGGCATAACTGCTAATATAAGTAGTAAATCTTACTAATAGATACTTATTAAAATGCGAAAGTGTATTTGTACAGCCGTGGTGGTCTAGGGGCAGTGACACCCGCCTTACAATCTCGAGGTAGTGAGTTCAAATCCCGGTCCCGTACCAATGAATTCTTCGGAATTTACGTACGGAATTTCACACCACTGGCTTTTCGGTGAAGGAAAACATCGTGAGGCAACCTACACAGGTCCGTAGAAGAAATTCGATGGCGTATGTGAATCCACCAACCCGCACTGGGCCAGCGTGGTGGATATGGTTCAATCACCCTTCGTGGGTAGGCCTACGTCCTGCTGTGGACTATAATAAGGCTGGGACAGTACAGTGTTTGTTGTTTTGTTCATTTTTTACGCAGCAACGATTAATTTGATTTTGGCATGGACATAGTTTGAAAGACGTAAATTGACAAAGGCTAATTTTTATTCCGGAGAAATAAACGGTTCCCATGGGATTATTATTTTAGCCTGCGTTGTCCCACTGCAGGCCTCCCTTCACTCCTTCTAGACTGCGCGGTCTAATGCAGTGGTGGCCTAGTACTTGTCGTGAGAGTTCTTCGTGGCGCCACCTGCGTCTGGGTCGGCACAAAGGCCATTTGGATTTTGGAATCCAATCGGTGGTGAGGTTTGCCCAGCGTCGTCCGTCGACGGACGTGTCCCGCCCAATCCCATTTTAACTGTCCGGCTTTTTGACAAACGTCCCAGGAAATATGAGATGAGACAGCACAAAAAATCATATTATTACGCAAGCGGAGCGGCAAGCAAAAGCTTTAATTAGCTTTTAGGCTGCGTGCTATAATGTGCGAGGACGCGGAGAATTGTGTCATAGAATGGCTTCATTTGATGACTTCCGCTTTGCATCACCAAGCCGCCCAGGCGCCACTGAAGGGACATAGGAAGGTGGACTCAACACGCTTAAAACCTCACCTTGGCGGGGCAGAATTCACGCATATTATAATGGAATCCTAGTGCTAACCTAACGCATATTATAATCCGGTGCCATGGGCTAGCCTCGCTTAGAGCAGCTCCTGTGGAAACGGGTTCGCGGAGCGAGGATGTGTAAATTACATCACTACGTAGTTTGACTAGGTGTTCGTTAGAGGTCATCTAAATTCGAAGTTCAGCGCGGTCAGTCTTCGGATGGGTGACCGCGGGTGGTATTTACGACTGAGCGCTACCGTGGCTCGGATGACATGTTCAATTGTAGGCCCCGGTTCTTTAAACCATTTGGCCATGTCAGAGGTCTTCAGGCGGCTTAAAAACTCTGGCACCAGGGCTAGCCATCCGGCCTACACGAACTCATATCTATTCGTATTCATATTCTATTCCCTACGCATCCTCACACATCTTTAGAGGAAATGCCAGCCACCAAGGCTATAGCCACCCAGCCTCTACTTATATTCTTACTTACATAATGCCCAAATAACTTTATTCACACGTTGCCCCTTTTTTGAATAACCAGAACAGCTAAAAATAAGCCTAATAAAGATCATTTTAAAAGGTTTCGCGAATGTCGGGTTTTTCTACCTTGAGGTTTCTTCCTGCAGTGGCAATGTCAAGTGCGATGCGAGCATAATATTAATACTGTTAAATGTGAGGTCGACTGGTCTGTACGTAAACAAGGTATATTGTAGGTTATTAAGGGTTAAGGACTAACAGTACTGTACCGTACCGACCTTTTTTGACCGACGAAAAAACGGGAGGGTCTCAAGTCGACGCGTATGTTTTTTTAGATAGGTATGACCATTGACCACGCATAACTTTTTACAGAGTTATCCGATTTCGATAATTCTTTTAATATTTGGTAGATCACACTTTAGAGGTGGTTTTGTGTAAATTTTATAGAATTCGGCTTAACCATTTTTGGTAAATTAACAATATTGTTAAAATTACTACATGATGCTCTCGAACTCTGTACTCAGTTGAAATAAGTTATGCCATTTTTTGCGAAAAGCAATTATAGTAATCCACTGCTGAATATAGGTCTACTCATGTAGAGTTATTGGGTGGTATCTACCGCGCTGGCTCAGTACAGGTCGGTAGATTCTCATACGCCATCGGATTTCTTCTACGGAGGTATGCAGGTTGCTTTATCATGTTCTACTGGGCCAGCGAGGTAGACATGGTCTTATTGATTTTCGTTGGTAGGCCTATGTTCCATCCATTAGTCATATAGTTATAGCTTCCCCTAATAATCTCTACTAAAACCGGTTGGAAGCGGCTTGCATCCAGATCGATTGAGGTCTTGATGAGGTCATTGGTGGACGTTGGACGTTCTACGTTACGCTTGTCGATATACGTAATCTCCACTATAGAAAAAATCGATCCTCAATCCTATCAGCCATCACTGTCGTCAGGCCTATGTCCAACTATACGATTACACTACTGTGCTAAACTACAGCCATATTGAACGATCTCCTTTTAGGATATCCGTTGAAAATAGGTTTTAGTTAAATCTCAATCGAAAAAATACCATCCCACTTTGTGGATTTGACGTTTAAAGTTTTGACAATACAATTTAACTTGTACCAATGTCTTGTACACATTTTATTTTTATTTACATTCTCTTTGCATATTCTATGTATTTGTATAATTTTGTGATATCGAGAAATGTGCGAAATATTTGAGATTTTAATGTGTTTACTTTTATAGTCAATTGTGAAGTTATTTACTTGTTTTATTGTGAGTTAATAACCCTCTATTGTTTTGAGTTTGATACACTTATTTTACTTACTGAATTTCGCGCATTATGTGGTTGGTAATAGAATGGCTGGTCAAAACACTAGCAGAAAGCTACTAGACCTAGAAGTTGCTCCGACAAGAGCCTTGCTTTTAACCGACTTCTTTTTGTGTATGTTCATCGATAATTTCGCCAATTGTGAACCGAATCGAAAAATTCTGTTTTTAATTCGAAAGGGTATACTCCCGAAGTGGTTCCATTTAAATTTAACATAAATTGGCTGAGCCGTTTTTGAAAAATCAACAATAATGTAAACAGTTCGAGAGAAATATTCCAATTTTATACACGATGGTGGTTTTACCATTTTTTGCGAAAAATAATTATACGTTATGTTATGATGAATTTTATGGCTGCGGGGTGGTGGTGCTGAAAAGTCACGTTACGCCAATAGTTCTAACGTACGTTATGCGGTTCTTCGTTTTTACAAAAACTGGTGATTTATTTTACTTCCCTTCATCATTTATCAAAAATTTCATCAAATTGTTCGTGCTCACTACGCTCACGCAATATTTGCGCCTGTAGGTAGGTAGGATACCCTCACTTTTTTGTATGTTTGTCAGGGTTTCTTCTGGCATATAAGCCAGAGACTTTATGATAACAAACATAATTGCATGTCTTTCGATTGAATACAATTTAAGTATATTTTGAAGACTTTATATGTACAGATATATTGTAGGTACACTTGGTTCGGATATACCTACAGATAGGCTCAGACTTGTTAAATGTTCAACCTCTGATATTGAAAATTAGCTATGGCCTTGATAACTAAGTTACCACTGTTATTTTTAAACTTTCGCGATTTGAACACATTATTTTTATATAATACGGGACTAATCGCGCACTAAAATTACGAGATTAATAAATACCTCCTCATCCCGACGTTTCGGCCAAGTTGCATCGACCGTGGTCACGGGTAGACGTCGGGATGAGGAGGTATTTATTTGTCTCGTAATTTTGTGCGCGATTAGTCCCGTAGTATATAGGTATAATAATAATAAGTTACCACTGCTATCGACACAAGCATTCTTAGGTACGATGGCAGCATTTCGAGCTTTCTAGTTCGAGCAATATTTGGGTGACGAATTTAAATATTATCCCATTAGGTCTGGGCGTTCTTGAGTTTTGTGATATCCCTAAGTCAGGATTGTATTGAGAGACTAGCGTGTTTATCTTAATTTAATCCACGTGTGTGTTCAGACTACTGTAATAAGCAGAATTATTATAATTATATTCAATGTTCAATCGTTTTTATTGCACCATAAATACATATTCTCTTAGTCTAATTTATTAAATGTATCATTTATATAAACCTAGAGTTACATACTTATCGACCCTGTATTAGAGTATTGCAATTAACTTAAACACTAAGGTTAGGAACGTTAGCTAAGTATTATGTCTTATTTTACTTTTACTAGTTTGCGGTGTCGAAACGTTTTTCGTCTAGGAAGTCTTGTATCGAGTAGCTTTTGGATATGAGAATCTCTTTTAGTTTTCTTTTATTTTTTTTCGTTTGTTTCGTTTCTGATTTTATTTGGTATTGTCTGAGTTTTCAATTCTTTTTTGACACTTAAACGCATTTTTTAAAGGTTTTTGTGTAACCTTTGTGGCAGTTTTTTAAGATCTCTTAGTTTGTTTCGTTTATTAAGGCTTTAAGTGTTCTTTTGTGCTGGCAAGATTTACGTAGCTCGTATATAATTACGTCATCTTGCTCTATATTGTCATAAATATTAATAATTTTGTACGCTTGTCTCACGGTCTTAACCATTGAGCGTCTACGCGCTCTAATTGCATATAATTTCTGTGACGAATTTATTAATACACCGGTTTAGCAAGGATTCGCACTGGATTTACCGTTTTACTTGTTTTTAGAGTTCCCTAACCGAAAACTAGTGAAAACGGAACTATGTGCGGTTTGAATAGGGGATTTCAATTTCAACTTTTCTTTGGCGAAGTACCTATGCTACATATTATATGATTTAATTATTTAATACACAGTGAATTAATTTTGGCTTCCAATAGCAGCCAGGCGTTCCGTAGGCAGACCACCAGCACGATGGGTCGACGACATCAGATATATCGCGGGACACGCGTGGATGAGATCAGCCCAAGACAGGAAAAACCGGCACAAGGGGAGGCCTATACCCAGCAGTGGGTCGATACATGCTGAGGATGATGAGGAATTGAAATGATTTATTCTAAAAAAAAATAATGCCATCAAGAGTTTGCTCTATGAATTCTGAATTAAAAGAGAAGTTACAATATCTGCATTACGGAACCTTGGTTCGATTGACTAGTTTTTGCTGTTGTTTTTATATGCTCACATACACTATAAGAAGTAGGTATTTTTACATACAAGTTAGTCAACAGATGACGAACCGGATCACCGGGCTATTGTTCTTGTTAGTTGTGTCCTAAGTCAATTCGATAGGTACCTACCTGAATGTTCTGTACTGTTTCAGCCTGTTTAATAGTCCACTGCAGGACGTAGGCCTACTCATTGGGGGATAGTTGATTGAATCAGGCTTTACTTTGCGGAAATTCATCTTCAAATCTTTGTTTTGAACAAATATTTAGTGCGATTCCGCTATCTTGTTGTAGGAAAATAAGTATTTAATTTCAACTTCATTTCGATTCAATTTCAACACTAAATATTTATTCAAAACAAAGATTTGATTGGAACATATCCACCACGCTGGCCCAGTGCGGGTTGTTGGATTCACATACACTATGGAATTTCTTCTACGGACCTAATAATATGCAAGTTTCCTCACGATGTTTTCCTTCACCGAAAAGGCAGTGGTGTATGAAAATATGTACATAAGTTCCAAAGAACTCATTGGTATGGGACCGGGATTTGAACCCACGACCTCACGATTGTATGGCGGGTGTCACTAGTCACTACCACTGGACCGCCACGGCTTAATATAACCTACTATAGGTAGATCTTGACTACCTACTTTTTACTGCAATCTTGTTCTTATTTTTAGGATTCCGTACCTCAAACGGAACCCTTATAGAATCACTTTGTTGTCCGTCTATCCGTCTGACTGTCTGTGTGTATGTCAAGACTCTTTATCTCGGGAACGCGTAAAGATATCGAGTTGAAATTTGTATACCTACGTATATCTATGGTCTCTTGCAGTTGGGTAAAAGAAAAACTTCTCAGTTATCGTTTAAAAAAGTTAGAGTCGTTTATGTCGTAAAAAACGGCATATTTCGACACTCACAAAAATCAAAACCTACAGGGTACTTCCCGTTGACATAGAACTATGAAATTTGGCGAGAAGCATTGTCTCGGAGTACACATATAAGATATAAATCTGAAAACTGTACATTTTATTTAAATCACAAAAAATAGGGCCTCAAAATTCACAAAATATGGGTTCAAAATTCAAAGTGAGTAAATCGTATCATGTAAAGTATCATATAAAAGAGCTTCATTAGCACAATACATGCTAAAACAGGTTTTAATTATTTTATTAATAATGTGTAATTTATGTGTAGCGAAACCGGGGCGGGTCGCTAGTAATTTCTATAGTAAAAACTAGTCGAAGTACGCCATGATTGTACCCTACACTTGGGGAATACTACGAACTTCTTGCGCCAATGTTGTTGGCGTACCTCAGGGATGTATAGTTTGTCCCATACTGCATTTATTATATAAAACTATTCACTGCATGATGTAAACGATCTTCAACCAAACTAATTATTTAAAAGTCGTTAAATTTAATTTATTAGACTGCATCAATATCTGTGAAAGACATGAGTACATAGCCACAGATACGTAAATATTCAGATAAGCTTAATTAATATGAAAAATTGATGAGCATTTTACATAAAAAACGTATTTTACAAAATCTGCTTACAAAGAATCAAGCTTGAGTATTTTCCGTGAGATCGAAGTCAATACATAAGTCCTAGAGGGAATAAAAGGAAAACCAGAGGAAACAATAAAATGAAAACAAAACAACCCTCACGTCATTATGAATGGTCAATAACTTGTGTCATTCTCGACCGTGGCCGACATAACACATACTTTATGCTCCTATCTGTATTCGCTAAAATGTATGCAAAGCAAAAAAGCCCTCATGTCATGTTATGCATTTTACATGATTTTCGCATATTTAGTGTGTTTTCATGCGGGGTCATAACGTCATTACACTTCAAATGTATATTACCTACCTACCTACATGTTATGTAATTAAATAGACCTACATTTCATGTGATTAATGAAACTACTTGACGACTGTAACGTTAGCTGCAAAGTGCTTCAAATTCACTTCCTGAGCTTCAGGAGGACTGAGGATTGGGTTTCGTGCAGTTTGTAACTAACTTCACTGCCAACGACTTGTAAGATTCGGTCTATATTGGTGGTTTATAAGTTCAAGAAATTCAAAGAAAGTTATTTGTTGCAGACATGATGGGTTGGCTAGCAACAGTAGGACTCCTGTTCGCCCTCGGCCTCGCCCGGGGAGGGGCGTACCTCCTGCCCGGTGACGTCATCCCGCACCACTATGACGTCAGGCTGCTCTACGACATCGACCCCGCCACCAACTTCAGCTTCTACGGCGTCGTCGATATACTGGTAAGTAAATCTATTTTAAAAGCTCTGTGGATAATCCAATTGCTTTTATGTACTTAGTAGTAGTGTATGTAGTCATTTTTGCCCGAAAAAAAGCCCCTGAAAAAAAATTAACACTAATGTGAAAATGCTACATCGGTTCGTGCGAAATATTTGCGAATTCTGTACACGGTTGAAGGCGGTCATGCTCAAAGAGTTATCTTTGTGATAAGCATCTCAAAAATATGAAGCGAACGCAGGATTCGAACCATGCCCCTTCGGATCACTAGCCCGACGCTCTAACCACTGAGCTAGCTCGCCTCCTACGCAACCTTCAAATTTCTGAGTGCTTACAATTCCAACTTATAGCGTTGGTGGCGCCACCTGTGATACCCGTATTAGACAGGTTATCACTCAACTAGAAGTTATTAGAACTTCTAAGATTGACGAGAGATGACACACTGCTTAATCACTGTTATGATGTTTATTTTAAGTGCTTTCCACACTAGATTTTTATCTCAAAGAGTTATCTTTGTGATAAGCATCTCAAAAATATGAAGCGAACGCAGGATTCGAACCATGCCCCTTCGGATCACTAGCCCGACGCTCTAACCACTGAGCTAGCTCGCCTCCTACGCAACCTTCAAATTTCTGAGTGCTTACATTTCCAACTTATAGCGTTGGTGGCGCCACCTGTGATACCCGTATTAGACAGGTTATCACTCAACTAGAAGTTATTAGAACTTCTAAGATTGACGAGAGATGACACACTGCTTAATCACTGTTATGATGTTTATTTTAAGTGCTTTCCACACTAGATTTTTATCTCAAAGAGTTATCTTTGTGATAAGCATCTCAAAAATATGAAGCGAACGCAGGATTCGAACCATGCCCCTTCGGATCACTAGCCCGACGCTCTAACCACTGAGCTAGCTCGCCTCCTACGCAACCTTCAAATTTCTGAGTGCTTACATTTCCAACTTATAGCGTTGGTGGCGCCACCTGTGATACCCGTATTAGACAGGTTATCACTCAACTAGAAGTTATTAGAACTTCTAAGATTGACGAGAGATGACACACTGCTTAATCACTGTTATGATGTTTATTTTAAGTGCTTTCCACACTAGATTTTTATCTCAAAGAGTTATCTTTGTGATAAGCATCTCAAAAATATGAAGCGAACGCAGGATTCGAACCATGCCCCTTCGGATCACTAGCCCGACGCTCTAACCACTGAGCTAGCTCGCCTCCTACGCAACCTTCAAATTTCTGAGTGCTTACATTTCCAACTTATAGCGTTGGTGGCGCCACCTGTGATACCCGTATTAGACAGGTTATCACTCAACTAGAAGTTATTAGAACTTCTAAGATTGACGAGAGATGACACACTGCTTAATCACTGTTATGATGTTTATTTTAAGTGCTTTCCACACTAGATTTTTATCTCAAAGAGTTATCTTTGTGATAAGCATCTCAAAAATATGAAGCGAACGCAGGATTCGAACCATGCCCCTTCGGATCACTAGCCCGACGCTCTAACCACTGAGCTAGCTCGCCTCCTACGCAACCTTCAAATTTCTGAGTGCTTACATTTCCAACTTATAGCGTTGGTGGCGCCACCTGTGATACCCGTATTAGACAGGTTATCACTCAACTAGAAGTTATTAGAACTTCTAAGATTGACGAGAGATGACACACTGCTTAATCACTGTTATGATGTTTATTTTAAGTGCTTTCCACACTAGATTTTTATCTCAAAGAGTTATCTTTGTGATAAGCATCTCAAAAATATGAAGCGAACGCAGGATTCGAACCATGCCCCTTCGGATCACTAGCCCGACGCTCTAACCACTGAGCTAGCTCGCCTACTACGCAACCTTCAAATTTCTGAGTGCTTACATTTCCAACTTATAGCGTTGGTGGCGCCACCTGTGATACCCGTATTAGACAGGTTATCACTCAACTAGAAGTTATTAGAACTTCTAAGATTGACGAGAGATGACACACTGCTTAATCACTGTTATGATGTTTATTTTAAGTGCTTTCCACACTAGATTTTTATCTCAAAGAGTTATCTTTGTGATAAGCATCTCAAAAATATGAAGCGAATTTTAAGTGCTTTCCACACTAGATAAAAATCTAGTGTGGAAAGCACTTAAAATAAACATCATAACAGTGATTAAGCAGTGTGTCATCTCTCGTCAATCTTAGAAGTTCTAATAACTTCTAGTTGAGTGATAACCTGTCTAATACGGGTATCACAGGTGGCGCCACCAACGCTATAAGTTGGAAATGTAAGCACTCAGAAATTTGAAGGTTGCGTAGGAGGCGAGCTAGCTCAGTGGTTAGAGCGTCGGGCTAGTGATCCGAAGGGGCATGGTTCGAATCCTGCGTTCGCTTCATATTTTTGAGATGCTTATCACAAAGATAACTCTTTGAGATAAAAATCTAGTGTGGAAAGCACTTAAAATAAACATCATAACAGTGATTAAGCAGTGTGTCATCTCTCGTCAATCTTAGAAGTTCTAATAACTTCTAGTTGAGTGATAACCTGTCTAATACGGGTATCACAGGTGGCGCCACCAACGCTATAAGTTGGAAATGTAAGCACTCAGAAATTTGAAGGTTGCGTAGGAGGCGAGCTAGCTCAGTGGTTAGAGCGTCGGGCTAGTGATCCGAAGGGGCATGGTTCGAATCCTGCGTTCGCTTCATATTTTTGAGATGCTTATCACAAAGATAACTCTTTGAGATAAAAATCTAGTGTGGAAAGCACTTAAAATAAACATCATAACGGCGGTCATGCTATTTTTTGCAAAAAATAATTATTGATAGAGGATCTTGTAAATTTTGGAAGTCAGCTCTAAGTAAATAATTTATTAAACTCTTTATGAATCACTGCTTAAATTTAAAGAAAAATATTATTCTTTGTAAGTATTCTTTTCTTCTTTTGCTTGTAGGTATGGAATTGTTTTACAGTGCGTCAGTCAGAATAACTTACGAAAATGATTTGTTCTCTTAAGAAAGCATTGAAACCACACTGAAAGACTCACTTTCTGTGTCTTTCATCATTGAGAATGTTTGAGGATTGAGCTCCTTTCTAACTGTTTTAGATGGAAATGAAAGGAAACATTACTAAGTATTCAGAACACAGTTTTCTTTTAAACTCTTGAGTATATACTTTAGTAGAGCATCTGGTAAATAAATGGTCCCTTTTTTCCGACGGACTTACATAATGCAAAAGACTAATCAATCTGAATATAATTATTTTTTGCATAAAATAGCATGACCGACTTCACCCGTGTACAGAATTCGCGAATATTTCGCACGGATCGATGTAGCATTTTTCACATTCTTGTTGATTTATCAAAAATGGCTCAGCCGATTTTGATAAAATTTAAATGGGACCAATTTCGAAGTGTTTCTTTCCAATAATTATTGAAATCGGCCTAGTATGAAAAAGGTTATGCGTGGTTATACATAAAAAAAAAATACGCGTCGTTTTGAGTACCTCCTCCGGTTTGTCGGTCAAAAATATGCAAATTCTGATCTGAAATCATCATTCCGTATCTCAAACGGAAAAAACGGAACCCTTATAGGATCACTTTGTTGTCCGTCTGTCCGTCTGTGTGTATGTCAAGACTCTTTATCTCGGGAACGCGTAAAGATATCGAGTTGAAATTTAAACTGTAAACGTATATCTATGATCTCTTGCAGTTGTGTAAAGGAAAAACTTCTCAGTTATCGTATGAAAAAGTTAGAGCATATTTCGACACTCACAAAAATCAAAACCTACAGGGTACTTCCCGTTGACATAGAACTATGAAATTTGGCTAGAAGCATTGTCTCAGAGTACACATATAGGAATAAATCTGAAAACCGAACATTTTTATTTAAATCACAATAATAGGGCCTCAAAAATCACAAAATATGGGTTCAAAATTCAAAGTGACTAAACCGTACCATGTAAGGTATCATATAAAAGAACTTCATTAGCACATGCTAAAACGGTTTTAATTATTTTAACCATGTGTAATTTTCGATATATGACGAGAAAAGTGAAAAAAAAAAAACTTTTGTCGATGGTTATAGTATAGAGATTTTAACAATGTACCTACTTCCCAATTTTGTGTAATTTTCTGGATTTGTACGGGACCCTCGATGTGCGAGCCTGACTCGCACTTGTCCGGTTTTTTATGCTGTCATCTATTTGTCCAAATTCTGAGTATTGCTATTCAGCGAGGAGATTCAAAAGCGAGACTTGCTAAAACCGACAATTCGTTTGTAAGAAATAGTATTTTCTATTACAATTTAATACCTGAAAATTGGACAAAGAAAAATGAATCAATGTTCGAAAATATTATCAAAGATTTTCTTATACAAAAAGCATACGATAAGCGTGTTAAAGATTTTATGTGTGACCAAAATTCTGTTCTGAAAATGTATTCATTCTGTTAGTTTTGTTGTTTTATGTTAATTTATTGTTTTGTTTCTTTGTTTGTTATTTATATTTATTGTTTTCTTTTGACATTCATAAGTGTGCGTTATTGTACCTATGTGAGAATAAATGAACTGAACTGAACTGAGATTCTGCCGAGGGGCTTTTAGACTAGTTTTTATTTTAATTTTGTTTTTTTTTACTTTAAGTTTTAGTATTCTTTTTTGTTTGAATACGTTATTTAATTTTAGTCATTTTAAGTTATTTTTTATTTTTTAATATTTAGGTACATTGGAACTTACACTTATCGTGTTGTAGAGAATAGAGTATACTTAACACAAAACATGAAATAAAATTATTTCATTCATTCAGATTTTTTAACGAGCTGAAATAAAATATATGAAATAAATACTTACTGAACTTTTGCTACAAAGTTTATAAAACTTTAGAGACAATAATTATTGTTCGCAAAATTTAGCAACACCGACATCCACCGTGCACATAATTCAAATAATTTGCACGAATCGATGAGACATTCATGTCATGTACATTTTTGTCGATTTTTCAAAAACTTTTTTATTTGATGAAATTTAACCACTTCGGAAATATACTCTTTCGAAGTAAAAAAATATTTTTTTAATCGGTTCACTATCGATGAACATACACAAAAAAATACATACTTACAGACGAACATAGTACCTCCTCCTTTTTGCATGTCGGTAAAATGTAACACGCTACTGAAGCGATAGAATTAGCTCACAATCAATAAAATGATATTAATCTAAAACAAATTCTCTCTACAAAACATTTTCTTAAAGTCCGTATTATTAAAATTGACGTCCTTTCAAAAACAATCCATCCATAGATTTATCCGCAAATCAAATCACAACGAGATTGTGAATATTTATAGATGCTTAAAGAAACTCGTCGATGGCCGTTGTAGTCAATAGAAATGAATGGCACAGGTGGCCATAGTCAATTTAATATTCCTAAGTAGTCTCGCAACGACATGACGAGAATCGCTAACCACTGGTGGTTTTTTCAAGGTTTTCCTCTGCTATTCACCTTTAGGTTTATGGATACTTGGGTGTATTAAAGGATATGGAAAAGATGCGGTTTTTGAAATCTTGCAGAAACAAAATATATACCAATAGAAAGCTTATATAATTATCTTTTCAAACACATATTTTTTAGAATTTTTTTCATCGCCATTTAATTTTCAAATGGGTTCTAAAAACATTAGAAAAATGAACTATGTGCTACACCAAATAACTGCATTAAGCCTAAATTGAAAAAAAAACCTGACAGTGACATTATGAAACAGCAAAAGGAAATGACATTGTCAATATTGAACAACCAATAGATGGTCGCCATGTTTTAAAAAATAAATAAATGTCAAACTCTAAAATACCAGCCCGCTATTGGTTGTTTGAAGATTCCTGTCTGATACGTAGACTACGTAGACCTCCTCTTAGTATTACCAGTTCAGTCTAAATATTTTCTACTTAGTTAAATAAAAAAGAGATATTATAATAAAACGGCGATACACAAAAACATGTTTTTGCGTGAAATAATATTCTTAAATATGGCACTAAACAATAATACAGCTCGCATCGTTGCCGGTTTTCAAGGACCGCCTCCCATATAAAAAGTTTACCAACTCCTTTGTAAACATGGTCAGTATTGGTCAGTTACACAGGTGACGCATTTTATATCAATAATTGCATTTGCCCGTGACTGCCTGCACGGAATTTAGACTTTTGTGTTATCACATAGAATAGGAACCTTGTATTTTTCTGAGATAAAAAGTTGCCTACGTCACTTTCCAACCTTTGAACTATATCAATGCTAAGTCCGTTGCTCTGTTGCTGCGTGAAAAAGTAGCAAACCAACAAACATACTTTCTTATTTATAAGATCAGTGAGGATAAGGTAGTTTTGTATGTTATTTCTTTTGGTCGTTTATTTCATAGTTAGGTACTATGGCGCAGTAAAATGTGTCACACTTACATTGACTACCTACTACTTTAGTATTTACTTGGCATCTATGAGCTTAACTACGTATTCTAGAACATCTATGGAATCTTTTACATATTCCAACTCATTTTTAGGGTTCCGTACCTCAAAAAGAAAAAACGGAACTCTTATGGGATCACTTTGTTGTCCGTCTGTCCGTCTGTGTGTATGTCAAGACCCTTTATCTCGGGAACGCGTAAAGATATCGAGTTGAAAGGTGACATCCACAAGTGGTATATTATTCAGAGAAAAATCGAACCAAGATGATATATTATACATCATTTGAAAGCTTGTCCTATGGGCTTTTCAAAAATATTTAATATAGATATTTCCATCCCTCCATTTTTTTTTGAAATCTGCAAAATAAATTGTATGAAAAATAACAATACAACCTTTTATTTTTACTAGTTTAGCATTACTAAAGTGTTTCTATCGTTATTTTACTTCCATTCGTAGATGATTCTTCCACAATCATCTCTTAATTTGGTAAAATTAAAAATTATAACCTACCAGTGTGACCAGTTAGTGGGTACAATGTGACAAAAAAACACTTAAAAAGTGTGTCTAATTGGTAAAAATGCTTAAATATTATTTAACAATGTGGAGGTTACTTAATCAGGGTTGATAAACATAAACTACCTATTGAGCCAAATATATTAATTTATCTTAATAAATTCAAAATTAATTTTAAAAAAATCGGAGGGATCTTTTATATTTTTAACTAATGTAATAGACTCAGAAAAATGTGTACTTTCTCGAAATGTAACGAGTGTTGTGGTTATAATTTTTGGTTATTATTATACCAGCCTCCATACATTTTGTGGACATGTCCTTTAATTTGTAAGATTCCACCCGAACTTTCATATAGGTACATACATAGATGCATCCATTGCAAGTTAAATAAAAGCTTGTAAAAATAGGAAAAACTTTAGTGACGGCGTTAGTCAGGCTTAGTTGACACCTCCGTTTGCGCCTGCACTAATTACCTACATTTTAACACTTGGAAAAAGTGTCATACCACTTTCTAACGCATAGACTTCAGCGAGACAATGGTGCAGCGGACAAGTCCGTGACAATAGGGACGGTGTCATTTACTATGGTAATTCTCAACTTTCTATGCTGTTTGGAGTCCTTAGTAGGTATACTCGTATTTAGGTTAGCTGGCGTAGTAGGTATACATGCAACTAAAAAAATAGCTGTTCCATACATGTTGTCGGGAATGAACGATATTTTTCTGTGGAACATTTTTTTTTTGAGATTTGTTAAATACTTTGAACAAATGTTGTTAGTTTTGATGTACAGAATAAGCCCCTAAAAGGATGCTAATTGAATACCAGTAACCCTGTATAGTGATACAGGTGACGAATTTGCCGTAGCCGTTCTCGTGCGACATACCACAGTACCTCAAAAGTGTTAGACCAGTGTGTGTTGCCAGAGATGACTTCATGCTCGGAGTCTCTCTGCGATATCGAATCAGGAATGAAGAGATCCGCAGAAGAGCGAAGATTGCGGATTCCTCAGCGGATTGGCAAATTGAAATGGCAGTGAGCAGGGCATAGAGCACGGAGGACTGATGACCGATCGGGTCAAAAAATTCACGAGTGGAGACCACGTACCAGCAAGCGCAACGTAGGACGTCCTCACACAAGGTGGACGGATGACCTGCATGATGCAAGCCGGTACCAACCGGTCTTATTAGAGATCAATGGGGAGGCCTATGTCCAGCAGCGGACATCCTATGTGTAATGGGTGCGGAGGGATGAATCATCCCTGAGGAACACCAGCATTGATAGCCATATGGCCAATCAGCAGGCAGGCCGTAAAATGGAAGCTTGCCACTAAGCAGTAAGGCTCTAGTGCCAGACCCTGTCAATAGCTTTGGAGATGTCCAAAGAGACAGCCAACTGACCCAATAAAAAAGTAAATGAGTTGCATTTACCTACTTGTCTATATGGGTTCTTATTTCTGAAATTCATTAAAGTAGTTAATAAAACTAAGTTTTTTATATGAATTTTTATCTAAACCTTAGATTGTTATACTTCATTAGATAGGTGATGAAACGTTTGTAAATATCACATCTGCAAAACATAATACTGCGCCATAATATATTTTTTTATATATTCGAAAGAAAAATAAATTTTCCATATAATATTATAGTATATGACCTCAATAACCATGTTTATGACATATACCATCTTATTTTACATGTAAAAATCAAATAACAGTATAGTAATAAGACTTACATATAGGTATCAAAATATCTAAGCTGATAGCCGAAAATCGGGTATTTTTTATAAAAAACAATTAAATTGAAACATCTCGAAAACGGTTAGATTTAGGATAGGGTGATTTATAGTCAAATTAGTCAGAAACAATGTAAACTACACACCCTTAACGGTAATAGGTAGACTTAGCCTGTAACCCTGTATACAAGTCGACTTTAAAACCTCCTCCGTTACGACGGTTAAAAAGATGGAATAAAACGGGACTTACTCGTATACCTAAGTGAAAGCATCGCTATACCTACATGTCATTTACATTGATTGACAAAACAGACAAAACCTCCCGTGACAAAGCATATCAATTGACCGACTACACTACATCTAACAAAGCGAGTGACATTGTAACTCACGTTACAACATTCGCTTTCGACCGTTTTAACAGCAACATTGATTTATAGGTAACTTTTTACTTCACAAGGCTAGGTTTTATACATACTATTGGGTCATTAGTTATAAAATGAAGTTGGTCGTGCATAAAATTGTCTAGCCAGTGCAAGGTTACCTACTCGCTACGCATCAACAAAATTGAGCGTCACGTAGATAGGTTGTACATTATACAATACCTAAAAAACTTGGCACACATTTTAACAATGCACTAGAGACCCTTCTTTTTGTATTGACTCGTGATTTTAATATGAGTAGTGTTGTATTATATTGTTTACCTACGTTTCAAAAGCGTGACTTTGACACATTTGGAATCTATACAATTATTGAAATCTAGATTGGAAACTAGCTTGGAACAGGCAATTACATATAATATACAGGGTTATTTCTAATCAATTAGCATCCTCTTAGGGGCTTATTCTGTACATCAAAACTAACAAATTTTGTTCTGTCTTTTGTCAAAACTCAAAAAAAAAATCAGCTGTTCCATACATTTTGTCACGGGCCAACGCTATTTTTCTATGGAATACCATTTTTTCTTTAGTTTTGACTAAAAAGTCTTTTGAAAAGTCGCCGAACAAATAGGTATTGTTAGTTTTGATGTACAGAATAAGCCCCTATAAGGCTGCTAATTGATTAGGAATAACCCCGTTAACCTACTTGGATATTCATATGTAAGAAAATGAAGAGAATGATGATGAGATGTCACTAAATGGTTTCTAAAAGAACAAAAACCCTGTAGGTTTTGATTTTTGTGAGTGTCGAAATATGCGGTTTTTTACGACATAAACGGCTCTAACTTTTAAACGATAACTGAGAAGTTTTTCTTTTACACAACTGCAAGAGACCATAGATAATTAATACATATACAGTTCGACCGATTTCCTGGTTCCGATTGAGCCGTCGTGTTTGGCTCATTATACTTGTCTTGGCAAGAACTCTGCTGCTACATGATATCCAGGATCTTAAAAGCTTGTATTTAAAAAGTAGGTAGTACGAGTATTTTATGATAATTTATTACTTACCTATATAATTATTTGCCTTGGTTGTACTATCACTACTTTTTAGCTATAGGAGGAGAATGCTGGACATGGTCCTCCCCTATAGGTGCATACATATAGATCTTTCATAAAACTGGTTAAAATAGTGTAACTGTAAAAGAAATAAAAAGACAAAACATGCACTAACTAAATCAACACCATCATCATCCGCAGCTTTCTCTATCCCACTGCTGGGTAGTGGGTATAGGCCTCTCTTACGGCGCCATTTATCTCGGTCCTGTGCTAATCGTGTCCAGCTAGCATACGACCATGAAAAGAATTTTGTCGACGTGTGATAAAAGTGACAGATATACACTTCACCATGTCTGTCTCGTTCTGACACGTCAAGTTCCAGCTGTAGACTTTCGTCAGCGCTCATCCATCATCCATCCATCAGCCATAGGATGTCCACTGCTGGACATAGGCATGTCAGAGTTTTTAGGCCGCCTGAAGACCTCTGACAGCTCTGACATGGCTAAACGGTTAAAGCAACAGTAGGTAAGAAGTAGGTACTTGTTTTACTAGTGCTTCAAGTGATCTGCGGACGAGTACTTTCTAAACCGTTTGCGTAACCTGTGATCTAAGTTTTGATATAACTTGCATAGGTATAATGTAACCGGTGGAACGTGAGATTAGTCGGTTTGGTTGCATTTTGTTTCGTTGGCGAGAGGCTGGGTAGCAAAGAATAGCTAGGTACCTAAATAGGTAAAAAATAGGTATTAAATAGGTATCTTATCCCGAGTCGATAGGTATTTATTTATTTATTTCAAACCATGCATTAAATTTATAAATATGTAAAAATTTGCTCACTTAGCACTAGTTACATATTCAACCCTGTAAGGGCGTTGCAAGTATAATTATTATACAATTAAAAATGAGTTTTACACTTACAGAAACTATAAAACAAATAGGAACTTACGAGACTTATAACTATAACACTCATCATCTGCTTACTTCTGCGAGTCAGAAACATTTTTGTCTTTCAAGTAATCTTCTATACTGTAGTAACATTTTTTGATCAGTATTTCTTTTAGATTTTTATAGAATGACATCTTCTAGGTAAGCGTGCTACACCCTAGACAGCACATCTGCTTAACATCAGGCAGTGTGTAGTCAAACGCAAACCTATTCGAAATAAAAAAAAACTTAATGTTTGTTTCGTTGCCTTTTAACCGACTTCTAAAATGAGGGAGGTTTAAAATTAGACTGTTTAGATGTTTGTATACCTAAACATCATTATGATAGCTACCGTAAAACGTCCACTGATAGACATAAGCCTTCTTTAGAGGTTTCTAATAAGACCGGTTTGAAGCGGCTTGGTTCCAGCTTATTGTTGCGTTCTTGATCTGAGGGATCAGTCCAAGGGCTTTATTGTGTAAGCACTCTGACGTTCGGCTTTGGATCACTCTCTATAGATCCAGTCGATAGATCCACGGTAGATCCAGTGAGACATAATTTTTTTACCTAACTGTACATAATGTCATGTCATCTGGATAATTTTGTTCTCGATACGAAATTGGATCTGATAACTTTTAATGTAATTATTTTAGATCAAGTAAGAAAAAATATTCCTGATGGATACATCAGTCGAAAAATGGATCTTGTGAGATTGGTTTTTCTTACTAGATCCGTTTATTATTCTAAATGGATCTACTGGTAAAAAAAAATATTATTAGATACATCGCCCCGAAATTGGATCAAATGAGAAAAAAAAGTCTCACTAGATCTACCGTGGATCTATCGACTGGATCTATAGAGTGATCCTCGGCTCGGCTTCGGCTTTGCTATGCGTGCCGCGAGTAAAAGGCGCGAGCAGGAGAAAAGGCAAAGCCCAACGTCAGAGCGCTTACACAATAGGGTCCCTGGTTTGGTTACACGTAAATTGATACTACAGCTGTTTCCTTATGGCTTTATACATTTTTGTACAGCGCCCCTGGCGGAAACGACGAAGAACTAACCAAAATGTGTAGAGCCACACGCGAACGCAAAAGTTTAAGTAAATATATTATACCTAAAGCGCGATATCTTACTTATTTTTGGTTTTTGTTTTAATATTTAATCTGTGAAAAAAAATCATGAATTCGTCCTTTGTTTTAATTAGGTTTTTCTAATAATGAAATTTTTATTATTTTTATAGCAACTTGATAACTGAACTCATTTGTTTTGAAGCTGTTCTAGTAAATTGTTAGAGCGAAAAATCTTACATCGATACTACTTTTAGTTAGTTTTTAGTTCGGTGTCACCCAGGTTGATGTTTGTTTGTCTACAAAATGCAGTTAACCTGTGCAAAAAATCTAATCAACATTATTCAACTGGGTCAAATTAAACGTTGCAGTTGAAAGTGTTCTAGTGTGATGCAATATTTGGTTCATGTAATATTCCTCGCTACTATTTTAGAAGATGCGCTAAGTGTTGGTTTAGAATATCCAATGGGTACCTACATAATAAGATAAATGTAAGTACTGTAGTGTATCAGCCTTTGAATAGTCCACTGCAGGACGTAGGCCTACCCACGAAAGGTGATTGGGCCATATCCACCACGCTGGCCCAGTGCGGGTTGGTAATGTACGTACGATTCTTAATAATATCGTCGATCCACCTGGTCGGTGGGACGTCCTACGCTGCGCTTGCTGGTGCGTGGTCTCCATTCGAGAACTTTACTGCCCCATCGGCCATCAGTTCTCTGAGCTATGTTCACTGCCCATTTCAACTTACTAATCCGTTAGGCTATGTATGTGAGGTGTGTGACGATATTATAAAGACCGTAGGAACGCGCTGGATGCAGGCCGCTTCCAACCGGGCTTAGGTATTGGAAATCCATAGGGGAGGCTTATGTCCAGCAGTGGACGTCCTACGGCTGATAATGACGATGATGATGTACGATTCCTCATTGGGGAAAATATTCCAAACTTGAAACAAACAGGGTCATAGGTATTAAACGCAAAACCTTTTAAGGGCGAGTCTAGTATAATTTTGGCAATAAAACAGTGTCAGAGTGCAGGCCACACAGCATAGTGTAATTAATGTGAATAAAAAGCTTTAACTTAGCAGTTGTTGCAAACTGTTGCAGACTTATACAGGGTTATTTATAATCAATTAGCATCCTTTTAGGGGCTTATTCTGTACCTACATCAAAACTAACAACTTTTGTTCTACGACTTATATTAATTCTCAAAAAAAAGCTGTTGTTCCATAGAACATTTTTTTTCACCCTCGACAAAATGTATGGAACTGCAGATTTTTTTTTGAGTTTTGACAAAAGTCGCAGATCTAAAGTTGTTAGTTTTGATGTACAGATTAAGCCCCTGGAAGGATGCTAATTGATTAGAAATAACCCTGTATAAAATAAAATAAAAACAACTAGGTCTAGAAATAATGTGTATTTCAACAATATACTCGTACAACAAAGTAGCTTAAAATCAGCAGTTTATTTTTTCCTTCATCAATGTGAGGTATTTTTGCTAAGTAATTAGTTCTGCTGCCTAAGACTCGCACCATGTCATTCGATAACAATGGCGGCGATATAATGATTAATACACTGATAAATATTATTTGACAAGCATAATTATAAAGCCAAGTATGCACTAGAGGCAGGCTCGCGCAACTGGAG
The DNA here is from genome assembly GCA_949316475.1 of Hypomecis punctinalis. NCBI lineage: Eukaryota > Metazoa > Arthropoda > Insecta > Lepidoptera > Geometridae > Hypomecis > Hypomecis punctinalis. The sequence goes on from OX438818.1 coordinate 1,166,229, forward strand.
ACGTGGTCCTCTAGCCTTAGCCACCTGACTATACTGTACCAGCCTTTTAATAGTCCACTGCATGACGTAGGCCTACCCACGAAGGGTGATTGGGCCAAATTCACCAAGCTGGCCCAGTGCGGGTTGGTGAATTCACATACCTACGCAATAAAATTTATTCTACAGATGGCTGTAGAAGAAATTTGATGGCGTATGTGAAGGCAATACAGGTTGCAATGATGTGAAATCCCGCACGTAAATTCCAGAGTTTTGACATACAGGACTGGGATTTGAACCCACGACTTCAGGATTGTCAGGCGGGTATCATAACCACTAGACCACCAAGGCTTCAGGGCATCTGAGCCCTGAGCGAAAAGAGGAAGAAACGTTGCTTCAGTCCGCCTCAAGTAGAGGTTGCTCAAATGGTCCCACCTTTCGAATGATTTCTGCGTGCTCAATTACATATCCCTTTTTAACCGACGTAACGGAGGAGGTTCTCAAGCCGACGCGTGTACAGGATTATTTCTAATCAATTAGCATCCTTCTAGGGGCTTATTCTGTGCATCAAAAATAACAACTTTTATTCTGAAACTTTTGTCAAACTTAAAAAAAAATTGGTTCCATATAAAAATATCGTTCACACGCGACTAAATGTATGGAAAAGCTGTTTTTTTTTGAGTTTCGACAATAGTCGCAGAACAAACGTTATTAGTTTTGATGTACAGAATAAGCCCCTAAAAGGATGCTAATTGATTAGGAATATTCCTGTAAGAATATAAACATTTTTTAAAACCACGCATACACTAGTACTACACAGTAGCATTACTTTTTACAGAGTAGTCCGATTTCAATAATTATTTTTTTGATTGGTATAACTTCACCAGGGGCCTTATTGTGTAAGCGCTCTGTCGTTCGGTTTCGCTTTTCCTCCCGCTCGATCTCGTGGCGGGAGTAACTGGCGCGAGCAGGAGAAAAAGCGAAGCCGAACGTCAGAGCGCTTACACAATAAGGCCCCTCGTCTAATATAACTGTACTGTACTGTATCAGCCTTTTTAATAGTCCACTGCAGGACGTAGGCTTACCCACGAAGGGTGATTGGGCCATATCCATCACGCTGGCCCGGTGTGGGTTGGTGGATTCACATACGCCATCGAATTTCTTCTACGGACATATGCAGGTTGCCTCACAATGTTTTCCTTCACCGAAAAGCCAGTGGTGTGAAATTCCGTAGGTACATAAATTCCAAAGAACTCATTGGTACGGGACCGAGATTTGAACCCACGATCTCACGATTGTAAGGCGGGTGTCACTACCTCTAAGCCACCACGGCGGTCTAGTATAAATTTTATCGAAATCAGCTGAGCCATTTCTGATAAATTAACAATAATTTAAAAATTAATACATACTTCGATCCTTGCAAGTATTCGAATTCTGTACACGGTTGAAATTGCTTAAGCCATTTTTGCGAAAAATAGTTATGTTATCTGCGACAGAAATCTTATTTGTTTTTTGCAAAGGACGTGTCCACAAAATGTATGGAGGCTGGTATAATAATAATCAAAAATTCTAACCACGACACTCGTTACATTTCTAGAAAGTTCATATTTTTCTGAGTCTTTTACAACACTTAAAAACAAAAAAGAGCCCTCCGATTTTTTTTATTAATTTTGAATTTATGTGAAAAATAAATATATTTGGCTCAATAGGTAGTTTATCTCTGGCAGCCCTGATTAAGTAACCTCCAAATTGTAAAATAAAAGCATTTTTACCAATTAGACACACTTTTTAAGTGATTTTTTGTCACATTGTACCTACTAACTGGTCACACTGGTAGGTTATAATTTTTAATTTTAGCAAATTAAAAGATGAATGTGGAAGAAACAGCTACGAATGCAAGTAAAATAACTATAGAAGCACTTTATTATTTCTAAACTAGTAAAAATAACAAGCTGTATTGTTATTTTTCATACAATTAATTTTTTACATTTAAAAAAAATGGAGGGGTGAAAAAATCTGAATTAAATATTTTTGGGAAGCCCATATAACAAGCTTTCAAATGATGTATATATCGTCTTGGTTCGATTTTTCTCTGAATAATATACCACTAGTGGACGTCACCTTTATGATTTTAACGTCTCTTTTTAAATTTTATACAAATGAAACTTGTTCTCATTCCAGCTCACAGCCACCCGACCAACCTCCAAGATCGTCCTCCACGCGCAAGAATTCAACATATCTGAGGAGAAGGTGACCCTGGCCGGGGCTGCAGACCCCCCGGCGGTCACCGGAGTCTCCCTCAACGATACCTTCAATCTCCTGACCCTGGAGCTGGACAAGTCTCTCCAGATGGACGAGAACTACACCCTGACTATACCGTTCTATGGGAACCTGAAGTTGGGGCTGGATGGAGTATACATCAGCAGCTATGCTAACAAGAACTCTAAGGCTAAAGAGTAAGTTCCTTATAAGTAAATCTCGAGCTACTTACTTGTGTCTATTGCGTGTCATATCGAGCTTTTTCGGGAAAAGTACCTATGCACTTTAATATGCGTAATTTGTATTTTTATCGTAACGTAAACAAAATATTTTTGAGAATAAATTCTTCTTCTGTAAAAAAGGAAATTTCGGTCACGAAGTAATTTCACATAGTCGCAAGGTAGTGGGGTTTGTCACAAGGTGAAAGGAAAACCTAATTAAGACAGCAGGATCGCACTGGATGCATGGATATGCTCCTTGGCTGGATGCAAGCCGCTACCAACCGGTCTTATTGGAGATCTTTAGGGGAGGCCTATGTCCAGCAGTGGACGTTCTTTGGATGATGGATGATTTTCCTGAAAATGATTTTTTCACGATATCTGAAGGGAAGGTGACCATGACCAGCCCCCCGACCGCCTAAGCAATAGCAATCGTAATAGCAATCGTTTATAACTTCATATTAGTCATTTGGCACCGCCTATGTGACGTTAGCCATCAAAGTTGTTCATTCAACGATTGCTTTCGCAATCTGCGCAAAACAATTGATGGCTAACGTCACATTGGTGGTGCCAAATGACTAAAATGAAGTCATAAACGATTGCTATTGCTTAGGCGGTCGGGGGGCAGATTTATGTATGAATAAGTATGGGCAGAATCAATTTTCTTGTCGGCTGTCATCTTTGTGGCTGTGAATCCTGGCTGAAGCTCATTTAGCAGCAGCGCGAGGATTGGGTTATCCGCACCTTATAGCTAACATCACAGCTATAAACACAAACTAACTTGTAATGCTTACTGTAATTCTTATTATAGTTATCAATAATATGTAGATGATAGAAAGGCTTGGGAGTAGCTCTGCCATTCCCCAGCTGGTTAAAATAGTGATTAACAAGCCTAATTTATTGTTAAAACTTGACGTGTCTAAGCGCATTTTTGATAATGCCAAAAGGCTGAAAAAGCAAATAAGAGTAGGTAGTACAAAATGTTTGATTCAGAGAATGGTAGAGTAAGGTCATGTAGTCCTGATGCATATTCGTATTTCCCCAGATACCTCATCGCGACTCAGTTCGAAGCCATCTCCGCCCGCAAGGGGTTCCCGTGCTTCGACGAGCCGATATACAAGGCCACCTTCAGGATGGTCATCGGCCACCACCGGGACTACACTGCCATTTCCAACATGCCGCCGGAGAAAGATTCTAATAACAAGTAAGCTATTTTATTATAGGATCAAGATAGTTCAGTTGTATCCGTGGACCAGTGGCTAGTGACCTTGACTCCTGGTCCTAAGAGGCGTGGGTTCGATTCCCACCCAGGGCAAGTAATTATGTGACAAACAAGTGTTTTATCTGTGTCTGAATGTTATTATCTAAGTATATATCTATACAACGTGTACTCGTACATACTGAAAGTACCAAATCAGATAACGGTAACAAACTAGATGTTTAGCCGTGTAAGTTCGTTTGCTGAATTTTAATCTTTTTTTGAAAAACTAGTCATTTTTTGACTAATTCACATTTGCACAGCACTATCACACTAAACGGCTGTGAGGTCAATAACACGACCTTGCCCATCAAAATCAGACCACACCTCCTTGTTGTGACATGTTTGTTTACGTGCAAAAGATTTTTCTAGTCAGTCATATTTAATTTTTTTTTAAAAGTGAATGTTGTTATTTTGGCTCGGAATTTCGAATACAGCATCTATATAAGGTATAGTATCAACCCACTTATTATGTATTTTCCTTTCCGTTACACGTTGTATAAGTTTAAATATAAAAATAAAGACATCTTTGTCCCAGAAGTCCAGGTCCCACAACCCTAACCACTAGACCATCGAGACAGTCAAATTCAACTCTAAGATTATTGTTTTTTCGGCTACACGATTAACGATTAGCCGTGGTGGCCTAGAGGTAGTGACACCCACCTTGCAATCGTGAGGTCGTGGGTTCAAATCCCGGTCCCGTACCAATGAGTTCTTTGGAATTTATGTACGGAATATCACACCACTGGCTTTTCGGTTAAGGAAAACATCGTGAGGCAACCTGCATACGTCCGTAGAAGAAATTCGATGGCGTATGTGAATCCACCAACCCGCATTGGGCCAGCGTGGTGGATGTGGCCCAATCACTCTCCGTGGGTAGGCCTACGTCCTGCAGTGGACTATTTAATAGGCTGATACAGTACAGTACAGATTAACGATTTGGTCCACCAGAGCCCTTAGTCCAGGTTTTGCGTAGATTACTTAAACTTTCGCGTTTGCGTGTAACTCCATACATTTTGGTCAGTTCTTCCTCGTTTCCGCCAGGGGCGCTGTGCAAAATGTATAGAGATATACAGAAACAACTGCAGTTTCAATTTATGTGTAACGCTAGACTATCCCCTCAGGATTGTCAACGGCTTTTACAAAGGGTCCTATTGGAAGTCCGTAGATATAGGTGGTCTATTACCAGCAGTGGATGTCGTACAGAATAATGTTGATGATGAAGCAATAACTTAAAGTATAATTCGCACGTGATACCTACTTACGGGCACTCCTTTCAAACGATTAATCAGAGCAATCAACTTTATTGATCTGATACGTAACTTCATAAAATTAATTTACTTGAGTGCTTTTTTATTACTTTCACTTTGTTATGATGGTTATATATAACTTTCGTAAATGAGATCAGAGTATCAGATAACAGTTGTGATCGATTTTCAGCGCCCTTGAGACCTACTGGCCGTGGAGCGTCGTCGGGGCTACGTTCAAGTGAGTATGCCTATTGACTATGTTGATGTTGATTTATGTTCAACCCACGCTGTTGCTGTGTACCTAGACTACCTAGAGCCTTACTTTAGTGTGGTACACCCAAGCAGATAATGTTTATTTGAAGACCATAATATAATAATAACTTTCAGAAGTGAGATACTTTACTAGACGGGCTTTACAAAAGCACTCGACATTTTAGTTAAATAAGTTATCCATATTTTTTTTTAGTTTTGACAAAAGTCGCAGAACAAAAGTTTTTAGTTCTGATGTACAGAATAAGGCCCTAAAAGGATGCTAATTGATTAGAAATAACCCTGTATATGCCCAATAGAACTAAAACGAGCCGAATTAAAAAAAACTGAGTAATAACTCATTCATTTATGGATTTTAGGTAGCAAATTTTTACTCTTGAGTCGTTTTAGTCCTGTTAGGCATAATTATATGGGTAATTTATTTAGCTAAAGTGTTGAGTGCTTTTGCAAAGCCCGTCTAGTGAAGTATCTCACTGGGTTATGTACCTACTGCAAAAGATGTAGATTATCTCGTATTATCGCAATTCTTAATACCTATTGTGAAATTTGGATGGAACAGGAAATTGCGTGCAATTATTTTGGAAATTTCTATGTGTGTCATCTATGAACCATGTCATTATCTCACTAACTAAATGGTGACAATTTAGCACTTGTGGCTATAGATTGGCCAATTATTTTGTTGCTGCTGCAATTACCTTTACATTATAGCTAGTAGGTATAATTGTGGGCATTGAAGATAAGGTCAAAATGTTTTCAAATCAGAGAGGAATACGTAACGACATTTAGCCTACATATAAGAAATGAATTGTTTTAGTACAAAGCATAAAAAATAAGAGCCTTTTCATCGTCCATTTTTCTTAAGAATGCCAATGGTATCTTCCTTGTCATTGATCTATTGAGCATTTACATCATTTTAAACATTTATTCGAAAACCGATAAAAATGTGGTGAAACATACAGGCATTTGTCACGTTTTCACATGTTGGTAAAATTGTCGTGGTGCGTAAACGAACCATGCTAGTATTGGTGGTCTTCAAACTCTGAGCAAATAAAAAAATCCAGAGGGAACGTCGTTGAACAGTCAAGTGAAACCGGTTTTTTATACATGTGTGAGTGCGTCGCTGTTGCGCCGCCATAGTTTGACTGACAAGCCAAGGCGTAGTTTCATAGTTACCTGGATGTGTGTGTAATTGTCTGTACAGGGCAAGGCGTAGTTTTGGTTGGCTTCACTTGTTTGTTCAGAACATTCTCTCTTGATTTTTTTATTTGCTCTGAGTCTTCAAAATGATTTTTATGGTCTTCTTATCATTTTTTTCCCTTCCACCTTTCGTGTTATTACAGTTTTCATTACGCACCTACTCATTGTCAAGTCAATCACGTCATATGTCATCATCATCATCATCCTGCCCTTATCCCACTAGATGGGGTCGGCACAGCACGTTTCCTTTCGCCACTTCACTCTATCATACGTCATCTCATCATCAACTCCTTTCTCTCGCTCGTCTCTGGTCGTCCCCTCCCATATCTATTTATTTATTTACATAAGAAACACCAAAAGTATATACTTACATTAAATATTAACTAGAATTAACACTTTCATAACAAACAATATAGTTCTGATAAATATAGTTACCCCATAAATGCGTTTACAACATTGTTAAAGTATGTAGAACAATAATGAAAAGTATTGTTACGAAAGTAACAAAAAGAGGAAATGTTTTAAGTTTGATACTTAAACAGGTAAACAATATTATATTGATTACAATTATTGGAAATGGAAAATGACACAACAATATCCATTAGTGTTGTGTTTACTTAAATAATTATACAGTTTGTTCTTAAACTCATTTAAAGAATCGTGAAAGATGTTAAAATCATTCACGGAACCATTAAAGTCATTGTAGGTACGACACATTCTTGGTAGTGGAGAGTTATGAGCTAAGTATGTTTTAGCATGAGCAATATGAAGAATTTTAGTAATTCTACGACGTGGGTAATGGCCAGGTGTATTAAGGGAGATATCTGGCGCTTACCATCATGTTTAGGGTTCTTCAATTACGTCATAAGTATAGGTGCCTAATACAATTCTTCGTTATCTCCAGGAATGAGCAATCCGCATTCGTGTGGGACCACTTCGAGAATTCAGTGCCCATGTCGACGTACCTGGTCGCCTTCGTGATCGCAAAGTTCTCCTACGTGCAGTCGCCGGCTGGACTCTCCAACACCGTGTTCAAGATCTGGGCCAGGAGCGATGCTATCGACCAGGTGAGGGAAACAACCTTATATTTGTAGCTTCTACAGTACTGTACCGGCTTTTTTAAATAGTCCGCTGCTGAACATAGGGTAACGATACTACCCATGAAAGGTGATTGGGTCATATCACTTTTTTAGAAGTGCTTTAATCGTATTGTTGTCTTCTTAATCTTTTATCATATGCTTTGAAAGCGACTACCTTTTTTTACGAGGAGAAATCTTCGAAAGATACGCTAATTGTAGCATTTTACTCATTAAACCTCCTCGGCGGCCAGACTTTGGACGCTCCGGGATCACGAAGAGAATGCACCGGAGCTTCCAGCACTTTGACTTCTCGCCTACCTGGATTTGACGGCTTTGAAGTGGCCACACACGTTGTCGTCCTCGCCGGGCTCGTTTAAGTGAATGGCAAGAACCTTACCTATCTGTAGCCATCCACGAGGCCACAGGTCCCCTTTTAATAGGCTCTTACTATAGTTAAGGGATACAGATTCCATTGTCCGTTGATCAGTGTCATCAGTATTAATTAGCCTAGATTAAGATTGTCTTCTCGATGTTTTACTTAACTTCATAACTTTCTTTTTCCAGGCGACGTATGCGTCCACCACCGGCCCCAAAGTGCTATCCCACTTCGAGAAGTGGTTCAACGTGTCGTTCCCGCTCCCCAAGCAGGACATGGTCGCTCTCCCGGACTTCTCCGCCGGCGCCATGGAGAACTGGGGCCTCATCACTTATAGGGAAACCACGCTGCTGTATGACAAGCTGCAGTCTTCTTTTCTTAACAAGGAACGAGTTGCTGAGGTGAGTGTACAGTTCCCAAGTCTACTGTGTAGTCATTCTCAAGGTAAGTGTGCAGTCGTCCCCAAGGTTGGTGTGCAGTCGTTCCAAAGGTAAGTGTGTATAGTTGCTGTGGTAATTGTGCAGTTGTCCCCAAGATAAGTGTGCAGTCGTTCCCAAGGTAAGTGTGTATAGTTGCTGAGGTAATTGTGCAGCTGTTCCCACGTCTAGTGTGAAGTCATTCCCAAGGTATGTGTGCAGTGATTTCGAAGTCTAGTGTCCAGTCGCATTTAGGTATGCAAATTAATATTTTATTTTTCTCAATAGTAATCATCCATCCATCAGCCATAAGACGTCAAATAACACTGGTTGGTAGGGGTTTACATCCAGCGTGATCCTGCGGTCTTATTGAGAGCAGCACAGGACGTCCACCTTGTGGGTAGACATCCTACGCTGCGCTTGCCGGTACGTGGTGTCCACTCCAGAACTTTTCTTTTCAATAATAAATAAATTACAATAATTTTAAACTAGGGGGCGGCCCGTTGTGCAGCAGTAACCAATGCTAGAACGGTCTCTACGATCTTTAGCAAAACGTTTCTGGACGTCCTACGCTGCGCTGGCGTTCATGATCTCTATCCCTTGGGCTATGTAATCTTGTATATTCTTCGTGACATGCGATATTATTAAGCAAATGCATATTATAAAGATTTATAAACAAGTTTTATACAATGAAATAAAGATAAAAGACAATGTGTTTGACAACTGTTATTCGTATTCCCCCATAGACAACATATCTATCGATACAAAAGGTTATCCAAGTGACTTCTCGAACAGAATAAACTGGGTACACTTCAATAACAGCGTGTTATTATTTAAGTGTCCGAATTTCCATAAAAAAACTTGATAAAAATTAGCTTATAGCGTAGTTTGACTAGGTGTTCGTTATCGATTATCCAAGTTAACCAAAGTTCAGCTTGGTCAGTTTTCGAATGGTGATCGCTGGTAGCATTTACAACTGAGTGCTACCGTGGCTCAGATGACACGTTAAATTGTAGGCCCCGGTTGTTTTAACCGTTTAGTCATGTCAGAGGTCTTCAGGCAGTTAAAAAACTCTGACTCCAGAACTACGAGTAGCTACTCTGTCACTACGAATTTACTTACTTTTGGGGCATTCCATGCGAAGCGTATAGATAAGAAAGATCGATGTTTTGGATTTCGGTAATATTTAAGTATATTCTACCTATACATATTCCTGACGCGTGTGGCAAAAATTTTTGTAATATCATTAAAGGTTAAGGAATTAAGGGGCTTTGAAATTTTGCCAAACCGGTGGGCACGCAGTACTTCAAAACCGATTACCATGTCATAAAATTATAGATCATTATTATTAAACCACTGAATTTATTACTTAATTTTATGAGCTTTTTAACTGTATTTTTGGAAAAGAAAATTTTTTTTTTTTAATTTTCTCAAAATTAGGCCATTTTGTTTTTTTTATTTTTTGTCCAATAATAGCTAACATTGTATAGAATATTCTTGCTAAGTTTTATAATGGTCGTGAAACTGGATAAGGAGCTAGACTAGAAATACTGCCGAAATGTGGTGTCCGTCGTCCAACAGTATAGGGTGGTGTTGACGTTGAATTTACCAAGTTAAAATATAGATAAAAAAAGATAAAATTATAGATTAAAATAATTAAAAAAACCACTGAATTTATTTCTACATTTTATGAGCTTTTTTTATTGTACTTTTGGAAATGAAAAAAACTTTTTTTATAAAAATGTGCGATTTTTTTTTTCTTAATTTTCACAAACTTAGACCATTTCGATGTTTTTTGTTTAAATATAGTTAATATTGCACGAAAATAGGTAGGTACTGCATAGTTTTGACCCGTTACACATCATACGCACACCAAGTGTGCGCAAGACACTTTGGCCCACAGCGCCTTAGGCACCCCATGTGTGCCTGAAAATCGGAAATCGCACTGCACTTGCAGTGTTCGAATATTCACTTCCTACATTAATACAAGTTTTAATGTAGGTAAGGTAAATCTGGATATCTTTAAGACAAGAGTGAATACCTGTATCTTTTAGGTCTACATACTCCATCTTTGGTTACAGCCTTGCTTTCTATCAGGCGAGTTGGTGGCCAAAATATGTAGCCCTATTTTATTTTATTTTTTAATATTTAACAGGTTATAGCCCACGAGCTGGCCCACCAATGGTTCGGCAACCTGGTGACCATGAAGTGGTGGTCGGATCTGTGGCTGAACGAGGGGTTCGCGACTTATGCTGCATCCGTGGGGGTGAACGCGGTGGAGCCAACTTGGAGAGCTGATCGCGGGTACGCGGTGGATAATATCATGTCCGTGCTCAATCTCGATGCTTTGGAGTCTTCGCATCCGGTAAGTTTACTAATAAAACTTCAGGTTAGCATTTTTTAGGGTTCCGTACCTCAAAAGGAAAAAACGGAACTCTTATAGGATCACTTTGTTGTCCGTCTGTGTGTAGGTATGTCAAGACTCTTTATCTCGGGAACGCGTAAAGATATCGAGTTGAAATTTAAACTGTGTACGTATATCTATGATCTCTTACAGTTGTGTAAAGGAAAAACTTCTCATTTATCATATAAAGAAGTTAAAGCACAAAAATTAAAACCTACAGGGTACTTCCCGTTGACATAGAACTATGAAATTTGGCGAAAAGCATTGTCTCAGAGTACACATATTGGAATAAATCTGAAAACTGAACATTTTTATTTAAATCAATAATATGGGTTCAAAATTCAAAGCGCGTAAATCGTATCATGTAAAGTATCATATAAAAGAGTTTCATTAGCACATGCTAAAACAGGTTTTTAATTATTTTAACAATTTTCGATGAATGACAAGAAAACTAAAAAAACAAAACTTTTGTCGATGATGATGATGAGTATAGAGATTTTTAACAACGTACTTTCCAATTTTGTGATATTTTCTGGATTTGTATGGAACCCTCGGTGTGCGAGCCTGACTTGTCCGGTTTTTTTTGTTCGGGAATATGTCCGCGCTTGACCGCCTAATGAGTACAAATACAGTTAAGATGATGCAGTCACTTTTTAATACAGTTTTTTTAAAAAGGAAGGTATAAAAGTCACGTCAAGATTTTACATGTCTCTTTTAAATATTTATAGATACTGTGTTCATGTGACACAACACACTTGACTTAATTTCGATTTACCTAAATTTAATTTTATGTAGTTTTTATAATTTAGAATGACACCTGACAAAGTGCGGAAATAAACAAACTACTTAATTTTTGTAATGGCTTCCAAGAGGCCAAGTTTGGGGCCTACTGTTAATCTTACAGAATAAGAACTTACTTCGTTATGTTGAACACTTGGCATAAAATGTATTTCTTTTTTTTAATTTTTATTTGCAGTGAATTCTATTAAAAATTGAATTCAACGAATGGTATATCATGGTGTTCCTTCCCCAGGTGTCGGTCCCGATCGACGATCCGAAGCGCATCGGAGAGATCTTCGATGAGATCTCGTACCGCAAGGGCTCCACTCTCATCCGCATGATGGTCGCGTTCCTCGGGGAGAAGGTCTTCAAGGAAGCTATTCACAAGTAAACTTTTATCTATTTTCTATTTTTATCCTCAGAGCAAATAAAAAAAATCAAGAGAGAATGTTGTGAACAAACAAGTGAAGCCAACCAAAACTACGCCTCGCCGTGTACAGACAATTACACACACATCAACATACAAAAAAACTACGCCTTAGCTTGTCAGTTGAACTATGGTGGCGCAACAGCGACGCTTCACTTGACTGTTCAACGACGTTCCCTCTTGATTTTTTTATTTGCTCTGAGTTTTTATCTAGTTTTAGTTTTATCTTTCACTGAATTATAGGTATCTAGAATCAAACTTAATGGTGTCTATGAACACGAGGAGAGTCGTTGCGCAGTAGTAATTATTCAAGTGCCGCAAGGAGTAAGGATTGCGCAACTTGTCACTAACGGGCTATAAATGTACCTACACTTATTTTGATTTGCATGGGCTTTCTTCTCATGAGATCTTCACTAACGATGTGGACTAACGATCTGATCAAGATTGCAAGAGAACGCTGGATGCAAACTACTCCCCCCACCCCATATTATTGAAAATTCATAGAGTACGCTTGTGAAACTATTTTTATTTGAAGTTCGCCAGGGTGCGGCGTAGCTTTATTGGCAAAGTGAATGGTACGGAAACCTGCTAATCAGTAGCATTAACTGGGTTTTAAATCCTGCGCGACAGGTTTTTGAATTGGTTACTACAAAAAAAAACTTTTACTTTGAAATTATTAGGTACCTACATGAAGAAGCGGAAATTTTTCGCATCGCTTTACGTTTTTTTATTTTTATTACAGTTACCTCGTCAAGTACTCGTACAAAAATGCAGAGCAGGACGACCTCTGGCGCGAACTGACTGAGACCAGTGTGAAGTACAACGCTCTCACTCGGAACGTGACGGTCAAGAAAGTGATGGACACGTGGACTACGCAGACTGGTTACCCGCTGTTGACGGTGCAACGGGATTATTCTGCTAATACGCTTACTATTACACAGGTCAGTTTATAAAACGTTATTAACATTTCAGAAGGTGTCTAATTTAAAATTCTGAAAAATTACTAAACAGAATGATTACAATTATTTCATGCTCATGATTATTTACGATGCTGCAGCTGCCTATATCAGCTTTATCCATTGTACGACCAACTGTTGAGTTTAGGCCTACCCTCAAAGAGTGATTGGGCCATGCTAGCAGATTTTTAGGTGGATTTAGTACCACGTGCCTCACGATTTATTCCTTCACCAAAAAGCCAATGGAGTAAATTTCGATAAACTCATTTACATGGAGCTTTTAAACTAATTTATGTCTTTACGATTCTAAGGCAAGTGATCTCCCACGTCGTTAGGTCACCACAGCTCATAATTACCATCGTTTCAGAAACGCTACCTAGCTCTTGGCGCAAAGGCAGTCTCCACCGGCGCGTGGTGGGTTCCCCTCAGCGTTCTCTGTAAGAATGATGTCCGAGACCCACCAGCGCCGCTGCAGTGGCTGGCCGATGATGAAGGCTTGAAAGACGTCCACCAATTTGACCACGGTTCCGGACAGGACGAATGGGTGCTCTTCAACCATGATATGATTGGTGAGTCAACTACATAGCTCCTGGGACGAAGGCAGTATCGTGAAAGAAACACCGGCGCCGCTACAGTGGCTGATAGCGAAGGCTTGAATTACGTCCACCATTTCAACCATGGCTCGGGACAAGACGAGTGGGTGCTCTTCAACGCGAAGGTGCAGTTGCAGTGGCTGGCAGATGATGAAGGCTTGAAAGACGTGCACCAGATCGACCATGACTCGGGACAGGACGAGACAAGAGGCATTTAACATTGGTTTCCTGAAAGTTCTATGCTCGGATGCAATGAGAGACTGTAGTGTATTATTATATAAGACGATAACAATTGTATGGCGTCAACAGAAACCAATGGTGCTCTTTATGACACCGTAGTGAGATGTTTTAAGATACTTCTCTGATTGTTTTCTGAATGTGATTATTCTTAAGACATTTGTTCTTTATTAAATGAGCCGGTTTTTATCACACTCAAATCGAAAATAAAACATTTCGAGAGACAGCTGACAATAACTGCAACTGCCGTTCTTGCACCTACAGTAAATATCAGACGAAGAAATCCGTATCAGCATGAATATTATAGAGAAATTGAAATCGGATAATCAGTTCAACTTTTTGTGTAGTGGTACTGTAACATACCTGTTGAGTGTAGTGTTGATCAAGAGGACATTTCCATATGATAACAGTGTAGTATATTTTTACTCGATCCAATATTCAATATTTGTTTGTACCTCCAGCCCCGTACCGTGTGAACTACGACCCGCGCAACTGGCAGCTGTTGACAATAGCTCTGAGGAAAGAGCACAGTACTGTTCCAGTGCTGGGCCGCGTTCAGCTACTGTCTGACGCCTTCGAGCTCGCCTGGACTAACAGACTCGACTACGACATCGCACTACAGTGAGTTAATCTACCTATCAGCCATAGGACGTCCACTGCTTGATGATATTGAATTCTTCTACGAATTTCCAAAGATTCCCTATACCCCGAGAGCATAGCCCTCTCCATAGCTCCTTAGGCAATTTGGAGCTTATTAATAAGACCTATTGTAATATGCCTCGTTACAGTGCCATAAGCACAATCTTCAGCATAAGCTCCTGTGAGTATCAAGTATTATTTTTAATTTATTTTAGCATAGGAACTGGTAGATGACACTAAAATTAGTAGCAGTGAGATAGAATTGAGCTATGGATGAAGATCATTAACCAAATTACTGTAATTTTTGCTGTTGATGTTATCTTTAGTAAACTGGAATTAATCCGCTGGCGTATGAAAGCTCATAGTCTATCTGATAATTTTGATTTATGTATGTTTAGAGACAATCATCCAGTTTTGGGTCTTTCTCCATCCTACACTAAGTTGTGTGCTTAAGTGTATGCGTTCTTTCTTAAAGTGAAATTCATCGCGGTATTATATGGTCAAGAGTCTACGGTAAACATGATAAATCTTAATTTCAAGTAAAACTAAATGTAAATAACTTTTTAGGTTAGCTGGATACCTCCAGCAAGAAGAAGAGTATTTACCACTAGAGACGGGACTCAGAGCTTTGGCGAAGATAGAAAACGTGTTAAAACGGCGTCCCGAGTACGGGGCTTTCCAGAAATACGTGCGGAAACTAGTGGGACAAACGTATGAGAAGGTCGGAGGACTGGCCGCCAAGAAGATCATGAATGGAGACGATCTGAATAGTGTGAAGATGCAGGTCAGTGCAAACTATTACTAGAAGTAGAGTCTATAAAAAATGAGATATGGAACTGAGGATGCAGCTGTACTTTTTGCATTTCCTTTTTGTTAAGCTAGCAATACAAAATTGTGTGACTCGCAGCAGAGTAATGACAAAACAAAATACGACAGAGGAACTGATTCCAACCTGCCCCTTTATTGTCTATGCATTCTGACTTCACTGTCCCTTCCCGCATACTCTCGTAGCACACGTAACAGAGGATAAAACGCAGTCGAAGACCTTCGACTGCGTTTTATCCTCGCATCTGTTACTTTAATCGGATCGTGTTTGGGGGCAAAAACATGTCAGGATGGACGAGTGATAGAGCTTAAGCAATTCCTGTCAAAACTATTTTTTCATTTTGCAATAGCAAAAATAATTTTTATGTATTATATATTTGAAAAGTTCAAGACCCACATAACGCATTTATTTTATGTATCAGGTAATGACATCGAACTGGGCGTGTCGCATGAAGGTGCCGGGATGTGAAGAGAACGCCATGGAGCTATTCCAGAGCTGGATGGACACTGAGAACCCGGACGAGAATAACCCGTCAGTTTATTTACACCTTACCTACTTATCGTAAAGAAAATTATACTACTACCGTTCCATTCAGTATAATGTTAGTCATAGGCATTCATAGGGCTATCTTATTTATTTATTTGGGTATACAATTGCCTTATAACATGTCCAGTTACAATTATTTACACTTATATAGTAGAGTAGTAACACAGTACACATTATAACCTATCGTTAGGGTGTCGCAAATAGTATAATATACAAGGTATAACGTATGTATCATAATTAGCGTTATTTTATAATGATTTGTGAGCTTGATACTTGAAAGAACTTGAAACTCTTCAAAAGGCGATTTGACAAAATCCCAGTTGCGGGTTGACGATCTAGAATGTCTAATTCTAGATGGAGCTGATAATACTTGCATATTGTGTTTTGAATTTAAAATGTCAAATACGTTACCCAAAGCAGCAGTTTCTTAAAATAATGAAGCACAATCTTGAACCGCTGAATCGGACTAAATACTTATAGTGAAACGTTTATTTTTTATGCTTTTACAAGTCTTTGTACTCTATGCATACCACCTATGTTCAAGCTAATAAATTTCTTTGACTTTGGTGACACGAGCATACTAAACAGAAAATTAACCCTTTTAATCCGTAGTAAGATTTTTTTAACCATTTCGCCCCAAACTGTTTATTAGAACCGTACGGTCAGTCAGTTCAATGTCATTGTTAGGTACATTAGTCCAGGACAGGATGTTATCTTAGGGTTAACATACGCTCGTATGCATATACCTATTGTCTCATACTACTGTATTTTCTCTCCCCCAGTATCCCAATCGACCTTCGTCGCACAGTGTACTGCGTGGGCATCGCGCGCGGCTCGGTCCGTCACTGGCGGTTCGCACTCGCGCGCAAACAGAACGCGAATGTAGCGGCCGCCAGAGACGCGCTGCAATTCGCGCTCACTTGCACTAGGGAGGTCTGGATCCTGCACCAGTAAGTGTATACTTGTCTTTTTAATAAGGGATTTAAGTATATGTTTGATAAGTATGATACAAAAGGAACACGAATATGATGGTCGTGAAAGTTGCGCTGCAATTCGCGCTAACCTGCATTAGGGAGGTCTGGATCCTTTACCAATGAGTACAAGTCTTTTTGGTGAAGGGCTATTTAACTATAGTACAAAAAGAATGGAATATAGCGGCCGCGACAGACGCGCTGCAATTTGCACAAGATGTGAGATCTCTGAGTATTTTTTCTTTTAATTACATTACAAATAGAGCGATAATTGCAGCGTCCGCCAAAGGTGCGTTGCAATTCGCACAAACTCTCCACTAGGTAGGTGCCAATACATTCCTCTAGTTCCTATGTTTCGCTTCTATATTTCGGTCAATGTATGTCTTATTTATTTAGCGTAGGTATTTTGGCTCGACGAAGATTTTCATGAAAGCTTGTTGTCTCGATAGATACCTGGATTGGGCGATCACGGACGGGTCTGAAGTGCGTCGTCAAGACTCTGCGAGCGTCATCATAGGTGTTATTCACTCCAACGTGGGATACTACGTCGCCAAAGACTTTATCTACAATAGAATACAGGATATTTATGCTGCGTAAGTTGTCCACTTACTTAATAAGCTATTTTGAGTATTTACTCATTAGATTTTAATAACTTGTCACTAAATCACAACACCAAAGTGTGTGACGAGACTGACGTGTCTGCATTACGATTCTCAATTCTAATCTAAGTAGGTACGACGAGCATACTTATTTTGTTTTCGTTAGCAAATGAAGTAGGCTATTTGAATTAATCACGCTTGTTATAGAAGAAAAATATTATAATTGTTGACTCGTTAAGTAGACAACTATTCCAAAATTTAGGATGCACAACATTCCGGTAACGGGGTTCGATTTTATACTGTTTTTGTTTTTATCAATTTATGTTTATGTCCCACAGATTCAACAACCAGGGCCGCAGATTGGGCAACATCATCAAGGTGCTATTGGATCAGTTCACAACACAACGCGAGCTTGATGAAGTACGTTCTCTCTTTACTACTGTTATTTTCAATCTTGTGCTTATTAATATATCTAATATTATGCAATGCCTTTTAATCAACTTGGGATTTTTTTCCTGATCTTGCCTAACTTCCCAATCATGCCTATAAAATTACAGTTTGTCACTTATAAGTGTTTTTTTCAGCAAACCTCTACCGATCGGTCTTATTGAAAATCTTAAGGGGAGGTCAATGTCTAGCAGTAGGCTGATGGGTGGGTGGAATTTGTGGAGGCATTATCTTGATAAGAAAAAAAAAAACTAGTCCTTAAAATTTCTCTTCCATACGAAACGCTTGTTACGAAAATAGTAAGTGACTTTTTATGTGATTCTTGCAGTTCCTGGCGTGGAAAGAAAAGAACTCGAAATATTTAGAAGAAGCGAAGTTCGGCGTGCAGCAAGCGATCGAAAGAGCGCAAGTCAACATCGCTTGGCTCAGCAAGAACGCAAACACTGTCGTGGACAGGCTCAGGGAGTTCTCTAAGTAAGATTTTAGTGGTGTTTCCGAGGTGTAGAAAAAGTGTTGATTTATGCGCTTAACATGTTTTTGTACCTTGACGAAAAATCCGCTTTACACAGAAAAAAGCTAAGTACATCGATTAATGGCAGTGGTTTTTTGTCAAGCTATAAATAAATATGTAGCATTCGTACGTAGTCCTCTGAAATAGCTTGACATAGCATTGTTGTAGTATAGTATAATTAACTTAAGTAATTGGGACCAAAACATGACATGTTTGTGACTTAAAACGCAAAGACTTTACATTGAAGGCGTGACATTTTGTTTAAAAAAATAGTTAAGATATACCGAGACAGATCTGTATTCAATGCCTAACCATTAAACTCGTCTCGGCAGTTAAAATGTCATCTCACTTACATTCATAATCTAGCTAATCATTCTGTCTTTATCTGATAATCCTGAGCCAATAATGTAGATTTAAATAAAAATAGATAAATATTTTAAAATTTGTTTTTTTTTTAATGAAAAGTCTTTGTGTGTACATTGCTTCTGTAGAAAAGAACACGTAGAACGAATTAATTATAATATATTATGTATTATCTAACTTTAGTTTTGGACAATTGTACTTAAATGATGACTGTATAATTTAATCTAATTTAGTGACTATACAGATCAAGATAGTTCATTAGTTATTTATATACACTCATGTAAATGATTGCTAATTGAAATGTAAATGCTAATATAGAGCTGCTACAAGTATTTAATTTTATTGTGACGTATTTAATGTAAATATGGCCATAATTTAACTTTACTATAAGAGTGATATAGGTACATTTAACATGCGTGAACTTTTGTTTTTGTTGCCTATTTTCTACTTATACCTATGTTATAAAATATCATTAGCATAAGATCACTCTTGTAATAAGACGCACATTTTAATGTTTTCAATGTAAGTACTTAAATCAAATTGTATTTGATGGTAGTGCTGTACAGATCATGTATGTGTAGAAAAAAACACTTGCGGAACAATGCTTTAAGGTAAGCGATGAAATGACGCACGACTAAGCACCGTGAATTTTT
Source organism: Hypomecis punctinalis (assembly GCA_949316475.1). NCBI lineage: Eukaryota > Metazoa > Arthropoda > Insecta > Lepidoptera > Geometridae > Hypomecis > Hypomecis punctinalis. The sequence goes on from OX438818.1 coordinate 1,185,480, forward strand.
AGCTAAATTTCGCGCATTTAAATAACACTAACGATTCGCTTAAGTTTACGACTTTAGTGTGACATACGAGAGATTCGCTGAAGTTCGCGTTGTCATTGTTATAATGCGGGTGATTCACCAAAGTTCGCGTTTTAGTGTGACACGAGAGATTCGCTGAAATTCGCGTTCTTCATTTCTTTGAGCCTATAGTTTACGTACTGTTCTCTTCTGTCTGGCCTATTTTAAATCGTTAACAACTAGACAGATGTAGTAATATTCATAACAAATGTAGCGGAAATGATTTCAAAAAATCAATTTTGTCACAAAAACTAATATGACGGCATTTACGACACTTTAATTTTTGTACTTAGATGTGCACAACATATTATTTAGGTCATAAAATCAAAAAACGGAAAACAAATAGCTAGTATATTTTAGATTATCCTTACTATGATTATTTTAGTAGGTGTACCTATATTCAATTTAAATCACAAAAAATCAGTGAAAAAGGCATTTTTGTTCGAAGCAGATAAAAATATGTTTTCCCCTTATTTTTTTGTTTCAATATATTTATTTAAATTTTTGTTTATTATAGCCCAGAAAAACCTTCGCCAGTGGGGCGTAGACCTGTGCGCTTCTCGGGCACCAGCTTTATAGCCTCCTTGTACGCCATACACAACCTGACGAGCCCTAAAACGCAACTCCTTGGGTTTCGCGCTGAGAAAAGGACGCGTTTAGCACCTGATTATTACTAATTCATTGCTTTCATGCTACTGTTTAATGTTTTCCATCGAAACCTGCTTTCGCACGGAAAAGAAATTCGATGGTGTATGTGAATCCAGCAACCCACGTCTGAACCAGCGTGATGGATATAGCCCAGACTTGAGATTAGTCCATATCCACCCTGAAAACTATCCTCGCGTAGGGCTATTACCATTTCACCCGAGTAAAAAACTGATACATTGTATCTGTGATATGGGTAAAAATAGGTATTCTGTGCGTATGTTAGTTACTCGTTAACATTTCTCGGCTGGACCGATTTCAATAGAACAGTGCGTTTAGGGCTTTTACATTTATTTAAAGTAGTAAAACCCACATCATCACTCTTTTATATGTAAGATTCATTTTTCAACTAGTACATGTATTTTACTATAAATATGAGAAATTTGAAAATAAGAATTAGGCGCTCTACTAAATTTATTGAGCTTTTTGTAGGTATAGAACAGCTGTTTTGTTTCGTGATAGGTAATACGTCAGGTCCCTTTGTACAAACTGGGCATAATGATGAGTTTACCTACTCCATCGAGTAAGTATCTATAGAGTTACAGTAAAGTGCCCGAGCCAAAACCCTGCCCAAGCTACGTAGTGGGCAGACGTAGTCGTAATGTGACAGTGGCGTAGCGTGCCTTGGCGGGGCCCCGTATAAAAATTTGCTTGGGGACTCTTATGAAGGGTAAATTTATCTCACAAAATAAAAATGTGTTTGCATAAAATTAAAAAAATATATATTTATTCATCATAATTATCTATCTGTTACTATTCCAAAATTTTTACAAACAATTCAAATCAAATAGATAATTTGATTTGAATTGATTGTAAAAATGCCTTTTTTCGGCAAAATGATTTATTAAATCATTTAAAGCTGATTATGACTTTAGTTTTAATAAAGTTTTTCTAATTTTATTAATTTTGGCTTACGCACGTCGAGGCCCCCGTGGCCCGGGGGCCCTGTATAATTGACAAGTTTTCATATTTCACAAGGCTATGAAATTCCAAAACCATTTCGAGATATTGCGATGCTGATGATTATGCTTATTTTTTCAAAATTATTGGTGCAGTAACTACAAAGTTATTAAATAAAAACCATCCGTCAAGCCGTTTACGGATTCATAATTCATGTTCAGTTGCCTTTGATAAAAAAAAACACTAGCAATATAAAATGACAGTTGACACTGACTTTCGGTTACGTTTTGTTTTGTTATTGTGTCAAGCAAGGCTTAGCAAGGTTATACGCAAGTATACGTATGCTCGATTCGACATAAATCTTATCATTAAATTCATAATTTACGTCCTAAAATTGTTTGGTGTTCTCTAGGAAGTTTTTATTTGATCTCTCCTGATTACTTACGTTAACAAAATGAAAGTTTCGGACGGCTACACAATGGCCGACAGCCGTAATCTACCTAAAGTAGATTACATGATGCTACTGCAATATATGCGAGAAAACGCACAAAACACACAGTTATAGGATCTAGTCGCCGAGAATCCATTGTGCCCTAGAAATTCCAATCTATGGCCTTAGATTCTATGCCTAGCCGATGAAGATAGATGACTGATTAATTAGTTATTATTACAATATAAAGGCTAAAGATATAGCGTAGTAATTAATGATTGAATTTGTTATTTTCGTGAAATGTTATTTAGTTGTGAATTCATGAATGTTTTGATTGTCACTGACACTACTGACAGTGACAGCAAAGCATGCACCTATTTTTTTTTAGAAAGTGGCTACAGCATTACTCTTTATGAATCCAGAATTTTGCAGATACGACCTTTTGGAATAAGCTCTTTTTCAAAAATTAATTTTGCGCAAAATATGAGTAATATCGAAAAAATAAAAAATACGTGTTTCTTAATTTTCCATATTCTTTCAGAAAAAAAATAAAAACAAATACGTAAAATATTTGAAATGTTGTCAATTGATACGGCAGATACGGCGGTAGCTACGCCCCTGTAATGTGATTGCAAGCCGACTACAACGCCGCGCGATGCCAAAGTGCTCGGTTACAAGCACTAATTAGGTGACATAACGTCGAGATACGAGAAAATGAGTCATTGTGAATTATTTAATGTGTATATCAGTATGTAGGTACCTAAGTATGACGGCGCTGGGACATTTTTTTACTACTTTTACTTACGGGTTGTGGCTCTGTAGATATTTACTCGAAAGTTTACTGAGTTTACTCGTTAATTTTTATTTTCAAATTTTAGGAATGGTCCCATTATGATAGTAGGTAATAATGATGGGTTATTGATATTTTATAATAATGACCGTCGTCTAGGAAAACTCCCAGTATACAATTTAAGGTAGGATTTTTTAATAACATAGGGTGACCATTTCAGTGTGAATATGTATTTTATAACTTCAAAGTATTTATAAGTTATTGTATTGAAGTATTTATTTTTTATTTGTAAAATCTCTTATTTTTATTCAATTTACTCAGATATAGTCTAGTTATTTCGACAGATAAATACAAAATCTGTTTTGTTATGTGATTAATATTTTAAAACCAGGATTTTTAAGCGAATGTTAATAATTCCGTCCCAATTGTTGAAGAAAACAATATTTTTGTAGAACTAATTTATTAAATACGAAATAAAAATGAGATTAAAATGAATTATGTTTATATTTGTATTTTTTTAATCAGTCATCCCTACTCCATGAAATATTCGGAAGGATTTGTGGTAGGTATTACAATACTATGCTAAAATGATTGTCTAGTCTGGTGGTGTGGCGTGCCTTGGCGGGGCCCCGTATAAAAATTTGTTTGGGGGCCCTTATGAAGGGTAAAGTTTTCTCCAATTCAATTATACGGGGCCCCAGTGGCCCCGTATAATTGATACGGTAGATACGGCGTTAGCTACGCCCCTGTGTCCGAGAGAGTTATTCAGAAAGATTGTTAAACGAAAGGTTTCAGATCGGCCCCATAGTAAAAGTTGTCGGCTTGTTCGTATTAATGGACTCAATTATCCCCTTACAGCGCTTAAGTACACTCTTTCGGAATAACCCTGTATCATATATTAATATTACTACACCTTGAAAATGTATAGACTGAATTAAATTAACCCTTGTTTGACACAAGTACCTAACATAGGTACGTTTATGAGCTTCTTATGAAGCCACTCCAACTATTGCAGTGTCACAGACCAATTTAAAAAAATCAAGACAGAAAGTCGTGAACAGAGGATTAAAAAACTAAAATAATTTAAGTTACAAATTGTTCGTCCTCCTAAATTCAGTAGTGCCACGGGTAATGACCAAGTTCACGGGTAATTAGATTGTATAGACTAAGCAGCCATAGAAAATTAATCGTGCCACGGCATTGAGGAAAAATATATTTCTGCTCAATGTGCCACGAGAGAGAGAAATTTCCTTTGGCACTAGTAGTTGAGCCAAGCAGTAGAGCCACGGGGGATTGACAGATTATTCCAGTCTGTCCCCCGGGGGACAGAACGGAAGAAAAAAATATTGTCTATCCCCAGACAAGTGAGGCTGGTTTTTTATAAATGTGGGGAGTGCGTCGGTGTTGCGCCGCCATAGTTTGACTGACAATCCAAGGCGTAGTTTCGTAGTACGTGCATGTGTATGTAATTGTGTCTGCACGGCGAGGCCTAGTTTTGCCGGCCTCACTTGTTTGTTCACAATGTCTTATTTTTTGGTAAAGTGTATACTAGTGGCACTAGTGCACCTATGTATACCGTGGCGCGCACGGTTCCTGCGGCGCGTCTTAGTGCGCGTTCACTTTAAAAGGCTATAGGCTATAAAATAAATGTAATCCTTTCAGTGAAGAGAAGCAGTCGCAGTACTTCAGATCGTTCCCTCTACCAAAGAGCCACGAGAGACTCTACGACGCCGCCAGTACAAGCAGACCGGCTACACTCGTATGTTTCTGCTACCTATTCGGACGGATCACATGATACCACTCATAGTTAGCGCCACACAAGTCGGCGGATGAGAAGATAGCCGCAGATGACACTTCGCTGTGATTCGCTAATTATTGTGCACAATGCCGACGCCGCATGGCGTAGTGGTGGTATATTTTGCCTTCTACGCCTAACTTCCCATCCGCCGACTTGTGTGGCGCGGATTATATCTGTACTTACGTAAGATTCATAAGCGAGTAAATATCTAACATAGAATTCTGTGTTTTTGTATGTAGTCTTTGGATTTACTACAGAAAAGTTGAAAGTCAATATAGGTATATATTTATTTTTTTGGAGTGGGCTGCCCCATCATGATGATGGGGCATGATGATGATGCATGATGACTGGGTAAAAAAAATCATTATAATTTTATTAGTCCGTGAATTACATTATCAAAAAGAAACCGGACAAGTGCGAGTCATGCTCGCACACCGATATCGAGGGTTCCGTACAAATACAGGAAATTTCACAAAATTGGGAAGTAAGTTGTTAAAATCTCTATACTATAACCATCGACAAGTTTTATTTTCACCTTTCGCGTCATACCGATGTAAAAATTACACATAGTTAAAATAATAAAAACCTGTTTTAGCATGTGCTACTGGAGCTCTTTTGTATGATACCTTACATGAAGCCCGATTACAGAGGCGCCAGCGTAACTGTATTAGCTAAATAGCATAGTTCTGTTTCTTTTTCACTTGAGGCATTCGATAGAGAGAACGCTTTTTACGTTGCTAATGAATTTACGCTGGCGCCTCTGTAATCAGGCTTATGGTACCTACGGTTTACTCACTTTGAATTTTGGACCCATATTTTGTGAATTTTGAGGCCCTATTTTTTGTGATTTAAATAATAATGTACAATTTTCAGATTTATTCCTATATGTGTACTCTGAGACAATGTGTCTCTCCAAATTTCATAGTTCTATGTCAACGGGAAGTACCCTGTTGTAGGTTTTGATTTTTGCGAGTGTCGAAATATGCGGTTTTTTACGACATAAACGGCTCTAACTTTTTTAAACGATAGCCGAGAAGTTTTTCTTTTACACAACAGCAAGAGATCATAGATATACGTAAACAGTTTAAATTTCAACTCGATATCTTTACGCGTTCCCGAGATAGAGTCTTGACATACACACAGACGGATAGACGGACAACAAAGTGATTCTATAAGGGTTCCGTTTGAGGTACGGAACCCTAAAAATAGACACATTTTTTCTTTTGTCAATAAAACATTTTAAAATAGCAATGATAAACCTTGTCAAAGTTTAGGAGTGGGGGTCGTGACGTCACGTCTCTTACGAAAGTCTATACATTTGTACATATGACCAGGGGCGTAGCTACCGCCGTAGCTGCCGTATCAATTATACGGGGCCCCCGGGCCACGAGGGCCCCCGACGTGCGCAAGCAAAAAATAATAAAATATATACTATAATATAAATAGATAAAAAATAATAAGTAATAAAATAAAAAAACTTCCCGATTTTTTTTTATAATAATAAATAACAAATGTCAAAAAAAAGTTTAAAAAATACATTTAAAAGGGCAAATAAATTTAAAAAATAAAATTTTATAAGGGGCCCCGCCAAGGCACGCTACGCCACTGCATATGACACTCGTGACGTCACGCGAAACTAATGGGCTGTATCTTCAACATATTTTGTCTAATTGACAAAATACGTGTCTAATTATTATTTTATACTACGGGACTAATCGCGCACTAAAATTACGAGATAAATAAATACCTCCTCATCAGTCTACCCGTGACCACGGTCGATGCCACTCGGCCGAAACGTCGGGATGAGGAGGTATTTATTTATCTCGTAATTTTAGTGCGCGATTAGTCCCGTAGTATAAAATAATAATGTGTTCAAATCGCGAAAGTTTAAAAACAACATACGTGTCTAATATTTTTTAACAATATATCAGGCGGTCTAATTACTCTTTTTTAGTCATCATGCATACTCGTATTAAACTAGGAGTGCCAAAATCAAATAAGTTACTGAACTATTAATAAGCTTACTTATGTATTACTTAAATCTTAAGAAAATAATTTGATAAATAGATATTCTGGGATATACACACGACCTCTGACCCCAAACTAAGTAAAGCTTGTGATATGGCTGCCAGAGACTGATATACTACATATGACACTTATTTTCAAATACATACTTAACGATAGTAATTAAATAACACCCAGACACAGAGCAAACACTTATGTTCATCACATAAATATTTGCCCTGGGTGGGGATCGAACCCACGCCTCTTTGATGCACAAGTTAGGGTTACTAACCACTGAGCCACCGAGGCAGTAAGTCGAGGCAGGCAGTGATGCTGTATTCGTACTTAAAATGGTAAGTGAAAAGGAGCGCGCGCTCACTGGCGTTACAAAAAAGACACGCCCAATATAGGGTTAAGATCGTCAAAAACTAAATTCAACTTAAGAGACTTGAAATACCCTTTTCGAAATCCTGAAGTTTCTACATAATTCAATAAGGACTCGTTAATAAAAAAAACATCGTACAGATTCCAATGATTTATTAACAAAAAATATCATTTTGATAATATTATTCGCTATTTATAACTATTAACTATCAACTACACTACAACTAATAAACTTACACTATTCTTTAAACAAAGAGACAATCCCACAATGGACGTATTTCGAAAAAAACAATACTTAATTTTTTAACGGAAAAACAAAAATCTTATCAACTATTTATAACTACATTATTTTGTTGAATAATTTTATTGTTCTGTTACTTTATAGAACATAATTATATCTATCGTTAAAATAAAGCCTTCCACACACTAATACAGTTTTGATAAGTACTCCACTTAGTCATTTTATGACAATACACTGCAAGTTCAAATGATAATTTTTCGCAAAAAATCGCATCACCACCTTCCACCGTGTACAGAATTCGAATAGATTGCACGAATCGAAGTGACATCCATGTACATTGTCCATTTATCAAAAACGGTTCATCCGATTCAAAACATAAATAAATGGGACCACTGAAGTACACTTTCGAAATAAAAAATATTTTTTTAAATTAGTTCACTATCGGCGAAAATATCGATGAACATACAGAAAATAATACATACAGACGAACATAGTTCCTCCTCCTTTTTGGAAGTCGGTAAAAACGCGATGCGAGAGGCTTACAAATAGCGCAGAAACCGGATTAAAAAACCTCCTCAATTTATAACAGTCAGTTAATAAACAAGACGGCAGTAGGTACATTACTAACACGCTAAAACCAAGTTAAGTGCCAGCAAATACAAGGTATTATTATTTTGCAAAATCTAAAACTATGTACTTACAAAAAAGTGTGTGGAAAGCCTTATAAAAATTGCACAACTAAATACACCTTAAATTCTAAGAAGGCAGTTTGATCTTCGCATCCTTGCTAAACGAAAATAACCTTTGGTAGTATGCGCATAAAGATCATAGTTGAAAGTATCTGAAGTGCTTTACTTTTTTTTCGTGGGATGCATATTGATGGCAGTGGTTCGGTGGTTTTGAGTAATATGTCATGAGTTTAATACTTGACGATGAATTTGAAGATTTTTCAAAAATCGTGTCAATGGCTAAATTTTTTTTTTGTTTGTTTACATTGGAAACCAATAACTATAAGCTGCTGCATATGTACAATCGTACACTCTCGCGAAGCGCATTTGCCAAAATTGTTTATTGGTTCTACGTGTGTTTCGCCGAGAGTGTATCAACGGCATTGAAATAACATTTTATTTTCCTACGAATTTTCTCAATAAATTTCAAACAGAATGCTGCCTCACTACAGTGCAACACTAGGGACACCCACTTGGCCTGTACAAATTCATTCGAAAAGTTAGTAAATGTCACGATTATCATAAATTAAATGTACATATAACATAGATTTTCTATTTCAATAATGGTTCATGATTGTATCATCGAAATTGTATCCTAAATTTTCTAGTTTTTTTTAATTCGAATAGGTTCTAATTTGACTACAAACTGCCTAATGTTGAGCAGATAGGTCTAGGGTGTAGCACGCTTACCTAGAAGATACCTATTTACTCGGGATTTGAAGACACCCACGTTGCACTTTAACGGGAAGACAGACCCAGGCAAAGTGTTCCACATTCTGGCTGTTCGTATGAGGAATGAGGATTCGAAACGCTTTGTTCTAACGCGCGGGATGTCCACCATAAAAGGGTGGCGCTTTGGTCGCGTCTGTCTAGCCGTACGATAGAAGAAAGGGGCAGGGGGGACCAGATCGTGCAACTCCTGGGCGCACTCTCCGAAGAGTATCCAGTAAAAGGCTGACAAACACGCTACCTTGCGAAGATGCTCAAGACTTTGCAGCTGCGACTTAGTCAAGGTATCGTTGTCAATCAGCCTCCTGGCTCGCCTCTCAATCGACTCCAGAGCCTCCAGTTGATATTTGGCAAAGCCATCCCAAAGGTGAGAGCAGTATTCCATGCAAGACCTGACTTGTGCTTTATAAAGACTAAGTAGTTGCTCAGGTGTGAAATGGCGTCTCACCTTAGAGAGTTTTCAACTCAACAGCAAGTTTTTTGGAGGCTGATTGGGCTTTTGACTCTATGTTAGAGCCAAAGTTAAGAGTAGATGAGATTGAAACACCTAATAGTTCCAAGCTGTCAGTTAACGGAACGGAGACACCACGGAAAGCGGGAGACAATTGGAAGGGTCTCTTTTTGGCCGAAAACAGACAGCCCTTCGTGGCATTAAACTTGACCAGGTCAGCATCACCCTAGTCGGATACCACCTGAAGACTCAAGTTGAGTCTTCAACTAAAATTAAATATTTGTTTTGCTATTATATCAAATTTCTAAAACACTTTTTATAATATAAACTATAGGTATTTTTCGAGTCAACCATTCAGGCCATCAAATGATAATAATAAAGTGAAATAGTCACTGATTTAAAAAAAAAAACTAAACTAGGTAAATGTCGATATATTAATAACACCACTAAGGGTCTTTTGACATCTTAACACGATTTAAATGAAGCTCGGAAATAAAAATTTAGTTTGAATTAGACCATAATTTTTAGACATTTGCATTTTCTGTAACAAACATACTTTGATACAAATATATCGGTGATTAATTCAAACTCAAATCATTTATGGTTATAAGAAACAGTTTTCTCTTTCGATACCTTTTAAATTGTTTGGCAATTTACTGAATATTTTTATAGCCATAGAATTCACCATTAACTTGTACTTAGCCAGCAGCGTGGTGGATATGGCCCAATCACCAATCGTGGGCAGGGCTATGTTCAGCAGTAGACTATTTACTTAAGAAGCATATACAGTACGTTCAGTGAAATAACGTGAAATCGCAGCCATTATAAGCTTTGTGCTTGTACTGTACTGTATCAGTCTTTTCAACAGTCCACTGCAGGACGTAGGCTTACCCACGAAGGGTGATTAGGCCATATCCACCACGCTGGCCCAGTGCGGGTTGGTGGATTCACATACGCCATCGAATTTCTTCTACTGGCGTATGCAGGTTGCCTCACGATGTTTTCCTTCACCGAAATGCCAGTGGTGTGAAATTCCGTACATAAATTCCAAAGAAGTCATTGGTACGGGACCGGGTATTCGAACCCACGACCTCACGATTGTAAGGCGGGTGTCACTACCTCTAGACCACCACGGCTGCTAGCTTTGTGCTCATGACTTAAAAACCGATTTGGAAACAAAGAGCGAAGTAATCAAAATAATATCTGAGAGCATCATTTGAATCAGGATAAAAAGACAAAGACCCTTAGAGCAATAAAACTATAATTATATGTCTCATATTCAAATAAAATTAAAACATTGTATTATACCCCATTTCAAAGATAAAGTTTTCGTGCAAGATATCTTTGATAGCATACGGTGTAAGAAAGAGATGGTACACTTTCTTTTATCTCTTCATCATTACATAGTATAAAACAAAGTCGATCGTCAAAGGATTTTGATGCGTTTTTTTTAATAGACTGTGCAAAGCCGGGGCGCGTCGCTAGTATAAAATAAGACAGAAAATACTAAATGTGGTCAAACGAAGATTGATCACGTGTAAAAAAATTAATAAAGTTTTAACTATAACTTCAATAATAGAGTATGTTGTCTTCTGCTTTATCTTAAAGAAAATATAGTTTTATCCCTTTCCTTTCTTTACCTAGTATCCTTTACTTAGTAAGTAGCTAGTAAGCTCAGACTAAATAAAAAAATCAAGACAAGACACAGTGAACAGACAGACAAGTGAGGCCGGATTTTTATACATGTGTGAGTGCGTCGGTGTTGCGTCGCCATAGTTCGACTGACGAGCCAAGGCGTAGTTTCGTTATACGTATATATGTGTGTAATTGTGTCTGTACACGGCGAGGCGTAGTTTTTCCTTCCTCGCTTGTTTGTCCACAAAATTTTGTCTTGTATTTTTATTTGGTGAGTATCTAAGGTTTGGAGAATGTTATAATTGTAGTCGAATAAGAGCCTATGTCCCATACAGATTGTACGATATTGAACTCTATGCTAGTTGATATTAGAAGTAAAACATACAAGAACAAAACATACACATATTTACAATATTACATCTAGCTGATTTCCTTTGAGCTGTTTTTCTTTTTGACCCTTTGATTTTATAATATACTACGGGACTAATCGCGCACTAAAATTACGAGATAAATAAATACCTCATCATCCCGACGTTTCGGCCGAGTTGCATCGACCGTGGTCACGGGTAGACCCGTCGGGCCGAAACGTCGGGATGAGGAGGTATATATTTATCTCGTAATTTTAGTGCGCGATTAGTCCCGTAGTATATTATAATAATGTGTTCAAATCGCGAAAGTTTAAAAACAACAAAACCTTTGATTTTATTCCATTTCTACTTCCTAGTCTTTTAAATAAAAAAAAAATCCTAGGCTGATGAATATAGCGTCAAAAATTAAAACTACTCAATATCATAAATGTAGCTCTAGTTCATATGAAAACCAATAGGTAAATGTTTGGCCACGAAAACCTATTTTTTAATCATCTGATAAAAAAATATAACCTATAAAATATTTTTATCATCTGATTAAAAACAATGTGATCCTATAAAGGTTCCGTTTTTTTCCGTTTGAGGTACGGAACCCTAAAAATAGTAATAGCCAGTGTGTTTCATTCAGCCTATTACAGGCAGCGTCGCATAAATTGGCGGAAATGAAGTTAACTACAAGCTACGCAATATCCGTTTATAACCGATTACCGCAATATCTGTTTTGTCCCTGTAATTTGTTTATTTTTTTTATGTAGTGTGGTTGTCTAATAAAGTGTTATTGTTTGTTTATCCAATCAACGAGCAGGTTTGTGTGAGCTACGGCTGGATTGGGTATTGTGCAGCATGTGGCTAACTTAATTTCCGTCAACTTGTGTGACACGGTCTATACACACTTTCTGACTATTATTTATTCTTAGTTGCACAACGATCTATATATTATAGAAGAATTTCTAGTAAATACACATGAATTTGTCTTTTCAAACACAAAAAATACATCTACATAACTATTCAGTGACGATATTTTTGCACTTTTACAAATTACATTTGATACTGTTCTAAATTTGATCCACGACCATCTTTTTCTTCATCACTTAGAGAAACGAAAAGAGACAATAATATACTGTGTTATAAACAATGTATGTAATATGCAGAAAGGTCATACAAGTCATCATTATGAAGTTTACTATGGGACTACTTTAATACTGGAAAAAAATAATTAATGAATACGTTCCAGGAATTCATTGACAATCCACATAATAATTATATGGAGTAGCTGATTTCTTTTCGCGATTTCAAAGTTCCCATAGTAAAAGTTGTTCATAATGATCAATGCCTTTCAAATATTAATTCTAGCAAATTTTAATATTACAGTATAGTAGTAGGTATAGGCCGCGCCACACAAGTTGGCGGATGTGAAGTTAGGTACAAGCTGCGCAATAGCCAATCAACGTGCAATACTGACTGAAGCTTACATAAAAATGTGAGTTTCAATTACGATTGGATATTGTGCAGCTTGTGGCTAGCTAACTTCACATCCGCCAACTTGTGTGGCGCGACCTATATACAGGATGTAAATGTAGACGACGAAAATATTCCTCTAGTATTTCATAGTACTTACTTTTCATTATGACGAACTTTTACTATGAGACTAACCACAAAATCGCGAGAAAAAAAAAGACTGTACCATTAATTTCATCGAAAGTCGATAAACTATAGAACACCTGACTTTAACCGACTTCCAAAAAGGAGGAGGTTCCATGTACGTCTGTATGTTTTTTATGTGTATGTTCATCGCCATATTTTCGCCAATTGTGAATCGATTCGAAAAAATATATTTTTTGTTCGTTCACGAGATGTTATTTAAATTTTATCAAAATCGGCTGAGCTGTTTTTGAAAAATCAAAATATTAAAACAATTATATAGATGTACATCGATTCGAGCAAACTAATAGATTTTCGTATACAACTGAAGTCGGTTGTGTCATTTTTAACGAAGAATAATTCAATTTCTGGTTTCGTGGTTGGTTCCATAGTAAAAGTTGGTCACAATGAGTCCAAAAATTTTAAATATCATATTCGTTTAAATTCACAGTTTCGTGCATAAAATTATACATTTCAGTGTCGTAGTACAATCGCAGGCCTATGTACATTAGTTTATTGAAAATTCGTATCAAATTCATAGAGGTGGGTTCGGAATTGAACTGTAATCTCTTTGCAATAAGGTTTATTTTATCAATAAATCATTGTTATGTAGGTTTAGGTCGAATTACACAAGTCGGCGGATGTGTAGTTACAAGCTGCGATAGCCAATCCTGACAGAAGCCCACATACAGCTGAGCGTTGATTGGTTATTGCGCAGCTTGAAGCTAACTTCACATCCGCCAACTTGTGTGATTCGGCCTCTAGTACGGTGCTATAATACACTCTGTTGTATAATATTCCAGAATATTTTCAGAGAACAAGTTGGAGGAAAAGAGATAGCGTCACTTCTGACGCGATTGTTTAAAAATCCAGATCATATGACACTAAAAAAGTATGAGCTATGGTAGCGCTCAGTTGCAAATGCCACCCAAGGCTGACCGTGGATTGACTTTGGTGATTGCTGACAAACACGTAGCCAAACTACGCTATGAGCGCTATCGAATCAACACCCTGTATACATGTATAGGCCGAATGTATCTTCTTAGCAATTGTGAAGTTATCTAAAAGTTGCGCAAAACTCAGACTGCCTCGGTGGCTCAGTGATTGGTGACCCTAACTTCTGGATCAAAGAGGCGTGGGTTCGGTCCCCACCCAGGGCAAATATTTATGTGATGAACATAAGTATTGCTCTGTGTCTCGGTGTTATTTAGTTACTATCTATATAAGTATGTATTTAACAATAAGTATATGTAGTATATCAGTCCCTGGCAGCCATATCACAAGCTTTACTTAGTTTGGTGTCAGAGGCCGTGTGTAAGATGTCCCCTAATATTTATTTATTTATTAACTGAGCTTCAGTCAGAATTGGGTTTCGCACAGCTTGAAGTTAACATCACATCGGCAAGTTTGATTCGGGTTATACTGTATTGGGTCGAATCCAGTGGTTCCCAAAGTTGTCTGGGCCACGACACGACCCTTCTAATACAAGTTTACAAGCCCGAGATAAGCTCTATGAAAAGCCATTAAAATATGAATACAAGACTTCAACTCAAAAAAGTTACTTTAATGGGAAAGATTAAATTGTTTCCCATGGTTTTATTACAGTTTTGTCATCAATTTCAAACTCGAGTTCCAGAATCGCAGTGAGTTAGATAAGTTCAGTATTTTTTTTTTAAATATTTTGGGACATCTTACACACGATCGCTGTTCCCCAAACTAAGCAGAGCTTGTGATATGGCTGCCAGAGACTGGTATACTACATATACTTATTTTTAAATACATTCTTTATATAGATAGTAACTAAATAACACCCAGACACAGAGCAAACACTTATGTTCATCACATAAATATTTGCTCTGCCCTGGGTGGGGATCGAACCCACGCCTCTTTGACTCAGAAGTTAGGGTCACTAACAACTGAGCCACCGAGGCAGTCTTTAGTTTTAACGTGGTAACCCCTCAATATTCGCTCATGACTCACTTGTGGGTCGCGACTCATAGAAACTCTGATCTAATCTCTTTCCCCCCAACACAAATAAACACTACACAATAAATCATACACGAATATATAATAACCACATAATACGTACATTACATCACTATGCACCGTTTGCCGTCCCTGTCGTGTGCGGCGGAGGGCAGGGGCAGGGGCGTGGCGAGGGGGGCGTCGGGGGCGACCGGGGCCGAGGGGGCTTTGATGCTCTCTGGGTCAAACGCGGCAAATGATGAGGACGCGACGGGCGCGCTCAGCGGCAGGTCGGTGTTGATGCCCACGATCTACGAACAAATTATATTTTTTTGGTAACACGGACAATTTTTCGCGCATGCTTCGCTTTCGCTAGTTAAGTATTCGGCTTCTCAAGCTTCATTTGAAGTGCAAGAGTAGCAAGAACAAAAGGTGACGTCCACGAGTGGTATACTATTATTTTATATACTACGGGACTAATCGCGCACTAAAATTACGAGATAAATAAAAACGGGATGAGGAGGTATTAATTTATCTCGTAATTTTAGTGTGCGATTAGTCCCGTAGTATATAAAATAATAATGTGTTCAAATCGCGAAAGTTTAAAAACAACGAGTGGTATATTATTCAGAGAAAAATAGAACCAAGATGTTATATACATCATTTGAAAGCTTGTTATATGGGCTTCCCAAAAATATTTAATTTAGATTTTTTCACCCCTCCAATTTTGTTTTAATGCGAAAAATTAATTGTATGAAAAATAACAATACAGCTTATTGTTTTTTTAGTTTAACAATAATAAAGTTTTTCTAACGTTATATTACTTGCATTCGTATCTTTCATTTTTTCATTTCATTTATTTCTCAACATAGATACAATTGTGTATACTTGTGAATGTCCATCAAATTACATTAAAAATTAAGTACAATTGAAATAAAACTGCATCTGATTATTCGGGTCCAGACTCGTGGTTACACCGCTATGTTGCACCAATGTGACTACGAGGAAACTTTTTTACTCGTGGTTACACTACTCTAAAAGGATCGTGCTTGACTAAATATTAGGTAGGTAGTGATGTGCCCGATAGTTGAAAATATGATTGAAATATGTTGCTGCAAACTGTTTAGTAATGCCATGGAAAATAAAATATATCCACTATTTATAACATAGTCGTAAAGTAATTTTTAGTGTTTTAGCTCCTTTTCAAAGAAAACCAAGTAAATCAACAAATGGTAAAAATAATTATAATTTTACGTTTCAAAAATGACACGTGTCAAAGTGACACCTGTCATATTCTAGAATGTATACTAAAGTAGCATGACAGCTGTCAAACTTTAAAGTTGTTTATCTCCGTAACTATCGATTTTAGACTATCGCTGTCTTCACAAAAGTGATAGAGCTTAACAAGATCTACATTTTAGATGACAGCTGTCAAACTTTAAAGTTATTTATCTCTGTAACTATCGATTTTAGACCATCGATGTCTTCACAAAAGTGATAGAGCTCAACAAGACCTACATTTCGGATGACAGCTGTCAAACAACTTTAAAGTGGTTTATCTCTTTAACTGTCGATTTTAGACCATTGCTGTCTTCACAAAAGTGATAGAGCTCAACAAGATCTATTTCATAAATATACACATTTCAGATGACAGCTGTATAAACGAAACGCCACTATCGAATCGATTAAATGTTGCATATTGTTATTTAAAAATATTTTATTGCTATGTCCATAATATAAAGGGTAGACTTACCTACATGTAAATATAAGCCGAATCCTATAACCAAGGCTTAAAACCGATTGAATATTAACCAGAATTAAAACGGTACAAACCTGTTTCTCCATTTTTTCTTTCGGAGCTTAACCGTAAAAATTTTAAAAACTTTTATTAACTGGTTTATTCCGCGAGAGGCCCGCGTATTTTTATTAACCTATTATTTATAGTAAATTTATATTAAAAACTTACACTTAAGACCTTTATATTTTTTGTTTTCTTTATAATAATTAAAATGTATATGATATTCTAACAAAAGAATTAAATGCATTCCTATTGTAGTAACTTTTCTATAGAATTTACAATAATGACGAAAATGGCCGGCGCACAGGTGAATAAGGGTTTTTCATATTTCGCAATATTTCATAATTGTTTTATTTCTGAGTAGGGATCGGAAATTCTTAGAATTTAGTTTAAAGCGTACTACTAGTATATTTTCTGGCCAATATATATTTAGTCTCTGGGTTTACAAGGTCATCTTATATAGTACAGATTTTTTTTATTTCCCTATACTAGCAGTATCACCATGAGTCCTACGTTTTATTAGTTTACTCGTGGTTACACCAGTCGGTGTATCCACGAGTAAAAAAGTTTCCTCGTAGTCACACTGGTGTAACAAAGCGGTGTAACCACGAGTCTGGACCTGATTATTCCACATTTATCTCTTAATTTCCTAAAAATAAAAATTATAACCTACCAGTGTGACCAGTTAGTAGGTACAATTTGACAAAAAAACACTTAAAAAGTGAGTCTAATTGGTTTTAATGCTTTTATTTAACAGTTTGGAGGTTACTTAGAGTTGCTAGAGATAAACTACCTATTGAGACAAATATATTTATTTATTAAATTTAAAAAAAAACGGAGGGCTTTTTTTTTGTTTTTTACTGTTTTTAATGGACTCAGAAAATATGAACTTTCTCGAAATGTAATGAGTGTTGTGGTTAGAATTATTGATTATTATTATACCAGCCTCCATACATTTTGTGGACATGTCTTTTCACCCTAGCTACTCTTGCACTTAAAAATCGCTTAGTTAACAATACCGTGCTCTCTTTTTGAAGTTACTGAAAGAACTCGTATTTTCCTCCTGCCTTTTGATTTTTTTGTAAAAATAGACAATTTTTCGTGCTATGTACTGCGCATTATTATGAAAATCTATTATTCTCCTTCGCTCTTTTTTAGGGTTCCGTACCTCAAAAGGAAAAAACAGAACCCTTATAGGATCACTTTGTTGTCCGTCTGTCCGTCTGTGTGTATGTCAAGACTCTATATCTCGGGAACGCGTAAAGATATTGAGTTGAAATTTAAACCATATACGTAAATCTATGGTCTTTTGCAGTTGTGTAAAAGAAAAACTTCTCAGTTACCGTATAAAAAAGTTATAGCCGTTTATGTCGTAAAATAACGCATATTTTGACACTCAAAAATCAAAACCCACAGGGTACTTCCCGTTGACATAGAACTATGAAATTTGGCGAGAAGCATTATCTCAGAGTACACATATAGAGATAAATCTGAAAACTGTACATTTTTATTTAAATCACAAAAAAATAGGGCCTAGATTCACAGAATATGGGTTTAAAATGCAAAATGAGTAAATCGTATCATGTACGGTATCATATAAAAGTGCTTCATTAGCACATCCTAAAACAGGGTTTTAATTATTTTAGTAATGTGTACTATTTACATTATCTTTGGTTTCAGTGTAGAACATAGTGACATAAGACTTTTTTTAAATTTTATCTACAAAAAAATGAGAACAATGGGCGTATGAGTTACCTCAGCGGGTTGCCGGACCAGGTTCCTCCGGAAAGGCATGGCGATGCGGTCGAGCAGCCTCATGCGCTTCCCGTGCGCGGAGAACAAGTCGTCCGCGGCCTCCTCGCCTATCTCGACGGGGCTGCTGTCGGAGGAAGGCTTCCGTTTGCGGCCCACTACGGCGCCCGTGGGCCGGATTGTTGCTGCTGGGGGGAAATAAGGATCTATGACACCAAAAAAAAACCTATAACTATAAAGATAAAAAAATAATTCTGGAGGGTGCGAATACCCTTCCCAACCGCTAAGCCGGGCTTCTCTCTCACACGCCGGGGCACACCCGCCCGCCAACCTCATGCCCGCCCCCCCTACGTCCGTGCTCTCTACTTCGCCACTTGCGAAGGCATAATGCACAAATGCGTAATAATTAGCGAATCACGGCGAAGTGTCATCTGCAACTAACTTCTCATCTGTCGACTTACACCTATACTCCTTTAATTTTTTCATTCGAGTCATTCCGAGCTAGGTTTTACTCGGGAACAGCTATTAAATAAATAATAACTTTATTGTATACACAAAATAAAAATAACAATAAATACAACGGTGAAATTCTTAATGTAAGGTAAGGTCCGACACTAGACGGCCTTATCGCTGGTATATTCTGTATTTATTGCTAGTATGGTATATCGCTGGCTATTCGATAGTATGAAGTTACAACTTGCACAATCGACGCTGAGTATTGTTTTTGTTTGCACGACGCTAGTCTCGACGTGATAAAACGCAAGGCACGTGATAATCTGGCGTGATGACGTCACAGCGTGGGATTGGCTAGCGGCTGAATGCGCAGCACGCGATTGGCCAGCGGCAGGACACACTGCGCGTGATTGGCTGGCAGGAGACAATAAACAGCTGAAAACTTGTAGTGTATAATTCTCACCGGTAGGTGGCGGGCGCGGTTTCCCAGCGTTCGGATTAGTCAGCTTGAGTTCTTTTAGCAGTTTGTAGCTGGATCGGCCGCGGATGCCTCGGAGCCCCCGCAGGTAGCCGCTGTCGTTGAGGGACGGGTCTTCTAGGTAAGATGAGCTCTCTGTTATGTCCATTTCCATTGTGGAGTTGTTTCCTGAAAATTATCAACAGTGTTATCGAATACCTTGCACAAATAAATGAAAACGCATACGACTAAACTCGATATCTTTAACGATTCGTTGCCATTTTCGAAAAAAAAATCCCTGTGTGCTAATTTAAGAATGAATGACATGTCCATGGTCTTTCCAAAAAAATGTAGAGAATAAAATAATAGAATAGTACATTGTTCACCGAGAGGAGAAAGTGACCGATTACCGTCGAGGGTGTAGCTTCACCCGAGATCGGGAATCGCACTTTCTCTCGAGTGATACATAGTGCTTTATACTACACCTACGAGGAAAATAAATTCTACGAAAACTGAATCCTCAAACAACACACAAATTGAAAATGGCGCCAATGGCGTCTGCAATTTTCACATGTTCTTTTTCAAATTGTTTGACACCATCCAACACACAGCTAGTGGCCAGTGTCATTTTGCGAACTTGGAGATAAAAACTCACTGTAAAAACTCTTTGGCTTTTGATATTTAGGTTACCAGCGCATAGTCTTACCCAAAATTAAAAAAGAAAAACCACGTAAGAAATGGATTTTCATACACTTTTCTCTCCCGCTCAGATGCGTTTTCTCGCCGCATATTTGTTCGATATGCAATGACGTACTTTCTACCGTAAATTTGATAAAGTATCAAGGTACTTTCCGAGCAGGTGTAGTATAAACAAGATTTTCTTTTTTCCATTCAAAATATTCGTGCATGTAAAAGTTGTCATTGACAGTTGACAGATGGTAAGAAGAAGTTCACCGGGACAGCTAGTCAAGTATAGAGTATCAGCAGTATGTACCTGTGTAGTCAGCCATGACCGAAGTGGTGGTGCGGTCGAGCCGGGTGCGCGAGTAGGGCGACACGCGCGCGCGCGTGCGGCTCGCCGGCCCTGGAATTACATGGAATATACTTATTTAGTTTATAGTTTATTTTACAAAAATAATTTTACAATATCATTATCGCACTAACAGTAAACAACAACTTAAGTTTAGGAGAAATCCATCAAAAGTCCTGAGAAGTTATCTCGTGTCGTAGGTGTCTGCGTTACTTCTTAAATGAGCAATTGTTAAGGCTGATCATCTCACTCAGCACACGAAATTAATTTTTACTTTTGAAGTGAAACTTCTAATGCGGCTCCCAACAAGGTTGCATTAAACGTTTAACGCTACCATGGAAAGGGTATAAACGCACTGTTGCGTCGAAGTTTCACTTCTTCGGCGCGGGCGCGGAGGGACTCCACGCACAAATTTTTTTTGGGTTTTTTGCTCTTTACAGATATTTTATATGGTTTATTATTTAGTAGTACCTTCCACACAAGGTTTTATCTGAAAGAGTTATCTTTGTGATAAGCATTTCAAAATCTGAAAGAACGCAGGATTTGAACTTGCCCCTTCGGATCACTAGACCAACGCTCTCCCAACTTAGTTAGCTCGCCTCCTACGCGAACGCCAAATATGTGAAGTGATTAACTGTACCAGCCTTTTTTAATAGTCCACTGCAGCACGCTGGCACAGTGCGGGTTGGTGGATTCACATACGCCATCGAATTTCTCTTACAAATGCAGGTTGCCTCACGATGTTTTCCTTCACCGAAAAACCGGAAAAGTGGTGTGGAATTCCGTACATAAATTCCAAGAAATTCATTGGTACGGGACCGATTTGAACCCACGACTTCACGGTTGTAAAATGGGTTTCATTACCACTAGATCACCACAGCTTAAAGAAGTGCTTATCAATACGTTATAATTTGGTGGTAATGACAAGCACTTGACAAGGAGATGTCCACAAAATGTATGGAGGCTGGTATAATAATAATCAAAAATTCTAACCACAACACTCGATATATTTCGAGAAAGGTCATATTTTTCTGAGTCTATTACAGCTGTTAAAAACAAAAAAGAGCCCTCCGAATATTTTTTAAATTAATTTTGAATCTATTAGGATAAATAAATATATTTGGCTCAATAAGTAGTTAATCTTTAGCAACCCCATATTAAGTAACCTCCAAATTGTTAAATAAAATCATTTTTACCAATTTAAGTGTTTTTTGTCACATTGTATTTACTAACTGGTCACACTGGTAGGTTATAATTTTAGAAAATTAAGAGATGAATGTGGAAGAATCAGCTACGAATGCAAGTAAAATAACGATAGAATCACTTCATTATTGCTAAACCAGAAAAAATAATAAGGTGTATTGTTAATTTTCATAGAATATATTTTTTGCATTTAAAAAAAATTGGAGGGGTGAAAATATCTAAATTAAATATTTTTGGGAAGCCCATAAAACAAGCTTTCAAATGATGTATATATCATCTTGGTTCGATTTTTGTCTGAATAATATACCACTTGTGGACGTCACCTTTGGCGCTTGCGTGGGAGGCGAGCTAGTTCAGTTGGAAGGCGTCGGGCTAGTGATCAGTTTATCCACAAAAATGCAGCCTGAGCGAAGCCCACATACAGCTGCGCGTTGATTGGATACTGCGCAGCTTGTAGCTAACTTCACATCCGACTTGTATATTATAAATTACCTTCTACGCTTTCCACTTCAATAATCTCGACGTCCATTTTGTCCGCTTTGTCGTCCGACTTGTCATCTTTCGATTCCTTGTCAACGTCGTTTTGATCTTTCTGTGTGCTTTTCTTCTCTTCCTCTTGAACTGTAAATATAAGTATACATGAGTTAATAAACACATTCGATTTTATTCAAATGTGAGAAAAACACACAATTTTTGTTTTAGGGTCTTATACTTTGCTTTTTCAAGGGGAAAATTAATGAGATGGGCCAGAAAAGATTGCCTATAAGATCACAAATATTTGGGAACTGTGAATTATAATGATGCCATTTAAGCAATCCGTTATGCTGGTAACTCAGACGATACAGCTAAACGGATTAGCAAGTTAAAATTGCAGTAGATAGGACACATAGCACGCAAGATTAATATCGACCATCGGCATCGGCGAGTCTTGCTTCTTGTCAAGTTTCTGTTCAGTTCACTCGTGGCTCACTTGTGTCGAGTTTAAGTTAAATTCACTCGTGGCTCACCTGCGTCGTGTTTCAGTTCAGTTCACCCGTGGCTCACCTGTGCCGAGTTTCAGTTCAGTACACTCGTGGCTCACCTGTGTCGAGTTTAAGTTAAATTCACTCGTGGCTCACCTGTGTCGAGTTTCAGTTCAGTTCACTCGTGGCTCACCTGTGTCGAGTTTAAGTTAAATTCACTCGTGGCTCACCTGCGTCGTGTTTCAGTTCAGTTCACCCGTGGCTCACCTGTGCCGAGTTTCAGTTCAGTACACTCGTGGCTCACCTGTGTCGAGTTTAAGTTAAATTCACTCGTGGCTCACCTGCGTCGTGTTTCAGTTCAGTTCACTCGTGGCTCACCTGTGCCGAGTTTCAGTTCAGTACACTCGTGGCTCACCTGTGTCGAGTTTCAGTCCAGTTCACTCATGGCTCACCTGTGTCGAGTTTCAGTTCAGTTCACTCGTGGCTCACCTGTATCGAGTTTCAGTTCAGTTCACTCGTGCCTCACCTGTGCCGAGTGTCAGTTCAGTTCACTCGTAGCTCACCTGTGTCGAGTTTCAGTTCAGTTAACTCGTGGTGCACCTTTATCGAGTTTCAGTCCAGTTCACTCATGGCTCACCTGTGTCGAGTTTCAGTTCAGTTGACTCGTGGCTCACCTGTATCGAGTTTCAGTTCAGTTCACTCGTGACCCACCTGTGTCGAGTTTCTTGGGCGAGTCTTGTTTCTTGTCCAGTTTCTTGGCTTCGGGTTTGGGCGAGTCCGCCGAGCGCAACTTGCGATCCGAGGGCGCCACTGACTCGTTCAGTTTTAGCACTTTCGAATCTTTCGGCTGGAATTCGTACCAAAAAGTAAAAATATCTCGAATTGGGTTAGTTAGTTGTAACAATATTCTTTAGAAGCATCTTTATTGATTATATTTACAATAATAGTTTTGGAAAAAAGGGTTTGAAAGCGATTATCGGTAAAAAAGGGGCAACAATATTATTACATATGTTGAAAATTGGCCTCATTCTTGAACTATCAAGACTGAACTATTATGTCCTGTGAGTCATATAGATTTCGATGAATTTTGAGTTTAATACATAATACTACATAAATACCAATCCAAATACCATAAAATATGGAGCACAGGTTAGTCAACAACTTTACTATACACTGTACATATACATATAGCTCGTACAAATTCTAAATATCCAACGATTATTGATTTTCAAATATTTTTTATTCTCAAATATGTAATAGAAAACATTTTTGACTGGCATACTGGCTCATTAATATTCAACATTGAAACTAAGTGAGTCGGTACAATAAGACAATTCGGCCTATAAAATTTAGAATTTGCACTAGACGTTGTTAGAGTGGGACGGCACTTACATCGTCGCTCTCTTTCTCGGAGGCGGGTCTGGGCGCGGGCGTCTCGGGCGTCTTGGTTGCCTTCACCTTCACAATACACCGGGATTAGTGGGTGATACTTATGTAGGTTAGTGGGTAGGGCGAAATGATACCACGCTCAAACATCTACAATTCTGTCAATAGTAACTGAGGCACGGTAATGCTATCTATGCAGTATTGTGGCTCGGCCACTTCAAATTAGGGATAATTTATATATGGGCGGGGCGGGCTCGGGATGGGCCCGTACGACGCGCGTACCTACGACGAACGTACTTACGACGCACGTTCCATACATGTTTGTAGTGGCCCGTACGACGCCAGGACGGGGCCTGTCCGAGCTTTTACACTAAATGTATAGAACGTGCGTCGTACTGCGTCGTACGGGCCCCGTCCGGGCCGGTCCCGTGCCCGCCCCGTTCTAATACAAATCATCCCTTAGCTGCTCGTTTAGGATGTTGAAAAATGCTAGATATGTCATGACGTTACCTCTCCCTTTATCTTTAGGGAATCGGGCGGCCTCGTCTCGCAAAGCACGTGCTATGCGAGACGAGCGCGTGCTAGTACTCCAACCTTGAAAAACATCGCCAAATGCGATTGAAACTATAGTAGGAGTTTTCTACTAAAATTACCCGTGAGTAACACCTGTGCTTTACTTAATTAAAATGTGCGAAAACCATGCTAGTTTCCATAGTGAAATATGCACAACTGTTGAATAGTCAATGAAATATTTAGTGGACTCCTATTCGAGCATCCAGCATGTTCATTCGAGCGTGGTAACATTCACATTGTTATGACAATGGGACAGGAATGAAAATAGGACAAAACAAAACAGACAATATACAACGGAAATTGTATGAAATTATGATTAGAGAGCTTATACTTATCATTACAAACCAGTTACTAAAAATATTTTTAATAATAATAAGTACTGAAGGCTCATATTGGCTTAAAACTAAAACTTCTATGAACCAGTTTATTCATACTCGGTAGAATAAATATTTTTTAAGTATTTTTTATCTCTTAATTGGAATTAATATGCCTTATCGATTAAGCGTAGCTTTGGACTTCGTTTTGCCTTCCTCGCTCTTATTTCCCGCTTCGAACGAGCGAGCAGGATGGAAAAAGAAAACTAACGCCATTTCGCTTGGCTGATAAGCGCTACTATAAGTCGAATCAAACTTTATGGCATCTGTTAAGTTAGCCACAAGCTGCGCAAAACCCCCTTACTTGTAAATTTGCTTTTGCGTAACGACGGATCTCGTGTTCACAAAGCCATCAACTTTGATTCAACAAATCTTAGCTTCATTTTACGTTTTTTATTACCAGTGACATCTGTAGACCAGCACCATTAATTCAATAAGACCTGCCCCACACCAATCCATCTCAAATGTATGAATAAAAAACCTAAGGTTTGATTCACATTCTCTTTAGTTTGATTCATCCATGCACATATTATAAAGACAATTTTATACAACCTGAGTCTGACCCAGAAACGTAGAGAACGGACCGACCTGATTCAATTTTCACCGACATAATATAAAAATACCTTACGCAAAGTTTTCAGCACCAAACATATTTCATACTAAAAACCTCTCTTGTCATTCTTCCACAAATAGTAATATAAAAAATTAAAGTAAATCACCAATTCAGGAATAGAACAAACAAATTGTGTTATTATTATATGACAAAAATCCACATTTTGGACATAATATCTTCAATATAAATCAGAAGGATTTTTGTTTGGAACACAAAATATCCGTATTTTATGGAAAACAAGCCACTTTTGCATTTTGTATACAAAATTTCGACAATGTTGAACACAAAACCGACAAGTTTTATTGGTTATTTGTTCATTAAGGATACAAGCCCCAGATTTACAAGCGCTTGTTAAAACCCAAGCGGGGCTACTCAAAGAACCTATGCGATACTACGCTTGTGCATTACTAGAAGCGGGTATTACATACATATTTAGAACACTAAAATTCCAACGTCATTCCTTCACAAACGGTAAAATACAGACAGTGGAATCACGAAAACTGAATTCGGGAACACAAAACTTCCACATTAGCAACACGAACCACCTCTAGACTTGAAACACCACACCTCCACATTGTTGAACATAAAACTATGCGTTATGAACACAAAGCGCCCACATTGTTGGACACAAAAACCTACATATAAATGAAAACAAAACCTCCACTTTGTTGAACACAAAACCCTCAAATTGTTGGACCCAAAACCTCCACTTTGCTGAGCACAAAACCCTCAAATTGTTGGACCCAAAAACTCCACTTTGTTGAGCACAAAACCGCCAGGATTACTCATTAGTTTATTACGAACACAAGCCCCATATAAATCGGAATTCGGTACTTTAGGTACCTGGGAACGTCTGATCAGACTCCTGGCGGGCCCGTCTTCGTAATCCTCATCGGAGTCGTTGTACGTGAGCTCGGGGAAGGCCTCGTCCTCCTCGATGACGAGGTCTCCGTCAGAGTCACGCACCTAACGTCGACCCTCGACTATAACACACATACTTAACACACTTATAGTCCATTCTAACATCATTCTTTCACAAACGTTGAATTGGGATCACAACAACTTCAATTAGGAACACAAAACCACCACATTGGGAACACGAATCAACCCTAAACTTGGAACACAAACCCACCACGTTTATTTGTTGGAACACAAAACAATGCGTTATGAACACAAAACCTCCACATTGATGAACATAAAACCTCTACATTGTTGAACACAAATCCTCCACATTGTTGAACACAAAAGCCACACATTGTTGAACACAAAAGCCACACATTGGTGAACACATAACCGCCAGGATTTCTCATTAGTTGTATTATGAACACAAGCCCCCCACAGACGGATATAGGTCAAAATTCGGTACATTGAGTACCTGGGAGCGCCTGGTCAGACTCCTGGCGGGCCCGTCCTCGTAATCCTCATCGGAGTCGTCGTACGCGAGCTCGGGGAAGGCCTCGTCCTCCTCGATGACGAGGTCTCCGTCGGAGCCGTCACTCACCGTGCCGTTGGCGTCGTCGCCGTTCGTCGCGCCGCTGTGACCGTTCACCGCTCGGCCCGCCTTCTCCTAGAAAGGATTTGCGGTTAATAGGCATGATGACTAAAAAAATATAATTAGTCCGTCAGATAAATTATTAAGAAATATTACATAAGTATTTATTATATTTTGTCATATATATTGTATATGACAAAATCATATATATGTTACAGTCAAAGTGATTAGTCCGTTATTATGCATAATGACTGGTTATTATACATAATAACTAATCTGCTTAGTAAATGTGATAAATTAATCTCATTAACTAGTTATTATTCATAATAACCGGTCAGGGATAGTGAAAGTAATAACTTTTCAAAAGGGTAACTTTCTAGTAACAGAATGTTTTAGTTAGCGTAATATTTATTTAGTTGTTTACCAATTGTTGTATCAACTAGGGTTTCGTTTTGTAAGTTTTTTTACAAAGCGATTCGCTTTTGGCACTTTACTGGCTGCGCTGCCGCGGCACGCTCACTTCGCTCACTCGGCTCGTGCGTTGTTTGTCATGTTCTAACCTAACCTATTTTTTGTTTCACACCTAATATATCAAGGCGGTTCGCTTCTGGCACTTCGCCGGGCAGCACAATCGCTTCGCTCGTTCGGTTCGTGCGTTGTTTGTCATGTTCTAACCTAACCCATTTTTTGTTTCACACCTAATATATCAAGGCGGTCCGCTTCTGGCACTTCGCCGGGCAGCACGCTCGCTTCGCTCGTTCGGCTCGTGCGTTGTTTGTCATGTTCTAACCTAACCTATTCTAGTTTCACACCTAATCTATCAAGGCTGTTCGCTTCTGGCACTTTATTAGAAATACATTGCGTTGAATATAACTTTTTGAAAATGTATGGTAAAAATGATTATTATTATTTAAAGCAAAGTCAAATAAAACTTTATAAACTTAGTTAAAAATGTTTTTATCACATTAACTAAATCATTCCAGATATTATACATAATAACTAGTTAAAGTGATTAATTTTGTGCCATTTATCACTTTCACTTAAATAAGTAGTAATTACACATATTTTTTATAAGTTCTGCGTGAAGTCAGGAGTGTCATACAAATGTATAGACTTTCGGCAGGGACGTGACGTCACGACCCCCACTCCCAAACTTTGACAAGGTATATATTTGTCATTTGTTGTTTTGAAAAAGCAAAAATACGTGTCTAATATTTTTTGATAATCTAACTCACGGAATAATTATAATAATGTTTTTTTTTACCCAGTCATCATTATTGCACTACTAGGTAAGTTACAATTTTGTATAACCCGTATCGTCGTTGATAATGCAATACTTTCTATGCAAGTATTTCCTTCCTTTCGTTTTTGCTTCAGAACTTACTACGACCGATACATGCAGCCGAGGCTTGCAAAACCTAAATGAAATTTAATTCTACAGCAGAAATGAAAAAAAAAATGCATCACATACCTTGGCTTTATCTCCTTTACTCTCGTCTTTTTCAGCTTGTTCCGATTTATTTTCTACTGATTTATCTTTTTTCTCAGCACCTTTATCTGATTTCTTATCTGTGGCCTTCTCTGATTTGTCTGATTTTTTTTCGGCTACTTTGTCCGATTTCTCTGCATTTTTGTCAGATTTCTCTGCATTTTTGTCTGATTTCTCTGCATTTTTGTCTGATTTCTCTGCATTATTGACCGATTTGTCTGCATTATTGTCCGATTTGTCGCCATTTTTGTCCGTTTTGTCTGTAGACTTGCTTTTGTCCGCCGTTTCGTTTTTGTCTACCAGTTTGTCTGTCTTCTCAGCCGCTTGTTTGTCTTTTTCCGCGATCGCTGCTATTTTCTTTTTCATCTCTTTTACTGGAGTATCCGCCTGGAAAAGAAGATAAAATTTCGGTTATTAATGTTTGGTAAAAATTCGGTTTCGGAACTTTTGTCACTTATATCATAATGGTCATGCTATAGCATAAGCTATTGCTGTAGCAGAAAGATCTATGGTTTTGGACCAAAACCAAAAGACCAAAACTATATTTTTGGACTTTTTAGCATTTGCAGGAAAATTATTATAGGGGTACAGACACTAGCATTATCTAAATTGTTCCGTGACAATTCAATTCAGTTTACAGATTCATAACAAATTTTACGAAATTACAATATGGAACAGACTCTATGATACCCAAAAACCGGCTAAGACAATTTTTCGGGGTTCAATGCAATAAGAGGAGTCGAAACGTATAAGGGATTCTAAACGAAGTAAGAACCATTTTATAGATATTTAGCGAATATTTGCAAATTAATATGAGGGAAATTGCATATGGCAAGTTGGATTTCTAAGTATAACATTTATAAACAACCAAAAAAGTGAACTGTTTTAAATCCAGAAGGAGATGAACTATATAAATACACACGGCCTCTGACCCCAAACTAAGCAAAGCTTGTGATATGGCTGTCAGGGACTGATATACTACAAATACATATTTTTAAATACATACTTATATAGATAGAAACTAAACAACACCCAAACACAGAGCAAAAACCCATGTTCATCACATAAATACTTGTCCTGGGTGGGGATCGAACCCACGCTTCTTTGACCCAGAAGCTAGTCACTAACCACTGAGCCACCGAGGCAGTCAAACTGAACCGATTTATCAGTGGACTTTCTTAAACCTACCAAAAAACAGCAACACAAAGAGTTGTGATGTGACACTAATTGTTCTCTCTACAAAAGATAAAAACACCAAAGATGAAGAGATACCCGTTACTAAATCAACACAAAAGCTGTTAAAACAATTTGAATAATGGTTAAATGGTTGAATAGCTGTCTTCGATGTATTTGCGTCACATGTGACAATGGACAGCTTTTCTACTTGGTCATGCATTATGTAAATAACATGTTCTACGCTAGGGCTTTTAGGACCCATTCATATAGAAGCATTCACAGCGTAGTTTGACTAGGTGTTTGGTAGTGATTATCGAAGTTAAGTAACGTTTAGTTTGGCCAGTCTTCGGATGGGTGACCGCGGGTGGCATTTACAACTCATTTACGCTACCGTGGCTCGGATGACACGTTAAATTGCAGGCCCCGGTTGCTTTAACCGCTTAGCCATGTCAGAGGCCTTCAAGGCGGCTTAAAAACTCTGACACCAGGGCTAGCCACCCGGCCTATCCGAACTTACTTCATACCTACAGAAAATATTTCTGATTCATACTGACAAAGAATAGAACCAACTTTTTGTTTTCCTGTTTCCTGAGAATAATCTGGAGCTTTCTCTAAGGTCAGAGTAAATAGGCGTCATAGTCTGCGGGTTTCTCTCCGACCACAAAGTCGCTTACTTAATTATTGTAAAAATTACCCCATGCGCAACGTTAGTGCTGGAACCATTGCCCGCATACCGACTAAGAACATCGTTTATACTAAGCGCTACACAAATCGGCGGATGGGAAGTTATGCGCATCGTTCTGCGCAAAAGCCGAAATATAGGTATGCGCGGGAGCCAGAGAGACGAGACGTCGGGGCACACCCGCCCGCTAACCTTATGCCTCCCGCGCGCTCCCTACGCTCGAGTTCACTACTTCGCCATTTGTAGGCATTGTGCACACATACGCAATAATTAGCGAATCGCGGCGAAGTGTCATCTGCGGCTAACTTCTCATCCGTCGATTTGTGTGGCGCTTAGTATACCATTAAGCAAGATAGTAGTCTAATTCGTAAACATATTGAGTTGAATTTGCGAGTTGTTACTACCAAATGCAAGGTGGGTGCTCAAGAGTTTCTTAAGTGATCAGTACAATCTAGAATCTAACGTCATCTGAGCGAAAATCATCATAATATCAGGCGTAGGACATTCACTGACTTTCGCTATATATAATGGTCACCCATCTAAAAACTTGGGCGAGTCGATTGTCGCTTACCATCGGTGATAGGTAATCGTAATCTCAAACTATTCCATTGGAATTGTTCGCTTTTTTATGTGATTTCTGAACGAATGTTACACGAACCATGCCCGTATTCATGTTGTTGATGCATTTTTTGTTCCTGACCGCCATTGTTAGACCATATAAGCGCTTGCAAACAAGTCTCAATTGCACGCGAGCGTCGTATAATGAATTAGAGCCAAGTGCAGTGCTTCAGACGATTTTATAACTATGCAGGGCCCGTTGTAATGCGAACTTGAATAGCATCGAGTCGCTTTAGAAATCGTTGTGTGCATTGGTAAAAATAATTGATTGGGCTACACAAAAATCGTCGGCGGATGCAAAGTTAGGCGCAGATGACATTTCGCCGTGATTCGCTAATTACGCATGTGTGCACAATGCCGACCCCGCGTGGCGTAGTGGTGAGCACGGGCGGATGGGCCCCGGCGTCTCCTCTCTCTGGCTCCCGCGCATACCTATATTTTGCCTTTTGCGCAGCGTTCTGCACCAAACTTCCCATTCGCCGACTTGTGTGGCGCGGAGTATACTTACGCGATATTGACCGATGCTTCGTACGCGGTATTGATCTATCCTCGACAATAAGTAAGTTAGGCCACCACAGGACACCAGAGCTAGCCAGCCACCCGGCTAGCTCTGGTTTGGGTGGCTAGCTCTGCTCTGGTGTCAGTTTTTAAGCCGCCTGAATCTATATAGCTAAACGGTTAAAACAACTGGAAGCTACAATTTAACGTGTCATCCGAGCCACGGTAGCGCTCAGTTGTAAATACCACCCGCGGTCACCCATCTCAAGGCTGAATGTGGTGAACGTAGCTTAACTTCGATGATCGCTAACGAACACCTAGTCGAATTACGCTGAGTGCTACAGCATTGATGTTGTTTACTATAGTAAGTATCTCATTTTTAATCGACTTCTAAAAAAGTGAAGGTTCTCAATGCTAAGAGTCATAATTATCATCATCAGCCTTAGGTCGTCCACTGCTAACCATAGGCTACCCTAAAGATTTCATCTTGATTAGATCATCGGTCCACCTTATCGACGTCCTACGCTGCGCTTGCCGGTAAGTGATCTTCACTCGAGAACTTTACGGTACCATCGACCATCCGTTCTACGAACTATGTGCCCTGCCACTGCCACTTCGACTTGCTAATCAGCTGGCCTATTTCGGTAACTTTAGTTCTACGTGACTCCACGTAACTACGTGTTTTTGATTCGATCGCGTTGAGACTCGAGCAATTCGAGCATAGCCCTCTCTGAGCTTACTTACAAGGCTAATAAAACATATTCTATGCTACGAGTGTGAATTATTTATTTTTAGGGTTCCGTACCTCAAACGGAAAAAACGAAACCCTTATAGGATCACTTTGTTGTCCGTCTGTCCGTCTGTGTGTATGTCAAGACTCTTTATCTCGAGAACGCGTAAAGATATCGAGTTGAAATTTAAACTGTATACGTAGGTATATCTATGGTCTCTTGTAGTTGTGTAAAAGAAAAACTTCTCAATTATCGTATTAAAAAGTTAGAGATGTTTATGTAGTAAAAAACCGTATATTTCGACACTCACAAAAATCAAAACCTACAGGGTACTTCCCGTTAACATAGAACTATGAAATTTGGCGAGAAGCATTGTCTCAGAGTACACATATAGGAATAAATCTGAAAACTGTACATTTTTATTTAAATCTCAAAAAAATAGGGCCTCCAAATTCACAAAATATGGGTTCAAAATTCAAAGTGAGTAAATCGCATCATGTAAGGTATCTTATAAAAGAACTTCATTAGCACATGCTAAAACAGGTTTTTAATTATTTTAACAACGTGTTTGTACGGAACCCACGATGTGCGCGCCTGACTCGCACTTGACCGGTTTTTCTATATGTCGAAAGTCGGTAAAGAGCATACCTTTTCTTTTTCATCGCTGAGTATGACAACTGTCGGATTTTGCGACTTCCGCGTGCCCTTCTGACTCATCTGTAACAAGACAAAGTTATTTTTACAAAGACGTCAAGCTAGCTCGGACAGGATGTCCAAATGGTTTACATTTATTTTGTACACTGAGGAACCCTAAAATAAGGTTAGTGATCGCTGAAAGAACTACTTTTTGGGTGGAAATAATAGTTTTCTTTTTTTCTCGTAGGTACGATATTTTTCGATCTCGACTTGTTACTAGCATAATAATTTTAGGGGCGCCATCGTAACTATAATAGCTAATTAGACTATTTCTGTTTCTTTTTCACTTTAGGCATTTGATAGAGAGAAAAATTTTTGCGTTGCTATTAAATTTACGATGGCGCCTCTAAAATTGGGCTTAATATGCAACATCACATTTGATGAGCTGGCGAACCAAGGCGGATAATATATGTATCTACACAGTGAGGATTTTTTTAACAAATTAAACATCGAAAATTGCATATTCGAGCAGAAACAGACATGTCATAGAAAAAATAACTATAATTAGCCCCAATTTAAGTATATGAACTGAAAATAGGAATTTGTTCATAGGTATATTGATGCAGAATGCATAATATGTAAAAATAAGAACTCTAGTAAATAAACGTGTAATAAAAATTGAACTCTCGCTTTTCTTCTCATTTCCTTTTTTATCTTTCCTGTAAAAAAATCAAGACAGAACGTCGTGAACAGACAAGTGAGGCCGATTTTTTATACATGTGGTTAGTGCGTCGGTGTTGCGCCGCCATAGTTCGACTGACGAGCCAAGGCGTAGTTTCCTTGTACGTGTATGTAATTGTGTCTGTACACGGCGAGGCGTTGTTTTGCCGGCCTCTCTTCTTTTGTTTACAAAATTCTGTCTTGATATTTTATTTGGTCTGAGAATGGGACAAGACCACCGTTTTTTAAGTCAACTACAGAGTCCGAGGGCCAACTGGAGAAATGACCATACAATTGTCTTATGGCGTTTTTACCACAAAATGAGAAAATAATGAAATGAAATTACAAAATGTTTTATCCAGTAGTACATAACTCATTATAGTAACATTTTGCATAATTTACTGTTAACTACATAGAATGATAAAATTAAATACAAAAAAATCGAGCACGTTCATTGAACCCTAGAAAATAATAATTTTAAACAATAGTAGAGAAGAATCTAACATCAAATAACAAGTTCATACCGTAGCCAATCGTACACAACATTATCCACACTGACTACTATCCAATCTGTGACACAATGCCGTGAGAAAACCATCAAATCATCATCATTATGAAGCTTTCAAAAACCAGTCTGTAATAACACCTGTAGTACAGTTGCATAGTTTTGGATACCAGTTGTGGTTCCTATGACCCATAGAATACGTTAAAGGTGCTATGCAATGCTGTGCGTAGATCTCGGGGGATAGGTCATGTCGTCTTGATCTAGCAAAAAATTAAAACTTAATTGCAAAAAATCTGAGTACATAATATAAAATACAACAAAACTTGGTTGACAAAAAGAAACAAATAAATAAGAGAGAAAAATCCAGAGAAGGGCACAAAAGGTTATCTTATTCGCTTTAAGAGAATCATCGTCATTATGAATCTTTTAAAAACCAATGTGTAATAACACCTGTAGTATAGTTGCATAGTTTTGGATACCAGTTGTGGTTCCTATGAGCAATAGAATACGTGACAGGTGCTATGCAATGTATAATGCTGTGTTAGCTGTGTATAGATCTCGCGAGATAGGTCATGTCGTCTTGATCTAGCGAAGAATTAGAACTTATTCCAAATAAAAGAACTAATTATAAAATACAACAAAACTACTGACAAAAAGGAACAAAAGTAACAGAAAAAATCAAAGACAGAGAAAGGCACAAAATGCGATCTTTATCGTTATACTCGGTTTTAAAACTACACCGTCCTAACAGATTACGCAGCTTACTCATTGTGGGTGTACCTACGTAATTTCATTCATATTACATCAGGTATCAGAATACGTACGTAATTACATTTTAGTCGATTTATTCATATCGAAATGTTTGATCTAATTTTGCAGGAATATTTATGCTTAAAATCACAATAGCGTTGTTATTATTATATACTACGGGAATAATCGCGCACTGAAATTACGAGACAAATAAATACCTCATCCCTATTTCGTCATCATATTTCGTCCGAGTTGCATCGATCGTGGTCACGGGTAGGTCAAGGGTAGGTTTTAGTGCGCGATTAGTCCCGTAGTATATAATAATAATGTGTTCAAATCGCGATAGTTTAAAAACAATATCACAATAACGCTCATACAATACTACATTCAGTACCTACCTCTACCTAGGTACCTATAATGTTTCGTGAACATGTATTGTATGGTGCATGAGTATTTGCTACTTATATGTATGTGTCCCGCGCGCCTGGTAAAAAGAAAGCCTCTCTATAGATCTTATGGTTATTGAGTTAGCACAGATATGAAGGGTGAATGAACTCCTGCGCAAGCAAAGGTTCGATAGTAACTATGAGTTATTCTCGGATGTGATACAAGAGAGGTACTGTAGCGATTTAACGGCAATAGAAATAGAATAGAGCATTACAATGGCTAAAATTCCAGTTACATATTTAACAATGGCTATTTTAGTGAGATCAAGTACAAAACAAAAAACCTATTTTTACTAAAAATAAATAAAAATGAGGTCAATAAATTAATTTTGCCGTCGGTGTCATTTTATCAGATAAGGAAAAAATGCATTTTTAATAAATGGCTATGCTAATGACATCAGCTGAAACATACTAGTATAAGAAAATATACTATAAATAAAAGATGAGATCACCAAATTAAATATGGTGTCTATTTAACGGAAAAGGACAACAGACTGATCTAAACAAGGTTTTTATCGTTTAGATAATATTATACTTTCGCTAGCAAAGCTGCCGATTATTATTTTCAGTTTGGAATTTTAGAATAATCATTAGGTACGTGAGGAGGTTGGAATGATTTATAGACTGGTGGAGACCTTCTGCTAGTCTCTAAATCACGCCAAATCCACGAGGCTGCCTCGCTGGCTTATTATGTCTTAGTGTATGTAAAAATATGTGTGTGTATAATATGTAATAAGCTTCATTTAAAATTCATGAGAAATCATTATACTAATTAAAACGCCGGTTTTCACTCACGTATGATATACGGCCGGGCCGCTGGGTTTCGGAGTAAATTAGTACTCCTTCTTCAGGGAATACGCGCGCTCCCGTCGACAGGCGTACATACGTGACATACGTGAGTGAAAACCGGTGTTTTATTTAGTGTAATAAGCTTGTATTTATAAGGGTACGATGGGACTGACATGGACTTTTGGTCCAAAAGCTCCCAAAAAATAGAAAAATAAATAAAAAATGTACGTCATGCATAGTGGGCATGCACCCAAGACAAGTTATAGACAGAATCAAACAAGTCGGCGGATAGGACGTTATCTACAAGTTGCACAATATCCAATCCTGACTAAAGCTCACATAAAGCGGCGCGTTGATTGGGTTTCGCGGAGCTTGTAGCTAACTTCACATTTGCCGATTTGTATGATTCAGCCTATAATTCGCTATATCTTCCAACTTGCACCTCTAAGACGGTGACGCACAAACGATACCATTACCGGCAAGGGCCTACTGATTGCCGTCCTACTAGCTACTACGCAATCTGTGGCAAGAGCACATGTTTGACGGCTACTGTTCAAATAACTATAATAATACATATTTCAAGAGTAATTGAATTTAAAGACAAATTAGAAGGCATAGTATGAGCGGATATTTTATAAGTTTCCTTCAACTTCTTTTTTTATTTCATACTGGCTGATGTAAAGCAAATTTGCGGCCTAAGGTGCGGTCTAGCACGCTTACCTAAAAGATACCTATTTACTCGATTTCGAAGACACCTATGTTGTACTTTAGCAGAAAGACTTTCTTTATGCCTAGAATCAAAACCTAGGCAGTGTGTGTGCATAGTTTTGATATTACTAATTTAATGAATTATTAACAATGTACCTACATTTTGAAATTTTGCATACCATACTGGTTAAGACATGGCGATCTTTATATTTATTGACTACAACACATGAACATTGTAACACCCGTGTTTTGCGAAATAAATGAATTAAATTGAATTGTGAAACCAGCAGCATTTCTTATAAATGCCTTCTAGGCAATGCGCGGTCTCTAGTTTTCTACTTAGAGAAACTTTAATCAAAGCAGGGCCTCTAACAATTGCCTAGGATATCCTGGGTCATTGTAACTTACAACCTTGAAGTCAGAGTTAGATGTTTTGCGTTCACTAACTTGATTATTTCGTCTCCTATGCGGACAGTTTGAGCAGAGTATAATGATAATACAAAAGTTACATCTACACAGCCTTTTTTTTTCCAATAAAGGGAAGTCCAGTCCAGAGAGCAGCACGAATACCTATGGAATCACATAATGAAAACTACTACCTACTAACCTAACTTTACGCGTGAAGCCAGTTGAGGGCTCTTCTTGCCACAAAAATTATGGGGATTTTCAGTCAACAACTGTTTTGAATTTGACGTTCCTGACTGAGAAAACTGGCCTCACCCATCGAATCGAAATTTTATCTTTCATGTCTCGTGCAGTATTAAATCAATGTATCTTTTTCAGATCATTTCGATCTACCATCCCTCTGGGATCTTCTTTTTAACACGCTTTTATTAGTTTCACCTGTATGTTTGCTTGCTTGTAACGAACCCCTTTGAGCTCGATTTTGAGCTACTTTGAGCGATCCGATTTTCTTTAAACTTTGCACACTTATCAAAGACCGACAAAAGACAAATACTGCATAAAAAAAATTGTAGACTCCTAAGCGTGTTTTTTAGTTTTTTTAAACTATATTTATCTTTTTTAATTGGGGAGTTTTGTCGATTTTAGACCATACCACTCCCATACTTATGTGATTTATATACCACGTAACTCTTCCTCCATATATAGAGAAACAGGTATATTCGAACTAGATTCAGGGATCTCTGTTTAATTATTTATGTATTAGGTAGATCATCTGCGCGCAATTCTGTACAACACGGCTGCATATAAAAATGACAAAAAGCTGTAATGCTGAAGTAATTGTCTATGTCGAAGCTAGTATAGGTACTAGGTATACGAACTTTGATCGTCAAAGCAGCAGGAGGAACATGTTTATTCGCTTTCTTGGCCCACTATCCAAAGTTCTTAGGTGCGTTAACACCATAAGGAAATAAAACGTCTATAAATAGAGGGTCATCTTCAGTCTCGACCAGGGGCATTATTCTCCATCATAACGCGGTAGTGTTACGCGCACGCGTTATTTCACAGAGATAGCAATGAAATGATGGAATTCTAAAATGTGAAACAGGCTAGCCCTAGAGTCAGGAATTTTTAAGGCGCCTGAAGGCTCTGGCTTAGCGGTTAAAACGGGCTCTACAATTTAACGTGTCATCCAAGCTACGGTAGCGCTTGGTAGCTTACCTACATAACACGTGTTATGTCTTCAATGTAACGGGTAGTAAGTGAGTAACTTCGTATAGACCGGGTGGCTAGCCCTGGTGTCAAAGTTTTAAAGCTAGTTGAAGGTCTCTGACATGGCTTAACTTCATAGTGTACGCGATCATCGAAGTTAGGCAAAGTAAGTCAACTGCGCTATAAGCGCTACTGCAACCAGACTTAAACTGATTATTTCATTATCTATGGAAACCAGATTTTAATAAGCTGTTTTACATGGTGTTCTAATATACGGTTAGTATATACATATCACCTAATTAATGCTTGTAACCGAGCACTTAAGAATCGCGAGGCGTTGTAGTCGGCTTGTAATTGCCTTACAACTAACTAAAAAGCCTGCCCACTACCTAGCTTGGGCAGTTTTGGCTCTGACACTTTTTTGCACGATTGTGAGTTGTGACTCTATAGTCATAGTCATTTATTGATAACACCACTGTTACAAGTCAAAATTTAAATACCATTAGCAATAATCTATTTCAATACATACAAAACACTTCATATACATCGTATATGAAATTAATGATTATAATTATAATGTCAATGAGTATAGATAGAATGTCACAATAAATAATAAAACATATTATATCAAATAACAAATCAATCAAAACAAACCATTATATCAAATACAAATTAATCAATTAAACATGTTATTCAATATTCCATACAATAATTAGTGAATGTATAATAATTATATAAAATAATTAGGTATCTACATATTACATTTAAATATTATAAGATACCTAATTGCTTGAAGGCTAATACCCATCTTTTTACGTTAATAATTATTTTTAGGCAAAAATGGCATATATCCTTATTCAACTGAATAAAAGAATATGTTAATGGCCTTAGATAAATTATTGTCAAGATGGAGTGTAGCGCTGCAACGGTAATAAGAATAGGTGGCCAGGCTAGGCACGCATGTAGGAGTGTTCACGCACACAGATGAATTGCCTTACACTGTAATTACAAGCGCCCCGAGTCCCATGTTTGTGTGCGTAATGTTGCTAGCTTTTAAATAATTTCCACAAAGTTGACAAATATGCTGTGATGTGAAATAATTTGAATAATCGGCCAAGTGCGAGACAGACTCGCGCATGAAGGGTTCCGTAAACTTTCGTAGTAACTTATAAGTAGATTTATACTGGTTATAGGGTTATAATATAATGTTAAAAATAAAACATATTTTGTTACAATTTATTTAAATACATTTTTTTTTACAAATTATTTATTTTCATGTAACAGGTACATACGAGTATTTATACAAAACTGACGACACAAATATTATGAAACCACGGTATTTAGGTTTTCGTATAGCTATGCATTTGTTATAAGGACAATTAAATTTACATTTACTTATTGCGATTACTAACTGCAAAGATTCTATTTTGTCTATTAAGATTTAGCTACATCGGTATCTGTATCCACACAAAAGAGAAACTAGTACTTAGCAAAGGTCATCAAAGTTTACCAAATTAATATTTGGTGAACTTTAATGACCTTCTCTTTGTATTTGTTTTTTAAATAAATTGCGTTTCGATTTAACATCGTGGCTTATGTTATTTTTTTTAGTTTCATGGTAATAGCGCACCAAGCGTGCACCAATCAAACTTCAACCCATCACAGAAGACCGCATCAAAATAGGACTAGTAATTTTGGAAATTAAGAATAAAAAAAGTAAAATTGGTTTGCCTAAACTTTATCTTTAATTTGTTGGATTATTGTTATTTTTCTCAAAAAAATCTGATCCAAATGAAAAAAATATATTATTATATGGGACCAACCTTGAAACACTAGTAAAAAAAAATTTAATCGGTTCATCAATAGCGGAGTATTCGCGTAAAACACCCATAAAAAATATTTCAGAAGAACTGATAACCTCCTTGTTTTGAAGTCGGTTAATAATTAAAAAGAAACGTATTCTGCGAGTATACGCCACCACCTTCGGCACAGGGACATATTGGTTCAGGGCATACATACATACACAACTACATACAATGTAGCGTACTAAAAAAAATACAAATATACAAGGATACGGATTTCTCACGGAACCCTAAAAATATAAAGAAAAAATATAAATATTTCACCTCCTAATCTTCTTATAAAAAATGGTACAAAATATGTGAACAAAATTTGGGTAATATTCAATTTGAAAGCTGGCAACTAATGACACAGATATCACAGTAGTATGTATAGCGATAGTTCTATCACTGATTTTCTCTAATTATACAAGATAATAGTTGTTTGAAATGTACTTACCTGTGATAAGAAATCGTTTTAGGTGTTTTCAAACGTCTCTTGTAGTTGCGGCACAGATTGATAACACAGTACGTCATATTTTCGCCGCGAAACAGAGAATAATACTAGGTGTTATCCGCGCGGTGTCTGTGGCGTCACTAATGGGCGCGGGCGGGGTTAGAGTGTAACAGTTTGGGCGCTTTTGGTGCGTTACTAGATATCTAGACAATAAATAATCAAAGGTTAATGGCCTATAAAAATTCAAATAGTTCGCGCGGATAGATGTAGCAAATTTCATATTATTGAAGATTTATCAAAAATTGCTGTGCCGAGTTTTAAACGAACCTCTGAAGTATCATTTACCAAATAAAAAAAGAATTATCAAAACCGGACATCTCTGTAAAAAGTTACGAGGTCATTCATAATAATAAAAAAATATATACGTCGACTTCAGAACCTCCTCCGGTTTTTCGTCTCTGCGTAGGTACTTGTACTGGTTGCCTGGAAGAAATCGCCAT
This sequence comes from Hypomecis punctinalis, assembly GCA_949316475.1. Taxonomy (NCBI): domain Eukaryota; kingdom Metazoa; phylum Arthropoda; class Insecta; order Lepidoptera; family Geometridae; genus Hypomecis; species Hypomecis punctinalis. The sequence continues at coordinate 1,226,556 of OX438818.1, forward strand.
GGGTGATAAGGCCGCCACTTTATAATCATTTTTTTTGTCGTATATGTGTAAATTGTGTTTATTTTTTATTATGTGGTTGTTTTTGTCTGTCTGTCTGTCTTGTACAATTACGAACTTTAACAATTTCGTACTACCTTGTAGTTCAGTCGGTTATTGTACTTTTTTTAACTTAAATGTTATTAAAGAAATTTTGGTGCATAGCATAAACAAAAGGAGGCCTATGACCAGCATTGGATCGTCAAGGGCTAATGATATAAAAGTACTACCCACGGCAATCACACGCGGGATATCAAACTCGAGTAGTCATTTTTAAAAAGAAATACCAATGGCGAATTCCTTAGACTAAATCCAACGTAGACAAAAAACGCGTCCGCTTTACATGTGTCACTTAGAGAATAAGCCGGAAACATACTATCGGACGCGGCTTACGGACGCGACTGACAGCCTCGACTGATAGGTATCTAGAATTATGAATGTACACTGAGGAGTGCACACTAACGGACATCAGTCGCGGACGTCACCTTGGGCTGACCTTGAGCGTTCGGACGACCGATACCTATCTGGCGCGCCGGATGTTTTAAGACGTGCACACTGCTAAGTCGCGGCTATCAGCCGCGACCGATAATATGTTTCCAGCTTAACCCCGAAAACTCGGAAACAACCAAACAGGTAAACGACCTATCTTATTGTAGAAAAAGCGGTCTATTTTGACTAAACCCAGATGTTACGGCAAGTGGACAGACATGAGACGAAAGTCACAAAAAAGCCAAAGTAAGATATTGTATTGACAGACAGCGCACAGATGTGCTCTGTAAGTATTTTTTGTTTGTATTTGGAGTAAACAACGCATGTTTGTGATTCTGTTAGAACTCTATTGCCAAAGAAAGATGATTTTTGGGATGTTCCCTCCCACATTCCTCACACGAACAGCCAGAATGTGGAACACTTTATCCGGGTCTGCCTTTTGTATTTTCTTTGTGAGCCCTTAGTCCAGGTTTTGTGTAGTTTACTTTAAACTTTCGCGTTTGCGTGTGGCTCCATACATTTTGGATCTTCCTCGTTACCGCCAGGGGCGCTACACAAAAATTTATAGAGCCATAAGGAAACAGCTGCGGTTTCAATTTAGGTGTAAGCCTGGACTAACCCCTCTGTATCTGTCTCTCTCCATCCTAAGGTTTCCTGGAAGAAATCGCTTTCAGTGATATAGCTGCCGGTTGTTTCCCATGTCTAAGCACCTGTTTTGTCTGTTTCTGTATTATGTAATGTGCATAAACTGTGATTGAATAAAGAGTTTTTCTATCTATCCTTCGACTAAAATACAACATAGTAGGTGACTTCAAATCTCAAGTAAATAAATAAGTATCTTCTAGAAGCGTGCTACACTCTAGACCGCCTATCTGCTTAACACCAGACAGAATAAAAGTAAACCTATGTGTATTTTTTTTCCTCGACCTTTGCGTGCCACTTCTGGGCAAAGATCTCCCCCACTTCCTTCCATTTACCGCTAGGATTTATCTATTTATTAATTTTTTTGATTCATTTATTTTATTTATGGGCCAGGATCGTCACAAGTGGGTACCTACCGGAGGGCAGACGAAGGCAGACAAGGCCTAAAAAACGCTGGCGTGACGATCTTGTCACTTTACGGGAAGATTGGCGGGATTTGGCTACACAACGTGATAAATGGAAGGAATACTAAAGAAACAACCCGATTTTTACTTACGTATGCGTTTAAATGAAGTAAATGGAAGGAAGCATAATTAAATTGAAATAATATATGTTTGCATACGTTACATACGTATTTTAGTAATAACTGGTGTTCGTTCAATAGTCAAATATCCCACAAGGCTTGATGCCGACGTTTATTACCTAAGTGGTCGCCTAACCTAAGTGGTTATGCTGGCGCTACATGCGCGGTAAAACTGGAAGAAAGGAAAATCAATGTGACCAGTGACTACTTTCAAAAGATGCTCTATTTTTCCGACTCTCAAAAAGGAGGAGGTACTTACTATATTCGTCGTAATTTCGCCAATTGTGAACCGATTTAAAAATCTTTTTTTTATTTTGAAAGGGTATACCTACTCCCAAGGTGATCCCAATTCCCATTTAAATTTTATCGAAATCGGCTGACCATATTTGAAAAATCAAAAAATGGGAAAGATATACTACACCGATCACACATGGATTCGTGCCAAATATTCGAATTTTGTACACGGTTGAAGTCGGTTATGTCATGTTTGGTGAAAAATATTTTTTATTACAAGACGGTCACAACTCACAGTAAAATGCGGCAGGCTCGCCAAGCGCGTAGACTGACCACTAGCGACCATAACATAATCTTATTGAGCAAATAGACAATAGCGTCGCACGTACTCTAGCTCTAGCCTTGAAGTCGATCGAGGCCACTGGGCGAAAAAATCGCGACGACGCTACCTGTCTCTATGTAGGCCGATTGGTATGGACAGGACGTTACCATTCAGCCATCTGGATATTTTACGCCTACTATACGTAATCTATGAAATGATTATGAAGTTCTTGCCATGTTATAATGATTTTTTGACGAGAACTGGTTCTCGAGTCGTATAAGATGTTTTTAACACGTTTTTATTCGTTTCACTTGTATGTTTGCTTGCTTGCTTGCTTGTAACCAACCCCTTTGAGCTCGGTTTTGATCTTTTGAGCGATCCTATTTTATTTAAACTTTGTACACCTAAAAAAAATATGATTACTCCGAAGCGTGTTTTTTGGGTTTTTTGAGTGCCCGCGACTTCGTCCGCGTGGAATACTGACAAAATATAATATAGCCTTCCTCGATAAATTTACTATCCAACAGAAAAATAATTTTTCAAATCGGACCAGCAATTCCTGAGATTAGCGCGTTCAAACAAACAAACAAACTCTTCAGCTTTATAATATTAGTATAGATAGGTTTACGTTTGACGACACACTGCCTGGTATTAAGCAGATCTATATGTATAACGCACCTAGAAGATACCTATTTACTCGGGATTTGATGACACCTACGATGGACTTTAGCGAGAAGACAGACTCAGGTAAAGCGTTCCACATTGTGATAATGGATGGTAGTCGGAGACAAACATTTTCAACAGACTTCAACAAAATATTTTCGAATTTTGTACGTAAACTGCAACGATTGAAGTCGATTGTTCCTTTTTTTCACAAAAAATAAATAATTTATTGATTGCTTAGTACTTCAGTCGGGAATACGGTCAACAAGGTTATGAATTTTAAGGGAGTTATCAGCTTTTGTTATTGCGCATTGAGAATACAAAATTGCTTTTAAAGTGATAAATTTAATAGCAAGATCTCAACATAAAAATATTGTTGTTTTTAAACTTTCGCGAGTTGTACACATTATCATTATATACTACGGGACTAATCGCGTACTAAACTTACGAGATAAATAAATACCTATCATTATAAAATTATTGCTAAATATATGATGTCGCTATATTACTCGTATAATGATCTTTTGACGAAAACTGGTTCTGTCTTATGAGATGGTATTTGAAGATAAACTAATTTTTGTCTGCTTAGTTAGATCAATGTGCTTCTGAGTACGTCAATCGAAGACATGGTCAAGCTCATGAGTTTTAAGGTGCAGTTTATACGATTGTCAGCTATGCGTATCGCGATTTGAATGTTTAACATAAAAAGCAGGATTTATAGCTCATTTTGGCGCTTATTGATTGATTTATCTATGACAAAATCTATCAAAAAACTGTTAAGCAAAACAGCGCCATCTATAATATCTACAGTAAAATTCTTTAGGAATATCTCATATCTCTTGGGGATCACACACAGTTCATACATTAAAAACCTTTTGTCGGCGGAGTAATTCCCAGTTCCACACTTCACTTTTTGACAAAATCTATCAGAAAATGAAACTGTTTAGCAGAACAGCGCCCAGTAGAATATCAACAGTAACATTCTTTAAGATCTCTTGGGGATCACACACATTTCATACATAGAAAACCTTTTGTCGGCGGAGTCGGGCCAGTTCCCACGCTTCGCGATCTTCTAGTTTTAACCGACTTCCAAAAAGGAGGAGGTTCTATTTTCGTCTGTATGTTATTTGTTTATGTTCATCGATAGTTTCGCCAATTGTGAACCGTTTCGAAAAATTCTTGTTTAGTTCGAACGAAAGGGTATACTTCCGAGGTGGACCCATTTAAATTTTACAGAAATCGACTAAGCCGTTTTTGAAAAATAAACAATAATGTAAACAATTCGAACGAAATATTCGATTTTTGTGTACGATGGAAGGCGGTTTTGTCATTTTTTGCTAAAAATAATTATTTTGGCTACCTATTACTATATCTTTTATCTCATCTATAAATGCTCTTCATGGTCTTCCGGCATTTACTAAAGCTATTATCAATACAACAGATGAATAGATCGTTGTAAGCATTGAACTAATGTTGTAAGATAGGTCGGTACTTCAGTCCTAGAGTACATTTTGGTCGAGCGCCAGCGGTCGTTGCTCTCTGTCTGTAATGAACGTAGAAAGGGATCACTCCGTTATGAACTTGATGATTAGGAGCGATAAGTAGTGAGGTGGATGAATAATGATTTATTTTAAGCGTTCTGAGATGCCGGGGATAACGAATTTGTTAGTTATTTGATTGTTGAATACATTAGTGCTTGGCGGTTCAAAGCAATAAGAGATATTTGACCATTTTAACGATGTATTAGAAGTATTAACTTGCTCTCGGAATCCACTACAATATTACAGGGAATACAATAAAAAATCTAGATACCCTTATTACTTAATCTTATGTCTCGTTTTGACAAAAGAGGTCTAAATAATATTGAAGAAATGAGCGTACGCTAACTTTAAGGGTTGGCGCAAAAGTAACTTGTTCATAATAACGATCCGAATCACCCTCCTTTGGCTTATTCTTTATGAATAACCTTGTATGATTGAAAATGTCATCGCTAGTCACCTTAAAAGATATAACGTATAATAACAATCTGTAAACAAGTTGGTAACATGAGCGGCCAAACCACATTTCGATATCTTTAAAAATATATTTTCTTACGTAGGTAAGTGATGCTCATCTTATAAATGCATAATTTATAACTTCTATACGGTATTATTTTTAATACAGTTATATAGTTATATTTTAGGTTATTTGTACGGTATATCATTTTTTATTACAAATAAATATTTGTATTAAAACATGTCCTTCTGTAATCTATAATAGTCTAAATAATACGAGATCTATTAGAGGAGGTCAGGGTTATTTCTAATCAATTAGCATCCTTTTAGGGGCTTATTCTGTACATCAAAACTAACAACTTTAGTTCTGTGACTAATAAAAAATAAAAATAAAATCCATAGAATAATTATTTTTTGCAAAAAATAGCATGACCGACTTCACCCGTAAACAGAATCATTACATAGTATAAAACAAAGTCGCTTTCCGCTGTCTGTCCCCATGTATGCTTATACCTTTAAAACTACGCAACGGATTTTGATGCAGTTTGTTTTAATAGATAGAGTAATTCAAGAGAAATGTTTATATGTATAATATACCTGTGCTGTGCGAAGCCGGGGCGCATCGCTATAACGCAAATAATATGCACGGATCGATGTAACATTTTTCACATTATTTTGATTTATCAAAAATGGCTCAGCCAATTTCGAAACAATTTAAATGGGACCAATTTCGATGTATACTCATTCCAATAAAAAAAGAATTATTGAAATCGGACTACTATGAAAAAAGCTATGCGTGGTTATACAGAAAAAATATATATATATATACGCGTCGAATTGTATACCTCCTCCGATGGTTCGTCGGTCAAAAATATCGTTCACCCGCGACAAAATATATGGAACAACTGATTTTTTCGAGTATTAACAAAAATAGCAGAACAAACGTTGTTAGTTTTGATGTACAGAGTAAGCCCCTAAAAGGATGCTAATTGATTAGAAATAACCTGTATACAGCAGTGGATGTCCTGTAACGACGATGAAATAATAAATATGTACCAATAAATAATGGACATACGAGATACAATAACATGATTGGAATTTTTCTTGCCCGAAAACGGTATTGAATAGCTGCCTACAGGATAGGTACAAATCCTCCGAGGCATGTGCTTGTGCAGTGTGCATTGAATAACGCACGAGACCGCATGGATTGCATACTAATAGGATAAGTACATTCTTCAAATTATAAGGATACAGGTAGCGGCACGTAAGTCTAGCGCTGAGGGGATGGCTGCGCTTTGTGAACGCAATAGCCATACTAAAACCATGCGCAATCATCCCTTCCACACTTCGCTCAGCGCTACACTTACCTTTATGCCGCGACCTGTAGTTTGGGACACATAGTCCTCACAAGATACCTAATAAAAAAATGTACTTATTTATACAGGGTTATCTTATCCCTGTATAAATAAGAACAAATTCTAGCAGACCGTTTGTAATAAAGGTATTAGAGCCTAGATGAAAGAGCGTTGGTTAGGACCATTATTACGAACAATTATTACTATGGGGCCAACCCGGAATTCACGACAAAATCACCTGTCATGTACAAAATTGAAACTCGGAATAGACAAAATGTATGAAACAGCTGATATTTGTTCCCTCGAATTCTGATTTGGCCCCATAGTAAAAGTTATTCATAATGGTGGTCTGAATCACCTCCTTTCGGTTTAATACACCAGTCCTGGATAACCCCATATTTAGCTTTATATTTCGCGAATAACTCCGCGTTTGGCCACCCATCTCGCCTGTGATAAACGAAAATAAGAAGATGAAATATAGGCCAGAGTAGAAGCCTTGAAAAATAATGAAAAGTGAAAAAAAATAATAGTAGGATGAAACCCATTAGAAAAGGATATTATAAAAATAAAAGGAAAAATAATTTACGGGCGATCTGAGGTCGGGAAGGGGATGGAGGGGGGGGTTTCAAGGGTAAATAACGGTTTTTCTCGATTTCCGGCAAAACTAAAAGTCCTATCGAAAAAAGTCAAATGGCAAAGTTGTAGGTAATAAAAAGATCTAAAACTTTTGTATTGACACTTTTTTCACATAACCTCAAAATTTATGTGAAAAATCCAAAAAACCAAGTTTTTGGTTTTTTATTTTTATCTTTTACAAAAATCTTTTTTTTTTAACGAAATTTGGTGAAAACTTACCTTTTTATGTCCCAAATACGCTGTAATTTATTTGATTAAAAATATTAATTTTTTTCACCTTATTTTGAATTAATATCGAAAAAACACCCTAATTTTCAATCGAAAATTCAACCGTCAAAATATCAGCTTTTTTCAAAAAGTTGGTATGTTTTCTGTTTGTTGAAATCTCTACTTTCCGATGGTGAAAAAAAATATATATGTTACTATAGTAAATCTTTTCAGAAAATGCAAAAAATCGAAAAAAAATATTAAAGAAATAAATGTCAAAATGTACAAAAAATATATTATAAATCTATTAAAAATGTATAAAATATATATGGAAATCGGCCAAAAGTTTGTTATTAAAAATATATTTACGATATATTTTTTATAGATTTTTAATATATTTTTTATGTATTTTGAAATATTTTTTTTTTCATGGGATTAACTAAATTTGTTTGTGTAAAATTAAGGAAATTATTATTTTTTTATCTTGTACTAAAATATCATTTAATTTCAATCTTTAGGTTATGTTACGTTAAGCATACTATTTTTTATAAATTATCGACCCTGGCCTAATACTTTCAAATGAACAAGATCAAGCCTTAATAGCTTTTTCCAATTTAGTCTATTCTAGCTTAATTTATTGTAATAACATGATTATTAACAAATACATTTCTTCCTTTGCGATGCAGTTTGGTAAGAAGTATAAATACCCATACTAAACTGTGGACTAAACGTATCTTTGCTAACCTTTTAAAACTATCTAAGATTACTTTTATCTATATTGTGCTCTAAAAACTAAAAATAGAGTTCAAGGTCTGATATATTTCAGAGGCCTCTGAATTTACGCCCCTTCGTTTAACTTTCATACAATATGCTAAAGAGGTATCTTGTCTCTTCTCCATAGTTTAACAAATTCGTATAAACGGGGACAAGAGTTAAGCCGCCTACAGGCCTCTGACCTCTGTCACATGATTATGCAAGTAAATGGACTATGACTATGGCTAAACAATTAAAACTATCGCGGCCAACAATGTGTCATCCGAGCTACGGTAACGCTCAGTTGTAAACACCGACCGCGGTCACCCATCCGAAGACGAACTGTGTCAAACCGTAGCTTAACTTCAGTGATCGCTGACAAACACCTATAGTAGTTGTTAAGTTCGTATAGGCCGGGTGGCTAGCCCTGATGTCAGTTTCAGGCCGCCTGAAGGCCTCTGAAATGGCTAAACGGTTAATACAACCGTGACCTACAATTTAACGTATCATCTGAGCCACGGTAGCGCTCAGTTGGAAAATGCCACCCGCGGTCACCCATCCAAATACTGACCGTGCGGAACGATGCTTAATTTCGATGATCGCTGACAAACACCTAGTATAGCAAAACTACGCTACGAGCGCTACAGTATTTGTTAAACATATCTGAACCTTTCTTTTTTTAAACATATCTGAACCTCAGACTAAATAAAAAAATCAAGACAGAACGTCGTGAACAGTCAAGTGAGGCCGGTTTTTTATACATGTGTGAGTGCGTCGGTGTTATACCGCCATTTATTTATTATTCAATTAGTACCGCATGCACGAATTACACTAATGATAATTATTTATAAATCAATTATATAAAATTAATGTCAATAACACAAATGAAAAATAATACTAAAATAAAGAAAAATATATAGTTCGACTAACGAGCCACGGCGTAGTTTCGTTGTACGTATACATGTGTGCTTTATAAGAAGCGTATAAATATTTCGCATAAACATTGCGCAGAATATTTCACAATATTCTGTCTTGATTTTTTATTTGGTCTGAGATCTGAACAAAGACGACCTAAGATTTCTCTGCCACTTAGGCAACCTAGGTTTCCAAAGGGGTCAACAATACGTCGCATTTAACTTGCAAATCTATGCCTTTTGTGTAGGAAACATGTCACACATTTGTGACTACTGGTTTGTTATGCAAACTGTAGTTAATGGAGGTTGAGAGAATGTAAACAGCTATAAAAGGTGCAGGGATACTTTAAGTGTTTGAGCTAATGGAAAAGCCCTTACACTAAGACAGCAGACACTTTCTATAATTCCTATATTATTTTATTTTTAACTGTGTAAATTGACGATTCCAAGGGCACTTGTATCTATAAGGAATAAAACAAATTTTGTTTTTGGTTTTCAATTGATGCAAAATAAGTAAGTTCTGAATTCGCAACAAAAACAACTCTGTCATAATTATGTATTGTGAAAAGTCATTGAATGTTTTGGAGTAACAGATTTTTTTGTGAATTCAGCGAATATTATAAACCTGAAAGTGTATTTGTCAGTTTATTGGTTTGTTTGTAACTCTTTCATGCAGTAAACGAAAGGGTCAACTCGATTTTTTGCATGGATAAAGTTTAAAGGAGAGTGTCATAGCATAGGCTATTTTTTTTATCATGCAAAATAAAATATTCCTATAAGACATAATTATTTTTCACAAAAAAAATGGTAAAACCGCCTTCCATCGTGTACAAAATTCGAATTGTTTACATTATTCTTGATTTTTCAAAAACGGCTTAGCTGATTTCTGTAAAATTTAAATGGGACCACCTCGGGAGTATACCGTTTCCGAACTAAAAAAAAAAATTCGTTTCGGTTCACAATTGGCGAAATTATCGATGAACATACACAAAAAAATACATACAGACGAAATTAGAACCCCCTCCTTTTTGGAAGTCGGTAAAAAGATAGCACAAAACGAGACAAAATCAAGTTTGCCGAGGCTCTGCTATAGTGACTATGGCCCGTAGTAACCTGAGCCAGCACGCGCCAGTGATTTCACACGGCTCAGCGGTCATCAAGGGGTCCTGCGAAGCCCTACCTACGTGTATCGGCTTTATAGCTCTATTATGGACTTGTGATTTGTGTGATATGCTCTGATAATTATTTTATTTGTTGCTATGGTTATTAAATCAGTAGGTTGTAGATGGATGAAATTAGCAAGCAAGGGGCATTTTTTTTATTTCATATAAGTTTGCATTTGACCACACTGCCTGATGTTAAGCAGATTTTAGGTGCCTGACCTCGCTTGACGAATAAAATAGCTATACCTATCGGAATGTTCTAAAGATATTAAAATCTGTTGTGTAGTTTAGAAGATCTAAGGGAATACACAGAAAAAGGCGACTTTGCTTTATGATAATTATGTACCTTGTGATTTATACAGTAATACCCCGACTTACGCTACCCCGTTTTATGCGAATTCGGAGCAACGCCGTTTCCTTTTTGATCACAGCGCGCATCTGCGTGTTCGGTTTACGACAAATTCGAATGTGTTCCGCGTGGATTTTTTTTACATAAGCAGCGCACATTCCAATGTCTGTATTAGTTCAATGTCACATTCGGTTTAGGACAAGATCAAAGGTTCTCAAATCAAAGGATCATGGGTTCTGTTCAAGGGTTATGTACATGGCTTCTTTATACGTTTTTTTGCAAAGTTGAACCCCGACTTACGCGCATTCGATTTACGCGGCTATTGTTTCGTCCCCCCTGTCGCGTAAGTACACCGTAAGTAAGTATCGCATTAATACCCCGGATTTTAAAGCTTAAAATCAGAATGATATTTTTCCATAAATAAAAGTAGCACATGTGACAACGCAAGGACACTGACGATGCCACATTGACATCGGTTCGGCAGTTCCTGACTTTCGTGATAAAGAAAATCGGATACATACGCACTAACATTATAGCTCTGAACCCTGAATACATTGCAGTCCATTTTTGGGCAATTGTAGAAAAATTACAACAATTGAAAACAACCTCTTTATTCGCCAGAGGCTAAAATAATCCAAGTGCATTTCGCGGCCTCGTTATCATAGACAATATAATAACAATAAAGGGGCGGCTTAAAATTCCGCATATCACATCAAAAATGTATTTTACAAGATGTAGTATTTCTAACTTTGTAGCATAAAAATTGGCTATTTACCAGAGTAAAACAATTTTATATAGACAACTTACCACCTCCTCATGCAAACATGACCAAAATATGCAGCATTTATCATGTGCAAACACTAGCTTGTACTGACCAGGGCCCTGATTCTGGCCGATATCTCTATTGCACCAATATCATTCTTATTTAGTGGGAGTGTAAAGCTGATCGCTGTACAAAAGACTTCGACCTTAAATTCGCAGTTTTAAGATCGTAACGTTCCATTTGACGCTTTCCTATTTTGCACTTTGCCGTTTCTTTAAAAAAAGCCGTGTGTGAGTACTAAAGGTTTGTGTCAAAAAGATACATGGCAAGATAGGGTGAACCAGCCAGTTCACGACCACTTAGTTGACTGGTAATCTTTGAAGTGACATTATTCACTATAATGATAATGTTCTGATTCAAATAATACTCAGAAGTTTAGAAAAAACCTTAAATAATTTAAAAAAACATAAGTTTTTTTTGTATTTTATGTTAGTAAGTATAAAATAAATAATGATTTATCGAAATGTGCTATTTTTTAGTTCCCGACCACATCTGGTCAGTTTGCGTCCGACATTTTCGTTAGTTGACGTCCACTCAAAAGCCATTGAAAAAAGAGCCTTAGAGCATGTTCTTAGGGTCGTAAATAATAACAGCATCAAATAATCATGTTTAAATGACATTTAATTTTAGTTATCTAATATTATTCATTCAATTATTTTAATGATATTTATTTTTCATCTATTCAAACTTATTTAGTAATTTTAATAATTTTATTTACTTATTTAGTAATTTTTGTACGGCATAAGACACGTGGTCGTTAGCTGACCGATTGTCGACCACCGAAATAATGCTTTATATTTTAATGGTAATCAACACATTTTGCTGGTCGCATTCTGAAGTGTACATAAACCACGTCCTAAAGATCAAAGTGACAAAGACTAAAATGCCGTACCATGAAGTATCAGTAAGAAAATTTATGAAGAAGATCGATGGGAAATAGTCATTTGCCGACCATGTGGTCGTGAAATGATGCATACACAATTTTAGTAGGTTAGTTTGCCGAACACCTATTATTTTCATTAAAAGCGCATATTTTACATTAAAATGACCCTTTACGGGTAAAAACGTGTTTTTCTAAACATTCCAAGCTACATTTGGATGCGTGAATCTCGACAAAAACTTGTTTTACTTGCGGTTGAAAAAGTGTCCTCTCACTATTTTTTTCGTAAATTTGTGCAACCAATTCCGACACGTCCACTATGGGTCTGGTTCACAGACTCATTGAAGTGCATCACGTATCAGAAGACAAATCACAGTGTCGCGGAGGGGAAGCGATAGACTAAAGTATTGTTCAAAAACCAAAACAAACGTTGGCGCGCTTTTATTTAACTATTTATAGTGGTTTTATGAAAAAGTGGTCGTGAACCGGTGGTGGTCGGCAAACTGGCCATTTCACCTACTGGCAGAGATCACTATTAGGGATAAGGCCGCCCTTTGTTACACTGTTTTTGTATCTTTATTTCTTCTTATTATGGTTATTTCTTGATGTGCAGTAAAGTGTTTATCTATCTATCTATCTATACATCATTATTTCTTTTGTTCAAATTATCAATTTCGCGTCATTCTTTGCATTTTGACGAGCCAAAGAGACTTTAAAACTTGAGTTTTAAATAATTTCATGCAATTTCATGCAGCAAAAGGTCAAGGAATAGACAATACATTATCTTATACATGGATTTAGCACAAGACTGAGATGAATGGTGTACAAGAAGAGAGACCTATGCTTAGCAGTGGGCAATTACAGGCTGAAAATGAGGATGACGATGGATTTAGTTTAAGGTTGGAGCATCTTCTAATTTCTAATTTGAAGTAGGGGCGATAAGTCCTGCATTGACATCCCGCATGGGGTGTTTTGTGCATTTCCCCCTCCAGTGTCTACCCGAGCCAGCCCAGCTCCTTAAAGTAAAGGAGCGTGGCTCTGGGCCGCTGGCATAACTGCTGGAATAACAGCAGTTGGAGCATCTTCTTTTAATCCTCGGAAAATAAAAAGTTCCTATGGGATAATACAAAAATTGAAAAACACAACGGGGTTAAAACTAGATTGTTTGTTTATGATCCTGAATTGTCCCATTGTTGGGCAAAATCTAGTATGTATTCTTTATACTTAATTATGAACTTTTTGGCAACACTTTATCTTGATAGAATGAAGGAGATGTACAAAATCTCAATTGTGGCAGAATTGCCCTTGAGATAATGAGGTTACTACAGGTGTGGCTGATAAGGGTTATCAGTTGTGTGTTTGGCCTCTCTGTAGGTGAAGGGATATCTCAAATATTATTAGCAAAGTTATTATTGTACAATTTTTGCATTATTTTTCTACTTAACTGTATAAACAATTTCGGATAGTTTGCATTAATGTTTTATTAGGGAATGCAATCACATTTTCCCAAGATCTCAGCCTTTTTTAACGAGACTGAACTCGGCCAAAATGGGCAAGATCCAAAATTATGTTTGTTTGTTTAATGGTTTGTTTGGTAATAAACGCAGATCTCTCAAGCTGAAACAGATGAAGGGATTGACTTGATTTTTTTCAATGCAAGTTTGAATGTCCAAGAGTGTAAAACTACTTTATATCATGGAAAAATAAAGAGTTCCTACAGAATATCACAAAAATCAAACTAAGCTAAGCAACAGGCAATAGCTAGAATAAAAATTATGCTACCAACTATTTTTGCTAAACACTCATGCTAAAGTTCGAATATTATTATGGTATTAATTATGTCACATATTCTTAGCATCACTTACAGTTATTGATTTCCACATTATAATATGTAGCATAGTAGGAACAAAACTAAGTGCATCCATTCAAAACATTATGAAACTTATTATAAACAAAACAGGTTGTAGGCAGTAGTTTATTCTAATAAGTACCTTTACCTAGAAGGAAGACTACAATTATGACATGAAACAGTACTTACTTAAAAAAATTCAAACAGGTTGTGTCGGTTTAGCGCAAAACTTATGTATTAAGGTCAGACTTGCAAAAAATGTTTTACACTTCCTATAAGTACACTATAATTTATTGTAAGTTCCACTATTTTGTTAAATAAGCAATCTTCAAGAATGAACTGACGCTCATGTTGTAATATGAGAACCGTGAATAGCTATAAAGCGACTTGAATATTCCTTTTTTCAATGTAACTTGATACAATAGGATCACAAACAAGATTTAATACATATACTTACCTACCTACTTAACCTATTTATTTACTCACAACTTCTTGACCGGATTTTACATAATGTTATACAAGTAATTAGCGTTCAAATATAGCACAAATGCCGGCATTTGGAAGCTACAGCGAATAGAGAAATATTTTAATTGAAAATAATGGCGGGCGGGCGGCGGCAAATGGCGCGGTAGGGTATTGTTTAATTTCGTATGAAATTCATAAGAAAATAGAAAATTTACTTACTTTTCCGAATTGCAGTTAATTCACACACACAAAACAATAACACAGGACGTAATTATCACCGTAATCTTGTGGTAAATCGAAAAAAATTGTCTGATTAACGCGATAGCGTCGCTATGCACATCGTTTTTCCGGAAAGTATGCGAATGTTGCCACAACGAGCTATGAACATTACCGAAGAGTATAATAAAATCTGGAACTATACCTATTATATCACCATAAGCTTTTCATGTTGCTCTTGCTCTCACGTTCACGTTTAAACTCAGTATAATTATTAAAATAGATCACAGAACAGCAGAACTCTCTCTTCTGTGGGATAGACCATAATTTTATCATAAATACATTCATCATCTCTCAAGTGGCTACTTAACAGCTTTTTCGAAGATTATTGAAATCGTGTATTTCAATCAACTTACAAAATTAAAATAGCATTGATTCGAAAAAATAATAATTACCATGTTTAACCAATTTATTAATAAACTCCTATTAAATCAGGACAATTCTTAATAATAGTAGCACTAAAGGAACACTAGTGTGACCATTTAAATAAAAATTCCCGCTATAAGTTAAAAATACTACTTAGAAGGTGATAATTTAGAGGGGGTGAAGAAACGCACACAAACCAAAATATAATCAAGTTTACACGCACACAAATGTAATTAACTAACACTAGCTGAAAATTTACGCAACACAAGCTCAACCAGAACGATATATTTATATAAAGAGCATGACTGCCGGTCGCGTACGCTTTGCAGTGTCGACTCCGTTTGGGTAGGTACTTAAAGGCTCCATCAAACACAGGCGGTACGAGCGGTAGAGCGGTACGAGCGGTACGAGCGGTACGAGCGGTAAAGGGCGGTACGGCAGTACCGCGACCGGACCTGTGTGAGCCCTTCTTATATAACCAGTACAATACAGATGCCCGCCCGTCTGCTATACCGCTCGTACCGCCTGTGTGTAAAGAAGCCTTAATGACGTGACCCGACCAACGCGTGATGTATTCGTATTGAAATTCGGGAAAATTAAAAAACTGAACTTGGTAGACCGCGAATTGTTTTTTTTATAGTATCAACCAATATCAGTGGACCATGGACGTAATAATTTTACGTCCACAGTGTCACTCTCTCCAACTGTCGATTGTCAAAATTTCAAAACTGTCAAAATCAAACATAACAAAACACCATGTGCGTTGTAGCGCCGCATGAGATATAATTTAATTCTTTAAATCCCTATTTACGTTAAATTTCACTAAAAAGGCAATGGATTACGTTGTTGGCAGCGTGGCCGCTTTGATATCTGGTAATGTAACGCCAAATCGACCTAAATTAGTGCGCAGAGCGTTAACTCCGACTAAACATCCGCCTTCGCCAAACGTTACCCCAAAAAGTGAATTTGTGGATGATCGTTCCATATTCCTGTCACCAACACAACAGAAGAAAAAAGCTGTGGTCAAGAAATCTCCAAAAAGGATCTTTCAAAACCCTGATTTGGACGGTACTGAAGAAACTGAAGGTAACTCTTCCTTGACTAGTCCCAAGGCCGACAAAGTCAAAAAACATCTAAAAGATCAGCTCGAAGCAAACGACATGGGTAAAAATAAAAAATCTCAACCTAAATCACCTAGCAGTAACCTGGATAAGTCTTCAAATGAAGTTTCTCCAAGCAAAAAGGCTAAAATTTTAGATGAAAATCCTCAGGTTGGAAATAGTACACCTAAAAAGAAAAAAAGAGGGAATTCTGAATCAAATGCTAATAAAGACGACAATATTGATGACAAAAATAATCATTCAGAACAAGTAAAAGCTAATATCTCTGAACATAATGTAAAAAGTCCGAAGAAAAAACGTAAATCAATAACTGATCTTCAACCTTCGGAAGTACCTCAAACACAGAATATTGAACCAGAAGCCTCTGTTTCTAAAACAGAGACAGCAACAATACAGCCTAATCAAGAAAAAAAGAATAAGAAGAAAAACAAAAAGCCACAAGCAATAACTGAAACACCAGTTGAAAATAAAGAAAACACTACTGAAGCCCAAAGTCCAAATAAGAAGAAAAAGAAACGTAAAAATAAAGCTAAACAAGGGCAAGAAAGTAAACCAGTAACAGAAAATACTAAACCACAGGAATCAAAAGAAATGGACATAGATGACCAATCAGAAAGTGAATCTGAAGAGGTTAAATCAAGGAATATTCCAAATCCAAATGCTATAATTGAAAAAGATTCAGATTCGGAACACGAATCTGACGATGAAATTGAATCAGAGAATGAACAAGAGAATGAGAAAATATTTACATCACAGAATGAAAATGAACCAGAAAGTTCCGAAGATGAAGAAGAAGAATCTAGTAATAAAAAGAAGACAGAAAACAAAAAGAATGAGAAAGAGACAGTTGTATCTGCTGACGAAATTAAAAGGACTCTTTTTGTGGGAAATGTGCCATTTAATAGTAAATGTAAGAAGACGATCAAGAAGTTATTTAGTAAATATGGAAAAATTGACACAGTCAGGTGAGGGAATAGTAATGACTGCATAAATAATTTTACTGTGCTGTAGCTTTTAAAAGTATTCCCCAAATAAAAAAAAAACTTAATTCTATCCCTCTATCAAATCTATTTTGCTTAAACACTATAAGCTCAGGTGCTGTAGTCCTTATAGTATCATCATTTTTAAGACTAACAGCTATATCAGTAGGTATTGATTCAGTGAGATAATTTACGCGAGGTGCGTCCTATTTGTCTTAGTTTTTTCAAACTATGCTTCTGATCTGTACAGGAACAACCAATAGAGGCACAATTGTCCAAACAGTTCACTTTGTCTCAGTTGTTGACTGCAACAATGTTTTCTTATGATGCCTCATAAAATTATCATCCGTAAACAGACTTTACATACTTTCCTATTTATTTTAAATGACAATTTAAAATCATCGCTTGTTATAGGATTCGGACAATACCAGTGAAAGACGCGAGAGTGACGCCCAAGCTAGCCGTCATAAAGAATGAGTTGCACCCTGAGAGGACCACTGTTAATGTTTACGTCAAGTTTTCAGACCCTGACTCTGTCAGCAAGGTAATTACTGATGCAGATTCTGTATTCTTCTTTACATGTTGATGGTTACAATAGTGTGAGTGCTACGGTACCTACACAAGTTTCGCCCAGTATTTAGTGACTGCTGCCCCAGAGGAGGAGGCTTCCATGAGATCACTCAGTATGCAAGTGGTTGGACACTGGGGGGAGGATAAAAGCGTCATAGTGCATAATGTTAAGGTAGGATCTAACTAACCAGAAAGATAGAGCTGTTGTCACTTGAGGCCATACTTAACTACAAAAATGTATTGAAAATCTTACTTAGAGCTGACAAAACTGTCATATATGAATGTGAATTTGACACTATCTGGAGAAAAAATCCCGGTAATAGCTACTGAATCGAGATATTTTTCATGTCGTTCTCTAACTCATGCCATAGATTTTCTCAATTGACAACATTATCCTTCTGGTATCTCTGTGACAAAAGGTGATTCATTGTCTGCACTGATCCACGGACACACTTCACAGAGTGAAACACCATCAGCTGTAGAGTAGACTTGCATTGGCCAACTTGGGTACAGAATAGATTCAATAACTTCCACATTGGCCACTCTTAAGTCATTAAAACTCTGTATTGAAAGTAGTATTTTGTTTTGAAAAATTCTTTATTATCATCATAATAAAGAATTTTTCTTAGTATTTTTGACAAAAGAATTGGTAAACTTTTTATATGGGAGGCGGTCCTTGAAAACCAGCAGCGATGCGAGCTGTATTAATGTTTAGTGCCATATTTAAGAATATTATTTCACGCAAAAACATATTTTTGTGTATCGCCGTTTTATTATAATATCTCTTTTTTATTTCACTAAGTAGAAAATATTTAGACTGAACTGGTAATACTAAGAGGAGGTGTACGTAGTCTACGTATCAGATAGGAATCTTCAAACAACCAATAGCGGGCTGGTATTTTAGAGTTTGACATTTATTTATTTTTTAAAACATGGCGACCAGCCCTCTATTGGTTGTCCAATATTGACAATGTCATTTCCTTTTGCTGTTTCAAATGTCACTGTCAGGTTTTTTTTTTTCAATTTAGGCTTAATGCAGTTATTTGGCGTAGCACATGGTTCATTTTTCTAATGTTTTTAGAACCCATTTGAAAATTAAATGGCGATGAAAAAAATTCTAAAAAATATGTGTTTGAAAATATAATTATATAAGCTTTCTATTGGTATATATTTTGTTTCTGCAAGATTTCAAAAACCGCATCTTTTCCATATCCTTTAAAAATTTACGTTCTATGGCTACACACGATAGTATATATATATATATATATATATATAGTGTATACTACAACGTAAATTTTTAAAAACGTTTGTTATTTTATGTAATTTATAAAAAAACTACTGCACTTATGGACTCAATTTGTCAAAGATGATTATTATACGGGATCAAGGAGCAAACTTAGGCAGTTGTCATATTTTTGAAACCTCGCATTTAAAAGTGAACTTTTGCGTAACATGACGCAGTTACGTTCTGTTGGTGCTGTCAAAAAGAAAATGAACGGTTGGCTCTATTATAATAATTATTTATTCATACGTTTTTTTTAACACGTTATAGGCCGTAGCGGAAAACAACACGGTTCTCAACGGCAACCACCTGCGAGTGTCCCCCAGCGAGCAAACCGGCGCCGAGCACGACCCGCGCTGCGCCGTCTTCGTCGGAAATGTACCCTTCGGTATAGAGGATGACGTGTTACGGAGCAAGTTCGAGAAGTGCGGGGAGATTACGTCAGTCAGGCTGATTAGGGACAAGAAGACTAATGCGGGGAAAGGTGAAACTCAATTTTTTCAATATTTTCTTCTGACTATATTAATCTCGTATGGGTGCCCTCTGCCCATAGCAAGCTTCTGGCCTTCCTCGGGGACATCGGATGGCTCAACTAGGCACCCGACTCATGCACAAAGGGCTGCACTCTTCTGCAGCCTGAGTGCGAGAAAGCCCCGTGCGTCAAGGTTCAAGTCCCACTGCCTACTACAAAATACTATACCATGTCAATGCTAACATACCATAATATGAACCCCTTTACACTTTACTATGCCTCCTAGAGTACATTTTATGTCTAAAGCGGGGAAAAGTGAGACTCAATTTTGGATGAAATGTATTTTATAGCAAAACTAGTCTGGTACCCACCATAACTTAGGACTTATTAACCATACCAGGACTGTGCTAATATACCATACTATAACCTCGCTATACCCTATTATGCCACTAGGCCACTACATTACACCACTACTTTACATATGTTAGTAAGCAATTGGTAACTGTTTGTTGGAAATGTACCCTTCAGTATAGAGGATATCGAGTTACGGAGCAAGTTCGAGAAGTGTGGGGACATTACGTCTGTCCGGTTGTTTAGGAATAAGAAGACTAATGCGGGGAAAGGTGACACTCCAATTGATTTTATACTTGCTGACCTGGTGAACTTCATCTCACAATCTGTCAACTGTCAATGACAACTTTTACATGCAGGAACATTTTGTAAGGGAAAATAAAATTGTATTTATTATATTTCTTTCCGCTTTTATAAATTTTCTCATCGTTTTAAACATTCCCTTTCACAAATGTTTCAAGTTCAAAATTAGAATAGGTTCAGTCGTTCTCGAGTTTTAGACAACCACAATTCATTTTAGGGTTCCGTACCTCAAAAGGAAAAAACGGAACCCTTATAGGATCACTTTGTTGTCCGTCTGTCCGTATGTCAAGACTCTTTATCTCGGGAACGCGTAAAGATATCGAGTTGAAAGGATATGGAAAAGATGCGGTTTTTGTAATCTTGCAGAAACAAAATATTTACCAATAGAAAGCTTATATAATTATCTTTTCAAACACATATTTTTTAGAATTTTTTTCATCGCCATTTAATTTTTAAATGGGTTCTAAAAACATTAGAAAAATGAACTATGTGCTACACCAAATAACTGCATTAAGCCTAAATTGAAAAAAAAACCTGACAGTGACATTATGAAACAGCAAAAGGAAATGACATTGTCAATATTGAACAACCAATAGAGGGCTGGTCGCCATGTTTTAAAAAATAAATAAATGTCAAACTCTAAAATACCAGCCCGCTATTGGTTGTTTGAAGATTCCTGTCTGATACGTAGACTACGTAGACCTCCTCTTAGTATTACCAGTTCAGTCTAAATATTTTCTACTTAGTGAAATAAAAAAGAGATATTATAATAAAACGGCGATACACAAAAACATGTTTTTGCGTGAAATAATATTCTTAAATATGGCACTAAACATTGATACAGCTCGCATCGCTGCCGGTTTTCAAGGACCGCCTCCCATATAAAAAGTTTACCAACTCCTTTAAACTGTATCCCCTTCAGTGGCGCGACGCCTGATCCAGGCGTGTTATGTTTTTGTGTAAAATCAGAGTCCAATAATGTAAATAAATAGTCATGTGTTCTTATCTTAAGCCGTGGTGGTCTAGTGGTAATGACACCCGCCTTGCAATCGTGAGGTCGTGGGTTCAAATCCCGGTCCCGTACCAATGAATTCCTTGGAATTTATGTACGGAATTTTACACCACTGGCTTTTCGGTGAAGGAAAACATCGTGAGGCAACCTGCATGCGTCCGCAGAAGAAATTCGATGGCGTATGTGAATCCACCAACCCGCACTGGGCCAGCGTGGTGGATATGGCCCAATCACCCTTCGTGGGTAGGCCTACGTCCTGCAGTGGACTATTAAAAAGGCTGGTACAGTGTTCTTATAATTGGTTTTTTAATTGAAATATAAGAATATAAAGTTCAAGGACCGCTAACAATAATGATGTACTTCAACTTCAAAGTTGAGTTTTAAAGTTGAGAGTACTTCAACTTTGAAGTTCAATGTACTTGTTCGTTTTATGTAAATTAATAAATTGAATTGAATTGAAAAGCTCATTTAACAGCTGCGCGATGATTGGGTTTCGTGCTGCTTGTAACTAACTTCACAGCCACGGTATTTATACAAACTTTTACATAATAATTTGCAAATCTTTCAGGTTTCGGTTACGTGAATTTCGCATCCAAAGATGGCGTCGAATTGGCTCTGGCGCTAACTGAGGAAGACCTCACCATCAAGAATCGAATAATGCGCGTCAAGCGGTGCACCCAACAAAGGGAAGGGGGTAAACCGGGCGGCAACAGACCTAATCAACAGAGGGGGAACAGACCACAACAAGGGGGGAATAGACCGCAATATCAGGGTGGGAATAGGCCGCAATTTCAGGGGGGGAATAGACCTCAACAGGGGGGTAGGGGAAATCAAGGACAAGCAGGGAAGTGGGGAGGACACGGGGGTAATAGAGGCGGTCAGGGGCAAGGACAGTGGGGTAATCAAGGACAGGGCGGGCGGGGACAGGGGGGAAAGTGGGGTAATCAAGGGCAGGTTGGCCAGGGGGGGAAGTGGGGCAGTCAAGGGCAGGGTGGGGAAGACGGCGCGATGAGGAGACTGATGAATAAGAGGAAACAACAGGTAAGACTTTGTGTATGTTTATAATGATAAATCGATTAAGTATTTAGTAAGGAAATTATACACCTATAATAAATCATCAAAATAGATTAAATTAACCCATGATAAAATTGAATCATATAAATTTTTTATGTAATGTTTATACTAGCATTATCCTGAACTGAGGTGTTGAATTCATACATCCACCAGCCGTAAGACGTCAAATGCTAGATATAGGCCTCCTTTGTGATTTTCCAATGTTTTCGTTGAGTCTAAAATCAGAAAGAGACAATACTATTGTACTGTCGATACCGAACGAGTGTAAGAAAGACAGAAAAATGAAACATTACTGCCAATGCCTCAGGTAGGACTAGACAACAGTACAAGCTATTATTATCTATTCTAGCCCTATTTGTAATCCTTACTTCCAAAATCCGATAGTGTGTTTGTTGGTTTATTGGTTTGTATCTTTTACATGCTGCAACGGAGCCACGGATTGACTGGCTTGTCCCTCTTTCGTTTTTTCGGTGTACGTAAAGTATTCTCTTCATTCATCTTCTGAGCCTGATGGTCCGTATTTCTCTTTCAGAATTTGAGTTACTGTCTTCTTCCCTATTCCCAATGCTTCGGCAACGCGTTCTCTCGGTGGTTTCAATGGTAAAAGAGGCCCATCGTTAACTGATTCACGTCCAAAATAATTGTACAATTTCAGCACTAGTTCGCGAGATTGACTGTTTAGAGTTTGAAAGATGGAAAGTGAAATAGGCTAAGTGCACAGAGCTATAACAACTGCACTTGCAGTGTTCAGTCAGACACACACACATACACACGCACGCACATGCACACCCTCTCATACATCAACATACTGACAAACAAAACATGCATTACATACAGGCACGCTACACATAACAAATGTACAGAATAGGCATACTGTATTTATATACCAACTAACATGTCTACGTAATCGCTCGAAATTCTATTCGTTACCTCACGGTTTGGGTCACCAAGACACAGGCTTAGCCTAGTTTGGGGCCCACTAGCAATACAAGACGATGTTAATGGCTATTAAGTACCTACCTTCCAACTCCGGTAAACTCCGGTAAACTAGAGAGATAGCACTGTTGTCGCTTGAGACAATTCTAAACCACAAATGTATGGAAAATCTTGCCCATGGGTGTCGAAACTGTCAAATATGAATTGGACTTTCACTCTACTGAAAGAAAAATCACGGTAACTAGCTACTGAATCGAGATATTTTTCATGTCTCTTTCTAACTCATGTCATATTAAATCATCGCATCTCCTTCTTTCTTTTCTCGATCGACATTATCCTTCTAGTATCTCTGTGCATTCATGCAAATCGCAGTCCATCAAAATAGCAAACCGTCTAAATATACTCATTCAGTTACGATCGGCCTTTTATTTTATGGCTAACCATTGGATCGCAAAAAAAACACTTTTTTTACTCTTGTTGTTGAATTTCCAGGAAAGCTCCGGCGACGGCCCCCCGAACAAAAGACAAAAGAACCTGAACCAACCCAGCAAGGAGAAGAAACCCAGGAAGGAGTTTGTTGGCATGACCGCTGACAAGAAAAAGGTATTATAATTTTGCTTTATAATATGAATAAAACATTAGTAAGGGTGCTAGCAGTCCCTCTGCGAGCTCGTATCAGAAATGAGAAGATCCGTAAAAGAACCAAAGTTACCGACAGCCCAGCGGATTAAAGTTCCGCATGACGTCACTTTCTACAAATGTACCGGCTAGTGACGTCACGAGCCCGAGCCCTCGCTCTCACACCTTGACTAGCTTTTTCTTAGTCATTAATTGTTTGATAGACAAAAGAAGTAACATGTATGTGTCTAATATATTTTGATAGTCTAACTAACGTACTAATTACAATAATTATTTTTATACCCAGTAAACATGCCTATTTCATCTCATTTCTAACACTCGTCACCGTATAAGCACGTTAATGAATTATAAAAAATTAAAAAAAAATGTTAGGTATTGGTATTAATATTGTTTCAGCTGCTAAAACTGTAAAAAAATTGATATTATTATTATTTGAAATGCTAGATTTCAGAATATGAGTACTACAGAAATATTTGAGAATACAATGGAGGGCTCTGGCGTCTGTAACACAGTTTCGTTACTAGTACGGACGCCACTCATTTAGAAAAACAAAAATTTGTACCTAACTTGTCTCTCATTTAATAAGCGTCAAAATATTGTTGTAAATCAAATTATTGTACTGTCAACGATCGATTAATCCGCCACAAAGAAATTACATAAAAATACTACTACTAATAACTAATTACTAACAATTGTTAGTAATTAGTTGTTAGTAGTAAAATTTAGGATTCTGTGACGACATAGACCAATAGCCGACAGTAAAGATTTATACTTTAAAACTTTTTAGGCTGACGTTATCGTAAAATATGAAACTGAACTCTCAGGACCACTAATAGCTGTGGTGGTCTAGTGGCAATGACACCCGCCTTACAACCTTGAGGTTGTGGGTTCAAATCTCGGTCCCGTACCAATTAATTCCTTGGAATTTATGTATGGAATTTCACACCTCTGGCTTTTCGGTGAAGGAAAACATCGTGAGACAACCTGCATATGTCAGTAGAAGAAATTTGATGGCATATGTGAATCCACTAACCCGCACTGGGCCAGCGTGGTGGATATAGCCCAATCACCCTTCGTGGGTAGGCAAGGTAATAGGTAGGTAATAAAAAGGCTGGTACAGTACAGTACAGATCACTAATAATTTATTAAATTGTATGTTCAGCAGCGTGGAGGACCTGTCACCAACATAGGCATGATTACTAAAAATATTAGGTATTATTCCGTCAAAAATATTCGACATATTTTTTCTTTTGTCCATTAAACTAAAATTGATGAAGATCATTATAGCCTCTTAGAGTTCCGCGTGACGTAACAAGTGCCATACAAATGTATTGACTTCTGTGAGAGACGTGACGTCACGACCCCCACTCCCAAACTTTGACAAGGTTTATCTTTGTCATTTGTTGTTTGATTATAGTAAAAATAAAATAAATAGTAGTTTTTTTGTTCCAAAAGACGCTTAGGCTAAATTAAGTACGCTGCTCTCTGCACTAGGTCTCCGAGGAGCCTGTGTTGCAATTCAATCCTATGTTTTACTTGAGGTATTTAATATTTTATTTTATGTACATCAAAATTTTGTGTTCCCTCTTACAATGCCTATTGTAGTAGTGTGTGTGTGTGTGTTTGTGTGTGTGTATGTGTGTTTGTGTGTGTGTGTTTTCAAGTGTATCAGCTGTTCTTCTGGCCACTCATCACTTCATCGTCTCCAGTAACCTCTCCGTCTTGTCGTAATCCATAGTTAACAAAAAATCTACTGTCCTCTTATTGCACTCAAAATGTCAAACTCAAGATTGACAAAAGAAAAAATACGTGACCAATATTTTTTTACTTACGGACCAATTATAATAAGACCTATAACAGAATACGGCTAAAACTCACGTTATAATTATACGGTCGATCCGCAAGGAATCCGACCAGTTTCGGAGTATTTACTACTCCATCCTCAGGGAATACGCGCGATTCCTTGCGGATCAACCGTATAATTATAACGTGAGTTTTAGCCGTATTCTGTTATAGTTATGATGAATACTCACGGTAGTTTTAATGAAATTATAGTAATGATTTTTTTACCCAGTCACCATGCCTATTGCTGCGGTGAAAAGGTAAATTTTTGTATTTTATTTAATTACAGAAGCAGAAATTCGACAAGGGGCAAAAGAAGAAAAAAGCGCTAAGTGAGATTTTGATGAAACATAAGAATTCTGAATGAGTGAATATAGTGATTATGTTGCGTAAGTCAGCTGTTAAGTTATTTTACTTGATTTTGATCATTATGATCAGTTATCATTAAAATTAGTTGATGTTTTAAACAATTTATTTTATTTACTTGATAATTTTTTCCTTCTTTCTTGGCGTCATTTGCTTAACACATTTGCCAATGGTCAAGTGTATTATAGCACTTACGTTTGACTATGTCTGTCAGCAATCACCAAAGTTAAGCATAGTTCGGCACGGTCCGTCTTCGGATGGGTGACCGCGGGTGGCATTTACAACTGAGCGCTGCCGTGGCTCGGATAATGTTAAATTGTAGGTCCCGGTTGTACTGACTGTTTAGCCATGTCAGTGGCCTTCAGATGACTTAAAAACTGAGACCTGGGGTGCGTTTTTTGAACTTCAAACGCCTCGGACGTATGGCGTTTTTTCTTCACGCATAACTTTAGTACTGAACATTTTTTGCAATTTTAAAAGAAACCATAGACTGCAAAGGGGGAAATCGTAAAATGGAACGTTAATAAAAAATAAAACTATCACAACAAATATGGCGAACGGCTTTCCAACTGATGAACCAGGGCGTTTGAAGTTTAAAAATGCTCCCCAGGGTTAGCCTCCGGGCCTACACGAACTTACTTACTTTAGTGAAACTAACTTCAAATAGAGCCTTTCTGGTTCAATTCCTAACTAGGCATATTTTGAATGAAGAATTTAAATAACTGTTCAGGGTAGTTCTTTTCGTCTTTGTCTATGTCAAGAACATAGTAGTCTTAATGGTCAGTCTAGTTATATTTTCTTATCAAAATTTATTAATTTAAGGCCGCCCTTACACTTGAACTTTCAATCACGTAAGTTACTTATAATTAACTTAGGATTTTGCAAATGTTAACACATTTTGTAAGTAGCTTATTGCAATTGCCAAATGCAGTCCTAAGTTACTAACATACATCTTTATAATGCTACTTACAAGTGTAAGGGCGGCCCTAGTCTTAAATTAGACTAATTAAATAAAAAAGAGGGTAGTTCATAATAAAAGTCATATTTATTTGGTACAAGTTTACTGTATAATTGTCATTACAAAAAATGTCAATGTTAGCAAAAATAATCACAGTCTGACACTTCTAAACTATAACATAATTATAATTCTAGATTTTTAAATGAATTCGGTACAAAATTACAAATTCTATTTAATTGTGCCAACTGGAGTCGAATAACTCGAAATATCGATATATCGTACAACACCTCATTCATAAAAAATCTACTAAATACGCCGTTTAACCTAAAAACTTACACTACCTACCCTAAATCCATACAAATTGTAACTTACTGTACATTTACCTAATCCGTATTTTCCTAAATCATCCAAAAGGTTAAACAAACATGGCGAACTGGCGACCAATCACAACGTTTAGTTTCAAACTAAGAGCTATCATTGGTTGAAAAAATACCGTACTTGTTTACTATTGGACAGCTTAGAAAAACAGTAATACATGGACCATCGACAATTACAGTTTACTGACAAGTTTTATGACGTCACAAGATGGCGCTTATTTCAAAAACAAGCCAGTGTTGTGATAGCAAAAATGTGGATGAATTTTTTTCTTATTTTTGCCTGAAATAAACCATATTGTTATGGCACCATCTTACTCTATGGTAACTCATTTTTTCAGGTATTTATTGTTATAGTGCCCGGTTCACAGACCTAGTTTTTTGAAAAAGTATAAAAGGTAAAAACAAAGTACTTATAGACCGCATTATACAAGTCGGCGGATGTGAAGTTAGTTACAAGCTGCGCAACATCCAATCAACGCTCAGCTTTATGTGAGCTTCAGATTGAATATTGCGTAACTTGTAGCTAACTTTTCATCCGCCAACTTCTATGATTCGGCCTATGCTAAAAAGTATAGTACAAAGTACCAATATTTTTACATTTGTTCGAGAAACAAACATGTATTTAATTCAATTAAACAGATATTAAGCCCGATTACAGAGGCGCCATCGTAACTATATTAGCTAAATAGCATAGTTCTGTTTCTTTTTCACTTTAGGCTTTGGATAGAGAGAACGCTTTTTACGATGCTATCAAATTTACGCTGGCGCCTCTGTAATCGGGTAGTTTGTGTAGTTTAAGCGAAAAGTCAAGAAAAGAAAAGTTAACAGTCGAAAATCATTCCTATTTCAAAAAGATATAAAAATATTGAAATTAACAAAAAGAAAAATAGAAAGCACAGGGCATAATATATTTATGGTGTTTAGATCAACAGGTTTCTGTAATCATATTCTTAAATGTTAAGTCCACTACCGATGCATAAAATTCGGGTTTATAAACGTGTTTGATATCTAAAAAAAAAGCAAAAATTACACAATGCAACGAAAACATGAATTTACTAAAAAGTTTTCTTGTTATTTTTAAATCTGTTTTACTACACAATTAAAATTCAAAAAGTGAGTTACAAAGTAACAACCGTAATATCTACACAGTACAAAATGTATACAAACCCCGTTAACATAGATTGCGTTTGACCAGTCATTATTGCTAACATGCCCCTACCCTACCCTACGGTATAAATATAGACTACTATTTACACAGACTTATAGTCAATAAACCAAATTATCCAACAACCAATCCACGGGATCGTTCGAATTTTAACGCAATTTCTGTTCTATTATTCCCTAAACTAGTATAAGACTCAAATATTTAGGTATTTCTAAAGGTGGCATCTGCTTAAATTACTATTTGCTCAAATCACAAACTCAAATCTACTCATAAAATGATAATTATACTTTGGGTTATCACTAAAAATGTCTTTACTGTTAACAATACTATAATTTATTCATATTAGTGATCAGCTGATAAGTTCAATGACCGAGTCTATGCTTTATATATAACAGTTTGTCGTTCTAGATTTTAAAATGAAAATATCAGCTGGTAAAGTCATTGACCTACTTTTTTAGGTGACTTAAGATGACAAACTTCTATATTTTTGTGACTTTCATTTGTTTTCTCTCATATTTTCTTACTCGTTTCATTCCATTATATATTAGTGGGCGCTATTTTTTAATATGCGTGTCGAAGGAATTCGTAGATTGTTTGTTGGGATTTAGCATTAGCTACACATATACTATTCAGATTTATTATGGATTGAGCAAAGTTTTTGCATAAACAAAACATTTTTAGTATCAAATAACTGAAAAACTGATGAAATGTGTCTAAACCTTACTAATTTCAGCGATCAGCTGATAAGGTCAACGAACTTTGATTTCAATAGTAACATTTTTTCTTTCGTCGCGTAATTTTTAGGCAGTGATTTTGAAACTAATTACTTAGTATTTTGAGCAAACTACTGCTATGCTAAAAGTACTTATTTAGTTTTTCAGCACTTGATACATTAAACAAGTTTACACAACATAATGATATGCTTAAAACCCAGTTTCTTTCACAAACATAAAATCGGAATTACGCACTGTAAAAAGAATCCAATTACGATGGGGTAACGTGTTTTTGAAACATAAAATAAATTAGAAAAAAAAAACAAGAATCAAGCGCGGGCTGATTCAAAACCTGACTGCGAATTTTACAATTACAACAGTTCAGAGTCGAAATCTCACGTTAAATAAAAAATGGCAGAGTTCTAATTTCTCTTGAATTTTAGTATAGTTAGAGTGACGACTAAGAAGAGCGCTATCCACGCTAGGGTTGAGACGAAGCCCATGTAGACTTCGGGGTCTGTGATTGGCCAGCCTCTCGTGAGGATGGATCGTAGGGAGTTGGTTGCGAGGGTCAGAGGAAGGCAGAGGGATACGTAGCGCAGGATCCAAGGCATGCCCTCGATGGGCCAGATGACGCCGCTGAGGAGGAGAGTGGGGTAGAACGAGCCTAGAGCCAGTTGGATCGCGTTACGTTCCAACTCGCACGCGGCTGAGATCACGAAGCCGAAGCACATTCCGCAGAGACCTGGAAAATAATTGTCGATTAGTAAGTTCGTAGTGTGTTACACCCTAGACTGCATATCTGCTTAACATCAGGCAGAGTGTAGTCAAACACAAACCTATATGAAATAAAAAAGGTCGGGTAGCCAGCCTTGGTATTAGCGTTTTAAAGCCGACTGAAAGGCTGACATGGCGTACGTTTAAACAATCGGGAATTACTATTTAACAGCAAGCCAGGATGGAGCCGTGTATTTCTGAGACCACATACTATACTCCATAAAATTTAACTTGATCTCTACGACAGCTGTCAGAAAAATCACGCCTATGAAGTCCTGAATGTCTTAATAGTACAGACAGTACCTGTCAATGTCATACTTTATGGGCATGCCGATTAGTGATGGGCGACGAATGATCGTGACCACAGAGTTTTAGATAGAGTTTTATTTAAAATATCGGTCGTTTATACTAACGATATTATAAATAAAACTTAATTTATCATTAATTTTACTGTATATTTTAATATCTTAACATTTTTTACATGTGTAATTAAATTAAACCCAATTATATGTTACATTAGCATCGATAATAGTGAATAACGTCGATAAATACTATCGTTACATTATTATGAGTATTTAATTAATATCATAACATTATTTACATGTATGTACATTTACATACTTGATCTTAAATAATAGTAAGTAAATAAAATCCAATTCATTCGATTTCATTACAACATTGTTTGAAAATCGATTTTTTTCCACCACTATCTAAACACTAAAAATGTCAATCTAGTTCTATGTCAATGTCACTGTCGCAGAGATCAAGTTAAATTTTATAGAGTATAGTAAAATAACCGCAGCGTAACGTCCACGGACAAGGTGGATCGACGTTCTAATGTAATAATATAATCGGTTTCGCTCAGCTTGTAGCTTCGCAGCCGCCGTGAAGTCCGCTTCAGCCTATAAAATGTGTTAGAAATAAAAATAACAATAAAATAAAATATGACCCACCTTGCAGCAACGTAAGCATGACAACAAAGACGATATTGCCGTTATTCTTGACTCCGAAGACAGATATCATGAAAATCAACACGAGGGCAGTTTGTCCACACATGACCACGAACTGCGTGACCACGTGCGAGAACAGGATCTCTCCGGGAGATACACCGGCCACCCACGAGCGGTCGAGGAGGCCTTCCATTCTCTCCACGATGAGCGCTGACGATGTCAGAGCCACGGCCAAGAAGAATACGATCCTGGAAGGAAATAGGGAAAATGTTAGAAATTGTTCACTTGTAAATTTTGAATATTTAAGAAGAGCGCTGTCCACGCGAGGGTTGAGACTAAGCCCATGTAGACTTCGGGATCTGTGATTGGCCAGCCTCTCGTAAGGATGGATCGTAGGGAGTTGGTTGCGAGGGAAAGAGAAAGGCAGAGGACCTACCTTAGTTAGTTACTTAGTTCGTGTCAATACAACGCCTAAATGGAGAATTTGTGGGTTCTTCCGGATGGTCAAACATGATGGTCTAAATGATTTTTGTTTTAAAGGTGTCTTACTTTTTAGCGTGTCATTTGTGATGAAAACAAATTCTTACAT
The DNA here is from genome assembly GCA_949316475.1 of Hypomecis punctinalis. NCBI lineage: Eukaryota > Metazoa > Arthropoda > Insecta > Lepidoptera > Geometridae > Hypomecis > Hypomecis punctinalis. The sequence goes on from OX438818.1 coordinate 1,258,032, forward strand.
CTACTATTTATAAATGAATAGTTCGCCGAACAGTAGACCTCGCGACACATCTCTTTAACTGCATCTTCTTAAGCCTACATCTCGACTAGCTCCGGACCGAATTGGTTTATACTCGCAAGTTTTATTACGATTTATATTAGATAGATAGATAGATGAACACTATTGTTAACACTAAAATACAATTCAGAAAAAAAAACAAAAAAGAAACACACACAGAAAGGAAAAAAAACAAGCGACATAAAATAGTGCAACAAAGGGTGGCCTTATTGCTTGTAGCAATCTCTTCCAGGCAACCCTTTCATCTGGACAGGAATTAATAAAAAAAAAAAATACATAACGAGCTAAAATTCGAATACGTTTACATCCTAATACATAAATATAAAAAAAGTAATAATATAAGTTACACTAATATATACAATTTGATATAAATACAAATTTAAATACCAATAAATTAGATGTAGATACTCGTCTGACATCGTCTTACAATTGTAAGGTCTTGGGTTCAAATCCCGGTCCCATACCAATGAGTTCTTTGGAATTTATGTACGGAATTTCACACCACAGGCTTTTCGGTGAAGGAGAACATCGTGAGGCAACCTGCATACGTCCGTAGAAGAAATTTGATGGCGTATGTGAATCCACCAACCCGCACTGGGCCAGCGTGGTGGATATGGCCCAAGCACCTTCGTGGGTAGGCCTACGTCCTGCAGTGGACTATTAAAAAGGCTGATACAGTACAGTATAGTACTAAATAGTCTTTAAAATATTATCGAAATCGGCTCATAAATAGTGCAAAGGGGTTTTTAAACAAAATAAAGTCGGCGACAACAAAAAAGCCATTAATATATAGAACTTGTGTACCAAGTTTCGTCGAGATTCCTTGAAAAATGCGAGATATAGAGGAAAACCAACATCAAAACAGAAGAAAACAAAATCGCTGTGTTAAAACGACGACCTTCGCTTTCGCTTCGGTCAATAAAACTTACGTAAGAATAACACCAGGAGCGACGAAGTCTGTGAAGGAAGGGTTCTTGCTGCCGTAGATGGGGTCCATGAAGTCGATGGGGATGTCGCCCAGCTTGGGGTTGTAGTTGCACGTCTCTAGCAGGTCCTGCAAAAATATTTTTGCTTCAATTGAGTATACCAGGAATTCATGAAATACGTGGTGTTGTTTGTTATTAGTGAAATCAATACTAAATTCTTACGAACTATTCTTATACTATTATACCACACTGGGATCAACGCCCGTGTTGTGGATACAATAGGGCAACGTTTTCTTTGATTTTTCACATGCTAAAATATTCAGTGAAAAGCGCTTTTCTAGAGATAATAGAAATGCGCAAGTCCTTTGCCAGTTGGCTATAGGCAACTTACTGGCAACATTGTCACGCTCAATCATCATAATCAGCGTTGTCAATCATTCCAAATTGATTCCAAACTCCAAGCCGCCCAAAACTAAATTTATTATTATTTATGATTAAGAAAAGTAGGTCTCTAGGTGTCATTTCCGACGTAGCTAGTTTTAATGACGACCAGCAGCCCTATTGTGTACGTGTTCTGACATTCGGCTTCCTTTTCCTCCCGTTCGCTCTCGTGGAGAGAATAACTGGCGCGAGCAGGAGAAAAAGCGAAGCCGAAGCAGTCGACAATCACAATTCCTTGTCGCCGCGACCCCTTCGAGAACAAAATCGCCAACGATAGCACCACAGGTTATAATACTTTATGAATTACACTATTCATCATCATCAGCTTTTAATAGCCCACTGCTGGGCATAGGCTTCTCTTTGTTTATGCCATTCAGCTCTAATGACCTCTATTCCTTGCCAATTCCATCCATTTGATGCCCACTAATCGCTTGAATGTCGTCTATCCACCTCATTCTTGATCCACCCGGATTTCTCCGACCCATTTTGGGCCATCACTCGGTCGTGGACTTGGCATATGTCCTGCCCAGCTCCATTTCAGATCCATCACTCGCTACACATCGACCACTCTGGTGCGACGTGGTATTTCAGTGTTGGGTTGCTTATTTTATTGATAAACTTACGACAGAGATCTTACCTTAGCGAAGTCCCGGTAGGAGAACTGAATGTCCCGGTTGAGCATGAGTCCAATCTGCTGGTTGGACATGTCGAGCCAGACTTGCACTTCCGACGACGTGATGGTCTCGTTATCTGCTGTGTCCGCTGTAAAGTAAATAAATAAATATTAGGGGACATTTGCACACTGTCTCTGACCCCAAACTAAGCAAAGATTGTGATATTATGGTTGCTGACTGACCTACCATCTATCCCCACATATTTTTACTTATATCCCTAATTCCTCCATCATCATCCGCAGCCTTCTCTATCCCACTGCTGGGTATAGGCCTCTCTCTTACGGTGTCATTTGTTTCGGTCCTGTGTTAATCGTGTCTAGGTTCGACCCGCGATTTTCACAAAATCATCTCGCCATCGTGCAGCTGGACGACCAATGCTCCGCTTGTCTCGTCTCGGCCACAACTTTGTCACAGCCCTACTCCACCTGTCGTCACTTCGCCTGGCCACGTGTCCTGCCCAACTCCACTTAAGAAGATTCATTCTTACTTCCTTACTAATATTATAAATCCGAAAGTGCATTTGTTGGTTTATTGATTTGTTCCTCTTTCTCGCAGCAACGGAGCAACAGACTGACTTGGTTTTTGGCATGAAAAAAGTTTGAAAGACGGAAAGTGACACAGGCTACATTATATCGCAAATAAATAAAAAGTTCCTGTGGGATAGCACAGAAATCATAACGATGGTCTGAATGACCTCCTTTCGGCTTAGTACACCAGTTCTGGATAACCCTGTTGAGGCAGAATATATATTCATCGTCATGAACAACTTTTACTAGAGGTGAATTTATTTGTCAAATCTTAAAAAACATTTCAAATAACTATAACTAGAGGTTCAATCTTGAAGCAAATAATCAGCAGTTCCATGGATTTCGTTGAAGGTCCTTAAAAGTCGTTCATAATAATTGAATCCTTTTCGGATTAGTACAGAGCAAGCAGATAAACCTGAATACAATGTGTTCGTCTACCGGTGTCGGAGCCTTAAGCGGTGATATATATGGCAAATTTTGAATAACTTTTATTGTGGAAGCAACTCTGAAAAAGGAAAAAAAAACAGATTTTTCATACATCTTGTCGAAAGTCTATAAAAATCGCATACGATTTAAAAAAAAAGACTGCTGTTCCATAGAACAGCAGTCTTTTTTACGTTTTCAGAGTTGGTTCCATAGTAAAAGTTGTTCAAAATTTGTCATAGATGTCACCGCTTAAGGCTCCGACACCGGTAGACAATCACATTGTATATAAGGCGAGGATGAAAATCAGTACCTAAATATAAGAGGCTAGTTTGGAAGTAGGAGGTCAAGGCCCTACCGAAAACCAGCTTGATGTCCAGCGAATCCATATAGTTCTTGTTAAAGCGCATCGTTCCCTGCGCTTTTTTTCACTCTAATTGCGTCAAGCGATGACGGTAGATGGTAGATAGGTTTGTTCGGCCGAGTATGGAGAATGATCTCACCTTTGGAGCAAGTTTTATTATGTATCTTGCAGTAAGTTTTCATTGCAGCACAGCGCGCCCCTCGCCTCCCCTTCCCAGACTGCATCGAGCGCCGACGTGTTACTCATCTTTTGAATGAATTAATGAATGAAGTCTTACCGAAAGCCAGCCTGGCGACGAGCGAATAGTTCTCATTGTAGTACAGCGAGCCCCACGCTTCCCCTTCCCTGACAGCCGAGCGCTGTCGTCAGATCAGCATAATATTTATTTTGAATGAATGAATGAAGTCTTACCTAAAGCCAGCCTGGCAACAAGTGAATCCGTGTAGTTCTCATTGAAGTACAGCGCACCCCACGCCTCCCCCGCCCGCACCGCATCCAGCGCCGACGTCAGATCAGCGTAGTATTCCTTGACAGTGTGATCCTGCAGGTGGTGCAGGTATCGACACGAGAGGTTCTTCATCGAACACGAGGAGTTGTACAGGCATTCTCCGTTGGTTAGTCGCACGTCGTCGTTTACTACAGCCTGGAAATCACAGATTTGTTTCAATATGTTTTATTTGCATTAGAACAGGCAATATTATTGTAGCCTAGCTCTGCTTGATGGTATCTTAAGTCCGAGTACCTATCTATAACAGATTGATATTTTAAGTTAACGGAGAAGGAGGATTACTAAACTTGATTTAAAAGAGATAGAAAAATGACTAAAGTATACTGATGGATTCTTCCATCTGATTGGTAATATTGGTATAACTAGTCTTCTCGATTGATTTCTACCCGGTACCTATCTACTCCACCGATCTGTACGTCTACGCGACCGATCTACTGTACTCCATTTGTCTACTGACAGTAGAGTCCAGTTGTCCAGTAGACTACTTGTCTACTAGTATACTCCACTGGTCTACTCCACAAGTCTACTGGACTACTCCATCGGTTTGCTCCAACGTTCTACTGGTCTACTTCACCAGTCTACTGGCTACTCCACCGGTCTACTGGTCTACTCCATCGGTCTACTGGTCTGCTCCACCGGTCTACTGATCTGCTCCGCCGGTCTACTGGTATACTCCTCCGGTCTACTAGTCTACTCCACCGGTCTACTCACCAGTTTCAATCCGCTGGGGTCTCGTCCGATGGCCAGACAGAACAGGATGACCTGCATGACCGGAAGTACAAAGATGAACAGCATCACGCCGATGTTGCGCCACATCCGGAGGAAGTTCTTCTGGATCAACGCCTTGATCTTCCCTCGGGAGGTGAACTGTAAATGACACAATGATGATGATAATATTTTTGTAAATTTGATTCTGAATTATTTTTATCGTGAACTGCCCGCGTGATATTTTGATTTTTGTGCTATATAGGAATTTATTTTTAAAATATTTTTATTTTTCCGGGATTCAAAGTAGCCTATATCAATCTCCAACCTTTGAAGTATATTCAGCCACCAACTGAAATCGCACTTTTTTCGTTTAAAATGTTTAATTCTTCAAGGTTTTATTAATTTGTTCTCAGCACGCTTAATTACAGCTTGATCAGGGAACGCAAAGATATAGTAAGTTCCACGTAAAGAGAGAAAAAGAAGCGAAGGCAACACTCCCGGTTGCCTCAACCAAAGTTAGACTCCCATGTTGGCTTGGGAAACTATACACTCCTAAAAACGGCACCGGTGCATTCTTATGGAAATCTTGGTACTCTCAGTCAGGAGATAAAGCACTGAGAAAGTTTCAGAGGATACACAATAATATACAACTAAATGCGCAAGGGGATGCATTTTAGGCTGGGCTATCTTAAGAAATAAGTCTGCCGAGGATAGAGGACAATAACGTCAAATCATCAGAGAGAAACTCATGTCATGTCATGAGGAATTCGACTCGAGGAAGAGAATCTTTAGAAAATAGAGATCTTTAGAAAATGTTTCCCAAGTACCTAAAAAGCGTGTCGGATAGCTATCCCGGGCACAACACCTCACCCGGTGGAGTACTTATTTGTCTGATGTTATCTTATCATCATCATATGACGATCACCCAATCCTTATCAGGATGTAGCGACTGACTTCGCTACATATGCATGCTAACATCAGAGCCCTTAGTCCAGGTTTTGCGTAGTTTACTTAAACTTTCGCGTTCGCGTGTGGCTCCATACATTTTTGTTAGTTCTTCCTCATTTCCGCCAGGGGCGCTGTACAAAAATGTATAGAGCCATACGGAAACAGCTGTATACGTTACGGTTTCAATAAACGTGTAAACCTGGACTAACCCCTCTAGCAGGATATAACCAAATTGTAATACTGTTAGTTGATAAAAGTGCAACTCACGTTGAAGCAGCTGCCGCAGTCGTCGCAGTCCGGAGTCACCACGCTCGTCATCTTGCCGGGCAGCTGGAACCAGATGGAAATACGATTGTGTGAGATACAGAATAAAATATGTATTTAATTAATGTAATGACCATTATGTCATTGTTAATACGGAAATATGGTTCACCAAAATAACTCACTATAAATTAAAAAAATGTTAACATTTAGTGACGAGTCAAGGGCGTGTCCAAAAATATGATTCATGGAGTTCACTTCTCTCTCCCTAAATCTAAACGTACGCTATGGAAATATCTATTCTAGACAAACAAATTTTAAATATTTATTTTGCGAGCATAGCGAGCGTTTAAAGATTGCTTATTTCTGCCCAATTAAGAAAAAAAAATATGATAAATATTGGTTAAGCTCTAGTTTATAATGCGATAGACCCACAAAAGAGAGTGTTTTTCCTATTCTGTGGTCAACCTCCAACTGGTAGTTTATCTCTATTTTTCCCTTGTAGTATGTTACTCACGACTCCATTAGAGGCCACGCCGTTGTTGTCGAGGATGAGGACTTCCTTACTCTGATGTAAGAAAGCTCTAGATTTAGCTTAGTCAGACCCATGAAACAAAGAGTTTTTCCTATTGTCTGGTCAGCTTCCACGCTTCACTGACAGTTTATCTTTTATAGTATGTTACTCACGTCTCCATTGGAGGCCACGCCGTTGTTGTCGAGGATGAGGACCTCCTTGCTCTGGTGGAAGTTGAGTCCCTTGACCTGCTCGTCCTCGGCCGCGTAGGGCGCCTCCTCGCGCCGCGACATCTTGTTCAGCCCCAGGGCCCCGCCGGATACGTTCAGCTCCACTACTTGGTTCGCTTGACCTGGAAATAATGAAACCGTTTATTTGCCAAATTAGATAAAATACTTTATGAAGCCACACGAAAACTATAACATTTCTGACAGAGTGAACAAGGTGAAGGAGGTCTCTATTATAATGGACGTGCAAAATTCTAAGTACCTGTACTATACTTTATCAGCCTTTTTAATAGTCCAATGCAGAACGTAGGCCTACCCATGAAGGGTGATTGGGCCATATCCACCAAGCTGACCCTGTGCGGGTTGGTGGATTCACATACACCATCGAATTTCTTCTACGGACATATGCAGGTTGCCTCACGATGTTTTCCTTCACCGAAAAGCTAGTGGTGTGAAATTCCGTAAACATTTTCCAAAGAACTTATTGGTACTGGACCGGGATTTGAACCCACGACCTCACGATTGTAAGGCGGGTGTCACTACCTCTACCACGGCTACGCCACCACGGCTTACGGCTCTAAGTACCTACCTACTCAATAATGTTGTTTGGTATACCTATCATAATTCAGAGGTGGTTCCATAAATCGGTCGCGCTTTTTTGGAAAATCAACAATAACACTTAAAAATAGTAGATATATATTCGTATGCTCATCGATTCGAGCGACTTATGCGAATTTCGTACGCAGATTGCATCACGGAAGTCTCGGTCTCAGAGCAAATAAAAAAATCAAGAGGGAACGTCGTTGAACAATCAAGTGAGGCAGGTTTTTTAAACATGTTTGAGTGCGTCGGTGTTGCGCCGCCATAGTTCGACTGACAAGCCTAGGCGTAGTTTCCTTGTACGTGGATGTGTTTGTATTTGTCAGTACACGGCGAGGCGTAGTTTTGGTTGGCTGCACTTGTTTGTCATCAACATTCTCTCTTGATTTTTTTATTTGCTCTGAGGTCTCGGTTGTGCTATTTTTGGCGAAAAATAGTTACTGTAGGTAGTGTAGGTAGGTGTGACGAATTAAATTACTAAGCACTGAATCTTCCTTTTTCCTTCCTTCATCATCATCATTTCAGCCATAGGACGTCCACTGCTGGACATAGGCCTCCCCTAATGATTTCCAATAAGACCGGTTGATTGTTCCTTTATCCTTACTAATATCATCCAAAAGTGTGTTTGTTGGTTAGTTTCTCTTTCACGCAGCAGCGGAACAACGGATTGACTTGATTTTTGGCAATGATATAGTTTGAAAGACGTAAAGTGACATAGGCTACTTTTTATTCCAGAAAAATAAATTGTCCCCATGTGATTGCACAAAAATTAAAATACCATGCGGAAAAGCCGCGGGTAAAGCTAGTTTACTATATCTATGTAGTTTTTCCTTGGAAGTATGACATATTCCGTGGCGCGACGGAGCGTCACCTCGACCTGTGGCCACGAGGACATAATTACGCCTAGTCTTGCTGCAATGGCTCCATCTTGGATGTACACTCTGTCACGGAAATAACCGCTTGTAACTTCGAGCAAATATCTACAGAGCCACAGTTCCTAAGTGAAAGTAGTAAAAAAATGTCCGAGCGCCGTCATACATACGAACTTAGCGAAACTTACCGAATATACATTAATTAATTCACAATGACCCGTTTTCTCGAATCTCGACGTTATATCACCTAATTAATGCTTGTAACCGAGCACTTAAGCATCGCGAGGCGTTGTAGTCGGCTTGTAATCGCCTTACAACTAACTAAAAAGCCTGCCCTCTACGTAGCTTGGGCAGGGTTTTGGCTCTGACACTTTTTTTGCACGATTGTGAGTTGTGACTCTATATGTAGATACCTCATTGCTTGCCCAGGTAGCAAAGTGACGTCAGTGACGCATAAACGACGTCTCTCTTAGGTCATAATAGGGTCGGTCGTTAATGCGTCGTCGATGACGTCATAATGTACGTCAATTAAAAGTCATTATTTCGACGTCTCATATTCACCATAAAATTGACGTTTTATTGACGTCCATTTAGGGTCAATATCAGGACGTACTATATTCGCCACAAAGTAGACGTTTTACTGACGTCTATGTAGGGTCAATATCAGGACGTACCATATTCGCCACAAAGTGTACGTTTTACTGACGTCCATCTAGGGTCAATATCAGGACGTACCATATTCGCCACAAAGTGTACGTTTTACTGACGTCCATGTAGGGTCAATATCAGGACGTACCATATTCGCCACAAAGTGTACGTTTTACTGACGTCCATCTAAGGTCAATATCAGGACGTACCATATTCGTCACAAAGTGGACGTTTTACTGACGTCAATTTAGAGTCAAAGTCAGGACGTACCATATTCACCACAAAGTGGACGATTTACTGACGTCTATTCAGGGTCATTATTAGGACGTATCATATTCGTCTCTGGTGGACGTTTTACTGACGTCCATTTAGGGTCAATATCAGGACGTACCATATTCGCCACAAAGTGGACGTTTTATTGACCTCTATTTAGGGTCAATATTAGAACGTACCATATTCCCCACAAAGTGGATGATTTACTGACGTCTATTCAGGGTCATTATTAGGACGTATCATATTCGTCTCTGGTGGACGTTTTACTGATGTCCATTTAGGGTCAATATCAGGACGTACCATATTCGCCACAAAGGGGACGTTTTATTGACCTCTATTTAGGGTCAATATTAGGACGTACCATATTCGCCACAAAGTGGATGATTTACTGACGTCTATTTAGGGTCATTATTAGGACGTATCATATTCGTCTCTAGTGGACGTTTTACTGACGTCCATTTAGGGTCCATATCAGGACGTGCCATATGCGCCACAAAGGGGACGTTTTATTAACCTCTATTTAGGGTCAATATTAGGACGTACCATATTCGCCACAAAGTGGAAGATTTATTGACGTCTCTTCAGGGTCATTATTAGGACGTATCATATTCGTTTCTGCTGGACGTTTTACTGACGTCCATCTAGGGTCAATATCAGGACGTACCATATTCGTCACAAAGTGGACGTTTTACTGACGTCAATTTAGAGTCAAAGTCAGGACGTACCATATTCACCACAAAGTGGACGATTTACTGACGTCTATTCAGGGTCATTATTAGGACGTATCATATTCGTCTCTGGTGGACGTTTTACTGACGTCCATTTAGGGTCAATATCAGGACGTACCATATTCGCCACAAAGGGGACGTTTTATTGACCTCTATTTAGGGTCAATATTAGGACGTACCATATTGTACCATATTGTTTGCACGCGCGCTCGCATCGGTGCGGACGTGTTTACTTTTTGTCGCAGCAATTATTTCTATTTAGTTCGATCGCAATGTTTACGTTTTGCCGGGCTTGTAAAAAAGACGTTACCGGTGAACTTATAATGAAGTGTACACTATCAAACTGTGAAAAAGTGTATCATATATTGTGTCTCGGTATTAAAAGACGAGATTTCGATTCTTTTTCTACGGACTATGTGCGCCAATGGATTTGCATATATACGCAAGACCAACATATTTTACAAATTCAAAATGTATGTTCAGCTACTTCAGAAATTCAGGTACTAAAGACCGTTATAAAAGATAGGCGATGTTCGTGCGATTTGACCTCAATAGATACCTACTTAAAATGCTTTGCGACCGCAACCAGCGCATCGAGTCATTGTAATGTAATGCACAAATAAATCAAATAATTTCAAGTGTCAGCAAAAGTCCGATGCAGGTGCAGAAACAAGTTAACACCAACCTGATTAGTGATAACAGTGCATTAGTAATTTCTCCAAGAGAGAATAAATAGTTAATCTAAATGTGCCATGGTCATAAAATTGCTATGGGATCGACATTGTAATTTTAAGACTATGGATTCATAACAATTATTGATTATATATAACAGTCTATGTATGTATATACTTCTTGAATATAAATCTATTATGCTACTTACATTGTTTTGTTTGGTTTCATCCATAGTCCTAAGAGTCTGTTCAGGGTACGTGTATAATATAGGATGCCTGCTATCGCAAACTAAATTCTAAATTCTTTTCGTCATTTACTTTGTTCACAGGAAAGTGACTGGGCTGTACATATTAGGGCAGCCATCGTCGTTGGAGTATCGTCATTTACTTAGTTCACAGGGACTGGGCCATACATACAAAGGCAGCCGCCGACATAGTAGTGACGTCATACACAGGATTCACAGTAACGTCACTATGAATACTGTATATGACGTCACTCCAACGTTAGTGTTTACCTTAATATGTACGGCCCAGTAACGTCCCTATGAGTACAGTAAATGACGTCTCTCCAACGTAAGTGGCTGCCCTAATATGTGCGGCTTAGTGACGTCTTTATGAATACAGTAAATGACGTCGCTCCAACGTCAGTGGCTGCTCTAATATGTACGGCCTAGTGACGTCCTTATGAATACAGTGAATGACGTCGCTCCAACGTCAGTGGCTGCCCTATTATAAACGTCCAAGTGTCGTCTCTATGAATGCAGTATATGACGTCACTCCAATGTCAGTATATGGCATCACTCCAACGTCAGCATATGACGTCACTCCAACGTCAGTATATGGCGTCACTCCAACGTCAGCATATGACGTCACTCCAACGTCAGTATATGGCGTCACTCCAACGTCAGCATATGACGTCACTCCAACGTCAGTATATGGCGTCACTCCAACGTCAGCATATGACGTCACTCCAACGTCAGTATATGGCGTCACTCCAACGTCAGTATATGGCGTCACTCAAACGTCGGCATATGACGTCACTCCAACGTCAGTATATGACGTCACTCCAACGTCAGTATATGACGTCACTCCAACGTCAGTATATGACGTCACTTCAACGTCAGTATATGACGTCACTCCAACGTCAGTATAAGGCGTCACTCCAACGTCCTCCAACTTACGTCATGAGGCTGTGACAAATTGTCGTCATCTGAAGAAACTACCGACGTCATGATAATGACGTCTCTTACGTCGAGCAGTACCGTAAACGGACGTCATAATAACGTATAAATGCTACCTGGGTGAAGGCTAATTAATACCCATCTTTTTAAGTCAATAATTATTTTTAGCCAAAAATGGCATAATTATATCCTTATTCAACTGAATACAAGAATATGTTAATGGCCTATAAAAATTCAAATAGTTCGCGCGGATAGATGTAGCAGATTTAATATTATTGAAGATTTATCAAAAATTGCTGTGCCGAGTTTTAAACGAACCTCTGAAGTATCATTTACCAAATAAAAAAAGAATTATCAAAACCGGACATCTCTGTAAAAAGTTACGAGGTCATTCATAATAATAAAAATATATACACGTCGACTTCAGAACCTCCTCCGGTTTTTAGTCCCTGCATAGGTACTTGTAGGTACTTCGTCAACATTTTCGTACTCGTAGTTCAGTCGGTTATGTGATTTTTGGCGAAAAAATAATTAATTATTACCGCGATGTTTTTCTTCACTAAAAACGCAGTAATGAAAATAAGCCGGGTCAAGTGAAAAAAATTTCATCAATTGTATCTGACTGTACTGCCCGTTATAAATAACAATAATAATTATTTGCTAACAAGCTATAAGACTAAATAAGTAAGGATTATTTGCTATAAGTTGGCAGAAAAACCTAATGGAGGGTTTTATGTGTTATTACCTACACCTATTGTGGTGTTATTAGGAATACATTCTGTGGCAGGTGTATAATTTTATAATTGTTACTATAATTATAAATATATAAATACTAGGAAATGCTACGAGTACGTACTATACAGGCTGTTTTCCGAAGATTTGAGGCTTTCAAGGTTACATACAAGGTGTTATTTTGCAAACTGCAAGCACTTGTAGGTGTAGGTACTTCAGATGTGTACATACCAACAACTACAATCGTCAAAATCTTTATACATATATGATACTGGTTTAATTTTATTGCGTATTGCGTTGGTAACCTGACAAAACCCGATTGTAGTTTTCAGTATTCGATTTAATTGAATCAAATAGTTGACGGTGCTGTGGGCGAGGTACCAGTACCAGCCTTTTTTTTAACAGTCCAATGCAGGACGTAGGCCTACTCACGAAGGGTGATTGGAGGCACCCGAAGGATAGCGATTTGCGATTTTGGCGACGCACATTTAACGCGACGGAAAACGGATGAGTTCAATGGCACGTATTTCCAGAACGTTCTAGATAATGTCTTGTTGAGAACTTCCTCTTATAACCGCGGTGTCAAGGCGCGCCATTACACGCGCCCTCTGCAGCCTTGCATTGTGCGCCTTGCGAAATGGACGGCACGACGACTCTATCCGTCTTTATCATAATATCTACATAATTATATTTTCAACCAAGTTCCAATAATTATTTCCTGACAAAAATGTGACAGTCGACTTTATAATTACTTATAGGTATAATCAATCCCAAACCAAAAACAGCGGATGAAAGTAGAGATTATTAATCGACAAAACGGAGTAGCTTTACAAATCAACGCGTATATTATTTTTTACCGACTTCCAAAAAGGAGGAGGTACTATGTTCGTCTGTATGTATTTTTTTTGTTCATCGATATTTTCGCCAATTGACAAGTTTTCATATTTCACATGACTATGAAATTCCAAAACCATTTCGGGGTATTGCGACTCTGATCATTTTGCTTATTTTTTCAAAATTTTTAGTGCAGTAATTATAAAGATATTAAATTAAAACTCTCATCCAAGTGGTGCTCTGATTTATAGTAGAAGTTCAGTAGCCTATAATAAAAAAAAACACTAGCAATATAAAATGACAGTTGACACTGACATTACGTTTCGTTTTATCATCACTTTTTTTCAGACATTCTACTAAAAGTATCGCTAAAATCAGTGTTGCCTACGAAATATTTGAGAGCCTACTAAATCGAGCCCTAGATCTACCAGAAATCCATTATAATTTTGAACGTGTTACAGAATACTGTTATAAATTACTTGTTAAAAATCATTATTTTTAGAAATTTTTCCACGCATAAAATTACTTGCTACATAAAATCTGATTTAAGTCAAGTGAAAAATGCAATATTACTTTCTCTTTAGTTCGATTTAAGTTTTCTATTTATTACAACTTTACATAGGTTTAGTCTAATAAAATGTACTAAAAAGTAGAAATCTACCAAGAGTTGTCACGCTGGATAATTTGTTTGTTGTCATTGCCAGTGCCATGACAGTGACAGCTACGCTAGAGCTTGACTTTGTCAGTTATAGATGTTTTTTTTTAATGTGACTTCAGTAACATTTAATATACATCCTAAATCATGCAGTTACGTCCTTTTAGAATAAGCTCTTTTACAAAAATTATTTTTACGGAAAATATAGGTCTTATTGAAAAAATAAAAAATATGTGTACCTTATTTTACAATAATCTTTCAGAAAAAAAATAAAACTAATAACGATAAAAATTTGAAATGTTGTCAATTGTGAACCGATTCAAAAAATATTTTTGGATTCGAAAGGGTATTTGTACATCCGAGGTAGTCTCATTTGAATTTTATAGAAATCAGCTGAGCCATTTTTGATAAATCATCAATAATGTATATGGATGTCACATTGATTCGTGCAAGATATTCGAATTCTATACACGGTGAAAGTCGGTGTTGCGAATTTTTGGCGAAAAATAATTATTTTTATGTTTGATCATGGATAACTTTTGATTTTTATTTTGATAATTCTTTTTTGGTTTGATAGATCATACTTTAAAAGTGGCCCCATGGCCCCATTTAAATTTTATCGAAATCAGCTGAGCCATTTTAGATAAATCAAAAATAATATTAAGATTACTACATCGGTCCGTGCGAATATAGGTTATGTCATTGGGAAAATTAATTATTTACGGCGCAATTTTCATTGGGAATCATATTTCTATAATTCCTTTAAATCTACTGAACCAAAGATCTGTATTAATTCTTATAAGAGAAGGTAAAGAATTACGTCAGGAAAATTATTCAAATATTCGCTCAACCATTTGTCGAGAGCTCACGCACGTAAGTAGGTACACGAATAAAGAGAGATCTTAAATCTCTTGATCCAAAAATGTCGCTAAAGGACTGTTCTTCAATTTGTAAACATGAACACCATAACGCTGTTCTTATAGTTCTGTTATGAGCTAAATAATTAATACCGACGTTATCTAAATACCACAAAAAGTGAAATATTACAAAAATACACGCGTCTTCTGGTAATGTCGAACTTTAATGACCTCTAACGTCTTTTGAAGTTATTTTTTTGCGTTCATCGCCACTTCCTACATTTTTTGCGAGCCTACACTACAAGATATGAAGAACTCGAGTTTATTTGTTTTGCATAAAATTGCGATAATACGACAGAAACGACCTTTGTGTGAGGAAACCTAAAAATAACATTGTCGCTAAGGTGATGTCAAATAAAACGGATTTTTCATCACATCTATTCGAAAAGGACTACTTGGTTCGCCTTTAAGTAAGGTGGTGTTTTCTATAAGAAACTTTATAAGTGCGCCGGAATTATCTTTGCCGCGCACTTTTTGAATTTGGAACAAATAAGTGCGACGGAATGATCTATGCCGCGCACTTTTTGAATTTGGAACAAATAAGTGCGACGGGTGTCACCCGAACGAAGTCACCCTTCGTGGGTAGGCCTACGTCCTGCAGTGGACTATTAAAAAGGCTAGTACAGTACAGTACAGTACAGTACAAGTGCGACGGAATGATCTTTGCCGCGCACTTTTTGAATTTAGAAGTATTTGTAATATTAGTGTTCAGCGCCAAGAAAATGACTGAAAAGAATGAAAATATAAGTTTTTATTTGTTTTATTATTAGATACCATATAATTTCAATTTAGTTTGTTACTCTAAGTTTTATTAAATAGACCGTAATAATATTACAATAAAATATGAGGCGCCTTTTATTTTCGTATAGAGGTGATGAAAAGTAGAGTGTACTACTCGGGCGCAAAATATATTTTTGGCTCGGGCGACGTACTTTGAATCTCTCGCTACGTTCAGGATTCTACTCTAGAATCCCTCACTACGCTCTGGATTCAAAAAAGCGCCCTCGCCGTAAAAATATTATTTTGCTCCCATATGATACAATCTACTATTAATTGCCTAGACAAAATCACATTTCGGAAAACGACAATTGCAATAGTAGCCTAATTACTTTTCGCCATACTTAACATACACTTACATACAAACATCTACTTAAGTACAAGATTCGAATAGTTCGCTCAAATCGAAGTATGGCAGTTTTTGACCGACGAAACGGAGGAGGTACTCATATTTTTACATAATAGTCTGATTTCGATAATTCTTTTTTTATTAGAAAGAGTACATCGAAATTGGTCCCATTTAAATTATAACGAGATCGGCTGAGATTTTTGATAAATCAACAATAATGTGAAAATGCTACATCGATCCGTGCGAAATATTCGCGACGATATTCGATTCTGTACACGGTTGAAGTCGGTCATGCCATTTTTTGCAAAGAATGATTGTAGATTATTGTTGATTTTCTAAAAATCTCTCAACCGATTTCGATAAAATTTAATTGAGACTATCTCTGAAATACCAAACAACAAAAAAATCATCTATAATATTATAATTGGCGAAGTAATCACGGAACATACGTACAAAAACATACAGTTGAATTAAGATTCCCTTTTGAAGTCGGTAAAATATTTTCTTAAAGCACATAAAGCAAGCCTATTTTTAGGTATTCTACGTCAACCTGACGGTATCAATGACCGAGCCAACTTAAGCATACCTAATAACTTCAAACGATAATCAGAGAACCAGTTTGAGATTCTCTGAATCTGACATTAACTTAATACAGGTATTTCTTACTCATAAATATGTTTTGACGATTGCTGATTAATTTGTTTAATTACTTACTACAAATTTGTTTATTACAAAATTACGATTTCTTGAAATCGACTTTGTCTAATAGCTCGCACAAATGAAACAGGGTGTTTCTGTAGATGAAGGACATATTCTAGAATATCATCCATCCATCCATTAGCCATAGGACGTCCACTGCTGGACATAGGCCTCCCCTAAAGATTTCCAATAAGACCGGTTGGTAGCAGCTTGCATTCAGCGTGACCCTACGGTCTTAATTAGGTCATCCACCCACGAGGTCCTACACATGCGCTTGCCGGTACGTGGTCTTCTCTCGAGAAGTTTACGACCCCATCGGTCATCAGTCCTCCGTGCTATGTACCCTGCCCACTGGCATTTTAACTTGCCAATCCAAAATCAATATTTTTGCCATGGGGCCAATTCAGAACTGGCGAAAAAAACAGCTGTTGCATATTTTTTTTTGTGATTTCGCAGTGGTCCCGTATTATAAGTTGTTAATAAATAATATTTTTTCGAATTATTGACTTTCTTGTTTTCTGAAGTAGCCAAAGAAGTTTTCTAGGGGAGGCACACTTGGATTTGTTTATATTTTAGTAGTTTATTTAATTGTCTCTTATATTTTATATTGTTTTATATTTTAGTAGTTTATTTAATTGCAGTGTGTACAAAAGTAGGTCTATCTACTTTATTCAGAAGAAAATTGAACTAGAAATTTGTCAATGAGACTTTAGTTGAAAATATTAAGGTTTTTCAAAAGAAATTTAAGGTTTTCCTGGAGAAACTTACCCTGCCGCCTGGAGAGCTTCAGGAAGACGTCCTCCAGAGAAATGCAGCTGTACATAGTCAGCAGCGCCTGTGGTGATTCCTCGGCCAGCAGCCGGCCGCTGCGCATCAACCCAATCTGGAATCACGGTACAGAACGTAGAGCATCTTTTGGCATGCATGGTTTTTTAGAATTGTGATGTTTTGACTACATAGTATAAAACAAAATCGCTTCCCGCTGTCTGTCCCCATGTATGCTTATATCTTTAAAACTACACAACAGATTTTGATGCGGTTTTTTTAATAGATAGAGTGATTCAAGAGGAAGGTTTATACTCGTAATATATGTAAGTATAATACACCTGTGCAAAGCCGAGGCGGATCTCTAGTAACATATAAATCGATGAACGCCGGCACGCACGAAATAGCATGACTCATTGTCACGTTCCGCCTGAGCCGAGCGTGCAAGCGAGAGCTCCAAAGTGAGGCCTAAGTGACTTACGACGTATATGACGTTAGCACGTACAATTATCGTCCGTAAAGTGACTTTAGAGACGTAAACCTTTTTTTGGGTTATGATATAAAGTTAGATTGCGCTAAATAAGAAGGTATAAACAAGTTAAAGATGCGGATCAAGTAAGTTTGAGTTAGCTCGCAGAGCAGACGCAGTTTTCCATAGATTTGTGCAGATTGTAAACTTGTAACCGATATCGATATACAAACTATGTGCCATCCATCCATCAGCAAAAGGACGTTCACTGCTGGACATAGGCCTCATTTATGGATTTCCAATAAAGTCGGTCGGAAGCGGCCTTGCCGGGATTGCGCCAGCTAACCGAAATTAACTTAGAATCGCTTAGTTCTAACTCGCATTAACGTTTTGATCGCTAAAATCACTTATACTTGTCAATTGTTTCCGGGCGCCAACGATGTCTATAGTCATCAAAAAACCGGGCTCCATTAAAAAATACGAAATTAAAAAAAAACCTAATGTCAAAAGTAATTCCGCAAACGAGCCCAGTTAAACTCTACCACATACACCTTCGTAAGGTTCGTAAGGTCTATTATATCTTTTAGGCATTTACACAAACCTGGTGTTCACCTTAGTGACTACAAGTTAAATCACCCGCATCAAGATATTCAAATGAAGGTGGATATAAAACAGTCGTCCAGTTAATATCCAACCAGATACACCGGTTTAAGTAATGGACATTGGACAGACCGCGGAACTGACAAGTCCTTCTGCATGTTTCACCTTAATTCTGTCCTTTAAAAGCATGATTGTGATTATATTATGTTTAGTTCATATCCGCGTAGATCTAATAGATGTTGACTGCCTCGGTGGCTCAGTGGTTAGTGACCCTGATTTCTGGGTCAAAGAGGCGTGGGTTCGATCCCCACCCAGGGCAAATATTTATGTGATGAACTTAGGTGTTTGCTCTGTGTCTGGGTGTTATTTAGTTACTATCTATATAGGTAAGTATGTATTTAAAAATAAGTATATGTAGTATATCAGTCTCTGGCAGCCATATCACAAGCTTTGCTTAGTTTGGGGTCAGAGGCCGTGTGTAAGATGTCCCCAAAAAAAAAAAAATTATTTATTTACATAATTATTCAAAATCAGTAATGTAGGTTTGCCCTATATTTAATCATCATCATCATAACCAGCCGTAAGACGTCCACTGCCGGACATAAGCCTCTCCTATGGATTTCCAAAAAGCCCGGTTGGAACCGGCCTGCATCCAGCGCGTGCCTGCGGTCTTAATAACATCGTCAGTCCACCAGGTCGGTAGACATCCTACGCTGCGCTTACCGGTGCGTGGTCTCCATTCGAGAACGTTACTGCTCCATCGACCATCAGTTTTCCGAGCTATGTTGAATACTTTACTCAAACTAAGGGACGAAATAACGTCCCGGTCCTATTCCCTGCAGGCGCCTTGTACAGGGTAGTTTCTCTAGACCAGTGTTTTTAAAAGCGCGAGTCGCAAATTCTTAAAAAAGGGTTTGCGACCCCTCAGTAAAAGAAAAAAAAAGGTTTAAAGATTACTGAGAAAACATTAATTTAAGAGCGGATCTTCGGAACGGACTTCTACATGCGAAAAAAACATTGAACAAATTCCGCGTTCACTACGCTCTCGTTTGGAACGATGGTTCTTTTGCTTTGTTCTTCTCTTCGGTTTTCATCGAAAAACGTAGAGTATTACAATATTTCAAATTGAACATAGTTAACCAGATATACAGTTTGCAAATACAATACAGGGGTATCGCGCCATGAAAAAGATTGAAGAACACTGCTCTAGACAATGGACATATTCTAGTAAGTATATCATTATACTCATCGCTAGAAGCAAGCAAGCAAACATACAGGTGAAACTAATAAAAGCGTGTTAAAAATCTGGAAGGATAGCCGTGTTTTTTATTATTCTGCACGTGTTAAAATCGAGACTGTTTTCCCCGAAACTATTACCTACGATGAGATCTACCTATTTACTCAGAAACTAGAAAAACTAGTTCATACACGTGACCTAGGCACGTGTTTTTCATTGAGTTACAGATGGCTTTAAAAGATTTGGACTAGATTTTATTATGACGTTGTAGATATTAACTAGATTTTGTGGAGACTAGGTACGAGCAGTGCCGGATTAGTTCTAGTTCTAGGGACCCCTAGGCAGTGCCATTCTCGGGCCCTATTACAGAACCTTTACAGCCATGGAGCGGGGGTTCAATAGTTTTTCAATACCAGGCATTTGTACGGAACCTTTGGTAGGAGAGCCTGACTCGCACATGTCCAGTTCTTTTAGCGTTCAAAGGGCCCCGTGCCCGTGCCTAGGGACCCCTAGTCGATATGGGCCCCTAGGCAATTGCCTAATCAGTCTTAGGGATAATCGAGTACTGTACTGTACTGAATCAGCCTTATAATAGTCCACTGCAGGACGTAGGCCTACCCACGAATGGTGATTGGGCCATATCCACCACGCTGGCCCAGTGCGGGTTGATAGATTCACATTCGCCATTGAAATTCTTCTCCGGACATATGCAGGTTGCCTCACGATGTTTTTCCTTCACCGAAAAGCATGTGGTGGCAGAAAATTCATTGGTACGGGACCGGGATTTGAACCAACGACCTCAC
This sequence comes from Hypomecis punctinalis, assembly GCA_949316475.1. Classification (NCBI taxonomy): domain Eukaryota; kingdom Metazoa; phylum Arthropoda; class Insecta; order Lepidoptera; family Geometridae; genus Hypomecis; species Hypomecis punctinalis. Next base: position 1,278,420 of record OX438818.1, read on the forward strand.
GATTAAGGCGGGTGTCATTACCACTAGACTACCAAGGCTCCTTTAAATTTTAATTTAATTTTATTTCTTTTAATGTAATGACATATGCTACTTTTTATTCCGGAAAAATAAAAGGTTCTTATGGGTAGCACAAAAATCATGATATCACACGGGCGAAGCCGCGGGCTAAAGCTAATAGTAAATGCTTTGCACGTGCAGCTGCAACAGTTCAGAACATTTCAACTGTGACCTCCGTAGCTCACGTTTTGCTAATTGTTTTTGCAAAATGATTCATCATAAATACTACAGCAACAACGTCCAACGACTTTTTACGTCATAGACTAGATACTTACGAACACTAATTGATATTTTCAGTCAACGCATAGGTGATAGGAGCATAGGTACGAAATTAGCTGTTTGGTGATACTTTAAAGTAAGTAAGTTCGTATAGGCCGGGTGGCTAGCCCTTGTGTCAGAGTTTTTAGGCCGCCTGAAGGCCTCTGACATGGCTAAACGGTTAAAACAACCGGGACCTACAATTTAACGTGTCATCCGAGCCACGGTAGCGCTCAGTTGGAAAATGCCACCCGCGGTCACCCATCCAAATACTGACCGTACCGAACGTTGCTTAATTTCGGTGATCGCTGACAAACACCTAGTCAAACTACTTGATACTTTTATTATGTTATTGTGAACATTGTGATTAAATATCATATCTTGTGTATTTAAAAATTGGATAAGACAATAGTCTATCAAAATTATTATACCTCTGGTTTTCCTGCACTGCCTATACTTTTTTTTAGCAAAAATTAAACGTAATATGAGAAATTTTACAGTACGTTAAGTACAGTTACTATATATTAAGCCCGATTACAGAGGCGCCAGCGTAACTAAATTAGCTAAATAGCATAGTTCTGTTTCTTTTTTCACTTTAGGCATTCGATAGAGAGAACGCTTTTTACGCTGCTATTTAATTTACGCTGGCGCCTCTGTAATTGGGCCCATAATGTACCTATCTGAAATGATTATTTATTATTTACTTACTACCTAATGTTTTGATGGCCCTGGCCAAAAGCTAAATAAAGTGATCCAATAAAATTTGTTAGTAGAGTAGTAGTATATAATTCATGACCTCGGTAATAAAACATGATCATAGGTGTCTGCAATGTTCTAATTTCAAATAAGTTCTACTTGTGTCTACGGAATAGGTAGCTGTAGCTGCGGGTGTAATTTACGACTGAGCGCTACCTTGTCTTGGATGACACATTAATTGTTCTTATACTACGAGACTAATCGCGCACTGAAACTGAGTGTACCTAATGTGCTTAAATCGCGAAAATTTAAGAATCACGTTAATTAGTAGAACCTGATTGTTTTTACCACCTAGCTATGTCAGAGACCTTCAGCCGATTAAAAATTCTGACACCAGGGCCACCCAGTCTATACAAAGTTGCTTGTGCATGTCTATAAATGATTCGAGTCGATGGCAACCTCCCACGCAACTAGTGGAAATGTTTGTATCCAACTTGGGTTTTTTCGAGGCTTTTTGTAAAACTTTTGAACCATTAGTGGTCACATTATGCGGTCTGATTACTGATTAGCGATGATAATTATCTGTTTGTCTCTTTCATCCTTGATACGTAATCGGTGCGATAGAATACATTAGCTATATTTATAGGGAAAAGCCTTGATCATGCTGTGTAGATAAGTACTTGTCTTGATACGTAAGTGGTGAACTAATATTAAGAATAATGAGTTTGACAGACGCGGAATTTATTAAAGATATTATATTCATTTTTTGACCGACGAACCACCGGAGGAGGTATACAATTCGACGCGTATATTTGTTTTGATGTATAACCACGCATAGCTTTTTTCATAGTAGTCCGATTTCAATAATTCTTTTTTTATTGAAAAGAGTATGGTTTGAAATTGGTCCCATTTAAATTTTATCGAAATTGGCTTAGCCATTTTTGATAAATCAACAATAATGTGAAAAATGTTACATCGATCCGTGCATAATATTTGCGTTCTAGCGATGCGTCCCGGCTTCGCACAGGTGTATTATACATATAAACATTTCTCTTGAATTACTGCATCAAAATCCGTTGCGTAGTTTTAAAGATATAAGCATAAATGGGGACAGACAGCGGGAAGGAATATGTTGAATACAGAAAAGTAAAACTTACGCAATGCGCCTGACGCGCTTCTTCGATATAATGGGTGGTGATGATGATAGTTTAGTTTTCGGAAGAAAGGATGCGCACGAGACATAATGTGCCTGACGCGCCTCTTCAGTATAACGTATAATATTTATAAAGATAAAAAAAAAGTTTAGTCTCCCGAAGAGGTGATGCGCACGAGATGCGTCCAGATGAACTGCCGGAGCAGAGGGTCCACACCAACGGAGCACTTCAGAACCACTGGCTTTGGTTCGGTATTTAGCCTGCTCAATGGTGTAGGCTCAGTTTTAAAGACTGCTGAAGAAGAAGTAAAGACGTGAGACTTACGCAATGTGCCTGGCGCGCCTCTTCAATATAATGTGTGGTGATGATGACAGTCTTGTCTCCCGAAGAGGTGATGCGCACAAGATGCGTCCAGATGGACTGACGGAGCAGCGGGTCCACTCCTACGGTGGGCTCGTCGAGGATGAGCAGTTCCGGGTCGTGCATGAGGGCCACTGCGAACGATACTCTACGCTGTTGCCCGCCACTGGTTGAAAAGAAAGAATTGGTTAGTTAGCTTTAACATTCATCAATACAACATGAGCAAAAGGGACTTAGTCATACCACCAAAGCAAGAATGCGACTGTGGCGCTACTCAACAGACCATGGAGCATCTACTACAATGCTTACTGTGACCTACCTGCACACCAGAAGATCTTTACGAAGCTAACTCTGCGGCAGTTTTCGTGGCTTCCTACTGGTCAAAGAACATCTAATAAAAAATAGAAAGAACATGTCCACAAAATGTATGGAGGCTAGTGTACTAATAATCAAAAATTCTAACCACAACACTCGTTACATTTCGTGAAAGTTCATATTTTTCTGAGTCTTTTACATCAGTAAAAACCAAAAAAGAGCCCTCCGTTTTTTTTTCTTTAATTTTGAATCTATTAGGATAAATAAATATATTTGGCTCAATAGGTAGTTTATCTCTATCAACACAGATTAAGTAACCTCCAAATTGTTAAATATAAACATGTTTACCAATTAGAAACAGTATTTAAGTGTTTATTTGTCACATTGTACCTACTAACTGTACACACTGGTCGGTTATAATTTTTAATTTTAGCAAATTAAGAGATGAATGTGGAAGAATCAGCTACAAATGCAAGTAAAATAACGATAGAAGCACTTTATTATTGCTAAACTAGAAAAAATACATAACTGTATTATTGTTTTTAATACAATTTATTTTTTTCACTTATAAAAAAATGGAAGGATATAAAAATCTAAATTAAATAGTTTTAAGAAGCCCATAAATCAAGCTTTCAAATTATGTATATATCATCTTGGTTCGATTTTCTCTGAAGAATATACCACTTGTGGGCGTGACCTTTTATAATTGAATCGCTGATTCAAAAAAAAACAGTAACAGTACTATGCATGAAGCATGATTTTAAGTAGCTTAATAGAATAACAATTATTACTTACATACCACAGGTTTCCCTAGGATAAAAACTACCTTAGGTCGCTTTCTGCCTTCTCAATTTTATTGATATAAAGTATGCTTACTTACTTACTAGCTCAAAACTTTTTTACTCAAAGAAATCACCGAAAAAATCGCTCTTCAATCCGTGAAACAGTAATTTTTGCATGGATATGTACCTAATCAGTTTTAAAACTACTTAGTAAAGGTGAGATAATTTTCCACGGGAACTCTGCTAGAACTCTACTACCACAACTCTGAAGAGTTGTGGTAGTAGAGGTCAATCTGACTGGTACCAAGTAATTTCGACCTAAAGCCCTCATTAGCAACACAAAGAGCCGTTTGATTATCAGCCGTTGTTTCATATTCTCCAGTGAAAGTCTCATGACGTAACTCAAGATTGATAGACACGTGCATAACAATGTATTGAATATGTTATGATAGCAATCATATCATATCTTACAACAGGTAGGTACGGCCGTTTCCAATGAATGCGATGTAATTTTTCATTGTCTTAATTTTCTGTGGTGTTTTCTAGGAATAATATCTTATTGTGAACATGTTACCAGTATAATATTATCAACTAGTTTTTACCCGCGGCTTCGTCCGCATGATATTTTGATTTTTGTGCTATCCCATGTGAACCCCTCTATTTATCTGGGATAAAAACTAGACTACCTTACCACCCTTAATAAAGTAGGTGGAAAATCCAAAAAAATAAACAAAAAACGATTTTACGGTTGTTCGATTCGACAGTTGATTTTTATTTTGACATTTCTTGAAGCGCACTCTAGAATACTCTAGAAACGCGAAAGTTTGTGAGGATGGATGGATGGATGTATGGATGTTTGTTACTCTTTCACGCAAAAAACTATTGAACGGATTGAGATGAAACTTTGCAATAATATAGCTTATATATCACAAAAACACATAGGCTATAAATTATAATGATATTGCGTCAAAAATCAAAATATCATGCAGGCGAAGCCGCGGAAAAAACTAGTGATCAAATAATGCTACATATTTTATGTATAGGTATTTTTACTTAACTAGAAATTGACATATTGTGATTTATTATCTTTATTCATGTGAAATTATCAAGTGAGAAGGAATTTGGCGTAAAATTTTTAATTATTAGCTACGTTACGGCGCGAAAGAGAAATTATGTTGGCTGGCACTTTATTGAATTAAGACCTTTTTATGTTCTTCTTTCTAGTCGGGCGCTAATAACTGATTAGCGTTCCGTAAAATAGCAACAAAAGAGTCATTAGCTCTATTCATCAGGCCTGTGAACCCGTCAGCTTTTCACAGCTAATCAGCTGGCTAGCCACTAGTCATTTAACCTAAGGGCTTATGCACACCTTCGCCGCGGAAGCGTACTAGCGAAACGGCACTTATTTATTGGGTACGACTTGTGAGCTCATTTGATTCGCGAAACAGAAATGAATCAAATTGTTTTACACAAAGATTTAACAATTAATTTATTTAATTACTATCATTCTAGTCCCAGTTCAGTGTAAATGTACTTTAAAGGCTATTTTAGTATCATCTCAGCAGAAATAATGTTACGGTACCAACATTTTACGAGAGAGAAAGAGAAAATAGTTATTTATTTAGGGCAGATTATACGCGATATTTCGTGTCTAACGAAGCACGTCAGTCAGTCATCCCGCCTCGGCCCAGCGTGACTCTCCTGCTTCGTCACGGTCAATCTACCTCCTCCTCAAACACGCTCCTAATTTATTGTGCTTAGATACAGCGGGCAAATAACTGTCAATTTAATTACTTCGTTTAGCTATTTGTTTTGTATTGCCATGAACATGTTCTGTATAAAATGGTGGTTTCGTTACTACGGTTCTGCGGCGAAGATGTGCTTACTGCATCATCCCGCCTCGGCCCAGCGTGACTGAGTTGCTTCGTCACGGTTACTCAACCAACGACACGCTACAAATTTATTGTGCTTAGTCAACACACAGTGGGCAATTTAGCGGACAATTCAATTGCTTTGTTTTGCTATTTGTTTTGTCACTTTATGCCGTATTGCAGTATGTAAGTAGGTATTAAAGTTGCATTTGAAGTTAGTCATTTTGATTATAATTATCCAAATATGTTGTATAACATACGACACTATATACACTGACCTATATGTGCATGTTACTATAATGTAGTATTTAAGATTATCACTTAAGTGAGACAATATGTTTCTTGTGATATAACAATAAAGATCTTTGAACTTAAAGATAGCTCGTAATCGTAGGAAAATAATTTTGAAGTATCCACTCATAAGCCATAGGACGTCCACTGCTGGACACAGGGGGAGGCCTGTGTTCAGCAGTGGATGGATTTCCAGTAAGACCGATAATAATTTATAAGTATAGATGTAATCAAACTAGTAAGATAATGATGAAGACTCAGATGAGTGCGCTGGATGTAAGTAAGCAGCTTCTAAGCACCAAGACAAGACATATGTACATATGTCTTCAGTTAACGTTTTACCACAGATTAGATAACTACTACGTAACGATTAACCAGCCGACATCGACAGTCGGTCTATCTATTAAAGAACTTAAGTTAATATTGAGTGAAACAATTGGAAATCAACCTAATGCTCCAAATGCTTCATCTTATTCTCCATCATATTATACGATTCTCGCTGGGCAGGTTGCAAGGGTACCTGTTGCACTTACAACTACCTTCAAAAACCTACTGAATCTACTGTAAGGAAAACCGAGGACTCGATGCAGTAGAAACACCAATATTATTACAATTAAACTTTGCAGATTTATTTCTTCCATCACAGTGTTCTCTAAGCTCTAAAAATAACTAATCTAGACTTGTTCTTCGCTTCAACGGCTCGACCAGAATGGTCTCCAAAAACCGTGCCAGTCTCTGACCACGATGTTATAAAAATATCCGCCCACTTCCCCTATATTTAACCAACCACAGCCGGTTTCTTGCTGCATTTACTTTTTAAAAAATCTGTGGCTGACTACCGCCTTCGAACTATGTTTTCGTTCAAAAATCACACATTTAGAATATGCAATTTTTGAACAAAGCCCAACACTACATAAACGAAAGAAAAGATAGTCTGAAATTTACCTGAGGTTCTTCACCATCCGGTTTTCGCTGGGCAGGTCCAAAAAGTCCAGCAAAAAGCGCAGTCTTTCAGCGATTTCCCTCGTCTCCATACCGAAGATCCATCCGAAGTACATCATGGTCTCTTTGATGGTGAACTCGCCGTACAGGGCGATCTCCTGAGGCATGTAGCCCACTCGCTTGCCCGGCACTCCGGACCCTGCGGGAACAGATCAAATCATTTATTCCAAGAATACAAAAGAGTGAATAGGTATATTCTAGGTCTACATATTCCATCTTCTTATTACCTAAAATCTTTAGAATGTGCACAGAGAGCTATACTAAAAGTTGCAAATTTTAAGCCGCGCCTCTACCCGACTGCTGACCTGTACAAGGAATGTAATGTTCTCACTGTTAGACAACTTTATCTTCTACAATTGTTTATACAACAACACACTAAGCCTCAGTCAGCAATAAACAATAACTTACATAATAAACGCAACAATAGGAACACATATAATATTTACACCGTACCACTGACAAAAACAGTTTTTGTAATGTACTTTTCATACTATTTGGGTCCTAAATTATACAACAAACTTAGTAAACAATCTACTGTTCAGGCGCTAAATGCGCATAAATTTTAAAAAAAAATGTTATCTTTCCTAAAAGATATGGACTATCAAAACACGGAAAACTTTATCTATGTTCATTAAATTTCTTCTATTAATTATTTATGTTAAAAAACGATTCTAACTATGCTTAACATAGTTTTAATACGTTTTAATAGCTTATGCATGAATGTTTAAATTTTATTATATTATTTCAAAACTTATTGTTAATATTGATTCAAGTTTCTTGTTTATAATTATTTTAATCTAGTGCAACTATAGGGAGAAGCCACCGGATTCCGAGACACAGTTTTTAACTAGTTCGGAACCGGTGGATTCAATTCAATAGCTTGTATATTTTGTGTCCTAATAAAGATTTTGAATTTGAATCTTCGGCTACAACTTCGCTTTCCATCAGACGAGTTGATGGCCAAATGTAGCCCTATTATGCATTAAAAAAAAAACATTTTACAAGCTTTTAACTTGCAATGGATGTATGTAAGTTCGAGTGGAATTTGATCAACTTCCCTTGAGCTGAAATTTTGCACGCATATGTATATCGCGTGACAATGCAATAATGTGGGACCGTAGAGTTGATCTGGTGATGGAGTCGGAAGGTGACCATAGGAACTCCTGTACTAAACAAGACAGACCGGTCGTGTTTGCGCTCGTTTTACTTGTCTTGGCTAGCACTCTGCTCAAAAGCTTGTTTTTAAAAACTTAAAATTTTATTATGATTAAAATGTACACAGACTTTTTGGGAAAAACTTGTTGCAGAAAAAAAACAAAATACGTATTAAGTAGTTAGAATAAGAAGGACATAATTTTGTACGCAAAAAAATAGCCGAGCCCATTTTCTTCCTCAGCTTATAATACTTAATTCATTTTATAATTTCGATATCTCTAGATCTGAGTGTAGTAATTGTTTTCGTCATTTCGTGTCATATTCGAATCGTCAATGGAAATCATAAGGAGTGAGTTGAATGTGAAATATTAGTTATTTATTTAATTTATACGAGCTTTACCTGCGGCTTTCACAGGATACTTATTTTTTCCTGGATAAAAAGTAGTCTATAACACTCCACAACCTTTGCAAATGGATCCGTCGCTCTGTTGTTGCGTGAAAGAGTAACAAATTAACTTTGATTTATAATATTAGTATAGAAGTAGGAATAGAAAATGCCGTACCTTTGGTGCCCGGTTTGCCGCCCAGCACCCATATCTCGCCGCTGTTCAGTTTCCGCCGCCCCACGATGCAGGACAGCAGCGTCGTCTTACCGCACCCTGACGCGCCGAGCAGCCCGTATCTATAACAAAACATCACATTAGTAAATAATAAATCATAGCGTTAAGTCTAATTGAATCGATACGATGAAATTGTGGAAAATGTCATAACATTCTAAAACCAGTCCCCTGAGTTTCTAACGTTACGTAAAGGGACTTCAAAAAGGATTTCATTTAAATTTTACAAAAATCGGCTGAGCTGTTTTTGAAAAACCGGACAAGTGCAAGTCAGGCTCGCTCATCGAGGGTTCCGTACAAATACGTTATTCAAATAATTAAGAACCTGTTTTAGCATGTGCTAATGAAGTTCTTTTATATGATACCTCACATGATACGATTTACTCACTCTGAATTTTGTAACCAGTTTTGTGAATTTTGAGGCCATATTTTTTGTGGTTTAAATAAAAATGTACAGTTTTCAGATTTATTCCTAAATGTGTACTCTGAGACAATGCTTTTCGCCAAATTTCATAGTTCTATGTCAACGGGAAGTACCCTGTAAGTTTTGATTTTTGTGAGTGCAAAATATGCGGTTTTTTACTACATAAACGGCTCTAACTGTTTTAAAGGACAACTGAGAAGTTTTTCTTATACACAACTGCAAGAGACCATAGATATACGTATACAGTTTAAATTTCAACTCGGTATCTTTACGCGTTCCCGAGATAAAGAGTCTTGATATACATACAGACGGACAGACGGACAACAAAGTGATCCTATAAGGGTTCCGTTTTTGCCGTTTGAGGTACGGAACCCTAAAAATCAACAATAATATAAATAAACACCAGCATTTTTGGTCACGCGTCGCGTCAACGTATAAGCATTGCCATTCAGCGTGGCAATGCTGCCAGCATACTGGGCACGCTGCCAACTGGCAGTGGGCTTGAGCATTTGGATTTTCTTTAGACCTTCAAGGGTCTATGGATGATCCGATTGCTTGTCATGTAGTAGTTTGTGTAGTTTTAGATTATGTCTTGTATTTAGTGGTTAATAAAGGCATGTGCCCATTATAATGTAAACAATTCCAGCGAAATATTCGAATTTCGTACACAATAGAAGGCGGTTTTGGCATTTTTAGCAAAAAATAATAAAATTATTACAGAGCCACCAACTTATCGGACCTGTCTGAAAGAGGAACTTGGAAAATGGCGTCGATTTTGAAACGTCAAAATATGACTAGCATCTCGCCTGATGGTAAGCCACAAGTGGTCGAAATTGAGGCACAGATAGATACTTATGTCTTGCCTTTCAGTCCATCACAAGTACACAGGCTAGTCGCAGTACACCAGTTCCATGCATGTGTCGACACACGTGGCGCATGCATCAGCGAGCGCCCTGGGCCGAGCCATTAGAGCGGTTTTCAGAGCGGAAACTCATCGTCTTGTTAAACTAGCTGAGTACTTCGACGGCCTTCACATTTCTGATTCTGGTTCTCTTTCTACTGTTCTATTTTTTTATCATTAGTTAAATGGAAGATGTCGGTTTTATCGTCGAAAAAACTTAATGCTTAGTTGTTTCCATAGGGACCATGAATCAGAATCAGAAACTTTTATTGACGTATTGAGCTTAATACTATAAAGAAAATACAAAGTCTGTATAATAATACATAGTACCGCCAACAATAGGTCTCGTCATTTAATGCAAGTACAAAATTATTTAATAATGCTGTAAAGGGAGGGTAGTAATGGTTTGCCCTGGTGCCGGGGCTATAGAATAGGGTATCGGTATCCCCTGCCTATAATTAAACCATACTAAAAGGGGACCTCTGGGCTCGTGAATGATCAGAGATGAACTCTGGTCATTCCTAAAATTCCACGCGTCCACACAAAAAAATTGAAAATATATCTTAAGATTTCAGAGACAACGATTGATTTTATGATTTACTAGCTGTACCCTGCGCGCATTGCTACGCCACCTACTAAAATAACGGACTCAGAAACCTTTTCTCCATCTCTAGTGGAAAAAGAGACATACGGCGGCACATTCGCCTAGCGTGGCTATTGTAAGCAAATTCCCTCTATGTTAGGGCGCAACTACAAAAGGGACATTAACTATATCACTATAATTACATTGTTTTTATCAACCTCAAGTTTTTCATAACAATCCATTAAAATAATTCTGTTACCGCAACTCAGATCGCCCCACGCAACGAGGACGCAGTACTTGCGTCACAATACACACAATCTTGTACCAAACCTCATTTTAAACTCTACCACTATAGTTATAACATTTATTTTACTTTAAACACATAAGCAAGCTAATTTTCGTTCAATTTTGTGCTTTATTGTAGAGACTATAGAGTGTATTATAGTGTGGATAGAGCCAGGATGTGTAGCCATTATTTCAAAATCTTCGGGTAATCGTTTAAAATTAATTAAGAGTTTGTCGGTAGATAAGTTTTATGTGGCCAGTGTTCTAAGTGATGTGTACCGTTTCATTGTAGTTTTATATAATTTTACATCAGATATTGCTAGTTATTTAAGGGATACTCTCGGTCAGTGTGCGAAATTCAATTTTTCTTAGATTTATTTGCTACTAGTTTTTACCCACAGCTTTGCCCGCATGATATTTTGATTTTTGTGCTATCTCATGGGAACCCTTTATTTATCTGGGATAAAAAGTAGACTATGTCACGTTCCGTCTTTCATACCCGATGCCCTACCTTACCACCCTTAGTAAAGGAAGTGGAAAATCCAAAAAATAAAACAAAAAACGATTTGACGGTTGTTCGATTCGACAGTTGATTTTTTTTGACATTTCTTGAAGCGCAGTCTAGAATAGCTTCTCTGAGTTCTCAGATCTTACTTAACACTCATCGTTATAGTATAAAAAATTTATTTACGAAATATCATTATAATTTATAGCCTATGTGTTATTCTGATGTATAAGCTATATTATTGCAAAGTTTCATCTCAATCCGTTCAGTAGTTTTTGCGTGAAAGAGTAACAAACATCCATACATCCATCCATCCATCCATCCATCCTCACAAACTTTCGCGTTTATAATATTAGTAGGATAGGATTTACAGCTAAACTTCTGATCAAAGGTTTACAAAAACTTATTTTTCGATCATATTATTATACCGATAGTGACAGCAATTCGGCGACACGCATTTATAGTTTAGTTTTCTCTAAATAAGTTTAGTCCTGTCAAACTAGGTTTTGCTATTCGGATGTCTACACGATTAAACTAAATTTAGGTCGAATCGACTAAATCGATTTTAGTTACTCAATTTGGTCAAAGTGCATTCGGCGGCCCACATTTTATTTTGTGTTTGTGTACCTATTGATTTTTACCGACTTCAAAAAAAGGAGGAGCTACGTGTCTGTGTGACCGATTTAAAAAAATATTTTTAGTTCGAAAGAATATACTTCCGAGGTTGTTCCATTTAAATTTTATCGGAATCGGCTAAGCTGTTTTTGATAAATCAACGAAAATGAACATGGATATCACAACGATTCGTGCAAATTATTCGAATTCTGTACACGTTTTTAGTGGATGCGCTTTTGTACATAGACTGACCATTATTTTAGTTTTTGGTGTAAGTATTTCGTTGACTATTTCTATTGGGCTATTGAAATAAGAACCGGCGCAGTGTACTACATAAGCCTAAATTGATGATTTATCTAAATGTAGTGAAGGGAGAAACATACACTTAAGAACTTACAACAATTTGGAAAAATACTCACAAATGCGGTATTACTATGAAGATGGTAGGTATGTAGTCAAGTATTATGCGTGTTCCAACACTAAAGCAAGATTTTTAATTATCTTAATCACCGTGATTACTACGGAAGCAATTAAATTGAAATAAATTAATGATACCTAATTAACCATACGCGTAGACCGATGCCTTATTTCTCGTATTTACTGACGTCCGGTTTCTAGAGAATACTGTTTTATACTCTATTTTCATATAAATAAACTTACAGCCGGGTGACTAGTCCTGGTGTCAGGGTTTTTAAACAGCTTAAGTTCTCTTTTCTCTGTAATGGAGCAACTAAGATCGACAAATTCAGGTATCATCCGAGCCACGGCCACGCACAGTTGTAAATGCCACCTGAGGTCACCCAGCTGAACACTGGCTGTGCCGAATGTTGCATACAAAATACACATCATTTACTGATAACATGAGTAGTTATAAGTCATTACACTGAAACAAACGACTAGTTTTTACCCGCGGTTTCGGTCAAGCTGTTTTAGAGGAGTTCGATATCAAACACTGGGACACGAGATTTGTATACCTACATATATTAGGACTACATTACATGTAAAATTGTACATACTTTAGTGTTTTAAACCGCTGTAAATTATAAATTCTCATATTTTATATTGTTTAAAAAATTAGTTAATTTGTCGGAAATAAGTAACCGAGGAAAAACGAGTATTTTGCAAAAAAAACTAGTTATTTACGAGTTGCAAACCGTCAAGTAAATGGGGATAAAAACATGACTAACTACTTCCTCATTGTCTCTTAACATCAGCTACATAATGTTATTTATGGTTATGAACTAACTAGTTATTTGACCCGGTTCTTAGCGTGCGATTTAAATTTTTTTAACCGACGAAACGGAGGAGGTTTTTAAGTCGACACGTATATATATTATACTAGTTTTTACCCGCGGCTTCGCCCGCATGATATTTTGATCTTTGACGCAATATCATTATAATTTTTAGTTTATGTGTTATTCTGATATATAAGCTATATTATTGCAAAGTTTCATCTCAATCCGTTCAGTAGTTTTTGTGTGAAAGAGTAACAAACATCCATACATCCATCCATCCATCCTCACAAACTTTCGCGTTTCTAATATTACTAGGATCGGATTTTAATGTTTGACCACGCGAAATAAAAAAAATGAAAAGTCAATGGACCACGCATAAATTTTTACAAAGCGGTCCGATTTTGACAATTCTTTTTTGTTTGGTAGGTCATACATGATACCATTTAAATTTTATCGAAAGCGGCTGAGCCATTTTTTGATAAATCAACAATAATGTTAAAATTACTACATCGATTCGTGCGAAGTATTCGAATTCTGAACACGGTTGAAGTCATAGTTATGCTATTAATTATTGGCGAAAAATAATTATTTCCTGGATAAATAGTAGGTAGGCACCTCTATCTACAACCTCATGTAAGCCGTGGTGGTTAAGCGGTTGTGACACTCTTCTAGTGTCACAACCAATCATGAGGTCGTGGGATCAAATTCGGGTCCCGTACCAATGAGTTCTTCGGAATTCATTTACAGAATTTAACACCTCTGGCTTTTCGGTGAAGGAAAACATCGTGAGGCAACCTGCATACGGCCGTGGAAGAAATTCGATGGCGTTTGTGAATCCACCAACCCGCACTGGGCCAGCGTGGTGTATATGGCCCAATCACACTTCGTGGGTAAGCCTACGTCCTGCAGTGGACTATTAAAAAGGCTGATACAGTACAATACCTACTCTATTATACTCTCCGACATTTGAACTATACATACCTACATGTCAAAAATCAAATCGATATGATGCCCGGCTGCTGCGTGAAAGAGCAAACAAACCAACTAACACTGTTCTAGATTTATAATATGAGTATCATTAAATCAAAACAGCTCCAAACAACGGATATATTCTTGGATATCATTGTATTGTGCTGATAATTAATAAATTGTGACCAACTTTAACTATGTAGCCGATTCGGAAATCACGAAAAAAACAGTTTTTCAGATAGAAAGTTCATCGACACTCAAAAGCGAAGGAAACAGCAGATGTTTGTTTTGCACAAATTACAATCTGGATATCTTCAAGTCAAGAGTGAATAGGTATTTTCTAGGTCTAAATACCTACTTTAGCTTCGGTTACAACTTCGCTTCCAAATGTAATAGCCTCATTATGCATTAAAAAAAAGATAATATTATTCGTTGACTACTTACGAGTAGGTACGATTCCAACGTTTTCATATTACAATGCGGAAGTAAAACATATAATTTTCTTGAAGTAAACCATTTAAGAATACCTGTGTTTCTCAGAAAATGCCATCTAACCGGTCTAATAGTTCTAGAGTACGATAAATGAAGGAACAAAGATACCTACTTTATGTTTGTTTTACTAATAGGAAGTTGATTCCTTTTACGCTTAAACAATTAGGACCTATAAGGACATGCCACTCTATGAACTACAATTATGACGTCACAACGCTATAATAGATAGCTTAGAAAGACAACTTTGTCACAATGAATTAAGATGTATCTCAAACAAATGAATAGATAAGTATGTAAGTTCGAATATAGGCCGGGTGGCTAGCCCTGGTGTCAGAGTTTTTAAGCCGCCTGAAGGCCTCTGACATGGCTAAGCGGTTACAACAACCGGGGCCTACAATTTAACGTGTCATCTGAGCCACGATAGTGCTCAGTTGTAAATGCCACCTGCGGTCACCCATCCGAAGACTGACCGTGCTGAACTTTGCTTAACTTCAATGATCGCTAACGAACACCTAGTCAAACTACACTAAGAGCTCTACAAAACTATAATATACGAGTACAACGTGTTTACGAAAGGTGTAGTCAGGGTGTAGTAGGTAATATGGAAATCACACATGAGGTACATCATGATGAACAACTTTTACTATGGAATCAACAGCATTCGATGCAATTATGTATGGTACAGCGAATTTTTATTCTCGAATTCCGGGTGCACAGAGACTGTTCTTACTTAGATTTTCACTTAGAACAGATTTAGACTAAGAAACGGATTTTTCATTTTCTCGGTTTTTGTTCCACTTAGTATAAACAAATCGATGCTAAAAGCATTACTTCAAATAGCTAAATACATAGTTTACTGTGCATTCAAAAATGTGTTATATTCCTTTGAAAATAATATGCGTTTTTGTGAAGCATACTCGTACTTGACTTGTACTTTGAATGGATAAATAAATGGTCAAAAGTTTAAGAGACTCTAAAAGGACATCACACTTTATTACGCAATCAATAATGGACTTTATTAATAAGCTAATAAGAGAGGTATTTCGACAAAAAAATGCGTAATATATGGTCAAAGTTAAAGAAACTCTTAAAAAGACGGCATACTATACGTCATAAGTAACTCTAGATTCAACAATGAATTTTATTGACAGGAAATAAGACGGATAATTGTAAAACACAGACCCTGAATAAATGGTCCAAAATTTAAAGGACTCTTTTAAAGGCAATGTACTACAATCTACGTCATAATGTATTCGGTCAAAGTCTTCTATCATTCAATAATGTACTGTATTTCCACGACTAAAAGACAATTTATTGTAAATCACGAGCCTACTAGTGATGCGAAATTAAAAGGACTCATAAAAGGACTAGGTACAATTCTACATACGTCATAAGTGTTATTTACTCTACATTCGATTGTGTATTCTTTTGCCTTGATTATAAGTCGCGTTATAATAAACTATGGGCCCAATAGTGGTTCCATAAGGGATACAATGGATCCTTCATTTTGATATACGTTTGTCACAAAGCAAGTGACGTATGTGTTAATGATGAGGCATAATAATCAATGTTTGATGGGTTGTGAGTAGTTAAGGTCACAAAACGCGTTGAAGGCATCAGGCCGGATAACTATTAGGTAGTAGAGCAACTTGCTAGAAAAATCCACCAATAAGATCACATGACATTTGAAGATTTCTACACTATGTACGATCCATCCAAAGGTTCATTGTTTTTCGATTTAGACAATATATTAGAAATAGCTGATTTATTTTGCGTTTTCTGGCTTGGTAGCATAGTATAAGTTGTCCATCTTATTGAATTGGTAATTCCCATTTGAAATTCGGTTTAAAACCACAGAATGCAACAACATACATATTGCGGCCAATTTTGAAGGTGCCATCGTAAATTTAATAGCAACAAAATTGTAACTAAAAATATTCTTATCTCTTTCAAATGCATAAGTGAAAAAGAAACAGCAATATTATAAGTTGCTAATAAATATACGATGGTGCCTTCAAGATTGGCCACATCGTAGCGCCATTCACCGTTACAAGGAAATACCTACAAGTGTTGAGTTGATTTCTTCTGCGAATCGAATTGTGAAGGATGTTGACCTCGCGGCCACAGGCCAGGCTGTTACGTTAAAATTTTGATCCAACGAAGAGTTTTTTTTATAAATTATGTCAGGTGTAAAATTAAAAACTTTGAAAAAACATCAGCTGATGTTGTTTCTTTTAACGCAAAAATCAGAAAATCTGTATTCTTCAAAATACTTCTAATATTTTACAGGTGCCTGTAATCAATTGAGCTTCGCCCTAAAGATCTTAGTCATATGGGCTATAACACTCTCCGACCAATAAACCATGCAATATTTATTTTTCACAAAAAATCACAACACCGACTTCCACTGTATAGAGAATTAGAATAGTTTGCACGAATCGATGTGATATCCATATACATTATTGTTGATCAATAAAAGAGGTATTTAATTAATATATCTCATGTTTTATTGCGCGATAAGTCCCGTATTAATATAGTAGTATAATAAAAGACTCGACTGATTTCGATAAAATTTTAAATGGGAACACCTCGGGAGTAAACTCTTTCGAACTATTTTTTTAAAAATCTGCCCACAATTGGCGAAAATGTTGATGAATTTACACAAAAAATACATACAGACGAACATAGTACCTCCTCCTTTTTGGAAGTCGTTAAAAATCAAATCGACCCGTCGCCGCGTTGCTCCGTTGATCGTTGGTGCGAAAGAATGATAAACAAACACACTGTCGGATTGATTATATTAGTAAGGTTAGAATAGAAACAGGGAACATTGGCGTAAGGGAGAAGGAAGGATACTGTTCACAGAGATACCAGCGGGATAACGTGGTCGATCAAGATAAGAAAGAAAGAGATGCAATGATTTTATATTGCATGAGTTAGAAAGAGACATAATAAGTTTCTCGATTGAGTGGATAGTTGCCGTGTTTTTCTCTCAGTAGTGTCAAATTCCAATACATATTTGACAGTTTTGACAGCGCTGAGCCAGATTTTCCATACATTTTTGTGGTTCAGGATTGCCTCAAGCGACAATAGCGCTATCTATCTAGTTGTAATAGCTCTGTGCTACTGTTGGATTAAGCTCAAAAAATTGCCTAAACATATTTGTTTCGTAAATTCCACAGTCAATAATTTTTGCAGTAGGTTATTCAGCCGTTTTATGCAATTTCAAGGTTAGTCCCGAAGCAAAAGTTGTTCGTAATACGTAGAGCTGTTATTCTCTTCACTTTGTAAAGTGATGCTTTATACTTTTCAAGACTACTTTTATTACATTTTAGTTCCGTTTTTTTTTTACTCTAAAATATGACTTAACTGTACATGAGTGTATACAGGGTTATCCAGAACTAGGCTACCAAATCGAAAGGAGGTGATTCAGACCATTATTATGAAAAACTAGAGTATGGGCCGCGTATGCAACTAATGTTCGTAACTGGAGTTATTTACTATGGGGACAATCCAAAGTTAAAGAAAAAGTCGGCTGCTTCATACAGCATGGAACAGCTGATTTTTATTTTCGAATTTTGGGTTGGTCTTATAGTAAAAGTTGTTCATAATGATGGTCTGAATCACCCCCTTTCGGTTTAGCACAGGCTAAGCACATAACCCTGTATACTTATCCATTGACGCAAGAAATAACAGTTCTACAAATTCACTAGTCTTCGATGACGCATTTATGTGAACTTCCCATGGCTTGTTTAATATTTAGAATAGTAATAATTTTCTCAGTACCATGACTGGTTTGATTGCGCAGAGATGATCGTCCTAAGTACTGCTAAGTTAGTTATAAGTTGCAACTAAGTAAGAAACCGCAATGAGTCATGGTCGCGGTTCCAAAGTTCACGGGGCCTTTGCACCGCGCCAGACTAATAAATTTTACCTTCAGTTTCAAATAGTAATTTATCTTTGAAGCTATAAGTAGTTATTTCGGAAATGAACTAAGGAAGGAAGCTGGTACTGGTAGGTATAACTCTATGGATTCTTAAAGAGATTTGAATACGTTCCTAAGAAAGCTCAGAACACATAAAAAAATAGAGACAGAATGTTGTGAACGTCTTACCCTTTAACTACACATGTATATGATAAAGCAAATGTGCTTAGTGTTAGGAAAATTTTTATTTTTGAAAGTGTACGTCGATACCACAAACAAACTGTTCCCTTTCTGAAAGATAGTGGTTCATCCAGAAGAATAGAACGATGTCCAGTCCCCAGCACAAAAACTAGATTCAAACAAAGAAAGTATGAAGTTATTGTTCCACTCTTATATAATAAAATAAGCAAAACGCATAAAATTAGAAAACACAACAATAATGAGGTTAAGAAAATTGTATTGTCGTGGCTCAGTAACTTTGACTACAATGGGATTGAGGATATGTTGTGTGACTTTTACATTAGTCAAAAACACACACACACTCACACGCACGTGTAGCGCTGCAAACCTTGACTCTCATGAGATCTCGTGTATTGCAGCGTTACACACACACACACACACACACACACACACATACACACACACACACACACACACACACACACACACACACACACACACACACACACACACACACACACACACACACACACACACACACACACATTATCGTGCACAATAAATTGATGTTTTGGGTTGTTATATTGTGTAGTTCATTCAAGTCATGATGTAATTTGTAGTTAATATTATAAACCTTTTTTTTTTAATGTTTCGATAAATAGCCTAAATTGTTTTTCTAAATTTTCTTTTGTTTTGTATAACTTTTTAGTGCTTCAAATTGTATTACGGGAGAAGCCATTGGTTCTGAGATACAGTTCTAAACTAGTTCAGAGCCAATGGACAATGTGTATATGGTAAATAGTGTTTGAAAGCAAATAAAGTTTTTATTTATTTATTATACAAGTGAGGCCGACCAAAACTACGCCTCGCCGTGTACAGAAAATTACACACACATCAACGTACGAGGAAACTACGCCTTGGCTTGACAGTCGAAGTCAAACTATGGCGGCGCAACACCGACGCACTCACACATGTATAAAAAACCGGACTCACTTGACTGTTCAACGACGTTCCCTCTTGATTTTATTATATGTTATCTGAAACGTAAACTTACATCTACATACATTGATCACACATTATATTATAATGTGTGATCAATACTAGCCTATCATAAGGAAAATACATATTTTTTATTTATTTTAATTCAGTATTATTTTAAACAACTTCGACTTGTTTTGTAAAGGGTTTCTGATTTTAACATTTCTAACGTTTGCTTCCACGTTATTGACTATTTTGACTATTTGACTGCCTCGGTGGCTCAGTGGTTAGTGACCCTGACTTCTAGATCAACGAGGCGTGGGTTCGATCCCCACCCAGGGCAAGGATTTATGTGATGAACATAGGTGTTCGCTCTGTGTCTGGGTGTTATTTAGTTACTATTTATCTATGTATTTGAAAATAAGTATAAGTAGTATATCAATCTCTGGCAGCCATATCAGAAGCTTTGCTTAGTTTGGGGTCGTATGTAAGATGTCTCAAAAAAAAATAATTAATTAATCTAAAAACTTAGCGTTACTACTCATTTCGTTTTTTTTATATCTTTTAATTCATAGTAAGCACAACAGTAATATTGTATAGATAAATTATAATCTATATATATAAAAGAAAGTCGTGTTAGTTACTCCACTTATAACTCAAGAACGGCTGAACCAATTTAGCTGAAAATTGACAGGGAGGTAGTTTAGAGCCAGGAGAAGGACATAGAATACTTTTTATCCCGTTTCTTTTTTTATTTTTTTAAAGTTATTTATCTTATATTTTTTTCCCTTAAAAATCGTTAGCAAAACTGTCACCTATCACGACGCTAATAGGTCCAATTTTCAAGGCACCATCGTAATTATAACAGCTAATTAGAATATTTCTGTTTCTTTTTCACTTTCATTCGATAGTGAGAACACATTTTACATTCCAATTTAATTTACGATGGCGCGTTCATAATTGGGCCTGATATGGATTGACAAAACGTAATATGATGACAGGTGACATACATTGACTGCAGACTTTTTATAAATGTCACGCTTAGCATAGTAAATAGACAAATTGTCTTTTCACGTTACAGCTCCTCGAAGAGGAAAAATAGTATGGATTGACTATGACAACTGACATTAAAATTGGACTAAATGGTTTTTCTCTATGCCATGCTACATATTACAACAACGTTTAATACTGGGCTGTCATTTTGTCTGTCATTAAAAATATTTTTAAATATACCACCGTTAGAGGTTAAACATGTTTCTTTATTCTACCTTTATGGTACAGAATCCATACTAATATACGAAGAAACGGATCGAAATGATTTTTAGGAGTAGTATGGCATTAGTAATTAGTAAGTATCTTGACTCTAAGGTTATTAACCTTGAGTATGAACTGAGACCTTGACACGAACATACATTTCTGTTGGTTTGGTTAGGATTAAACAGTAATAAAAATGCAGCCCGCCTCAGTTGCGGCACTCCTCATGAGGCACGCAACTTACCGGCCAGCCTCTCAGCTGCTTTAGTTTAAAAGCCTAGAAAAGCGGCCCAACCACGATTGCAAACTTCTAAGCTACCAAGGGAGAAAAGACCCAAAAAATCGGGAGACCTCGAGCGCCGCCTTCTCAGCTGTCTCAGAAGAAACTCAGAGAAGCGGCTCTATGTGGGATTCCCGTGCCGCCCATAAGCCTCGGCTACTAAGTTCCCCCGCCAAGACTAGGCGGGAACCAGTACACTCTAACCTTATCTTAATCAACAGAAGCATTTATAAGTATAAGGTATTATGATGTCAGGTTAGGTTTGGACAGTGGCAAGGTGCAAGGTTACTTGATTTTTTTTACAGAGCAAGTGCCTTTATTAACTACCACTAAATACAAGACTTATAATGTAAAACTTCATAAACTTCTACTACATAACAAGAAATTGGATCATCCACAGACCCTTGAAGGTCTAATATAATCCAAATACCTACTCAAGCCCACTGCCAGTTAGCAGCGTGCCTTGCATGCTGGCAGCATTGCCACGCTGATTGGCAATCCTTATACGTTAGCCAAATAAACACTAGCATTTTGGTCACGCGTCGGGTACACCAGACTCTCAGAAAGACTTTTGAAAACAAGACCGGCCACCACGGCACAATGTCTCAATTTCAAACGGCTCAAATATGTAACCACTGCCGAGGTTAGCATATTTGCGCCGTTTGTGCTGCTCCGAATCGGCCAACGCTCCAGCCCTTCTCTGAGTCTCAGAAAGATGTGCCGGCACCAAAGTGTCGACGCAAGTCGCGCCTCATACTAAGGGCCGTCTACACTTCCATGGGACCAGCTTCATACCGTCAAGCCTTTTGCCATCACCAAGCGCAAATCTATTCGGTTCAAGTACGGCTGCTATATTGGCGGTCGCAAAAGCCCTGCGTATGATCGTTCACACTGGCGTGGTAACCAATTCGACCAGCGCTTCTTGAGCAAGAAAGACGGTGGTGACCGAGCTGGTCAACTAAGGTACTTGAATAGGTGAGAGCGCCAGCTATGTGCGGCGCGGCAGCAATATAGGTCGACTATCTCGACGATATCATCAATACCGCCGTTCGAGCCTGGTCACGACAGGCAAAGAGCCGAGGCAGGTGTCACAGAAAGAGAGAGGCCTATACCCAGCAGTGGGACAAAGAAAGCTGCGGATGATAACCATGACGAAACAAATTAGTTAAGATTGGCTGTTTCTTGGGTTTGAAATGATTGTTTGCTACAATATTTGTGTACCGTTTCACATTGAATTGGGGCTAATATTTTGTGGCGCACATACTATTACTTACTTCGTATCTGCCGATTTTAAACCATTACTGTCTTTACAAAAGTGACAAAGCTTTTTGTATGACAGATGTCGAACTGAAAAGTAGTTAATCTCCGTAAATGTCAACTTTTGATCAATGCTTTCTTTACGAAAGTGAGATAGCTATACCAGATCTACATATTGGATGACAGCTATCGAACTTAAAAGTGGTTTATCTTCGTATGTGCCGATTTTAGACCATTACTGTCTTTACAAAAGTGAGATAGCTCAACCAGATCTACATTTTGGATGACAGCTGTCGAACTTAAAAGTGGTTTATCTCCGGAAATGTCAACTTTTGATCAATGCTATCTTTACAAAAGTGAGATAACTCAATGAGATCTACATTTTGTATGACAGCCATTAAACTTAAAATATCTTAATGTAGGTATCTCCGTAAGGTTAGCTTCCTACATTCATTAACTTTCGCGGTACGAAGTTCGCCGGGTCCGCTAGTTACAAATAATCATGACATTGCAAATCCAATCACCCTTCGCTACGTCAAAAGAAATGATTAATAACTCGGTGTACCTTTAACTGAGAACAAAATAAAATCGGGACAAAAACCCTCTGAAAAGGATAATCCGTATTCTTCAAAAAGATAATCAGCAGCTGGACCTACATCCCAAAAAGAAGGTAACAACCGGTTCCGAGTATGACCTGCGCCGTTTCAATACCTCCATCGAGCACAAATTAAGGTAGGGTCATCATTCTTATTTTTCTCCAAACTTCCTGGGGCAGTGATTTCCAAACTTCATATTACTATATACATAAAAAATCTAAACTCTACCATATCATTATTATTATATACTACGGGACTAATCGCGGACTAAAATTACGAGATAAATAAATACCTCATCGTACCATCGTTTCGACTGAGTTGCATCGGTTGCACGGGTAGACTTACCCGTGAACCGTTGAGTCTACCCGTGACCACGGCCAATGCAACTCGGCCGAAACGTCGGGATGATGAGATATTTTATTTATCTCGTAATTTTAGTGCGCGATTAGTCCCGTAGTATAAAATACCTAATAATGTGTTCAAATCGCGAAAGCTTAAAACAACATTTATCATATCAGTCATCACTAGAATAAAGAAAACAATCGGCCAAGTGCGAGTTGGACTTGCGCACGAAGGGTTCCGTACCGTTTTGGCCCCCTTAGCTCCTTTCCTCTTGCCGTTATTAATTGCAATCAAAAATCTCCTAAAATCACGTTTGTTGTATGGGAGTCTCCCTTATTTTTTTTATTTTTTTTTTATTTCGAATAGGTTCGCGTTTGACTACACACTGCCTGATGTTAAGCAGATGTGCGGTATAGGTTGTAGCACGCTTATCTAGAAGATACCTATTTACTCGGGATTTGAAGACACCCATATTGTACTTTAACGGGAAGACAGACCCAGGCAAAGCGTTCCACATTCCGGCTGTTCGTATGAGGAATGAGGATTCGAAACGCTTGGTTCTAACGCGCGGAATGTCCACCATAAAAGGGTGGCGCTTTGGTCGCGTCTGTGTAGCCGTACGATAGAAGAAAGGGGCAGGGGGGACCAGATTGTGCAACTCCTGAGCGCACTCTAAAGAAAATAAAATATTTATTTTATTCTGTTTTTAGAATTTGTTGTTATAGCGGCAACAGAAATACATCATCTGTGAAAATTTCAGCTGTCTAGCTATCACGGTTCGTGAGATACGGGCTGTTGACAGACAGACAGACGGACGTCGGAGTCTTAGTTATAGGGTGCCGTTTTTACCCTTTGGGTACGGAACCCAAAAAACGGGCCTTACGATATGTAGGTACATAAATCGAAATTCGATTCATTTCTTTATTTTGGGTAATTATACATGTCTTAAATAATATTATCTGCCAATAACAACCTAATACAAGTTGTGCAAATATGGATACATGATACATATTCTTAAGTAAATGTGTGTATGCTTATTCAAGAAAATTAATTATCATTCTACTTAAATAGAATAGTCGGAAGAACACGCTGAAAATCTGTAGAGTAGACTTTGGTTAATAGGATGATGAAGTTGGTTGATATGTTAGTTATACTTATTTAAATATTTACTGTCTATCTATTTTCAACGTTAGCATCTTCGAATTTAGTAACATTTAAACACAATAAGTTAGTTTAGTCGATTAATTTATCTAATTTTTATGTATAACGTGTTGGATATTACCCAATTGCGTTTTGGGGGTAAGATTCTCAGAGCAAATAAAAAAAATCAAGAGAGAATGTTGTGAACAAACAAGTGAGGCCCACCAAAACTACGCCTCGCCGTGTTAAGTCAATCACACACACATCAACGTACAAGGAAACTACGCCTTGGCTTGTCAGTCGAACTATGGCGGCGCAGCAGTGACGTACTCACACATATATAAAAAACCGGCTTCACTTGACTATTCAACGATATTCTCTCTTGATTTTTTTATTTGCTCTGAGGTAGGATAATGTTGTGCTGTTAGTCTACTCTCTATTCTATATGTATAGTCGATTACAAAGCCGGCACAGTAGGTACACCTTGTACACCGCGACAAGACTTTCACAAGTGCTCAGGTTGAGGATTATTGCTCAAGTGCTCCTCAAAGAAAAGGAATAAAACTGTCCACGGATCCACCTGGTGGATATCGCAGCAAAAAAAAAATCCGTGAATCCCCCTGTGGATTTAGATGGAAAAAGAAGTCCATGAATCTACTTATACATTTAAGTGGAAAAAAAAGTATCCATGAATCCACGGTGGATTTAAGAGGAAAAAAAGGTATCCGCGGATCCACAAGTGGAGCCTAGCTGTGGATCCAAGTGGAGGGAGCCTTCATTTGCTTGTTTTTTTACACACACACGGGTAAACTGTACATTTCTTAATTGTGATGTCTTTCCGTTCAGTGGTTGCCTGGTAGAGATCGCTGTCAGCGATAAGGCCGCCATTTGTGGCACTAATTTAAGATATGTATCAACTTTGTACCATAATAGTATTAGTGCACACAATAAAGAGTTATATCTATCTATCTCATTAAGTAGGTACTTAACCTACTTAATGATCTATCTAATCACTCTTAATTTTATTCCTTTTACGAGCTAAATCAATCGTGGAAGTGAAAAGACGTGCAGTTTAAGACTAAAAAGCCTCCACCACCCATGAAGATTGTACTGAACATTAAATACTTATACGTAAACTTATCCATAGTCCATATTCGGCATCAATTTAATGTCGTACAGGAACTCATAAAGTTGCGTAGTTACATTTTAAACGATAATAATTTATATCAACAATCGTGCCTTCGACCACACACATGAGTGCCAATAATTTAAATTGAATATCCTACCACACATGAAGTTTTGTATATTATTATAGTATCTCTTTATAATACACTTTGGGTATCAACTTCATATTTACAACACATAGAACTGTACCTCAATTTTCATTTTGAATGCTAAATTCTTCTCAGAAACCTATCATAAATCCTGCACAATAAATCATGACGTTTAGTGATTAGCATCGGTGTTCGCAGTAATTTTGGCCACACACACACACCATGCACCATTGTGTAAAAACTTGCCATATAAAGCTTAGTAGTATTGTGCATATGGCTAAGAGCCTAAGACTACTGACTTCGAGAGATAGGACATGTCTAGTTTTAGCGGGGATCTAATTTCGTACAATACTAGGTCCCTACAACGCAACTACCTACCTAACATCAATTATTATACACAGCCCTATATTTCTAACAGAGCACGTCATAGCACAATTATTTTTTTAGGATTAGCAAGTTGCAAGGTTCAACAAGTTCTCGAGTAGAAAAAGAAAGGAAGAAGAAAGAAACAATTCACCAAAAACATGAGTCAAATTAAATTCAATAAAAGTTCACTTAAATCGGCGTTGCATAACTATACTATAAAATTAACGGTACCTAGGCCCCAAACTCTGCTAGGCCGGTCACTTGGGAGCCCTTACAAATAAAATTAGTCTGATCTATTTCACGCTTTAACAGAGGTCTTTTCAAATTATAAGAATATAATAAAATTAAAGTGGAATCAGAATTGAGTCAGATTAAAACTCATACAAGCGCAGCGTAGGCGTAGGAAGGCCTATGCCAAGTTTGGCAAGTTTAGTTTAATAAATTACTTTTCACACAACACTGGATTCTGCATTGAATTTGTTGAACAAAAGTAGATATGTGTATTTTTGATTGTTTATGATTGCCAATGTTTTATCGTTTGCTTCATATAAAGTTGAGCGCACCTGGTCATTTGAATTGAACTGATCAATAAATACACATTACTATTTATTTAGAACTTATTCTCATTTCAGATCAATCAGTTCAAATGATCGTGTACCAGGTTAACAGAAGGCCGCTCTCTAGATTTCTACGTGGCAGCTGTATAAGGCAGAGAATTGCACATGGCTAAGACAATGCTTCGTCAGAGGTTAACAATCTTTTGTCCTGCGCCCTTGGGTTGACTTCCTATCAGATTGTGCTGAGTTATTAACTGGATAATTGCATATGAGTAACTGCTGGAGGGGATCCAACATCCTTACTGAGAACTTTATGACTTTATGGACAGTTGTTGTTAATTTTCCTAACTGAACTTTGCGGAAGTATTTATTTTAATTATTACTATCGGAACTGAGGAATTTTCGATGGGTTTTGTGATTAAGACGAACGTTGACCGCGTACTTGGCCGTACCAAAGGAAAAAAAACTCTCATCGTATTTCAACTTCCAAAAAGCCATATTTTAGAGAAATTATATGAGAAAAAATTGTTAAAAAACCGTAATGTTAAAGCCGTAATTTTCATAAAAAAACATGTATAACATTATTTATATATAAACACGTATTTTGGGTTCTTAGAGGGCCTAAAATCGTATAATACGGCAAGAACCGTAACAGGAACATCACTGATCAATTTGCATAAAACATCACAAATACCATATTAGCTACTGGAGCAGTTATGCCAGCGGCCCAGAGCCACGCTCGGTTACTTTAAGGAGCTGGGTTCAGGTAGACACCGGAGGAGAAAATGCACAAAATATCCATCGAATTAGAATTGGAACAAACAGTTATTTTCGTGATAAACATTTCAAAAATTCGTCGCGAATGCAGGACTCGAACCTGCGTCGTCGGATCACTAACCTGAAGCTCTCCCGACTAAGGTAATTCGCAGTCCTAACTTTGCGTCGAATTTATGAAGTGTTTATATTTAGAATTAGAACATTACAAAGAGGAAGGGTACTCACATGGTGCCTTTAGCGACGGTCATGTTGAGGTTGCTGAGCACGTGGTTGGGCCGCTTGTTGGACCCGTAGTGCTTGAACGCGTGCCGCACGCACACCGCCTGTTGCCGCTTCTGCCATATCTGTACACACAACATTCGTTTCAACAGCCATATACATGACCAACACTAAAATCGCCAAAAGATTATAGGTTTCATAAAGTCGAAAGTTAATCGATTCGAAAAGTCAGATAAAAATGAACTTTTATATACAGCACACATCGCTATCTCGTTCGCACTAATACGGATATTCAATGCTCGCTGCTGCTCTTACTTATTTACACATACGTTACATAGATGTTTAAAAATAGATGCCCAGGTACCTAGAAGTAACGTAAGTGTGTAAATTACGCTGATAATTTAAACATACAGTCTGATATCTTCTCGAAATGTACCGAGTTTTTAGTGGTCTAGACTGGTCTGTTCATGTAGAGCGAATGGCCACCACGCTGGCCCAGTGCTGGTAAGGTGAATTCGCATACATACGCCAGCTTTTAGTGCGGGTGCAAAAAAAATAATTGACTTTTGACAGGAATTCTGGAACAGCTGATTTTTTACGATTCCAGGGTAGGTCTCATAGAAAAAGTTGGTCATACTACATGATTACCTGTAAATATATTTTAATGTTTAGTCATTGTAGCCTTGCCCTAACCCTCGCACTTCCTAACCAAATATCAATAGGTACATATTACTATTATCTATGACATTACCATACTCCTTGAAAATACATAATAATATCTATTCAATATCGAAGGCTGAAATGATTAGCCCGATGTCACTTTGACCCCACGAACAGGTAACAATGAGCTGAGACTGGCGGAAGTAAGTATAACTTATTATATCGCTAAGGCCTGTCTAACATGAGGCTACCGAAATACAAGTTATTTGCAACGCTGACAACCAACTATACTTTATAAAATTTAACTTAATCTCTGCGACAGCTGTCAGAAAAATCACGCCTATAAAGCCATGAATTTCTTAATAGTACAGACGTACCTGTCAATGTCATACTTTATCGGCATGTCGATTAGTGATGGGCGACGAATGATCGTGACCACAGAGTTTTAGATAGAGTTTCATTTAAAACATCGATAGTTTTTACTAACGATATTTTAAATAGACCTTAATTTATCAGTAATTTTATTGTATATTTTAATATCATAACATTTTTACATGTGTAATTAAATTAAACCTAATTATATGTTATATTAGCATCGATAATAGTGAAAAACGTCGATAAATACTATCGTTACATTATAATGAGTATTTAATTAAATCATGACATTATTTACATGTGTACATACTTGATCTTAAATAATAGTAAGTAAATAAAATCCAATTTCTCACCTTCTACTACTCATTCGATTTCATTACAACATTGTTTGAAAATCGATTTTTTTCACCACTATCTCAACTCTAAAAATGTCAATCTTCTATGTCAATATCACTGTCGCAGAGATCAAGTTAAATTTTATAGAGTATAAGTTAGCATTTACATTTCTATGAGGGTGCTTACACCATAGGCCTAGGCAAGATTTGAGTTCAAAGAGAAATTTAGCTAATGCTAAGGCCCTAAAGGCATTACTACAATTGCGCAAGCGTAAATAAAGAAAAAAAAATACCGTTGAAATTTTAAGATGTGTAGAAGTAAAACGGGAAGGAAAGTAAAAAGATGAAATATCTTACTGCTGTCTAAATGACATTGTACTGTCGTGCAGCGAGGCAGAAATACGATATCTACCTACTCGTATATATCTCATAGTGTAACGCGGTGTGTTTATAGTTTAGTTTACAGCGCAGGAAAGCAACAATTTAACCATAAAAAAAAGAGTAAACTAACCACTGGATAGAGTTTCATTTTTTTCCCTCCCGCTCGCATAACCATAAATTGCCTATGCTCGTTCCCGCTCCCACTCAGAATCGTAACTATTTACGTTCAATTATAGCTTTCCTGCGCCGCAACCATCATATTACGAGTAATACTCGTAGGGCACAATTTTTTTTTTTTTTTCGAATAGGTTTGCGTTTGACTACACACTGCCTGATGTTAAGCAGATGTGCGGTCTAGGGTGTAGCACGCTTACCTAGAAGATACCTATTTACTCGGGATTTGAAGACACTCACGTTGTACTTTAACGGGAAGACAGACCCAGGCAAAGCATTCCACATTCCGGCTGTTCGTATAAGGAATGAGGATTCGAAACGCTTGGTTCTAACGCGCGGAATTTCTACCATAAAAGGGTGGCGCTTTGGTCGCGTCCGTCTAGCCGTACGATAGAAGAAAGGGGCAGGGGGGACCAGATTGTGCAACTCCAACAATACTCGTAATATACATGTAGTTATAGTTGTATATTTGTAGTTGGGAACAAGTTTAAGTTGCGTTGCCGTTAGCTCGTGTGAGAACAGTCTAAGTGTACTAGTGATTGTCTAAAGTGCTTCCTTAAGTAATGGCAGCCAACCTTTGTGTGTTTAATGTGATATTTATTGCCTGAGCTGCTTTATAGCGGTAGTTATCGTTATTAACGTGTATTTTCCTCATAGACAATACTGTCTAAGAGTTGTACTTAATTCAAGTTCCAGATAAATTATTTTATTACCAAGTCTTACTTCATTAAAAAGAGTGCGCGCGCGCCAGTCGACGGGGGTGCGCGTATTCCCTGAGGATGGAGTTCTAAATACTCCGAAACTGGTCGGATACCTTGCGGATCGACCGTATAATTATAACGTGAGTTTTAGCCGTATTCTGTTAAAGTCTTACTACTTACTCGTACTCTTCTTGCACATGTGACATGATGCAGTCTTTCTGCGAACCATTAGCTATAATGATCCTGATTCGCAGAGAGATTCCGCGCATAGCCCTCTCCATTAGGTATACCTATTAAGTAGTCCTCTCTTCCAACAACCCTAAAAATCACGAAAAATCAGCTGTTCCATACGGTATGTCAAATGTCAACAAACTTTGTACCACTGATCTTAACTGGCCGCAAATCGAAACCTTGTTGCTCTGAATGGATGTTTTGTATGTGATAATATTGTGCATTTTTGAATAAAGTTTACTCGAAAATCGAAACCGGAGAACTACTAGTTTATATTGACACACAGCTGACCTTTTCTCCTGGCGAATGCAGAGGAAGACGAAGAGGATAAGAGCAGCGGTGGAAATGAGGCCCTGACGGGGACACCGCAAAGCCATGAGAGATCAATTAAGCTTATTAATTAATAAGCCTTCCTTACTCGTGATGGATGCCCTGGTACGGGTAAAGAAAGCATACCTCGAGTACTCCTTAGCTTAAACAAAACAGAGTATGTTCATTGCAACGTGATCTGAAAGCGCAACCTTCTGACCCCAGGATTAAGTTCAGTTTTCAGATCACGTCGCAACAAACTTAGTTTGTTTATGCTAAAGAGGGCGGTGCTGGTACCTGAATCTTACCAACCAAGGGAAGAGAAGGAACCACGAACGAACGCTGATGTTTAACGGTAGGCATCCTTTAGGTATTTCCACTAAGATTCCTAGTTTTTAGAGTATGTGCAAAAAAAGAACCGTCGTGGCGTTACGGTGAACTAACAATAAGATTTTAATCAGCAGCCAAGGTACCGACTACTTGGTAGACGCGAGTCTACTGATGAAAACCGAATTGGTGTCTACCAAGTATCAAACACTTTTAGTTGTACTAGCAATGACATAGCAGTGTTTTTAACGTAACAAAATTTGTAACAAGAATAATTAAAAATAAACCTTTTTGACCGACGAACCACCGGAGGAGGTATACAATTCGTCGCGTATATATTTTTTTTGTGTATAACCACGCATAACTTTTGTCGTAGTAGTCCGATTTCAATAATTATTTGAAATTTTTATTGGAAAGAGTATACTTCGAAATTGGTCCCATTTAAATTTTATCGAAATTGGCTGGGCCATTTTTGATAAATCAACAATAATGTGAAAAATGTTACATTAATTCGTGCATAATGTTTGCGTTCTAGCGATGCGCCCCAGCTTCACACAGGTGTATTATACATATAAACATTTCTCTTGAATTATACTCTATCTATTAAAACAAACTGCATCAAAATACAGCGGAAAGCGACTTTGTTTTATACTATGTAATGATTCTGTACACGGGTGAAGTCGGTCATGCTATTTTTGCAAAAAATAATTATTTATACAAGTTTTTACTGAACAAGTACTCGCCAAGACGAATCAAACGAGCCGAAACTCGATGGGTTTGCGTCGTTTCGTTACAGAATTCTTAGGACCACCTTCCAGCTCTATCATCAGACTCTGGTTACTCTCTATTAGCATATAAGTATATTGTGGTGACTCACCGTGCTGCCGGCGTTGTCCCATCATCAGACTCTGGTTACTCTCTATTAGCATATAAGTATATTGTGGTGACTCACCATGCTGCCGGCGTTGTCCCATCATCAGACTCTGGTTACTCTCTATTAGCATATAAGTATATTGTGGTGACTCACCGTGCTGCCGGCGTTGTCCCATTATCAGACTCTGGTTACACTCTATTAGCATACTTATAAGTATATTGTGGTGACTCACCGTGCTGCCGGCGTTGTCGAAAGGCGTCGAGAACTGTAGGTTCATCTTGGAGTCCTTCTCGTCGCCCGGCGGCGACGGAGGCGACGTCTCTCTGTAACAACAAACACGCACTGTTAGCACTATAGTCCAACCTCATCATACGTTCTCGAATAGAAACCATGTATCAGCAAGCGCAGCGTAGGACTTCCACTGACTTAAACAGACTGCCGATGTAATTAAGACTGCAGGAATGAGTTAGATAGATGAATTTAGGCCACTTTCAGCCGATTTGATTGGAAATACATAGGGAAGGCCGATGTACAGCAGTGAACGTCCTAGAACTGATAAATGGACAGATGAAAAATCACATTGAAATCACTACCATCCCTACAATGTAGATTTTTCGGGTATCCGTGGTCCGACCGTTACGTTTTTTCGAAATTCGACGTTATGTCACCTAATTAGTGTTTGTAACCGAACACTTTGGCATCGCGCGGCGCTGTAGTCGGCTTGCAATCGCCTCACTATCTAAGGACCCCAATAATTATTTTTTGCAAAAAATAGCATGACCAACTTCACCCGTGTACAGAATCATTTCATAGTATAAAACCCAAGTCGATTTTCGCTGTCTGTCCCCATGTATGCTTATATCTTTAAAACTACGCAACGGATTTTGATGCAATTTGTTTTAATAGATAGAATAATTCAAGAGAAATGTTTATATGTATAATACGCCTGTGCGAAGCCGAGGCGCATCGCTAGAACGCAAATATTATGCACGGATCGATGTAAAAAATTTCACATTATTGTTGATTTTTTAAAAATGGCTCAGCCGATTTCATTAAAATGAAAGAATCTGATTTCGAAATATATATCCTTTCACTTAAAAAAAGAATTATTGAAATCGGACTACTATGAAAAAAGTTATGCGTGGTTATACATAAAATATATATATATATATATATATATACGCGTCAATTGTATACCTCCTCCGGTGGTTCGTCGGTCAAAAAGCCTGCACACTACGTAGTTTGGGCATGGTTTTGGCGCAGACACTTTTTTGCACGATTGTGGCTATATATATTCACTCGTAGGATACAAAAGCTAAAACTAACTGCCGATGACAATGCTGATGATAGTGACGTCACAAAGGCTATGGCAATCGCTATCACTAATGAGTAGCTGCTTAGTATGTCCCTCGCCGAGTGAGGCAACTTCCAGGCTGCGTCGTCACGCAATCGGAAGGTCCCGCCTTGACCCGCTGACGCAAACCTCGCCCGACGGAATACATTAACGACATCTGCATTCGTCACCCGATACTTTGATACTGTTACATTTGATGCCTTTCTTTTGAAACTATCTAACTCTGTTATAGTTGTAGCACAGCCCGGACACTCCGCGTTTCTTCATACAAAATCTGCTGTCTTACGCACACAACACTATATTTATTCACAGACACTACACATACGCATGAACGCTACACGGGTATTTGCAGCGGCCTGTGCAGCCCGCGCGCAGAGTAGTAAATCGTGTCCTGACGCGGGGTGGAAGTGAGGAAGACTCAAACGGGTGGGGGGTAACGAGTGGCCGTTCTATACGTAGTATTATTATATCTTCTTTGGTTGTAGTAAGAAGCTGGGCTGGTTCGGGGAGACGCTGGAGCAGCAAATGCGCAAAACAGCGGTGATAAAGGCTGTCCGTCCTGCATGCTCAATATGCTCATGTCGTAGCTTGAGAAGGTACTTACTTCGTAGCGATCAGTAAAGTTAAGCAACATTCGACAAGCTCAGTCTTCGGATGTGCGGAACTTTTGACCGACGTAACGGAGGAGGTACTCAATTCGACGCGTATATATATTTTTAATGTATAAACACGTATAACTACTTACATAGTGGTCCGATTTCAATAATTCTTTTTTAATTGGAAAGAGTATACTTCGAAATTGGTCCCATTTAAAGTCATTTTTGATAAATCAACAATAATGTGAAAAATTTTACATCGATCCGTGCGAAATATTCGCGAATTCTGTACACGGGTGAAGTCGGTCGTGCAATTTTTTGCAAAGAATAATTATCAACTAAGAGCTAAGGGTTAAAAATAACTAAAATAATAGAATATCTTATTGATTCTAACAGAAAAGTTAGCGTTTGTTGCTATATCAATTCCAAAACAAAGGTCACATGATCTTTCATCAGCAAATCATATTTAAAACGGTGAGTTTTTTAATCGACCTAGTGCCTTCATTAATTACAACAAAATACTATAAAATTACATACTTAAGCTTCATAAAAAGCAAGTGGATCCCACAGGCCTTTGAAGGTCTTACTGTACTGTACTGTACCAGCCTTTTTAATCCACTGCAGGACGTAGGCCTACCCACGAAGGGTGTTGAAGATCTTAATACAATCAAAATACTCAAGACCATTACAGGTTGGCAAGGTTAGGTAAAAGCAAGTGGATCCCACAGGCCCTTGAAGGTCTTAATACAATCCAAATGCTCAAGACCACTACAGGTTACAGCTACAGGCTACAGCCAAGGTATATAAAAGTAAATTGATGTAGGTCAGTTCAATTCGATATTTTCGGAGATTCATTAAGGAAACTTAAAATTAATGTAAAGTCAATCATGATCGAAATGGTCAACCCCGCTCTCTTACTCTTCTCACCGCACAAATTTATAATTGTAGTTTATAATTTTTAAGTGATTATTGTTCATACTGTTTTGTAAGAAGTAGTCATTGCAGGCGGTGTTTCATTTAAAAGGTGACGCATTTAGCTAAGTTCTATTTTGTAAGTTTTATATTGTAAGTATTAATGTAGTTATCAATGTGAAGCCTAAATAAATGAAATAAAAAATATAGGTCAAGTGCCTCCGTGGTAACACATTTTTAAACCCCCTTAAGTCTTCTGACAGGGATCGATTAGCTCAGGACCGAGACAAATGGCGCCGTTAAGAGAAAGGCCTATATCCAGCAGTGGAGTAAAGGCTACGGATGATGATGAAATCTTGCCGACTTTGCTAAACAGAACAACCGAGGCCTACAATTTAACCGTGTAAACGATTAATTCGTAGTATTGTAAGTAGTATTGATTGTGTTATATTTGGTGACGTTATTCTTGGGAATTTTACAAGGTACGAGACTTTCTTCCTAAGGTAGAGTGACTGATGTATTGGTAATTTTAAGGACCTATAGAATGTAGAGATTAATTTGACTTCAATTATGTGATAAATTTTTGACATTGATATTTCGATTTAATAATCTTTGTTTGTTTGTTACTTATTATTATTATTTTTTAAGTAATGAATTCAATTTATTCCTTATTTAATTATTTCCATGTAACAATGAATGATGTGTAACTTACTGTTATAAATAAATGAGTCTGAGTCTGAGTCTGAGTCGGAATCTGACTAACAAATTTTGGCGAAGTTGACAAGGTTTAGAAGTTGATACTCGTATGTCCTCATAAGGTCGTGAGGTTTCTGTTAGAATAAAATAGGATTTTTGTTAACCTTGTGACTCATAGGTATATTCCAAAAAATTAACTGGTAAAATCTACATCTTCCGTTTATGGCCTTTTTATGTTTTATGAATCCTATCTATTTAACGAAGATTTACTTGGAAGGGATTGCCCTTCTTCTTCCTGTCTATTTGACCAAAATTTACCTGAAAGGGGTTTCTTCTGCGATAAATTCCTCACTCATCCAGCATTACATTCTGTATGTAATATGGTTCTTTTATAGGGCCAGTGCCTTTATTAACTACCACTAAATACAAGCCTTATATAATCTAAAAGTACATAAACTACTACAACTTAACAAGCAATTGGATTATCCACAGACCCCTGAAGGTCTAATAAAATGGTTAATATTAAGTGAGTTCGTAAAGACCTCTGGAGGTTTTCACGAGCTCTGGTCTGGTGTTTGGCCTGGTGGCCATTTTATTAAAAAAGAAAAGATATAAAGAGCGCAGTGTTATTTATAAAAGAAACGAAAATGATATCTCAAGGAATCTGAGAAAAAAAGCCCACAGACGTCCGTCAATACAAACAATACAATTCACGTCTTATGATGTAGGTATTGCAATTATTATTTACCAAATATGAATGCAATTCAGAAGCGTATTGACCTTGTCGAGATTAAAAATAGTTTCATTGCGAGCGGTAAAAATCGACTACATTTTATGATAATACGAGTACATGTGTGTGCAACAACAAACAACGTGTATATCCTGTTTAGCAAACCGAGAGTGTTATTACCCTATTTTTCAGACCAAATAAAAAAGTCAAGACAGAATGTTGTGAACGAAACAAGTGAGGCTGTCATAGCTACGCTTCGCCGTGTCACACACATATTCGTACAAGGAAACTACGCCTTGGATTGTCAGTCTAACTATGGCGGCGCAAAACCGACTATAAAAACCGGCCTCACTCTTCTGTTCACGACATAGTCTTGATTTTTTTATTTGGTCTGAGCCCTATTTTTGTACATTTCATGCAAATAAACGATTTATTATGTTAATGTGTCTATTTTAGATCTGCGAGGGAAACCCTGACACTTAATTTAAGCGCAAATAAAGCCTGGAAAGTCTAGTTTGGTCTAGAATTCAAGGTCTAGGTATTTAGAGATCTACGTAAATAGTGTTTATGGCATAGGTATATATAAAGATAGCTGTGTTATTATTTGCGAAATGGATTTTAGGAGTAAATTGTATGAATTTAAATGAACTTTACGTTTACTTTGCTTAATTTACCATACCATAAAAGAACCTGTATTTTATTTTTTAAGGATTTACTATTTTAAATTGGTAGAACTGTTAATTTAGTTTTGGACAATAAATATTCTATTATTATTATTATATTATTATTAATTTGTATTTAATTATTCTGTCTAGAGCAAGAAAGAATGTGGAACGCTTTGCCTGGGTCTGTCTTCCCGCTAAAGTACAACGTGGGTGTCTTCAAATCCCGAGTAAATAGGTATCTTCTAGGTAAGCGTGCTACATCCTAGACCGCATATTTGCTCAACATTAGGCAGTATGTAGTCAAACGCAAACTTACAAGGAATAAAAAAGAATGAGTCTATATCCAGCTATTTATATCTGAGCAAACCAAGAACTTTTACGTCCTGAAAAGTACCTATATGAAAACTTTCTTTTTGTGATAAACATTTCAAAAATTGACGCGTTCGCAGGATTTGAACCTGCATCCTCTGGGACACCGGCCCAGATGCTTTGTCCAATTAAGCTAAATCGCGCCCTGCGAATCCGCCAAATTAGTGAGTGTTTCATTTTTACCAACTACTGCATTGTTGGAAGCGCCATTTGTGAGAACTGCTTTAAACCAGTATCGCAGGGCGCGATTTAGCTTAATTGGACAAAGCATCTGGGCCGGTGTCCCAGAGGATGCAGGTTCAAATCCTGCGAACGCGTCAATTTTTGAAATGTTTATCACAAAAAGAAAGTTTCTATACACCTAGTGTGTGAAGCACGATAAAAATAATTTCAGTACCTATATGAGTTAAAAATTTTGTATATTTTATTCACTTATGACAGTGAGTGATATCGTATAATGTAGGTAGGTAATAAACTGAATCGTAAATTAAAATTGAATATTATTTATCTCTCTTTTTCTTTAAATTTTCAAGAAATCACAAGAAAAATATACTGTTTAAACTATTGATTTAAAGATCTTCTCAACAAACTGTAATTATGTTTTTATGACACCAAGAACCACACCGACGCCCATCTTGTTTTTAAAAATTCTTAAGACAACATTACCATAATACTCAAAATATACGTAATAAGTTTTTGCACGCAAAAAATATGTACATTGTTTTAAAATCACAAGAACAAAAGGTCACGCGTAGACTAACATCCGCGTTGCCTTAACTGTAGGAAATTAACTAAAATGGTAACATTAGCAAATAAATAAGTATTTTTATCAAACTAAATTTGGTTCCTCTCTATATTTAGGAGAATACTTGTGTCATTTTGGGATTTTATAGACAATTTTCCTAAAGTGTTTGTTTTTGATTATTAGAAAGTTGTTGTTAATAGTTTGGATTGTTATTATGATGTGCTACGAGACTAATCGCGCACTAAAATACGAGTAAATGGACTTAACCCGTGACCACGATCAATGCAACTCGGTCGAAACGTCGGGATGATGATTTTTCTCGTAATTTTAGTGCGTGATTAGTCCCGTAGTACATAATAATAATGTATTCAAAATGTTCAAATCACGAAAGTTTAAAAACAACAATCGTTTGGATTGATTGAGAATTGGAAAGTTGACATGGCAGTGAGCAGGTCACGTAGGTGATTCTAAAAATCGGGCCAATGATGTGGCCGTAGTTTCTGAAAGAAAACTATGTACCGGTCAAAAACCTTGATTATTTATATATGTACCTACACTTATTATTTATACAGTGGTTTTCCACAATTATCATTTATATTAGATTTTATAATTGCATTGCCTTTGTTATTCTGTCGGATTGCTTTGTTGTACAAAAAGAAGTAAAACAGTTTTATTTTTGTGTTGATAGAAAGAAATAAATATAAGTAGAAATGAATGCATTTTATCTAGTACACAGAAAAGAAAACAAATATCGGTTTCCACTATGACTAAAATTAAATAACCTACCTAATAAAGAAAAAAAAATATACAAACACAAAGTAAAAAGAAAAAAACACAAAATAAAATAAAACCTAGTCTAAAAGTTTTCTCGGCAGAGATTAACGTGGCCAGAATGCTGGCAGCCTCAGAGCAAATAAAAAAATCAAGAGAGAATGTTGTGAACAAACAAGTGAGGCCGACCAAAACTACGCCTCGCCGTGTAAAGACAATCTCACGCACATCAACGTACAAGGAAACTACGCCTTGGGTTGTCTGTCCAACTATGGCGGCGCAGCAGTGACGCACTCACACATGTATAAAAAACCGGCTTCACTTGACTGTTCAACGACGTTCCCTCTTGATTTTTTTATTTGCTCTGAGGCTGGCAACATTGCCTCGCTGAATAGCAATACTCAGCTTTTGGTCAAAATACATTGGTAAATAGCATAATATACAAGTAAATATATCCTAAATTAACGTACCTAAAATAAAAATATTATGTGCACTGCAGCCCACACTAGGGTGACCTGTGTCGTGGGCTGCAGGGACTTATGTACTTATCTTAGTAATCATAAGTTAGCTTATGATTACTAAGATTATTTGTGAGTGAACGTGAAACTGGGTGAGTGAGTGAGAGAATGAGTGAATTTAAACACGTGTGTGTGTATGTATATTATGATATGAATATATATTAAAAGGATATATGAATACGAATTTGAGAACTAAAATAAATACCAAAAAGTTATGATCGGAAGTTTTTAAATATTACACTACAAATTTTTAGATGAAACGTAGCTACTTATAAATATCTCATAATAATATGTCGTCTAGGAAGCTGCTCTACCTGGTGTTACATAAGTACACGTATCATATCCGACGCACCGAGATGATTCCTTTCTCTTGTGGACCAAGTGGACTGTGAAGTTTACGAGGGGATCACTACTGTATTACACCGACTACAAAAAAAAAGTGTGTGTGTTTTTTTTAATGCATGTTGCGCGAATACTCCACCAATTATGAACGTACTAGCTTTTGCCCGCGGCTTTTCCCGCGTGTTTTTGATTTATGTGCTATATCCATCGGCTTGGCATTTTTCTCACATTCTATATCTGCCTGCCTGCTAAGTATATCGACTGCCTCGGTGGCTCAGTGGTTATTGACCTTAATTTCTGGATCAGAGAGGCGTGGGTTCGATCCCCACCCAGGGCAAATAATTTATTTGATGAACATAAGTGTTTGCTCTGTGTCTGGGTGTTATTTAGTTACTATCTATACTGTATAAGTATGTATTTAAAAATAAGTATATGTAGTATATCAGTCTCTGGCAGCCATATCACAAGCTTTGCTTAGTTTGGGGTCAGAGACCGTGTGTACGATGTCGCAAATTTTTTTTTTTCTTTTATTTTATTTTGATGGCTATTTCCCATGGTAACATTTTTTTCTGGGATACAAAGTAGCCTATATCACATTCCGTCTTCTAAACTATGTCCATGCCAAAAATCAAGTCAATACGTGGCTACGTTACTGCGTGAAAGAGGAACGAACCAATAGACCAACAACAACACATTCGGATTTATAATTTTAGTAGGGAGTTTTTTAAGTTTATTTTGATAATTCATTTTTGTTTGGTGCACTTCAGAGGTGGACCACCTCTGAAGTATAATAATATTTAAATTTTATCAAAATCGGCTGAGACGTTATTGAGAAATCAATAATAAAGATGTAGTTCGTATAGGCCGGGTGGCTAGCGCTGGTGTCGGAGTTTGAAAAAACAAGTATATTTTTACTACATTTAACAATTTGTAGACCTATGTACGTTGTTACATGAAGTCCGAGCACATTAGTTATTAAGCGACATTTTCCTTAACTCTA
Organism: Hypomecis punctinalis; assembly: GCA_949316475.1. NCBI lineage: Eukaryota > Metazoa > Arthropoda > Insecta > Lepidoptera > Geometridae > Hypomecis > Hypomecis punctinalis. The sequence goes on from OX438818.1 coordinate 1,319,197, forward strand.
GATTCGCACGTAACGACGTCTTCACAGTGCAATCTTCAATCATCCGTAAACTACACACATAAGTACAGCTGCAAGCGCACATTCCATAGTACTAAACTATGTGACAAACTTAGTTGTAGAGTCTAGTGGTAGCGACACCGTCGTATTTCTCTAGCAAAATCACTATTGACCAAGAATACTATAGATTAATAGTGAGCACCAAAAAACAGCCCCAATAAGCAGCCACTAATTAAAAAAGATGAAAATATCTCACTCAAACATATCTCTAGGTATTGTATCGTCATATATATTCTTGTCCCCCATAAAATTATCTGGTAGAGTTTCTGTTTTCCCCGACCCAATAAGAAGGGCGTTAAAAGTTTGGAATGTATTTTTTGTAGTTGTGTTTGTTTGAATGTTTGTAACATAGTAGCGATGTGATTCCCAACACTCAACGCTGATATTCTGGTGACTCCCTTTATTCATATGTACGTACGTAGTATATTATACTTATCTATACACTACATTATCTGCAATAAAAAAGTAAAATCAGGGGTTCGCAAAACCGGTTAAAATAAAGTTTTTGTGATTCAGAAAACTAATAATTACATTATTAAGCCAACTGCACAAGTAAGTTGGTAGCTGTAATGTTAGTCAATCAAAATTCTCACCACGTTGTCCACGTAGCTTCTATTTCTATGGTTTTGACGTATACACTGAATAGACGATAAGACTCATTGATTTATAGTATACTTCATGTAGATACATTTCTTGATGGTAAGACGGATTAGGCTTCGTATCACAAATACTAATTGTAGGTAGGTACTTATCACTTTGCTTGAATTTTATTTAGTAGATTTTTTTTCCACGCTTTGGCGTAGTTGGTACAGCAATTGTTTGAAAACATAATTACGTACAAAAAGATTGAGTGCTTAGGTATTCATCATTGTTTTTATTCACCGACTTCCAAAAAGGAGGAGGTTATTATTCGTCTGTTTGTATTTTTTTTGTGTTCATTGATTTTTTTGCCAATTGCGAACCGAAACAAACATTTTTTTTAGTTCGAAAGGGGTATACTCCCGAGGTGGTCCCGTTTAAATAGTATCGAAAACGGTTGAAGAAAAACCAACAATAATGTCAAAATTTACACATCGATTTGAAACGAACTATTCGAATTTCGTACACGATGGAAGTCGGTTTGTCCATTTTTTGTGAAAAATAATTATTCAGTCTAAACTTAGGACTTAAGAATACATCTACAATTGCTTACAACTTGAAATAAAATGAAAGGAAGTTTTCAAGATCAGATACATTAAGTATATAAGCCAGCACGCTTCATCTTCGACATCATCGTCGCTTACCATCAAGCGAAATGGTGGTAAAACGCAGACTTATTCGCAATTGAAAGATGCCAAGAGACGTATTACTGCCTACGTTAAATTATACAAGGAAGATGCATACCAATAATATCATTGATTATTTATTTGATTTGATTTATTAATATTGAATAAGGTAAAGTTTTAACACTAAGCATAAATACTAACTCAGCACAACGTGCCTCGTAGACTGAAGTGACTAAGTTACCTCATTGTATGCAGAAATGCAGAATCAGCATACTTACAGCAGACAACGACGCATTGTCATTGATAGCACGTACACTGATTATTATTGATTAACAAAGGGATATAATAAAGGTATATCAATCTATATATAGGTGTTGTTTTGCATCCTTGCCTTGTTTATAGATTATAGCACCCCGTCGATATAATATTAACAGGAATGAAAAACCCTAAAAATAAGTTTGTTTAAATAACTGATTTATCAATCGCTAACTGCCCGATGTCGCCCGGCTACGAAAAAGTGGGCTAGTAATGATGATTATAAAATGGAATTATTTTTTTGTCATCATTTTTGACAAAAGATAAGTTATCATAAAATATTAGACAGGTATTTTTCCTTTTGTCAATTAAACAAAAACTGACGAAGATATACAAAAATGTACACACTTTTGTCAAAACACTGACGTCACGATCCCCACTCCTGAACTTTGACAAGGTTTATCTTTCATTTGTTTTTTTTTTATAGACAAAAGAAAAATTACTTGTCCAATATTTTTAAGCAACTTCCATAAAATGAGGAAGTTCTATGATAATGTTCGTCTGTATGTTTTTTTTTGTCTATGTTCATAAATATTTTCATCAATTGTGGACCGAATCAAAATTTTGCCTTAGTGTCAGTAGTACCATTGATTTGTTCCATTGATGGTACAGGTGACACAACTTTGTATCCTTAGTACCATTAATGGTACTAGTGACATTTATTTAGGATCAGTAGTACCATCGTAAATATTGATGTATCGGAGAAAGAGGAATACAGCGCAAGTGGAACGTTATTTTCATTTCCAGGATACATTGACCGGTAAAGCAAAGAAGCTAAATATATTGGTCCAAATGGGTTTTTAGTAAAATCAACTATGATGTAAAATTTGTACACAGTAATTCGAGCGAATTAAGTATGTAATTGAATTTTGTACACGATGGAAGTCGGTTTTGCTATTTTTTTTGCGAAAAATTATTATTATTTGACTCATAAACTAATTATAAGAATGTTTTTTTTTTACCCAACCATCATGCCTACAGCTTTAAACCATCCGAAAGAAAAAATATTCTAAAGGATAGAGAAAACCTCATTTCAATCTGTTTTTTTTATGTATAATAAGGTATAATACATTTGGCTACCAACTCGCTTGATGGAAAGCGAAGTTGTAGCCGAAGATGAAGTATGTAGACCTAGAAGATACCTATTCACTCTTGACTTGAAGATATCCATATTGTGATTGTCAGGAAACAATGACGGAGGCAGGGCATTCCAATCCCTGGCGGTCTGCATTATGAAGGAAGAGGCGAATCGTTTGTTGTGTAGTTTAAAATATCTAAGTAGGTGCACAGACAGACACACAAAAGTGGCGACTTTGTTTTATAAGAAGGTATCTATAAAAAATAACACAATTTTTCGGCCGCTTGTGTAAATATGTAAATATTACAGCAAAAATGTAAAACAAAACCTTGTTTACATAACAAAAGAATTGTAGAGGTTAAAAATGCTAATTTAGCTGAATTCTTTTGAGGTGAATCAGGGTGAATCTTCTTTGATTATTTTGAAAGGGATAATGATTTGTCGGCATGTGTCACTCATATTTGCTTACCGCAAAATATAGCTAGGTACTTTTGGAAAGGGACAATGTAATCATGTACTCGTATGTATTACACACTAACGCACGATAATGAAATTACAAGTCCTTCATTAAATTATACTAAAAGTAAGTAAGTTCGTATAGGCCGGGTGGCTATGTGCCTATAGGCTATAGCCCTAGTGTCAGAAAAATAATAATAATACTTAAAGTATACTTCTCCATAATTATTAGTTTAATTTTGTACAATAAAGTTAATTACTTAAGAATAAAAGTCACTAATTGTTAAATCCGCCCGTTTAGAATTTATGGACCATTTTAACGGAAATATAATATGTCTCGCAGACACATTTGCAGGCTTAAGTTAAGTAATAGATATGGGATTTCTAAAAATCTTATCAAACATTAAGCACACAATAATTATTTGCCGGTCTTGACGGAAGACCAGCGCCGGTTGTATAATATAACCGGCATCATGCTGAGATGGGACCGGCTGGTGACGAAAATAAAACACTAGGTAGTTTAGTTAGTTTTTAGTGTAGTTACAATCTTTGTTGCTGTATTTTCTGTGTTTTGTTTTCGTCAATAAAATATTGTCTATTGTCAATAATGTATCTAAAAAGTCAGTCTTGATATATTTTGATCTTTTCATCTAACTTAGATAATATCGAAAAAAGTTATGTTTTTGTAAACAATATACTCCGTCAGATTAAGTTTAAAAACGAAAACAACAAAAACGTGTGTAATGTTATAATTAACAAATGCTACGTGTACTTTTTTTTAAATCCCATGTAGAGATTTTTCATCTCAATAACGTGAAGTTCCTGCCAAAAAAATTGAATAATAAATTAATTACCGACCAACGGTAGCAATATTTAATTTTGTATTCACATTTAATGGACCTATAAAATTTAATTAAAACCACAAACTTAATCTTAACTAAAAATTAAACTATGTTAAGATTCCTTTTCTTTTTGTAAATAACAATAAAACCGACAATAACCAAGAAGTAAAAATTGTAATTTATTAAATTAAACTACATTACAAGTTTTATAGCCAAAAACACTTATTTTATAAGTCACTAGCTGCCCGTCCCGGCTTTGCCCGGGTATGATTGGCTATACATATACTTACCACGTAATGTAGGTATGCGCCACACACATGCTAGACATACCGGATGAACCATTATGATGAGTTAAAACCTACCCAAATCGCGAGAGTTTCCGTAGTCTTAAACTGTTCGAAGTTTATGAAAAAGAGATAGTAGGTATTGGCATATCTAAATAAAAGTGAGTTCGTATGTGTTGGGTGGCTGTACATAATATATAGCCCTGATTTCAGAAAATGACAATGATGAGAATGAAAGCGACGTTAAAATATTAGAGACCCACATGACAGTCTATACATTCTACCCATGTAAGTTAGTTTCTTGATCTTGTCTTCACTCGAGAACTTTGAAAAACATTGGACCTCAGTTCTACTTCTACGAATTGTGTGCCCTACCTAAGGCCTCTTCAACTTGCTAACCCAAAGAGCTGTGATGGAAGGAATCGAAGCGCTGGCATCCAACGTGTTCCGGACGTCACGACCGGATCTTAGATTCACGTGAAGACCTTCGCTACACTTGCCAATACATTGTCTACATTCGAGAACTTTAAGGTCCCATCGATAATTCGTTTCACATACTATGTGTAGGGGCGTAGCTACCGCAGTATCAGCCGTGTCAATAATACAGGGCTCCCGGGCTACAGGGGCCTTAACGTGTGTAAGCAAAACCTAGTAAAATGTTATCCACAATGTCACTTAATCTCGTGTTTCCCGAAAAAAAATCATATCTTTTTTCCCGGGTTAAGCATTCTTCTAAAAGTTGTCCTAAGAGGCAGAAATTTTATAACAACTGAAATCGTCTTCAGCTAGACTTACCTACTTAGCTGATATACGTAATTATATTCTAATCATTATCAATTATCAATTTCCTGAAAAAAAGGCAAAAGTGTATATTTCATTTGAATTGTTTGGCTAGCTCAATTTCTAGGAGGAAGTGACAACTTATAAATAACCGTCTTACCACTAAAGTTTTACGCAGGCTTTAGACAACGTTTAACAGTACAAATTGTACGGCTAAACAGTGTTTAAATCTTTTGCGGTAAGGCGGTATATATTTATTTCAATTTAATGCAAGGATATTTGTTTATTTTGTGAGAAATGAGTGATTTGGGCTCCCCAACTATGTTTGATTCAGGGCTCCTCCAAGGCACGCTACGCCACTGCATACCTATTTACTACCAATAAAACATAAATCGACACACTAATGGCGGAGATATATAACTGTGGTGGTCTAGTGGTAGTAACGCCTGTCCTACAAAAGTGAGGTGGTGGGTTCAAATCCCGATCCTGTATCAATGAGTTTCTTTGGAACTTATGTACGGAATTTCAAATCATTGGCTTTTCGGCGAAGGAAAATATTGTGTGGCAATCTGCACCACCCACACTGGGCCCTGGCACTGGTGGTGGATATGGCCCAAGCACCCTTCTCAATTCTCAATGACCCGTTTCCTCGAATCTCGACGTTATGTCACCTAATAAGTGCCTGTAACCGAGCACTTTGGCTTCGCGCGGCGTTGTAATCGGCTTGGAATCGCCTTACGACTAACTAAAAAGCCTGCCCACTACGTAGCTTGGGCAGAATTTTGGCTCGGACACTTTTTTCACGATTGTGACTCTATAGATATTTGCTCGAAGTGAATTTTGTGTTATGTACATTTATACAAAGTACATGAATTGCCAAGCGGGGAGAGCGGCGAAACGGAACTTTTATAATACTTACATTTTTGAACTCGTGATATCTTTGTAATAAAATGTCTGAATTAAATAATTTAAAAAGTTGCATAAAGCTATTGAAACAGTCTTGAATATGAAATAATTTATTTTGATAAGGATAAATACCAAGATACAAATTAAGATCCTTTTCCTGCGACGGTATTTCAATTAATTTTTAAGAATAAAAGAACAGTTATTACGGCTTAACTATAATAGTTGGATATATGCTGTCGCGACATTTTTTGTAAATTATAGTATGTTTTATAAAGTCGTAGTACATTATTTTATTCCATCATCAATAGTTTTCGCAGCGCACGCGATGTAAAGAATATTTTAAGCATTTTTTTACACCTTGGGTAACATTATTATAGTTTTAATAGGGATCCTTATTTTTTTCTTGCAATTAAAATAGCCTATGTTACTCAGTGATAATGTAGCTTTCTAATGAAAAAAGAATTATTAAAATCGGTCCAGTACTTTTTGAGTTTATCCGTTACATACAAAAATACAAAAATACAAATCTTTCCTCTTTATAATATTAGTGTAGATTAAAAATTTCAAAAGCATCAGGTCAAAAGTCCGGGTCCATGAGACCGACTGCATTAATGACGTAAGTATACTGAAGTCATGACTGACGGGTTAAAGATATAATAGGTATATACTTATTATGTATGATGTCACAGACAATTAATAAAAGAGATAGCGCACGAGCGTCCATCAAAATGAGAGAATGCGACGACTTTGATGAAGTAGAGTTGCGAATGCTGAAATGAAAAAGTATTTTTTTTTAGTAAAACGCGTTATTTATCAGATATACCGGAGGGTTAATGTGGTCGATCGAGTAAATCTGAAAGAGATGCATCGATTTAATATGGCACGTTTTATATGTATATCGCTCTGGTATATCTGTGATTTTTATCACTCTTTTGGGGGTTTTACAATAGATTATTATTTATATACTACGGGACTAATCGCGCACTAAAATTACGAGATAAATAAATACCTCCTCATCCCGACGTTTCGGCCGAGTTGCATCGATCGTGGTCACGTTTAGTTATCTCGTATTTTTTGTGCGCGATTAGTCCCGTAGTATATAATAATAATGTGTTCAAATCGCGAAAGTTTAAAAACAACATTTACAATAGGTGTTTATTTTTGTATGAGCCGAGAACCTGATATGTGTCTCCCTTGTGACTTTACCGTTATAAACATAAAAATCAATCCTTACTTATATATATCCGAAAGTGTGTTTGTTGGTTTGTTTTATTATTTTTAGGGTTCCGCACTTCAAACTGTATACGTATTTCTATAATATCTTGCAGTTGTGTAAAAGACAAACTTCTCAGTTGTCGTTTAAAAAAGTTAGAGCCGTTTATGCCGTAAAAAATCGCATATTTCGACACTCACAAAAATCAAAACTTACAGAGTACTTTCCGTTGCCATAGAACTATGAAATTTGGCGTGAAGCATTGTCTTAGAGTACACATATAGGAATACATCTGAAAACTTTACATTTTTGTTTAAATCACAAAAAATAGGGCCTCAGAATTCACAAAACATGGGTTCAAAATTCAAAGTGAGTAATCGTATCATATAAAAAGAACTTCATTAGCACATGATAAAACAGGTTTTTAATTATTTTAACAATGTGTGATTTTCGATGTATGACGAGAAAAGTGAAAAAAAAACTTTTTAGATATTTTAACAACTTATTTCCCAATTTTGTGAAATTTTCTGGATTTGTACGGAACCCTCGGTGTGCGAGCCTGACTCGCACTTGTCCGGTTTTTTTTATTGTAATTTCATGTTGTATTAATTTTTGGCATTCACTAGTATACAATATGTATCGTTGAGAAATAAATGAAATATTTATTACTCTTTTACGCGACAACAGAGCAACGAATCGATTTGATTTTTGGCATACATATAGTTTAAAGGCATAGAGTATCATAGTATTCAGAAAAAATAGGATCGTGACCGTGGGAAGCTCCTAAAGCTAGTGCATAAAGCCGCTGTCTATTATAATAAATGTCCATGTATACACAAGTTTTAACTCTCACACAAACAATGGATCTCAGCTGGTACATGACACACATACGTAGGTACATATAACACATAACACCAGTACGTATGTTTATGTAATAGGTAATAACGTTCATTGAGATGGATGGACCGCTTATGGTGAAGAGATGAATTGGATTTAGAAAGCCATGGCTATATAGACGTGTTAGTAAGCTCAATGTAGTGACGAAAAGATGCATTGAGATGATCTGCTGTGTGTGCTCTTTTAAAACATTTTATTTTGTTGTTTTATCAACTTGTAGTGTAGCGTTGAAGTTTGCCAATTTTTTAAAAGCGCCATCTCTTAGGTGACACTCTATTGTGAGGAGAATTAAGCTCAGAACACCGACTTCAGTGCTATTATGAACTTTAAAATTTATGAATTCCATTTATTTGCAAAAATTCATCTTCGAGTCTGCATATTTTGTATTGTATGTTGGAAACGTTTTCAGCACGTTCCAAAACAATGGTACCTACTTTTAAAATGCATTGTAAGTAAATAACTAAAATACAACTGGAAAAGCAATTGCATCATCTAACCAGTCCATTAAGCAAGTTCGTATAGGCCGGGTGGCTAGCCCTGGTGTCAGAGTTCTTAAGACCACTGACAAGCGTAAACGAGTAAAACCAACCAGAACCTTCAATGTATCGTGTCATCCGAGCATAGCTCTCTATTGTAAATGCAACCAGCGGTCACCCATCCGAAGACTGACCGACGACGCGATGACGCCCGCAACCGAGTCCAATGTAGGCCTAAGACGCCGATTAAGTCCGAAACCAACCGTTCTTCGTCCGCCATCTAAAAACGTGCCCCAATTCGCCACACTACGAGCATGCTTTGATACCGATACTATAACGAATACTATAAATAATTACAATGCTCCCAGAACTGATACCGAGGTGGTGGAGCAACGCTTTCGTGGTTATGTCACTATATTGCGCAAGCGCAAGTGGGTCATGATCGCTCTCGCCTTCCGTCGGAGAGATGCGATCGATCGATCGGTTCGGATCACTGTAAAATCATGTCACTGTAAAATCGCTTAGGATATAGATCGTCGTTTGAGCCATAGGACGTCTACTGCTGGACATAGGCCTCTCCTAAAGATATCTGATAAGACCGGTTGGTAGCGGCATGCATCCAGCGTGGTCCTGCGGTCTTAATGAGGTCAGACGTCTACCTTGTGGGTGGGTACGCTGAGCTTGTATTCGAGAACTTTTCGACCCCATCGACCATCAGTCATCAGTCAGGATATAGTTTACAAGATTTTCAAAAATCCCCAACAGAATAAGATTCCTAGCGCAGCTAACAAAAGATCTGATAACTTTGGAACAGCTAATTAACAACATTAACCCCCAGACCAAATAAAAAAATCAAGACAGAATGTTGTGAACAAACGAGTGAGGCCGGCAAAACTACGCCTCGTCGTGTACAGACACAATTACACACACGTATACGTACAACGAACGCCTTGGCTCGTCAGTCGGACTATGGCGGCGCAACACCGACGCACTCACACATGTATAAAAACCGGCCTCATTTGTCTGTTCACGACATTAAGTATCTAACCAAAAGGAGTCGACACTGCAAAGCGTACCCCTCTGCCAAAAGTACGCGACCGGCGGTCATGCTCTTTATATAAATAAATCGGTTTGGTTGCGCTTGTGTTGCGTTAATTTTCAGCTAGTGTTAGTTAATTACATTTGTGTGCGTGTAAACTTGCTTATATTTTGGTTTGTGTGCGTTTCTTCACCCCCCCACTGACTTGGCAGACTTCGGTGCTTAGGCGTATCGACTCCTTTTGGTTAGGTACTTGATGGTTCACGATAATCTGTCTTGATTTTTCTATTTAGTTTGAGCATTGACCACAGCCGTTTGGATGTCATCCGTTCGGAACGATGGTCAGGCCTTATGTGTAACTAACTGTAAATAGAGACATAATAAACCATACTAAGTGTCAACCTTTTTAAAAATGTCAATCATCCAAAGTCTCTGTCCACCGCACTTGACCGGCGCAGGCTGCCATATATCGGAAACGAGGTAACTATGCCGCCGGCATCCGATTGCGTAAGACGACCTTTCCACGCGATATTTGGCAAGAATATCGCGCCACTGGTGCAAACACGTGTCTTTTTCTACTAGCCTTTAATAGTCTACAGCTGGATTTAGGCCTATACTCAGGCAACATCGTAATTAGGGTTAAGTTAGAAATGCCCAAACAATGCAATTCTTGTAGGGAAAAATACTTCGGGGCTCTAATTTTGAGCCGATAGCAATTGGCACGCTAGAACGTTTGCGTACTAAATAGTCACGAGACCGATTAATTGCAAGAACGAGCATTGAAAATGTATGTAAGTATGAACTGGACCAACTTTTAGGGTATGCGTGGTGTTAGCATAGGCATAGCATTATACATAGCATAGTAATATACCGACTACCTATATGGAACGGCTTTCTATCTTATTATATCGAAATATAATAAGATAGAAAGCCGTGGTGGTCAAGAGGTAGTGACACCCGCCTTACAATCGTGAGGTCGTGGATTCGAATCCCCGGTCCCGTACCAATGAGTTCTTTGGAATTTATGTACGGAATTTCACACCACAGGCTTTTCGGTGAAGGAAAACATCCTGGAAAGAAAGGAAAGAGGCAACCTGCATACGTCCGTAGAAGAAATTCGATGGCGTATGTGAATCCACCAACCCGCACTGGGCCCGCGTGGTGGATATGGCCCAATCACCCTTCGTGGGTAGGCCTACGTCCTGCAGTGGACTACTAAAAAGGCTAGTACAGTACAGTACAGTACCTATATCGACTCGGCACTATTGTGCGGTATAATTTTATGTAACTATTTATAAGAATGGATGTTACACCCCTTCTAAAGGTGTAACATTTTATTGGCCGAGCGTAAGTGAGGTTTCAAAGTCTACTGGGACGAGCCGGCACTTGGGTGTATGTTTGTATGTATATTTGTTCGACGATAACTCAAGTACCGCTCAACCGATCTCCATGAAATTTAGCATGAACGTAGTTTATATTTATAGAATTTTCAAGTTCGAATATGAGCAACTTCTGTTCAGTGGTTGCGAAGATGCAAGGGCCGTGGTAAAAAGAGGCAAAACGGCGCCACTTTCTGCGGGAGTTGCGGATGATTTTAAACATTTCACCGAATGTTATCTATGTCTTTCAACATTTGTTTAAAATAAATCGCAAACTTTAAACATACAAATATTATTACATTTTTTTTAAATCTCAGTAAGGTTAGGTATTTATGATATAAAATAGGAATAGCGCGAGGTCCAAGTCCTGTGCGGACTACTAGTTATTATATGATCTTACTTAACGATTTTTTAAACTTTGGCTCGCAGTGCCTGCAATAAATGGTTTTTATTTTATTTTTATTTACTAATAGGGCACAGCTACCCTCTAACTACCCTCTAACTGCCCTCGAGAGGCGATTGAACCATGTAACATACTAGCCCAGTTGGGGATCGATGGATTCACATACGCCATAAAATAATCAACTCTTAGCGTCAAGATATCTTCATCGGTATAGTATCAATGGTATGATAATTATCGAGAAAGATTTATTTAATGTGATTTTAAAGATTTAAGTTCCACCTGTCGATAATTATGATGATCTTGACGTATTCGCTCACAACCACGGTCATTTGTTTGAGGTTTAAAATAGTGAATCGAAGGCAAACCCGTGTCGTTTCGGCTACATTACGCAACTGACACTTCGGACACGTGAGGTGGGCGATGACCAAGAATTAGCGGTTTGCTGCGAATTAGTGGCCTTTTTACCTACGTCTTGTTTTAGACTCTGAACTCTACTAAAACGGAGTGGAGTGTGCATTACAGCCACATAACTTTATCCTACCTTACCTATTTCTTCCAAAAAGGAGGAGGAAATGTAGAAATGTTCATCTGTATGTATTTTTTTTTGTATATGCTCATCGATGTTAACTATGAACCGGATCAAAAAAAAGTCTTTTGTAGTTCGAAAGGGTGGACATTTGAAAAGGTTTCATTTAAATTTTACAGAGTTCGGCCGAGCCGTTTTTGAAGAATCAACCTTAATGTAAAAGTTGTATGAATCAATTAGAGCGAACTATTCGAATTTTGGACGCAACGGAAGTCGGTTATGCCATATTTACCAAAAATTCTTTATTTATACTACAGAAAAGTAGATCTACTCTTCACATTACTCTGTATATTTTCCTAAAATACATACAGGTACATATAAATACATATTAGCGATTTCAATTTACAAATCTGGCGCTAAAGGCCATGGAAATGGAATAAATTGTCGTGCTACTTGTTTCTTGGAAATCTGAAGCTTTTAAAGGTCAATAAGTATCTCAGCCGGTTTCATATCCAAACCCAAAGTAAAAAACAAAATTGTAATACGCACTTGTCATTTCTCCAAGGTAATACGAATGTTTGTACTTCGTTAAGAAAATACGACGTTTCTTCGATACTATGATAAGCAAATATGACATTCTTGAGCTAATACAACCAGAGAGATAGCACTATTGTCGCTTGGCCGTTCGCAGTTTAAAAAATGTACTTATGGAAAATCTTTCCTAGAGCTGTCAAAACTGTCGAAAATGAATTGTAATTTGACACTATCGGGAGAAAAACACCGCAATAGCCACTGAATCACAGATACACCAGAGAGATAATGTAAAGAAAAGAAAGAAAGAGAAAAGAAAGAAAGAGATGCAATGATTGAATACGGCATAAGTTAGAATGAGACATGAAAAATATCTCGCTTCACTACCTAGTTGCCGTGTCTTTTTTTTCTCAGTAGGTAGTGTATATTAAAAATCATATTTGACAGCTCTACGCATCTCATATCAGTTTTAGTTTTAGTGTAGTCTAGGCTTTAGTGGCCTTAGTGAATAGCAAGCCTGTTTACCATGACTCTTGTCTTAAAAAGGCTCACGTTGGACCACATCCGGTCATATGTTAAGCCTTGAAGTGGTTTAAACTTTAGCGCGAATACCTTGATGGTAAATATTTACTCTAGATGTATGTAAAAGGTGTTTTGGGTTGGTCACTGAGTATTCCATGAAAATAAGTTAATATGCTAGTGTAAATCTTCGCACATTGCAAAGTAATACCTTGTATAAGAAACACCATGACAAACCTATCGTGACGTGGTGTGTAGGTACATAAATATCCTAAACTACCTTTGCCAGTCTATGTTTTCTATTCGAAAGCCCTGCAATCCTTTAAGCCATTAATTTTGCGAATTAATGCACCCTACCGATTGTAAATTCAAACTCAAACTCAAATCGTTTATTGCAACAAATGAAATTTACATGCGGTTCTTAGTTAACACGTTATGTATGGTTATACATATGACCCTATAAGGATATGTTTTTTTTATTACTTGTATTGGAACGATTTATTATTATGTTTTCTAGATTATCGTTACAAAATTCGTCTAATGTGTAATAGCATTTCAATATTAGGATAATTTTTATTTGTCTTATGAAATAGTTTTCTCTTTCGATATCTTTTAAATTGTTTGGCAATTTACTGAATATTTTTATAGCCATAGAATATTTAAGCTTGCTACTATCAACTGTGTAACATAATATATTGACTGCCTCGGTGGCTCATTGGTTAATGACCCTAACTTCTGGATCATAGAGGCGTGGGTTCGATCCCCACCCAGGGCAAATATTTATGTGATGAACATAAGTGTTTGCTCTGTGTCTGGGTGTTATTTAGTTACTATCTATATAAGTATGTATTTAAAAATAAGTATATGTAGTATATCAGTCTCTGGCAGCCATATCACAAGCTTTGCTTAGTTTGGGGTCAGAGGCCGTGTGTAAGATGTCCCAAAATATTTATTTATTTAACTTTTGTTCCTCTAGTTTGCCAATTTAATAAATCTGTAGACAAAATCTTCATATTGTATAGAACAAAGTCGTTTTTTGTATGTCTGTCTTTGTATCTGCTAAGATCTTATAAACTACATTACGTGACAGATATCCAACGTGGATTTACTCTATATTAGAATATATTTTTGGAAGAATTCTATAAATCACTAGTAGCCGAGACGAGCAGCTAGTTAATTTATAACAAAATTATTTTATGCAAAAATTAGCATGACCGACTTCACCCGTGTACAGAATTCGCGAATATTTCGCACGGATCGATATAGCATTTTTCACATTATTGTTGATTTATCAAAAATGGCTCAGCCGATTTCGATAAAATTTAAATGGAACCAATTTCGAAGTATACTCTTTCCAATAAAAAAAAAGTACTAAAATCAAACTACTACGAAAAAAGTAATGCGTGGTTATACATAAAAAATATATATATATACGCGTCGAATTGTATATCTCCTCCTGTGGTTCGTCGGTCAAAAAGCGAATTTATTTCGGTATCAAACTGTACTAAGCACGAATAGATCCGCAGAAGAACCCAAAGTTAGCGACATAGTCCAGCGGATTGGCAAGTTGAAATGGCAATAGGCAGGGCACATAGCACGGAGGTCTGATTACCGATGGGGTCGAAAAGTTCTCTAGTGGAGACCACGTACCGGCAAGCGCAGACGTCCACCCACAAAGTGGACGGATGACCTTATTAAGACAGCAGGATCGCGCTGGACGCGAACCGCTACGAACCGGTATTATGGGAGATCTTTAGGAGAGGCCTATGTTCAGCAGTGGACGTCCGACTGAAACGACGAAGCACAAATAATCCAAATATAGACACAAATATTCCATTCGCGACGTAATAATGCAAATTGCATAACTCGAGTCGGCCAGGCCGGATTATTTGCAACAACCGACACGTTCTCGCTGTTTGTTGATCTTGCGATATTTCTGCTGGTTTGTAATGTGTAAAAATATCTTTGATCCGTTTGATTACTTTTATTTTGTCTTTTACTTCATCTTGTAAGTTTTGCAGCTTGCGTCAGTGCGTTCCTGCGGTATTGTATCCACTGTATTTATTTGAGAACTTGACGACATTCTCGCCGTCATCAGTCATCAATGTTGTGATCTATAAGCCCTGCCATATGCCGTTTTAACTTGCTAATATGTAGGACTTCAACTTAGAGGCTTTAAGAAGAATTCTATAATATGACACCTGTCACTATAACATCTGTCATTTTAAAAAATATATATCCCGGAAAAATAATTCGGGAAAAATTTTGATTTAAGAGTAAACGAAAAAAATTAAGGAGTCGTTGTATTTTCCGCACGGTACTTATTAAAACATAATTATTATTTGCAAAAAATTGCATGACCGATTTCAAACGTGTTCTACAGAATTCGCGAATATTTCACACGGATCCATGTAACATTTTTCACAATATTGTTTATTTATCAAAAATGGCTCAGCCGATTTCGATAAAATTTAAATTGAAATCGGACTACTATGAAAAAAGTTGTGCGTGGTTTGGTTATACATAAAAAAATTATACGCGTCAAATTGTATACCTCCTCCGGTGGTTCGTCGGTCAAAAAATAAATCAACATTCTGGGAAATTACACATTTTAGGATTTTAACATTATGATAATTCAACATTTTGCGAGACCTAAATAAAGCAACATTATAAGAAATTATACATTTTGGGAATTCAACTTTTTGTGACCAAAGAATTTAAACAACTGTAAATGTCTAATGAGGAAACCGACACGTAATCTTAGTTGACGCGATCTTTATTAACATTGAAACGGTCTACGCACACTTCACAGTTGCCTGGAAGCAAATACATAATAATGTACTACGTCAGAGATCGGAACGAGGCGGTGATGGAGGCTTTGGGCCGGAAGACGGCAACAAAATTGGCATAGGACGTAAAAAATGTGTATTTGTAATTTATGAAATAAGCATTGTGTGCATGCCCCAAGCATTCATGCTCGCCATCGAAGGCTCCTTCTTGCGGCGGCATCATGCGTCGGGTCGTTCTCCTCCCTCAAATACGGTCGGGGAGAGCGTTGGCTGGCACATGTGTCACACGCGTTATCGGGTGCTGCTTGCGGGTCTCTGGTCTGCTCGAGGCATTCACGCAGTGCATTGACTAACTTAGGCTAAGATTTCAAGTACCTACTAACTTTCTTTGTACAGTATAATCAAATAATTGTAAATTTTACTTAACAAAGGGCACAGACCCTAGAGTCTGCAGTTAGTAAATTTTAATTTAAAAAAAAATTGTGTGCTTCCCCATTGATAGACATTCAAATACATACACGGTTACACGTGTATTTGACTTATTGCAGCCCTCTTTTTAGGTCGGAGGTTAACGTTTGTCGGCTTTACAAATACCTATACTTTCCAATATAATGCAAATGAGCAGGCGGGCGCTGAGTGGTTGCCGCCCAAACTGATTAGCTTAACAATAGTACTGTTTATTCACGCTTCTTAACTGGGTACTGTTAGTAGGTATAATGAGAAGCTACTGGTAGGTACAGGCCGCGTCACACAAGTTGGCGGAAATGAAGTTAGCTACAAGCTGCGCAATATCCAATCCTGACTGGCGCTCACACAAAGCGCGTTGATTGGATATTGCACAGCTTGTAGACTAACTTCATTTCCGCCAACGTGTGACGCGGCTTATAAGTTGGTATATGCCATCTGGCTCTGGCAACAACTTTGATGGCTAACGTCACATAGGCAGTGCCAAATGACTAAAATAAAGTCATAAACGATTGCTATTACGATTGCTATTGCTTAGGCGGTCGGGGGGCTGGTGTCATAGGTCTTACGCCGTCTCAAACGACCGGGACTGCTGGTTATAGATATACAATGAGTTTATTCAATAATATTTTCTATAAGTAAAAGGTTGAAAGTCGAGATTATGGATTGAAAAATAATTCTCGTAGTAACCTATATCAACTGTCCGTGAAAAAACTTATCATTGACATTAACAGCAAAAAAAATCTTTAAAATCCGAAAGTATATTTGTTGGTTGGTTTGTTTGTAACTCTTTCACGCAGCAACAGAATAATGGATCTAATTTTTTTGTATGAATGTAGTTTAAAGGTCGTAAAATGTTTATAAGCTAAAATTACGTGAGCACAACCGCAGGTAAAAGCTAGTTAAAATAAATTGAAATAATAAGCAAGTAAGTATCCAGTTAAGGGAAATCCCGATCGACGCAAGTAAATTAATTGTAAAGTTACCTCAGCTAGTAGGTATAGGAAGAAGGCGTGTCTGCAATACCTACTTGACTATCAAGTACTGACTAAGTTAGCTAATAACAAGGTCATGATGCCATTTTCTCTGACCTTCATTGCGATTCTGCCGATGATTTATTACTACAGTGCAAAATGCGCGCTTGCGACATACTTTTAGTGTTAGAATTATGTAAATATGATATAATATGTTGTGTAATTAATTATTTTAATTCAATTTGGATATTCTGAAGGAATCATGTAGACTTTCCGGGATAACTATAGCTCCTGACATATGAGCTTCTCATATGCTCTGTTTTTGTATTTTATCGGTATAAACAATAAATAGTATAATGTATTTATCTTTTTTTTTTTATTTATACTTTATTTAGCCCATCGGGCGTAATCCTTGTTAAATTTTGTTAACTTTGAGATTTTGATTCGTCTTACTCCCCAAATAAAAACAAATCGCAGAGATAATCAACATCAAAATTAATATCATCAATATGTTCAACAATATGTGTAAAAAGTTTTGAAATGTATCAGTCCAGAGGAATTAGTATGTGTTCATTAGTAATCAAAAACTACAACAGTTTTCGTGTGGCTGCGAACATTTTCTAATACAGCATATTGTTGTTCCCTCGTTCCCGTCAGGTGTGACGGGAACGAGGGAAAAACAATAAATTAAATGTATGGAAAATATTATAGTTTTTGTATATTATGCACAGTGGCGGGTTTTTCGCACCAGCTCCACCAGCGCCTAAAAAATCTTTTATCTTTGTCAATAATAAAATAAACGGTACATAGTTTGCATTTGCGGCCCCTTAAAATCTGCTGCGATGATAAATAGTAAGTGGTGACAAATGCAAACTTATATTGAGGACTAAGGTTATAAATAGCAGGTAATGTTCTAACAAAAAGGGAGCATTGGACCCTCTTAGAGGTCTAGTTTTCAAAACTATTTGACCTCCATTGCGACTTTACCATTGACTTGTACTTTAGTGCAAGAACGCGTTTTGCACTGTAGGAACAGTGCAAAACGCGTTCTTGCACTTCTTGCGACATACTTAGTGCTTGTTACACGTAGATATGATATAATATGTTGTGTCATTAATTATTCGGTACTGTGACGATGTTTAATGAATTACGCTTACTTATATTATAAGTAGCTAATTATAAATTTGCTGGTAATCTATTCCAGACCGCAAATCGTGGTTAGAAAGATAACTGGCTGCAGAGTTTGATGTTAATCTAAAACTGCAGGGTCGTGCTGATTACAAGCCGGTAACAGTCGGTTGTGGAAAATATCAATTGAACTCATCGTATATAATTATTTTTTGCAAAAAATAGCAAAACCTCCTACTATCGTGTACGAAATTCGAATATTTCGCTTGATTTTTCAAAAACGGCTCAACCGATTTCTGTAAAATTTAAATGGGACCACCGATTTTTGATTTCGATTTGGTTCACAATTGGCGAAATTATCGATGAACAATTGAACATACACAAAAAATACATGCAGATGAAAATAGAACCTCCTCCTTTTTGGAAGTCGCTTAAAAAGAGACCCATTGTATAAAAAAATATTACATTCCCGAATTTTGGCTAACATAGCACAATAATAATTGATTTAATGACTCAGCTTCTTTCGCAATGACGTCATCTGGTTCATTGACAAATAACTATCGAATTGAGAAAGACCTTTATACCTAGCATACGAGTTCTGCGTTTCTTTGCCCTTTGGGACGGTCAAATAAGTACAAATAATAAAATTAACCAAATTATTTTTTGCAAAAAATAGCATGACCGACTTCAACCGTGTAGAGCAAATTCGCGAATATTTCACACGGATCGATGTAGCATTTTTCACATTATTCTTGATTTATCAAAAATGGCTCAGCCAATATCGATAAAATTAAAACGAGAATCCCGAAGTATTTTACTTTCCAATAAAAAAATAATTATCGAAATCGGACTACTACGTAAAAAGTTATGCATTGTTAAACATAAAAAATATATAGGTACGCGTCGAATTGACTACCTCCTCTGTTTCGTCAGTCAAAATGAAGCCCAAATAAATTTAGAATTACGTTCCCGAATTTTGGTGCTGACATATTACAATTGATTTGATGACAGTTTATGTCGTTATGACGTCATCTGGTCCATTGTCAAATAACTATCGAATTGTGAAAGACACCGTCCCTCTATACCTACCTAGCATACGAGTATTGTTTCTTTGCCCTTTGGGACGGTCAAATAAGTACAAATATCAAAATTAAAAATAAAACACATTTTATAACAAAAAGAGAGACGGCATTCTCTGAAAATTACCCACTGAGCATTTTAATGGCTGTTCTTTTAACGCTAAAAATAATATGTATAATTCCATTATGTTTTTATACGAATTCAACAAATGATAACTCAACGTTGTCCATGTCAAGAACTTTTTTGTTTGGAAACTATACTCGGAACGCGTTTTAGTAACTTTTAAAATATGTCTTGTCATAACTCATCTTAACAAGGTATCGTTTTGAAAATTAATTTATGTATATTAATATGTTATTTTAATAAGTTATAGGTTGTTTTTTTTTTGGTTCTAAAATGTATCTGCCATTTTGTACCAACCTTCATTAAACATAAGCGATAAGCGATTGGGTCATTTACATAGTTGGTACTCCATTAAATATTCATTACGGACAACGTGTCCAGAAATCTTATGTCCACGTCACTGAGCCTATACTTTTTTGGCGATTTCAAGGCTAGCCCCGTAGTAAAAATTGTTCATAATCACTACATAGTTTAAAACAAAGTAGCTTCCCACTGTCTGTCCCCATGTATGCTTATTTCAACGGATTTTGATGCGGTTTTTTTAAATAGATAGAGTGATTCAAGAGGAAGGTTTATATAAACATATATATATAATATAATAAACATGTGCAGAACCTGGGCGGGTTGCTAGTTAAATATAATTTACCTTTGGGAGTCGGAAAACTTCAAAGTAACAAGTATACATGTATGTCCGTTTACTTATGTATTTCATTTTGTTCTTTTTGGTTCTCCTAATTCCTGATTTAATGCAGAGAGACTCCGATCATAGCAATCATAAAACTTAAAGTAACAGAAAAAAACAATTAAAGCAAATTATTTTTATTATAGGTATCAGCGGAAAGATCGTAATCTCTAAAATGTAGGAAAAATATTTGTACAGTTTTTGCTACGTCATCCTTCAAACATTGCGGAAAATCTTAAACAACAAATTCACAATACAACAAAGAGAAGTAAAGTTTTTGAAAAGAAATAAATTCAAAGATTGTGTTCCAAATTTGGTTGAGATTTTTTTTAAGAACTCGTCTTATGGCCATGCGTGTTCTTCATTTAAAAGCTTTGTCCATCGGCATCAATATAGAAAGAAAAAATATCAAGTCGATGTCCATCGGCTATCAGTTCTACGCATGAACCTACGTTGCCACTTCAATTTGCTAATTCTCCGTTTAATTCCATAGCAATATTTATTTAACCTACTTCGCCTTTATTTTACACTGATCTCCATCACCATAAAATCTAACAAACAAGTCAATATTTAAAACAAATACAGATAAATTTTACGGCATGACCCTTGTATGAGTTGAGTATACAAAATAAATGTTTACAACTTCATGTAGACCTTGAGGGACGTGTGGCGACCTCTATATATGAGGTCAGGTACCTTCATGTTCCTTAATGACGAAAATACGGTTAATGATGATGATAATGTAATGCCTTAAGGTCAAGTGCGTAACAAGGTCGAAATTGCAGTGACGGTGCTGAATTGCGAAAATTTTGCAAATTTTAGTACAATGACCTGTGACTGTGATGAATCGTTTTAGAGTTCTGTACTGAACAGTAAAAATGGATCTTTTAAAATGAAGCTACGTAGTGTCTGAAACGTATTATACTGGTAGAATAAGAAACATTTTCAGGCCTCATGTTCATTTTAAATTATCTAAGCAGTTAAAATACGAGTACCATGAAAAACATCAAATTCGATTTGGGTATCTGTGGTTTTTCTAATAATAACAATGTGACACATGACAACATTAAAACTTTGACTTTTATATTTTTTGATAAACCTTTAGCACAAAATAAATAGGTAATAGGTAATCTGCAATAGCAAAACTTACTTATATAAAAAATCGGCTAAAGGGGTCAATTCAACCTTACATTATAGATCTAAATTGAATAAAAAATAAACTTACATAGGTACCTATACAAATATATGGAACCCACAGTGCATTAATTGTTACTCACACTTAGTCGATTTTATTTTCTAGCCAAATATGTTTATGCATCGTTAAACGATAAAAGTCAAGATCATTAAATTTTGACTCGTTAGATACCAGTATATTTAACAAAAGATGCAATTTCATTGGATTTATCTACGTTAGCATAAATAATATAAAGAGTTTCAAAGAGTTCTAGGCTATCGCGTACTTATCTATTATCTCTATAATGTACTTTAAAAATATTTATTCAAACAAGCTTTTGCCCGCGGCTGCACCCGCGTAATTTTTACATTTTGTTTAATCCTATAGGAACCTTTTATTTTTCAGGATAATAAGTAGCTTAGTTTACTTAATTATACCCATGCCATAAATCAAGCGCATCCGTTGCTGCATGAAAGAGTAACAAACAAACTTTCGGATTTATAAAATGAGTAAGGACTATCGACCCGCCCTGCTTCGCACAGGTGTATTATACATATAAACCTTCCTCTTGAATCTCTATACCTATTTTAAAAAACGCATCAGAATCCGTTGCGTAGTTTTAAAGATGTAAGCATTCACAGGGACAGACAGAGTAAAGCGACTTTGTTTATACAACGTAGTGGAGTAACATCAGGATAGCTTTTATTTTCGAAAATTTCCATTCGACTTGCTTCTAATATTCCATTCCAAAATATTATTGAGATAGATTGGGTTTTTCCGGAGAAACAAACATGTAAAAACGTGGCGCGAAACATATGAGGTGGATAGAATTAATTTGTAGCTATTTTGGGAATGTTTAAGTTAACACGTGCAACGCTAAAATTGTTCAAACGGCCTTCCGTTGATAGCAAAGGTTAGTCGTAATTTGTTCATTGGTTTATTTGCATTCGTGTACAAATAGGATAGATGTAGTCAACTTTCTGAAGCCCCTTAAAATGTTAAAAAAAAAACAACGGGTTTCACTCCATGAGTGCCGGCAGAAGTGTAAACTTGAACATATAAAGTATTATCATTTATGTGGTGAAATACAATATACACGCACACTCGCGCAAGAGCCACGAAACAGCAGGAGCAGGCATACATTTTCGCCGAGCGGTTGAAAGAGAGGGGGATATTACATCCTCTCCTACGCCGCGCCGGCGGTCTACTCTCCCTCCATCTTACGAATTTTGACGCGAGTTTAACATTTTTTACCTATCCCAAAAAGTCCACGACACCGCTAAAGAATGTTGTTTTTAAACTTTTGCGATTTGAACACATTATTATTATATACTACGGGACTAATGGCGCACTAAAATTACGAGATAAGTAAATACCTCCTCATCCCGACGTTTCGGCCGAGTTGCAGGCATCGGACGGGTAGTCTACCCGTGACCACGGTCGATGCAACTCGGCCGAAACGTCGGGATGAGGAGGTAATTATTTATCTCGTAATTTTAGTGCGCGATTAGTCCCGTAGTATATACTAAACCGCTAAAGAAATTTTCATTTCAAAAATAAAAAAACAGGAAAGGATATACCTACGTATAGGCAGCCGTGCGACGACATTTCAGTTAAAAAAACCGAGACTCATAATTTAACGTGTCTCCTGAGTCACGCCAAGGCTCAGTTGTAAATGCCACCCGCGGTCTTACCTAGTAGAACTAGAACACCCAAGTCAAACTACGCTATGAACGGTACCTAACACTGCATAGGAAAGGTGCCTATCTCTAACTTACTTTTGTACTAGGAATTACGCCACCCAGAGGCTTCATACATACATTCCAAACATTCCAAAATCCCTGCACTTTCCAAAGCAACACCTTGTATTTAGGCAATAATAAATTGTAATATACAAGAACTAGGAACCTTTAAAATATGACCATGAACCAGTCTAATTAGTAACAAGATGTAAGTTCAAGTAGTTACAAGGTTAATGCCGTTTTTCATACAAAACATTTAGCTACCTTATGTAGAGTAGCTTAAGAACTTGTTCGCGTAAGGTCGTCCCAAAGTTCAGCCTTATGTCGTCAAAGTTGTGGGTACTTTTCCATTCATTACTTGAAAGCATTCTACTGTTTTTATTTGTAGTCAAGGTTTTGATTGTAGAAATTCGACGTCGTACTAAAATAGGAGACATGTGTGCCTACGTCTCCTATTTTTGACCGACGAGCCACCGGAGGAGGTATACAATTCGACGCGTATATTTATATATATATATATATATACTAGTTTTTACCCGCGGCTTCGCCCGCATACGCAATATATCATTATAATTTATAGCCTATGTGTTATTCTGATATATAAGCTATATTATTGCGAAGTTTCATCTCAATCAGTTCAGTAGTTTTTGCGTGAAAGAGTAACAAACATCCATACATCTATCCATCCATCCATCCATCGTCACAAACTTTCGCGTTTATAATATTAGTAGGATAGGATTTTTATGTATAACCACGCATAATTTTTTTCGTAGTGGTCCGATTTCAATAATTCTTTTTTTATTGGAAAGAGTATACTTTGAAATTGGTCTCATTTAAATTTTATCGAAATCGGCGGAGCCATTTTTGATAAATCGACAATAATGTGAAAAATGATACATCGATCTGTGTGAAATATTCGCGAATTCTGTACATGGGTGAAGTCGGTCATGCTGATTTTTGCAAAAAATAATCTTGTATATTTTATATCTCCTATATCGCCAAGCTAAAGTGGAGGTGGACAGGACACTTGGCAAGACGGGAAAACAACAGGTGGACCAAGTCACTCACCGAGTGGTACCCGAGAGAAGGATGAAGATATAGAGGTAGACCATCAGCCCGATGGTCAAAATGACGTCATCAAACTTGTCGGGAGGCAATGGATGAGGCTAGCACAGGACCGGAAAGAATGGCGAGAAAGAGAAAAGGCATGTACTCATCAGATGGAAGGTTTTGATTCTACTGTCCATCAAGTGTAAGTTAAGTGTGAATGGGACTCGTGTAGTTAGTTTCGTGGATAAATAGCTGTATCTTTAAATAAGACGGATTATGCTAGCGTGATTCCGATTTCATTTTGCACATAATTGAGTGTTTTGAACCAACACAAAATAGAAGTATTCTTATTTTTTTCTTTTCTAAGTTGAAAGATCACCCTGAAGTTTATGTCGTCAAACTTGGGTACCTACTTGAAAGTTATTTAAAAGCATTCTATTGACCTGTGACGAGGTTTTGATTCTACTACCAATCGTTTTTACCTCGGTAAAGTGTACATTGTGAAGCGAATCGGTAAGTTGAATGGCAGTCGCCAGGGCACAGTATCACGTAGAACTTCTGACCGATGGGGTCAAAAAGGTCTCGAGTGGAGACCAAGTACCGGCAACCGCAGCGTAGGACGTCCACTTATGATGTAGACAGATGGCCTTATCAAGACCGCAGGATCGCGCTGGGTACAAGCCGTCACCAACAGATCTTATCGGAGATCTTTAGGGTAGGCCTATGGTCTGATATTTTTGGTACACACGTTTAGTTCCGATGACAATACCATTTTATTGATATCATACTGTCGTCGAAGCCGTGAGTAAAAGTTAGTTCGTAATAAAATAAATACTTCTTCACAACTCGCCCTCAGACTATTGCATATAGTTACGTCACAGTGTTAAATAATAATATTCTGTACAATAGACAATGATACCAGTATTAAAGTATCGATTCACATAATATTCACACTTCATATATGTTATAATATCTATTGTATTGTAAATTAGAAGTTATTTAAATATGTAGAGTCATGGAAGAAAATAAACGGTATGAGTTACGTCACTATTTAAATACTAGAGAATGCTAAGACTTTGGATTGATGGTATTGATTATTATAGGTAACTCAGAGCAAATAAAAAAGTCAAGAGAGAATGTTGTGAACAAACAAGTGAAGTCAACCAAAACTATGCCTCGCCGTGTACAGACAATTACACACACATACAATTACAACGAAACTACGCCTTGGCTTGTCAGTCGAACTATGGCGGCGCAACACAGACGCACCCACACATGTATAGAAAACCGGCCTCACTTGACTGTTCAACGACGTTCTCTCTTGATTTTTTTATTTGCTCTGAGGATAATAACTAAAAACAAAGTGTCTGGTTTGAGATATTTATTTTTGCCAACAAATTATTATTTACATGTAATCATTTTTCGCAAAAAAAAAATGGTAAAACCACCTTCCATCGTGTACAAAATTCGAATATTTCGCTCGAATTGTTTACATTATTGTTTTTTCAAAAACGGCTCCGCCGATTTCTGTAAAATTTAAATGGGGCCATTTCGGGAGTATATCCTTTCGAACTAAAAATAATTTTTCGTTCCGGTTGACAATTGGCGAAATCATCGATGAACATACACAAAGAATACACACTGACGAACATGGAACCTCCCCTTTTAGCAAGTCGGTTAAAACACATGATAGGTACTTTTTTAATAAATTTCGCAAACAATTGACAACTAAAATAAAACGAACATTAATTGAAAATTGTATGTTATGTAACTTCCGTGAGGTCTTCTTAATTATTCACACCACTGTCTTTTCGGTGAAGGAAAACATCGTGAGGCAACCGTGGAAAAAATTCGATGGCGTATGCGAATCCACCAACTCACACTGGGCCAGCGTGGTGGATATGGCCCAATCATCCTTCGTGGCTATACCTACATCCTGCAGTGGACTATTAAAAAAAGGCTGATACAGTACATACAGACATAATTATAACGGCTACTATGATGATGATTAATAAATTTTAAATAATTATCCTTTATCATATTTTGTCAAACACGCGGCAGAAAAGCTAAAACTTGTTTTTACACAGTTCTTAGGTAAGCCATTGTTTGAACTTTGTTTAATGTTTGATCTTACTAACATTACTTGAAAGTATCTTATACCTTATGCTCAAGAAAATAGAGTTCAAAATTGCAACTATAAAACTACAAGTTAATATTAATATCAAGTAATTATGTGAGGTAAAACAATAATTTCCACAATGTATAAAAATTGACTATAATTATGTACCTAAGTATAATAGAATTATATTTTTTTCTTTTTTAAACATAACTGCGTAAGTTCGTACAGGCGAGGTGGTTTTCACTAAATAATCTGTGTGTTCTTAAGATAATGGCGTCCGTCATATGGCGGTCACAATACAGCAGTAAACGACGTCACTAGAATGTTTTCTAGACAAACAAAATTCCGCTGTTTCCTAGAGAACTGTTATTGAAATCGTAAAATGATACAGTAATATTACTGTTTATCTCATAACGTCAGTAAAATTAATGCCGCTATATGACGACACCCCTATCCTAGAAATAGAAAGGTGAAAACACAAACGCGAGACTATTTACGGGTTCTTGAATTCACAAGAACTATCGAATTTTTCTTCTAGATGTTTGCAAATTCGACTCTATATACCCGAAAAAGTGATTTAACCCTAAACTACTTTTTGTCCCAGAAAAGACATCAACGCGCTGCCCTAATCTTATTTGTTGCATTATTTTGCTTAGGTATATTATTATGTACTGTATGTACTGTATCAGCCTTTTTAATAATCCACTGCAGGACGTAGGCCTATCCACGAAGGGTGATTGGGCCATATCCACCACGCTGGCCCGGTGCGGGTTGGTGGATTCACATCGTCACGCCATCGAATTTCTTCTACGGACGTATGCAGGTTGCCTCACAATGTTTTCCTTCACCGAAAAGCCAGTGGTGTGAAATTCCGTACATAAATTCCAAAGAACCATAGGTACGGGGCCGGGATTTGAACCCACGACCTCACGATTGTAAGGCGGGTGTCACTACCTCTAAGCCACCACAGCTGCCTTATTTTATTATTATGTATTTGTGTTCAATTTAAATAAGTAATAAAACAGTACCTAGCTTGGTCGGTGGACGTACTAAGCTACGATTTCCGCTACGTAGTCTCTATTCGAGATCTTCATAAATCTGTAAATTCGTATAACCTATTTCAATTTCATTTGTTTCTTCTTTTGACATTATATTTCTCAAATTATTATTTAACTAGCAACCCGCCCCGGCTTTGCACAAGTGTATTATACATATTTATTTATTTAGATTTTTATTTCAAAGTCCATAAAACAGAATTCAATACTTACACTGAAATTAATCTTAAAACAATCAAACATAGTAAAAAAATCGGAATACAATGGATAAAAATAGAATATCAAATATATCTATAAATATCAAATTAATTACACAAAACAAATAAATAAAAAAGTTAATTTAAAATGTCAATATCATACAGTCAAAACATATAAACCATTCATTTGAATCACTCTTTTTAAAAAAAAAAAACGCATTAAAGTCCGTAACGTTGTTTTAAAGATATAAGCATACATAGGGACAGACACACAGAGAAGCGGCACGTTTTATACTATGTAGTGATTTCAAAACAAGCTGTCTTTGCCTATAATATTTGGTACATAACATTTATTATACTTATTTTTGAGATATAACTAATAGAAACTATAAATAAAACAATTTCATAGATTAATGACATCGAATGAACGTGAAGTGCGCAGAGATCGCGTGTTCAGAGTGCTCAGAGGTCGCCATTATGTAGCATTAAGGCGCTTCGGGGCAATGTCATCACTTCCAATTGCAATGGAATTTTCCTTATCAGCGACAAAACGAGAGGTTTTTGTGAAAGATGTTGTAGGTATTAGGTATGTAGAGACGTGTGTTGCGCCGTGCGTGAAACTATGTATGTGTATACTTCTACGCAGACGTAGGTATGTATTTCTCTACGCACAGAAAAAGGGTATGTTTTGGTTTTACTATTCTTTCATCTTCACGGATTCTATGTTTCTTTACATTCTAATAGATTTGATGAGGAATCAACATAACACGGTTAAATACCGCGGTCATTTTATACGTGTTACTAGTTTTTACCCGCGGCTTCGCCCGCATGACACAACATCATTATAATTTATAGCTTACGTGTTATTCTGATATATAAGCTATGTTATTGCAAAGTTTCATCTCAATCCGTTCAGTAGTTTTTGCGTGAAAGAGTAACAAACATCCATCCATCCATCTTCACAAACTTTCGCGTTTATAATATTAGTAGGATGTGCATTTTAATGTTTTCAAAAAAAAATACAAATTACAAAATATTTGTATAGTTGTATGCCTAAATTACTCACTTTAGACCTGTGTTGAAATGTACCTTACCCTTAAGCAAATAAAAATATTATGAATTATGTTTTTGGCTGTCTTTTAGTAACATCGTTAATAATAGGAGCATCGTCAGCGCTACTTTCGATAGTTATTTTTGCCATGAAGTACCGATGTTATTATCATGAATGATGTTGTACACGATGTTGTACTGAAATTCCTTGCATCCTCTGGACCGGAACTAATGTAGCTAAATTGCAGGAAAAGTATTTTGCATACGTGCATACTTGCTTGTATAAATAGTGTTAGTGCATACATGTTAATTTTTTAAGTTTTTATAGATACTGAAATGAAGATGGGTAGGACTTGTTGACGGATAATTACTTTGACATTACTAATTACCAATTGTGTGACATTATTTTAATACTTGACAATATATTTCAAATCTAGACATTATTTTGATACCTACTTGACTTTATTTTAATTTTCGTTGACATCTTTTAATTCAGTGATACCTATTCTTGATTATTGTTATTTTTTAATTTGTGACATTTATATTCTCTTGTTAAATTTAAACTTTGATATCATATAATTATAACGACATTTGTACGCCACAATAGGCAAAAACATGCGCTCTCAACATCTACATGTATCAAGACCTGGGGCCTTATTTTGTAAGCGCTCTGGCGTTCGGCTTCGCTTTTCCTCCCGCTCGCTCTCGCGGCGTGAGTAACTGGTGCGAGCAGGAGAAAAAGCGAAGCCGAACGTCAGAGCGCTTACAAAATAAGGCCCCTGTATACGACTTTGTTGTTGTTACACTGTTACCATGTTTTTACAAATAAATGATCTTGAATCTTGAATCTTGAAAAGCTGATACAGTACAGTACAGTACATATTTAATTTTATTAATAAGTGAATTTATTATTTTTAAGGGCTGTAGTTAAGTAAACAATGTAAATGTGTCTTATTTATAAGTTAACTGTTCGGAAAACTACTAGTAATGTAATCTGAGACTGCTACTTATAGCCAGCTACGAAATAAAGTATAACTTAATAAGCATAACACGCATTAAGTACAAACAAGCAACCATTCATTTCACAATCCTCATAGAAACCATAGCACTTAATATAATATTTCAGAACAATTATTACCAGTGCGCTCGCATCACGCTCGTCTAATCAGAGCGAGAAGCATAATGACGTAACGTTACGTAACCGAGCGAGATGGAATGCGAGAACGGTGTCAATTGAACTCGAATAAGTGTCCGAGTTAATGGCGACAGATGTAAGAGGCGTAGCTTTGAAGAATGCTATATAATAATACCACGGAATAATTGCAGTACTGTAAGTTACCTCATATACAAAATTATTCCTAATTTTAGGGACTTATTCTGTACATTAAAATTAACAACTTTTGTTGATATACCATCCCTACATAGTCGACGTACTGCTCGTACTAAGCGATTCGCTTCTTTCTTCATAATGCGGACCGACAGGGATTGGAATGCCCTGCCTCCGTCATTGTTTCCTGACAATTACAATTTGGATATCTTCAAGTCAAGAGATATCTTCTAGGTATACATACTCCATCTTCGGCTACAACTTCGCTTTCCATCGGGCGAGTTGGTGGCCAGATGTAGACCTATTCTACATAAAAAAGAAGAAGATTAAAATTTCCCAATTTCTCCCAATTTCTACTCTACCAATGGAGTACCTCCACTATACACACAAAAAAAAAACAAAAGATCTCTCAAGATTAAGGTACATAATTTGACAGCATGAATATCAGGCAAAATGTAGGCGAACGCAAGCCAAGGAAGAAAAGGTCACGACCTTCATTAAAACATACCTACGGAACGCCAGGCAAAGCGATCACACGTGAACACATGAACGTGACATCCCTGTGAAGACAAACTTACATGGATGTATAAAAATTGACAAAACCGTAAAATCGCGTGTTCAAAAAGAAAATAACAACCTAGGAACTTTGATTAAAAAATAACAACTTATTCTAACCAATCATTTGTAATAAATATGTATTTATTTGTCTGCTTCGTTTGTTTATTCGTTTTAGCCATAGGGTGTGCACCAGGGCCGGAGTCAGAGGTGAGGAAACCTCGGGACAGCAAAGAAATGGAGGCCCCTGGATCACTTACAAAGGAATTAAATACTCCTTCAACAGGATTGTAAATACCTGCTTATCAGAACGATTTGAAATTTTGATTTTGTACATTGTACTGATTAAATAAATATAAATATCGTTTTTGAAATAGTTAAAATAATATAATCATTCAATCATTATTTTTCTGTAAAATTCTGTGAAGGTAAAAAGTGTCTAGTAGTTGGAATACCAAAGGTTTTTTTCGAAATCTAGTGTGGCCCTTCTATTACGGAGGCCTCGGGGCTGTAGTCCCGGTTGCCCTCCCCTAAATTCAGCCCTGGCGCCCACTTCCAGACATGAGCCTACGGCCAGGTGGATATAAGACCGGTTGGAAGGTTGGTATAAGCTCTAAAAGTTTTCGGCCCCATCGGTCGTCAGCTCAAGGCTCCGTGCTATGTTTTCTGTGATTTCAACATTTCAATTCTGCTTTTTTTACATCCATGAGAACATCGCACTTTGTACCCGCAAGTGACGTACTTGACGTAGAGACGAGATCACGACCGAGGCACGTCAGAAACTAGTATCTATGCCATTGAGGAAGGAATCAGAAGGAGTTGCCCTAACGACGAGAAAAACGTGCATACCCACCGCACATAATACGGCGGATTAGTGTTGTTACTACCACACTACACTTATCGATTTCCCCGTACTTATCGATAAAACTATCGACACAAATTAATTTTAGCCGAATCAAACATAATGGCAAACTTTTATTTAAAAAACCGGACAAGTGCGAGTCAGACTCGCACATCGAGGGTTCCGTACAAACACATTGTTAAAGTAATTAAAAACCTGTTTTAGCATGTGCTAATGAAGTTCTTTTATATGACACCTTTCATGATACGATTTACTCACTTTGAATTTTAAGCCCATATTTTGTGAATTTTGAGGCCCTATTTTTTGTGATGTAAATAAAAATGTGCAGTTTTCAGATTTACTCCTATATGTGTATTCTGAGACAATGCTTTTCGCTAAATTTCATAGTTCTATGTCAACGGGAAGTACCCGGTAGGTTTTGATTTTTGTGAATGTCGAAATATGCTGTTTTTTACGACATAAACGACTCTAACTTTTTTAAACGACAACTGAGAAGTTTTTCTTTTACACAACAGCAAGAGTTCATTAATATACGTATACTGTTTAAATTTCAACTCGATATCTTTACGCGTTCTCTAGATAAGGAGTCTTGACAGACACACAGACGGACAGACGGACAACAAAGTGATCCTATAAGGGTTCCGTTTTTTCCTTTTGAGGTACAGAACCCTAAAAATTACAGATGTCAAGGTTGTAGCTGTCATATTCAAGAATCCACACTAGAATGGTAGAACGAGTTTTTTGGCGGGAACGCGGAAAAGACATGTCGCCTCATTGTATTATTTTGTTAAAGTTGTGCTTTTATCAGTGATAATTAGTGAAAAATTGTGGTATTTCATTGATTATGAGCTGAATTACGTGCATGAGTGTGGGCAAGTGATATAATGTGACGTATCATGTCGTTCCGTGTTGTTACCAAAACTCCATAGACACCTCTAGAAAAGTCTCCACTGCTTTACTGAGGTATGACTTAGAATAAAAGTTATAGGACTTAATAAGAACTACATATCGGATGACAGCTGTCAAGCTTAAATGTGGAATATCTCCATAACTATCTATTATAGACCATTGCTTTCTTCACTAAACTGATATGAGATCTACATTTCGGATGACAGCTGTCAAACTTAAAAGTGGATTATCTCCGTCACTGTCGATGCTAGACCATTGCTGTCTTCACAAAAGTGATAAAGCTCAAAGAGAGATATGATATCTTTCAGATGATAGCTATCAATATTACGGAAATAATCAACTTTTAAGTTTGAGCTGTCACAACAAATGTAGATCTTTTTAAGCTCTATCACTTTTGTAAACACAGCAATGGTCTAGGGTCAATAGTTACACAGATTTTTCACTTTAAAGCTGTCATCTGAAATGTAGGTCTCGTTGAGTTCTATCACTTGTGTCACGTCAGCAATAGTCTAGCTTTATTAAGTACGGAGATATTCCACTTTTAAGTTTGACAGCTGTCATCCGTAATGTAGGTCTCGTTGAGCTCTATCACTTGTATCAAGACAGCAATAGTCTAGCTTTAATAGTTATGGAGATATTCCACTTTTAAGTTTGACAGCTGTCATCCGAAATGTAGGTCTCGTTGAGCTCTATCACTTTTGTGAAGACAGCAATAGTCTAGCTTTAATAGTTACGAAGGTATTCCACTTTTTAGTTTGACAGCTGTCATCCGAAATTTAGATCTCGTTGAGTTCTATCACTTTTGTAAAGACAGCAATAGTCGAACTTCGATGGTTACGGAGATAATCCACTTTTAAGTTTGACAGCTGTCATTTAAAATATAGATCTAATTGCGCTCTGTCACTTTTGTGAAGTCAGCAGTAGTCTAACTTCGATAGTTACGGAGATAATTCACTTTTAAGCTTTGACAGCAGTCATTAGAACAATCTAATAGATCTCATTGAGTGTTATTACTGCTATTAAGACAGTAATGGTCTAGCTTCGATAGTTACGGAGATAATAATACTTCTTAGTTTGACAGCTGTTACTTTCACACCTGTCATGCCATTTTACTTGTATCAATTCTGGAATGACAGTTGTCAAATTTGAAATGAAAAGTGAAATGAAATAAAAATTCAAAATTTCAGCTAATCAATAACACAAATAAAAACTAGCCAAAATATCGATAGTTTTTTTTTGATATAATAAGAACATCGCTATTGTTTTTCGACTCAATATGGCGGACCAGGCACGCGCGACACGTCACGAAAAATATAGACACTATAGCGAAACTGTGCTGTATAATGTTGGTCTATTCTTATTACGTACATTTGAAAGAGACGCCTATATGATTATTATTTCGGTTTTTAAACTATTACATGTCAAAGTATCTAAATGTCATTACACCATCTCCTTCTGATTCCTTCCTCAATGATCTATGCTAATAACATTGGAATATTATTAGCTCTGATGACAGCTAAGACAACACTAAAATTAGAAAAAAAAATCGTAAATGCGTAGGTACTTAGTTATGGTTCTCTTCCTTTTCTATAAATCCAATAAAAAGTAAACACGTGTATTTTTTTTTCATTTCTTATAAATGGCAGTTGACTAATAAGTAAGATAAGATAAGATAAGAATTTTTTCATTGTAAATCCTATCCTATAAGATCACGAAGACAACAAAAATACTCCTCTGTGCGGGTTTTGAAGTTCAAACGATTATTTGTTGCAGTGTTTATTATACATTTAAATGTATAAATATTTTAAAAATTTGCACCCGCAAAAGCAATAAATTGGAATAATAATAATTTCGAATATCAAACCAATTTTTTCAGAATTTGTATATTTAAGCCGCAAAAATGTTTTTTTCCGTGCGTTTTGTAAGGCTGATTTTGTTCAGTGATTCCAGTTAGTTTCACAGTAAAAGATACTCACTCGCTAACATATGCAAGCAAAGCAATATAAAACAACAAAGGCAAACAATGTAATAAAACTCGTCATTCAATGGTATAATATATCTTATCATATAAAAAACTGATGAAAAAGCGATGAAGATGATTTATCCAGTAAAATCATTAGAATATTACTCAGCAAAATGATGCCTACGTAGCTCCATTAAGGTATATAAATTACCAGCATTTTTAATTGACTTATTCAACGTATTTAGTAAATTATCTAAACTGTTTCCGGTAACTTATGATAGCAACACTGTCGTATAATCTGTGGTAAGACGTCATCGCACGCGCGTCATTTGGAAATACGTTTTTGAACAGAATATTTTCAAGATCCTGTTTTTCTTTTTATATCTAAAAGTTTTCCATACCTGATGATGTGACAATTTTTATTTAGAATAATATCTGATGGTATCATTTTAGGATTTTATTATTGTTATTTCAATGACGATAGAATAAAACCGGTATCAGTCTATGAGTTGGCGTTCTCGTCGAAATTCTGGTTTTACCAAGTTTTAACATTTTTGAAGTGTCGAATAAATCAACATTATCTTGATGTATCATTACAACCATCAGTACAAACATTGATTTCGAATATATATGTGGGAATCCATCCATCCATCAGCCATAGGACGACCAGTGCTGGACATAGGCCTCCCCTATAGATCTCCAATAAGACCGGTTGGTAGCAGCTTGCATCCAGCACGATCCTGCGGTCTTGATGAGGTCATCCGTCCACCTTGTGGGTGGACGTCCTACGCTACGCTTGCCGGTGCGTGGTCTCCATTCGAGAACTTTTCGACTCCATCTGCCATCGGTGCCGCGGTAGTCCTCCGCGCTATGTGCCCTGCCCATTGCCACTTCAACTTGCCGATCAGCTGGGCTATATCGGTAACTTTGGTTCTTCTACGGATCTCCTCATTCCTGATTCGGTCTCGCAGAGAGGTATAAAAAAGTATGAATGGTCACATTTTTCCCACAAATCAAATATCTTTACATAACATTTAATTGCTGTGCTTCTTCACTAAACTAAATCCCACAGAAAATGTAAATTTAATAATAGGTACATTAACCAAAGAAGCCGTGGTGGTCTAGTGGTAATGACACCGGCCTTTCAATCGTGAGGTCGTGGGTTCAAATCCCGGTCCCGCACCAATTAATTCTTCGGAATTTATGTAAGGAATTTCACACTACTGGCTTTTCGGTGAAGGAAAACATCGTGAGGCAACCTGCATACGTCCGTAGAAGAAATTCGATGGCGTATGTAGATCCGCCAACCCGCACTGGGCCAGCGTAGTGCATATGACCCAATCAACCTTCGTGGGTAGGCCTACGTCCTGCAGTGGACTATTGAAAAGGCTGGTACAGTACATTAACCAAAATCACATGTTAGTAAAAAGTAGCAATAACGTATGATAGTGAAACGCTTAGAAAAAAAATCCTTTGCTTTTTTTTACTGATCGTAACCTTTTTGCTCTATCCGTGATTTTTTTTCATTCAATCAGGTTATCATAACATATCCTGCCCGATCTAAGCAGTGATTACAGTAATAAGTACCTAATATTAAGTAATAAGAAGTAATATAACTGAAGGTTGGGTTGATTGGCAATAAATTATTTTAAAAAATTGAATAATTACATCAATAACTGGCAGCCCTTGAAAACCAGTTTTTTCTAATTAATAGCATACATATGAGAAGCAATATAATATGAATCTGTAAAAACTAACTAGGTACTTATGACAAAAACTAAACGTTTTAAATGTTTACAAAAAAAAATATCGCCATTAATGGGATTGCTAAAATCAGGAATCAGAAACGAGAAGATCCTTAGACAGACAAACAAACAAACAAATAATTTATTAGACAACCAAATTACAGGGACAAAACAGTACAATTTATAGGTTTCTAACTGGCGGCCTTATTTTTTTAAGCGATTTCTTCCAGGCAACCAAGACTAAATTTATCGTCACATATAGATTTGCAAGGTGAGATGGCAGTGAGCAGGGCACATAGGGCTTTAAACATTTCGAATATTTTAACTGGTTTTATAGTAAACTATTGGATATATAGTACGTAGGTTATAAGCTGTAGACGTCTTAAGGTTAATGATGATGATAAAGTAAGTTCGTTTAGGCCGGGTGGCTAGACCTGGTGTCAGAGTTTTTAGGCCGCCTGAAGGCCTCTGACATGGTTTAATGGTTAAAACAACCGGGACCTACATTTTAGCGTGTAATCCGCGCCACGGTAGCGCTCAGTTGGAAAATGTCCACCCGCGGTCACCCATCCAAATACTGACCGTGCGGAACGTTGCTTAATTTCGGTGACCGCTGACAAACACCTAGTCAAACTACGCTGCGAATGCTAATGATGATGATATATGTCAGTTTTTTTTTTCAAGTTCAAAGGCGACCTCTGGAGTGCCGTATTGTAAGGCGATATTTGAATGTAGAATATATTCTCATCCGAAGGTTACGAAACGAAACTAAAGTTAACTTTCGAGTCCGTTAACTTAAACCCTGCCCTGTGCCTGAGTCAATTCTGAGACTATTCGGTTTCTGGGGATCCACGACTAAACAGTTGAAATAAAACCTTCTTACGTTAGGACTATTGTCATATTACCTAATAATAATCGTATTTAATATGTGACTTGTTATAATTATACATGTTACACTCGTGAACGGGTGCTGCTCGTGGGGGCCGGACTGCTCTCGGTATACAGTAGTTATATGTTTGTAGTTACATTTTGAATTTATCCTCTTGTGAAGCCTTTAGTTTTAAGAAATATTAAATCTCAGAAAGAAATAATGTATGTCATAAAGAGCACAGGCCCCGGGGTCAGTGGAGTGTATAATGTCAATAAAAAAGCGGTTTGTGATTTCCGTACCTTTTAGAGGCAGGTATTATACAATATCCTTGTACCCAATATAATGTTTGAAACACAGAAATTAAGGGTAACAACTAAAAAAAGGTGGCTATAATTATTAAAAATGCAAAAAACTAAGCATCTGATCACAAGCAAAATTAACAATTCTGTAGGTAAATATTTTTAAAAGATGATTGATAATCTTGTTGTAGCTTATAATAACGGTAAATACGCTAAGAGTCAAAACACGCTTAAGAAATAAGATTTTTTATCAAATAAACTAAAAGCTCGTTAGTGTACTAAAAATATCAATAAAATAAATAATCGACCAACAGCACTTTATTACACTAATAATAACACTAAAATAAAAAACAAAAATGTGCAAACGGCCTGCGCTAGCACATCGAACTGTGTAAGGGTCTCCACTGACGAGGTTTCCAAATGGACGGCATACATCTTTAAAAAAATCTAGATCTATAAGGTTTTCAGTGAATAAAATTTTTATAAAGTAATAACTGATAATCCTATCCTACTTATATCCTACCAATATTATAAACGCGAAAGTTTGTGAGTTTGTATGGGTGGATGTTTGTTACTCTTTCACGAACAAACGGCTGAACCGATTTAAATGAAATTTGGTATGGAGGTAGCTTGAACCTGGAATTAACACATAGGCTACTTTTTATCTCAGGTTAACGCGGGTAACACCACGGGGAGCAGCTAGTATATATCCTACTAATATTATAATATTATAAACGCGAAAGTTTGTAAGGAAGTATGGATGGATGTTTGTTACTCGTTCACGTGAAAATTACTACATAGATTTTAATGAAACTTTACAATAATATAGATTATACATCAGAATAATAAAGATATTGTGTGAATTGTCCAAAATATAACGATAAATGTCGAGTAAGTAGGAAAATTCTGCCATCTACGAGCTATTCTAGCGTGCGCTGCAAGAATGAGAACGAATAACTGTCAAATGAATCGATAATCAGCCCTTGGATATCATCATACTAATATTATAAACCTGAAAAGTTTGTTGGTTTGTTTCTCTTTCACGCAGCAACGGAGCAACGGATTGACTTGGGTTTGGCATAGATATTGTTCAAGGGCCGGAAAGTGACATAGGCTACTTTTTATCCCGAAAAAGTAAAAGGTTCCTGTGAGATAGCACAAAAGTCAAATTATTTTTTTAAGTTTTACGCTTATTTTAGAATAGTTTATTGATTTTGAACCTTTAGTTCAATTCATCATTGTCTTCATCATCACTGTCTTCAAATAATGATTGTGTAAAATATGGAGCAAATGGCTGGAGTTAGAGGAGGCTTACATCTAAAATTGAATGATACCAGAAGATCTCTGACATGTCTAATTTAGCTACGACACGATTAAATAAAAAAACAATAATAAAATTTAATTATAAATAAATAAATATTTTTGGACATCTTACACACGGCCTCTGACCCCAAACTAAGCAAAGCTTGTGATATGGCTGCCAGAGACTGATATACTACATATACTTATTTTTAAATACATACTTATATAGATAGAAACTAAATAACACCCAGATACAATGATGATGATAATATTTTTGTGAATTTGATGTGAATAAAACTAAATAACACCCAGACACAGAGCAAACACTTATGCTCATCACATAAATATTTGCCCTGGGTGGGGATCGAACCCACGCCTCTTTGATCCAGAAGTTAGACTGAGCCACCGAGGCAGTCAAACTCGAGTGGAGTCGAGTCGAGAAGTCGAGGTTAATTGAATTAATGTATAAAATATAAAAGAGATAATTCAAAAATGATCGAGCTTAGGCCATTACCTGGTGCAGTATTTAATTATTTGCTTTATTTGTTTTGGAAAATGATTTGCCTATAATTTTCTTCAGTAAAAACCACAATTTAAAGGAATTTCATATTTTCGGACCTTATTATTTATTGACATTTAAATGTAAAGTATGTAAAATATGGCAGCATGAGAGCGGCCTTGAACAAAAATATAAAAACTTAAAGAGAATACGATATAAACATAATTATGTACGGAACACTCGATACCGACTTGACCGGATTTTTTTCGAGATGTTTTGTATTTTGTTGAAATTCGTTCTTATTCGTGAATAATATACCTACTTTTCCGATTAAGTTTATCGAACTCAAGGTAAGACCTGATTTCAATGCTTAATTTGAAGATTTTAATGTTTAAGAATAATACAAATATTTACTGATAAGTGTGTCGTGGTGGTTTAGTAGTATTGAGACCCGCCTTCCAATCGTGAGGTCATAGGTTCATATCCCGGCTCCGTACCAATGAGTTTCCTTGGAATTTATGTACGGAATTTAACACCGCTGGCTTTTCGGTGAAGGAAACCATTGTGAGGCAACCTGCATATGTCAGTAGAAGAAATTCGATGGCGTATGTGAATCCACCAACTCGCACTAGGACAGCGTGGTGGATATGGCTCAACAACCCTTCGTAGGTAAGCCTACGTCCTGCAGTGGACTATTAAAAAGGCTGATACAGTACAGTGTAGTAAGGCTTTTTTAATTTGTCTTAAGGCCTATTATTAATGCATAATCCATAAACCTACTCTAGACCAACGTGGTGGTCCAGCTACCTATCTCCTACTATTAATAGACTGGGGCAGAGGCCTATGTCCAGTAGTGGACGTCGTCAACTGAAACTATGAAAACGACGAGCTAAAGACTACGAACTTAAAACAAAAGGTTAAATACAAAAGTCGGTTAAAACAGTCAAGATTCCAAAACCAATTGTAGAGTCAAGTAAAAGTGCGACTGGCCTTGCGTGCGCCGATGCAAATGGATCACTCGTGTATTTGCTAAGCGGCCCGCGTCTGTACTCGTTGCTAGTTGTCTTCCACGGCACATACACAACGCAACGTCCTTGAGACGTCACGAATTACTACTGGACACTGTTATTTCATTTGTAATATACGAGTGTTTCTCTAGGCAACAGATATATTTTAGAACTAGCTTTAATCACAAGTTTCGCCATTTATGTGAATGAAAATTTTAGTGGTTCTTGTCTGTTTTCGTTGCATGTTGTCTTCCACGGCACATACACAACGCAACGTCTTTGAGACGTCACGAATTACTACTGGACACTGTTATTTCATTTGTAATATACGAGTGTTTCTCTAGGCAACAGATATATTTTAGAACTAGCTTTAATCACAAGTTTCGCCATTTATGTGAATGAAATTTTCAGTGGTTCTTGTCTGTTTTCGTTGCATGTTGTCTTCCACGGCACATACACAACGCAACGTCTTTGAGACGTCACGAATGACTACTGGACACTGTTATTTCATTTCGTGCCATGTGTGTTTGATATTTTTGTAGACACTAGACATTCTAGGACTAATTTTTACCTCCTTCTTTGCCGTGTTTGTACATAATTTATGTCTATTTTCGGCCTTTAAGAAAATTTTCTCGTCTGTTTTTGTTGTTTATTGTTTTCCACAGCTCATACTGAACGCCACGTCCTTGAGATGTCACGAATTACTACTGGACACTGTTATTTCATTTGTAATATATGGGTGTATCTCAAGCAAACAGATATATTTTAGGACTAGCTTTTAATGACAGTTTCCGGACCTTAAGGAAATTTTATGACTTATTTTCTAAGTGGCTCATGTCTTCTTTC
This sequence comes from Hypomecis punctinalis, assembly GCA_949316475.1. Taxonomy (NCBI): domain Eukaryota; kingdom Metazoa; phylum Arthropoda; class Insecta; order Lepidoptera; family Geometridae; genus Hypomecis; species Hypomecis punctinalis. The sequence goes on from OX438818.1 coordinate 1,359,976, forward strand.
GTTGCTTATTCGTACACGTACGTGTCATACAGAATGCAACGTCCTTGAGACGTCACGAATGACTACTGGGCACTGTTATTTCATTTAATGTTATGTGTGTTTAATATTTTTCTAGACGTCAAACATATTAGAACTAGTTTTTGCCTCCTTCTTTGCCGTTTTTGTGCTATTCTATATGACTTATGTTTATTTTCGGCCTTTAAGAAAATTTTCTCGTTGTCTGTTTTTGTTGCTTTTTGTCTTCCATGGTACCTTCTGAACGCAACGTCCTTAAGACGTCACGTATAACTACTGGACACTGTTATTTCATTTGTAATTTACGGCTGTTTCTCGAGGCAACGGATATATTTTAGGATTAGCTTTTATCCCCAGTTTCGCCGTTTTTGTGCTATCTTATATGACCTATGACAGTTTTCTAAGTGGCTCTTGTCTTTTTTCGTTGCTTGTTGTCTTACACAGCACATACTGTAACGTCCTTGAGACGTCACTGAATACTACTGGAGACATATCGCTGAGTCGCCATGTCAAAAGTAGTTCAAATGGCTTATCCAAATGGTTGCTTACACAATTGAGGAATTATTTAACAACATAAGTTTTTGATGACACATTGCGTTAAATGATAAATATAGGTACTTGTATTTTAATGTCACTGGTTAAATGATTTTTTAACGGTAATAATATTATTTTAATGATTTAATTTATTTACTATTCGGTAATGATATTATTATATTTTAAATGACTTATTAGTCATATTATTATATACAAATTATCGTTAAGAGTTCATCTGACTAGATCTTACTTTTTATATATTTTAGTAAGTACTTATCGATACTTTTTGATAAGATTTTTTTTATATGAAGCGTAATAAATTAATTTGGAAAATAAAACTCGAAGAATATTTTTAAATTATAGGAAGACTTATTTTCAGTGCGTGGTTAGTCCCGTGGTTTTAAGAATGTGCTAAATCGCGAAAGTTCAAAAATAACAAAAGTTTAATTAAAACTAAATTCGTATTTTTTTTTACTAAATAGGTACGAGTATATGTTAAATCTTCAACTCTACGTAACTTTATCTATAATTATTTCCGTATTACTTATTTAGTTACACTTGTTGACACAGCTGAGTACACACTAAGGTAATTCGGAAAGGAATAATTGTTACGTGAGCAATAATAATTAATATTAAGTCATTATGGCCCCAACTGAGTACATAATACAAGTAACTGATGACGTATGCCTTTTTATACTAGACTATAAGACTACCCGAAAGTAATGTTACCTAGGAAATTTATTGGTAGCGCTCGGCGTTCATAGCGTAGTTTGACTAGGTGTTCGTTAGCGATCATCGAAGTTAAGCAACGCTTAGCACGATCGTCTTCGGATGGAAGACCGGGGGTGGCATTGAGATGACCACATGATAGTAAGTCGGGTGATACTACCACTAGCGCACCACGGCTTTTTATGTACACTACTCACTTAATACTCAAGTATTTGAGTAGGTTACATTATGTTATAGGTAAAATACCTACTACAAATCGGTGATAGAATCCAGGTGTTACCGCGTATTTTATTTGTGTGTGTAAAACACGTGTATAACATAGTGTGACTACGTCACCAACACGCACTGGGCTAGCGTGGTGATATGGCCAAATCGCCCTTCGTTGAGTAGGTAGCTGTTTTCAAGCCGTTGTAGTCTAGTGGCAATGACACCCGCCTTACATTCCTGAGGTTTTAGGTTCAAATCCCGGTCCCGTATCAATAAATTCTTTGGGATTTATGTACGGAATTTCACATGTCTGGCTTTTCGGTGAAGGAAAACATCATAAAGCAACTTGCATATGTCCCTAAAAGAAATTCGATAGCGTATCTGAATTCACCAACCCGCACTGGGCCAGCGTCGTGGATATGGCCCTATCACCCTTCGTGGGTAGGCCTACGTCCTGCAGTGGACTATTAAAATCTGGTACAGTACAGTAGCTACGTTTAGCGGTAGACAAATTAAAGACCGGTAGGTATAGTTCAGTTTTAAAACAAAATAATGCCAAGTCGTTGAGTTCAGTACTTCAAGCCATTAAGTAAGTAAACAATTATCCCTTGTTCTCATTTTACCTTCAATTAAGTCTTAATCATCTTTTTCATTGAAATTATTAATTGCAGAGTAAATGAGTCACTAAGTTTATAGGTAAAACGTAAGGTTAAAGAATGTTAATTGTATTTTATATAGTTTTGGTCAAGAATTAACTCGTATTAATTGTTCAAGCGAGTAGAGCCCCTGTGCTACGACTACCGAAATGTTTGTTTGTCTGTCTGAACACTCGTTTTTTTGCGGCTTACCTACAAAAAAATATTTTACAAGATTTTAGTTTAAAAAAAATTAATATATATGTGTATTATGTCCCAAAATATTTATTTTATTTGTTTATTATATCTCTATAAGTTGAGCTGGAAAGTAACATTTTTCTATCTAAAAATCTAGGTAAGATCCTAGGGGTATAAAAAATATCCTGCAACCAAATATACAAAACCAAAATTATCATAAAAATCGGTAAAACTGTTTCAGAGGAAATTATTATTTAATTAATAAATCTCATGTTTTATTGCGCGATAAGTGCCGTATTAATATAGTAGTATAATGTTTCAGAGGCATTTGAAAACAAACTCTGTGATACGAGGTTTTTACATATTATATTCGTTCGTTTGTTTTAGCCATAGGATGTCTACTACTGGACATAGGCCTCCCCTAAAGATCTCCAATGAGACCGGTTCGCAGCGACTGGCATCCAGCGCGATCCTGCGGTTATAATGAGGTGATTCGTCCACCTAGTGGGTGGGACGTGTGGGGGTTTTATATATTAAAAATATATTAATCATTAATCAACAAAAAATGACAAGTAGATGATTAGATGTCAGTGCCAATGTGCTCAAACTTGTAAAATGAGAAGCATGGAAGTTTATCAAAAAAAGTTTTCACAAAAAATCACGAATCATTCGTCATAGAGAAAACGAACGAAAAGTACAAATCAGAGAAGAAAACACAAAATTACACATTTATATTACGTACAATGATTTTTATTAAATTAAAACGATATTATAGTACAGATATCGACAAACGATGTTATATGACATCGACAATTCAGTATCGATATTTTAAATCTGCAAGTCATAAAAGAAATTGAGAAAGCATTTTAAAAACCGCCATTCATTTGATACCTTCGTAGTGCCTTCTAGATCAATTACAAAACTATTTTGAATTTTAATTCTTTAAGATAGAGTTTCAAATTATAATATCACTGTAGCGCTCTTTGCGTGGTTTGACTAGGTGTTTGTCAGCGATCACCGAAGTTAAGCAACGTTCGGCACGGTCAGTCTTCGGATGGGTGAGCGCAGGTGGTATTTCCAACTGAGCGCTGCCATGGCTCGGATATATGCTAAATTGTAGGCTCTGCTTGTATCAATCGTTCTACCGATGCGGGTGTCTTAAAAACTTTGACACTAAAGGGCACGATCATTCTTCGGATGGGTAACCGTGAGTGTCATTTACAATTGAACGCTACCGTGGCTCAGATGACACGTTAAATTGTAGGTTCTGTTTGTATCAATTGTTCTACCGATGCGGGAGGCTTAAGAAATTTCCCACCAGGGCTAGCCACTCGACCTATACGAACTTACTTTCAACAGGTATGTACTACACACACAGTAACAGTTACGTACTAGCTGACCCGGCGAACTTCGTTCCACCTAACAGTCGATTAATTTTGCCTAAGTTACTCTTTATTACATCAGCTACCTACCAATAAAAGTCCCGTCAAAATCGGTCCAGCCATTTCAGAGATTAGCCGGAACAAACCGACAGATAGACAGACAAAAATTGTAAAAAAAATATTATTTTGGTGGCCATACATATATATTCATATGCATGTAGTAAAAAACGGTTATTTCAATATTACAAACAGACACTCCAATTTTATTTATTTGTATAGATAGAAGAGGATTTGCGTCATGCAATTATTATAGGTTTTATTTTGTAAGCAATAAGTCACATTATAGCGCTAATTGCTGGGCTGTCGGAATCCGTAGTTTTTGTCGAGGTCAATCATTGAAGTATGCGAGAATCGGTTTATGACATTTATAGTGACGTACGTAGGTTCGCATAATTTATATTTTTTGTCAGAAATATGACAAACAGCTTCTAAATATGTATATTTTGACTATAAGCAAGTGCTTTTGTTAACTACTACAAAATCACTACAACAGCAAAGTCGCATTTTTTGTGTGTCTGTCTGTGTACTCGCTTAGAGTTTCTTAACTACAGAACAGAATGTATGGCGGTTTTTATTATCTCAAAGAGTTTATAGAGTATTTCTACCAAAAAAAAATTACCCGTGCTATGTTTTTTAATATTTTTATTTAATTTATTTTTAAATTTTTATTATTTATTTTTCTAGCTTAAACCTTATTTAGCTTTTTTCATAATTATTTTGATTTTTAAACTTCCCCACAGGAAATTTTCTCGATTTCCTTGAATTTTCAATGCCGTTTTGCGGTGATCATGTCGTATGACGTTTTTCCTTTTTTTCCTTCTCCTATGCTTGAAAGTCTGCAGCCAATGGCACCTATCATTCATTAATGTTCCGCTCGTCTATATTATATATGGATATAAATGGATATGTTGGTAAATGATAAAAAAAGTGTGGGACAAACCAACAAACACACTATCAGATATATTTACAGGTGGCGCCACCAACGCTATAAGTTGGTGTAATATAAGCACTTTAAAGATTTGAAGCTTGCGTGGGAGGCAGGCTGGCTCAGTTGGTTAGAGCGTCGGGCTAGTGATCCGAAGGGGCAGGTTCAAATCCTGCGTTCGCTTCAGACTTTTGAAATGCTTATCACAAAGATAACTCTTTGAGACAAAATCTAGTGTGGCAAGCACTCAAAATAAAAATCAAAACACGGATTTATAATATTTGTAAAGATTCATTCATAGTCAGGAAGAGCCGGGACCTGCAGCTAGTAAAACCATATCGTCGGTGATACTTCAATGCCGCTTATGAGCACTTTGTAAATACCGCGTACTTACATTTTGAAAATTTTATAGGAGGAAAAAAAACTGTATATTTCAACAGTTTCTCAATGTTTTTGACTGAACTCTTTTGTGACATCTCTGTGCACTACTCTACAGAGATGTCACACAAGAGTTCAGTCAAAAAAAATGAGAAACTAATGAAATCAAAAGTTTTATTTTCCTCCGGCAAAATATTGAAAATGTATAAACACGGTATATTTACAAAGTGCTCATAAGGGGGTATGAAGTATCACCGACGATATATCAAGCCGAAACTATTACTCCAACTCGAAAACAATTATTGAAGAATTAATACTATAGTACAAAAGTTATTCACAAGCCACTTAAGGACTTGAGATAATCTAAATGATATTATAAATATAAATAGATAAACCTTTATGATAAATACAGATCTAATTTAATTTAATCTAGTACCAACGACTAAATACGATTAAATAGATTTTATACTATATATAACGGGACTAAACTCACGTGTAGGGATAGTCGTAACGACTATAGACTAACTACGATTAAATAGCACCTTACAAATCAAAATATTAATTTTGATTACTTAAATGTCACATTGCAATCGAGCAATCTTTTTTAGCTGACCTTTTGGTTATTTCAGTTATTGACCTTTTCTTGTTTTGCACATAATTTTTTTTTTTAGACCCATCTCTTATCTATCTTTTACAATGCTTTAGGCATTAAGTTTTATAGCCTCTATATGTGTCATAATAAATAAGTGCAAGTATAATATACCCTAATACTCATAGTATAGTACGACTAGGTGTTTCTTGGAGTTCAATTAAGTTATTTTTACCGAATTCCAAAAAGGAGGGTGAAGTATGTTCGTGAGTATGTATTTTTTGTGCATGTTTATGATATTTTCGCGAATCAGGAATTGTTTGCGAGAAGGAAGGCTCTAGCACGCGGAGCCTTTCTTCTCGCAAACAATTCCTGATTCGCCAACTTGAGAAAGGTCGCCGAACGCGACCGAAACTATAGTCGTTATTATGACTATCCGTACACGTGAATTTAGTCCCGTTATTATTAAAAAAAAATTGTTCAATAGAATATATTTTCGGGGTGTTGTAAACGGCTGATCCGTTTTTGATAAATCATTAAAAATGTACATGGATGTCGCATCGATTCGTGCAAACTATTCGAATTCTCTACACGGTGGATGTCGATGTTGCGATTTTTTTCGAAATATAATTATATTATATCATTTTACATTTTTACTGATTTGAAATTACGCAACTAACATAGAATTTGGCGTAAAGAAATCCGTTAATCAGTTTGCTACGAAGCTCTACGACGCTACGGCGTAGACGTGTCTACGGCACTACAAGTTCCTGTGGGAGATTAAAATTGAGATAATATAATTTTAACTATATATTTTTGTATACTATAACTTTTATAGGTTAAAAAACTATTCTCTTTAAATATATTTTTCTACTAGGTGTTAATTTAAACGTCTGAAATGTTGTAGAGTATCATAATAGCCATCGTTAGAGGCAACTTTTAGTAAGAGAATGTATCCCGGAAATTGCAAAAAAAAAACTATTTACAGTTCTGTATAAAAAGAAGTGCGTGATAGTTTAGAATGTCATACTGGTGAAAACTTTTAAGTTACTTTTAAGGAAATAAATAAATTGCAATGAAAATAAATCGACTCTCAACAATATGTATGGAACACCTGATTTTTATTAATTTACTAAAGTTAATTAACTGCATCAAATCAGTCGAATATAAAGCGTAAGTGACCGGATAAATTTTGACGGCCTTATGCTAACAGCGTTCTCGGCCATATTTTCGCAATGCACGGCGTGATGTGACGTTGATATAGGCCGTCCATAAATTACGTCTGCTGATATTGGCAGCTTTTTTAAATCGTTTTTTTTTTAATTAAAAAGCCTTAGTACTAACCTATCCCTTGAAATTGTTAGGTTGGTGTTTACCACGGCTTTTCGGCGAAGGAAAGCATCGCGACAATCTGAATATGTTCGAAAAAGAATTTCGAAGGCATGGTAAATCAACCACGTTGTTCTATTTTTAAACCGATATATAGATTGTATTTATCAGCAAACGAAGGTGCTAGCAATTTTTCCCACCCCTCTCTAGATGGGTAGACATATGTCCGACAGTAGATTAAAATGCCAGTTTAGTACAGTATTATTATTTAACTGGACTTAAGCGAGCAAACAAACGCGCTGTTTCGGCCTCAATGTTTTCGCAACTCATGGTGTGATCAGACGTTAATAATGATCTTCTTATAATCTTACACTGCACGCCGGAACTTTTAGCCGCCTAGAAGTTTACAAAATGTGTTAATATTTGACAAACATATATGCAAACGTAATCAAGTCACATCATATCATAAATGTCAAATAATATCTACTAGCTTCATCATCATCATGACAATTGGAATATTGTATTATCGTCTTTTTTGACATATAGTGAAAATTTGACCGATCAATGGGACAGATGCCGTTGAGTGGACGGCACAATTGAAATTGAAAAAAAAAATGTTTGACATAATATTGTATTGACATTTTTAATTGGACATTTTTATCATATTTTAATGACATGGTATTGTAATAGTAATAATTGGATTCTTTTTAATTTAATTCTTAAATACTATTCTTGGTAATTATTTTGTGAGATGTATGTAAATGGTATTATTCATATTCATCCACTGCTGAGTATAGGCCTTTCTCTTCTGGTGCCATTTGTCTCGGTCCTGTGCTAATCATGTCTAGATTCGACCTGCGATTTTACTAGCTTAGTTTTGAGTATTACTCTGAAAAAGTAAACTGAGTATTTACCACTTTTATTTCTTATTTATATCTATATCTCATTTTTGAATTCGTAACAAAATAATAGAATTTTTACACCATATTTAACAATGATATGACTACTACCTATGACTTAATCTGACACATAATTTTATATGTTATTATATTGGTGTAAACAATATAGAGTTTATCTAACTGTAGAATATAAAATAGAATGAAAACACAAACGCTATTAACGCTATGTGAAGTTATTTAGAATACTACAATGTGTTTTTAACCATTCAGGGTGGCTTCATACCGATAGAGAAAACATTCTGTAGCTATATCATTCAATATAAGCGCAACGAGGCAAGCATGCCACCCTTCGAAACTTAGACTATTTTCAAGAGAGCACTCTATACAGAGCGGTCTAACAATTTGGCACGAACTGTACTTATGCAAAATACACGCGTTGCCAAACATTGGCCAATTTTACAATCTTAAAGTTAGCGATTTTGTCTTTTGATCACGAAATTAAACCTGTTTGGTTAAAATATGAGGAAAAAAATATTTGTACCTGATATTTTCGTGTGACGTTTTTTTTGTCGAATGAATGTTAATATTCTTGTTTTTAATTCTGACAGATGAAACAGGATTTTTTATATATTTTACACTATTATTTCTTCCGTGTTCATCCTAGGAAGTAGAAGATATTACTAGTGATAAAAATAACTTCAATTAAAATGAGATGAAATATTTGTGATTTGACTAAGGTGGATTTTACCTACGACAAAAAATATACAATTGGTTGACCAAGAAAACTCGCGTGGTTTTCGCACCTTTTAATTTGAATTTAACCACGTGTATGTAAGTAATACTTGTGGTATAATCTAACTGAAAGACAATTGATGCAGGTTATTTAGTCGGTGAATTTTATTTGTGTTTTAATATCATCTCCCAAACAAATGGGCTGATTTTAAAGATAATGCTATTGAGATGTTTTGCTACATTACAATAAAATCTGATTGATTTATGTTTTTATTTTCTTTGATTTTGTTTTTAGTTAAGATAGTAACATATCTAAAAAAAATGCCAGGGTAACTAACATCCTTACTAAGATTATAAACCCGAAAGTGTGTCCGTTGGTTTATTGGTTTGTCCTTCTTTTACGCAGCAACGGAGCAACGGATTGACTTGATTTTTGGCATGTACATAAGTTGAAAAACGGAAAGTGACATAAGCAACTTTTTATCCCAGAAAAATAAAATAATCTCATGGGATAGCGCAAAAACTTAAAAACCTCGCGGGCCAAGCCGGACGCTGTAACTAGTATAATACTACCTAAAACCTAATATATTGTTAGATTTTCGCTGCATTATGTAGAGCAAGACAACATTCTTTATTAGAATCAGAATTGCTCTGGTATCAAACTCTATGCAATATACCGTTTTTACCAGCTTTAAGCACTGTTTAACCGTGCAATTTGTACTGTTAACCATTGTCTACAGCGTGCGTAAAACTTTTGTGGTCAGACGGCTAGAGTCCCCGAGTAGACGACGGCTGTCATTTTTAAGAGTCGGTGGGTAAATATATAAGACAAAATCTTATTTCAGTAAATGTGTCAGGTTAAGTCATATTATAGGTAGTAGTCATATCATTGCAAAATATGGTGTAAAAATGCCATTACTTTTTTTACGAATAAAAGTAGTAAGTAAATACTCTGTTTCCGTCTTCAAAAAATTGTTGTCTTAATCATGTCTACTTTTTTAATATTTTACAGATTACTATTTTAATAAGAGTGACTTATTTTACGAAGTCTTCTTATAAGAAAAAAACAATAAACTTATTTTAGTAACAAGCTAGTAGTTTGACCATAGCTATTCAGATGCCAATTTATGATGTAATTATGAGTCTAATGACTCTTAGCTACTTTAGCAATATCATTATTTATTTTGAAAAATCGTAATTATATTTTTTAAAGTGACTACTGGTAAAAGAATTCCAATGCACTTAGAATATTCCGTTAAATTAGACCTATAATTAAAATTTATTGATACATTAATAGATGTGCTGTCTTTGTTTGTATTTGCTTAGTTCGGTTGGACAATATTTTAAGATTTTCAAAGCAATTTGATGATTAAAAAACCTTAATATATGAAGTTGACGAGTGCAGTGCCGCGCGGGATTTTAATTACTAGGTATACTACAAAATTTCGAATGGTGCAGACCGGTTATGGACATACGCTTAACATCAGAAAATTTAACGATTAAAAAAAATGGAATTGAAATCAACTAGAAATTCCACTCAGTACCTACAAAGGACTCACAACTTGTTCTCTATATAGTACAAGTTTCAACATCAACCCGAATTACAACCCGTTCTAGCACGCACCACTAAACCATAACCAGACACAAAACAGTTTATCAATAATAAATTCTAATTCTAATCACATTATAGCGCTAAATACTCACGTTATAAGCATCTCTGTGGCCTTTGTAATAGATTCCTTGATACACTTACAAGCACTAACACAAATAGCACTAGTTTTAGATTCAAAATCACACACAAGCACGTTTTTTGATACGTAATTTGAACTAACTTTCTAAATATCACGCGAATTTAGAATTTTATTCAAGCAGGCGTGCGCGTCTACCTGCGGTCGTGCGGCGACTGGCAGCATAGAGTATGAATACCTTTTCGCGTATTTTTTTTTCTTGGCTGTCTTGCTGGCCAGCTCGATGTGTAAGAAGAATGGCGCAAGCAGTTTCGACAACTTGGTCCCGGGTTTTTTTCATTGCCTCAACACATACTCGTACGCGCGCTAATTGAGAATTTGTTGAATTTGGTGGAGAGTTTGTGGAAAATTTTGGTGGTGTTGTTGTCTTGGGAATCATATGGGGAGGATGTTTAACAGTAGATATGATTATGGTTTTTAGGGTTCCGTACCCGAAGGGTAAAAACGGGACCCTATTACTAAAGCCGGAAACATACTATCGGACGCGGCTTACGGACGCGACTTAGCAATATGCACAGTCTTAAGACATCCAGTGTGCCAGATAGCTCTCGGACGTCCGAACGCTCAAGGACGTCCGAAGGTGACGTCCGCGACTTCTAGGTCGCGTTCACAGTCTAGGTCGACTATGAAAGTACACTGAGTCGTGCACACTATCTTAACTACGAAGTCTTAAGTTCGAAACATACTATATGTTTCGAGCTTAAGACTTCCTAGTCCGTCCGTCAGTCACCAGGCTGACGGACGCGACTGACAGCCGCGACTTAGCAGTGTGCACAGTCTTAAAATATCCGGCACGCCAGATCGCTTTCGGACGTCCGAACGCTCAAGGTCGTCCGAAGGTGACGTTCGCGACTTATGTCCGATAGTGTGCACGGCTCAGTGTACTTTCATAGTCTAGATACCTATCAGTCGCGGCTGTCAGTCAAGTCCGTAAGCCGCGTCCGATAGTATGTTTCCGGCTTTACGATGGTGGTGATGAGCAACAAAACACTACCAATGAAGGATTGAAAACGATCTTTCAAAGTATAGATAGCGTTGATTTGATAGGTGTTAGTCCAATAGTCGCTAGCCAGTCAAAATTAAGCTATGGGTACTATAGTACTATACTATAGATAGTGCTATCGAAACTATTGACATTTGACGATAGTAAAAATCATCATAAATCATGCATTAGTTCTGTTTGAATACTGGCGAAACTATCGATAGTGTCCACACTATTGGTAGAATCGATACCATTTGTTCCCAACGAGTAACGCCCTCAACTGTCACACTGTTACTCGATGGGAAATTTTAAAGAAAAAATTCCCAACCAGTTACACTGCCAGTCACACTGTTACTCGTTGGGAATAAATGCTTGTTAGTAATTTCCTAATCAGTCACACTGTTACAGGATTTAATGAAATGATAGTATTTTAATTATTTTTGATGCGACGATCCACTGGAGGAGGTCTACTATTCGACGCGTTTACAGGGTTATTTCTAATCAATTAGCATCTTTTGTTCTACGACTTTTGTCAAAACTAAAAAAAAAATATTGTTGTTCCATAGTAAAATATCGTTTGCCCGCAACAAAATGTATGGAACAGCAAATTTTTTTTTTCGAGTTTTGAGAAAATTCGCATGGGAAATTAAGGGATGCTAATTGATTAGAAATAACCCTGTATATATGTATATATTTTTATGTATAACCACGGATAACTTTTTTCATAGTAGTCCGATTTCAATAACTCTTTTTTTATTAGAAAGAGTATACTTCGAAATAGGTCCTATTTAAATTTAATCGAAATTGGCTGAGCCATTTCTGATAAATCAAAAGTATTGTGAAAAATGTTACACCGATCCGTGCGAAATATTCGGGAATTCTGTACATGGGTGAAGGCGGTCATGCTATTTTTTGCAAAAAAAAAATTATTATATCATCAATGGGGAAAGAAGAAACATTAACGTTCCGTATCACGATTTCCCCCTTTTCAGTCTATGGTTTCTTTTAAAATTACCATGACTGTGCAGTACTAAAGTTTAGTTTGAACTGCGTAATTTTAAATTAAAAAACAGTCTTCGAGAAATAAAGTCGTCCGTTTAAATAAGTTTACGTCCGAGGCATTCGAACTTTAAAAATAGAGCAGTACACAAAAAGCCGTAGTGGTCTAGTGGTTGTAACGCTGGCATGTCATTCTTGAGGTCGTGGGTTTAATTCCTGGTCCCGTACCTATGAGTGTCCTTGGAGCTTACGAGTATGTGCGGAATTCCACTGGCTTTTCGGTGAAGGAAAACATCGTGAAACAACCTGCATATGTCCGTAGCAGAAATTCGATGGCGTGTGTGAATCCACCAACCCGCTCTGGGACAGCGTGGTGGATATGGCCCAATCGCCCTTCATGGGTAGGCCAACGTCCTGCAGTGGGCTAAAAAAGGCTGGTACAGTACAGTACACAAAAATGTAATGGTTCTATTCTAGTGCGCGGTCGTTCGCCGTGAAGTCCAACGGAACGGGTTTCCAAGGCTGCCCCGAGCTTGTTTTACCGAATTATGCACAAATATTTCGTACAGACAGCCGCACATTCAACTGATGTGAGGACGAAGGAAAATTTTGACGCTGACAAGTTCATACTTCATTTTTGACCGACGAAACGGAGGAGCAACGGAGGAGGTACTCAATTCGACGCGGATATTTGTTTTTTTAATGTGTAACCACGCATAACTTTATACATAGTGGTCCGATTTCGATAATTATTTTTTTATTGGAAAGAGTATACTTCAAAGTTGGTCTCATTTAGATTTTATCGAAATCAGCTGAGCCATTTTTGATAAATCAACAATAATGTGAAAAATGCTACATCGATCCGTGCGAAATATTCGCGGTTGAAGTCAGTCATGCCATTTTCGCGAAAAATAATTATAACATGTCTGCTTTTTAGAACGTCCGTTTACAGTCCTATTGACAGATGAAATGATTTAATTTTGATAGCGCTTCGAACACTATACTCTATAAAATTTAACTTGATCTCTGCGACAGTAGAAGATTGACATTTTTAGAGTTGGATAGTGGTGGAAAAAATCGATTTTCAAACAATGTTGTAATGAAATCGAATGAGTAGTTGAAGGTGAGAAATTGGATTTCATTTACTTACTATTATTTAAGATCAAGTATGTACACATGTAAATAATGTTATGATATTAATTATATACTCATAATAATGTAACGATAGTATTTATCGACGTTTTTCACTATTATCGATGCTAATCTAACATATAATTGGGTTTACTTTAATTACACATGTAAAAAATGTTATAATATTACAATATACAATAAAATTAATGATAAATCAAGTTTTATTGAAAATATCGTCAGTATTAACTATCGATATTTTAATTAAAACTCTATCTAAAACTCTGTGGTCACGATCATTCGTCGCCCATCACTAATCGGCATGCCCACAAAGTATGACATTGACAGGTACTGTCTGTACTTTTAAGAAATTCAGGACTTCATAGGCGTGATTTTTCTGACAGCTGTCGCAGAGATCAAGTTAAATTTTATAGAGTATAGGATTTATCTCAAAGAAATGTTCTTTTTGTTATAAACGAACCTCCACGGAAGGGGCGCGTACTGTGTACGCC